>CM035416.1:119483252-120808252 GCA_020310875.1 Ceratopteris richardii | reverse complement strand
ATGCATGTGTGTGTACAGATATGTGACTGAGTATACATATGTGAGTGTGTATTAATATGTGCTTGTGTATGTAGTATGCATGTGTGTATGTATGTATGTGTGTGTACATGAATATGTGTGTATGTATGTATGCACATATGTGTGTGTGTACATATGTGAGTGTATATGTAATATGCATGTGTGTATGTATGTATGTGTGTGTGTACACGCATATTGTGTGTATGTATGTATGCGTATGCATGTGTATGCACATATGTGTGTGTATACATACGTGAGTGTGTATGTAATATGCATGTGTGTATGTATGTATGTGTGTGTGTACATGCATATGTGTGTATGTATGTATGCATATGCATGTATGTATGCATATGCATGTGTGTATGCACATATGTGTGTGTATACACATGTGAGTGTGTATGTAATATGCATGTGTGTATGTATGTATGTGTGTGTGTACATGCATATGTGTGTGTATGTATGTATGCATATGCATGTGTATGCACATATGTGTCTGTATACATATGTGAGTGTGTATGTAATATGCATGTGTGTTTGTATGTATGTGTGTGTACATGCATATGTGTGTATGTATGTATGCATATGCATGTGTGTATGCACATATGTGTGTGTATACATATGTGAGTGTGTATGTAATATGCATGTGTATATGTATGTATGTGTGTGTGTACATGCATATGTGTGTGTATGTATGTATGCATATGCATGTGTATGCACATATGTGTGTGTATACATATGTGAGTGTGTATTTATATGTGTGTGTGTATGTAATATGCATGTGTGTATGCATGTATGTATGTGTGTGTACATGCAAATATGTTCGTATGTATCTCTCTCTTTCTTTCATCTCTCTATCTCTCTATCTCACTCTATATCAATCGAAAACAAAACAAATCACTAATAATCGATGTAATTGTTTGGAGCGTTGTCGTTAAAGTCCACTTAATGTTTTCCTTCCTCGAATTCAAAAGAACTGATGCCAAAAGTCTCCTGCAAAACAAAAGAAAAGAGAAATTCATAAACCCTAAGCCAAAAACCCTAACCCTAAAACATGTATATGTGTGTATGTGTGTATGTGTGTATGTATATGTGATGTGTGTGTATGTGTATGTGCATGTATGCATGTGTGTGTATACATATGTGAGTGTGTATACATATGTGAGTGTGTATATATATATGTGTGTGTGTGTATGTAATATGCATGTGCGTATGTATGTATGTGTGTGTGTACATGCATATGTGTGTATATGTATGTATGCATATGCATGTGTGTATGCACGTATGTGTGTGTATGCACATATGTGTGTGTATACATATGTGAGTGTGTATGTAATATGCATGTGTGTATGTATGTATGTGTGTGTGTACATGCAAATATGTGTGTATATATGTATGCATATGCATGTGTGTATGTATACAAGTGTGTGTGTACACATGTGTATTTATATGTGTGTATACATGTATGTATGTATGTGAGTATGAGAATGAATATGTGTGTGTATGTATATGCATGTGTGTATCTAATATGCATGTGTGTATGTAATATGCATGTTTGTATGTAATATGCATGTATGTATGTATATGTGTGTATGCACACGAGATTAGGTTTCCACTAAACATTACTCCAAATATATAAATATAAATGGAGCTCGATTTTGAGCAATAGACTTAATACCTCCTCTAGTAAACGATTCCCTTGTGCCCCTTTGGAAAAGAATGCAAGTGAGAATGTTGTTTTCTCATCTTAACTACAGGCTTATGCCCAAATATTCAAACAAGACTTATCTAATAGCTCTAAGGAACTTGATGATGTGTAGTAGTCCTCCCCCATGGTCCTAAAATCCAAACACAAAGTTGATAGGAATTCACATCTCAATAGGGTGTGGGTCTTTTGTTATAGCCCTAAAAAAAACTCTAAATGGTGACGATGAACACTTTGAGGCGTGTGTCCTTCAATTGTAAAGGGTTGACTAATCATCTTATTATACACAAGTTATTCAGTGTTTAGTTTAATGATATTTATATCTCCACTGCAATTATCTACCTCTAGGAACTTAAAACCAATGGTGCATTGCCTCTTGCCTCTCTCTCTGACTCTCTCCCTCTCTCCATCACAAAAGTGTTGTTTATCCTCTGTAGTCAATGGGCCACTCTTCATTCTCACTATGCTCTTACCTATGTTATTAGTCTCTATGATTCTAATGCACATTTTATTAAAACTGATTTTTTTGCAAAGAACTATCTTCCCTTGAAGAACCGATCCTCTTCATGGGTGACTTCATTATTTGTATATCAAACCATTCATTAAAAAAAGGGGCGCATTGATTAGTGCCTAGAAGCTTCAGTGTTATAATATGATCCCTTCTAGTTACATGATGCACATTTCTTCCAATTGAGTTTTCTTGTTAAACAATAGAAAAAGTAATGCTTACTTCGATTTCGATATATATATTTGAGAGATGTTATGTACATGATTTTGTTTGTGAAGCTGCATCATAAATAAAAACAAAAAAGAAAAATTTCCTTTCTTAAGGAGAAAGAGTTTGTTGTCTTGCTATCAACACTAAGGACTTGGAAGAGGCTATTAATGTTTTTTTGAGGTGGATAGAATCTAAACTTATCACTCTCCACACATAAAAACAAAGATCCCATTAGTTAAATGAAACCTTTTAAATCTCCAAGTTTGGCTGCTATTACTAATGATTTCTCCATAGAACTAAATAATTTCTTGAACCCCATAATCTCTTGATTAAGAAATAATCCATCAAAAAAGGTACCTTCGTTGTTTATGGCAACACTATGTTTATTGAACTAATGATTATAAACAAGGCACTAGCAAGAATTGACAAATTGGAGACCAATCTCTTGTCTAAACGTTGTATGTCAAGCATTTGCCACATCCTTTCCCTGAAAACGTAGACGCCTTAAACATAAAATCATCCTTCAAAAGCAGAATGGACTCACTAGGGATAGGTTATGCTATCATCCCTTCGTGGAGAAGGCATGGATTTCTAATGAGATTGGAAAAGATTTCTTTTTCCTTAAATTTCATTTTGTTAATCCTTACTTATAATAGGGTTCAGTGGGAATTCATTCTCCAATCTGTGTATGACCTCGAGGCCCATAACAAATCGTACGATTTCATCATACGGTCTTTCTAACTTCTTATTCTAGAGTCAATGCAAATGTCATTATATCTCAACCTTTCAAACTCCCAAAATCTAGTACATATGGCTATCATATTTTCCTTGTATTTTTTGCCATATCTATTAGTGCTCTTGGATGGTTGATAAACTGCTCCATGAGTACTCCTCGAATTCAAGGAATTCACATTCCTAGTTCACCCTCATCCTTCTGACTTGAGATGCTTTCTAGTGATACCAACATGATGATTAATGTTGACAATACCTTCGTATTCAACTTCCTTGAGTGCCTTTTCACTCCAATTACATAGTCCCTTAGTGTATTTCTATAGTGGGCTATGAAATCATCAATGAAATGGTTGTTTTTAGGCTCCTTCAGATATGTATGGGCTTCAATCTGTTTAATGCTGAAATATGGGATTCGGTCATGCGCACTTTAGAGCAAAACGTTTCATTGTTTATGACCTTCGAAATTGATTATCTAATAGACTCTTCATGCTTAATCATTTCTGATTTCTTTGTCTTATCTTTTTCTCAATTTCCGGAAAACTTGACACATTTATGTGCGGTGGTAATGGTTTCTTTTTTCCTTCAAAAGAGATTCGACAAGCACCTACTCCCCCAGCTTTAATTTTCAAAGTACAACTATACAAGTGAATGAACATAATAACCAGGAGACCCTCCATATCCCGCAAAAAAAAAAGGTTAGAGTAGGTTCCAGCTAGTCTTAAACTAGCAAGAGCCATTACATGTCCAGCTTGAAAGTTGAACTCTCTACCTCTGGCCAAAAACCTATGGAAAGTGCACGATAATGGTTACTTCTAGAAGATTTATGTGGGTTTGTAAATGTGCTTTCGAGGAGATTTATGTGTGAGAAGAAAACGGAAGGTTGTTTGGGTGTTTGCAGTCGTTTGGAGGCACGCGTGAAGCGTCTGGCGTGGTACCGTGCAGGAAATACAGAGTGCGTCCACTTAGTCAAAAATAGTTCTGTTATTTGTAAGGATCGCGTCGCACCTCTTAGCCACGTGCTGCGCTAACAGCGTGGTCGGCTGAAGACATTCCACTTTTCCATATACTACTCGTGTTTCCTGGTTCAACCATAGCTGAATCGTAGGCTCTTCATTTCCATGCATGCAGCTGCAGCGGAAGAATCCTCATTAGCGTCGTAGCTACTGAGCCTGCGAGATGAGGTTCTCATGGTTATCGTCTAGTCTGTTTATAGTGGCTGCGTTGATCGTTGTGTTTTGGTATTCAAACATACTGCCGAGTCTCTTCCCATCCTTCTTCATCAACAGCTTTCGCTACCGCAGTGTTGCAAAGCATCTCTCGTCAAATGATTTCCCAGAGTGCAGCATGGACACCTGCTTCAATACTTCACGCTGCGCATCAATGAAGGATTTTCGGATTTTGGTGTATGGATGGCCATACGAGCCATTCTTCTATTTGAGGGCGCTGACATCCTTGCCGTGGGCGACTTCAAACGCAAGCGAGGCATGCATCTTCCTTGTGATAATGCCGCTTGAATTTTCCTTTCTGAAATTCAATCCGCACCCGAGCATCCTTCCACATTGGAACTATGGCCTTAATCATGTGATCGTGAGCCTCTCCGACAGATGGATCGACACAGGACCACGCGCGGATACCATAGGCAAGGCATCCATAATGGCTTCATCACTGCACGTAACGGAGTACCGCCGAGGCTTTGACATATCCATTCCATTGCCAGGCCAAGTGAAATCTCCGCACCTGCAGACACTTAAACCCTGGGAACGAAGATATTTCCTAACCTTCAAGGGTACCAGATATTTAGGGAAAAGGGAGGGAAACTTCCGGAGTAATCCTCAGTTTAGGGCCCTCCATAATGGCAATGATACAATTGTTGCGGTAACATGCAGACACGTAACAAATGACAAGATCAGATGGCGGCATCCCGAAGAAGGTGCTGGGTGCGACGAGGACGAGGTACTATACCAACGGTATAGTTTTCAGGATCTCATGAATACAACTTTTGGGCTAGCGCCGGCGGGAAGATCGCCTTCTTCCTACCGATTGATTGAGATTCTTAGTGCGGGCGCTATTCCCGTACTGATAGCGGACAACTATGTTAAGCCGTTGGGAGGTCTGATTCAGTGGGATCGCTGCTTGCTGGAGTTCTCGACGTCGAGGATGGAGAGAATACTCCCAATGATCCGCGCTATTGGGAGAACGGAGATGCGGAGAAGACAAAGGTACTGTTTGCTCGTCTACCATCAGTATCTAAAGGACGACGTGACGCTGGCTAGGTCGCTGATTCATGCGCTGTATCTAAGGTTCAATGGTGCTCTTGCTCAGCGCATACCTGCGTTGTGAGACGGGGAAGCTAAGTAGATATCTGAAAAGAATTGGAAAGGACTGTGATGGATTCATGTAGCACCACCTTTCATCACCATCTGTGGGTGTAAATAAGAGTGTATGAACGATGTAAAATAAATAACAGCATTATTGATATGCACTCTTTGCGCAAGCCTCCGGAGTAATGAAGTGTCCGTCATGATAAGTTGTAATCATTTTATGTGTGGTTATAAACTGTTTCTCTCTATTTTTTTTTCTAAACTTTTTTTTAAGGATGTAGAAGAAAATAGGGCTGAAATTGTTAAGGATGTACAAGAAATTGGTAACTTTGTCAAGGCTATTATCCTCCTATGGAGACATTAAGAAAGTGCTTAACTGATAGTACTAGTACAGGACCTTTGAATCTTGCCCCCTTGAGTGCAATACAACCCTTTTAAGGATAGACTCTTGAAAGTTCCTCTTTGAAAGATCTTCATCAGGATTCGCCTAGAAAGAAAATTTTCTTTCTCAACCTACAGCCCTCATACGTGAGGACTGAAGTTTTGACATATTCCATAAGACTCCTGATGCTTTTGATGTAATCATGTTGGCCTGAAATTCCTCATAAGCTTGTTGGCAAGGATAAGGACGGATCTACGCAAGTTGAGACGACAAAGGCTACATCTTGTCGATTCCACCCATGAAGAGCCGCTGAATAAGTCTTCTATTTTAGATGAGGAAGGACATGAAGTGAACTTTACGGAACACCCTAGACCACAAAGGACTTGAAGTCAACTCTAAGGAACACCCAAGACCTTGAACACTCAAGTTGATCATGATCTAAATGAAGGGGCGTTGGGAAGAAGACATTGTGGAAGCCACCATACATTGACTTGGAAGATAAGTTCATGGTCTACTAGGAGTGAAAATAAGAAGAAGCGATAAACCTAACCCGAATAAAATAAAAAGAAAAAATAAATTCTAAACCCCAATAAAAACTAAAGTGCCATTCAGGCCCCATAAAAGACCCCTTAAGGTAAAGAAATATCTCTAGCATCATGGAGACTCAATCGTAAACTTATTTTGATGGAAGTGGAAATAGGTTTGCAAACTTCAAGGCCAAAACATCACAATAATGTGCCAATGTATTTTCTGTGAAACAAAGCTATCCTTGCAATAATTTGCATAAAAAGAACGCCCAAATAATAATCTAAATGCTTCAAATCTGATCTCTGAAGAGGCATGCAAATTGATCTTAAATTTAGCAATATGCTTATCATTAGGACTAGTGAGTAGCATGTCATTAACATGTACAATAATGGCTATAAGTACATAATCTCCATGCTTAATATATAAGGTCCTCTTAGTTGGAAAATTCTTAAACCATATGCAATCAAGCATGCATATATCTTTTCATTACAATCATTTATTTCTTGTTTCAAACCACATAATGCCTTTTTCAATATGCATACTTTGTTTTCCTTCCCTTTCTAGACAAAACCATGTGACTAAAATAAATACAGATCATGTACGTCACCATTCAAAAATATAGTTTTAATGTTCAATTGATGTACATTTCAAACATGATGAGATGCAAGTGCACAAATACTATAGACAATGGTCATTTGATATGTGGGAGAAAAGGTCCAATAAAAATAAATGCCTCTCTCTTTATCATCAAATTTGGCAAAAAGCCTCCCCTTATATCTATCAATTGTTGATGTGGGTTATGCATGAAGGGAAAGATATAAAGCAAATTCAATTCAAAGAAGGTTCAGGTAGTCATGGTCACATGAATATGATGGAGATAATTAGCATTACTATTGAGTTGGATGTGATTATAGGTTGAAATTGTGAGGTTGGATAAGAATAAGATATTCTAGCATGCATAGAAAGTGTCAAATGCAGAGGAGTATGGAGAAAATCAACATTCCATATAATGTATTTGCTCGGATGACTTTGTAACTTGTCATCCAAGAGGGAAGAAACCACCCATGAAGTGTATCTATACAAAGTCATAGAAAGAAGCATGTTGGACAAATAAAGTAACTCAACCCATAGATGATGGCATATGATGTCCAAATGTTTTTGAAGACATACAGAAGAAAGTGTGAGCATGTGATGCATGTCAGAGATGTAGATGCAAGTCTCGCAAGAAGAGGCAACATCTATTCGTTGTCTCCACCTCATGCAAATCCTTTTTTGCAAGATCGATAACTACTTTTTGGTTGTAATAGACTATGCCACTAAGTCGTTTGGGGCCATTGCTTCACCTGATTGTACTATTCAAAATTATTTTTCATTGCTACCTCCTCCTTGACGAGATGGATAGATAGGTTTCAAAGATGAGCTGATGCTACAAAAAACTTGCTCTACACATGCCAAGTTAACTCTGGGATGCTTAAAATGATCCATCAGCTTTGAAATAATGCATCTTTGACCACCAAGTCCCTTGGAGCATAATTTTGAAATGTTTCGATCAAAACACATTACTTGCATATGCAAGGAATGTGAAGAAACCTTCTATTTTGGGAATAGAAGTGCTTAACATTATACTCAAAGCTCACAACTTGGTATGAATTGATCATTGAGATTTCGCACACATATAATTAGAGTTAACTAACCCAAGTTAAAGTATAGCTAATGCATTGCTACATATAGAGAAATCAATTCCACAAAATCCCTATAATGATGAAGATGCAGTATAGAACAATAGACAGAGATGTGCTTGAAGAAATGATTACTCATAAATGAGGTGATCTCAATGTATGCGCATTGATGTAGCTCAATGTCTCTCTGAATAGCTCCCTCATCTCAGGACTAAAACCATGTCCATTTATACTCATAATTTGAGTTTGAATTTCAATTTTCCCTCACCTAAAAGTGATCCTATACTTTAGGGGTGATTTGAATTGATTTTTCCTACCACAAAAGTCATGGATTTAGTTCCTTAACTTCACGAAATTCCTAATTCTATTTGCTTTCACATTTATCCAAGATAAATATGCCAAAAAATGACTAGCATAGGTTCTCATGTAGTTCTCTCTTGTGAAGGGATAAATGGATGTGTACTCCTAAGATTTTAGCAATGCACGTAGGCTCGTTAGTTGCACCAATAGCTCCCCCTTAAGCCTAAGATTCTTAAGACTTCATTCCTTTATAAGTTTTTGTAATCCAATCATTGATTTTAACATATTCAATTTGCTTCCAACCAATGCCTTTGTCATCATATCTGCACATTGTTGATGGGTAGATACATATGAGGGTTGTATCTCCCTATGATCTTTCTCTCACATGATAGTAGTGAACAAAGGGCAACCATCACATGAAGAAGTGGAAAGGCTTTCAAATTGGTGTTCGAAGGATGCACTTGCAAGGTCCTATATTCTAAACTCAATCTCTAATTTTCTTTTACCTCATCTCAAGGGATGCAAGACATCAAGAGAGACCTGGAATGCACTTGATTTTTTCTTCTCCTCCAACATTCGAGCAAGGAAGAACCAATTGTGGATGGAGTTCACAACAATGAAGAAAAGCCTGAAGCAAAGTGTGACTGATTATGTCACAAAGATGAAGGATATTTCCGACCAACTTGGAAGCATTGGAGAGGTAATTGAAGAGGAACAAATCATTAGACAAATCATAAATGGAATCAAAGTAGATGACAAGTGGGAGTCATTCACAACAGCCATGGATTTATACATGGATATGCATATACCCGACCTCAACACACTCATGGGCCAACTCTTCACTCATGAAGCAAAGATTAGCAAAGGTGGTGAGTCCTCAAGAGGTAATCAAACTTTTGCCTTATATTCTGATAAAGCTAAGGTCAAGGACACGTCAAAGAATACGAAGAATGAAGATGAAGGTAGCTCTTTCCAAGCAAACTTTGCAGGTAGAGAAAGAGCTAGAGGAAGAGCCAGAGGTGGAAAGCAAGGTAGGGGGAGATTCTAATCATCTCAACGTTGCAATATATGCGGCTTATCTGATCATACTACTAAAGAATGTTTTAGGAACCCAAGGAACTCAAGAGGAAGAGTATTCAATAGAGGTGGCTATGGATCAAATAGATGTAGATACAATGGAGGCTACAACAACAACAACTACTACAACAAAAATTACAAAAACAACAACAACAACTATCAAAGTGGCCATAGAGGAAGAAGAGACTACAATAACTATGTAGAGGACCAAAGTCAAGAAGATTCATTCTTGATTATGAATCTATCAGTGAAGAAGGGTAAGGATGATGATCACATCTTTTACATTGATTCTGGATGCTCAACTCATGTAGCGGGAAATGTGGCTATACTTTCTGATTTGGAAGATCCTCATAACAAGCATGAAAGCACTCAGTGGAGAATATAGGTAATGTGAAGACATCAGATGGGAATATGAACTTCTTAAGCAAAGTCTTGTATGTCCCTACAATTACGAAAAATTTAATAAGTGTTAGACAGCATGTTGAAAAAGGATAGCAGGTTAGATTCAACACATTTGGAGCATATGTTGAAGACCCAAGGCAAGGCTTTAGAAGGATTGCCAAAGGAAAAAAGACAGGAAGGCTTTTCACTTTTGAAGTGGAAGATACAAAGAACATAGCTTTGTTTAGCTATGGATCTCAAACTCTCACAGAGTTGGAGGTATGGCACAAAAGGCTTGCTCACATTGGTGAGAGGACACTCAAACAAATTTGCAGCGACCAAAGTGTACTTGGTTTGCCTAATATCACAAGGCAACACATGATTTATAAGTGTGAAACTTGTCAACTTGAAAAGGCTCATAGACAAACTTTCAATAAGAAGGGATATGTGTATGAAAATCCTTTGGATCTAGTGCACACAGATGTGTGGGGTCCAAGTAAGGATCCATCTATATCAGGCTCAAGATATAATGTGTCTTTCATAGATGATTGTAGGAGGTCGACCATTCTAATTTTCATGAAGCACAAGGATGAAGTTTTTAATTGATTTAAGAAGTATGTTGCTCTTGTTGAAAATCAAACAGGTAGGTCTTTGAAAAGACTCAGATCAGATGGTGGAGGAGAACACTTCTCGTCTGAATTTGATACCTTCTTGCATGAAAGAGGCATTAAAAGGGAAGTCAATACAAGGTATACACCCGAAATCAATGGTGTAGTAGAGAGGAGAAATAGAGCTATTGTTGAAGCTGCAAGGTCCATGCTCAATGAAAAGGGATTGCCAAACTACCTATGGGCAGAGGTTGTGTCTACAGCCACATATCTCATAAATAGACTTCCATCTAAGTCACTAGATGGAACCATTCCATATGAAGTGTGGAATGGAAGAAGACCTGGTCTAGCCTGCATTCTAAAATCTTTGGATGCTTAGCCTATGCTCACATTCCTTCTCAAGTAAGAGGGAAATTGGATCCCAAGGCAGAGAAGTGCATATTTATTGGTTATTATCAAAACCAAAAATGATATAGATTGTACAATCCAACCAATAAAGGATTTTCTATGAGTACAGATGTAATTTTTGATGAGAACAAATCATGATTTGATGATGAAAGGAAAGTGAAGCTGCCCTATGACTTGGATAAAGATTTTACATCACGTCAACCAAAGGAGCTAGAGCAAATTGAAGAAAGTGATTTGGAGATTGACCTAGAAGACTTGGAAAGACTAAAGCTATGGAAGAGCAAAGGTAAAGCAAAGATGGAAGATGCTACATATGGACCTGAGAGCTCACATCAACCACTTAAAAGGTCTTCAAGAGAGAAGATGAAACCAGAGAGGTATGGTTATGATACTTTTTTGGTCACCAAGCACTCAATCTACATTGCAAAGTATTCAACCAATGAAGAACCTACCACATTTGAAATAGCACAAAGCAAGAAAGCTTGGAGAGATGCAATGGATGAAGAAATGGAAGCCTTGAAGGAGAATGACACTTGAGAGCTTGTACCTAAAAAGCCATCTATGAAGGTAATTGGATCTTCATGGATATACAAAATCAAGAGGAATCCAGATGGAAGTATAAATAGACATAAAGCAAGGCTAGTTGGTAAAGGGTTTGCTCAAACCCATGGTATTGATTATGAGGAAACTTTCTCTCCTGTTGTAAAAATGCCTACACTTAGGATCCTCATTAGCCTTGCTGCATCTAGAGATTGGAAGCTCTATCAACTTGATGTAAAGAATGCTTTATTAAATGGATGGATTTCTGAGGAAGTGTATATGGCACAACCTCCTAGATATGAGGATGCACATCATCCTAACTATGTATGCAAATTAAAGAAAGCCTTGTATGGATTGAAGCAAGCTCCAAGAGCTTGGAATTTTAGATTGGTGACTTATTCACAAGACCAAGGATTCAAAGCTAGCAAGGTAGATACCTCTTTGTTCATAAAGAGGAATGGATCTAAAGTGATCTATGTATGTGTGTACGTTGATGATATTATTATCACAAGCAATGATCTTGAAGGAATCAAATAGGTAAAGACTCAAATGAAGGAGGAGTTCAAAATAAGTGACCTTGGACCACTCACATATTTTCTTGGATTGGAGTTAATCTACACAGATTCAGGTATATACATAACACAAAGGAAGTATGTGCACGACATGCTCATCAAGTTCAAGATGGAAAATACCAAGTGTGCAGGTACACCTATGGAGCAAAATCATAAGATAAGTGCTTATGAAGGAGATCCAATTGAAGACATCACAAGCTATCGAAGCTTGGTTGGAAGTTTGAACTATGCAATACTCACAAGGGTGTGCTATAGTGTTAGCATATTGAGTCAGTTTATGCATAAGCCAAGTAGACCACATATGGAAGTGGCCAAGAGAGTCCTCAAGTACCTATAGGTTACCATGAATGAAGGTTTGTTTTATCCATTTACTTCAGATGTGGAGCTAAAGGCCTACTCAGATGGAGATTGGGCTGGATCTAGATATGATAGAAGAAGCACATCTGGGTATGTATCATTTGCAGGTTCAAAAATCATTTCTTGGTCATCCAAGAAGCAAGCAACCATGGCATTACCTTCTACTCAAGCCGAATATAATAGTTCGGCTAATGCAACTCAAGAAATCATGTGGTTAAAGTCTTTGTACACAGATCTTGGACTTCATTCTTCAACACCTCACATTTTTGGTGACAACACAAGCTCACTATATCTTGTAGCTAATCCGGTATACCATGCTAGAACCAAGCATGTTGAAGTACACTACCATTATGTAAGGGAGAAGCTAATGAGGAAGGATATTCAACTATCCTATGTCTCTATAGATATGCAATGTGCAGACATGATGACTAAAGCTCTTGATGGTACAAAGTTAAGTAGATTCAAGTTGATGATTGGCTTGCAAGAAATCAAGGACGATTGAAGATATATTTGGAGGCCAAGCATGTTAGGCTTGAGGAAAGCTATTGGTGCATTTTTCACAAGCCTACATGCTTGATATTATTTGATTTATGTTCATTTGTAGTCATATTTCTAGTCATGTGAACACCTCTTGTAAAAGAGTATATTTTATCTCTTGTAATTGTGAAAAAGAAAAAAGAAAAAGAATGGCTTACATCATCCATGATGTAAAAAGCAAATTCGTGGCTCTAACTACCTCAAACCACGAATTAGTGAGCTGACGGAATATTTCCTAACTTTGGGGGTCACTTTTAGGTGGAGCCATTTGATTTCGAATTCAAAACTCCCTCCAAAAGTAACTATAAAAAGAGCAAGAAGGAAGTGGTGATTAGCAAGCCTTGTACGTGACCATTTCATGTCATTTTGTAGAGATTGAAAAGCTTACTCCATAGCTCTATCATTATACTCCCATTGTGCAAATATTCATTGCCAATATGGTTGTTATCATATGTGAATCTATACATTCATCATTCTCTACTTCTCTGTTTTGTTCTCTGATATACTCACTCAGAGTAGTAACTTCAGAAGCTCATATCTCGAGCTCTACTCAACCTTCTTCTGAGTTTTAAAGTGTTTTGGATTTCTCTCTAAGTCTAGTTTGAGAAACCGAGATTTTCTAGTCATTGTATTTAATGATTTGGGAGAAATATGCATTTTACTGCTCATTGTTCTATCTCTGTAGAGCCCCAAAAAATGGCGGGAGTGTTCCTGATGTTGATGAATCTGTATCTCAATGCTCAGTTTATCATTTGAAGTGTTTTAACATATTAGAAAGCTATATAAATCTATTTTCTATTCCCAAAAGGAATTTATCTAATTCCTACTAGGTTGAGAGCACTATTCATCTTTTCTAGTAGGTGTATGCTAAAAAATACCAATTTTGGGAGCTAGTCATTTCGCAACTAGTCTGTCTTGACTTAAACTTCTGAGATACATGTTCCAAAGTACTTGGCTGATATTTTGGTGGATTTAAGAATCTCAAACGATCTACTAATCAACTCTGAAGTCTCAGTTGGCTTGTGTGAAGCCGGTTGTACCAGCACCAACTCATCTTCCGATTACAGCCACCATCTCTCTCCATAGCATTTGACCTATCAAACCCTCATTAATGCCCAAATGCATGCACACCTTCATCTAAGGAAAGTTTCACACTCACCATGGTCAAGTGCTTCTTTCAAATGCCCATCAAATGAGGTGCCAACCTCCACATTTCCCAATTTCTGAACTAGGATCTAAAACCAATGTAGGGAATTGAACTCACAACCTCTTAGATACGAGTATGATGCACTAAACACTAGCCCTAAAAGACATGGATGATGATTACTTCCTAATCCTCTCTCTTATTTTATGGTTCAACCATCTCTTGCTAAGTTTATGTGAGAGAGGTAGACAAAGAGAGTGGGTGGGGGATGAGGGAAGAGATAGAGAGAGAGAGAGAGAGGCAGAGAGAGAGGGAGAGTGAGCAGAAGGACCAGATATAGCAATCTTGAAAAGCTTTCTTTTTTATTTGGAAGAAAAAATTAGATGATACCCAAAAAATATCAAACAAAATGCTAAACATATAAAAAAGGGGACAAAAAAGAATCGAAAAGAACTATTAATAATTTCTCAGAGATGGAAGAAACCTTATTATTTCAAAGTACCATAGAATAATCATTTTCAAAATGTAAATGCCAAAGAGAATATCTAGAAGATAGGAAAAATGTGAAAAAAATACTAAATAAGATGATATAATTGCCAAAGAAATCCAAAAAAGACTACCAAAGCATTCTAATGATTCATTCTATCAATTGGCCCATAAATTTTCATTAAATACCCAAACACAAGCTATAAAGACAAGCTTCTCCTTCCAAAAAGTACTAAGATGAAGAGAGCAAAGGAGAGGGGTATTTATAACATAGTCTAAATGAGAAAAATACCATGGAGGACAAAAGCACTTCAATTACAAGGTTCTTGATGGGCCTTGAGCCTTCAATTGTTGACTAGTGGTAGTGTCTTGCCGCATAAGGTTTCCAGTTTTACCACACCCCGCATGTGGAATTTCTTGATTATGTATGGATTTCCTAATGCGGGAGCCATTCACTTTGAATTTGTATCTCCAATTATGGTTTATGAAGAAAGGCCAACATTCCAACTTGCAACGTGCTCTACCATAGATGTTTTTTCATGAACGTCTTTTCCCTTTTCTTGAATTCTCTTAAACTTCCTTTTAGGACCCATGTGAACCTCCTCTATCCTACTTAGTGATGAAATTCTTGTAGAAACCAGGTGACACTTCTTTAATGCTATAGTGTCTGCTCTAGGAGAGCAACGTAAAAACTCAAAAGGATGAATTGGAATAGCCCATAAAATTGTTGATACACTTAGTTAATGATGTGTGTGAATACTCTAGGACCGTCAGTTTTCCTCTTTAGGAGGCTTTTTTTGCCCCACTTGTATATACACCTACTGCCTTAATGGGTTACTTATCTTTGTACATTCTAGTGGTAATACATTCAGCATTATGTGTTGTGCTCCAAGCTTCTTCTTCTTCAATGTGGTCTTTGTGTGCTTCTGACCATGATGACTCCAAGGTGTATAGTATCCGAGATGGAGCTCCGGTGATGGATGCGGCTAGCAAAGCAATGCGTGCACGTATACGATAGCTTTACTCCATACAGTTTGGACACTCCATCATGCTGAAATGGAGTGAACAGGATAAAGATCGGAAGAATTATATCACACAAACGATTTATCAGGAGTTCCGACCAGCTAATGGACAGTCTCTTGTCAGTTCAGAGTGGATTCTACACACCGCATGTGAGGTTATGTCCCATCGACGATCAGAGGCTCGTGATGCTTTCAGAGCAGGCTTACCAAAACCTGTATGGTTAGATGCTGAGGAGTGGGATATGATTCGCAACAAGCAGCGGCAGACTCTTGACCGATATCGCCAGCCGCGAGATGCCGCAGCCACATGTTTAGACACGGTTGGACCATCACATTTCGGCAGCGGCACATATGACACGATGAGTCATGAGTTTTTAAGGACCATTTCATTTATTGAATTTATTTGTGTTAAGTTTCTCATGTATGTTCCTCTAATGTTTTGTATATTTGTTGCAGGAGCTCACAATGGGTCATTCTCCAACACGAACGGAAGAGGCGTACGGATATCAACACAGATTGAGTGCACTATTGGAGGACTTGGAGGGATGCGGTGGGGTCATTTCATGGGAGCATTTGCGATGAGGTGATTAATTTATAAACTTGGTTGTTACTTGTTGTTTGTAATTTCATGTGAATTTATCTCATTCCATTAATGTTCTTTGTTGCAGGACTGTTGATATGGAACATTCTTTGCATGTGTATGGCAGTGGCACACCAAAGTTTTGTATTTGATTTTTATATGGCAATGCATTGCTTTGCTACATTTTGTATAAGCGTCATATATGACAGTGGTTTGCCACACTCTTGTACATGCTTCATTTATGAAATATATCACTTTCTTTGTACATGGTTCATGGTTCATTCTGATTATCTCTTTTGTGTCCAATAATATTCTGTTTTATGAAATCATATTTTGTTTGACATTAGAGTACACATCACATGTACTCGGTTTTTTTTTTTGGCAGAGTGTATTGTCTTTTTTTAAGCAACATCATGGTAATGTTGCTGTAGCAAAAGACAACACACTCTGGCCAAAAGAAAATTTGCAGATATGGTCGTCGGTATAAGCGATGGTACTCCCAATAATGTCATCAGAATAAGCATCGGTACACCCAACGGGCGCTGGTATATGCGACGGTGCACCCAGTAGAGGCGTTGGTATATGCGACGGTGCACCCAGTAGAGGTGTTGGTATGGGCGTCGATAAGAGCATCGGTATTACCGACGCTTATACCGATGCTCATACCGACGCCCATACCGACGCTTATATCGACGCCCATACCGGTGCTATATTACCGCTATGCATATCGATAGCTACACCGACATCACAACAAAAATATCCGTGTTCATTTCCCTCAGCAAAAACCTCGGTATACGGACGATCTGTTGTAGTGTTGTTGATGAGAGGTCTAATATTAAGGAGGCAAAAACTATGCCAAAATGATTGGTGCAAACTTTGTGTGACAGCAAATTAGATGCACCTCTGTCATACCGTACTCGTTCACGCTCTCATGGTGCCTCTTTTGCATCACATTGCTCTGTTATGGTTGCCTCTAGTCTTTCTAATGAGAATGAGCCTGTTTGGTTTGATGAAGCACAAAATTTCAAAAATTGGATGGCCGCTATGCAATCAGAGTATGATGCTATCATGAAAAATAGTACTTGTTCTTTATGTGACTTGCCTCTTGGTAAGAAGGCAATTGGAACTAAAAGGGTACACAAGCTGAAGTGTAAGCCTGATGGAACACTTGACAAGTATAAGGTTAGGCTTGTTGCAAAGGATTATGCACAGGAAAGAGGCATTGATTTTGATGAAACCTTTGCTCCTACATGCCGTATGACTATTCTTCGTAGCATCTGTCCTTTTGCAGCTCATCATGGTTTGAATGTACGTTAGTTGGACATTAGAACGACATTTCTGAATGGTGACTTGCATGATGAAGTGTATGTTTTTGAGCCCCGTGGCTTTGTGCAGAAAGGGCAGGAAAACCAAGTGTGCAAGTTGAAGAAGGCATTATATGGTTTAAAGCAAGCACCATGTGCTTGGTATGAAAAGATACATGCTTATCTAATTTCACATGGTTTTGAGAATAGTCCAACTAAAAGCACCTTATATGTTAAGCGTGCTAATGATGTTCTTCTGATCATTGTTGTGTATGTTGATGGCATGCTGCTCACTGGTCCTCATGACAAGCATATTGTTGATTTTAAGGCTGATTTGAATGCCTCATTTGAGATTTCTAATTTGGGGCATTTGCATCATTATGTGGGTTTTCAATTTATGCAAGTTTATGGTGGAATGGCTTTGTGTCAAATGAAATATATTGACACATTATTGTAGCGTTTTGGCCTTGAAGATTGTAAACCTATTGCGAATCCTATGGAGATAGGTTTATGATTGAGTCTTCATGATGTTGGAGATGCATTTGATGTTTTTCTCTATTAGCATGCTGTTGGATGCTTCATTTACTTATGCATTACTCGGCCAAATATTCAATTTGCTATCTCATAGATAAGCAGGTTTATGCATTGCTCAGGTGTCAAGTATTGGCAGGCCGTTAAGTGCATCTTTCGCTACTTGAGTGATACTCAACTTCTTGGATTGTTTTATCCCAAGGGGGATCACTATCGCTAGATTTACATGCTTTTTCTTACTCTAATTAGGCTGGTTGCCATGACACTCATGTGTCCACTAGTGGCTTTTGCTTCATGCTTGGTACCTCATGTATATCTTGGTTGAGCAAGAAGCAGCCTACTATGGCCACTTCCTGTTGTGAGGCTGAGTATAGGGCAACTTTCACAATGACTGTTGAGTGTGTGGCTCACATGCCTTATGGCTGATTTGGGTGTTGGTTAATCTTATGCCACCACCATCTTCACTGATAGTGAGAGCACATTGAAATTTGCGAGCAACCCTCTGTTCCATGCTTGGACTAAGCACATTGAGGCGAGGTTCTCTACTGGAGAGATCAGCTTAGTATATGTGCCCACAGAGGAGAACATTCCACACCTTTTCACAAAGATCTAGCCAGTGAGAAGTTTGAAGCTTTGTGCAAAGCTTTGGGCTTACTTTCTTTTGTGGATTGATTCCACATATCTTGGTACTTCCTTATACATGAGTGCCAACTCCTTGTTCACCGCATCACTCATAGGGGGGATTTGTTGATATATTTAGGTAGTGATGTGTGTGAACACTCTAGGAGTATCGGGGCACTTTTTTCCCTCTTTAGGAGGTTTTCTCGCCTAGCTTGTATCTATGCCTAGTATCCTAACGAGTTACTTATCTTTGTACATTCTAGTGGTAATACATTCAATATTGTGTGTTGTGCTCCAAGCTTCTTCTTCTTCCTTGTGCTCTTTGCATGCTTCAATAGACCTCAAACTCCAACAAAAACAAATGGAAAGGGGTTTGAACTATTTCTTCCTTGCAGACCTACTTGTAGGGGCATAAGGTTCCTTGATGTGCAAGATCCCAAGTAGCAGGCCTTAAACTTCATTCCTTTCTAAGTAATGTTATCTGTATCTTTTTTGTTGACTATAATTGCACACTTGCTCTTTGGTAGTAACCATATGAAGTGCGATGAAGAATCTTGTGTCTTTTTATTCTTAAGCAAACAAATTGGGTTAAAAAATGTAGATTCAAATGGAAACATCCAAAAACGCAAAAAAAGTTCACCTACTCTTTGAAGAGCATGGAATTGAACGATTATATTATTGAAAATTAGTTCTCTCTTATTGAAATATATTACATACATAGGAAACGTTATACCCATGGTTTCTACATGCTTAACTCTTTGGTGAGCTTTATGCATTTTGCTTTCACAAGGTAACTCTATGGTTGCTGATTCATTTATTTTTTTTTCATTTGAATTTATTGAAGATCTTGGATTTCAAAATAATCTATGGTCTGATCTTTGGAACATTGCTAAGGATGGTATGGGTGCTATATATCCAATGAACATTTTGTACTTAAGAAGACCTTCGATTAGAAGTATCGCTTATTTAACACCTCATTTACACTTTCTTCCCTATTTTTTCGGGTATTTCTCTTCATTTATCAATTGTAAAAATGATACATTCTTATTGTAGGCCAAGGAATTTTTCTCTTAAAGTGATTTTCTCTATAGTCAAACCCATTAGCTATAATGCTTCTAAGTGCATTCAAGCAATTATATATTTCAGAAGAGCTAATTTTTCCATTTCATGAGAAGATTTTTAAGTGTGAAATATAAAAAATTTTGATCTTTATTTTATTGAAACAAAGAGCTTCCCATTTGCTAAGATTAAGAAGGAGGACCTGATTGTTTTTGGTGAAACTTAATTTCTATGATGGGGGGTACCCACATGGTGTTGTCCCCCAATCGTATGTGTTTCCCCTAGGTGTGTGGTGGGAACACACACACATACATGCATCCATACATGCATACATTGTATAGATACATACATATATACATACATACATACATACATGCATAAATACGTGCATACATAACAATTAACTAGAAATAGAAATCTTATCTAACCTTCCTGATCCAGAAGTCGTGCTTTGATGAAGTTTCTACTCAATGAATTTTCCAAACATTGCAAATGGCTTTTTTATAAACTATGTATTGATGCCTTCTAACTTGAAGTCGTACCATAATCTTAAAGACAGGTATATACCTTTAGTGTGCACTTTCTTGAGAACTACATACTTTTTTCTACAAAATATGTTATTTTCCTATATTTTATTACATCTTGCAAAGGTGCAATTTTTCCTATTGTACTCTGAACGCATCTAACTTAAAGTCCCATTTTCATTGCAATCATCACGTCTATTTAACTTTATTCTATCATCCTTAAAATATGAGATCAATTTATTTTGCAAATTTTCAACTTATTAATCTTGTTTCTAAATGAAATTTTAGAGTCTTAGAAATTTTATGATGGGTAATATACAAAACATTAACTATGTTATGTTTATGAAAAAGATTGGTTGTTATATTTTCTCCAAAAAAAAGATATGTCTCAAAAATTGTAGCATGCAAATTACTTACTGATCTTTTATTTCCAAGAATGGGTGTACTCTAGTTACTAGTACTATTGGATGCCAAAATTTATAGGTTCTATTTCTTTTAACATCGTATATTTCTTTT
Source organism: Ceratopteris richardii (assembly GCA_020310875.1). Classification (NCBI taxonomy): domain Eukaryota; kingdom Viridiplantae; phylum Streptophyta; class Polypodiopsida; order Polypodiales; family Pteridaceae; genus Ceratopteris; species Ceratopteris richardii. Next base: position 120,787,605 of record CM035416.1, on the reverse strand, counting down.
CATTTTCATTTCTCTTTTTATGAATCAATAAATATTTACTTTACACACTATCATTTTGTCTTCCCAACAAATTGAATAATTTCTTTGTGCACACCAAAAATATGTTGGAGTTCTTTTCGTTTAGAAATATTTTAAATTTTCCATTGCTCATAGGAATGTTTGTGCCGTTGCAAGTAATTTGAAGGTCGTGTTAGTCCAATCCATATGATGGAGAGCAATATTTTTACCTTAAGTTTCATTTTCCTTTAATGATTAGGTCCTATCAGTTTTCTATCATACTCTAGTGGATAATTATGTGCCGATCCTAAACACTCTTGAAAATTGTACGGATGGTGAAAATATGCCTATCACATAAGTTGGTCCCTTCTATCCCTTACGTATTATATTTCCCAATAATATGATTTTTCCTAATGTATATTGAAGTCCACTCCATTTAAGTGCATATGTAATATAACAATATTCCAGTATATTTACTTGATAATTGGTAGAGAACACCATGTTACTTCAACCATTAATTCATTTTAGTTTTACACCAGCATGGTTCATGGTAACCAACTTATTTTTAAATTATTTTTCATTAAATTTATGTCCGAGTGGACCATCATTTATGATTTGCTAGAATTATTACACCATACATTGGGAATGGAACTATGAGGAGTTGAGCACATTTAACAACCCTTCTCATTTTGTGCTCAATCTCATAATAGTCCTCTACTGTATAATCATATCCGCCTCCCACCATTGTTAGTTCTTGAATTATGTCTAAGGTACTTTGAATTTCTCGATTAGTACCATGAACACATGTTTAGTCCTATGGCTTGGTAGTCCCCATCGATTATGGAAATGTTTGGATGCATCTGCTACTATGGAAGTGAGATACATCTATTGTTTCAAGTCTGATTAATATGAATGAAAGCTTACTTTTCCACTACTTTACCAATCATGGAGCATTTTTCAATTTATCTCTTATAGCTTTATCTTCAATTATTTATTGGGTTTCATCCATACTAGCGATGGTCTTTTATCTACACTCCTTAGAATCTTAGGATTTGATGATTCTCTATCCGTGATGGTCTATGCACCTTGGTGATGTGCACCTTGGATATATCTGCTTTGTTTTTTTCCAGTATTGATCTATTCCTTTTTCGTGTTTCTTTTTTTAATATTAGTTGAGGGACTATCTCTCTACATGCGATGCTCAAGGGTAAGGATTTGAGGTCTAGTTTTATGGTGTTTAGATAATCCTTTATTAATATACACTTGAATACCCCTATAGATTACCCTTTAACTACATTGGATCACATAAGATGTTCATAAATTATACAATAATATCTTTAAATGTCTATGGCTTGGTATGCTTACATTTATGTGTTTCTCAAGTAGCTTTGATGTGAATCATTTCCCTATACATGGGCACTTTTTACTCTTATGCAAGCTAGAAGTTTTTCCCCATGTACCCACATATAGATGATATAATCATATGTGTAGGTACATTGTTCTTGGGGATCCACTTGTAGCTCTCACTTCAATCAATCGCATACTATTGATCATCTACCAATAGAGATATCTTTTAGAAATCAAGTGTCTCCATGCTTCCATATTTGTTTGGTTGCAAAACTTGGAAATCCAAATATGTATATTTTTTATAAGGTTGTGTCTACTCTTTTGCAAGAAGAACAATCAAGAGTGATAGAAGTGGTTCGCTTGAGGGTACAAAAGCACTTTCTATATCAAAAAATGGAAAAATGAATCATAGTTCATCATTGGGTTCATCAGAAAAAGTCTCACTCTTGATCACCCTCTTCCTCCTCTCTTGATGTCGATATGGAAACAAGAAGACATGCAAGTACTTTCAAAAGGTTGGACATACCATTGATGAATGTAGAAAGGTGTCTAAGCCTAATGAAAAGAAGAAAGAATCCAACATGTCTATCCACATGTCTATTGTTGAGAATATATCAAATGCAAAGATAGATGAAGCTAATGTTGCTCAAGATGTATGAGAATACATCAAATGCAGAGATAGATGAAGCTGATGTTTCTCAAGATCTATGTGTTGTTACATGTTAGTATGATTCATTATCACACTATACATGTGTGATTGTGAATGAGGTTGATTCAGATTTGATTTTGATAGCGATGCTTCAAAGCATATCACTTGTTGCAAAAGATTTTTTGCATCTTTCAAATATGCCCCCAAGGGTGGACATGTTTTATGTGCAAGAGATGCTTCTTATCGTTTTATTTGAGTTTGTGACATTTAGCTTAATACTACAAATGAGGTTATTCTTGCTTTTGTTGGTGCAATTCAACCACCAATTCATGTTTTGGATGAAGGATAGAAATCAAAGAATGAAGAAAATATTAGTCAATGAAGCTTGAAGATAGTGCACATTCAGGAAATGAAGACCTGTATACATATGTACATTAAATCTATAGTTAGCTCACTTATACCTTTGTAATGGTTATGAGCTTGTACATATGTGCCTATATATACAAGTAAAAAGTCAGGGCAAGTATAAGAGAACATGAGATGAGAAGAATTAGAACTTAGAATAGTCATTAGACACATGAGAAGTGAGGAAGAACTCTCTCATCATTCAAATGTAAACTTTTCTGATTAGAAGAAAAAGTTGCACCCGATATTTTGCTATGTTCTCCTTCTATGCTTGATCATTTCAAGAATCCCTTTGTAGATTTCTAATTCCATAGTTAATGATTCTATGGTTTAAGTTTGAGAGTCTAATTGTGAACAAGCTGAGAGGATTATGTGTAGGAACATTTGTATGTGAAGAAGTGTTGAGTGTCTTTTGAAACAAGTGCAATCTCGATGGTCAAAGAATTGATCAGTTCTCAGTGCACAATGTAAAGTGTTACACATATCAGGAGTCAAAATTTAAGGTGGAAGGTAAGCTATCTATGGCTAAAATCATTTGCTTAAACGGGTTCTAGTATGGAAGAACCATGTGTTAGAAGTTGCAAGTGTTAGAATCAACTATACAGCAGAACAATTTTAGACATAGGTGAACTCTTTGATTCATTTCTTACAATATACTTAATAGTTTGAAATGATTTAACTTGAAGAAGGTGTGCAATCTTTAGGTGACACCGTGTACAAAGTTGTATAAAAAATGTTACACATTTGATTAGTCAATGAGTGAATTATATGCAGCAAACTTTCTGAGTACTAATCCTCTTCACAATTAGTTCAAGATTTTGATAATTGAGTATTGATCTTTCAAATTGGCAAAGGTTTTGAGTTGTTCTTGATATAGAGGTGCTCCTCATAGGTTTGAAAGGTGATGAGAAATGGAAGCCATTCATTTTGTGTACAAAATTGTCACTAGATCATTTCACTCCTGATTTAAATCAGTTGCTAGGACACATGCTAACTTTTGAGCAGGATGTCAAAGGTGATGGTGATAAGAGTGCAGGTCAAGCAATGTATTCAAAGGATAAGAAGAAGAATAGCAAAGGCAAGCAACAAGCAAATGAAGCAGAAGGTACAACTAGCCAAGCTAACTTCCTAAGAGGAAGAGGAGGTGGCAAAGGTAGAGGAAGAGCCAGAAGCAATAAAGATGGATCAAAAGCTTGCTGGATTTGTGGTAAGACATATCACTTAGCTCATGATTGTTGGCATAATAATCAAAATAATGGTGGATATAATGAGAACTTTAATTCAAGAGGAAGAGGTGGTAGAAACCAAAGAGGTAATTTTAGAGGTAGAGGTAGTAGAGGTTACTCTGGAAAAAATGAAACTAGAGGATTCCAAAGCCAATCCTACAACAATATCTACAACAATACCTACTACAATTATGCTTCAGATCAGAAGGAGGATTCAACCCTGATTATGAATGCAACTTGTGAAAGACAAAGTGAAGATCAAAGATTCTTCTACATTGACTTAGGGTGTAGTAATCACCTGAGTGGTAACATAGCTCTGATGACTTATTTGGAGAATAAGGTAACTAATCATGTAGTTCAAACAAGTTTTAATACAAAGCATAATGTGAAGTCAATTGGATCAGTGAAGGCCAAGGATGGAAGTACTCTCTTGAGTAAGGTCTTATATGTTCCTACAATTCCAAAGAATCTGATAAGTGTAAGACAAATTGTTGAAAACATTTATGAAGTAAGGTTCACTGATGATGGAGTTTTGGTGGAAGACCCTAGGGTATAAACAAATTGTTTGAGGGAAGAAAGAGATATAGGTGATTTATGTTGATGATCCTACTAGGTGGATCACTATCTATGTGATCAAAGATAAGTCAGAAGTATTTAATACATTCAAGCATTATCATGTGTATGCAGAAAGATTTACAGGTGAAAAGTTGAAGAGACTAAGGTCAGATGGAGGGGGAGACTATTTCTCTAATGAGTTCAGTGATTACTTATGGAATGTAGGTATTATTGAGCCCATAATAGTCATATTGGTCAAAGTCAATTGCAGTCAAAGTCAACCACCATCAAAGTCAAAATGATCAAAGTAAACATGGTCAAGGTCAAAGTCAACATCGGCAAAGTCAAAATGTTTGAAGTTCAGGTGTCAAAGTGCACAGGTAGTGCACAATTAATTGTTCACAAAGGGTAAATTGGAGAAAGTTGGTTGCATGTTGCAGAGGTATTTCTCTATTTTCCCTAAGGTTCAAAAGTGTTGTTTAAAGTGTTTTGAAAGGTTCAGGTGAACCCTCTCTTATGTGCATAAGTGAAGAATTAAAAGGCAAAATGTGAAGGTATGTGAAGCGGCATCATATGCAGAAGTGAAAGTATGGCCCTCAATTAAAATTTTTGTTTTAGTCTAAAGTCACTACAGGACAAAACATGGATTTGTTGGTTGCCTACTTGTGGAGACAATCTTGGGACATCAAAGGGAGCACCAAGATACTCTTGCAGTTAAGAGCGTACATGAATCGACACTCAAATCAAGGCAAGGACTATTCTTGCACTAAGCAAGACTAAGCAAGGTGAGCATAGCCTAAGCTAAGCAAGAGAGAGAAGTGCAAGAGACACGCAGTGTGCGACGCAGAGAAGTGAAGTGCAAGGTGTGCATGAAGATTGACCAAGGAAGTGTGCAGAGAAGTGCTAAGCTATTCACCCCAAGGATCCCAAGGTCTCATTGAAGCTGTGCATGTGCCGACATAAGGCGTCCAACCCTCCCCCTTGTTGGAAGCTTGGTGCAAGGTGTGCATAAGTGCAGGCTTGGAGAAGGTGGAGGTCTGGTGCAGAGAAGGCCGACAGCAACAAGACCCTTGGGTATTTGGTATTTTGTGATTGAGCACTCTGTGGGATTTTGCACAGAAGCATTGGGTTGTATCATTGGATTGTATTGTGCATTACCATTGTATTTTTCTTCTTATAATCAATCGCTAGAGGCTTCTAGTGTGTATCTTTGGAGTAGGGAGAAGCACTATTCAAGTGTCGACAGTATTGCTTCATTGGGCTAAGAGGTGTTGGAGCAAGTCTATGACAAGCCTAAGTATTGGCTTGAGTCTCACAAAGTCTTAGAAGAAGCTTTAAAAAGAAGACTATGTAAAGTTCACTTGTGAACTACCTCTTGTAACTTTTGAAGAGTTTACTTAATGTAAAAGTAAGAGAATCTTAAGTGGTTGAGTCCACTTGATCAAGAATGGAAAGAGGATCCACGAATTCATGATTTGTGGTAGGTAGAGAATCAAATCAATCATTGATTGATTGGAGAGTGATTGAGGGAAGTTAGCCTCCCAAACTCAACTATAAATAGATGGCAGTTTTAGTCGTGGTTAGAGAGACCTATGTGAAGACCTCCAAGAGCTGAGCTTTATGCCATATCAAGGTGTGATTACAAGGCACACATATGTATCAGTAAGTCATTGTATTGTACAAGAAATATACTTTCATTTTCATGATTATTTGGTTTCATCTTTCCATTCTCTTGTGAAGTGTACTACTCACTACCATTACTCTCAGTTTTCTCAGTCAGCTTGCAGAGATGTTTTCTCTGAGCTTGGTGCATCATTTTCAGTGCTTTAACTTGGTAAAGTTAGCTCTATAAGTCTACTATATGCTCATAAATTTTCATGTCATTTGGATGTTGCAATCTTCATTTATGTTCATTTGAAGTCAACAGGGTCTGTTCATCTTCACCTCTCTTTCAGGTACCCGACTTTTTCACTCATCTTGTCAGAGGTGTTTCTCAGTGGTTACTTATCCAAATTCAGTGATTTAAAGCTTGTTGGATTCTGCTTACTGTCTAGTATAACCATACAAATGTTCATAATCATTGGATTTCTACATTTTGAGTTATGGTGATTTTTCTGCTCACTGGTCTATTTCTATAGCAGCCCGTGAAAATCGGGATGATGTCATCACTTGTTAAAACTCATTCTCAGTGTGTGCTTTGTTATTTTTGATGAGATTACTCTTGAAAGTTAGCTCTTTAAGCTACCTAGACTTCCCCAAGAGGAATTAAGCTAATTGCTGCTGTGCTCAGAGAATTATGTAAAACACTGGACAGGTGTATGAACCAAGAATAGCAAGTTTTCACCTCTGAGCTAACTCCAACTTATCTGTTTTGATCTATCTTTTTGAGAGTGATCTTCCAAGGTACATAGGGTGTCTAATACATCCATTGGCAAGCTAAAAGGGCCCACCATATACTCCTGGAGTTCATTTGGCTGGTGTAGATCAAGGATTTTGCAACACCTCTTCATCTTGAAGCACATACCTATCCATCTCTTCACAGTGGTATCAGAGCAAGGTTGGACAACATGGCAGATGGATTTCCTTCATCAATTGACAAATTAGACAGAGGTAACTACTCAGCTTGGTCATTAAGAATGGAAGCCTATCTCCAAGGTAGAAGTTTATATGGTTATGTGGCTGGAGATGAAGTTATGCCAAGTTTCAGGAACAAAAGTCAACCAACACAAGAAGAGCAAGAAAGATTGAGCACATGGTGCTCCAAGGATGCACTTGCAAGGTCTTATCTCCTCAACTCTATCTCAGATTTTTTTTGCCTCACATTAGAAGTTGTAAGACATCTCAGGAAGTGTGGGATGCACTTGAAGCTTTCTTTCTTCAAGTACCAAAGCTAAGAAGCATCAACTATGGCTGGAGTTCACAACTCTCAAGAAGGCTCCGAAACAAAATGTGACTGATTTTGTCACAAAGCTCAAGGACATAAAGTTGGGAAGCATTGGAGAGGTAATAGATGAAGAGCAAATTGTAAGGCAGGTCATCAATGGCTTGAAGGCAAATGATAAGTGGGAAGCATTCACCACAGCTATGGATTTGTACATGGACATGCATGTACCTGATTTCAACACACTCATTGGACAACTACTTACTCAAGAGGCAAAGCTTATCAAAAATGGAGAAAGCTCTAAAGGTAATCAATCTTCAGCTTTATACACGGATAAAAGCAAGTCTAAAGATAACAAAGGAAAGGCAAAGAAAGTGGATGATGAAGCAGGTACATATCAAGCTAACTATGCAGGTAGAGGAAGACATGGCAGAGGTAGAGGAAGAGGAGGTAGACAAGGTAGGGGGGATCCCAAGACTCCAACTCATGTTCTATTTGTGGATTAACTAATCATACAACTGAAAATTGCTTTAGGAATTCCAAGAATCAAAGAGGCAGAGGATACAATAGAGGAAGTTATGGCTACTCAAGAGGAAGGTTCAACAACTACCATGGCAACTACAACAACTACAATCATTCAAACTATCAAGGAGGCTACAAAGGAAGGAGAGACTACAATAACTACACAGAAGACTCAAACAAAGAGGATTCATTATTGATCATGAACATGGCTATGCCACAAGGTAAATCTGATGAGCATGTTTTCTACATAGATTCAGGTTGTTCAAATCATGTGGCAGGAAATGTGGCACTCCTATCAGATTTAGAAGATCCAAGGAATAAGCATGAGGTACAAACAGGAGATGATACAAAACATCCTGTGGAGAAAATAGGCAATGTCAAAGCACCTGATGGAAACATCAACCTACTCAGTAAGGTACTCTATGTCCCTACCATAACAAAGAATTTGATAAGTGTTGGGCAGATAGTAGAGAAAGGGTTGCAAGTCAGGTTCACAAAAGGAGGAGCATTTGTTGAAGATCCAAGTCAAGGATTCAGAAGAATTGCAAAAGGTGAAAAGACAGGTAGATTGTTCACATTTGAATTATAGGACACTAGAAACATTGCTCTCTTTAATTATGGTAGTCAGACACTCACAGAATTGGAAGTATGGCACAAAAGGTTAGCACATATTGGTGAAAGGGCATTAAAGCAAATCTGCAGGGACCAAAGTGTACTTGGACTTCCTAATTTGTCAAAACAACATATGATTTATAAGTGCAGTGCATGTCAATTTGGAAAGTCTCACAGGTTACCATTCATGAAGAAAGGTTATATGCATGGAGATCTCTTGGAGTTGGTTCATACAGATGTATGGGGACCTAGCAAGGAAGCTTCAATATCTGGATCAAGGTATTATGTTTCCTTTATTGATGATTGCAGTAGATGGACTATCCTATTCTTTATGAAACACAAAGATGAAGTTTTTTAATGTTTCAAAAGATATTTGGCTCTTGTGGAGAATCAAACATGTAAATCACTAAAAAGGCTAAGGTCAGATGGAGGGGGAGAATATTTTTCCCATGAGTTTGATTCTTTTCTTCAAGAAAGAGGAATCAAAAGAGAGGTAACTACAAGGTACACTCCTGAGCAAAATGGAGTGGCAGAAAGGAGGAATAGGACAATTGTTGAAGCTGCAAGGTCTATGTTAAATGAGAAGCATTTACCTAATTACTTATGGGCTGAGGCTGTATCTACAGCCACTTACTTGATTAACAGGTTTCCTTCAAAATCCCTTGATGGGATGACTCCATATGAGGCTTGGAATGGAAGAAGACCAAGCTTAGATCATTGTAAAAGTTTTGGATGTATTGCTTTTGCTCATGTTCCTTCATAGGTTAGAGGCAAGATGGATCCAAAGGCAGAAAGGTGTGTATTTATTGGATATGACAACAATCAAAAGGGCTACAGGTTATACAACCCTACCAACAAAGGATTCTTGGTAAGCAGAGATGTAGTTTTTTATGAGAACAATTCATGGTATGAAGATTCATGCAGGAAGTTCAATTTACCATATAATCTTGAAGAAGATTTTCCAAAGCTTGGTAGAGAACAATCAAAGATTGAAGAACAAGACACCTCAGAGGATGATGAAGAATCTCACATGGAAAAGATCAAAGCATGGAAGTCTAAATGTAAAGCAAAATTGCAAGAACTTGGACATGAAGCAGAATCATCACATCATGGCCTAAGAAGATCTATGAGGGAAAAGAAAAAACCAGAAAGGTATGGGTTTGACACCTCATTAGTAACTAAACATTCTATCTACATAGCACAGGACATAAACCAAGAGGAGCCATCATCATTTGAAGAGGCCAAAGCAAAAACAGAATGGAAGCATGCAATGAAGGAAGAGATTGAAGCACTTGAGGAAAACAACACTTGGGATTTGGTGCCCAAGACTTCATCCATGAAGGTAATAGGCTCAAGATGGGTCTATAAACTCAAGAAGAATTCTGATGGTTCAATTAACAGGTATAAGGCAAGGCTTGTGGCAAAAGGCTTTGCACAAACTCAGGGAGTTGATTATGAGGAGACTTTCTCTCCTGTGGCAAAGATGCCTACTATTAGGGTTTTGCTTAGTATTGCCTCTTCCAAGAATTGGAAGATACTTCAACTAGATGTAAAGAATGCATTCTTGAATGGTTGGATAACAGAAGAGGTATATATGGCACAACCACCTAGTTTTGAGAGCCAAGTTTATCCTGATTATGTGTGTAAACTTAACAAAGCATTGTATGGTCTCAAGCAAGCTCCAAGAGCTTGGAATTTCAGGCTTGTTTCATTCTTGCAGGACAAAGGCTTTCAACCAAGCAAGGCAGATCCTTCACTCTTTATTAAAAAGAGTAATTCCGAGGTTTTCTACCTATGTGTATATGTAGATGATATTATATTGACAAGAAATGATGTAGATGGTATGAAGAAGATCAAAGATCAGATGAGAGAAGAGTTCAAGATAAGTGATTTGGGTTCACTTACCTACTTCCTAGGTTTGGAAGTTGTCTACAAAGATCATGGTTTGTTTCTCACTCAAAGGAAGTACATTAAGGACATGTTGGCAAAATTCAAGATGCAAGATTGTAAGATTGCAGGTACTCCAATGGAGGTCAATCACAAATTGAGCTCACATGAAGGTGAACTCATAGAGGACATCACATCATATCAAAGTCTAGTGGGTAGTCTCAACTATGCCACATTGACAAGAGTAGATATATGTTATAGTGTGAGTGTGCTAAGCCAATTTATGCACACACCAAGGAAACCACATATGGATGCTGCCAAAAGGACTCTCAAGTATCTCAAAGGAACCATAAATGAAGGACTTTATTATCCTTATGTATCTGATTTAGGTTTGAAGCTATTTTCTGATGCAGATTGGGCTGGCTCCAAGGAAGATAGAAGGAGCACTTCAGGTTATCTTACCTTTGCAGGTTCAAAGCTTATTTCATGGTCATCCAAGAAGCAACCCACAGTTGCTCTCTCTTCTACTGAAGCTGAATATAGAGGTCTTGCCATAGCTACACAAGAAGCTATGTGGATGAAGACATTGTTCAAAGATCTTGGATTGGAGTTTGGAACTCCAACTATTTTTGGTGACAATATGAGTTCTATTCATTTGGCTGCTAATCCTATTTTTCATGCAAGGACTAAACATATTGAAGTTCATTATCACTATGTACGAGAGAAGGTTCTAAGCAAAGAGATTCAAATATCATATGTGTCCACTCATCAACAATGTGCAGATATTCTAACCAAAGCATTGGATGGTACAAAGCTTTGCAAATTCAAGGCTATGATAGGTTTGCAGGTAATCTTGGAAGATTGAAGACCTCAAGCATACTTGGCTTGAGGGGGAGCTGTTGGAGCAAGTCTATGACAAGCCTAAGTATTGGCTTGAGTCTCACAAAGTCTTAGAAGAAGCTTTAAAAAGAAGACTATGTAAAGTTCACTTGTGAACTACCTCTTGTAACTTTTGAAGAGTTTACTTAATGTAAAAGTAAGAGAGTCTTAAGTGGTTGAGTCCACTTGATCAAGAATGGAAAGAGGATCCACGAATTCGTGATTTGTGGTAGGTAGAGAATCAAATCAATCATTGATTGATTGGAGAGTGATTGAGGGAAGTTAGCCTCCCAAACTCAACTATAAATAGATGGCAATTTTAGTCATGGTTAGAGAGACCTATGTGAAGACCTCCAAGAGCTGAGCTTTATGCCATATCAAGGTGTGATTACAAGGCACACATATGTATCAGTAAGTCATTGTATTGTACAAGAAATATACTTTCATTTTCATGATTATTTGGTTTCATCTTTCCATGCTCTTGTGAAGTGTACTACTCACTACCATTACTCTCAGTTTTCTCAGTCAGCTTGCAGAGATGTTTTCTCTGAGCTTGGTGCATCATTTTCAGTGATTTAACTTAGTAAAGTTAGCTCTATAAGTCTACTATATGCGCATAAATTTTCATGTCATTTGGATGTTGCAATCTTCAGTTATGTTCATTTGAAGTCAACAGGGTCTGTTCATCTTCACCTCTCTGTCAGGTACCCGACCTTTTCACTCATCTTGTCAGAGGTGTTTCTCAGTGGTTACTTATCCAAATTCAGTGATTTAAAGCTTGTTGGATTCAGCTTTCTGTCTAGAATAACCATACAAATGTTCATAATCATTGGATTTCTACAGTTTGAGTTATGGTGATTTTGCTGCTCAATGGTCTATTTCTGTAGCAGCCCGTGAAAATCGGGATGATGTCATCACTTGTTAAAACTCATTCTCAGTGTGTGCTTTGTTATTTTTGATGAGATTACTCTTGAAAGTTAGCTCTTTAAGCTACCTAGACTTCCCCAAGAGGAATTAAGCTAATTGCTGGTGTGCTCAGAGAATTATGTAAAACACTGGACAGGTGTATGAACCAAGAATAGCAAGTTTTCACCTCTGAGCTAACTCCAACTTATCTGTTTTGATCTCTCTTTTTGAGAGTGATCTTCCAAGGTACATAGGGTGTCTAATACATCCATTGGCAAGCTAAAAGGGCCGACCATATACTCCTGGAGTTCATTTGGCTGGTGTAGATCAAGGATTTTGCAACACCTCTTCATCTTGAAGCACATACCTATCCATCTCTTCACAAGAGGTACGTATTCTTATCAATTATCTCATACTAAGAGGACTATGAACAGCTCATGACCGCAACCCTGTCCCAAACATTGAGGGTCACCTGCAAGCAAACAAGACGAAAGTCTTTTAGAAGATCCTTCAGTCCACTTTCGTCAACTTCATCAATAAGGAGCATGGCAGGTTAGGTAGACTTGGAAACCCTATTATCAAGATTAAATATAAAATTTCCTTCTTTCAAAGGCTTAGCTCAAGAAGATCCCGATGAGCATATTAGAAGGTTTTTAGCACTATGCAAAACTAGAGGCTTAATGGGAAGAGAGGATGCCATTTTGATACTCTTCCCTCCCACATTAGAAGGGTTAGCAGATAAATGGTTCAGCCAATTTGCTGAGCACCATTTTAAAACTTGGGACTTAATGAAAGATGCATTCAGGACTCAATTCGAGCATGGAAATACTAGAGAGATCATCATAGGGGAACTAGAAAATTTGAGATTGGGTCCGGGTGAAAAGTTCCCAGAGTTCATGACTAGGGCCAAGGCACTAATGGCTTAATTGCGAGATCCACCACATGATCTTTTTTGTTAAGAAATGGTTAGCTAAGCCACTTCTAGTGACCACCCAATGTAAAATCAAGGAATTAGTGTTGCCCACAGCCTCCATAGAGGAGTTCATCAACACAACTACACGGCTGGAGCACATAAGGCAACAATATGGAGCAATTTCTTCTCAACCACCCTATTCTATAGAAATGGAGGATCCAGTAATCCAGCTAAGAAAAGAGCTGGAGGGCTTAAAAAGGAATAAGCCACACAAAGAGGAGGAGAATGTTGTTAGTCAGTTGAGGAGGGAGATTCAAGCACTAAAGCTCCAAAAGGAGGAGGGAGCCCAAGCAGAGGAGTTGGCTCAATTGCGACAGGAGTTGTAGGAACTCAAAGGGAGTGGCATCAAGAGTGGACTTTGATGTACCATGTGGAGCAAGCAAGGTCATATAGTAAGTGAATGTCCTCTGTTAAGTGTGACTTGCCAACTATGCAGGAAAGATGGTCATGAGGCCCAGGAATGCCAATCAAGAGGAATGCCTGCAACAACATATTGGACACAAGGAGGACCCCTACCACCAGCAAATGTGATGGCGGCTGCACCCAATCAAGGTAACAATTATGACCCTAGACAGAGGAATAACTTTGGAAATGGGCCTAGGAGGTCAATTATTTGTTTTAGATGTGGAGAATGTGGGCACTATCAAAGTAGGTGCACTCTCCCAGAAAATGCCCCTCCTTGCAGGAACTGTCGAGAGGCCAGAGACCACTATACTAATTGTTCTCCTAAGAACAAAGCATCTTCATCTGGGCCCCACATTCAAATGATCTATGTGTGCAAAGAAGAAATGGTAGATCAAGTCAATGTGCCATCACCATCTACCTGGGTGGTGCAACTAGAAGAAATTGAATCTTACATTGCAGACAAGAAGCAAGGGGAAGGCTCAAGTGGAAATAGGTCAAGAATCAAGGATTAATGGATTGAACAAAGACAAAGAGACATCTGAAGAATGAACCACCACATGTGCGGATACAAAGGCAAAAAGAAAATTTCATAGGTACCAGTGCTATCATTGAACATGCATTCAACAGGGCTCATGAGGAGTTTGCTAAGTCAATTGGAGCCCATGCTCTTAAGGAATCAAAAGCTTCCAGACTACTCAAGTCCATGAAAAAGGAGGTCAGTATTTTTTATTTAATAAAGATGGATGGGAAATTCAGGTCAGAACTCTTGCAGATAATTGATGAAATGTCCACAACAAGTTTAGTGGCAAAGGCTACTATTATGCAAAAAGATAAAAGTGTAGAGGAAGCACCCATCATAGATTACAAGATCCCGTGGCTAACACTCTCTATTAAAGGTCATGAGTTTCAAGGAGTTATTGTGGATGGTGGTTCTGGCATTAACTTGATGCTTGAATATACCATGAAAAAGATTGGACTATACCCTTCAAGACCTGCCAACTTCACTGTAACGCTCACAGACCAAAGCATAGTAACGCATATGGGAGTGGTCGCAGGAGTCCCAGTCAAGATACAAGGTACCACCTTTAACTTGGATTTTGTTGTTTTAAGGTTGCCACAAGTAGAACAAAGTTTCCCCCTGTTAATTGGGAGACCTTGGTTAAGGCATGCCAATGTGTTGCATGACTAGGGCAAGGACACAATGTGGGTAAAGCAAGAGGGAAAAGAGTTGCAGCAGATAATTTTAGAAGAAGGTCCAGACAATCAGAGACATACCATGCATGTGTGTATATGTATGCATGTGAGTCTATGTGTGTGTATATGTGTGTGTGTGCCTATCTGTGTGTATGTGTGTGTGTGTATATATGTGTGTGTGGGTATGTGTGTGTATGCATGTGTGTGTATGTGTGTGAGAGCATATGTGTGTGTAAATGTGTATGTGTGTGTATGCATGTGTGTATATGTATGCATGTGAGCATATGTAAGTTTCTAGGTGTATGTGTGTGTGTATGTCTATGTGTGTGTATGAATGTGTGTGTGTATGTGTATCACTATTTATGTTGCAACTAGGGTGGTTTACAAGATCTTCCAAGACATGAACCTTAGCATACACACCTTAAGACTTAAAAGGAGATGAGTCAAAGATAGAGAGACAATAGATAAGTTTTCAAAGTGTATGGTAAGCTAGCATGCTCACTTACACTATCTTATATTCAAATGTCAAATTAGAAGGTGTGAATATGATGCTATTACGCAAATATGTGATGTTATGTTGGATGGTTCTCATAAAGCCAAGGGCTTGAAAGATTTTTCTTCACATTCTAACAATCACAAAGAATCTAGACTCTATGGGGCAAATGATTGAAATATGATTGCAAGTCAAGTTCAACCAAACAATATGATTTGTGCAAAATCCTAAAGATGGGTTATCGAAGATAGCCAAAGGCAAGAAGGAAGAAATGCTATTCACTTTGGATGTAATTCTAACTTCAATAATGCAACCTACTTTACTTTTGGAAATATGAAAGTAGTAGAAGCCGATATAGAGCACAATAGGTATGGACATATCAATATTCAGAGATTGAAGGACATGGAGAGGAAGAGGTTAGTGATAGATTTTCCAACTCTCTTTAATAAAACCTTAAGAGTTTGTGTGAAGCTTATCAATTGGTAAGGAGACTAGGCTACCATTTAAGAAAAGAAATCAGTGTGAGCTATCATCCACTTGATCTCATTCATAGAGATGTTTGGAGACACAACAAGGGAGAACTCAATATGAGGTAATAGGTACTTTGTAACTTTCATTGATAATTGCAGAATGTTGGCTTAGCTCTATTGTGAAGCATAAATTAGATGTTTTTTATTAATTCAAGAAGTGAAAAGCTATGGTTGAAAGAGAATGTGATAGGTACATCAAGTGTTTAAGGTACGATGGAGTGAGAGAATAATTCTCTAGATTTCTTTGACTTCTTGGAGACTAATGGCATCAAGAGATAAATTACATGTAGGTACACACCACAACAAAATGGTGTAACAAAGAGGAAGAATAGGTACATTGCAAAATGTGTTAGCGACATGATGAAGGAAATGCACATGCCCATTTTTATTGGACTGGTGCATGAACCATAGCTATAAACATTATGAAGAAGGATCTTACATCTCCATCAGAATACCACCAATAGCTATATTAGAGGCATCCACAAAAACATGGAAAGGAAGGTCCCACTTCAGCTCTTGGAGTATAGGTACCTGGGTCAAAGGCTCCTTTAGATGGAGAAAACTCATTTTACATTCCTCTTTGTATCGAAAATCACAAGGAGCTACCATGGCTAAGTGGGTAAGGAGATGGTGAGGTGTATGAACCAACAAAAATGGCGACCATGCCATCCGATTTGGCCAAGAAAGTGTAGGTACCTCTTTTGGTAATTTCGAGGGTGGGGCATCTAGAACTAGCGAGTGAGAAATAATGTGTCCCAATAGCTTACCAAAGGACACCATATGGATTTAGCAGGATTTAGGTATAATCCATATTCTCTATACTTAAGAAAACAGACCCGTAAATGCTACAAGTAGTCCACTTTATCACCATATACCAAAACATCATCAAGGAAGACACACATGACACAAGTGAGATAAGGAGAGAAAATGTCATGCATACACCTTTGGAAAGTACTATGGGTGTTCTGCAAGCAAAACGACATAACCTTACAAGCCTAGACCCCCCAATTCGTGATAAGGGCCATCTTAGGTACATCTTGCTTTTCCATATGGACTTGCTTATACCCACTATAACCATCTAGAAAGGAGTAAATCTCATGACCTGTAACTTCATCTAGCATGTTTTCTAGGAAGGACAATAGAAAAGGATCTCATAGAGTGGAGCATTCAACTTTCATTAGTCAACATAGATTCTCAATGCTTATTTTTCATTGGAACAATCATAATCATGTATATCCATTTAGGATGCTCAATAGCAAGGATGAACCCTACACATAATAAGTGGTCAATTTATTCCTTAACTTGCTTGGCATAGTTAGGATTCATTTTGTAACTCTATTGCTTGGTCGAATATGCATCAAGTTTAAGAAATACCGGGTGTTGATAAATACATGGATCAACTCCCTTCATATCCTTATAATCTCATGAAAAGATATAGATAAACGTATTTAAAAGGGTCAATAAGTCGCAATGGAAGGACTCTACCAGAGTGACACTAATCTTAATAGACCAAGGATTATCATCATTGCCTAGATTACAAGTTGTAAGTTCATATTCCGATACATAAGATTGATGACCTAGGTGATCTTGAAGTCCTTTCAACAATTTTGGGGTGAGATCAAATAATTCAACTACATCATCAAGAGACGCATCTGTTTTCACAACACTCAAGTGAACACATGTTGTCGGGGACCACTAATCTAACACATGTTATAAATCAATAGTGCATGGCGAGGGTAAGTCTTGATTCGCCATGAGCAATGCCATTTCTTCATCATCTAACAAGCCATCGAACATGTTTACAAGCGTAGAAACATAGGGATGAGCATGAACTTCATAGGACAGGAACTCATGTAACAGTAGCATGGACTTAGAATCATTAAATTGAAAGACTAGCTCATGGGATGACCAATCATTCAGAACTTTGACTTGATTCAGCCATGTTCGGACAAACATTAGATTATACTCGAGGCTTGATTCAGGTAGATTAAGAATAAAAATTTTCATATGGAATTTGGCCCCCTGAAGTGTAATGGGAACATTATGAACAAGCTCTAATGGATGAAATCATGATTTATCACCCATTCCTATAAATAATTTAGCAGGTTCAAAATTATTCAATCCCAATTTATTGTTGGAGTTGCTATAATAACTCCCAAAACTCCATAAATTAAAACCTTAGAAATATGTGGATTCTTACACCATATAGTAATAAGTGGGACCATGTGATCAACCGTTGTATGTGATTTTGGATGGATAGTTATTGTGGAAGGTTCCGAAACATGTTCATCTCCTACATATTGTTGAAATTGCTGGCAAACCCCATGAACCAATGTAACTAGTTTACCCAATGGCAAGGTAATGGGTTCTCGAGTGAGAACATCACATGCTATACTACTTGAACACTCTTGTAGTAGTATAATCTTTACTAGGTGTTGGTGGGTAAGGTTTTCGATGGTGCATTAGGTTTAGAGCCATACAATAGGTTAGGTGAGGGAGAAATTGGGCCTTCAACTTAAGCCCACTTGGCCACTTTCACCACCATACATTGATGTTCCTTGAAACCCATTTCAAATGCCTCTATAGCTCATTGCAACACTTGTCCTCATAGTGTTTGCATAGTGGTAGTCTCTCTGTCAGCTAGTGTTATGATGAACATATTTGTCATTGGGCTTTGTCTTTCCTTCTTATGCTTATTGTATTCGTGGGAGTCCTTGTAGTGTCTTTCAATGTACCCTAGTTCACCACAAAAATGGCAACACATTTGCATTGCTGAAATATTGGAATTGAGAGTTCCTTGATTCCAAAGCAGCAAATTATAGTTCCATTGGTTTTGTGATTGAAGGGATATGTTTTGGGTATGAAGAAAAGCACAATTGAGGTGCTACATAATTAGTGGAGGGTCTTCCAAGCACATGCATTTACTGCCAACTCATTTTGTGTTTTCACATTATAGGGGTAATTGTCTATGGAATGGGTGGAAATGTCAAGCATATCATAGTAGATTTGATTCCAAGCACAATTTTCAGCTATATGTTCTGGATTCTTACATTTAACATAGAAGACTTGTTCAATTTTTGTTCTTCCCATTTCATATCCACTCGAGATCTTTACCAAATCCTCCAATTTTATGCTCTAATTGCAATACCATATCTATAACGACATCTTCTAGTGAATCATAATGAAACTATATGCTCTAGATTCTTAGATTTAACATAGAAGACTTGTTTCAATGATTCTTTAGATTTGTTAATCCCAATTCATATCCAGTCCAGATCTTCATCAAGTCCTCCATCTTTATGTTGTAATTGCAATGCCATATCTATAACGGTGTTGTGTACTGCATCATATTGCTGGAAATGATTCACGCTAAATTTTTTCAACCATTTGGTAGCTTCATTGACCAAATTCAACCAGAAAAATGTGGCTTTATTTGGATCAATTCCTATATTTTATAGTACTCAATTTATTTCAAAGGCTAGAACATGGGCATCAAAGCTCTCAATTGGGAATCTATCAAATTTGGCATAAGATCTACCCATCGAATATTGCCTTCATGAAAGTAAGCTTGTATCTACCATGGCTTTGGGACTAAATTCTTCTACGACATCTAGCGCCTCTTCAGAATCTCAACTTGTGGAGGATAGTTCTCCCACATGTTGGGCTTCCTTTTGGATAGGTAATGAATCCCGCGGCTTAAGGGGTTCTGGTTCACTAGTCAAAATTATCTTTCTCTTACTGCAAAATGTTCGAAAAGATGATCCAATGCACCTTTTGATCCATGTCCTCCACACTTTGTAGGTACTTGATGGTCTTGGGAGAGATGCTTCTGTGATTTTAGAAATATACGACTCGTATCTCTACTTAAACGATCTAATTTTCTCATTTCATCTCTTGTTCTATTACTGATTCTAGAGCACACAAACTTTCATCGAACATCGAAATCTTACCGGAATGTACCAAAGAACTCTTGATATTGTCTATAGGTAGAAATCGAGAAGATTATTTTGTTCTAGTACTTCCTAGCCTAATTCTCCATGCTTCCTTGTAGTTTTTGCATCTATTATTGTTGCATCTTCAATTCTTTCCCGTGGTGCATCTAACACATTATTCACTCGTACATGTTGCTTGTCACTCTCATAGTAGGGTATTTTTCATGAGATCTTGATACCAACATATACTCTATGAAGAACCACTCCCCAACAAGATGGTTCGTGTTAACTTTCCCTTTTGGTTAAGGAGAGAGAGACAAGTCAAAATGGTTTCTTGGATGGGATGACTTAGATTATTCTAGGCCTCGATATTTCTCCTAAAACTTGAATCTAAAGGATATAGATCACTTTGATTAATCAACTAGGTAATAGTACTAAATAATGCAGATATCAACCACAAAACTTAGGGAAACTTCACTATCAAACTTCTAGTGTACATAGTTATTATTTAAATACACCAAACATGTACTAATCACTAATTTGCTAACAAATATCACAACTTTGCTTTGCTACCGGATAACTAACTACACTCTGCACTACCGTAATGATATTTTACCAACTTAGAGATATTTCACACTTACAACTACAGAATCTATTATCAATTATAGCAATGATATCTGTACCAAAATTATTTATTAACGGTTATAGTCTTCCATGGAACAGAGATAGATATTAATGGTACCAGACACAAGATTAGTATATGTAGAACCCATGCCCGAAGAAGCATTGGCTAGAATTCATCGACAGATGCACCAGATGATCACTCCAATAGACTCGCACTTCTTTTCATTCATTAGGTTATAGCTTACGATTGTACATTCTTGCATTTTCGATCATGACTGCTCATCGATAATTACATCGATTGAAAAGTATACAAAATCTAATTACAAGGATAAATTTTGCAAACTAACAAAGTCTATACACATGTTTGTTGATATATTTAGGCAGTGATGTGTGTGAACACATTAGGATATTGGGGCACTTTTTTCCCTCTTTAGGAGGGCATTTTTGTTGGGCGTGTATATATTCTTATAACGCTAACGGGTCACTTATCTTTGTACATTCTAGTGGTAGCACATTTAGTATTGTGTGTCGTGCTCCAAGTTTCTTCTTCTTCCTTGTGCTCTTCGCGTGCTTCTACAAACCTCAAACTCCAACAATTGCTATCAGAGCAGGTGGCCATTTCATTTAGGGCTTTGTTGACACCCTTTCGATCATAACCTTAGAATCGCACAAAATTTGGTGAGCATACTCAAGGCGAACGCACTATCATAATGCCTATGTAGACAATTTTGTCTTTTTCGCCACAGATATATAGAGGTTTTGGTTTGTCAGTATAAGCCTCTTGAAGTCTATTACAGCTTAAAGAGAATTGATAGCATAGTTCTATTCAAAGTTTTGAGACACAATCATTTTTTTGTATCATGGTATTTTAGTCAGTGGCTATGACTGGAAACATTAATGTATTCTGTATGTTGGCTGTTGAGGATAAGTTGGATGGTACCAATTACCCATTATGGGCTTATATGATGCATCTTGTATTGGTTGCAAAGGGACTGTGGAATATTGTGCAAAATGTTGAAAAACATCCTATTACACTTGCAAATAGAGTTATTAAAGATGATGTAAATGGCATTGAAGATGGAAATATTCTTCATGTTCTTGCTTGTGCTATGGTTCCTATTGCATCTAGTACACATCAAACTCGTTGGATGGCAGAGATGCTCAGGCACATGCATTGATGGCCTTGTCTATCAAACGTGCCATTATTCCTCACATTCACTCTTGCAGAACAACAAAGGATGCTTGGGATACACATACCACTTTATACCAAGCAAGGAATAAGGCTTGTGTTGCTTATCTTTGAAAATAGTTGGAGAGTGATCACATGAATCAAGGATATTCCATTTATAATTTTTTATAAAGATCAAAGATTTGAAGGAGTAGTTGATTTCTATTGATGAAGTCTTGCTAGGTAGAGCCTTTGTGAAGGGGTCTGCAATATTATCATGTGTGGGCACATATGCAAAACTAATCCCTCTAGTAGAGAAACTCTCCCAATCATAATGATAAGGCACCTCAATGTGCTTAGTGTGAGCATGGGACACAAGGTTCCTTGGAATTACCAATGTGCTGTGATTGTCAATGAAGATGGTGGTAGTGCAAGACTGACGAACACCCAAATCAGCCAAAAGGCGTTTGAGCCACATGCTTTCAATAATCGTTATGAAAGCTACCCTGTACTGAGCCTCACAAGTAGAAGTGGCCACATAGGCTATTTCTTTCTCAACCAAGATAAGCATGAGCTACCAAGCATGAAGCAAAAGCCCATGGTGGACACATGAGTCACATGAGTTTGAGTTAGAAAAAAGCATGTAAGTCTAGCGATAATGATCCCCCCTTGGGATAAAACAATCCAAGTAGCCGAGTACCAATCAAATAGAAAAAGATGCACTTAACCACTTGCCAATGCTTGACACATTGGCAATGCATAAACCTCCTCATCTATGAGATAGCTAGAAGTTATTAGGTAAAGCTTGACATTTGTCCATACACCTCAGCATCTCAATGAGAGACTTGTTCCTTCTTTTAGCAAATCCATTTTTTTGTAGTTGTATACAGCACTATACACTGATGTTTTATGCCTCACTCATCGAGAAATGCATGAAAATCAAAAGACATGTATCCCCCCGGATCAAAATGGAGGTGCCCAAATTAGATGCTGACAAATTTTCAAACATAAATAGATCCGGGTTTTCTTTCAATGGATACACCCATGCATGCCTAGAGAAATCATCAATAAAAGTCACAAACTAAAGGTAGAAACTTTTTGAATCACATAAACACTTTAGACTTTTCTTTCAATGGATACACCCATGCATGTCTAGAGAAATCATCAATAAAAGTCACAAAGTAAAGATAGTTTCCCAAAGAAGGTCTTTGCATAGGATCATAGACATCAATATGAACAAGCTACAATTTATGTGTAGCTCAACTAAACCATCTTTTGGGAAGGAGGAGCACTACATTTTTCCCAAAATACAACGTTCATGCACATCTTTACAAGATGCCTCAAGTTTTGCTAGAGAGGATATTATTTTAGGTTTCCACATGTATAGCAAACTAGCAAAATTCAAACGACCAAAGCGTTCATGCCAAAGCTTTGCATCTGAGATAGCCTAAGAATCTTGAGCTACACATGCTGAATCATTCACATATTTTGCATAGTCTATGAGCTTCTACATCCCATGACATAAAATGATAGAAGCAATAATAACATCACCATTTCAGAGATCATGAATTGTACATCTATCATCAACAAATTTAACAAAAAAGAGAATCTTGGCTAATGCGCAAACTAGAAAGAGATTTTTCTTGATCCTCGGTACACACAAAGCATCAGAAAATGTGAAATAACTACCATGAATAGTGGTCAAAATGATCTTACCAACTCCCATTATAGGATAAGAGTTGTTTGTAGTGCATGGGATAGTATTCCCTATAGAGATAGGCTCAAGTGAATGGAAGAAATTGCATTGTGAGATATATGTTTGGTTGCTCTACTATCAAAGTACCAAAAAAAAGTCTACTGCACACATACATTGCTCATGAGAAGATGGATCATAGACCCATATGGTAGTAAATTCCCATTTTTCATTCTAAACAAGATTAGCATATTCTCTTTTAGGTGTAGGGGCCTCTACAACAACCATTCTAGCATCTTTCTTCTTTGCCTCTTTTGTAGCTAGTTTTTGACAACTCTTTATGGCATGATCATTTCCCTTATACTATTTGCAAAATTATTTCTACATTTCTATTTTCTTCTCATCTTTTCCTTCCTTCTTTGATTCTGCAGCATTAGTAGATCTCTACTTACTAGTAGATGAGCTCCACTTACCTTTGCCCTTCTCATTAGCTAGGAAAGCTTGATCTAGAACATGCATAATGGACCTGTTCTACTTGGACTCACCTCCCTACAACAAAACAAAGACTAACTCCTCAAATTTGAACGCATTTGGATTTCCTATCAAGCAAAGAGTAGAAGCAAAAATCTTATATGAATCTAGAAGACTATTAAGAAGAGTCTTCACAAGTGAACTATGTGGCAAGACTTCATTAGTAGAAATCAATTGCTCCTTCAAATCTTTGATCTTCGTCAAACAATTATCCATAGAATCTCATTCATTCATATGCTCACTCTCCAATTGTTTTTGGAGGTAAGCAACACAAGCCTTTTTTCTTTCTTAGTGTAAAGTGGTAAGTGTATCCCAAGCATCCTTTGCTATTTTGCAAGAGAAAATGTGGGGGATAATGGCATGTTTGACAGAAAAAGCTATCAATGCATGTGCTGGAGCATCTCTACTATCCCAATGAAGTTGCTCTAGAGAAGGTGCAGTAGGAACCACAACAAAAATAGGAATTTGAAGATCATAATGTTCAACACCATTTGCATTACCTTCAATAACTATTTATAGATGTAGTAGGATGTTTTTCAACACCCTTCACAATGTTCCATAGCCCTTTTGCTACCAACACATGATGCATCATATATGCCCACAATGGGTGGTTAGTAGCATCCAATCTATCCTCAGCAACCAACATACAAATTACATCATTCTTTTTAGCCATGGCCATTGAATAAATACCTTGATGTAGAAAAATTATTGTATCCCAAAAAATTGAACAAAAGAATTCTATTGAACTCTGCTAAACATATAGCATACTTCAAGATATTTGTATTTATGAACCAAAACCTGTAGATAATTTTGGAAAAAAGAATGAAATTTCTCACATGGGCATTGCAATAGTGCCTTCAGAGGCCAAAATGAGCTCATATCAAAATTTGGACACCACAAAGAAAAGATTTTTTGAACTTGTAAATGCCCTGAGTATACTCACAAATATTTTTGTGTATTACGAGAATGTGTTTGGAGCGGTCTTGATGACACCCTAGATGAAGTGATGACCTACTTAGATAGAAATTCTCGGAGTTTGAGGTGTGTAGAAGCACACGAATAGCACAAGGAAGAACAAGAAACTTGAAGTACAACACATTATTCAATGTATTATCAAGTGAATGTAGAAAAGATAAGTTTCTTGTTAGGGTTAGAAGCATATATACAAACCGAGGGAAAAAACCTCCCCAAAGGGAAAAGAAATACATCATTACTGAAATATATCAATAGGAAAGACAATATATTTCAACCTAATTGGCATTCCCAAGTGTAACTGAAGTGTGAGCACCACCTCGTTTACTTATGAATCCCTGGAGACGTGAGGAGGATTTGAAGATTGTGAGCAAATATGAGTGACAAGCACATACATGCATGCACAAAAGGCAAGATATCAAAGATAGGAACAATGGAAGCTTGATTCTCAACTACAAAAGAACTCCTTTATACTCTACAAGAAGCTCTCTCTAGCTTGCTTTCCTCAACTGATCAACCCCAAAAATGAGCTCGCTAGATCCTTTTATAGTTTTCTTACTAATTTTTGCCCTATCCAGACCTAGTGTCCAGCCTAGTTGCAAATTAGGTTCCAAGGCTTATTTGAGGGCTCAAACAGATTCTAGAAATTATGAAAATTGGTATGTAGGTAGTTCTAATACTCATCAAGCTTGAGGAATCATTGGCTTGAATCAAATGAAGTTTCAAAAATATGAAATGATATTTACAATGGTTTTTAGCGATCAAAATCATTATTTTTATAGGGATTTCTTTTGAAATTCTGAGATTACTTCTTGGAGCTCCCTACATGCTCCCTCTTCTTGTGTGTCCACTTCTTTGACATGTTCCCACACCTTCTATTTGACCTTGAGTGCCAACACTCCCCCCCTCTCGAGTCTGTCATCCCTGACAAACCCTTGTTGAAGTGGGTGTTCCATGTCATACTTTGAGAGGTAGCGTCCATCATGTATCAACAAGAGCAGTTTGCTTCGAAATGTAGCATGGTCTGTTGTCCTGTGCTTAATTTTGTATTGCTATCCTTTGCAATTTTTAGTCCCTTTGTATGTACTTATTCCTTGGATTCCAGCATGATGGTGTATTTGTGTGCTTTCAAAAATTGCTAGTTGCTCAAAAGAGGTTTTCAATGTTGATTTTGAGTAGCTTTTGTTTGTGAGTTGCTTCATAGGTACTAATGTTGTAACTGTAATGTCCTCTTAATATCTCAATCATGGGTGTCATAGTTATCATGCCATGTACTCGTGACCCATAATGAATGATGGGTAAGTGCATTAGTGATGAGTTGAAGAAAAGATGTGCCTTGGTCATGGCCTTGTAATGTGGCCCTATGCATGCTTGCTTGGGAAATGCATTGTAAGAAGTATGGTGCAAAAAATTGGGTCTTGAGCTAAGTTCTCAAGGGTATGATGAAAAAGAGGTTTCCTAATCTATCATTCATACAGTGTTGCCTAAGTAGGTGATTCTTACCATTGTGAAAGGTCACTCAATGTTCATCTCTTCATGTTGTACTCACATCACGGTGTCGTCGAGATTTTCTCTCCTCTCTCACTTGTGAAGGCCTACAAAAAACATATTTGGTGAAGGTAGCCGAAATTCCCCGAGAAGTCCAGGATGCATCAAGGATGTCAAAGGAAGCTCACATACAAAGTTTCAAAGAAATCAAGAAAGTCCATGGTAGCGGTCAAAGCTGGTCAAAGCTGGTCAAAGTTGGGAAATTAGGGCAAAAATTTCATTGTCACCAAATTAGATGAAAATTCATAGACTTGTAAAGATTGTCAAAGGCAGTCTATAGCCCAAATTTCAGCAGAAAATGGATTTTGTAGCAAATTGATATGCTATGTTCATTTTGTAAAAATGTATTTTTTCTAGTTTGACCCTACAAATTCTTGTATAGAAATTTATGTTAGCCATATGGTTTGGCATGTATAAAGATCATATGTGGCTACATATTTGTACAAATTTTCAAGGCTATCAAAGCTTCCTAGACACCTTAATGCCACCTTGCAAGCTTCCAAATGTAGTCAAACTTGTACAAGGGAGATTCAGATGGGAGCTTTTTTTGCATATTCCTGAAGGAGATCTTTGGAAACATAGTCCTACAAAGTTTCATCTTCATCAAAGCCTATTTGGAGGGTCAAAGAGTACAAAGTCGAGTTTTCAGGATCACCGCAGTTTTCTAGTTTAAGCAAATTGAAGGGTTGAAGGGCCATCACATGGCGAAAGCTGATTGAGCCATGTTGTACGATCAAGATGAGCTCATATTCAAGGGTGGAGATGCACTTATGCTTAAAGCAAGGAGGATCCACGAGTTTTTCCATAAAAGAAGATTTTTTTGACAATCAAAGATCAATAATGCAGCTTTTCTCCAAAAATAGTGGCTTATCTTATCCAAACTGATGTCAGCACTGATCTGACGGTCCAGATCATCCCCAGATCCAATGGTGGAGAATGAAGGCGCCTAAATTTCACTCCTTTACACTAGATTTGATAGAAAGAACAATTCCAAGCCATTGATTTGATTAATCAAATGGTTGTAATCGAAAGTAGTGATCCTAGAGTTGAGAGTTGATTTCTCTAGATCCAAGGGCCCAAATTCATTCAAAAAACTATATAAACCCCCCTCCAAACTCCTAGAGCATCATTCTTAGGCATCCATAGGGCTCATGCTAGCTTACGGTTTCCTTGAGACGATCACCCTTGGTTGAGCGAGTGAGGATCCAAGGTGAGCTAGTATGAGTATAATACCTAGTTTCAAATTTAAGTTAGAACTCCAATCTAGGATAGGCTCTTGAAACCAGCATCTCTATCTTGACTCACCCTCGGTGGAGCGTGTGAGTGAGTTAGAGCTGATTTTAATGAGTCTTAGACTTCTTTAGTTAGACGTTACGAGCCTAGACATACATAGGGTCACTAGAGTGGAACTCACCTTCTTACGTGTGACATTCGGTTGAACTATCATGGTTTGAGGTCGGAACCACCTTTGATCAGTAGACTGCCTAGCTTGACGTACCACGACGATCTTATACATGTATCTTTATTCCAATCCTTTTAATTCATGTCACTTGTCACTTGTCTCTTGTCTCCTCTCTCAGTCTCTTAAGTATTTTTACATGTCTTCTATTTCTTCTATGTGTGAGAAGGCTCCGCAGTATTGTGTTGAACCAGTGAGGATGTTTCTTTGAGCTTGTGAGTAAACTCTATCATCATAATTCACTTGCATGCATATAATCCATACATAAGTGTATAAGAAGCTCCAATATTGGACCATTCTTCCTTTCGAAACTCGTTTATGTGTAAGGATTCCATCTTTTCACGTCATGCATACATATCATCCAAAGAAGACTATGCATATGAATTAGAATTAGGAAGTGTTTAAGAAGCTCCTTCAATGGATCATTCTTCCTTCCAAATTTGATTCGTGTATATGGTTCTCTTTCATTCTTATCATTCATGTTCATAAATCTAACTTGCACTCCTACTTTCCCATTCCCATAATCATTTCAACATCTCTCTCTTCTTCTCCATACTCAACATTAATTTCACTTTCATGTCCTTAAACCATCCAACATTCATTAGCTTCATACACCCTGTGTGTGCCACGACTGGACCCGATCCATCCGGATTGCGATCACCTCCACAACGGTGAGTGACCAGTGGCTTGTTTTTCATTGTTGATAAATGTCCTTGTTGATGATTCATTGATGAGATTCTTGGAGCGCTTGATCTTGTCGCTTCTTCTTCTTCTTCTTTTTTTTTGAGGAACAATGGCAAAAAATAAGAAGAAAGGGGTCGGTATCAAAGAAATATTTTACATATGTCAAATCTATCTCATGTGTTTGGGATTCTCAACTATGTCTATGCATGGCCTTGTAATATGGCCCTATATTAATGCATACTGTGGAAATGCATGACTTGAATGGTTCGAAAGATAGGGTTATGCCAAAGGCACATGGTTTTTGCACCTCAAAGCTTCCAATGTTACTTGTAGATGTTGATGCAACCTTTGTTTGTAGGTATCCATTGGCTCTCGAAATGATGTTGATCATTCCACCTCATAGGGATCTATTTATGAACAGTGTTCGATCGTGTATAGATCATATTTGGCTTCTACATCTTTGGATGGTTTCTTACATTTGTATCCCTTGTGGTTGGCTCTTTGGATCTCTAGGGGCTAGTAGTGCTTTTGTCTTTTGAACTCATACCCTTGTTGATTGCCTTCTTAATATTGCTGAGGAGGTGAGTTGATCTTCATTGGATCTTTGTGCCTGCTTTTGACCCTTGCCTTTCCTTGACTTCTTTCTTGAGACTTTACTTTTGTGGGAGAACATAGGTTTTTGTGTATATAAGAGTTCCTTGGGTACCCACATGTTTAATCACCCTTGTTAAGCTCTAGCTAATTCTTTAGGCACCCAAATTTGTTGAGTACCTTGTGGTTGAGCTTGTCCTAGCTGCTTGGTTCTTCTTCAGGCATGGTTGGCTTGCCTATGTTGGTGCAAGACAGCCATCAATTGATTGGACAAAGGTTTGAAGTCAAAGGATGAAGCAAACACAAATATATGAAGCTTGAAGTTAGTGCATGATCATAGAATGACGACTTGTATATACATGTACACTAAACTTGTAATTAGCACACTTATACCTTTGTTATGGTTATGAATTTGTACATATATGCCTATATATAAAAGTAAAAATTTAGGGGAATAAATGAGACATGAGGAGAGATGATGAATGATAAGTTTTAGAAGTCATTAGACACTTTAGAAGTGACGAGAATATGTCTCATCAATCAAATGTAATGTTTTCCTGAACAGAAGAAAATTTGCACCCGATCTTTTGCTCAATGCTCCTTTTGTGTTTATCATTTTGTGAGTACGAGTCTAAGTCTATAGTTGAGTGACCCTATACAAATTTTCAGATCCTAATTGTGATCAAGCTGAGAGAATTGAGAGTAGGAACATTTACATGTGTATATGTGAAGAAGAGAAGACTGTAGCAGGTGTAAATTTGATGATAATGTTTTGGTGAATTCTCCTTCCACAGTGTAATGTTTTGAGAAAGAAATCAAGCATGCATTCTTTAAGTTGGAAGGTAAGCTACCGATGGCTAAAAGCATTTGAATAAACGGGTTCTAATTTAAGAGAACTATGCATAAGAAGTTGCAAGTGTCAAAGTCGATTATATAGAAGTATAGTTTTAGACATAGGTGAATTGTTTGGAGTAAATCTCAAGATCTACTAAACCTCTGTAGAAAGTTTAGCTTGGCGAAGGTGTGCAAGCACTAGCCAACATGTCATACAAAGTTTCATTGAAAAATTTACACATTTGACCACTCAATGAGTGAATTAAGTGCAGCAGACTTTTCTGAATAATCACTCTCTTCACGGTTAGTGCAAAGATTGGTAATCTTGCATTAGTCTTCCAAAATTGGTTGAGGTTTTGAGTTATTCTTGATATAGGTGTATCAAAATTTGTCTTGGTAGTTCTGTTCAACTTTTTGAGATACAGATAATTTTCTAAATCAAGGTATTTTAGTCACTGGCCATGGCTGAAAGCAGTGATGTATTCCGTATGTTGGTTGTTGAGGATAAGTTGGATGGTACCAACTACCCGTTATGGGCTTATATGATGCGACATGTATTGGTTGCAAAAGGATTGTGGAACATTGTGTAGGGTGTTGAAACATGTCCTATCACACTTGCAACTATTACAACTGCAGGTATCGAAGCTGATGCAGAAGGTATCGAAGATGATGATATTCTACACATTCCTCTTCGTGCTGCGGTTTCTGCTGCACCTACTGTAGAGAAAATTTGTTGGGATGGTAGAGATGCTCAGGCACATGCATTGATAGCTTTGTCTGTCAAGCATGCCATTATTCCTCACATTCGCTCTTGCAGAAGAGCTAAGGATGCTTGGGATACACTTACCACATTGTACCAAGCTAGGAATGAGGCTCATGTTGCTTACCTCTGAAAATAGTTGGAGAGTAAGCACATGAATGAAGGTGATTCTATGGACAATTTTCTAACAAAGATTAAAGACTTAAAGAAACTATTGATTTTTGCTGATAAGGTTATACCAGATACCTCACTTCTACAGACCATTTTGAATGGTCTTCCTGATTCATATCAAAGTTTTGCTTCAACTCTTCGGTTAATGATGAAAGGCAATCCAAATGCCTTGTCATTAGAGGAGTTAGTCTCTGTTCTATTGCAGGAAGATCAGTCGAGGCAGAACAATTCCATTATGTGTGTTTCAGATCAAGCTTTCTTGGCTAGTTAGAAAGGTAAAGGAAAATGGAGCTCTTCAATTAGTAAGCAAAAATCTGCTAATTCTGCACAATGGAAGAGGGAAGACAAAGATGAAAAGAAATCACAAAAGCAGAAATTGTTTTGCAAGTACTACAAAGGAAATGATCATATCATAAAGAACTCTCCAAAATTGGTTGCTAAAGAGGCAAAGAAGAAAGATGCTGGAATGGTTGTTGTAGAGGCCTCTACACCAAAAACAGAGTCTGCTAATCTTGTGCAGAAAGAAGAATGGGTGTTTACTATTGTTTGCAGTTTCAACCCATCTTCTCATGAGCAGTGCATGTTTGTAGTAGACTCAGATGTTTGGTACTTTGATAGTAGGGCGACCAAACATATTACTTCACAGTGCAGTTTCTTCTCTTCACTTGAGCCTGCCCCTACAGGGAATACTGTCACATGAGCCAACAACTCCCCTTATCCTATCATGGGAGTTGGTAAGATCATTTTTGTTGGAGCAAGTCTATGACAAGCCTAAGTATTGGCTTGAGTCTCACAAAGTCTTAGAAGAAGCTTTAAAAAGAAGACTATGTAAAGTTCACTTGTGAACTACCTCTTGTAACTTTTGAAGAGTTTACTTAATGTAAAAGTAAGAGAATCTTAAGTGGTTGAGTCCACTTGATCAAGAATGAAAAGAGGAGCCACGAATTCGTGATTTGTGGTAGGTAGAGAATCAAATCAATCATTGATTGATTGGAGAGTGATTGAGGGAAGTTAGCCTCCCAAACTCAACTATAAATAGATGGCAGTTTTAGTCGTGGTTAGAGAGACCTATGTGAAGACCTCCAAGAGCTGAGCTTTATGCCATATCAAGGTGTGATTACAAGGCACACATATGTATCAGTAAGTCATTGTATTGTACAGGAAATATACTTTCATTTTCATGATTATTTGGTTTCATCTTTCCATGTTCTTGTGAAGTGTACTACTCACTACCATTACTCTCAGTTTTCTCAGTCAGCTTGCAGAGATGTTTTCTCTGAGCTTGGTGCATCATTTTCAGTGATTTAACTTCGTAAAGTTAGCTCTATAAGTCTACTATATGCTCATAAATTTTCATCTCATTTGGATGTTGCAATCTTCAGTTATGTTCATTTGAAGTCAACAGGGTCTGTTCATCTTCACCTCTCTGTCAGGTACCCGACTTTTTCACTCATCTTGTCAGAGGTGTTTCTCAGTGGTTACTTATTCAAATTCAGGGATTTAAATCTTGTTGGATTCAGCTTACTGTCTAGTATAATCATACAAATTTTCATAATCTTTGGATTTCTACATTTTGAGTTATGGTGATTTTTCTGCTCACTGGTCTATTTCTGTAGCAGCCCGTGAAAATCGGGATGATGTCATCACTTGTTAAAACTCATTCTCAGTGTGTGCTTCATTATTTTTGATGAGATTACTCTTGAAAGTTAGCTCTTTAAGCTACCTAGACTTCCCCAAGAGGAATTAAGCTAATTGCTGCTGTGCTCAGAGAATTATGTAAAACACTGGACAGGTGTATGAACCAAGAATAGCAAGTTTTCACCTCTGAGCTAACTCCAACTTATCTGTTTTGATCTATCTTTTTGAGAGTGATCTTCCAAGGTACATAGGGTGTCTAATACATCCATTGGCAAGCTAAAAGGGCCCACCATCTACTCCTGGAGTTCATTTGGCTGGTGTAGATCAAGGATTTTGCAACACCTCTTCATCTTCAAACACATACTTATCCATCTCTTCACAGTGGTATCAGAGCAAGGTTGGACAACATGGCAGATGGATGTCCTTCATCAATTGACAAATTGGACAGAGGTAACTACTCAGCTTGGTCATTAAGGATGGAAGCTTATCTCCAAGGTTGAAGTTTATATGGTTATGTGGCTGGAGATGAAGTTATGCCAAGTTTCAGGAACAAAAGTCAACCAACACAAGAAGAGCAAGAAAGATTGAGCACATGGTGCTCCAAGGATGCACTTGCAAGGTCTTATCTCCTCAACTCTATCTCAGATTTTTTGTTGCCTCACATTAGAAGTTGTAAGACATCTCAGGAAGTGTGGGATGCACTTGAAGCTTTCTTTTCTTCAAGTACCAAAGCTAGGAAGCATCAACTATGGCTGGAGTTCACAACTCTCAAGAAGGCTCCCAAGCAAAATGTGACTGATTTTGTCACAAAGCTCAAGGACATAGCGGATCAGTTGGGAAGTATTGGAGAGGTAATAGATGAAGAGCAAATTGTAAGGCAGGTGATCAATGGCTTGAAGGCAGATGACAAGTGGGAAGCATTCACCACAGCTATGGATTTCTACATGGACATGCATGTACCTGATTTCAACACACTCATTGGACAACTACTTACTCAAGAGGCAAAGCTTATCAAAAATGGAGAAAGCTCTAAAGGTAATCATTCTTCAACTTTATACACGGATAAAAGCAAGTCTAAAGATAACAAAAGAAAGGCAAAGAAAGTGGATGATGAAGCAGGTACATATCAAGCTAACTATGCAGGTAGAGGAAGACATGGCAGAAGTAGAGGAAGAGGAGGTAGACAAGGCAGGGGCAGATCCCAAGACTCCAACTCATGTTCTATTTGTGGATTAACTAATCATACAACTGAAAATTGCTTTAGGAATTCCAGGAATCAAAGAGGCAGAGGATACAATAGAGGAAGTTATGGCTACTCAAGAGGAAGGTTCAACAACTACCATGGCAACTACAACAACTACAATCATTCAAACTATCAAGGAGGCTACAAAGGAAGGAGAGACTACAATAACTACACAGAAGACTCAAACAAAGAGGATTCATTATTGATCATGAACATGGCTATGCCACAAGGTAAATCTGATGAGCATGTTTTCTACATAGATTCAGGTTGTTCAAATCATGTGGCAGGAAATGTGGCACTCCTATTAGATTTAGAAGATCCAAGGAATAAGCATGAGGTACAAACAGGAGATGATACAAAACATCCTGTGGAGAAAATAGGCAATGTCAAAGCACCTGATGGAAACATCAACCTACTCAGTAAGGTACTCTATGTCCCTACCATTACAAAGAATTTGATAAGTGTTGGGCAGATAGTAGAGAAAGGGTTGCAAGTCAGGTTCACAAAAGCAGGAGCATTTGTTGAAGATCCAAGTCAAGGATTCAGAAGAATTGCAAAAGGTGAAAAGACAGGTAGATTGTTCACATTTGAATTACAGGACACTAGAAACATTGCTCTCTTTAATTATGGTAGTCAGACACTCACAGAATTGGAAGTATGGTACAAAAGGTTAGCACATAGTGGTGAAAGGTCATTAAAGAAAATCTGCAGGGACCAAAGTGTACTTGGACTTCCTAATTTGTCAAAACAACATATGATTTATAAGTGCAGTGCATGTCAATTTGGAAAGTCTCACAGGTTACCATTCATGAAGAAAGGTTATATGCATGGAGATCTCTTGGAGTTGGTTCATACAGATGTATGGGGACCTAGCAAGGAAGCTTCAATATCTGGATCAAGGTATTATGTTTCCTTTATTGATGATTGCAGCAGATGGACTATCCTATTCTTTATGAAACACAAAGATGAAGTTTTTTCATGTTTCAAAAGATATTTGGCTCTTGTGGAGAATCAAACAGGTAAATCACTAAAAAGGCTAAGGTCAGATGGAGGGGGAGAATATTTCTCCCATGAGTTTGATTCTTTTCTTCAAGAAAGAGGAATCAAAAGAGAGGTAACTACAAGGTACACTCCTGAGCAAAATGGAGTGGCAAAAAGGAGGAATAGGACAATTGTTGAAGCTGCAAGGTCTATGTTAAATGAAAAGCATTTACCTAATTACTTATGGGCTGAGGCTGTATCTACAACCACTTACTTGATTAACAGGTTGCCTTCAAAATCCCTTGATGGGATGACTCCATATGAGGCTTGGAATGGAAGAAGACCAATCTTAGATCATTGTGAAAGTTTTGGATGTATTGCTTTTGCTCATGTTCCTTCACAGGTTAGAGGCAAGATGGATCCAAAGGCAGAAAGGTGTGTATTTATTGGATATGACAACAATCAAAAGGGCTACAGGTTATACAACCCTACCAACAAAGGATTCTTGGTAAGCAGAGATGTAGTTTTTGATGAGAACAATTCATGGTATGAAGATTCATGCAGGAAGTTCAATTTACCATATAATCTTGAAGAAGATTTTCCAAAGCTTGGTAGAGAACAACCAAAGATTGAAGAACAAGACACCTCAGAGGATGATGAAGAATCTCACATGGAAAAGATCAAAGCATGGAAGTCTAAAGGTAAAGCAAAATTGCAGGAACTTGGACATGAGGCAGAATCATCACATCATGGCCTAAGAAGATCTATGAGGGAAAAGAAAAAACCAGAAAGGTATGGGTTTGACACCTCATTAGTAACTAAACATTCTATCTACATAGCACAGGACATAAACCAAGAGGAGCCATCATCATTTGAAGAGGCCAAAGCAAAAACAGAATGGAAGCATGCAATGAAGGAAGAGATTGAAGCACTTGAGGAAAACAACACTTGGGATTTGGTGCCCAAGACTTCATCCATGAAGGTAATAGGCTCAAGATGGGTCTATAAACTCAAGAAGAATTCTGATGGTTCAATTAACAGGTATAAGGCAAGGCTTGTGGCAAAAGGCTTTGCACAAACTCAGGGAATTGATTATGAGGAGACCTTCTCTCCTGTGGCAAAGATGCCTACTATTAGGGTTTTGCTTAGTATTGCCTCTTCCAAGAATTGGAAGATACTTCAACTAGATGTAAAGAATGCATTCTTGAATGGTTGGATAACAGAAGAGGTATATATGGCACAACCACCTGGTTTTGAGAATCAAGTTTATCCTGATTATGTGTGTAAACTTAACAAAGCATTGTATGGTCTCAAGCAAACTCCAAGAGCTTGGAATTTCAGGCTTGTTTCATTCTTGCAGGACAAAGGCTTTCAACCAAGCAAGGCAGATCCTTCACTCTTTATTAAAAAGAGTAACTCTGAGGTCATCTACCTATGTGTATATGTAGATGATATTATATTGACAGGAAATGATGCAGATGGTATGAAGAAGATCAAAGATCAGATGAGAGAAGAGTTCAAGATAAGTGATTTGTGTTCACTTACCTACTTCCTAGGTTTGGAAGTTGTCTACAAAGATCATGGTTTGTTTCTCACTCAAAGGAAGTACATTAAGGACATGTTGGCAAAATTCAAGATGCAAGATTGTAAGATTGCAGGTACTCCAATGGAGGTCAATCACAAATTGAGCTCACATGAAGGTGAACTCATAGAGGACATCACATCATATCAAAGTCTAGTGAGTAGTCTCAACTATGCCACATTGACAAGAGTAGATATATGTTACAGTGTGAGTGTGCTAAGCCAATTTATGCACACACCAAGGAAACCACATATGGATGCTGCCAAAAGGATTCTCAAGTATCTCAAAGGAACCATAAATGAAGGACTTTATTATCCTTATGTATCTGATTTAGGTTTGAAGCTATTTTCTTATGCAGATTGGGCTGGCTCCAAGGAAGATAGAAGGAGCACTTCAGGTTATCTTACCTTTGCAGGTTCAAAGCTTATTTCATGGTCATCCAAGAAGAAACCCACAGTTGCTCTCTCTTCTACTGAAGCTGAATATAGAGGTCTTTCCATAGCTACACAAGAAGCTATGTGGATGAAGACATTGTTCAAAGATCTTGGATTGGAGTTTGGAACTCCAACTATTTTTGGTGACAATATGAGTTCTATTCATTTGGCTGCTAATCCTATTTTTCATGCAAGGACTAAACATATTGAAGTTCATTATCACTATGTACGAGAGAAGGTTCTAAGCAAAGAGATTCAAATATCATATGTGTCCACTCATCAACAATGTGCAGATATTCTAACCAAAGCATTGGATGGTACAAAGCTTTGCAAATTCAAGGCTAGGATAGGTTTGCAGGTAATCTTGGAAGATTGAAGACCTCAAGCATACTTGGCTTGAGGGGGAGCTGTTGGAGCAAGTCTATGACAAGCCTAAGTATTGGCTTGAGTCTCACAAAGTCTTAGAAGAAGCTTTAAAAAGAAGACTATGTAAAGTTCACTTGTGAACTACCTCTTGTAACTTTTGAAGAGTTTACTTAATGTAAAAGTAAGAGAATCTTAAGTGGTTGAGTCCACTTGATCAAGAATGGAAAGAGGAGCCACGAATTCGTGATTTGTGGTAGGTAGAGAATCAAATCAATCATTGATTGATTGGAGAGTGATTGAGGGAAGTTAGCCTCCCAAACTCAACTATAAATAGATGGCAGTTTTAGTCGTGGTTAGAGAGACCTATGTGAAGACCTCCAAAAGCTGAGCTTTATGCCATATCAAGGTGTGATTACAAGGCACACATATGTATCAGTAAGTCATTGTATTGTACAAGAAATATACTTTCATTTTCATGATTATTTGGTTTCATCTTTCCATGTTCTTGTGAAGTGTACTACTCACTACCATTACTCTCAGTTTTCTCAGTCAGCTTGCAGAGATGTTTTCTATGAGCTTGGTGCATCATTTTCAGTGATTTAACTTGGTAAAGTTAGCTCTATAAGTCTACTATATGCTCATAAATTTTCATCTCATTTGAATGTTGCAATCTTCAGTTATGTTCATTTGAAGTCAACAGGGTCTGTTCATCTTCACCTCTCCGTCAGGTACCCGACTTTTTCACTCATCTTGTCAGAGGTGTTTCTCAGTGGTTACTTATTTAAATTCAGTGATTTAAATCTTTTTGAATTCAGCTTACTGTCGAGTATAACCATACAAATTTTCATAATCATTGGATTTCTACATTTTGAGTTATGGTGATTTTTCTGCTCACTGGTCTATTTCTATAGCAGCCCGTGAAAATCGGGATGATGTCATCACGTGTTAAAACTCATTCTCAGTGTGTGCTTCATTATTTTTGATGAGATTACTCTTGAAAGTTAGCTCTTTAAGCTACCTAGACTTCCCCAAGAGGAATTAAGCTAATTGCTGCTGTGCGCAGAGAATTATGTAAAACACTGGACAGGTGTATGAACCAAGAATAGCAAGTTTTCACCTCTAAGCTAACTCCAACTTATATGTTTTGATCTATCTTTTTGAGAGTGATCTTCCAAGGTACATAGGGTGTCTAATACATGCATTGGCAAGCTAAAAGGGCCCACCATCTACTCCTAGAGTTCATTTGGCTGGTGTAGATCAAGGATTTTGTAACACCTCTTCATCTTCAAACACATACTTATCCATCTCTTCACAATTTTGACTACTGATGATGGTAGTTCTTTCACTTTGTCAGATGCTTTATTTGTATCAGGGATCAAAAAGAATCTGTTATCAATTTCTGCATTAGCCAAGATTGGCTTGGTTGTGAAATTTGTTGATGAGAGATGTACAGTTCATGATCTATCAAATGGCGATGTTATTATTCCTTCTAGCATTTTATGTCGTGGGATATATAAGCTCATAGACTATAAAAATCTAGTCAATGATTTGTTAACTGCAAAAATCTAAAATGGTGTCCTCTTTGCCCAAACTTGAGGCACCCAATAAACATGTATGTGAAATCTGTATTTTGGGCAAAATGCAGCGTTCCTCATTTCCAAAAGATGGTTGAGCTTGGGCTACTTAGAAGTTGCAGCTTGTTCATAGCGATGTATGTGGTCCTATGCAGACATCCTGTTTCGGAAATTATCTTTACTTCGTGACTTTCATTCATGATTTTTCCAAGCATGCATGGGTATATCCACTCAAAGCAAAGTCTGAAGTGTTTATGTGCTTCAGATTCTTTCTAGTTTTGGCTGAAAATATCTTAGCCTATAAAATGGGCACCCTCCGTTCTGATCGAGGGGGGGAATATATGTCTTCTGATTTTAATGCATTTCTGGGTCATTCATGGAGATGGCGAGGTGTATGGTCAAGAGTCAAGCCTCTCGACATAGTTTTTGGCTTGAGGTTGTTTTGTGTGCAACATATACTTAACAGGTGTCCCACTAAAGCATTGTAGTCTATCACTCCATATGAGGCTTGGCATGATCGCAAGCCATCTGTTGCTCATCTGCATGTTTTCGGTTGTCTGGCATATGCATTAGTGCATGAACAACATCGCAGAAAATTGGATGATAAAGCAGTAAAATGTATTTTTTGTTGGATACAATTCTGAAAGTAAAGGCTATCGTCTATATCATCCACAGAATAAATGCATTCTGGTTAGCCGTGATGTTGTTTTTGTGGAAGATGTTATTCATCCATTGCTTTCATGTACTAAGGAGACATTTGCTAGCTCCAAACA
Organism: Ceratopteris richardii; assembly: GCA_020310875.1. Classification (NCBI taxonomy): domain Eukaryota; kingdom Viridiplantae; phylum Streptophyta; class Polypodiopsida; order Polypodiales; family Pteridaceae; genus Ceratopteris; species Ceratopteris richardii. The sequence continues at coordinate 120,748,586 of CM035416.1, read as the reverse complement.
TATGTATGATACATTGCTGCATCTTTTTACAGGTGGAGAGTCTAATGTTGGACCTAATGAGGCAACTTCTCAGCCTTTGCGGGTTTCATGTGATGATGCAAATCATTCCATTTCTTATGCAGATTTACATGACGCACTTGATGAGAGAGCTGATATTGAGCAGGCAAAAACTATGCCAAAATGGTTGGTGCAGACTTTGTGTGACAACAAATTAGATGCACCTCTATCATATCGTACTCGATCAGGCTCTCATAGTGCCTCTTTTGCATCAGATTGCTATGCTATGGCTGCATCTAGTCTTTGTGATGAGAATGAGCATGTTTCATTTGAGAAAGCACAAAATCCAAAAAATTGGATGGCTGCTATGCAATCTAAATATGATGCTATAATGAAAAATGATATTTGGTCTTTATGTGACTTGCCTTTTGGCAAGAACTCCATTGGCACTAAGTGGGTTTACAAGCTAAAGCATAAGTCTGATGGAATAGTTGACAGGTTTAAGGCTAGTCTTGTTGCAAAGGGTTATGGAGAGGAAAGAGGCATTGATTTTGATGAGACCTTTGCACCTACATGCAGTATGACTACTCTTCGGAGCATATGTGCACTTGTAGCCCATGATGGTTGGAATATACATCAGTTGGACATTAAAACTACATTTCTGAATGGTGACTTGCATGAAGAAGTGTATGTTTTTTAGCCCCGTGGCTTTGTGCGAAAAGGGCATGAAAAAGAGGTGTACAGCTTAAAGAAGGCATTATATGGTTTAAAGCAAGCACCACGTGCTTAGTATGAAAAGATACATGCCTATCTGATTGCACATGGTTTTGTGAACAGTCTAACTAAAAGAACCTTATATGTCAATCATGCTAATGATGTACTTCTAATCATTCTGGTGTATGTTGATGACATGCTGCTCACTAGTCCTCATGAGAAGCATATTGCTGATTTCAAGGCTGATTTACATGCCTCATTTGAGATGTCTAATTTGGGACATTTGCATCATTATTTAGGCATTCAGTTTATGCATGTTGATGGTGGAATGGCTTTGTGTCAAACGAAATATATTGACACATTATTGCAGCCTTTTGGCCTTGAAGACTGTAAACCTATTGCCATCCCTATGGAGATAGGTTTACAATTGAGTCTTCATGATGCTGCAAATGCATTTGATGTTGTTCTCTATCAGCAGGCTATTGGATGCTTGATTTACTTATGCATTACTCAACCAAATATGCAGTTTGTTGTCTCACAGATAAGCAGGTTTATGCATTGCCAAGGAGTCAAGCATTGGCATGCAGTTAAGCACATTTGTCGCTACTTGAATGGTACTCGGCTACTTGGGTTGTTCTACCCCAAGGGGGGATCACTACCGCCAGATTTGCATGCTTTTTCTTACTCTAATTGGGCTGGTTTCTATGACACTCGTGTGTCCACTAGTGGATTTTGCTTCATGCTTGGTAGCTCATGTATATCTTGGTTGAGCAAGAAGCAGCCTACTTTGGCCACTTCCAGTTGTGAGGCTTAGTATAGGGAAACTTTCACAGCGACTATTGAGTGTGTGTGGCTCAAATGCCTTATGATTGATTTGGGTGTTGGTGAGTCTTCTGCCATGACCATCTTCACTGATAGTCAGAGTGCATTGGCAATTGTGAGGGACCCTGTGTTCCATGCTCGCAATAAGCACATTGAGGTGCGTTATGATTATGTCAAGGAGAGGTTCTCTGCTGGGGAGATCAGCTTCGCATATGTGCCCACGCAGGTGAACATTGGAGAAGTTTGAAGCTTTCTGCAAAGCTTTGGGCTTACTTCCTTTTGTGGAGTGATTTCCACATATCTTGGCACTTCCTTGTACATGAGTGCCAGCTACTTGTTCACCGCATCACTCCTAGGGGGGATTTGTTGATCTATTTAGGTAGTGATGTGTGTGAACACTCTAGGGTCACCGGGGCACTCTTTTCCCTCTTTAGGAGGTTTCTTTCCCCCAGCTTGTATATACATCTATTGCCCTAATGTGCTACTTATCTTTGTACATTGTAGTGGTAATTCATTCAATATTGTGTGTTGTGCTCCAAGCTTCTTTTTCTTCCTTGCGATGTTCGCGTGCTTCTATAGACATCTAACTCCAACATAAATCTCAAGATTTACTGAACCTTTTGAGAAATTTTAACTTAAAGAAGGTGCATAAACACTAGACAACACCTCATACAAAGTTTCATTGATAACTTTACACATTTGATCACTCAATGAGTGAATTAAGTGCAGTAGACTTTTTTGAATAATCACTCTCTTCATAGTTAGTGTAGAGATTGGTAATCTGGCATTAGTCTTCCAAAATTGGTTGAGATTTTGAGTTTTCCTTGATATAGAGGTGCTCTAACATCAAGGATAACTTGTTCTTTTGGAGATTAATACTCTCCATCAGCCTCAATGGACGTTGTTGGGGCCAGGCTGGTGGTTGCTTGCTTTTCATCACCAATATTTGTTTAGTCTTGAAAGTTGGTTCATATTTTGTCCTTGTGCATGAGGAGTGAGGTTTTGCAATAGCTTCTGTCACCAAGGTGGCCTCCTTCTTGCAATCTAGTTGCAATTGTCCTCCTATGTTCTTTGAAATTGATTGTTCCAATGGTGGTGTTGATACCTTTGGAGGAACGGAGGGTTCTAGCACTTTCATGACTTGCCCATCAATAGATGAATAATGGTGCACATTCGACTCTATTGTGCTTGCAAAGTGTGGGGTACTCGAATCACAAGGGCCCTTGCCTTCTATTTCAACTATTAAGCATTTCTTGTTAACCCAAACTAAAGCGATTGCTACCACAAGTTTAAGTCAATTGCATGATTGTACAACCAATCTTGCCCTAATATCATATTTTCTATTATGTCCTCATCATGGAAAACTAGCAACATTACTATCAAAGGGACATCCTTTAAGAGCATAGGAATATCTACCTCATCAATACAAGGGGTTTCCACGCCTCCTAAGCCCACTAAATAAGCTTCCAATGGCTTAACTTTGATGTGCAATCCTTTGCAGCATGAGTATCTAATTGCACTAGTGGCAGCTCTAGAGTCAATCAGAGCTTTGATTATCTTATTTGTAGTGTAGTGCCCTATTTCAACCGTGATGAATGGTCATCTATCTATGATGCTAGTATGTGTAATCTTTTTGGTGCACATAGCCATGTGATATCTTGGGGCATTTGGATTAACATCTAGTCCCTGTTGCCTTAACTTATTTCTCCTAATGCGCTCTCTATGTCTACCTCTGCTTCTTCTCTAACCCTTAACTAGTCTTTTTTTTGTTTCTTAGCAGTGTTGATTCTCATTAGCATATCCTCTGTAAGAGGTTCTTGACATAGTTTGACTCAACATCCACTAATATAGCTTTGCAAGATGTCATCTTCTAGAGTGACCAATTGAACCGCACTAGTGGAAATTCTATTAATGACCATGGGTCCATATCCTTATTTTTCCAATTTATGGGCATGCTTCTTTAGTGTATAAACCAACACTAGGTCTCCCTCTTTCAATCCCTTATTTGTGATGTGTGCATCAAAGTATGCTTTTTGTCTTTTCTTTGCAGTGTAGATGCCTATTGATACTCATAGCCTAGTCTCACCTAAGCATTCTAGATGAAATATCCTGGATGAAAACTCGTGTCCATTCCACTCATGCTATTGTGATACTCTTAAACTCGGGATTAGGAAGTCTAATGGTCATGCAATGTTTTTTCCAAAGACCATATGAAATGGGATGGCATTGAGTACCATTTTGTAGGCAACTCGATAAGCCCAAACAACATGATGAAGTTGTTTATCATAGTGAGAGTGTTTATTATTTACACATTTTATCAATACATTATATAGGATCTTATTTGTGTTCTCGGCTTGTCTCATTGCTTGTGGATGATAGAGGGCATACTTATGTATCACCAAGAATTCTTGGAGAAGATCTTCAATGACTTCGTTCAAGAAGTATGTACCTCTATCACTTACGAACTCTATTCGTAACCCGTATCTGGTGAACATGTTCCTGAATAAGAACTTAGCCATCATTTGAGCATCATTCTTTGTCCATCTTTGACTTCTATCCACTTTGTAAGGTAATTTTTGGCTACAATAATGTACTCTACATGGGAGTTTCTAGTTGGGGGGTTCATACGACCTACAAAGTCTATACCCCACTTTGCGAATGCATGTCCTCCCATCACTGGCCTCAAAGGCATCTCGTCTTTTCTAATTGGATATGGTGCACGTTGTCATGTACCACATTTCTTCACATAGGTATGTGCATGCATATGAAGAATTGGCCACCAAGGTTTTGAGAATAGAATGGTCTTAATTACTCGATCAAGCCCAAAGTGTCCACCCACAACACCATCTAGGGCAATGGATACTTGGTTGTATCTTGAAAATCCATCAAGGAAGCTATAAACTTCTTTGCATGTAACATGCTCCAATAGATGTTTCGTGATTGGAAGCGGATAGTTATCTCTGATCATAGGAGAAATAACTTTTTTAGGGTTAATACACACACACAACTTCCCATTATTCTTGGGCACTACAACAATGGGGGACACCCATTGAGTATGCTGAATCTCATAGATAAATCTAGCTTTAATTAGTCTATCAATTCGTCTTTTATTTTTGCTGCACAAGTGTCATTTTATGTGTAGGGCTTCTGTTTGGTGGGCTTGGGATCATTCTTCATGGAGATCATATGAGAGCATATCTCGAGATCTACCCCCTTGAGGTCTCTATAGGTCCACACAAACACATCCCTATATTCCCTTAATAAGGCTACAAGCTCTACTTCTTCTTTTGTGCTTAGGTCTTCTGCTTAGGTCTTCTACTATGTATGTACATTGCTTTTCATTCTCTTCAATGGCTACAAAAACTTTTTTGGTCTTTTACTTATTATCATTTGATTCTCTTGTGATGGCCTCTCTCTTAGGCATTCCTACCAAAATTTTGTCGTCTTCAACTTCATATTTCTTGAAATTATCTGGTACTTTGAATAATGATTCCTCCATTTCTTTCACTGCTTTTCTTTTCTTTTTCTTTTGACTACCTTCACTTTCCTCCTGTGAACTTAGAGTTTTAAAGCTTGTGAGAGGTTCTTCTTATTTTTGGGTAAATATTCCTACATTTTGTAGATAGTGCTCCTTTGATTCAAAGGAACTATCCATCACAATGGACTCTAGATCAACTTCATCTTCTTCTTCTTCTTCTTCTTCTTCTTCTTCTTCTTCTTCTTCTTCTTCTTCTTCTTCTTCTTCTTCTATGACCACATCAAAGTCAAACTCTTCGAGAAATGGTTCACACATGAACACAGAAATATCATAACCCTCCTCATCACAATGAGGCATCCACTATTCTTCATTGATAGCAATGCCCATGGTAAATAAGATTTTTTCCCAACCATGAGGCTCAAGTTCCTCATCTAGAAAGATCATCGGTGTGTAGGCTAGTTGTCTCATCGATCTGGCTCCTTGAGAAGTTCCTTCTTGTATCACTTTTAGGCATCTTTCCTCTTCCTCTGCGACCTTGCACATCCAGAAGTGAGTACCTTCATGCATCCAGGATGGATTAGAACAACTTTCAAAATGCACAAAGATTGAATCTTCTTGCACCTTGTGGATAGGATTCCACTGTAGGGGTGGTACATCTATGAAGGTATAATACTTTAGATTGACCTTGGTTGTGACCCCTAAGTGTTGCAAGTGCAAGGAGTTGCTACCCCAATCTTGTACTAGGAAGGGTCTCCTAGGATCAAGACATTATTTTTGCCAAAGTCACACATAGCAAAAGTGTGTTCAAACTCTACACAAGTGGTTAGAGTTATCCCGTCTATCAATCCTTGAGATCTTTTAATATGTTCATCAACCATTCGAAGCTTCATTCTAGTTGGTCTTAATGTAGGTTTGCCCCATTGCATCCACAAGGAGGTGGTCGCAATCACAACACTAGCACCTGAATCTAAGATAGCTTTTGTTGTGTAATCTTGGTCGGTGATTGGAAGATAAGCATTACCTTCTTCACCTTCACTCATGCCTCCCATTTTTACTAGAGTTATCTCTAGGACTTTTTGATTAGAGCTTGCTTTTGACATATTGGAACCAAGTTCTAGAAACTCATTCACAACATTTTTCAATAGCTCAGGTTTTACTTTGAGCAGCTCTTCTAAGGTGAGGTGACACTACACCTTAGTGTTCCTCGCAGCTTCAGTGCTTCTTGGAACCACTAAGTCTTTATTTCTTATCAGTATTGTGGGAGCTTTGATCTAATGATATTCAGATTCCCATGGCCTTGTGAATTATGGAAACTCTTGTAAGGAATTAAATTCAAAGTCTAATCTTTCATCTTCTTGTTTCTCTGTGAGGTCTCCATAAATAGATCGAATGTCTAGGGGAAATTGATCATGAAGATCATCAATCTTCAGAATAGGAGGGGGATTACCCTTCTCCTTCTTCCATTTCTCTTCCTTATTTCCCAAAACAACTCTTGAGAGTATTGTTCAATTCAAAGAGGTATTTCATCATCCATGGAATCAAGAACACAAACTTTAATTGGTGGTGAAATTTCTCTTTCAACAACTGGTTGAGCTTGTGGAGGTAAAGAAACATGTGGCTTGTTTACGAACTTCTCTAATCTTTCAGATAAGCCCTGGAAATGCAAACCTATTTTGATTGAGTTTTCCTGATTGAATAATTGATTGGTATCGAGTTTCATAAATATGTGCAGAACTAGATATGAAGCCTACCAAAACTAGCTCAACAATTATAAAAAGAGCCTGAAGGATCATTTTGGGAGGTTATTTTTTGCCACAAGGAAGGAGATAAGGAATATGGCTCACTCTCCTATCCAAAGAGGAGCACACACACAAATTGGGGCAAGGAAGAATGATTGTCTTCTTCTTCTTCTTCTTCTTCTTCTTCTACTACTACTACTACTACTACTACTACTACTACTACTACTACTACTACTACTACTACTACTACTACTACTACTACTACTACTACTACTACTACTATTACTACTACTACTACTACTGCTACTGCTACTGCTACTGCTACTCCTACTGCTACTGCTACTACTACTACTGCTACTGCTACTGCTAGTACTACTGCTACCGCTAATGCTATTGCTATTGCTACTGCTACTACTACTGCTACTGCTACTGCTACTACTGCTACTGCTACTGCTACTGCTACTGCTATTGCTACTGCTACTGCTACTGCTACTGCTACTACTACTACTACTACTACTACTACTACTACTACTACTACTACTACTACTACTACTACTACTACATAAAACCAATATAAAAGAATAGCCTAGTACAACAATACAACTAGTGCAATATATAAAGAATAGTACAAAAGAAAAAACCCAATTTCCATGAATGAGTGAGTTAGCAAGAAACAAATGTGCCATCACTCTCAGTAGATGAATCTAGTAAAGCTCACTAAAGTATCCCTGACATATGCCAGTGTAACCACTATACATGTCAAAGAAATGAAACAGTGATATGTGTCATCCTCGATCATCACACGTTGATCTTGCCATATCTCAACACTCCCCCTCTGTTGGAAAACAATGTCTCATTGGTTGGAAAGTGATCAAAGCTTGTCAATCTTGCTCAGAGAATATACAACAAGTGTAGAGTGTCTTATCACTCACCCCTACAGAATCGACGGGCGTAAACAAGATCTATAGAACTTGTTTCTACTTCTTCTAAAACAAAATGACGTGGACGGGCTGGATAGTTCGTTATCCTCTCATCGCACACACCAGGGTTCAATTCCCCCAGACGGCGCAGCGTGGCAGAGTTTTCTGCTTTTGTTTTATTAAAATCAAACATCTGAATAACAACGGATGAGCGACACGATCTTGCTTTATTACGATCATGCTTTATTTTAGCGATCGTAGGATCGGAAGTGCTTTATTGGGTGCTTTTGAGAGTACACAATCTACTATATATACACAAGCTTGGATCACTATCAAATTATCCTTCACCTAGTATTCAACACAAGCTTGGAGCTTGGACCTCAGTAGAGGTGGTGTTTCTTCTAGCACATGGGGCAACCATGGTGCTAACTTGAAGCATGTTGAGGAGCAGCTATGGAGTTCTTCTTAATGATTCTTCTTGGACAAGATGAAGGGTGTGCTCACACTCTAGCTCATGGAGAGGAGGTTATCTCTTGTTCATGGCAAGAAGACTTGGTCATTAGCAGCTTGATGGTGAGGATCGACCATCTACATGGTGTATTTGAAGATTATCTTCTACAGGAAGATATTAGGTTGAAGATTGTCTTCTACAAGAAGATGTCGGGCTACTTCAAAGACATTAGATGGTGATTAACATAAGATTCACATCTTATGCTAAGTATTCAGGTACATATTCTCTTTATGCACATAGGTACTACTTGAAGTTTATGGAGGCTGTGGCGTTCATATCAGAAGGAGTCCTATTCGGCATAGGTACAAGAGAATCGGTACTTATATGCTTTATGCATATTTTTATGAGGTGTTTGTGAAGGTGTGTTCACATGAGTTTGAGGATTTCCGGCAACAATCTTGTTAGCATTCTATGCTACTTTATAAGTATGTGATCTTTTCACACACGTATCTAACTTAGGGTTTTCCATAGCCTAAGTTTAGATGTAGGTTTGTTTACCATCAGTTTCACACTGATCCTTCCTCATTCAGTCACTCATATTCACTCTTCTATAACCTATAAGGTCACACATCTCATGTATATTCAGATTACTGCCCATACATCTGAATATGTTTGTTACATTGTACATTCACTCATTCATCTATTTCTCATCACATAGAATGGTTGAGAATTTTGCTCCCACATTGTACATTGAACATTGGTATATATGATACTATGAGTAAGCGATGGCTTACGTAACACCTTACACATGTCGTCTATTCTTTCTCTATCTTTATCTCATCATCTGTATGATTAAGTTGTGATATGTTCATGTTTTGTCAATATGGAAGATTGGTGAAATTAATGTTGTACATAATCGGACCTATGGAACCATGGACCTGTGACATGAGCCTAAGGGCCTACCTCACTTCGAACATTTGGTATCAGAGCGATAAGGTTTTGGTTACAGAACTTTAGATCTTTGGCATCAATGCATTAAGGCTCATTCATATCCCAGGTTTCCAGAATTCCAGATTTACAACATATGATTTGAAAGCATCTTCTAATATTTGACATTCGACATACACACTTAATCTAGATGAGTAGAGATTTGAGAATTAGACAATTCAGCTACATGTGTATTCATCAGTGTGGAGTATGAAGTTGATGATCTGTTAGCAGCCAAATATTTTTGGAAGAGTATGCAAATACTTTACAAAAGTATTGTTTGAAGACCCAGACTTGATGAAGAGAAGACTACTTCAAATTCAAGGAAGAACAATGGTTTAGAGAAGATGAAGGAATCAGATCAACATCAAATCACAGGTATCAGTTTCTACTATCAGATTATCATTTGCAGGTCATATCTTAGAAGATCAGTTATGAAGAGATTTGAAGAAATTCAAGGAATGCTTTTATACACTTTCATTATTTGAAAGTTAAAGGCTACATCAAAACAGGTATCTAGAGGTTTTTCTAGAGAGTTTTGAGAAGATATCTTTCATGGCAAGAAAGTTCATCTAAGAAGACAAGCGCAGAGATGGGATGAGTTTTTCAGCCAATTTTTTGTTATAAGTTGGTTGGATATCAAGGTACAAATGTATCTAGAGAAGGTAACTCTAGAAGGGTAATTCATCATTCAGATAAACGATTGGTGAATTTAGTCATTTCAGACATTTGAAGCAGAATTTTGATTCAGAGATATGAGGAGATGATAAAACATGTTTCTATATTCAACTTCCATTTATATACCATGTTTGTTTTATCTCTTACTCTTAGCATTAGAGAAAGAGAAAAATTCAGTTGAAGAAGTCAAGAGTGTTTGCTACTTCAAGATGAAGAGAACAAAAGGTATGGAAGAGAAGTTTGAAGATGTTGACATCATCAGGTGGAAGAAAGATGCAGAAAAAGAAAGTCCATCATTTCCAAAAGAAAAGTAAGGCCTCCTTTTCTCATATATTTTCCATATACTTTTCCTATTTTATCCTCTACATCCAAAGACAAGTCTACGAGTACATCTTGTTTAAAGAAGAAGCAGTTTCTTGTTTTGCATTACACTTGGTCATGATTTAGTAGATTTGACAAAGAATTGCATTGAGAGAAAGAAAAGAAGCAGATATAACTTTTGACTCATATGTGTATGAGTTATGTTGAAGCTTTTTGAGCAGGCAGCTTATATGTTCCCTCAAAGAATTCTTGGAGTATCAATACAGAGCTACTTGGTATATGACAAGTTGCAGAGAAGTATATTTCTTCTTTATCTAACTCTTGAGGTAAAAGAGTTTTCTGTAGCAGATGTTGAAGACTTGGGTTGAGGTTTTATATTTGGAAAAGGTTACCTCATATTCAGTATTTTCAGAAACTTCAGAAAATTCAGAATCTTGTTGATGTACAAGTCAGTTGGAGAATCTACTTTGAGTGATTGTCTTGATGTTTGGATACATGTTTGTATTCAAAAAGATGTTCCATCAGATCCTATCACTTGATTGAAAAGTGGAGTTAGCCAAAAGAAAATCGAGCAGGTACTATCACATTTCACCCGGGTAAAATATGAAAGCTATGAAGTATCAACTTGCAGCTTTTGGAGTTCTCAAGGTGAGAAGTTTGTCCACTTATATTTCAAGTAGTAATTGCAGATTCCTTGAAGGATTTGTTTGAAGAAAAGTTTTACAACTTTTTGAGAAGCATGGACACTTGGAGACATTCAGGTAGTAAATCAAACATTCATTCATGAAGGTTTGATGAGAGCAGATTCTACACAAGAGAGATCATTGATCTTGTATGATCTTATATGATCTTGAATATTTATGATTCGGTTGTCTATCCTTTGTTTATGAAGATTCATAACATTGGAAGAAGTAAGTCAAAAATTCAGGTTCTATCAGATTTGTGTTACAGAGAGATAGAAATACTTGTTTTGTTGCAGAAGGTTATGAATCCTATAAAGCTTTCAACAAGGTTTTGTTATGGTAGGATCAGCTAACCTTATTCTAGATTTTGGAAAGCTGAGGAATGACATGGAAAGCTATTGGCATCTGATCAATGCTAATTAGAAGGATTCAGAGATTTTGTTTCAGATACAGGTATTGATCACTGAACATCAGATTTATGAAGGAAGACGTTCCAGATTTCATAAAGTTTGATATATTTGAAGAATACTGGATACTAGTGTTAAGTCATCCAAGGGGGTGATGAAACATGAAGACTTATTTTCAGCCATATGAAAAAAAAGAATACAGAGTTATACCTACAGGTATTTCTATTTCAGGTATTCCTATATTTCCTCTGTCAGGTTCTCTTTATGTTCCAGCTTTGAAAGAAGAAGGAAGAAGGAGAATGTTTGGAGAAAGTTCCTGTTAGGATGTTCCTGTTCAGGAGAAGGTTCCAGATTTCTATTGAAGAGAAGCTTGATATTTCAGAGAGGTATATTTCAAAAGTGCGCACATATATGTTTATACCAAGTTCTAAAGGAAAGAGGTATGAAGGATTTAAAGGATGAAGACATTATGACATCATAGATTTTTTGACTCATATTGAGTTGAGTACAGTCAGAGATGAACCAGCAGTGTTCGTAATACACTAAGTTGTGAGTTGACAATCACAGGTTCCAGGATTCAGTTCCTGATTTTGTTTAGTGTATTTACATGACAGAGCAGAAGTACGTTGAGAAACCTTTTTGGAAGGTAAATGCAAATATGTGGATCCTAGTGTATGTTTTCAGGTTTGTGAAAACAGGAGATAGCATGTTCAGGAGACAGTTCATGCTATATTTGTTGTCAAGCAGTGATTGCTTGATGTATACACTATTGGATATCTAGTTTGCATATTTTCTCAAGTATTATGGTTCATATTCAGCAAGTTCAGGTTTTCTGAAGGAAAGTCAAATTCAGTTTTGAAGGTTAGTTCTGAAGTGCGGGAGTACAAGCTTGAAGCTTGTGATAGTTTGCAGTTTGTGACAGATTGCAGATCCAGTCCAGGTTGTACCAATATGCCATTGCAGGGGGGATTGTTGGAAAAAAATGTCTCATTGGTTGGAAAGTGATCAAAGCTTGTCAATCTTGCTCAGAGAATATACAACAAGTGTAGAGTGTCTTATCACTCACCCCTACAGAATCGACGGGCGTAAACAAGATCTATAGTACTTGTTTCTACTTCTTCTAAAACAAAACGACGTGGACGGGCTGGATAGTTCGTTATCCTCTCATCGCACACACCAGGGTTCAATTCCCCCAGACGGCGCAGCGTGGCAGAGTTTTCTGCTTTTGTTTTATTAAAATCAAACATCTGAATAGCAACGGATGAGCGACACGATCTTGCTTTATTACGATCATGCTTTATTTTAGCGATCGTAGGATCGGAAGTGCTTTATTGGGTGCTTTTGAGAGTACACAATCTACTATATATACACAAGCTTGGATCACTATCAAATTATCCTTCACCTAGTATTCAACACAAGCTTGGAGCTTGGACCTCAGTAGAGGTGGTCTTTCTTCTAGCACATGGGGCAGCCATGGTGCTAACTTGAAGCATGTTGAGGAGCAGCTATGGAGTTCTTCTTAATGATTCTTCTTGGAGAAGATGAAGGGTGTGCTCACACTTTAGCTCATGGAGAGGAGGTTATCTCTTGTTCATGGCAAGAAGACTTGGTCATTAGCAGCTTGATGGTGAGGATCGACCATCTACATGGTGTATTTGAAGATTATCTTCTACAGGAAGATATTAGGTTGAAGATTGTCTTCTACAAGAAGATGTCGGGCTACTTCAAAGACATTAGATGGTGATTAACATAAGATTCACATCTTATGTTAAGTATTCAGGTACATATTCTCTTTATGTACACAAGTACTACTTGAAGTTTATGGAGGCTGTGGCGTTCATATCAGAAGGAGTCCTATTCGGCATAGGTACAAGAGAATCAGTACTTATATGCTTTATGCATATTTTTATGAGGTGTTTGTGAAGGTGTGTTCACATGAGTTTGAGGATTTCCGGCAACAATCTTGTTAGCATTCTATGCTACTTTATAAGTATGTGATCTTTTCACACACGTATCTAACTTAGGGTCTTCCATAGCCTAAGTTTAGATGTAGGTTTGTTGACCATCAGTTTCACACTGATCCTTCCTCATTCAGTCACTCATATTCACTCTTCTATAACCTATAAGGTCACACATCTCATGTATATTCAGATTACTGCCCATACATCTGAATATGTTTGTTACATTGTACATTCACTCATTCATCTATTTCTCATCACATAGAATGGTTGAGAATTTTGCTCCCACATTGTACATTGAACATTGGTATATACGATACTATGAGTAAGCGATGGCTTACGTAACACCTTACACATGTCGTCTATTCTTTCTCTATCTTTATCTCATCATCTGTATGATTAAGTTGTGATATGTTCATGTTTTGTCAATATGGAAGATTGGTGAAATTAATGTTGTACATAATCGGACCTATGGAACCATGGACCTGTGACATGAGCCTAAGGGCCTACCTCACTTCCAACACCCTCAAGCTTAACATCATGTCTAATCCAAGCATCTTGCAAAACTTCTTTAGCTTCTCTGATCCAAGTGCTTTAGTGAAAATTTGAGGAACCTGCTCATCTGTCCTCACATAAACAAGATCAATATCACCTAATAATACCTTCCCTCTAATGAAGTTATAATATACTTGGATATGCTTTGTTCTAGCATGAAAGATAAGATTTCACTACAAACATATTCTAGGTGCTTTTGAATCTTCATATCCTTGTGGTTGGTCCATGTATACTTCTTCATGTAACTCACCATGTAAGAAAGCATTATTCACATCCATCTGATGCAAAGTCCATCCTTTTGCTATAGCTTATGCAACAAGTGCTCTGATAGTAGACATTTTTGCTACTAGGTGATTGTTTCCTCATAATCAATTTCATATGTCTATGTATATCCCTTTGCTACCAATCTTGTTTTATACCTGCTTATGCTACCATCAACATTGTGCTTTACCTTGTAAATCCACTTGCAACCTATGGGTTTCTTTCCTTGCGGCAATGGAACCAGCTTCCATATTTCATTTCCATAAAGTGCAGCCATCTCCTTATCCATAACTTGCTCACAATCTGCATTTCCAATTGCATCTTCAAAATAAGAAGGTTCAACATCTTGTATTCCCTTGGTCATATAGGCACAATGATGAGCCATGTAACTCTCATATGTCAATCATTGCATGGAATTCTGCATCCTCCCATATCTTCTTGGTCCAAGATTACTTCTCCTTGTATCATCTACATGTGCCTTTCTTACTCCTAGAGTCTTCAAAGAGGGTAATCCAAGTTCCTTATCGAGGCTCTTTTTTGAATCGCTTGAATCTCCTGCAAATGTCTTCAAAACCTATAAATGTTTTACTATAAGCATAAAGCTTTTCTTTACCTTTCTTCAATGTAGTTGATGAATTTGCTAGACAAAAATTTCCACACAATCTTCCACTCCAAGGAATTGAGTTCGAGCTATTGCTTGGTGATGCATTAGGTCCACTCAGAACTTGGCATCTATGTAGAATCTTGACATTTCATCAAAAACAATGTCTGCTTACCTTCACCTATCACGTGGGTTTGTTATAACATTTATATCCCTTTTGCTCAAGGGAGTATCCAATGAAGGTACATTTTTTTGCTTTTGGATGAAGCTTGTCTTGATTTCATCTACAACATGTACTATGAAATACAGCGAAAGGCTCTTGCTATTTCTCCAATATGTCTATTTTTGCATTCAGCAACACCATTATGTTGTGGTATGTACCTGCATGAAAATTGTCATCCAATTCCATAACTTTTAGAAAGCTATTGAACTCATTTGACATGTATTCACCTCTCCATTAGATCTTAATGTCTAAATATGCTTCCTTGTCTACTTTTCCACCATATCCTTAAAATTTTGGAAGTGTGCAAACACCTCACGTTTCTCTTTCATGAAATATACCCATACTTTCTGTGTATGGTCATCAATGAAAGTAACATAAAACCTGCAACCACCCATAGATGTGGTCTTTGCAAGACACCCAACATTTGTGTCTACTATTTCTAGCATATTCTCACTTACATGCTTCTCATGCAAAAATGATGCTTTTTCACCAAATTGACATGCTGCACAATTTTTGCATTACTATAACCTTGAAATTTGGTAGTCCATTGATGATCTTCTTTGATTACATTAATTTCACCCTCTACAAATTTGCATGTCCAATTTGTTTGTGCCAGATCTCTATATCAGAATTTTTTTTTGCAAGCATGGCTGCATTCTTTATAGGAATTTTCACATTTAAGGTGAACATCCTACCCACTTTGTTTCCTTTGGCAATCAGTCTTCCATCATGTTTGTACTCTTCTACATACAACCCATCAATATTGAACCTGACTTGTAATCTCTAGTCAACCATTTGTCCAATAGAAACCAGATTCTTTGTTATATTTAGAACATGTAGCACATCAGCAAGATGTTTTACCTTCCCATCCTCCATAGATAGTGCTATGTTTCCTGTATGCTCGATAGGATCTAATGTGTCATTACCTATTTCAAAATATCCAAGAGCTGCTTACTTTTGCAAACTACTAAACCATTCTACATGACTGTTCATGTGATTTAAAGCACCTAAATCAACAAAGCAGACATTACCATTTGATTTTGAAACATCAACAGACATCATATTCATTATGTGATGCTACCTTTTTATATTTTGATTCTTCAATCTGCAATCACGTTCAAAGTGTCTAGGTTTACCACAATTCGAGCATCCTTTACTATCATTACCTAAGTCATTTTTTTGGAAATTTATGTGGCATATGTGGCTCCCCATGCCTTGAAGCTATCCTCTACCTCCTACATGATTTTGATGTTGACCTTGTTCATGGTTGTTATTTCCTCTTCCACTTTCAAAACCTTTACCTCTACCTCTTTCTTTGATAGAGTAGAAAACCTGCTTAGAACTAGGTTTTCCTTGGGATTTTGAGTCCTCACCAAGATTCTTTTCTTTGATAATTAGCATGGACACAAGACCAGCAAAATTCAAAATATTTTCCTTGGATTGAATAGAAGTTTTAAACTGCTTATATGTAGCTCCTAAACCATGAAGGCACATGTTAGACCGGTGTTGTGATTACTTGTAAATAACACATTTTCCACTGAAAAATATTTTGGTGAAGCATTGTACTCACTCAAAAAGTGACTAATAGAAGAAATGTCACACGATAGAGACCCCGCTGGAACGAGAGTCCACTAGTATTCGATCGATGCAAAAGAATCGGTGTGCTAAACGTTTTTAGACTAACTATGGTTCGGTGTTGCCATGATGTCATATTGTCATTACAATTTACCTAATCTTTGTTGTGAAGTTTGATCATTATTGATTCATTTAAGTAATGTGTTGATCTGGTCAAGTGTGATAAGTTTATTCCAAAGTTTGGTATCATTGTAGCACTATTTATCATTATAACTGAGTTTGAGATCATGCAGATAATTATATTTGTTGTTTTGTACATGCTAAAAGATCGTATTGGTGTTATTAGTTTAGGTGTGGTTGTTTTGTACATGCTAAAAGATCATATTGGTGTTATTACTTTAGGTGATGTAACATAATCCTAGTAGGAGATGGTTGAACCACACCCTAAGAGGGAGGATTAGGAAGTAATCCTTAACCATGGCTTTTGGGGCAAGTGGTTAGCCCATCACATTCCTAACCAAGAGGTTGTGAGTTTGATTCCTTGCATTGGTATCAGAGCCTAGGAAGTAGGCTTAGGCAAGGTGGCATGGCGCGGCGTAGCACGGTCGTAGGGTACACGGTGCCAGGGTACACGATGCGAGGGTACATGGTGCTAGGGTACATCCTATCAGGGTACATCCCGAGAGGGAAGCACTTGATTGAGGGTTCAAGATACCAAACATGGGTGAGAAAAAGAGACTGAGGTTAGGAATGTGATGGGCTAACCACTTGCCCCAAAAGCCATGGTTGAGGATTACTTCCTAATCCTCAACCATGTTTCCTCTTGGTTAGGAATGTGATGGGCTAACCACTTGCCCCAAAAGCCATGGTTGAGGATTACTTCCTAATCCTCCCTCTTAGGGTGTGGTTCAACCATCTCCTACTAGGATTATGTTACATTCTTCCCCCCTTGGTCGATCATTGTCCTCAATGATCTGCTCTTGTATCCCTCTAGCCTCGGTGATGCCCTTGAATTGATGTCCCTCAACCTCGCATAGTTTCTTGAACCTTGTTTGCAACCTTGGTCTCTTGAACCCTTGCTCTCAACCTTGGTGTCTTGAACCTTCTTGTTCGCAACCTTGGTGTCTTGAGCCCTTGTTCTCAACCTCAGTCTCTTGTTCTCACCCATGTTTGGTATCTTGAACCCTCAATCAAGTGCTTCCCTCTCGGGATGTACTGTGATAGGATGTACCCTAGCACCATGTACCCTGGCACCGTGTACCCTGGCACCGTGTACCTTGCGATGCGCTGCGCCGCGCCGCACCACCTTGCCCAAGCCTACTTCCTAGGCTCTGATACCAATGCAAGGAATCGAACTAACAACCTCTTGGTTAGGAATGTGATGGGCTAACCACTTGCCCCAAAAGCCATGGTTGAGGATTACTTCCTAATCCTCTCTCTTAGGGTGTAGTTCAACCATCTCCTACTAGGATTATGTTACAGGTGATAATCATCAACCAAATTCATGAAGTACCACAAAAGTGTGAGTTTTTCAAATATAGAATTATGTAAGTGACATATAAGATTATATTTGAAGGATTTTGATAGTGTGTTTGGATAATTCTATGCGATAGTAGAGGAAAATCCAAAAGTTTGCAGAGTGAATTCTCTGAGCTACCATCCTAGAACCCTCTAGTTTAGTCATTCTCGATAACAGAACGTCTAACATTGGTGATCCTACTAGGGAGTGGCCACCGATAGTGCAGACAAAGAAAGGATAGTATATGCCAATCCTAGATTTTGGTATCGAATATCCATGGTACATGCAAGACAAGGTACCTGTACAAGTACCTCCATCTGGAGTAGATTTTGATGAAAATTTTGGGAAGAAGAAATGATAGGAAAGTGAAAGAAAGGATCGAGAGACTACCAAAAGATGGACGGGAATAAAAGATGAGTGGAAGTTTGAAGGGGAAATCTATATAGGCTTACAACGCACCTTGCATACTAAGGATTTGCTAGTATACAAAGGACATAATAAGGAGGAATCATCCAATTGAGTTGAAATTTCAGTATTAACCAAAATCAATATTGAAGAGCCCATCCTTACGATGACCCGATAGAATAATAAAAAAAATGGCGGGTGATGCACAGAGGGGATATTACCCAAAGGTAATCCCATACACGAAGTTTTGGGGATTCCTTGGAGACGACCAAGATGCTCATATGTGAGCATTTGAAGTGAATTTGGATGTAATTGAAAAGTATGGTTAACCTTACGATGGACTGTGAAGATAAGGCCAGGATTTTCAAGCCAACCTTGGTGAATGAAGTAGCAAATTGGCTCGCTGAATATGATATTAAACATTTGACTACTTATGAAGCAATCAAGGAAGCTTTCCTTTAGAGATTGCAATCCCAAAAAAATCCCATCCAAATTTTTTATTTTTTGCAAAACATCCTTTAGAAGCGTAATCATTTTGTTCAAGACTATGCTACAATTTTTGAGCATGCATTTACGACAACTACGGACTGAAAGTATGTTACCTGAATATGTAAGTACACAATGGTTCATTAATGGTCTCAACCCGCAGTTGAAGCAAGTTATGATAATTTGGTGCACTTGCTGATTATCCTTGGACATCATCATAGATGAGGCTTTGCAGCTCGAGAACAAAGTTTGTGGTTTCACGGAAGACTTAGAATGGATTACGATTGCAAAAGTTAAAGGTACAAACATAGCTAAGAAGATTTTCTGTGTGAAATGTAAGAACCTGTGACACATTGCAGTGAACTATGGATTGAATCAACTCAATTATGCAATCTGAAACATGGATACCCACAATACAACTTATTGTGTATATGCTGCTAATGTTTTGGATATAGGGTGGAAAGTTTTCTCATAATCAATGGCATATGTTTTGCATATCGTTTCTCTATCCATTTTGCTTGATACCTACTTATGCTACCATGAACATTATATTGTACCTTGTAAATCCACTTGTAGCCTATTGTTTCTTTCCTTATGGCAATGTAACTAGATTTCATGCTTCATTTCCATGATGTGCAACCATCTCCTCAACCATAACTTTCTCCTAATGAGCATTTCCAAGTGCATTTTCAAAACAAGACAGTTCAACATCTTGTATTACCTTTGTCATGTAAGCACAATGACAAGCCATGTAGCTATCATATATTAATCACTGTAATGAATTCTGTATCCTCCTAACGACTTGGTAGAGGCCAATCCAAGTTCCTCATCAAGAATCTTTTTTGAACCACTTGATTGTCTCTCAATATCTTCAAAATTTGTAGATGTTTTATTACTTGAAGAAATGTTTTCTTTACCTTTCTTGGATGCAGTTGGTGAAATTTATGGACTAAAATTTCCATGCAATCTTCTAGTCCATAGGTTTGAAATGGAACTATTATTGGTGGGCATATCTGGTCCACTTAGAACTTCATATTCTGCATTTGAGTTTTCAACATTTCCTTTGTCATTTAAATCAATCATCAAACACTACATCTCTGCTTACCTTCATCTATTGTGTGCATACATTAGTACAATTTATGTCCCTTTTGCTCAAGGGAGTATCCAATGAAGAGAAATTGTTTCTGCTTTGAATCATGTTTTCTCCTCAACTTATCTCAAACATGTACATGTGCAATGCGGCCAAACACGTTCATGCATCATAAATCGCCTTTTTACCTATAAACTTCACTTTGAGTGTTACTTAATGAATAATAATGGTTGAATTTATATTCATAATGTATACAAGAGTGTGCACAACTTTTGCCCAATAATAATAAGGCATGATTTTTCAGCCATGAGGGCTCTTGCTATTTCTACCATGCATCTTTTTTTTGCATTAAAAACAGCCATTGTATTGTGGTATATACTTGCACAAAAATTATCTTTGAATTTCTTGAGTCGTTACTAAATTCACTTGATATGTATTCATCTCCATCCAATTGTAATGTCCAAATATACTTTCGTGTCTACTTTTCCATCATAGCCTTGAAATTTTGAAAGTGAGTGAACACCTTACTCTTTTCCTTCAAGAAGTATACCCATACTTTTTGTGTATGTTTATCAATGAAGGTGACATAAAATTTGCAACCTCCCATGGATGTGGTCTTTATAGGACCCCAAACATATATATGTACTGTCTCTAATACATTCTCAGTAACATGCGTGTCATGCATAAATGATGCTCTATGGAGATTACCAAATTGACATGCTTCACTTATCTTTTGCAACTTCGCAACCTTAAGTTTTGCTAGTTTGTTGAGAAATGTTCTTTGACCCCATGAAGGTCAACCTCTACAAATTTATTTACTATCATTACCTAAATCATTTCTTTGGAAATTTCCACAGCCTCTTTGGCTCCCCTACCTCGAAGTTGTTCTTTACTACCTACATTACTTTGTTGTTGACCTTGGCCGTGGTTAATTGTTTGATCTTACACTCTTGAAGCCTCTAAATTGACCTCTTCCTCTTCTTGAGTGGAAGACCTATTCAAAAATATCTTTTCCTTGGGATTTTGTCTTTAGCAAGGTTCTTTTCTTTAATTATCAGCATGGAAACAAGATCAACAAAATTTGAGATATTCTCCCTAGTGGGAATAGAAGTTCTAAGCTACTTATATGGATCTTCCAAACCACAAAGGCACACTTCAATCTTATCATCAAATCTATATGGATGCCAAAAGATACAAGAGACTCACATATACTTTTGATTTTTAAGGTGTATTCACTTAACGACATGCTATTTTTCTCAAGTGTATGAAACTCATTCTTTAGTTGCAATTCCCATGACTTTGTATTGCTCTTATACACTGTGAACAAATTAATTGAAACCTCTTTTGGAGCTTTTGCATCTTATATGTGCTTAATAATGGTACATTTTATATTAAAAACAACCAATAAATGACTTTTGATGTTCCTTGATTCTTCATAATAACATCATATTTTCATTGCATAGCACTCATCACTACAACACATCAAGGGAATACTGAGGCTGCTACCGAGGAATTTGAACGGGCATAATTTTTCCGCGACGTCGATGTCGGTATGCACGTCCGAAAGATAACACCGATATAGTCATCGGTATAAACGTCGATATATGCGCCGGTATGAGCATCTGTATTACCGATGTTTTTACCGATGCTCATACCGATGCCTCTGCTGGGCATACTAACGCATATATTGATGACTATACTAGGCGTACCGATGCCTATACCAGCAACCATATCTGCACAATTTTTTTTTGGGTAGAGTGTGTTGTCTATTTGTTGGTGCAGACCAATCACCAATTGAAGATTTGAAGACAAAGAATGGAGATTAGAACAATTCTTGAAGCAAAGAAGGTGGACACATTCACAGAATGAATGATTTGTACACATATGTATATTAGTGAAGACCTAGATCACTTAGAGTTTCGAATAGTCATAAACTTGTACATATTTGCCTATAAATACTTTGGAAAAATGTCGGGGCAAGAGAGAAGACAAGGAGAGACTATGTATGAGCATAGGAATAAAGAAATGAGATGAAGTAAGTGTCATTAGACACATGAGAAGTGAGTTGAAGTCTCTCTCTCATTCAGTTGTAGTCTTCTTCAGAAATGACAGAATTTTTGCGCCCGAAGTTTCTGAGTTTTGTCCTTGTGTAGTAAATCTTTTGTGAATTCCTTTTGGAGATGTCTAAGTCCATAGTTAATCAATCTATGGCTAGAATTTGAGAGTCTAATTGTGATTAGGCTAAGAGAATTGTGTGTAGGAACATTTACATGTGAGAAAGTACTCACTGGTTCCTGAAACAGGCACAAATTTTGATCTTAATGATTTGATCATTTCTCACTCCACAGTTTAAAGTTTTGTGCAAGTAAGCACTTAATTTTTAAGTTGGAAGGTAAGCTACTCTTGGCTAAAAGCATTTGCTTAAACGGGTTCTATACTGAGAGAATTAAAGTTAAGAAGTTAAGGGTGTCCAAATCGACTTCTCAGAAGTGCAGATTTAGACATAGCTAACTTGGTAAGTAGATTTCTCAAGATGTACTCAATCTTTTGGAGTGATTTGACTTGGAGAAGGTGCGCAATCTTTAGGCAACACCTTGTACAAAGTTTCATAAAAAACTTTACACATTTACTCTGTCAATGAGCAAGATTTATGCAGCAGACTTTCTGAGTAATTTCCTCCTTCACAGTTTAGTCAAGAAATTGATATTTGATCATTGATCTCTTAAATTGGTGAAGGTTTTGACTTACTCTTGATATAGAGGTGTTCTAAATTCAAGAGTAGGTTGTTCTTTTGGAGATTAACACTCTCCATCTGTGGTATCAGAGCAGGAAGCATCAGAATTGAAGAAAAGGAGGATCATGACTGCTGCAGCTACAAAGAATTTGACATCTGAAGATTCAAAAGGTGAAAGCTTGCAAGGAAAGTTTGAGAAGGAGATCATACGACATCAAGGAAGTCAAAAGGAGTATCATTCGAAGTAAAGGTAACCTTATAATTTATAAAGGTTAAAGAATTCAATATATAGGTGAAGGTAGTTAATCTCTTGGTGCTCAAAGAAGCAACATACAGTTGCTTTGTCATCTACAAAAGCAGAGTACAAAGGCATGGTTGAAGCTGCAAAAGAAGTGATATGGCTTAAGACTCTAATGAAGAGTTTTGACACTATACAGAGCATACCTATCATTTATGGTGATAACATGAGTTCATTATATCTAGCTGCTAACCCTGTTTTTCATGCCAGGACTAAACACATTGAGATACAGTATCACTTTCTAAGAGAGAAGGTGATGGATAAGGAGATTGAAGTCATACATACTTCAACAAAAGATCAGATAGCTGATATGCTTACAAAGAGCTTGGATGGACCAAAGCTACAGAAGTTTAAAGACATGGCAGGCATAAAGAAGGTTAGAGAAACCTCAATTGATGATTGAGGGGGAGCTGTTGGTGCAGACCAATCACCAATTGAAGATTTGAAGACAAAAAATGGAGATTAGAACAATTCTTGAAGCAAAGAAGGTGGACACATTCACAGAATGAATGATTTGTACACATATGTATATTAGTGAAGACCTAGATCACTTAGAGTTTTGAATAGTCATAAACTTGTACATATTTGCCTATAAATACTTTGGAAAAATGTCGGGGCAAGAGAGAAGACAAGGAGAGACTATGTATGAGCATAGGAATAGAGAAATGAGATGAATTAAGTGTCATTAGACACATGAGAAGTGAGTTGAAGTCTCTCTCTCATTCAGTTGTAGTCTTCTTCAGAAATGACAGAATTTTTGCGCCCGAAGTTTCTGAGTTTTCTCCTTGTGTAGTAAATCTTTTGTGAATTCCTTTTGGAGATGTCTAAGTCCATAGTTAATCAATCTATGGCTAGAGTTTGAGAGTCTAATTGTGATTAGGCTAAGAGAATTGTGTGTAGGAACATTTACATGTGAGAAAGTACTCACTGGTTCCTGAAACAGGCGTAAATTTTGATCTTAATGATTTGATCATTTCTCACTCCACAGTTTAAAGTTTTGTGCAAGTAAGAACTTAATTTTTAAGTTGGAAGGTAAGCTACTCGTGTCTAAAAGCATTTGCTTAAACGGGTTCTATACTGAGAGAATTAAAGTTAAGAAGTTAAGGGTGTCCAAATCGACTTCTCAGGAGTGCAGATTTAGACATAGCTAACTTGGTCAGTAGATTTCTCAAGATCTACTGAATCTTTTGGAGTGATTTGACTTGGAGAAGGTGCGCAATCTTTAGATGACACCTTGTGCAAAGTTTCATAAAAAACTTTACACATTTACTCAGTCAATGAGCAAGAATTATGCAGCAGACTTTCTGAGTAATTTCCTCCTTCACAGTTTAGTCAAGAAATTGATATTTGATCATTGATCTCTTAAATTGGTGAAGGTTTTGACTTAATCTTGATATAGAGGTGTTCTAAATTCAAGAGTAGGTTGTTCTTTTGGAGATTAACACTCTCCATCACTATTGCTAAAGCATGATGTTGTTTAGCAAAAGACAATACACTTTGCCCAACTCTAAACCGAGTACATGTGTTATGTACTCTAATGACAACCAAAACATGATTTTATATGAGCAAAAATGAACCATGAATCATGTACAAAAATTTGTATATTCCATAAATGAAATATGTACAAGAGTGTGACAAAGCACTTCCATATAGGAATCGAATACAAAATTATGGTACATCATTTCCACATAGGAGTGTAATACAAAATTGTGGCAATGTGAAAAAGCACTTCTATATAAGAATCGAATACAAAATTATAGTACATCATTGCCACATAGGAGTGTAATACAAAATTGTGGCAAAGCATATATGTAAGGGGATCAAAACATTTACACCTGCAATCCTGCAACAAAGCATGTGTAAAATGAGACAAATTGACATGACATTTATAAACAACAACTAAAAATACGAAACCAAGCTATAAGTTTACCTAATCATAGAATATTGTCCCATGAAATGATTGCACCTTGTCCCTCTAAATCTTGCAACAGTGCAGTCAACCCATTACGATATCCGAAAGATTCTTCGGTTCGCGTCGGAGGACGACCCACTGCCAACTCCTATAATAAATATGCAAAATGTTACATGAACATACATGATGTACTGAACACAAACAAATTGAATAATTAACATGATACTTACAAATTGGTAGCGCATATTGTCGTATCCTCCGCTACCTAAATGCAACGTTCCAACCGTATCCAAACGTGTGCCCGCCGCATCTCTCTGTTGATGATATCGATTAGGAGTATGTTGCTACTCATCCTGAATCGATTCCCACTCTTCAAAATCTAACCACAGAGGCTTCGGTAAGCCTGCTCTAAAAGCATCGCAAGCTTCCGACCGTCGATGAGACATCACCTCGCATGTCGTATGTTGAATCCACTCCGAACTCACAATAGGATTCCTAGGTGCTGGCCGGTACTCTTCATATATCGTTGTGTGATATTGTTTTTAGAATCCCTATCCTGATCGCTCCATTTTAGCATTACAAAATGTCCAAATTCTATGGAGCAAAGTTGTCGAATCATGCATTGACTTCCCGGCTGCATCCATGACTGGAGCTCCATTACATATGTGATATATTTTCGAGTCGTCATGGTCATGCGCTCCCCAAGGTGTATGTGGAGATCCCATGTGATCCAATGTGAAGATCCCATCTGATCCAATGTGTGTATGCATATGCATTTGTGTATGCATATGCATTTGTGTATGCATATGCATTTGTGTATGCATATGCATTTGTGTATGCATATGCATTTGTGTATGCATATGCATGTGTATGCATATGCATATGTGTATGCATATGCATATGTGTGTATGCATATGATTTGTGTATGCATATGCATTGTGTGTATGCATATGCATTTGTGTTTATGCATATGCATTGTGTGTATGCATATGCATATGTGTGTATGCATATGATTTGTGTATGCATATGCATTGTGTGTGTGCATATGCATTTGTGTGTATGCATATGCATTTGTGTGTGTGTGTATGTGTGTATGTGTGTATGTGTGTATGCATATGCATGTGCATATGCATATGCATGCTAGTATGCATATGCATGTATCTGTGTATGCATATGCATGCTTTTTTATATGCATATGCATGCTTTTTTATATGCATATGCATTTGTGTGTATGCATATGCATTGTGTATGTGTGTGTATGTGTGTATGTGTGTATGCATATGCATGTGTGTATGCATATGCATGCTTGTATGCATATGCATGTATGTGTGTATGCATATGCATGTATGTTTGTATGCATATGCATTTGTGTGTATGTGTGTATGCATATGCATGTGTGTATGCATATGCATGTGTGTATGAATATGCATTGTGCATTTGTGTGTATGCATATGCATGTGTGTATGCATATGCATGCTTGTAGGCATATGCATGTATGTGTGTATGCATATGCATGTATGTGTGTATGCATATGCATTGTGTATGTGTGTGTATGTGTGTTTGTGTGTATGCATATGCATTGTGTATGTGTGTATGCATATGCATGTGTGTATGCGTATGCATGTGTGTATGCATATGCATGCTTGTATGCATATGCATATATGTGTGTATGCATATGCATGTGTGTATGCATATGCATGTGTGTATGCATATGCATGTGTGTATGCATATGCATGCTTGTATGTGTGTATGCATATGCATGTGTGTATGCATATGCATGTGTGTATGCATATGCATGCTTGTATGCATATGCATGTATGTGTGTATGCATATGCATGCTTGTTTGTATGCATATGCATTTGTGTGTATGCATATGCATTTGTGTGTATGCATATGCATTGTGTGTGTGTGTGTATGTGTGTATGTGTGTATGTGTGTATGTGTGTATGTGTATATGCATATGCATGTGTGTATGCATATGCATATGCATTTGTGTGTATGCATATGCATTTGTGTGTATGCATATGCATTTGTGTATGCATATGCATATGTGTATGCATATGTGTATGCATATGCATATGTGTATGCATATGTGTATGCATATGCATATGCATTGTGTATGTGTGTATGAGTGTATGCATGTGTGTATGAGTGTATGCATGTGTGTATGCATATGCATGCTTGTATGCATATGCATGTATGTGTGTATGCATATGCATGTGTGTATGCATATGCATGCTTGTATGTGTGTATGCATATGCATGTGTCTAGGCATGTGTGTATGCATATGCATGTGTGTATGCATATGCATGTGTGTATGCATATGCATGTGTGTATGCATATGCATGCTTGTATGCATATGCATGCTTGTATGCATATGCATGTATGTGTGTATGCATATGCATGCTTGTATGCATATGCATTCTTGTGTGTATGCATATGCATGCTTGTGCACACATCTTTGGAGCTAACTGATGTCGCCTTTGTACATGAAAAGCATGGATTCTTCCAACAAAAGAACATCACAGCTAACCAAAATGCATTTAATATGTGGATGATATAGATGACAACCTTTGCTTTCATAACTATATCGAATAAAAATACAATTCATTGCTATATCATCCAATTTTTCCACATTGTTGTTCAGGTACTAATGTGTATGCCAAACAACCAAAGACATGCAAATGAATAGCAGATGGCTTGTGACCATGCAAAGCCTCATCTAGGGTGATATAATGTAGTGCTTTGGTGGAACATGTGTTAGGTACATATATTGCACACAAAACAACATCAAGCAAGAAACTATATGGTAAAGCCTGAGTTTTGACCATACATCTCACCATCTCCATGAGAAACATGTTCTTTATTTTAGGAACTCCATTTTATTGAAGCATATATGACAGTGTACAATGATGTTGTATCCCACATTAAGACCAACATGCATCAAAATCAGAAGGCATGTATTCCCCTCCCTAGATCAGAACTGAGGGTGCCCATTTTACATGCTCATAAATTTTCAGAGGTGCCCATTTTACGTACTCACAAATTTTCAGCCATAACCAAAAATTGTTTGAAGCACATAAATACTTCCGACTTTGCTTTTAATGGATATATCCATGCATTTTGAGACAAATTATCAATACAAATTCACAAAGTAAAGGTAGTTCCCAATAGAAGATGTTTGCATAAGACCATAATCATCACTTTGAACAAGCTATAATTTCTAAGTAGCTCAAATTGAACCATCTTTTAGGAAGGATGAATGTTGCATTTATGCCAAAATATAGCCTTCATAAATATTTTTACAAGGTGCCTCAAGTTTGGGCAGAGAGGATACTATTTTTTATTTCTGCAAACATAGCAAACTAGCATATTTCAGATGGCCAAAGCTTTGCATCTGAAATAGCCTGACAGTCTTGTACTACACATGCTGAATCATTCATAGATTATGCATAGTCTATAAGCTTATATAGCCCATGACATACCATGCTAGAAGCAATAATGATATCGTCATTACAGATCATGAACTGTAAATCTATCATCAATAAATTTGACAACCAAACCCATCTTGGCTAATGTTGAAACTGACAATAGATTTTTCTTGATCCCTAGCACAAACAAATCATTTAAACATGTGAAAGAACTATCATCACCAATAGTCAAAATTATCTTACCAACTTTCATTACATGATATGAGGAGTTGTTTGTGCATGTGACAATATTCCTTGTAGCGGTAGACTTAAGTGAGTTGAAGAAACTACACTCCAAGGTAATATGTTTGGTTGCCCCACTATCAAAGTACTAAACATCTAAGTCTTTTTCCGACATACATTGCTCATGAGAAGATAGGTCATAGCTATAAAGAGTAGTAGATGCCCATTGTTCATTTTGTACAAGATTAGCACACTTTGTTTTTGGTGTAGAGGCCTTTACAACAAACCATTAGAGTCTCTATTTCTTTGCATCTTTTGGAGCCAAATTCGGACAAATCTTTATGACATGATCATTTCCTTTATGAAGTATTTTGATGGAGATGCACCACACTACTATCTCCTACTTGAGAGCTCCATGATGATATCCTCAGAGTAGAAAATTGAGCTCCTAGTGCCACACAAGGTACTTCACACAAAGGCTATAGAATAGGCAAAAAAACACAGTACATAGGGAGCACGAACACAGACTTCTTAGGTGTTATCAATGTGATCTGACTTACAGACTGTGGCTGACCAAGCAGACCACTATATGTTTTATTAAATAACATATACAAAAGTATCCGGTGGCCATTTGGCCTTTCACATGGACACTAACAATAACAATCTCCCATTAAAGGCCAATATGGCCAAAGTAACTATGGGAAAAAATGATGAATGATAAAGAATACCTGAGTGTAAGTATACAAACTATAACTACCACTTGATGGGCATGTTACACAGTATACAAGTGACTTTGTAAGATCATGAATCAAGTAACCCCCATCAAGTGACAACAATGTCGAAAGCTATCCTATGGTAGAGCTTTAGTCAAAGCATCTACAACATTATCTCGAGTATGAAACTTCTCAAGAATAATGTGCTTAGTGGTTAAGCAATCTCTAATGAAATGATACCTCACCTCAATGTGCTTGGTCTTTGCATGATAGACCGGATTCTTAGCCAAAGCAATGGCACCCTGACTATCACTAAGAAAATGAGGTACATGTTGAGGTAGACCCATATCACGAGCAAGAAATCCACAATGCTTTACATGCCTCACTTGCTGCAACATAATCTGCTTCTATGGTGGAAACAGTTGTACATTCTTGAAGAAAAGATCTCCAAGAGATAGCACCTCCAGCAAAATGAACAATATACCTTGATATAGACTTATGATTCTCTACACAACCAACATAGTCACAATCTGTGTAACCAATAATAGATGTTTTTCCTCTACCTAAGCATAGACACTTCTCCTTAGTGCCACTCATTTATCTCAAAATCATCTTGACCACTTCCCAATGTTGCTTGTCATGATTAGATATATGTTGATATAGTTAGGTAGTGATGTGTGTGAACACACTAGGACCGTCGGGGCACTTTTTTCCCTCTTTAGGAGGTTTTTTCCCTCCGCTTGTATATACGCCTATTGCCCTAATGGGCTACTTAGCTTTGTACATTCTCTAGTAATACATTCAGTATTGTGTGTTGTGCTCCAAGCTTCTTCTTCTTCCTTGTGTTGTTCACGTGCTTCCACAGACATCTAACTCCAACAATTGGTATCAGAGCATGTCGTTGCTTCATTTAGGGTGCCATCCACACTCCTTCGGTTGCAATCTCAGAATCGCACGAATTTTAGTGAGCATAATCAACGTGTTTTTGAGATCAAAACGGCTTCGCTCTATCGTGCCAAAATCGTGATCTGAGCTTGTTTCGGCCTCCGAATGCACTATCATAGTGCTTGTGTAGGCTATTTCGTCTTAATGTGCCAAAGGTATATACTAGTTTCTGTTCACTAGTATAAGCGTCTCGAATCTGTTACAGGTCTAGAAGAATTCGTGTGGGCAATTCTGTTCAACTTTTTGAGATATAGTCAATTTTCTGCATCAAGGTATTTTAGTCACCGGCCATGGCTGAAAGTAGTGATGTATTCCGTATGTTGGCTGTTGAGGATCAGTTGGATGGTACGAACTACCCATTATGAGCTTATATGATGCGACATGTGTTGGTTGCAAAAGGACTATGGAACATTGTGCAGGGTGTTGAAAAACGTCCTATCACACTTGCAACTCTTACAAATGTAGGTACTGAAGCTGATGCAGAAGGTGTCGAAGATGATGATATTCTGCATATTCCTGTTCATGCTGCGGTTTTTGTTGCACCTATTGTAGAGCAGATTCGTTGGGATGGCAGAGATGCCCAAGCACATGCATTCATAGCTTTGTATGTCAAACGTGCCATTATTCCTCATATTCACTCTTGCAGAATAGCTAAGGATGCTTGGGATACACTTACCACATTGTACCAATCTAGGAATGAGGCTCGTGTTGCTTACCTCCCGAAACAGTTGGAGAGTGAGCATGTGAATGAAGGTGATTCTATGGACAGTTTCCTAACAAAGATCAAAGACTTGAAGGAATAGTTGATTTCTACCGATGAGGTTATACCAGATAGCTCACTTGTGCAGACCGTTCTGAACGGTCTTCCTAATTCGTATCATAGTTTTGCTTCTACTCTTCGGTTGATGATGAAAGGCAATCCAAATGCCTTTTCATTTGAAGAGTTAGTCTCTGTTCTGTTGTAGGAAGATCAGTCTAGGCAGAATAGGTCCATTATGCGAGTTGCAGATCAAGCTTTCCTGGCTAGTTAGAAGGGCAAAGGAAAATGGAGCTCTTCAACTAGTAAGCAAAAATGTGCTAATTCTGCATATTTGAAGAAGGAAGATAAAGATGAGAAGAAATTAGAAAAGCAAAAATTGTTTTGTAAGTACTTTAAAGGGAATGATCATATCATAAAGAACTGTCCAAAATTGGCTGCTAAAGAGGCAAAGAAGAAAGAGGCTGGAATGGTTGTTGTAGATGCCTCTACACCAAAAACAGAGTCTGCTAATCTTGTGTAGGAAGAAGAATGGGCGTTTACTACTGTCTATAGTTTTGACCCATCTTCTCATGATCAATGCATGTTCGAGCCTGCCCCTATAGGGAATACTATTACATGCACCAACAACTCCTCTTATCCTATTATGGGAGTTGGTAAGATCATTTTGACTACTGCAGATGGTAGTTCTTTCACTTTGTCAGATGCTTTATTTGTGTCAGGGATCAAGAAGAACCTATTATCAGTTTCTGCATTAGCCAAGATTGGCTTGGTTGTGAAAT
Organism: Ceratopteris richardii; assembly: GCA_020310875.1. NCBI lineage: Eukaryota > Viridiplantae > Streptophyta > Polypodiopsida > Polypodiales > Pteridaceae > Ceratopteris > Ceratopteris richardii. The sequence goes on along the minus strand of CM035416.1, from coordinate 120,716,922 downwards.
TTGTTGTGACAGGTGTATAGTTCATGATCTGTCAAACGACGATGTGATTATGGGCTGTATAAGCTCATAGACTATGAGAGATCTGTAAATGATTTGGCATGTGCAGTAAATGATTCTCAGGCTATGTCAGATGCAAAGCTTTGGCATGCACGCTTTGGTCATCTGAATTTTGTTAGTTTGCTACGCCTGCAGAAATCTGAAATGGTGTCCTCTTTGCCCAAACTTGAGGCACCTGGAAAACATGTTTGTGAAGGCTATATTTTGGGCAAAATGCAGCGTTCGTCCTTTCCAAAAGATGGTTCAGTTCGGGCTACTATGAAATTGCAGCTTGTACATAGTGATGTCTGTGGCCCTATGCAGACACCTTCTTTTGGGAATTATCTTTACTTCGTGACTTTCATCGATGATTTTTCTAGGCATACATGCGTATATCCATTGAAGGCAAAGTCGAAAGTGTTCATGTGCTTCAAACAGTTTTTGGTTTTGGCTGAAAATCTGTCAGCATGTAAAATGGGCACCCTCCGTTCTGATCGAGGGGGGGAATATATGTCTTCTGATTTTAATGCATTTTTGGATGAACATGGGATAAAACACCAATGTACAATGCCGTAAACACCTCAACAAAATGGAGTTGCTGAAAGAAAGAACAGGTCACTCATGGAGATAGCAAGGTGCATGGTCAAGAGTCAGGCTTTACCACATAGTTTCTGGCTTGAGGTTGTCATGTGTGCAGCATATGTACTAAATAGGTGTCCCACTAAAGCGCTGCAGTCTATCACTTCATATGAGGCTTGGCATGATCGCAAGCCATCTGTTGCACATCTCAGTGTTTTTGGTTGTTTGGCATATGCATTAGTGCCTGAACAACATCGTAGAAAATTGGATGATAAAGCAGTAAAATGTATTTTTGTTGGGTACAGTTCTGAAAGTAAAGGCTATCGTCTGTATCCTCCACAGACTAAACACATTCTGGTTAGCCGTGATGTTGTTTTTGTGGAAGATGCTATTCAGCCATTGCTTTCATGTACTAAGGAGACATCTGTTAGCTCCAAAGACATGTATGATACTTTGCTGCCTCTTTTTACAGGTGGACAGTCTAGTGCTGGTCCTAATGAGGCAACTTCTTAGCCTTTGCGGGTTTCATGTGATGATGCAGATAATTCCATTTCTGATGCAGATGTACATGATGCACTTATTGATGAGAGAGCTGATATTGAGCAGGCAAGAACTATGCCAAAATGGCTGGTGCAAACCTTGCGTGATAGCAAATTAGATGCACCTCTATCATATCGTACTCGTTCAGGGTCTCATAGTGCCTCTTTTGCATCAGATTTCTATGCTATGGCTGCATCTAGTCTTTGTGATGAGAATGAGCCTCTTTCGTTTGATGAAGCACAAAATTCAGAAAATTGGATGGGTGTTATGCAATCTGAATATGATGCTATAATGAAGAATGGTACTTGGTCTTTCTGTGACTTACCGCCTGGCAAGAAGGCCATTGGCACTAAGTGGGTATAGAAGCTGAAGTGTAAACGAGATGGTACATTTGACAGGTATAAGGCTAGGCTTGTTGCAAAGGGTTATGCAGAGGAAAGAGGCATTGATTTTGATGAGACCTTTGCACCTACATATCGTATGACTACTGTTCGGAGCATTTGTGCACTTGGAGCTCATCATGGTTGGAATGTACATCAGTTGGTCATTAAAACAACATTTCTGAACGGTGACTTGCATGAAGAAGTGTATGTTTTTCAGCCCCGTGGCTTTGTGCAGAAAGGGCATGAAAACTAGGTGTGCTCGTTAAAGAAGGCATTATATGGTTTAAAGTAAGCACCACGTGCTTGGTATGAGAAGATACATGTCTGTCTGATTGCACATGGTTTTGAGAATAGTCCAACTGAAAGCACCTTATATGTTAAGCGTGCTAATGATGTGCTTCTGATCATTGTTGTCTATGTTGACAACATGCTGCTCACTGGTCCTATTGAGAAGCATATTGCTGATTTTAAGGCTGATTTTCATGCCTCATTCACTCTAACTATCAGTGAGAATATGCATAGCAGCATCAATCTCCATGCAAAGATCCATCACATAGGCGTCTCATCCATATACACTCCACTGTAGCTCTAAAAATTGCTCTATACTCAGCTTCACAACTCGATGTTGCCACTGTAGGTTGCTTCTTACTCAACCAAGATATGCATGAGGCTTATAGGAAAAAGCAATTACCACTAGTGGACATGCGAGTATCATAACAACTAGCCCAATCACTATCTGTAAAAGCATGCAAGCATGGTTGAACATCTCTGCCATAAAAGAGACCTAAGCTCAAAGTGCCTCTGAGATATCTAAACACACGTTTTACCGCTTGCCAATGCTTAGTGACAGGGCTATGCATGAATCTACTCAACTGGGAAACTGCATATTGTATATCCGGCCTTGTGTTGCATGCATATATAAGACATCCCACAGCTTGCTGATAAAGAGAAGTGTCAAATGCATCACTAGAATCCTCAACTGAGAACCTGAATCCTGTCTCAACTAGTGTGGAAACTGGCTTGCAATCCTCAAAGTCAAAATGTTGAAGTAGTTTTTCAACATACTTTGCTTGATGCATAACAATTCCCCCCTCAACGGATACAAACTAGATGCCAAGATAGTAGCTGAAAAGCCCAAGATAAGTGACATCAAAAGTATGTTGCAAATCAGCCATAAGAATGTCAATTTTTGCATCACATGACTCAGTCAAGAGTATGTCATCGACATAAAGAACAAGCACAATAAGTTCAGCTCCATTTTTGCGTACATACAGAGTGCTTTCAATCGTACTACATGTGAAGCCAAGAGCAATCAAGTGCTTATGGATTTTTTCATACCATGCACGTGGAGCTTGCTTGAGACCAGACAAGGCTTTATGCAAGCGACAAACCATATGCTCCTTCCCTTTCATGGAAAATCCAAGAGGTTGCTTCACATAGACCTCTTCTTGTAAATCACCATTCAAGAAGGTTGTTTTTATGTCCAACTGATGCACTTTCCAACCTCAATGGGCAGCCAATGCAGCCACGGTACGAATGGTGGTCATGCGTGAAGTAGGTGCAAAAGTGCAACAACGTAGCCACAGGAAATGGTCATGAATGAATGACTTTTCTCCCAACCATATGCCTATATATATAGCTCTCTCTAGAGGGTTGCCTACTTGGGCAGGTGGATACTAACCATCCAAGTGTCAGCCATGTAACTGCATGTATGCCAAGTGTCCCAGTTAGCCACAGTTAACTCAATGGTGCTTCTAGAAGGTTCTAGAGCTCTTTGGGCAAAACAGTCTCCCCATGTACCCCATGGGGGTTGAACCCAAGACCTCTTCCTTCACACCCTCGAGTCCTAACCACTAGGATAAGTGGATTACTTGGTTACAAGAGTAAATGACCTTCCAGTAAGTCTAAACTCGAGATCTTTGGCCACACATACGGATGACCAAACAATGTCGGATTTCAGATCTATCTGAACCACTCGGATCCTTAGATCACAAACTTACTTTATTACATTCTTCCCTCCTTGGAAAATATTTTCGTCCTTGAAAAGTGAGCTATATATATATTGTAGGCAACCCCCGAGCCTCATGTTCTAAAATTTGAAGAACATGCATTCATTCAATCAGGTTATTTACCTAGAACTTGAAAGTAAAAAAACCTTATCATGTTCTAGATGTTGAAGGACATGAGTTGGGACCAACTTAAAACAGGAAAGTTGGAAAACATTGTTGGATTGTGGAAACTTGTTCCCATGTTGAATTTTCTTCAGATCCATCCTTCCATTTTACTAAGCACTCTTCATACAAGTGACTTCTTGTACGTTTATCTCGGGTGCGAAGTATCCTTTCATGTTCATGAGGAACTGTTTCACTTACTGGAAGTGGAAGTATAACCAGTTGTCCAACTAGATTATCTGAATCTATCATACTCTTCCTAAGCCGACTAACATGGAATGCTAGATGAATCCAACTATCATCTGGAAGTTGTAATTCATAAGCCCACAAACCAACTTTCTCTGTGATTGGAAAAGGACCGCAATATCTATGTGACAATTTGGTGCATTGACCAGTCTTGAACTTCTCTAATCTTTTAGGAATACAAAGATAAACTTGATCACCTACTTGAAAAGTAACATCTCTTTGCTTCGGATCAGCATAAGCCTTTTCACGATCTTGAGCTTTCTTTAAGTTTTCTTTAGCTAACTTAAGTTTAAAGTTCATGTCTTGATGGAATTCTTTAGCTGCTTGAACTCGTTCATTTTGAAGTCCTACAGCATACGGAGACCTAGGCTGGAACCCATACATCAACATGAATGGACTAAGTTTAGTTGATGAATTCTTGGCACTATTATAGGCAAACTCAGCTAAAGGAAGATAGTCTTCCCAATCAGTTTGTTTGGAAGTCACATAAGCTCTGAATATGTCCTCCAAAATTTGATTGACTTTTTTTGTCAGTTCATCCGTCTAGGGATGTTGAGCTATACTTAAACTTAGTGTAGTTTCAAGTCTAGCAAAGACTCCTCGCCAAAAATGACTTGTAAATCGAGCATCTTTATCAAAAACTATGTCTACTGGAAGACCATAGAGTCTATAAAGTTGATTTACAAATATTTTTGCAAGTTCTGGAGTCTTATAAGTAGTCTTGACTGGAATAAACTGAGCAAGTTTAGGCAATCGATCAACTACAACTCAAACTGAATCAAAGCCTTTTTGAGTGCGGGGTAATCCTGAAATGAAATCCATGGAAATACTTTCCCATTTTCCTTTGGAAATTTCCAAAGGATTCAACAATCCTCCAACTTTAAAGTCATTCAAACTTATTCACTTGACATTTATGGCATTTGGATACATAGTTTTGCACATCTCGATGTAAACTAGGCCAATAAAAATGTCATTTCACTAACTCATAGGTTCGGTTAATACCACGATGTCCTGCACTTGGAGCATCATGGCATTCGAAAGGTACTTGATTTCGTATCTCCGGCATACTTGGGACACAAACCTTAGCTTTATAAAGAAAATATTCATCTTGGAGAGAATAATGTTTAAACTTTCTCTCTGAAGTACTTGCTTCATTTTGTGCACCACCGGATTGTAATATGAAAAGTTGCACGCATACCGACAGGGCGTAGCGCAATAGTTGTAACCTTTGAATAATAAAAGAAGCATGCACGAATAGAAGGCATGTGTCGTCGCTAGATTGTGGTCTGGGCGAATGTCGAAAGTAAAGTGTGGCGCAGTGTTCTAATTACTTTGAGTGTTTATCTCTCTATTAATTAAGTTCAGCACTGTATTAAGTTTAATGATATTTCAGTGACATGACAAAGTGCGTGTTTAGGTGTCTAGTGGTGAAGAACATTGTTATGCGAAGTTAACTGTCTTGTATTGAAGTATGTCGTACTACGCAACCAGATAGTAGTCGAAGAATAATATAATTCAGTGCATTAAGTCTAGGAAGTAGCCTACAACCGAATGATCTCTAGAATTTGGGAAAATATAAACATGGCCTCTGTTTTACAGACCCCTAACCATCCCAAGAACCCAGAATCAATAACAGATTAAACAATAAAGTTTAACATTGGCGTCGTCTGTGGGAAATGGAGTAGCCAGTTGAAGAAAAGGTTACGGAGTGAAGAAGAATCCTTTGATATATGCCGGTAACACATTTCGGTGAATCTTATCCTAAATATCAAAGTGATCCACATCCCTGGGCAGTTTTGAATTTGTTAGGAACACCCTCTGGTGGTAGAAGTGAAGAACAATCAAGTTCAGTTGTAGAAGGTTCAATTCAACAAGCGAGTGGAAATTCTGGTGGCAGTTCGATGTTGTGCAGAAGTAGTTTAGTAGAGTGTAGAGGTAATCTGGGGCATTACGATGATAGTCCGATACATTCTAAAGATAGTGCGTTAGTTCTTGGTGGTATTTCAGCACTGTCTGGTGACAATTCAGCATTGTCTAGAGACCATTCGGTGATTTTTGGTGATGATTCGGTATTGTCCGGTGACAACTCGCTGCTCTCCGGTGATAATTTGGTGCTTTTTGGTGATACTGCAGTTTCGTTTGGAAGGAATTTACTGCATTCACCGTTTTTAGGTGCAACTCTAGCCAATTTTGATACTAAGGTTGAGAAAGGGATGTTCGATGTTGAGCCAAGTAATCGGCTCAGAGATATTTTTGGATCGGAAAATTGGCAAAGTGATCATACGATCCAGGGACATCAAGAAGTCTGTCCCCAAAGTTCCCATCAACAACAACAACAACAGTAACAACAATAGCAGCAACAACAACAACAACAACAATAACAAAAGCAACAACAGCAGCAACAGATTATTCCACCACATCCGGTGCCGGTCCGAGTCACATACACAAAATTTGGAGGTTTTTCGGGAGATGATCCCGATGCCCATGTGCAGACATTTGAAATTAATTATGCAGTTTTGAATTACCTAGCAGACCCTGCTTATAAAGCCATCGTGTTCCAGTCAACTTTGGTTAATGAAGCTACTCGCTGGTTAACCGAGTATGACTTGAATCATTTCCTGCAGTATGATGATGTGAAGATGCATTCCTGCAACGATTCCGGTTAAAGAAAAACCCAGCAAAAGTTTTTGATTATCTGCAAAATAATAGGCAGAAGCCACATCAGAATGTACAAGACTATGCCACTCTATTTCGGACTCATTTACGACAGCTGCCACCAGTGCATGCCAATTTACCAGACGATGTCATTACATAGTGGTTCATAAATGAATTAAATCCCCAATTGAAATAGATTTTGATTATACGATGTGTGGGAGAAATGAGCTTGAATGCCATAATCGCTATGGCGTTACAGTTAGAAAATAAAGTGGGTGGATTCACGGAAGATCTAGAGTGGTTGAAGGCATCCAAGCAATCCAACCAGGACCCTCTGAAACAAAAATTTATTGTACCAAATGTAAAAATATAGGACACAGAAGCTCATCATGCACCTTAAATCAAACGTACTACGCTATTTGCCATACAACGGACCACACTACAAAGACTTGCCCTTATAACGCAAAAGTACAGAGTAAGCGGCTATTAATGCCATTATTCATGAATAAGGGCAATCGGCCAGTCATTATGTACCACCATAGATGAGGAATGCTCCTTACCAAGGGTACAAGAATTATTGAGGAGCTCGGAAAACTAACTTTGGACAAACTCGGTGGAATGCATGTCCATCAGGTGAAGGTGCATCTCCTCCACCACCTAAATGTCATTTTTGCGGTGAATTAGGGCATATCCGTAGGTACTATAAAGATGCAGCTGAGTATGACAAAAGGAAAAAGGAAAGACAACATCCTATGGCAAACATGGTGTACATTTCAGCAATGGATACCCAAACATCAGCAGTACAAACACGTTCGGGAAAGCAGTTACAGCTAGCTGCGGAGATTTTTAAACTTGGAATTCGTGAAGAGCAGAAGGTGTTTACTAAAGCAAGTAAGTGGGCAACCCAGGAATAAACTATTTTTCCTGACCCAGCTCCAATGATGCAGCAGAGTATACCGCAGGCAATACTGGAAAAAAGAAATCGGCCCCAAGCACTACCGGAGTCCCCATCGGATACCGTGCCAAAAACAACAAAATTTGATCTAGTATGGGATGTCTTATCCAAGGCGTCTATTACATTGCCGTTGGGACAAATGTTGGCTTTGGTTCCTAGTGTGCGCCGACAGTTCTAGCAACAGGTGAGTCGAGGACCTTCATGTGCTCCTTCGACAGCCACAATCCAGCCTGAACTTGATCCAATAGTGGATCATACGGTACCCTTGATTACGGCCTGGTATAGGAATCATAAAATCACTCAAGTACTAATTGATGGAGGTTAGAGTGTAAACATTGTGACCGTTGCACTTTGTCAACGGATCGGATGGACGCAAATTGAACCTGTCCAATTTTTTTATCAGAATGGCTGATCAATCCCGAGTTCATCCGGTTGGATTGGTGCGAAATATTCCTATTACTCTTCAAGGAGTTGTATTTAAGATGAACTTTGTTGTTTTGGAATTACCCGAATCCAGTCTTGACTATACCCTACTCTTTCGACGACCATGGTTAAAGCAAGCTAAGGTAGTGCAGGATTGGTCAGCGCATGAATTGATTTTTAAGAATAACCACTGTAAATATGTCGTCCCACTCGATGACATGAAGCCTTGCAATTTGCATGCACGACCATATGTAGCTGAACCTGTACACATGCTCGATGGTCTTTTAGATGATGAAGAGGAAGCTTTTCTTAAAGCCAACAAGGATTTGTTGGCACTCAAAACTGTGGATTTACAAATGGTGGCTGATAACTGGAGCTCGGCAGCCTATATGGTAGTTTCACTGACCGCTGAACCTGAATCCAGTGTAGCACAGACCTTGGATGAAACGATGCTACAATAATTGCTTCAGTCAGGTGACGATTTTGCCATGCCTCAGTAGTTCTACGTACTGGAAGATCAATTGGTTACCTGCAGCTTAAGTGATCAAACCAACCCACGACTAGTAAAAATTAAGGTGGGACTATCAGAGACCTTCCAGGATAACTTGTTGTAGTTGCTACATGAATTCTCTGATGTGTTTATATGGGATTACCGAGATATGAAGGGGTTGGATCCGCGTATCTATCAACACAGGGTTATGCTGAAACTAGATGCTCAACCTATTAAACAACCAAGCTATAGGATGAATCCTAACTATGCGGCCCAGGTCAAAGCAGAACTCGATCGATTCCTGAAGGTTGGGTTTATTGTCCCGATCGAGCATGCGGAGTGGATTTCCCCTATTGTCATAGTTCCTCAGAAGAATAAGCAATTACGGATATGTGTGGACTACCGGAAATTAAATGCAGCAACCGTACCTCATCCATTCCCTCTAGCATTTTTGGACACCATGTTAGATGATGTGGTAGGTCGCGAGATGTATTCCTTTTTGGATGGATATAGCGGTTATAATCAAGTATGAATGGCGCAGCAGGACATTCCAAAGACAGCATTTATAACCAATTAGGGCGTTTATGCATGTACAGTGATGTGGTTTGGTCTGCGAAATGCTCCAAGTACGTTTCAGCGTTGTATGCAGGAAATTTTCTCTCCTTATCTAACCATATTCATGAGAGTTTACTTGGATGACTTCTCCTTATCCGGTGATACTTCGGCGCATTTGTACCATTTACGGTGCTATTTTTCGAAGTGTCGAGAATACCGTTTGTGCTTAGAACCAAATAAATCGGTGTTCTCCGTATCTTGTGGCAAGTTGCTAGGACACATTATCTCAAAATAGGGGATTCAAGTTGATCCAGATAAGGTGAAGGCCGTACTGGAGGCATCTGCTCCCATGACACCCAAAGAAGTGATGCGCTTCTTGGGACACACCTGGTGGCATGGACAACATTTGCGGTGGCTTGCACATTTGGCCACGCCACTCAATCGACTGATAACCAGTACTCCTCGTCAGTTTGAATGGACTGCGGCATGTCAACTCTCTTTGGATCGGTTGAAGTCAATGTTAACGCAAGCTCCTATTTTACAAGCGCCAAATTGGGAATTGCCATTTCATGTTTTTGTGGATGCATCAGACATTGCAATTGGCAGCATGCTAATGCAGCAAACGGAAAAATGGTTCCATCTAGTGTATTATGGGAGTCACAGATTAGCTCCAGTAGAGCAAAATTATTCAGTCACTGAACGTGAATGTCTCGGATTAGTGTACTCGGTGAAGAAATTCCGGCATTATTTACTCGGACGACGCTTCGCTTTTCATGTCAATCATGCAGCCTTGGTGTACCTTGTTCGCCAATAGCATTTGGGAGGAAGACTAGCAAGATGGGTATTATTTCTCCAGGAGTTTGATTATTCAGTAGTACATCGACCAGGGTCCGCACATGCACTTGCTGATTTTCTATCTCGGTTGGATTCCGATGAACTCCTGGAAGGAGTTGAGGAGACCTCACCTGCTATCTATGCAACAGAGACTGTGTAGGATGATCAACAAGAATTACTGGTAAAATCCTCCTATTATGATGTTGTGATGCTTTTCTTGACCAGTGGATGTCATCCCCGCACGACCTCTTCGGTTGCTTGCTGTAAACTGGCTATGTATAGTCGATGATTCCGATTAATTGTAGGGCAGTTATATTACATGGATCACTTGGGAGTACTACTCAGATGTGTTTCCCCACACAAAATTGCTTCAGTCATCACAACGGCTCATTTGGCCCCAGCTAGAGGTCATTTTGCGGTTGACCTGACCCTCCGAAAGATTCTGCAGAGTGGCTTATGGTGGCCTACTATGTACCGTGATGTGACCAAGTATGTGCAACAGTGCGATGAGTGTCAGTGTCCCGATCAACCTTTACAGAGACATTACTTCCCGCTTCAACCCGTTTTGCCTCTCGAACCTTTCCAAAAATGGGGTTTGGATTTTATAGGGCCAATTACACCTCCGATGATATTCACCAATAACAGATATATTCTTACATGCACAGATTATGCAACTAGATGGGCCGAAGCTTGGGCTCTACGGTCATCCACAGTTGCTACGGTCGCTAAGTGTTACATGAAAGATATTTTTCCATGCTATGGTTTACCCTTGGAGATTGTGACTGATCAAGGTACGCACTTTGCAAACACATTAATGCAAGTGCTTATTAAAACCTTCCAGATTCTGCGTAAGTTTAATTTGTTGAAGAATCACTCACAAATTTGACATACAGAGAGACATAAAGACGAAGAAAGACAAAGAGAAGCAGAAACAAAGCATTCAGAAAATCAAACCTTAGTGAAGGGACAAATTCACGACTGTAATATAGTTCATAGAAACTTCTAGAAATACGAGTTTTGAATCTCGGATAAAAATGTATATAAGAGAGTTGAGAGAGTGCTTAAGTAGAAGAACCAAAATAGAATAGCATATAGAAACTGAAGAAGTGATATAGAAGACACCAGAGATTGCGTATGTTGAGATGAATAATAGAACCTGAACTGTCGGTTATTCATCTGAGAGAGATGGTAAGGAATAACAACTCAGAGTAGGAGAGTTTTCCATAGCTTTGAGCAAAGTGAGGCCAAGCTATTTTGTACACATCTTCTCTAATAGAAAACACATGTTCATGTGGAAGTTTGAGCACATTCTTAGTATGTGAAGAAATCTGAGTGATTTCATGTTACAGTGAAAGTTAGTTAACAGTTACAATTTTCTTAGTAGACATTTTTTTGGTACTTCTGAGAGTTAGTTTTCACAGCACAGTGTAAAGATTTTCATGAGTGATAGCTCATCTTAAAGCTAGGAGTCTGAGCTACAAACTGATTAAAAGAGTTTGATGAAACAGGACATGTACACAGTACACAGTTTGACCGTAAAGGCATCTAGAACTGGCGAAGGACTTTTCTTTAAACTTCAGAAAAAGTTCCTTTAGTGAGGGAAGCTCTGGTATTACTTCCTTACTTCAATTATAACCATTTGAAGTAATCACAAACAGAATTGCAGTTGATTCTGGTAAGATTACGATGACATTTCGGTGAAGTTCCGGTGATATTCTGGTGAGTTCAAAACACAGTTTTTGGCACAGTTAAATGACAGAAAGATTATCTAACTGTAAGCAAACACAGTAGTGTAAAGATTGAAGTAAATCAGTTCAGAATTAAAGCTTGAAGGAAACGTGAAGCTTTCTGTAAAGTAAACTTTCAAAGTTCACTAAAACAGTAGTGAAGTTTTCAGGTTGCTAAGCTACTGATGATTATAGAGGTGTTCTAATATCACTCTAGCTTAGTTCTAGTTGAGGCATGGCAATTTTCTACAGTCTTGTTAGTGAACAAGCTTTTGCCGCGACATCACATAACCTCAACAAGTGGTATCAGAGCAGAAAAGGTTCTGAAGAACAGAAAGGTTCTCAAAGAGTAAATGGAAGAAAAGATACAAGAGAATTTGAAGAATTCTCATAAAGAAAGGTGAAAGCTGAGATGATCAACAACAAACGGCATCAAGAAACGTTCCGAAGAAATTCTCAAGGGTAAAGGTTTGTAAAAGATAAAACCTTTTAACATTACACTCACTGGAAGTAAGAGAAACAAGAAGATTATGGCAGATCACATTTCTATTGATAAATTGGACAAAGATAATTATCCCGCATGGGTTATGCGCATGGAAGCCTTACTTATGAGTAAGGACTTAATGATATTTGGGACAGGAGAAGAAAAGAAGCCGACTTTCGAAAACGACAGTCAACCAAAGAAAGAAGAGTTAGAAGCCTTGAAGTTGTGGCAGAAGAAAGATGCAATGGCAACAGCTTATATCTACAATACTATTATAGATCATCTACTACCGCACATTAGAGGTCTGGAGAAAGCGGAAGACATATGGAGTGCATTGGAAGATCATTTCCAAAATACGACGAAAGCTAGGAAGGCTAGTTTATGGTCGGAGCTTACAACATTCAAGAAAAAGCAAAGTCAAAGCATTAGTGATAATGTCACTAGGATGAAGGACTTGGTAGACAGTCTTGGATCAATTGATGAAGATATCGAAGATCACAGGTTGATAGCACAAGTGCTTGTAGGACTAAGAGGAGATGAAAGGTGGAAACCTTTCGTACTCTCAACTGAACTTTCTTTAAATCATTTTGAACCAGATTTAAATCAGTTGCTTGGACTAATGTTAACATTTGAGCAAGATTTGAAGACAGACGGAGATAAAGGACATAGTTCGGCTATGTATGCAAAGAATAAGAAGAAAGGTGATAAAGGAAAAGAAAAAGATGAAGAAGAGATGTCTACTCAAGCAAATTTTGCAAGAGGAAGAGGTAATGTAAGAAGTAAAAGTAGAGGTAAAGGAAGAGGTAATCAGAAGAAGTCTTGTTGGATCTGTGGACTAAGCAATCATTTGGCTCATGATTGTTGGCATACTTCTCAAGGATCAAGTCAGAATCAGAATTACTTAGCAGTGGCAGAAGTGGAAGATATCAAAGAGGAAGACAAAGCCAAAGAGGCGGATATGGTAGAGGTGGAGCAAGAAGTTGGGGACAGAATCAGTCTCACAACACTACCTACTACAACTATGCAAATGATACGCAGAATGATAGTCATACAATGTTGATGATGAATTCGATAAGTGTGACAGAAAACGAAGACCTCAAGGTATTCTATATTGACTCTAGTTGTTCAAATCATTTGTCAAGAAATATAGAATTGTTCTTAGAACTTGAAGGAGGAATTTCAAATCATACAGTACAAATAGGTGATAACACAAAACATAATGTAAGGTCAATTGGAAAGGTAAAGTGTAAGAATGGAGCTGTCCTTTTAACAAATGTTTTGTATGTTCCAACAATCCCGAAGAATCTGATCAGCGTGGGTCAGATAGTAGAAAAAGGTTTTCAAGTCAGGTTTACAAATGAAGGAGTATATGTCGAAGATCCAGAGAATGGATACAATGAAATTATCCATGGTAAAAAGGAAGGTAGACTTTTTACTCTTAAAGTACAAGGGAATGTTGGTCAAGCCTTGATCACACATGGTGATGAAGTATTTATAGAGTTAGACCTCTGGCAGAAGAGGTTAGGACATTTTAATGAAACAGGAATCAAAAATATGGTGGAGAAACAATCCATGAGAGGATTACCAAATATGAAGAATCAACATATGATTCACAAATGTGAAGCCTGTCAGATGGGAAAAGCCCATAGGTTACCATTTCAGAAAAATAGTTACAAACACGATGGTGTGCTAGAACTCATACATACAGATGTATGGGGACCGACAAAAGAAGGATCTATAAGTGGCTCAAGGTATTATGTTCTTTTTATTGATGATGCAATAAGATGGATAAATCTTTATGTTTTGAAAGAGAAGTCAGAAGTGTTTGGAGCTTTCAGGCATTTTCATGCATATGCTGAAAGACTTACAGGATAGAAACTCAAAAGACTTAGATCTGATGGAGGAGGAGAATATTTTTCTCAAGAGTTCAATGATTATCTGTGGAATGCAGGTATCAAAAGAGAAATAACTTGTAGGTATACACCGCAACAAAATGGAGTAGCAGAAAGAAGAAACCGAACTCTAGTTGAGTTTGCAAGAGCAATGTTAAAGGAGAAGAATTGTCCAAACTATCTTTGGGCTGAGGCTATAAATACAGCAACATATCTGGTAAATAGATTACCATGTACAACTTTAAATGGGATGACCCCTTATGAAGTTTGGTGGGGTAAGAAACCAACACTTGATCATTGTAAAGTGTTTGGATCAGTTGCTTATGCTTATGTACGGTCACAACTTAGACATAAGCTTGAACCAAAAGCTGAAAAATACGTGTTCATCGGATATGATGAAAAGCAGATGGGTTATAGAGAATGGAGTCCTCTAACCAAACAATTTATTGTTTCCAGAGATGTGACATTTGATGACGGAAAGAGCTGGTATACAGATAAGGAGCATAGTGTTGAAACACTTGAAGAAGAGATAAGAAGAATTGAAAAAGGTAAATCACATATGCATGTAAATGGAGATGAAGATCATATGAAGGCAAGTACGTCCAGGATCGGATCAGGTATGAGAAATGAAGATGGACCAAGATTTAATGAAGATGTGTATTCAGATACACATGAAGAATATGAGCTAAGAAGGTCAAATAGAGTAAGGAAACAACCAACAAGGTATTCCAATGACACTTCTTATTTGACTCAGAAAAACTATGCTTACTTAGTAAAGGAAGATGAAGAACCTCATAATTACAGTGAAGCAAAAGGTAAGAAACGATGGGAAGAATCAATGAAGGAAGAGTTCAATGCATTGGAAGAGAACAAGACTTAGGAACTTGTTGCAAAACCAAATGGTAAGAAAGTAATTGGAAATAAATGGGTTTACAAAGTTAAGAAACTTGCAGATGGAAGGATAGCTAGATACAAAGCTAGACTGGTGGTCAAAGGCTATGCTCATACACATGGCATAGATTATGATGAGACATTTAGTCTAGTGGCAAAGATGTCAACCATAAGGACAGTGATTGCTATAGCAGCGTCAAAAGAATGGAAGCTAAGTCAGCTAGATATCAAGAATGCATTTTTGAATGGATATATATCAGATGAAGTTTACATGGAACAACCTGAAGGGTTTATAAGTTCTAATTACCCAGATCATGTTTGCAGATTAAGAAGAGCTCTCTATGGATTGAAGCAAGCTCCAAGAGCTTGGAATTACAGACTTGTGAAGTATCTCAATGACCTTAGATACCAAAGTTTAAAGGCAGATGCAAGTCTACTCGTTAAGAGAATAGATGAAGGTATGATCTACATTTGTATTTATGTAGATGACATTATAATCACAGGAACCTCAGATGAAGGAATCAAGGAGGTAAAGAGATTGCTTGAAAAAGAATTCAAGATCAGTGATCTAGGAAAGTTATCATACTTTCTTGGAATGGAAGTTACATATACAGATCATGGTGTATATGTTTCGCAAGAAAGGTATCTCCTAAACTTACTGAAGAAGTTTAACATGGAGAATTGCAGAGAAGCTTCAAGACCGCTTGAAGTAAATCATAAACTCAGCAAATATGGTGGTGTTGAGTTTAAAGATATGAGAAAGTATCAATCTTTAGTGGGAAGCTTGATTTATGCTACACTAACAAGACCAGATCTTAGTTATGCAGTAGGAGTTCTCTCACAATTTATGCATTGTCCGAAGGATCAACATTGGGTTGCAGGACAAAGAGTTCTTAGATATATCAAAAGAACTATAAAAGAAGGATTATATTATCCTTTTACATCAGATATAAAGCTGAGAGCATACAATGACTCAGACTGGGCAGGAAGTCAAGATGACAGAAGGTCAACACATGGGTATATGATATACCTAGGAGATGAGCTTGTAAGCTGGTGTTCAAAGAAGCAACACGCAGTGGCTTTATCGTCAAGAGAAGCAGAATATAAAGGACTTGTGGAAGAAGCTAAAGAAGTGATATGGATGTAGACTTTGTTCAAAAGCATGGGTATTGATCAAGGTATACCTAACATACATGGAGATAATATGAGTTCATTGTATCTTGCAACAAATCCAGTATTTCATGCAAGAACAAAACACATAGAAATTCAATATCATTTCCTAAGGGAAAAGGTAATGGAAAAAGAGATTGAAATAGTATACACATCTACGAAAGATCAAATTGTAGATATTCTGACAAAGAGCTTGGATGGAGTAAAAACAAGTAGATTCAAAAAAATGGCAGGTATAAAAGAAAAGAAGAATATATGAAAGATCAGAGAATGCAAATTAGTGATTGAGGGGGATCTGTTGAAGAATCACTCAGAAATTTGACATACACACAGACATAAAGACGAAGAAAGACAAAGAGAAACAGAAACAAAGCATTCAGAAAATCAAACCTTAGTGAAGGGACAAATTCACGACTGTAATATAGTTCATAGAAACTTCCAGAAATACGAGTTTTGAATCTCGGATAAAAATGTATATAAGAGAGTTGAGAGAGTGCTTAAGTAGAAGAACCGGAATAGAATAACATATATAGAAACTGAAGAAGTGATATAGAAGATGCCAGAGATTGCATATGTAGAGATGAATAATAGAACCAAAACTGTCAGGTATTCATCTGAGAGAGATGGTAAGGAATAACTACTCAGAGTAGGAGAGTTTTCCATAGCTTTGAGCAAAGTGAGGCCAAGCCATTTTGTACACATCTTCTCTAATAGAAAACATATGTTCATGTGGAAGTTTGAGCACATTCTTAGTATGTGAAGAAATCTGAGTGATTTCATGTTACTGTGAAAGTTAGTTAACAGTTAGAGTTTTCTCAGTAGACATTTTTTGGGTACTTCTGAGAGTTAGTTTTCACAGCACAGTGTAAAGATTTTCATGAGTGATAGCTCATCTTAAAGCTAGGAGTCTGAACTACAAACTGATTAAAAGAGTTTGATGAAACGGGACATGTACACAGTACAAAGTTTGACCGTAAAGGCATCTAGAACTGGCGAAGGATTTTTCTTTACACTTCATAAAAAGTTCATTCAGTGAAGGAAGCTCAGGTATTACTTCCTCTTCAATTATAATTATTTGAAGTAATCACAAACAGAATTGTAGTTGATTCTGGTAAGATTCCGGTAAGATTACGGTGACATCCGGTGAAGTTCCAATGATATTCTAGTGAGTTCAAAACACAGTTTTTGGCATAGTTAATTAACGGAAAGATTATCTAACTGTAAGCAAACATAGTAGTGTAAAGATTGAAGTAAATCAGTTCAAAATTAAAGCTTGAAGGAAACGTGAAGCTTTCTGTAAAGTGAATTTTCGAAGTTCACTAAAACAGTAGTGAAGTTTTCAGGTTGCTAAACTATTGATGATTATAGAGGTGTTCTACTATCACTCTAGCTTAGTTCTAGTTGAGGCGTGGCAATTTTCCACAGTCTTATTAGTGAACAAGCTTTTGTCGCGACATCACATAACCTCAACATAGTTCTCCCTACTATCCACGAGCGAATGGACTCGCTGAGAGCACCAACAAATCTCTGTTGAATGTCTTAAAGAAACTTGTATTAGATTGCCCAGAGAGATGGGACCAATTCCTACCTACGGTATTATGGGCTTATCGGACAACATTTAAAGTGGCGACCGGAATAACGCCCTTCAAGTTAGCTTATGGTTTGGAGGTGATTGCTCCTATGGAACTGGTGGTTCCTAGTCTGCGAGTGGCATTAGAGAAGAAATTACTGCCGAAAGAATCTTTCCCATTTCGATTGGAGGCTTTATGGTCTTAGACAAACAGCGCCTCGAGAGTTTTCTGGTGTTGCAGGAAGTTCAGCTCAGACAAGCAAGAACTCACGATCGTTTCCTTAAAACCCCCGTGTTTACCATCAACCAATTAGTGCTCTTTTATAATGCTAAATCTTTCCAATCCGCAGGAAAGTTTAAATTGCGATGGCTCGTTCCATACCGCATTTCCGAACAAGTGGGACCCAGAACTTTTCGGTTATCCACCCTCAATGGTACCCTCCTTCCTAAAGTGATTAATGGATCGAAGCTTCATCCTTATTATCCACCGCCTTCCTCCCCATGAGACGTGATCTGTATTTTTCCTCCTTTTTTCTCACTGATCTACCTCGACGTTCCTGTCCTCTCTGCATAATTCTGGTTGACTGTTTGATTGTAATCTTTCAAGTTTTCTTAATTAAACATGATTAACAACCGCCTTCAGTGTCTTTGATTCTGTTAATGCGTGCATGTCGCCTTTATGTCCGTAGTATTCCCACCCTACGTGATGATTCTATTTCTTTCTGCATGATTAGTTCAGTGTTTCTATTCAATCATGTTCTTTACGCTAATTTCTGCTATTGCGTTCATGTGTACTCGCGTATTCTGTGTTACTGTGCTATTGTGTGTTCTGCTTACATTATGGAAGCACTGGCAAATATTGTCACTTTCTGTGCGGGACTCGCTCTGGACATGAGCGATTTCTTGCGTGCTCGTGGTCTTCTGGCCTTCGCTGAATTGCCTTGGCATTCAGTGGAGTGCCATCCTTTCGTTGCTCAGATAATCTCTGACATAGCCACCATGCCTGCTATAGAGCAACACTAGCCTCTGACATGTTGAAACCCCCGTGTCGTTGTTACACTTAGTACCGTCGCTCCAGGATTCCGTCTCCCTCAGGAGGGGTTGGTCGATGGCCCTCGCCTTCCTATGGTGACCATGAAAGAAATCTTTTCGAGGCACTTGTCTAACGAGTTTTCCATCTTATGTCCTCCCGAACTCGAGCGTACCATCCTTCAATTCCTCATAGCTGCCCTCAACCTCCAAAAACGTACTTACGGCATCTCCCATCTTTTCTACTCCATGATCGACACTGCCTCCTGAGAAACTATCAGATTGATGTCATTCTTTTTTCGACGCATTCACCGTGAATGCCAAGCCGTTTTGAAGCAGTTAGCCAAGCATGAGATCCCTAGGACGCGATTGCCACACTTGCTCACCTTTCTCCTTTCGGTGATCCAAGCAGAGCAACCGCCCCTAGTGAACACCTTGTTATTACATGAGGAGTCTACACAGATGATGAAGATTGACGATGATGCCGATCTTCTTCAAGTCTCCCCAGAGAAACGTCGAAGATTGAGTCCATCGCATAGTAAAGTTCTGTCGTCTTCCAACGTACAAGTGCAGGACACCGCTTTGTTGGCATAGAATCCTTCTCCTCCATTTTGGATACCGTCATTGAAGAAGTACAACTTGCCGACAAAGTCGTGCCGCCCGAGCCCAATTCAGGAGACCATGCTCGATACGACCACCACAACATCGCAACCTGTTGATCAACCGCAACCTGTTGATCAACCGCAACCTGTTGATCAACCGCAACCTGAGGAATATACTATACAACGAGATGATTCAACCATCGTGGTAACTACTCTTACCCTTCTCTCTTCCTCTCAACCACAGCCTTTACCCTTATCTCCCTCCAAAGTGCCATTGCCCCCTGCCCTCCTACTTCCTCAGCTGTATCAGACACTCATCCTCTTCCCTCCTCACCAGATTATTCCCCTCCATCCTCTTCTGCCACGGTTTTAGTTAATCCCTCGCAGCCCTTCTCCACCTCGATCATCTCTAACTCCTTCGCTCAATTAGCCAAGATTGGAAATTATCTTCTACAACTCTCCACCCATCTTCCCCATCACCTCAATGAGGCCCAGCAATCCCTTCAGCAGCAGTATCAAGCCAAAGTGGATCTGCTTGAAGCAGACATCATGCGACTTCAAGAAGAAGTGCTCACCCAGAATGCTAAAGCCAGTTCGTTTGAGGAACGGTTTCATCTCTTGCAAGCCGAATTACAAGAGAAAGACGCTCTTCTTGCCACCCATGATGAAGAGATTGCTGAGCTGAAATAGACAGTGAATGATAAGGAAGATGCCAGGATTGCATTAGGAAATCTTCTGGAGAATACACGTGCCGATCTTACTCTAGTGGAGCAGAAAGGACAAGAAATGGTAAACCTTGCTATGTAGTCACTGCCGAATTAAAGAAGGTCTCCGAAGAACTCTTCCAGGAGAGTCGTGCTTTGGAAGAAGAGATTGGCCTGAATATCAAATTAAAGAAGGAGATGGAAGCCATTAAAAAGCAGCGAGAAGATTTCTATGAGACAATGCAGTTTCAATCTCAGGAACTCGAGCGCAGAGAAAAGCAGCTCGGAGTTCAAGCTGACAGGTTCTCAAGAATTGATGCAGAGGTCACCAAAATGAAGTTGCATAGAGACGTTGCTCTTGCCAACGAGTTCTATTTACAAGAAGCATTTTTGCAGACATAGGCTGAGTCCCTTATTAGTTAGGTCATAGCTGCCAGCTCGGTCCGGATTGATGTGTAGCTTATTGAACCTGATATTTTGCGGAATATGTTAGAGTCTTTGAAGCAAAAGATTGCCCGCACCTTCAAATTAGTCCGCTCCATGTATCTAGAGGGTATCATAGATGAACCTTAACTCTGTAATTTTCCTTTTTGAGTTTGAGTCCACCGTGCATGCCAGTGTGATCCGCCGGAATGTAATATGAAAAGTCGCATGCATACCGAAAGGGCGTAATGCAATAGTCATAACCTTTGAATAATAAAAGAAGCGTGCATGAATAGAAGGCATGTGTCGCCACCAGACTGTGGTCTGGGCGAATGCCAAAAGTAAAGTGTGGCGCAGTGTTCTGATTACTCTGAGTGTTTATCTCTCTGTTATTTAAGTTCAGCACTGTATTAAGTTTGATGAAGTATTAAGTTTAATGATATTTTGGTGACGTGATGAAGTGCGTGTTTAGGTGTCTAGTGGTGAAGAACATTGTAATGCGAAGTTAACTGTCTTGTATTGAAGTATGTGGTACTACGCAACCAGATAGTAGTCGAAGAATAATATAATTTAGTGCATTAAGTCTGGGAAGTAGCCTAGAACCGGATCTGTAGAATTTGGGAAAATGTAAATAGTGCCTCTATTTTAAAGACCCCTAACCATCCCAAGAACCTAGAATGGATAACAGATTAAACAATAAAGTTTAACAATTTTGTTTACCTTGTTCAGCTGCTTTCCATGCTTGACTCTAGCTTGGATCTTCTTTGCAACTTCCTTTCAAAGTTTTGAATTTGTACAAAACTTAGGTTGTTCAACATAGGCATCTGACTTAAGACGTCGGCCACTGCATTGAACTTTCCTTTTCTATACCTTAGTTCATAATCAAACTCTTGTAATTGTTCGGCCCATCTTGCTTTTCTATGTTGGAAACAATGTCCATTTGTCCATTCAATCTTCCATTGGTCCATTTTATTCACATTGTACATAGCATGTATAGTATTTAATCTCACTCTTTGTACACGAAATTGGCGTTGGTGTCCTGGATAGAGCAAAAGCATCCCAAACTAATGGCGCAGTTTCGAATCTCCCCTACAGCAGCGCGTGCGAAAATTATTTTGTCATGCTTTTTAGAAAACAAAAGTAACAGATGGCTTCTCTTACGAATTGCGATGAAAGCTTTTTTTAGTATTTTGAAGATCGTAGAGATTGTAGCTTTTTCGATCGTATGCTTTTGAAGTTCTTTATTATCATGGAGGAAACACTATATAACGTGCGTGAGTCACTTTGTTCAAATCATCCATCACTTATTAAAATACAAGCTCAGGAAGCTTGGTACCTCTTTGAGGTAGTGCTTTTAGCACATGGGGTAGCCATGGTGCTATTTTGGAGCATGTTGACGAGCAGCTATGGAGTTCTTCTTGGAGAAGAAGAGTGTGCTCACACTCTTGCTTATGGAGAGGATTTACCCCGCAACAGCTTGGTGGTGTGGATCAGCCATTCACATGGTGTATTTGAAGATTGTCTTCTACATGAAGATTTTGGGTTACTTCAAAGACATTGGATGGTGGTTAACATAAGATTTGCATCTTATGTTAAGAATTCAGGTACATATTCTCTTTATGCACACACGTACTGTTTGGAGCTTATGGAGGCACTAGCATCCATATCAAGAGGAGTACTATTCGGCATAGGTAGAAGAGAATCAGTACGGTTATGCTTTATGCATATTTTGATGAGGTGTTAGAGAAGATGTCTTCATATGAGTTTGAGGATTTCTAGTAGCAAACTTGTTAGCAGTCTTTGCTACTTTTGTAAGTATGTGATCTTTTCACACACATGTCTAACTTAGGGTTTTCCATAGCCTAAGGTTAGATGAGGGTTTGTTGATTATTAGTTTTAGACTGATCCTTCCTCTTTTTGTCACGCATATACACTCTTCTACAACCTATCAGGTCACACATCTCATGTATATTCAGATTTCTATCCATACATCAGAATATGTTTGTTACATTTGTACATTCACTCATCCATCTATTACTGTTCACATAGAGAGGTTGAGAGTTTTGCTCCCACATTGTACATTGAACATTGGTATATATGATAGTGTGAGTAAGGCTTGGCTTACGTAACACTGTTAGCAGCCGAATATTTTTGGAAGAGTATGCAAATACTTTACAAAATTAATGGTTGAAGACCAAGACTTGATGAAGAGAAGACTACTTCAAATTGAAGGAAGAACAATGGTTTAGAGAAAATGAAGGAATTAGATCAACATAAAATCACAGGTATCAGTTTTTACTATCAAATTATCATTTGCAGGTC
Organism: Ceratopteris richardii; assembly: GCA_020310875.1. Classification (NCBI taxonomy): domain Eukaryota; kingdom Viridiplantae; phylum Streptophyta; class Polypodiopsida; order Polypodiales; family Pteridaceae; genus Ceratopteris; species Ceratopteris richardii. The sequence goes on along the minus strand of CM035416.1, from coordinate 120,694,241 downwards.
ATGTCTTAGAAGAGTAGTTATGAAGAGATTTGAAGGATTCAAGGAGTGCTTTTATACACTTTCATTAATTGAAAGTTAAAGGCTACGTCAAAACAGGTCTCTACAGGTTTTTCTAGAGAGTTTTGAGAGATCTCTTTCATGGAAAGAAAGCTCATCTAAGAAGATAAGTTTTAGACATAGGTATTAATGTTATGAAAGATCAAATTTATGAAGGAAGACGTTCTAGATTTCATAAAGTCTGATATATTTGAAGAATACTGGATACTAGTGTTAAGTCATTCAGGGGGGTGATGAAACATGAAGACTTATTTTCAGCCATATGTGAAAGAATGCAGAGTCATACCTATAGGTATTCCTATTTCAGGTATTCCTATATTTCTTTTGTTAGGTTCTCTTTAGGTTCCAGCTTTGAAAGAAAAAGGAAAAGGGAGAATGTTTGGAGAAAGTTCCTCTTAGGGTGTTCCTATTCAAGAGAAGGTTCCAGAGTTCTATTGAAGAGAAGCTTGATATTTCAGAGAGGTGTGTTTAAGACGTTCACACATATATGTTTATACCAGCATCTGAAGGAAACCGGTATGAAGGATTTATAGATGAAGACATGATGACATCATAGATATGAAATTTTGAGACTCATGAGTTGATTTCAGTTGATTTCAGGTGAGTTGAATTGACTTGACTTGAGTACAGTCACAGATGAACCAGTAGTGTTCACAATACACTACGTTATAAGTTGTCAGTCACAGGTTCCAGCATTCAGTTCTTGATTTTGTTTAGTGTATCTACATGATAGAGTAGAAGTACATTGAGAAACCGTTTTGGAAGGTAAATGCAAATATGTGGATCCTAGTGAATGTTTTCAAGTTTGTGAAGACAAGAGATAGCAGGTTCAGAGTCAGTACTTGCTACATTTGTTGTCAAGTAGTGATTTCTTGATGTGTACACTATTGGATATCTAGATTGCATATTTTCTCAAGTATTATGGTTCATATTCAGCAAGTTCAATTTTTGAAGGAAAGTCAAATTCAATTTTGAAGAAGACTTTTGAAGAAAAGATTTGAAGCTTAGTTTTGGGAGTACAAGATTGAAGATTATGAAGTTTGCAGATCCAGTCTAGATTGTACCAATATGACATTGCAGGGGGTATTGTTGGAAACAATGTCCATTGGTCCATTCAATGTTCCATTGGTCCACTTTATTCACACTATACACATCATGTATAGTCTTTAATCTCACTCCTTGTACAAGAAATTGACGTTGGCACCGTGGATAGAGCAAAAGCATCCCAAACTAATGGCACAGGTTTGAATCTCCCCTACAGCAGCACCGCGAAAATTATTTTGTCATGCTTTTTAGAAAACAAAAGTAACGGATGGCTTCTTCTCTTACAAATTTCGATGAAAGTTTCTTATAGTTTTTTGAAGATCGTAGAGATCGTAGCTTTTTCGATCGTATGCTTTTGAAGTGCTTTATTATAGTGGAGGAAATACTATATAACAAGTGTGAGTCACTTTGTTCAAATCATCCATCACCTATTACATCACAAGCTTTGGAAGCTTGGTACCTCTTTGAGGTAGTGCTTTTAGCACATGGGGCAGCCATGGTGCTATTTTGGAGCATGTTGAGGAGCAGCTATGGAGTTCTTCTTCGAGAAGAAGAGTGTGCTCACACTCTTGCTTATGGACAGGATTTACCCCGCAGCAGCTTGGTGGTGTGGATCGGCCATTCACATGATGTATTTGAAGATTTTCTTCTACATGAAGATTTCGGGTTACTTCAAAGACATTGGATGGTGGTTAACATAAGATTTGCATCTTATGTTAACAATTCAGGTACATATTCTCTTTATGCACACAGGTACTATTTGGAGCTTATGGAGGCACTAGCATCCATATCAAGAGGAGTCATTCAGCAAAGGTACAAGAGAATCAGTACGGTTATGCTTTGTGCATATTTGGATGAGGTGTTGGAGAAGATATGTTCATATGAGTTTGAGGATTTTTGGCAGCAAACTTGTGAGCATTCTTTGCTACTTTTGTAAGTATGTGATCTTTTCACACACGTGTCTAACTTAGGGTCTTCCATAGCCTAAGATTAGATGAGGGTTTGTTGATTATCAATTTTAGACTGATCCTTCCTCTTTCTGTTACTCATATACACTCTTCTACAACCTATCAGGTCACACGTCTCATGTATATTCAGATTTATGTCCATACATCTGAATATGTTTGTTACATTTGTACATTCACTCATCCATCTATTACTGTTCACATAGAGTGGTTGAGAGTTTTGCTCCCACATTGTACATTGAACATTGGTATATATGATAGTGTGAGTAAGCCTTGGCTTACGTAACACTTTACACATGTTGACTAATCTTTCTCTATCTTTGTCTCATCATTTGTATGATTAAATGTGGTATGTTCATGTTTTGTCAATATTGGAAGATTGCTAGAATCTATGTTGTATATGTTGGACCTATGGAACCGTGGACCTGTGATATGAGCTATGGGCCTACTAAATTTCCAACATTCTACCTCTCAAATCCGGTTGGTTTTCAAGCCACTTGATGCTCTCTTGATCAAAGACTATGGTTAACTTTGATCCATACAGGTAATGGCACCATTTCTTCAGAGCATTTATAATAGCAAACATCTCTCGCTCATAGGTAGAGTAGTTTTGCTGAGCAAGACTTAGCTCTCTACTCTCGAAAGCTATTGGTCGACCATCTTGGCTTAGTACTGCTTCTACTGCAGATGAACTTGCATCTCCTTCTAATTGGAAAGGTTTATTCGGATCTACAATTTGTAGAACCAGGGCTGAAGCTAAAGCAAGTTTAAGTTCTTGAAAACTCTTTACTTGTTCCTCTTTCCAATTTATCTTCTGATGCTTCCCTTTGAGTTGATCCGTCAAAAGTACTACAATCTTGGCATATCCAGCTACAGACTTTCGATAATATCCTTCCAATCCGAGAAAACTTTGTAGTTCTCAAATCGTCTTGGGCTCAGGCCATTCAAGAATCACTTGGACCTTTTCAGGGACAACTTTGATTCCTTCTGCGGAAATAATATGGCCTAAATACTTTACTTCTGGGGTAAAGAATTCAAATTTTAACTCTTTACCGTAAAGTTTATTATCGTGAAGAAGTTGAAAAGCTTTTTCCAAGTGCTCTAAGTGACTTTCATGATCTTTACTCTAGACTAGAATATCATCGAGAAAATCTACAACACATTTTCCCAAGTATGGCTAAAGCACTTGATTCATTAAAGTCATAAATGTTGCGGGTTTGTCAACCCGAACGGCATCACTAAAAACTCGTAGTGACCATACTTTGTTCGAAAGGTTGTATTGGGAATATCATCATCTTTGATTCTAACTTGATGATAACCTTGGCGTAAATCAATCTTAGAAAAGAGTTTAGCCCCCTTTAAACTATCAAGAAGATCTTCAGCTAGTGGCATGGGATTCTTGTTCTTTATTGTAAGATTATTTAATGTCCTATAATCTACGCACAGCCTCATAGTTCCATCTTTCTTTTTTACTAGAAAGATGGGTGCTGCCCAAGGAGACTGGCTTGGGTGGATAAATCTTTTGTCCAAATAGTCTTGAATCTGTTACTTCTCGATTCTAGACATAGGGGAGGCGATATGGGTTTTGAGATTTTGTCTTGGTTCTTGGAAACAGATCTATACTGTGATTGATGTTTCCACGAGAGGGTGGCAAGCCATGGGGTAGTTCCTTAGGGAACACATTTTTAAACTCCTTCATTAAATTGTTAAATTTATTATGAACTTCACAAGGAATAAAAGAAAAAAACATAAGAAACTTGCTCTGTATTATGTATATTCATTACATCAGTGCCAAGGACAAGAAAAGCTTGAGTCTTGGCTTCAATATTTACAAGTTTCTTAAGTTCAGTATGTGAAATCAAAGGGATACTTGGAACATCATGCTCACCCTTGATTTTATACACTACACCATCATGCCGGAATTCCAAAGTGTTAGTAAAATAACACCAGGTTAATGAAGGTCCTAGACTCGATAGCCACTCTCTCCCTAATACCAGATCTACCTGGTCCATGTTCATTATTTGGAAGTCAAAAGTGTCTTTAAATCCTTGGATTTCTAGTTCCAAATTAGATATCATTGTGTCCCAAAGATGGATGTCTTGACCGTGCATCATGGAAACAATGTATTTATGAGGAGACGGTTTCTGAGGAAGAGCTACTTTTTTCACAAACGCATAATTAATAGAATTATGCATAGTAGAGTCATCCACCATTATCCGGATGGTGTGCCCTTTGATTGATCCATGCAGCGTGACCAAACCATGTGGACCAAACCCTTGAGGTTGCCACATGTTTTTGGAGGTCTGGCATTTATGCAGTGCATTATCTTAACCTTCTTTGCACTTGAATTTGTATCCAAGTCCGAAGTTTGAATCAGATGTATGTGCTGCTTACCCTTTCCCTTGTCAGTCAAAGAGATCTTACTTTCTCTTCCAACTGGAAAGGCACGACTACAATGTCCTAGCTTGAGACACTCAAAACACAAATTTTCCTTTTTGTGCTTTAACATGATCTTCTGGAGAAAGTACGTGTCTAAAAATATGAGGTTTTTTAGACACCCTTTCATTCGATCTTGCCTCTTTGCCCTTCCGCTTAATGTTATTCTTCTAGGAATAACTATTTTCTTGCGGGACATCCAAACGTGAGGTATCCTCATAAATCTGGGCAACCTTAATCGCCTCTTCTAGGGATTTAGCTGCATGTCTTTTGAATTCATTTCGAATTTTCTGATTAAGTCCTTTGACAAAACCATGAAGACGATGAAAGTCATCTAAGTTTTTAAATTTCAGAATAACATCTTGGTATTGTGAAATATAAACTGATAACGGTCTACCTTTTTGTTGAATTTTATCCCACGCCTCCTATTTCCTCCTCATTCTCGGGGAGAAACTCTTTCTTGAAGAGGCGCGAAAATTCAACCCACGTAGAAGGTTTCTTGTGAGTCTTAGAGAGACTCATCCACCAAGTATAAGCCTTGGGCCCTAGTGATAAGCTTGCTTCTACTACTCTCACATGATCAGGGGTATGCTTGAGTTTGTGGACATCATTCCACTTCTCCAAGAAGGTCAAAACCGCATCTTTATTCCTATCTTTATCCTCTCCAGAGAAGTAAGGAGGATGGATCTCGTTTCCTAAGGAAAGATCCACTAGGCGGTTATGACTTCCTGACATCCCTACCAAGCTAGCAAACAAGGGAGTAGAAGATACCAAACTAAGATTGCTCGTACTTCCCGTTCGGGGAAACATGTCTGTATGGGGAGACGATACTCCCTTATTCTTTTCCATCCTAATAGACATTGGTGAAGTTGCAATTATATCTGTGTGACTACCCAAAGTAGCCTTACTGATATCCCTAGGTATCTGAAGTAAGTTCAGAATAGCCTTAAGGTGATCTTGGATTCCATCAAAAGATTGATGGAGTTCTGCAACCTCATCCGGAATATTGGACAACGGTCCAAGTCTTTGCTCAAATAGCAACATCCTACCTTCCATATCTTTCCTCTCGTTAAGGTAGTGTTTGTTTCCCCTTTCCTCGCAGAATCCTCAATGTCTAATGCTACAATCATCGATTCTATTTTTGATGCATCAGACGCATGACTAGTATTTGAACCCATAGGTGTAGATGAATGCAATGCATGTGAAACTACTGGTGGTCTAGTCATGAATGAGGATGTTACTAACATAGGAATGGAAACATACATCGATGCACTAGTAGTACTCGTAAGCGAGACATGGCTAGAATTCCCCTCCATTGCACACAGAGCGTTATTAAACTTACCAACTTAGTATTCCTAATGCAAGTGGTGCGTGCAGCAAAATCAAAAGAGCTATGCAAGAATATCACAAGAAATCATCCTTGATAATTTGGTCCATCAAGGTCGACTTGATTCTAGCTGAGAGTGCTAGAATAATGACAAAGTTAGGCCTCCGGATCTTCACTCCACAGCTCCACTTCCTTTAAACTTTGCCCAAAAATTTAGCTTTCTTCGGCTTTGATCACCAAGGATATGCGGTCGGTTTTGGTTGGGAATATCAGCAAGCTCAAGAAGAAGCAATAATTCAAGTAGACTTGGCTCGGGATTAGCAGAGATTAGAAAGAACAAGTAGTAAAATGCAGAGAACTAAATGTCACTGAACACCTTTACTGTAGTGGTGAAGTCATTGCAGACTAATCCTTGAGGTAAAGAGATCGATTCCTCCAGCCGCGATCTCCTTTTACTTCTATATTATGGTTCGGATAAATTATAATTGATAGCATGCTCAAAGAATTTATGAATAGTAGGAACCATAAATCACAGCAAACAAAAACTTTATTGGATAGAAGAAAATCTTCCCTCCTCGAGGTCACAAGTTCGAGACTCGTGCCTCACAACATGTCTTTTGCTCTCTGCACGATCTTTTTCTCTATTGTAATCGACTTCTACAGCGCCAAGGTTCAAACCCCGTCCACGATCACAGCAAGAAAGGCTTAATCTTTTGTTAATCTCCTCCTTAAGCCCGCCAAAACGAATTCAATTCGGGATGCAATTCAAGACAGCCGCGAGTAGAATTTGACGCCTTTTGGAGAGCTATGAACGCAAAAAACTCACAAGCAAGAAGATCTATGAGAGCTATGGAGAGAGCTTTGATACCAATGCAACAGCTTAGCCACACGAAATGCTCATGAATGAATGACTCTCCGCCCAACCATATGCCTCTATATATAGCTCTCTCAAGAGGATTGCCTGCTTGAGCAGGTGGATACTAACCATCCAAGTGTCAACCATGTAGCTGTAGGTACGCCAAGTGTCCTAATTAGCCAGAGTTAACTCAAGTGGGTGCTTCTAGAAGGTTCTAGAGCTCTTTGGGCAAAACACTCTCCCGATGTACCCCATGGGGGTTGAACCCAAGACCTCCTCCTTCACACCCTTGAGTCTTAGCCACTAGGCTAAGTGGGTTACTTGGTTACAAGATAAATGACCTTCCAGTAAGTCTAAACTCGAGATCTTTGGCCACACATATGGATGACCAAATGGTGTCCGATTTTAGATCAATCTGAACCAGTCAGATCCTTAGATCACTGATTTACTTTATTACAAAAAGTTTCCTCATATTTAATGCCATATTATTACGCATATCCTTTGGAAACCAATCTAGCTTTGTTGCGATCAATGCTACCATCAGCTTTTCTCTTAATCTTATAAACCCACTTTGTACCAATGGCATTCTTTCCTTTTGGCAATTCACATAACTCCCAAGTACCATTCCTATGTATGGAATCCATTTCTGATTGCATAGCACTCATCCATTGTGGGTCGTCACATGCATCTTCAAAAGAAAGTGGCTCTTCATTACATGCTATAGGAATAAGAGAATAATCCACAAAATGAATTGATGCATGGTGAGAGCTTGATCTTGTTCTACCAAGTAAAGGTGCACTCAATTTGTTGTCCTGCAAAGTTTGTTTTAGCCTGGCATAGTTTGTTCACTCTTGATAGACATGCGTTCATTATGTAAAACATCTTCGATATGTACATCATGCATGGGCTGAATTTCATGCTCATTTTCAGGCATATTTTGATGCAAATGTTCAGCCATATGTGGATGGAAATTTCCAGCAGTTTTGACAATTTTTGGCTGAAAACTTTAGCCATGTTTGGCTAGAAATTCTATGCATTTTCAGCTAATTTTGCTAGAATTTTTTAGCCCTTTGAGCCTCATTTGGCTGGTCTACATGAACATAGTCAAGCGCACCATTTTCGAACAAAGGCATGCGTGTATCGAACACAACATCTTGTGAGCTAACTGTTGGCTATTTTTTGCATTCAAGTAGAGGGAAAACTGAATTTTCAGCAAATACCACATCTCGACTCACAATAATTGTTTTCATCAATGGATGGTACAAACGATATCCCTTACTTTCAGCACTTTAACCAACAAATATACATTTCTTTGCCTCGTCATCAAGTTTGTGACATTGTTGTGATGGCACAAGAGCATATGCCAAACAACCAAACATACGCATATGACTAACCATAGGCTTATGACCATTCCAAGTCTCATAAGGAGTGATGATTCTCAATGCTTTTGTAGGGAAGCGATTCAACACATAGTTTGCACACATGACGGCTTCCATCCAAAACTTATCAAGAAGATGCTTTCCTTTAACCATACATCCTGCCATTTCAAGTAGAGTTCTATTTTTACGCTTGGCACCACCATTTCGTTGAGGTGTATATGGCACCGTACATTGGTGTGAAATACCTCTTTCAAGAAGAAAAGCATTAAATTCATGTGACATGTATTCACCACCATGATCCGTGCGTAGAGTCAAAAGCTTTTGTGAAGAAACATTTTTTGCCATAGCTAAAAATCTTTGAAGCAAGAAAATACCTCATTCTTTGCTTTCATAGGATACACAAATGTATGGCGAGTAGCATCATCAATGAAGGTAACAAAATATACATGCTTCCCAAAAGATGGAGTCTTGACGAGACCGCATACATCACTATGAACAAGCTGCAATTTTCTTGTAGCGTGTGTATGACTATCTTTTGCAAAAGATGCACGATGCATTTTTCCAAGAATGCAACCTTCACATGCATGCTTTTCAATGGACTCAAGTGTAGGGAAGCCAATAAGCATGTCTTTCTTTTATAAGTAGATCAAACTATTGAAGTTCAAGTGACAAAAACGAGCATGTCAAAGCTCATTTCAACCATGGAAGAAGTATGAGCAACCAAGGCATTCGAGGCAGCCCTCTTGTATCTATCCATGTGATACAACCCATTACATAATGTATCGGACATCACCATAACATCGACATTGCTGAAATCATGAACCATACACTTATCATGAACAAAGTGTACATGAAGTCCAGATTTGGCAATCAACAGAACTGAAATTAAGTTCTTCTTGATATCCGGCACATAGAATGCATTTTTCAAGAGAATCACACCTCCATTTGCAGCCGTAAGCTCAATTTCTCATACTGCAATGATAGGATAAGAGGCACTATTTGCACACACCACATGTCCTCCTTTGGGTGCATCTTTCAAAGATGCAAAAAATCTTTTGCATGATGTTATGTGCTTTGAAGCACCACTATCAAAGAACCAATCCAAATCAGCGTCACTCACAACCATACATTTAGCTTTAGAATGCAAAGAAGCATCATAATGACATGTAACAACACATGCCCAAAAATCTTGAGCCATGTTAGCTTCATCATTCTTTGCATTTGCTGAATTTTCAGCAATAGACATGCCCGATTCCTTCTTCTTTTGATTGCATTTAGCAAGCTTTCTACATTCATCAATAGTATGACCAACCTTTCAACAATATTTGCATCTCTTCTTCTTTTGCAAATCACCGTCATTAGAGGAATGAGTGGAAGAGGAAGGTTGAGGCTTTGGTTTTGATGAACGCAAAGCTAAACCATACTTGCTTTTCCCCTTTTGTGAGATAGCAAGTGCTTGCGTTTCCTCAATTAAACCACTCCTGATCACTCTAGATTGCTCTTCTTGCAAAAGAAGAGACAAAACCTCATCAAATGCATACATATTAGGATTTCCTTTTGCAACCAAACGGAGAGTAGTAGCAAAGCTTTGAAAAGATTCTTGTAATCCTTTCAACAATGTAGAAATGAGTGATGCATCTGGAATAATCTCATCTATGTTTGCCAATTGCTCTTTCAAGTCCTTGATGCATGTCACATACACATCCACCGACTCATTTTCAGCCATACATACATCCTCAAGTTGCTTCCTCAAGTATGCAAAACGTGCTTCATTATGCACAACATACAAAGAACCAAGAGTATCCCATGCTTGTTGTGATGTAGAACATGACCGAATGTGTGGAACTATATGATGCTTCACAGAAAGTGCAATCAAAGCATCAGCTTGAGCATCTTTTCCATCCCATCTCAACTGCTCTTGTGTAGGTGGAGAAGGAGAAACCAATGTACTCAAAGAAGAAGCTCCATCTATGACAATAGACTATGAAGTAGAAGCACCTGCCGGTCTTTGATCTACATCTGCCACTATGTTCCAAAGTTGTTTTGCAACGAGAACATGCTTCATCATGTAAGAACACATCAGATAGTTGGTCCTATCAAGATTATCTTCAGCTTGAAGCATGCCAAACAAGTCATTGTTGCCCACCATTTCACTAAGGAACAAGAATGTGACAAAATCTTCACTTCAACGGAAGCTAAAATGAATGGTGAAATTTTAGCTCACAAATTATCAGTTTGATGACGATTCTGACTCCATGAATGGCCTTGAAATGGGGGTAAAACCCTAGTGAAACTGGTTGAAAATGCTTCTAAGCTGTTGAAGTTCATTGTTCTATGCTCGGAAGTCGATTTGCAGTGTTAAAAGTGCACGTGCACTACGACGCGAAAAACTGAAACTTTAGAAGGAGCTAAACCTGCTCTGATACCACTGTTGGGTGTGTGTAGAAGTGCGAGACACACACGAGAAGCACACACAAGGAGCACAAACACACCAAGACACAAGGAAAAGACGATGGCTGGAATAGCTCTCTTTATTGACAATGAACTGAACTGAAATAAGAGCTGAATAATAATCCCTAAGTACAAAGTACCACCACATATGGGTGAATCATGTATGTGCTAACATGGGGAAAAAACCTCTAGCCAGCACTAGAGTAAAAAGTGCCCATGTATAGGGAAAAGCTTTACATCAAAGCTACTCAAGGAACACATAAGTGTAACATGATGAACTTTCATGCTCCTTGTATACTCTTGGCAAGGAATGGAGAGAGAAGAAAAATTTAAGCCATGGTGGTAGCATAAAGATTTTGATGGCGGTGTTGCACAATAGAATAAAAGCGAGATAGAGAGACTCCATATAGAGACCTTGTAGTGACTGATTTTTGTTATAGCTAATTCCTTTGGAAGTGAGGAAGCTGCATACATATCTGCCAAAGTGGGCCTGATGGAGCATCAGAAGGCAGAAAACCTACTGCATTGCAAGAAGGCAAGGATATGGAAGCTAGGCAGATGGTGGGAAAGAGTATATTCTTATCTGTTCTCTGACCGAGAAACCAATGGCCGGTAATTTGGGTGAGGAAGAGGGCACGTTGTTCTGTAGACATGAACAAGTTTGCTAAGTTTGATCCGGCTTACTGTGGATGAGAATGGTGCTTCTCGGACCACCTTAAGGGCTCTCCACCCTCTACATCGCCCCCCTGGAATAGCGAAGAAGATGAGGATTGTGGAAGGCCATCTGATTTATGTAGGGGAGAGAGAGAGAGAGAGAGAGAGAGAGAGAGTGAGAGAGAGAAGAAAATTAGGCAAAGTCAGCAGATGTCAGCACTCTAGAGGTGGAGACAAATGAGAGTTGGAGAGAGAGAGAGAGATGGTATGCACAAATCCATAGAAGACGATGCAAGCAATGGAGGCTGTAGAATCAATTAGAGAGAGAGAGAAGCCTAGATGGGAGTCGTTACCTACAGACGGTGATGGAGGTCGTTGAGAGAGAGAGAGAGAAAGTGATGAATGTGGCACTATCGTGCAAAACGGAAAAGATATGAGAGAGAGAGAGATAAAAAAGATTGCGAAGCAATGATGAAGATGAAAGTGGTAGTAGAGAGAGAGAGAGAGAGAGAGAGAGAGAGAGAGAGAGAGAGAAGCATGGATGGGAGCCGATACTTGTAGACGGTGATGGAGGTCTGAGATAGAGAGAGAGAGAGAGAGATAAGTTGGTGGTGATGATGGTGGAGATAGCTAATCCGCATTGTAGTAGAAATCATTGTGTTATTCAGATTTATTGGTCGATATCATTTGTATTTTCATTGTATCATTTAGCATTGTTGTTTCATTCCGCATTGTATTTCAATTTATCATCTGCGAGGATTACGTTCCATGCATTCGAGCTTTCTCTTCCAAGGGCATGGTTTGATGACATAGACGACGACCATCATACTAGGGGTGAGACACCCAGCATGCAAACATCGCTCATCGGACGAGGGGGACGATGCTCCCATCGGGGCCTGATCCAACCCCCCGCCGCTCTCCCTTCCTTAGACCTTCCTTCACTCTCTTACACTTGAACTTGACATGAAGCGAGGGATTGCTCGGTGATCCTCGACACGCCACCCACTCCTTGAGAACAAAAAATAGGAACCTCAGTGTCAGACAAAGATACTCCATGTACTAGCATTTTAAGTTCTTTGAATTTTTGCATTGCTCCGCACACACTTTAAACAGAAAGATTGATTGTTTTTCTGAGCTTGAGCATCCACATTCTGCACTGGTTTAATTCATACACCTGTGCACTCTTTTGATTCCTCCTTAGACTAGGGATTTGTTGTTTTCCCGGCCTACATAAAACATTAGATACATTAGTAAAATATCATAAGAAAGAGGGGGAAAACACATTGAAACTTCTGGTAATTAAGGAGAGAGCAAAAAAGGGAAATTAAGAGAGAATTAAGTGATAAATCAAAGAGGAAGTCAAGATCAAGAATAAGTGAGATATTCAAGTAAAATTCAAGTCAAGAAACAAAAAGAACAAGTGACTTAGATCAGATTTGGCCTAGGCAGAGAGTGTTTAGGTTGACCTCCACCTCTTGGCTCGTGACCCATCGAGTTTCTTCTTTGAGCTCTACTCTAAGCTAAGAGAGATAGTAGAGCCACTAACACTGGACATCGTTCTGAGCTCCAAGACAGACTAGAGAAGAGAGATGGAGGAAGTGTTCAAGGAATTAGTGATTGAGAAACAGGGGGCTCGGGTACTCCAAGCAGTTTTGAGAGAAAAAGGCAAGTTCATGGGTCTAGATGCGATTGGATATCTAGATGTATTTGAGGAACAAGCACACATCTATGGACTACTTCAAGATATGTTTGCACATTACTTCACATGGGTAGTTTCAGGATCTATCTTGGCATCTATATCAACCCACATAGCAAAGCCCTTGGCCAAATTCAGAAAAGAACTTCATAAGTTATTTTACCTAGAAGACTTTTCCCAACGCAATAGAGAGGGGTTCCTGTGGTGGGTTAACTTTCGGAATCCCAGTGCATCCCTCACTCATCTCTTAAATGAATTTCTCAGAAGATATGCCCAGCTTCCACAGGATAATTTAGATTCATTAAAGCTTGACTTAGTCATTTCCTTTCTTAAGATCTAAAGTCCAGAAAACAGGATTGAGGTCGAGAGAAGGATAGAAGAGCCTAGTAAGAGGTTTGGTTTGACAAAAGACCAGGCCGTAGTGAAGAGAGAAGTGGAAGCAATTGCCCAGATGAGGCAACGATAGGCCCTATTATATGATAGGCCGGCGGCAATGGCTCCACAACCACCTAGAGAGGCACCTCTTCTAGCAATTCCGAACGTGCCTGTAGCATCAGCCTCTGCTAATGTTGCATCCACTTTGCAATCACGAGTAGAGTTACAAGTTGAGATTCTAAGTAGGCAAATAGAGAATTTGATGTCAATGCAAGCATCCATGTCTAAAGAAATGGCCAGCATTCATAATAAAGACTATTCTATGGGGTATCAGGACCCCACTCCCCCTTAGGCGAGTACTAGTTATATGGACCCAATACAAAGGAATTCTATGCCTATTCCAAACATGCAAGGGTATGCAATGCGTCAGTCTACACCTCTAGTGCAGCCTGTTCCTCAGCAAGCATCTGCACCACTAATCGAGCCCATTTTTCAAAGAAACACTGGGCCTTTCAAGAGAGGAACTAGTGATGGATTTGGAGGGGCAAAGAGATGTGTATGGTGCGACGCACACGAACATTTCTCGTATGTGTGTGAAGAGTTAAAGCAAGCAAAGGAGCATGATTTGGTGATAGATATAGACAAGAAGATTTATGACTTCAAGAATCGGCTTCCTCTACTTGTGAACTAGGGGAAGGGAGGAATGAAGAAACTTTATGAGAATCTCTCAAGAAACAATCTAGCACATTAGCAGCACAATTAGAGCCATTAGAAGAGGGGGATGAAGAGGAGATTAGACCTCAACCGCAAAGAAACTACTCTATAGAAGCTTTAGTGAGAGCTAGGGATGCGATTATATAGAAGACTGCCTGGAAGTCTCCTGTAGATCAGCTGTTGGTCTGCTCGCATATAGCTAATGTAGAGGAAAAGAGGAAGAGGGTTGAAATCCAAGAAGAGGCTGAGCCAGAGAAGAGAGAGACAAGGAAGCAAAGTAAAGAGGCTAAAGAGAAGGCTAGAGAACCTAAAAAGAAAGTGCAATTTAAAGAGCTTGTTGCTTCTCAGAAAGAGGCAAAGAAGAAGGAAATAAAGGAGGGAAAGAGGCCAATTGGGCCAATCAAGGTTTCAGGTCCGAAGACAGGTGGGGTAAACTTCGTCCGGCGGACAAGTCCATGAGTCGCATATGATTTCAACATAGGCCAATTTGTGGAAATAAAAATAAAAAGAAAAATGCTGAGCTGGGATGAAGTGAAAAATAAAAGAAAAGAAAAAGAAAAAGAAAAATACAAAAAGTAAAAGAAAAGAAAAAGATCTGATGGAGAGTTGGAAAGTAGGAGGGAAATAGGGCATATTCTACAAACTGAGTTAGTAGAAGCTTACTATATGCTAGTACTTAGGATAAGTTGTTGGATCTGAATGAGTTGAACAAACAAAAGATCTAGAAAGCCTTCATATGATTACTTGTCTAATCGCAAAAGCAAAAACATAGTATGATGTTTGTGAAGCTTGCATCTACTTAATTTTCTGAAATTTGTACTAATCTTTATAAAGTTGCATGGAGTGCATGAGGTCCTGTTTCAATTTTTGAGAAGAAAGACATTAAAAATTAAAAAGAGTTTTCAAAAGAATTCTGATACGCTTTGGTTGGATTTTGCAGGTTGGCCCATAGGGACGATGTGTAGGTTTAGTGCGGGTCGATTTCAGGATGAAATCCCTCAGGAAATTGTACATCAAATTTTTTCAAGTTCATTGATTTTTGGTTATGTTGTGATGTTTTGACCTAGAAAGAGTTATAATTTGTGCACTTTTTGGTTGATTTAATTAATTATGAGATACGAAATAATTTCAATTATGTACTCTAGGCTTGTATATTTGTAAATAGTCCATGAAATTAACTCTAAACACCAAAAGCCCTAGGTTGACCCTTCAAAACCCCTTAAAAACCTGAGTTTTATCCCATAAAAACCTAACCTAGATCCTTAGAAACCCTTGGAGTTTAGATCCTAACTATAAATAAACCCTTCGTCTCACATGTATGGGCTTAGTTATAGGCAAAACTTAACTTTCCCCCAGAGAAACCCTAACTTGGAACCTTAGATTTATTCTTTACCCTAAGTCTAACCTTTGAATTTGATTTAATTTGTAGATAAGTGTGAAAGCAAACCTTAGTCCAAGATTAAATAAAAAGAGAAAAAGAAAAGATACAAAAATAGAAAAAGAAAAATTAAAAGATAAAAAGAAGAAAAACCAAAAATAGAAATAAGAGATGGGTTTTTTTCTGAAATAGCATATGAACATGCAAGGAGATTCTGGAAATAAAAAGTTAGATAAGGAGCTTAGAGACTCTAGAGAAGTCCTCGAGGAGCGGGAACCTATAAATAGGTGTCCAAATATTATTTGTCTCTCCCCGTGGATCTTCTTTGTGGATCTTTTCTCCAGGTATGATCCTTGTCTATTCCTATTCATTCAGGCTTTATCTTCTTGCTCATACTTTACGGTAGTGCATTTAGAGAGAGAGAGGAGGGGTTTAGAAGATAAGGTTATTCCTGTTTCATTTGCTCCACATGCTCTTTGTTATATTTGTTGTTGTAGCTCCTCTTGTTGTGCTCAAAGGAAAAATCCCTAGCAGGGTTTCTTCCAGCACTCAAACTATATTCTGATTCAACATTAGCAAGGATATTCTACATTATTAGAGCTCTTTTTTCTCTGTTGTGAGGTGTTATTTATTCTTTGGGTATTGAAGCAAGTATATGCATATTTATGTAGATCTGGTAAATTTACTGAGTTAGATCTGGAGATGAAGAAACAAAGAGAGAGAGAGAGAGAGAGAGAGAGAGAGAGATCCAGAGATGCACACATAGCAGAAGTGCTCAGCTGAGGGTGAAAAGGGAGGAGGTAGCACAATGCAATTGTCCAAAGGCAGGACATGCACAGTACTTTCATGTTTTGATTCTGTATCTCACTATAGAGTCATTGTTCTTGCTTGCGAGGTGTTAGCATCATTGGAGCTTTCTAATGACAAAGAGACAAGCCATGTCTATGGCTTCAGCTGTGTGATTAAGCATAAACAGGCACCTAAAAAGTGGGCATGAACATTCAGCGCACTAATGTTGAGAACTTATGATGGACTGTCACGCTCCTTCTATACTCTTGGCAAGGAATAGAGAGAGAAGAAAAATTTAAGTTATGGCGACAGCATAAAGATTTTGATGGCGGTGTTGCGCAATAGAATAAAAGGGAGAGAGAGACTCCATATAGTTATAGCTAATTCCTTTGGAAGTGAGGAAGCTGTAAACATATATGTCGAAGTGGGCCTGATGAAGCATCAGAAGGTGGAAAACCTACTGCTTTACAAGAAGGCGAGGATATGGAAGCTGGGAAGATGGTAGGAAAGAATATATTCTTATCAGTTCTTTGATCAAGAAACCGATGGTTGGTAATTTGCACGAGGAAGAGGGCACAAGTTGTTCTATAGATGTGAACAAGTTTGCTAGGTTTGATTTGGCTAACTGTGGCTCAGAATGGCGCTTTTGGGACCATCTTGAGGCCTCTCCACCCTCTACATCGTTTGCCTAGAACAGCGAAGAAGATGAGGATTCTGGATCTTGCATGCCACGAATAAGGCCATCTGATTTATGTAGGGAGAGAGAAAGAGAGAGAGAGAGAGAGAGAAGGATTGCATAGAGATGGTGGTCGATAGTGTTGTGAAAAGAGAGAGAGAAGCAAATTAGGCGAAGTCAACAGATGTCGGCACTGCAGAGGTGGAGACATACGAGATTTAGAGAGAGAGAGAGAGAGAGATGTTATGCATAAATCGGTAAAAAACAATGCAGGCGATGGAGGCTACAGAATCGATTGGGGAGAGAAAGAGAGAGAGAGAGAGAGAGAGAGAGAGAGAGAGAGAGAGAGAGAGAGAGCAAATTATCCTTCTCGATCGTATCCAAGAAAAATGCATTTCTTTGACTTATGATCCAACTTTTGTCTAAACTTCTTGGGTATATGAACATACGCTTCACACCCAAAAACTCAAACATGATCATAATATGGTGGCTTCCCTTTCCACAACTCTTGTGCCACTTTCAGACCTATGGCAGTACTTCGTGAAAGGTTAACCATATGAACTACAGTCAATAGTGCTTCTGCCCAAAAGACTTGTGAAAGGTTTGCATGATGCATCATAGAAACTACTCTATCCTAAATAGTTATATTCATCCTTTTAGCTACACCATTTTGTACTAGGTTATAAGGAGTTGTAAACTCTCTACAAATTCCTCTAAACTAACAGAAAAGGTTGATTTCATGTGAGGTATACTCACCCCCATTATCTGAATGTAAAGCCTTAAGATTAGTTACCTTTTTAGTCTCAATTTAAGCAATCCATTTTTTGAAAGTAGGGAATATCTCTTTCTTTTCTTTGATAGGATATACCTGGAATTTTCTAGTAGCATCATCTATGAAAGTGAGAAAGTAAAGAGAAGCACCTAATGACCTTATGGGCATAGGACCACACACATCTATATGTACACGATCTAAAGTCTAAATTGAAGAGTGAATGTGCATTTTGTGCACTTTCCTAGTTTGCTTTTCATATTGACAATGTTCACAAAATGAAAAATCCAAGAAAGATAACATAGGTAAGTAGCTAGAACAAGAAAGATTTTCCATTCCACTACATGATATATGGCCCAAACAGCCATGCCAAATACAAGCCATAGGTTGTTCCATAACATCTAACAAGTGTTCTTTCTATGATACAAATAAAGGATAAAGTGAGCCTACTTTGCTTCCTTTTGCAATAACCATATTGCCCTCTGATATGTGAAAGGACTGAGCATAGAAGACCATTGTCACATAATCCTAGTAGGAGATGGTTGAAACTGTTGGAGTTAGACGTATGCGGAAGCACACGAATAGCACAAGGAAGAAGAAGAAGCTTGGAGCACAACACACAATACTAAATGTATTAGTAGAGAATGTACAAAGATAAGTAGCCCATTAGGGCAATAGACGTATATACAAGCCAAGGAAAACAAACCTCCTAAAGAGGGAAAAAAGTGTCTCGGCGGTCCCAGTGTGTTCACACATATCAATACCTAAATATATCAACAAATCCCCCCTGGGAGTGATGCAGTGAACAAGAAGCTGGCACTCATGTATAAGGAAGTGCCTAGCTATGTGGAATCAATCCATAAAAGTAGCTGCAAAGCTTGAAACTTCTCCCTATGTAGAGCCTTCATGAAAAGATCTACAATGTTCTCCTGCAAGGGCACATATGCCAAGCTTATCTCCCCAGTAGAGAACCTCTCCCTGACATAATGATAATGCACCTCAATGTGCTTAGTGCGAGCATGGAAAACAAGGTTCCTCGCAAATCCCAATGCGCTCTGATTGTCAGTGAAGATGGTGGTGGCAAAAGACTGGCCAACACCCAAATCAGCCATAAGGCATCTGAGCCACACATACTCAACAGTAACTGTTAAAGTTGCCCTATACTCAGCCTCGCAACTAGAAGTGGCCACAGTAGGCTACTTCTTGCTCAACCAAGATATACATGAGCTACCAAGCATGAAGCAAAAGCCACTAGTGGACACACGAGTGTCATAACAACCAGCCCAGTCAGAGTTAGAAAAAGCATGCAAATCTGGTGGTAGTGATCCTCCTTGGGATAAAACAACCCAAGTAGCCGAGTACCATTCAAGTAGCGAAAGATGCGCTTAACTGCTTGCCAATGCTTGACACCTGGGTAATGCATAAACATGCTCAACTCTGAGATAGCAAACTAAATATCTGGTTGAGTAATGCATAAGTAAATCAAGCATCCAACAGCTTGCTGATAGAGAACAACATCAAATGCATCTCCAGCATCCTCAAGACTTAATCGTAAACATGTCTCCATAGGAGTGGGAATAGGCTTATAGTCTTCAAGGCCTAAATGCTGCAACAATGTGTCAATATATTTCATTTGACACAAAGCCATTCCACCATCAACGTGCATAAACTGAATTCCCAAATAGTGATGCAAATGCCCCAAATCAGACATCTCAAATGAGGCATGTAAATCAGCCTTAAAATCAGCAATATGCCTCTCATGAGGATCATTGAGCAGCATGTCATCAACATAAACCACAATGATCAGAAGTACATGATTAGCATGCTTAACATATAAGGTGCTTTCAGTTGGACTGTTCTCAAAACCATGTGCAATCAGATAGGCATGTATCTTTTCATACCAAGCACGTGGTGCTTGCTTTAAGCCATATAATGCCTTCTTTAAGCTGCACACTTGGTTCTCATGCCCTTTCTGTGCAAAGCCACGGGGCTGAAAAACATACACTTCTTCATGCAAGTTGCCATTCAAAAATGTTGTTTTAATATCCAACTGATGTACATTCCAACCATGATGCTACAAGTGCACAGATTCTACGAAGAATAGTCATTCGGCAAGTAGGTGCAAAGGTCTCATCAAAATCAATGCCTCTTTCCTACACAACCCTTTGCAACAAGCCTAGCTTTATACCTATCAACTGTACCATCAGGCTTACGCTTTAGCTTGTATACCCACTTAGTCCCAATGGCCTTCTTGCTAAGAGGTAAGTCACATAAAGACAAAGTACCATTCTTCATTATAGCATCATATTCAGATTGCATAGCAACAATCCAATTTTCTGATTTTTTTGCTTCATCAAACAAAACAGGCTCATTCGCATCACAGAGACTAGATGCAGCCATACCATAGCAATCTGATGCAAAAGAGGCACTATGAGAGCCTGAACGAGTATGATATGACAAAGCTACATCTAATTTGCTATCATGCAAAGTTTGTAGTAGCCATTTTGGCATAGTTTTTGCCTGCTCAATATCAGGTCTCGCATCAACAAGTGCATCATGTAAATCTGCATCAGAACTAGAATGGTCTGCATCATCACATGAAACCTATAAAGGCTGAGAAGTTGCCTCATTAGGACCAGCACTAGATTGTCCACCTGTAAAAAGAGGCAACAAAGTATCATACATGTCTTTGGAGCTAAGAGATGTCTCCTTAGTCAATGAAAGCAATGGCTGAATAGCATCTTCCACAACAACATCATGGCTAACAGAATATGTTTAGTCTGTGGATGATACAGACAATAGCCTTTACTTTTAGAACTGTACACAACAAAAATACATTTTACTAGTATATCATCCAACTTTCTACGATGTTGCTCAAGAACTATGCATATGCCAAACCACCAAAAACACGCAGATGAGCAATAGATGGCTTGCGATCATGCCAAGCCTCATATGGAGTGATAGGGTGCAGTGCTTTAGTGGCACACCTGTTTAGTACATATGCTGCACACATGACAGCCTCAAGCCAGAAACTATGTGGTAAATCCTGACTCTTAACCATACACCTCACCATTGCCATGAGTGACCTGTTCTTTCGTTCAGCAACTCCATTCTGTTAAGGTGTATACGGCACTGTACACTAGTGTTTTATCCCACGTTCAGCCAGAAATGCATTAAAATCAGAAGACATGTATTCCCCCCCTCGATCAAAATGAAGGGTGCCCATTTTACATGCTGACAGTATTTCAGCCAAAACCAAAAATTGTTTGAAGCACATGAACACTTCAGACTTTGCCTTCAATGGATATACCCATGCATGCCTGGAAAAATCATCGATGAAAGTCACGAAGTAAAGATAATTTCCAAAAGAAGGTTTCTGCATAGGACCACAGACATCACTATGTACAAGCTGCAATTTTTTAGTAGCCCGAACTGAACCATCTTTTAGACAGGAGGAATAGTGCATTTTGCCCAAAATAGAGCCTTCACAAACATGTTTTCCAGGTGCCTCGAGTTTGGGCAATGAGGACACTATTTCAAATTTCTGCAGGCATAACAAACTAGCAAAATTCAATTGACCAAAGCTTGTATGCCAAAGCTTTGCATCTGACATAGCCTGAGAATCATGTACTGCATATGCCGAATCATTTACAGATCTTTCATAGTCTATGAGCTTATACAACCCACGACATAAAATGCTAGAAGCAATAATCACATCGCCATTTGATAAATCATGAACTCTACATCTGTCATCAAAATTTCACAACCAGGCCAATCTTGTCTAGTGCAAAAAATGATAACAAATTTTTCTTGATCCCTGGCACAAACAAAGCATCTGACAAAGTGAAAGAACTAGCATCAACATTAGTCAAAATGATCTTACCAACTCCCATAACAGGATAAGAGGAGTTGTTGGCGCATGTAACAGTATTCCCTATAGGGGCAGGCTCAACTGAAGAGAAGAAACTACGCTGCGAGATAATATGTTTGGTTTCCCCACTGTCAAAGTACTGGCAAACATCTGAGTCTATTGTAGACATGCACTACTCATGAGAAGATGGGTCAAAACTACAAACAGTAGTAAACGCCCATTCTTCTTCCTGCATAAGATTAGCAGACTCGGTTTTTGGTGTAGAGGCCTCTGCAACAACCATTCCACCCTCTTTCTTCTTTGCCTCTTTAGTAGCCAGTTTTGGACAGTTCTTTATGATATGAGCATTTCCTTTACAATACTTGCAAAACAATTTCTGCTTTTCAGATTTCTTATCATCTTTGTCTTCCCTCTTTGATTGTGCAGAATTAGCAGATTTTTGCTTACTAATTGAAGCGCTCCATTTTCCTTTGCCCTTCTGACTAGCCAGGCAAGCTTGATCTACAACACGCATAATGGACCTGTTCTGCCTGGACTGATCCTCCTGCAACAGAACAGAGACTAACTCCTCAAATGACAAAGCATTTGGATTGCCTTTCATCATCAACCAAAGAGTAGAAGCAAAACTCTGATATGAATCAAGAAGACTGTTCAGAACGATCTGCACAAATGAGCTATCTGGTATAACCTTATCAGCAGAAATGAACTGTTCCTTCAAGTCTTTATCTTTGTTAGAAAACTATCCATAGAATCACCTTCATTCATGTGCTCACTCTCAAACTGTTTTCGGAGGTAAGCAACACGAGCCTCATTCCTAGCTTGGTACAATGTGGTAAGTGTATCCCAAGCATCCTTAGCTATTCTGCAAGAGCAAATGTGAGGAATAATGGCACATTTGACAGACAAAGCTATTAATGCATGTGCCTGGGCATCTTTGCCATCCCAACGAATTTGCTCTGTAGTAGGTGCAGCAGAAACCGCAACACGAACACGAATATGCAGAATATCATCATCTTCGACACCTTCTACCTCAGCTTCAGTACCTGGAATTGTAACAGTTGTAGGTGTGATAGGACCTTTTTCAACACCCTGCACAATGTTCCGCAATCCTTTTGCAACCAATACATGTCGCATCATATAAGACCATAACGAGTAGTTGATACCATCCAACTTATCCTCAACAGCCAACATACAAAATACATCACTCCTTTCAGCCATGGCCAGTGACTAAATACCTTGATGTAGAAAATTGACTATATCTCAAAAGTTGAATAGAACTGCCGAGACAAACTCTACTAAACCTGTAGTAGACTTCGAGACACTTATACTGGCGAACCAAAACTAGGATATACCTTTGGCACAAAAAGACAAAATAGCATGCACAGGCACTGCGATAGTGCATTCAGAGGCCACAACCAAAGTGCAATAACCTGTGACTCTGAGATTGCAATCAGAGGAGTGTCAATGACGCCCTCGATGAAGCAACGACCTGCTCTAATACCAATTGTTGGAGTTAGACGTCTACAGAAGCACAGGAACAGCACAAGGAAGAAGAAGAAGCTTGGAGCACAACATAGAATACTGAATGTATTACTAGAGAATGTACAAAGATAAGTAGCCAATTAGGGCAATAGGCATATATACAAGCCGAGGGAAAAAAACCTCCTAAAGAGGGAAAACAGTGCCCCGGCAGTCCTAGTGTGTTCACACACATCACTACCTAAATATATCAACAGAACCATGCCTTAAGAGAGAGGATTAGGAAGAAATCCTCAACCATGGCTTTTGGGGCAAGTGGTTAGCCCATCCCACTCCTAACCGGGAGGTTGTGAGTTCAATTCCCAAGATCGTTGTCAGAGCCGAGTTGAGAAATTGGGCAAGACAGAGGTTTTTGCCTCATTCATGGGCACTTGGAAAAAGCAGTTATCTATGATGAGTGTGAAATTGGACCTGGGATAGGTCCAAATTTGGTCCATGTGTTGGAGTTTGAGGTTGGTGGAAGTGCTCATGCATGGAAAGTGGGTCCAAGAGAGGTAGAAGGATCCACAACAGAGCATTGAGGTCAATGCTCAGTCTAAGGGGAAAGAAATGAGAAATAATCCTAGTAGGAGATGGTTGAACCATGCGTTAAGAGAGAGGATGAAGAAGTAATCCACAACCATGTCTTTTGGGGCAAGTGGTTAGCCCATCGCACTTGTAACCGAGAGGTTGTAAGTTCAATTCCCAACAAATACCTTGTAACCAAGGTAATCAAGTTGACCAACTGACATCAAACTACATGATAACTAATACACATGGCATACATTATACATAGTAAATTTTGAACCATCAATGAACTGCACAACCACATCTCTGATCCCCACAACATCACCCTCGTAAGAGTCACCAAGTCTCATAGTACCAAGAGACTTTGCTACATAATTAGAGAACGATTCTCTGTGTAGTGTCACATGGAAAGAAGCACGAGAATCTAGCAGCCACATGAGGGACTGAGAATCAGCCATAAGAGCCTCAGCTGGCACATTGCTATCGAGTGTCAACACATCAGCATCACCAAAAATAGCATTAATTTCTTCAATCTTCATAGTCGAAGTAGATGGTGCAGGTAGCTGTTTAACATGCTCATCAAAATCCTCTCCTTTACCTTAAGCATTCTTTGATGTATAATAGTCATGCTTCATGTGTCCTTTCTTATGAAACTAATGGCATTTGATATCCCTCTTCCTTGATTTACTTCTACTCTTATTCCGTTGACCATTCTTTTCCTTGTTCTTGCTCCCGCCACATTGTTGATTCTTTCCTTGGTAAGAATCACGAACATCATATGCATCCCCAATCTGACTGCCAACCATAAATTTTCTATGAATCTTCTCACTCAAGAGTGCTGACATATGTCATCATAAACTAGTTAACCACTAGGTGCACTATTGCTAATAGCTGTGCAAAACGTATCCCATGATGATGGGAAGGTGCATAACAATAAGATGGCTTTCATTTCATTATCCATATCCATTTTTTGAGCCTGTAACTGGGAGAGTATAGCATAAAATTCATTTAGATGAGCAACAATACTATATATGTCCTTCATGTGATGGTCATATAATTTTCTCATCAGTTACACTTTATTTGATGATGTCTCTTTTTCAAATGTATTGAATCACTTCTTCCAAAACTCCTCTACACTTTCACAGTCTAATACTCTAACGTAAACATTATCTGCCAGGTGCAATCAAATGGTAGACCTAGCCATTTCATCTAACTCATCATAATCATCTTCATCCATGTCAGCAAGCTTCTTTGAGATTCCATTTACTAGCTTCCATTGCCTCCTTTGAATCAACACATCTTTAATATGATTCTTCCATAGAACAAATTTTGTGCCATCAAATTTTCGAATCTCAAAATTTTGTTTGCCATACAAGTTATACTTCCTCCTCAGAACACTGGCACTAGACCCTGATCTACCACACGTGCATGAGACCTCTGATGCCATGATGGTAGAGAAGTAAATAGAATGATAATGGAGCTAGGAAAGTACAAATAACACTAAGGCTCAAACAAGGGTGACCAAGTGTCAGATTTTGGAAGAGAATTCAGTAGTGTTCCCATAAAAGTGAATTAATGAACAATAATGACCAACGAAAAGGATTACATGAGAATAAATATGCTCATACTAGTATGAATATCAAGGAGTTGAAAAAACAAAAAATCTTGAAAAATTTTGCTAGAGTATCCTCTGCAAAATGAGCATATCTATACTAAGATGAGTCTATGATCTAAAGGTCTAACCAGTTCAGATAGATCTGAAATTGGACACCATTTAGTCACTCATATGTACGACCAAAGATCTCAAGACTAAATGGGTTCAACCCCATAGGGAGCATGGGGAGAGAGTTTTGCCCAAAGAGCTCTAGAGCCTTCTAACTTAAGTTAGCGTGACTTAACTTGAGTCTAATGAGACTTAACTCGAGTGGCGAGTACACCAACCACTAGTGGACTCTAGTGGAAGGTACTAAAGTAGTGGTCGAGATCAATCCAGCCACTAGTAGACTCTAGTGGAAGATATGAAAGGAGTGGAGGAGATTGCACATGCGCTTGTGGACTCTAGTTACATTTGTGGTTCTCGTTGATTCATGCAGCTATATATACAAGCATAAGGTTGGGAGGAGACTCATCTCTCTAGCACGTGGTGGTCTTAGTTCCTAGTTTATTGCACAGGTATCAGAGCACTTCAAGGTTAAGTGTTGTTGATCGAAAATATTTGTTATAGTTATGAAGAAGTAGGAATTTGAAATTGAAATAATTTTTCAACTAAAGAATAAAGTGACTAAGTCAAGCACCAAGTTCCTAGTGTGACTCAGTAGATTCAATCCTTTGACTCTAAGCAATGCACAAGAACTGTATTCCTAGTAAGGAGTCATAAAGATTGAATATAGGCATGAAATTAATCTCAAATGAAGCATTATTTTAGTAAAAAACTCATCAATAGAACCTCACTCGGTTGACACACTGATGTTAGATACCACACTAGTATCTTGTGGTTGGATGATGTTTTAGATTTGCTCTGAATCTTCTTGAGAATCCAGTTTATTTCGCTTAAACATAGAAAAACAAAATGCTTCAATACCTTGTTGAAACAGATCTTTAAAAAGTTAAAGTCTTGGGTCATCAAGTATTTGACTCATATCAAGTTTATATCTTAGAAGTTTGAGTTAGTTATACAGTGTTTTAGTTATTTCCTTTCCCTTTGCATATCTTTTGGAATAAACTCAGATATGGTATTTGATTTCTTTCACAAAAGTCCAGGGCTAGCAGATTGGAACCAGATAACTAAATTAAACATCCTAGATGGATGTTTTGTATAAGAACTTATTCAATCTTCAAAAGCTAAAAAGTCCAAGATTGACTTATCCTTTCGGGTTTGCTTCTAGTTACTAGCATCGCTCTTTTGACTTTCTAGAGATCGGTACACTCTAGAATAGTGAAGTTAGGAATCGTTCATCAAATTGACAATCCCCAAGAACTTCTAGCTTTGAGAACTTCCTGAGGAGTGGGGTCTTTGAGAAAATTTTCCTAAGTTAGACAATTTTGGTTTTCAATTTGGCTTGTTCAACTTATAGTATGGTTGACCCAAAGTAAATGGACAACTTTGTCCTATAGTTTACATAGGATTTTCAAGCCTATTAGGACTGACTAAACCTCAAGTCGGGTGAAAAAATCAAGTAACTTTTGGATGGGAATAAACCATTATACAAACACCCAAGTTAGATGTTTGGAACAATCAAACTTCAAGTTTTCCAAATCAAATTCATATGAATCAAGAGTTCTCAAAGTCTTGCGAGGGATAATAATCCCGCCTTAATTATTAAACTCCATGCACC
Source organism: Ceratopteris richardii (assembly GCA_020310875.1). Classification (NCBI taxonomy): domain Eukaryota; kingdom Viridiplantae; phylum Streptophyta; class Polypodiopsida; order Polypodiales; family Pteridaceae; genus Ceratopteris; species Ceratopteris richardii. Next base: position 120,667,423 of record CM035416.1, on the reverse strand, counting down.
AATTATGCCTAGAAATGGACTACTAATTAGAGCCATCCATTTTATATGTTTGTGCCTAGATCGTACATCGAGAAACAGTGAGGTGGCTAAGGATGTTTTTAGATCCACCCTTATAATTCATTCACTACTTTGTACTTTGACCAGTTTATCAAAGTGCAAAGCCAGATAGTGTTTTGAATCATTTGGGTAGGGATCCCACCACAGAGATGAGACATTTTCTTCTAGTTTTAGAACATGATCATGCTCTTCTCGTTCAAGAACATGAGGCTCAGGGGTTGCCTACGGTTATTATATATAGCTTTATTTTTTAGGATGAACACTTTTCCTAAGGGTGTAATAAATTAAGTCTATGATCTAAAGGTCTGATCGGTTCAAACATATCTGAAATCGGACACTGTTTGGTCACTCATATGTACGGCCAAAGATCTCAAGACTAGACCTATGTATAAGTTCATGTGGTCTCTTAAACAAGTCATCCACTTAGCCTAGTGGTTAAGTCTAAAGGTTGTGAAGGAGGAGGTCTTCAGTTCAACCCCCATGGAGAGCATGGGGAGAGAGTTTTGCCCAATGAGCTTTAGAGCCTTCTAACTCAAGTTATCGTGAGTTAACTGTTGGTGTGTAAAACACCACAAGAACTAAACTAATGTGGTATTAGAAGACCTCCATAACCACCATTAGCTTAGCAACACTCACATTATGAATCTTCATCTCTGAACTTAGTGAAAATCAAAATTTCACTTCACAGAAATCTGCGCCTTTTCTTCAATCCTTCAATCTGACCTGTATTAGCTCAATCTTTGCCAAATCTTTTGATTACTTGCTAAGAGAAGTTCTTGCTAGTGTTAAGCAACACATAACAAACAAAACTTTCAAGCAATAACTTCACAATCCTCTGATTTTGTATCAACCTTTACACTATGTCTGAAAACTGAAAATGTACTTCATCGATTTGACATACCTTCACTCTTAAACTGATTTCTCTGAGTACGCGTCCCGTTTCTCAAAGATCTTTTGACCAAATGTAGTTGAGGATTATAGCTTTCCAACGAGCTATCACTTACCAAAAACTTTACACCATGCTTCGAGATCTGACCTTCAGAAGATCAGTCAAATATGCGCCAGAAAAGTCGTAACTGTCAACTAACTTTCATAGTCATATGAAATGACTTGAGACTCAATGTACAATAGGAATTAGACACAATGCTTCTACACAAACATGTGTTGATTATCAGAGAAGGTGTGTACAAAATGGCTTGGCCTAATTTTGCTCACAGCCATGGAAAACTCTATCAGACTCAGAAATTTTCTCTCACCATCTCTCTCAGAAATTACACGACTTTTCTCTACTCCCTCAAACTACAAAATTGAGTTCTCTCATACATGTTTCTGACTCAAATTAACTTATATACCTATGGTTTACATTCATCTAGACTTGAACTCATAAGTTCTAAAGATCAATTACAAATCTAGACTCTAATTTTGCACTAATTTACAATAGTGAAATTGTCCCTTCACTTAGGCTTGATTTTCTGTAGGTCTTTCCTTCACTTCTTCTTTCCTCCATCATATGTCTCCATATGTCTTCATATATCAATGCCTAATTAGTGAGTGAAGCCCCAACAGCTCCCCCTCAATCACTAATTAGCATAGTTTGACTTCTTCACATAATCTCCTTCTCTTTTATTCCTGCCATCTCCTTGAACTTACTTGTCTTTACTCCATCCAAGCTTTTTGTCATAATATCTGCAATCTGATCTTTTGTGGAAGTATACACCACTTCAATCTCTTTCTCCATTACCTTTTCTCTAAGAAAATGATACTGTATCTCTATGTGCTTTGTCCTTTCATGAAACACAGGATTTGCTGCAAGATATAATGAACTCATGTTATCTCCATGAATAATGGGTATACCTTGATCAATTCCCAAGCTTTTGAATAATGTCTGCATCCATATGACTTCCTTTGCTGCTTCCACAAGTCCTTTGTATTCAGCTTCTGTTGATGATAAGGCCACTGTGTGTTGTTTCTTTGAACACCAACTCACAAGCTTATCTCCAATGTATATCATGTAGCCATGAGTAGACCTTCTGTCATCTTGACTTCCTGCCCAATCTGAATCACTATAGGCTCTCAATCTTATATCTGATGTAAAAGGATAATACAATCCTTCTTTCAAAGTCCCTTTGATATATCTAAGGACTCTTTGACCTGCAATCCAATGTGGATCCTTTGGACAATGCATGAATTGGGAAAGAACACCAACTGCATAACTAAGATCAGGCCTTGTTAGAGTTGCATAAATCAAACTTCCAACTAAAGATTGATACTTCCTCATGTCCTTGAACTCTGCACCAACATATCTACTGAGTTTGTGATTGACTTCTAATGGTGTAGATGCCTCTCTGCAATTCTCCATGTTGAACTTCTTTAGAAGATTCAAGAGATACCTTTCTTGTGATACATAAATGCCATGCTCTGCATAAGTGATTTCCATTCCAAGAAAATATGACAATTTTCCTAGATCACTTATCTTGAATTCTCTTTCAAGTAGCTTCTTCACCTCCTTGATTCCTTCATTTGAGGTACCTGTAATTATAATGTCATCTACATATATACAAATGTAGATCATACCTTCATCTGTTCTTTTGATAAGTAAACTTGCATCTGCCTTTGAACTTTGATACCCAAGGTCATTAAGATACTTTACAAGTCTATAATTCCAAGCTCTTGGAGCTTGCTTCAAACCATAAAGGGCTCTTCTCAACCTGCAAACATAATTTGGAAACTTATGATCTGCAAACCCTTGAGGTTGCTCCATGTAAACCTCATATGATATATATCCATTCGAAAATGCATTCTTAATGTCCAATTGACTCAATGTCCATCCTTTTGATGCTGCAATGGCAATGATTGTTCTTATAGTTGACATCTTTGCCACAGGACTGAATGTCTCATCATAATCTATGCCAAATGTTTGAGCATAGCCTTTAACCACCAATCTAGCTTTGTATCTGGCTATAGTTCCATCTGCATGCTTCTTAACTTTGTAAACCCATTTGTTTCCAATCACTTTCTTACCATTAGGTTTTGGGACAAGTTCCCAAGTTTTGTTCTCTTCAAGAGCATCAAATTCTTCCTTCATTGCTACTTCCCATTGTCTCTTACCCTTTGCTTCATCATAGCTTTGAGGTTCTTCATCTTCCTTAACCATGTAAGCATAATTTTTCTGAGTCAAGTAAGAAGTGTCATATGAATACCTTGTAGGTTGATTCCTTATTCTGGTTGACCTTCTTGGTTCACACTCTTCATGTCTATCTGGATGTACTTCTTCATCAAATATTGGTCCATCTTCATTCCTTCTATATGATCCAACTCTTGATGTGCTTGCTTGCATATGTGCTTCATCTCCATCTATTTGCATATGTGACTTACCTCTTGCACTCCTTCTTATCTCTTCTTCAAATGTTTCAAGCTCACATTCTTTATCTGTATACCAACTCTTCTGTTCATCAAAGGTCACATCTCTGGAAACAATAAAATGTTTAGTTAAAGGACTCCATAGCCTATAACCCATTTGCTTTTCATCATACCCAATAAACACATATCTTTCTGCCTTTGGTTCAAGCTTATGTCTGAGTTGTGATGGTACATAAGCATAGGCAATTGACCCAAACACTTTACAATGGTCAAGTGTTGGTTTCTTACCCCACCAAGCTTCATAAGGGGTCATACCATTCAAAACTCCACATGGTAACCTATTCACAAGGTATGTGGCTGTATTTACAGCCTCAGCCCAAAGATAATTAGGGCAATTCTTTTCCTTTAACATTGCTCTTGCAAATTCAACCAATGTTCTATTCCTCCTTTCTGCCACCCCATTATGTTGAGGTGTATACCTGCAAGTTATCTCTCTCTTGATACCTGCATTCCAAAGATAGTCATTAAATTCTTGGGAGAAGTATTCTCCCCCTCCATCAGACCTTAGCCTCTTGAGTTTGTGACCTGTAACTCTTTCTGCATAAGCATGAAAATGTTTGAAGGCTCCAAAGACTTCTGATCTTTCCTTTAGAACATAAAGGGTTATCCACCTTGTAGCATCATCAATAAACAAAACATAATACCTAGATCCATTTATTGAACCTTCTTTTGTTGGTCCCCATACATCTGTATGTATGAGTTCAAGCAAACCATCATGCTTGAAACCTTTCTTCTGAAATGGTTGTCTATGAGCTTTTCCCATCTGACAAGCTTCACACTTGTATATCATATGTTGATTCTTTACATTTGGTAGTCCCAATACAGATTGATTCTCCACCATAGTTTTGATTCCTCTTTCATTGAAATGTCCCAATCTTTTATGCCAAAGATCTAACTCTGTAATTACTTCATCACCATGTGTAATTAGGGCTTGACCAACATTTCCTTGCACTTTGAGAGTAAAAAGTCTACCTTCCTTCTTACCACAAACAATGGGTTTGTATGCATCCTCTGGATCTTCAACAAATACCCCTTCATTTGTAAATCTGACTTGAAAACCTTTTTCCACTATTTGTCCAACACTAATCAGATTCTTTGGTATTGTTGGAACATACAAAACATTTGTTAATAAATCAGCTCCACTCCTGCACTTCACCTTTCCAATTGAATGCACATTGTGTTTTGTATTGTCACCTGTTTGTACTGTATGACTTGAATTTCCTTCTTCCAATTCTGACAATAATTCTATATTACCTGATAAATGATTTGAACAACCAGAGTCAATATAGAATACCTTGAGATCCTCCTTCTCTGATGAACTAATTGAATTCATCATCAATGTTGTATGGTTGTCATTCTGTGTATCATTTGCATAATTGTAATATGTAGTGTTGTATGATTGGTTCTGATTCCAATTTCTTCCACCACCTCTACCAAAACTTCCTCTTGAATTATGTCTTCCTCTTTGAAATTGATTCTGAAACCTTCCACCTCTACCTCTGCCATTGTTGTTCTGATTTTGATTTGCTCCTTGTTGATTGTGCCAACAATCATATGCTAGATGATTGCTCAATCCACAAATCCAACATGTCTTCTTGTTATTGTTCTGATTACCTCTACCTCTTCCATTACCTCGACCTTTACCTCTGCCAAAACCTCTTCCTCTTGCATAATTTGCTTGAGTTGTTGACTCTTCTTCATCCTTTGCTTTGCCTTTATCTCCTTTCTTTTTGTTCTTCACATACATTGCAGAACTTTGACCTTTGTCTCCATCTGACTTTAAGTCTTGCTCAAATGTGAGCATCAATCCAAGTAATTGATTTAATTCTGGCACATAATGATTTAATGAAAGTTCTGTTGAAAGTACAAAAGGCTTCCACCTTTCATCACCTCTTAATCCTGCAAGTAATTGAGCTATCAACCTATGATCTTCAATATCCTCATCAATAGATCCAAGGCTATCTGCCAAGTCTTTCATCTTAGTGACATAATCACTAATGTTCTGATTTTGCTTCTTCTTGAATGTGGTGAACTCTGACCATAAGCTAGCTTTCCTAGCTTTAGTGGTGTTTTGGAAGTGGTCTTCCAAAGCATTCCAAATATCTTCAGCTGTTTCTAAACCTCTGATATGTGGCAACAAGTGATCTGTAATAGTGTTGTATATATAAGCTCTTGCACTTGCATCTCTCTTCTGCCATAGCTTCAAAGCTTCTAACTCTTCCTTCCTTGGATGACTTTCATCTTCAAATTTAGGCTTCTCCTCTTCACCTGTCACATATACCATTAAGTCCTTACTCATAAGTAAGGCCTCCATCCTCATTACCCAAGCAGGATAGTTATCTCTGTCCAATTTGTCAATGGACACATGATCTGCCATGGTATCCTTGCTTCTGCTTCAACCTGTAAGTGTAAGGTTAAAGAATGATACCTTTTGTAGACCTTTACTCTTGGGAGCAACTTCGAAATACTCTTCTGATGACTTTTGGTTGTTGAACACCTCAGCTTCCTCCTTCTTTGATAAAGAACTCTTCAAATCTTCTTGTATCTGCACTCCTTTTATTCTCGAGGACCTTATCTGCTCTGATACCACTTGTTGGTGTGTAAAACACCACAAGAACTAAACTAATGTGGTATTAGAAGACCTCCATAACCACCATTAGCTTAGCAACACTCACATTATGAATCTTCATCTCTGAACTTAGTGAAAATCAAAATTTCACTTCACAGAAATCTGCGCCTTTTCTTCAATCCTTCAATCTGACCTGTATTAGCTCAATCTTTGCCAAATCTTTTGATTACTTGCTAAGAGAAGTTCTTGCTAGTGTTAAGCAACACATAACAAACAAAACTTTCAAGCAATAACTTCACAATCCTCTGATTTTGTATCAACCTTTACACTATGTCTGAAAACTGAAAATGTACTTCATCGATTTGACATACCTTCACTCTTAAACTGATTTCTCTGAGTACGCGTCCTGTTTCTCAAAGATCTTTTGACCAAATGTAGTTGAGGATTATAGCTTTCCAACGAGCTATCACTTACCAAAAACTTTACACCATGCTTCGAGATCTGACCTTCAGAAGATCAATCAAATATGCGCCAGAAAAGTCGTAACTGTCAACTAACTTTCATAGTCATATGAAATGACTTGAGACTCAATGTACAATAGGAATTAGACACAATGCTTCTACACAACATGTGTTGATTATCAGAGAAGGTGTGTACAAAATGGCTTGGCCTAATTTTGCTCACAGCCATGGAAAACTCTATCAGACTCAGAAATTTTCTCTCACCATCTCTCTCAGAAATTACACGACTTTTCTCTACTCCCTCAAACTACAAAATTGAGTTCTCTCATACATGTTTCTGACTCAGATTAACTTATATACCTATGGTTTACATTCATCTAGACTTGAACTCATAAGTTCTAAAGATCAATTACAAATCTAGACTCTAATTTTGCACTAATTTACAATAGTGAAATTGTCCCTTCACTTAGGCTTGATTTTCTGTAGGTCTTTCCTTCACTTCTTCTTTCCTCCATCATATGTCTCCATATGTCTTCATATATCAATGCCTAATTAGTGAGTGAAGCCCCAACATTAACTTGAGTCCAATGGGACTTAACTCGAGTGGTGAGTACACCAACCACTAGTGGACTCTAGTGGAAGGTACTAAACGAGTGGTCAAGATCACTCCAGCCACTAGTAGACTCTAGTGGAAGATATGAAAGGAGTGGAGGAGATTGCACATGCACATGTGTTACATTTGTGGTCCTCATTGATTCAAGGAGCTATATATATAGGCATAAGGTGGGGAAGAGAGTCATCTCTCTAGCATGTGGTGGTTGTAATTCCTAGTTTCTTGCAATATGACTAGTGTCAAAATCTCATAAGATTGCAAGTACTAACATGTTTACTTGCATAGTGAATCACTGACTCCATTGCATATAATTAGTTACCTAGAAGAAGTCAACTAGGCTTATTGGGTGTCTCCCAGTTAAGAAAACCTCACCAAAACCCTCTTTATCAAATGTAAAAGGCTTTATGAAAAAACATAATCGCTATATCACTGACCACATGGACATACATAAGCGGTATCCAAAGAAGCATACATAGTATGTATTTGATCAATATATGTAGTAAAATGGCACTAAAAGGCTGAATTTACTGCCCAAAGAGTGGCCAACAACACTTGCAAGTGTATATCAACTATGTTTGTTAGGCTCAAACCTGCATAGACTTGCAGTGGTTTCTCCCACCATAACTAAAACCTTTCAAGAAACCTATAAATTGACTAGTGTGGCTGAAAACATATCCCCAAAAGGTGAACATTCATTGTCAAAGAAGTACAAAGAGCACTCTTCTTGATTTTCTTGGACCTCTATGAAGAGAACTATGCATGAAAGTACTCCTAGATGTCTCCAAAAAGCATCCCAAAAATGCTTCAAAAAATAGGCTTTGAAAGCAAAGAATGTAGCTTTGAGGGCGCCAAACTTGTTGAAGATAATGTGAACCTTAGTATTTCCCCTTCTTCAAGCACCACAAGAGTGTATCTTAGTGGCAAGAGATTTCCATGGTTAAGTGAGCTCCGGGGGGAACAATAGTGGATGGGTGACCTCTCGAGAAGTACTGGGAACCTCTGTCTTCCTTGATGAGTAAGATCCTCCCTTCCACTCAGCCATCGACACCAACATGTTGGAGACCTCTAAACCTCCAAAGGCTTGATCTATACTGATTTAAGAGCACCTCTATATCAGTTATAGACCAAACTTTACACAAATGTTACCTTAACTTATCATGTCCTTCACTATCACTTCTCCAAGTGAAAATTTTTCTACTTCAAGAAATCTGCTTCAAAGATTGACTTCATTACCTACACATATCTTTAGATTTCTTCAATGTAATGATATAAATACCTCCACGCTATCTTTGCACAATCATATCAACCATTAGATCTTCAAAAGAATCATTAAAACTTTAATTTGATATTTAAGATCAAAGGTATGCTAGAAATTGTCTTCCTGAACAAGCGACTTTGACATAGTCAACTTCTACGGTTGATGAATGCTCATACATAAAAAACTTTACACTGTGCACTGAGATCCAAGCAAAACAATGTCACGAAAATATGCACGAATCTGAGAGTTCTATCTGTAGACTTTACATATACATGTTCCTATTGATCATACACATAGCCTGAAAGGAATTAGACTACGAAACTTTGAACATAGCTTCATTAGCTTCTAGATTAGATGTGTACAAAAGATTTATTGATCCACATGATCAGGTTGAGAGAAATCAGAGAAAGACTTGATGCTAACTTATGAAGATGACTCTCTACACATCTATCTCATTGACACTTGGCTTCTAATGACTCTCTCACATATTTATTTACATCATTGACTTATATACATATGATCCTAGACTCATCCCGCTTCTATTACATATTTCTTATCATCCTAAGGATCATCTATATCCATTTTACAAGAATTCTCAACCAATAATGTACATATGTGTACAAGCTATAATTCTAAGATTTCTTCATTATCTCCAATGAATTCTTTGACTTCATTATGATTCTTGACTTGCTTCAAGTTCTTCATAATCATCAATATGAGATTATTTTGTTCCAACAGCTCCCCCTCAATCACTAATTGTGGTTAATCCATTCTTTTTTATTCCTCTTATCTCTTTGAACTTCTGTAGCTTAGGTCCATCTAAGCTTTTTGTCAACATATCTGCAACTTGCTCTTTTGTTGGTGTATACAACACTTCAATTTCTTTATCAAGTACCTTTTCTTCAAGAAATGATACTGAATCTCTATATGTTTATTCCTAGCATGAAAAACGGGATTAGCTGCCAAATATAATGAACTTATATTGTCTCCAAAAATAATTGGAGTACTCTGATCAGTTTCAAAGCTCTTCAACAAGGTCTTTAACCATATCACGTCTTTTGCAGTCTCTACCATTCCTTTATCCTCAGCTTTTGTGGATGAAAAAGCAACTGTATGTTGCTTCTTTGAGCACCAAGAAACTAACTTATCTCCAATATAACAAAGATAACCATGAGTAGACCTTCTATCATCTGAATTGTCTGCCCAAACTGCATCACAAAACACTTTGATTCTTGTGTCAGAAGTAAAACCATAATACAAACCTTCACTCAGAGTTCCCTTGATGTATCTGAGTACCCTTTGAGCTGCAATCCAATGAGTTTTCTTTGGACAATGCATAATTGTGATAACACACCCACTACATATGATAGATCTGGTCTTGTCAAGGTAGCATACATCAAACTAACTACCAAACTCTAATATTTATTCATGTCATTAAATTCTTCACCTCCATATCTACTCAATTTATGATTTACCTCCAATGGTATGGTTAAAGGCTTGCAATCTTCCATGTTGAGCTTGACCAGAAGATTCTTCAAGTATCTCTCTTATGCAACATATACTCCATGTTGAGTATACACAATCTGCATTCCTAAGAAGTAAGATAAGTTTCCCAAGTCACTTATCTTAAATTCCTTCTCTATTTGATTCTTAAGCTCCTTGATTCCTTGAGTATCTATACCTGTAACAATAATATCATCAACATAAATACACATGTATATATACCCATTTTCACTTGCCTTCACTAGCAAACTACTATCTACCTTTGAAGGTTGTTATCCACATTCATTCAAGGACTTAACAAGCCTGTAATTCCATGACCTTGAGGCTTTCTTCAAACCATAGAAAGCTCTCTTGAGCTTACACACATAATCTGATCCAATTGAATCCATGAAACCCTCTGGTTGCTCCATGTACACTTCATCTGCAATATATCCATTTAGAAATGCATTCTTCATATCTAATTGTGACAACTTCCATCCTTTACAAGTAGCAATAGCAATTAGAGATCTAATTGTAGACACCTTAGCAACTGGACTAAAGGTTTCATCATAATCTACCCCATAGGTTTGGCCATGACCTTTAACCATAAGTCTAGCTTTGTATCTAGACACCTGACCATTTGCAAACCTCTTTGTTTTATACCCCCACTTACATCCAATCACCTTTTGGTTCTTTGGTCTTGGCACCAATTCCCATGTCTCACTCTCAAGTAGAGCATCATACTCTTCTTGCATTGCCTTCTCCCAATTTTGCTTTCCTTTAGCTTCTTCATATGTGGTTGTATCTTCTTCTATCTTCACAATATAAGCATAATCTTTTGTTGTTAAGAAAGATGTATCATAGCTATACCTGATAGGTTCTTTTCTTTCTCTCAAAGATCTTTTGACCTCTGCACTTCTTGAAGTCTCAGCCACATTTGATTCTAGATCAAATCTTGGCCCATCTCCAAAATTTTCGTGCAATTTATGTTTACAATCAACATCATCAATATCTTCTTCATACGCCCTTACTTTTGTCTTCCCTTTCCTTTGTATTTCTTCAACATCTGTATGATCATTTGTTGACCATGTATACCATGTGCTTTGCTCATCAAATGTAACATCTTTTGTAACAAGAAATTGCTTTGTAGATGGACTCCACAATCTGTAACCCATCTGTCTATCATCATATCCAATAAACACATACTTCTCTGCTTTGGGTTTTAGCTTATGTATTAATTGTGAAGGAACATAAGCATATGCTAAACATCCAAATATCTTACAATGATCAAGAGTAGCAGGTTTCTTACCTCACCATGGTTCATAAGGTGTTCTTCCATTCAAAGCTTTACATGGTAACCTATTCACAAGGTATGTTGCAGTGTTGATAGCTTCTGTCCATAAGTAGTTTGGACAATTCTTCTCTTTCATCATTGATCTTACAAACTCTATAAGAGTTCTATTTCTTCTTTCTGCAACTCCATTTTGTTGAGGGGAGTACCTGCAAGTTACTTCTCTTTTTATACCTGCATTCCACAAATAATCATCAAACTCTTTAGAAAAATACTCTCCCCCTCCATCTGATCTCAACCTTTTGAGCTTTTGTCCTGTAATCCTTTTTGCATAAGCAAGATAATGCTTGAATGTCTTGAACACTTTTGATTTTTCCTTGATTACATAAAGTGTAATCCACCTTGTTGCATCATCAACAAACAATACATAATATCTGGATGCATTTATGCTATAGTCCCTTGAAGGACCCCACACATTTGTATGAACCAACCCAAGCATGTTTGAGTACTTGTATCTTGACTTATTGTATGACCTTTTGTGTGCTTTACCTAATTGAAAAGCTTCACACTTGTACACCATGTGTTGCCCTTCAACATTTGGCAATCCAAGCACTACATCATTCTTTGACATTTCTTTTATGGCTCTCTCATTGAAATGACCTAGCCTTTTATGCCATACGTCTAACACAGACATCTTCTAACCTCCATAAGTAAACAATGCATGTCCCACATTACCTTGCACCTTGAGAGTAAAAAGCCTTCCTTCCTTTTTACCTGCAATGATGTTTCTATATCCCTGATTTGGATCTTGCACATAAACACCATCATTTGTGAATCTGACTTCATATCCTTTCTCCACAATTTGTCCTACACTTATCAAGTTTTTAGGAATAGTAGGAACATAAAGTACCTTGCGTAAGAGTGTGCTTCCACCCTTTGTCTTCACTGATCCAATGCTTTCCACTTTATGCTTGGTGTTATATCATGTTTGAATTGTATGTCCATTCACCTTTGCTTCCATATCAGTCATCAATGATATCTTGCCACTCAGATGATTGCCACATCCTGAGTCAATATAAAACAACCTTTGGTCTTCTCCCACTGCTTCATGTGTTGCATTCTAGATGAGAGTCATGTCATCCTTCTGATCTGATGCATAATTATAGTAGTTGTTGTTGGAGTTAGACGTCTGCGGAAGCACCTGAACATCACAAGGAAGGAAAAGAAGCTTGGAACTCAACACACAATACTGAATGTATTACTAGAGAATTTCAAAGATACATAGCCCATCAGGGCAATAGGCATATATACAAGCAGGGGGAAAAAAACCTCTTAAAGAGGGAAAAAAGTGCCTCGATGGTCCTAGTGTGTTCACACACATCAATACCTAAATATATCAACAAATCCCCCCTAGGAGTGATGTGGTGAACAAGGAGATGACACTCATGTATAAGGAAGTGCCAAGCTATGTGGAAATCACTCCACAAAAGGAAGTAAGCCCAAAGCTTTGCGGAAAGCTTCAAACTTCTCCCTAGGCAGAGCCTTCGTGAAAAGGTCTGCAATGTTCTCCTGTGTGGGCACATATGCCAAGTTGATCTCCCTAGCAAAGAACCTCTCCCTGACATAGTGATAATGCACCTCAATGTGCTTAGTGCGAGCATGAAACACAAGGTTCCTCGCAGTTGTCAATGCGCTCTGACTGTTAGTGAAGATGATGGTGGAAGAATTCTAACCAACACCCAAATCAGCCATAAGGCGTCTGCACCACACACACTCAATAGTCGCTGTGAAAGCTGCCCTATACTCAGCCTCACAACTAGAAGTGGCCACAGTAGGCTGCTTCTTGCTCAACCAAGATATACATGAGCTACCAAGCATGAAGCAAAAGCCACTAGTGGACACACGAGTGTCATAGCAACCAACCCATGTGCAATCAGATAGGCATTTATCGTCTCATACCAAGCATGTGGTGCTTGCTTTAAACCAACACACCTGGTTTTCATGCCCTTTTTGCACAAAGCCACGGGGCTGAAAAACATACACATCTTCATGCAAGTCACCATTCATAAATGTTGTTTTAACGTCCAACTGATGTACATTCCAACCATGATGAGCTGCAAGTGCACAAATGCTCCGAACAGTAGTCATACGGCATGTAGGTGCAAAGGTCTCATCAAAATCAATGCCTCTTTCTTATGCATAACCCTTTGCAACCAGCCTAGCCTTATACTTGTCAACTGTACCATCCAGTTTATGCTTCAGCTTGTATACCCACTTAGTGCCAATGGCCTTCTTGCCAGGAGGCAAGTCACATAAAGACCAAGTACCATTCTTCATTATAGCATCATATTCAGATTGCATAGCAGTCATCCAATTTCCTAAATTTTGCGCTTCATCGAATGAAACACGCTCATTCTCATCACATAGACTAGATGCAGCCATAGCATAGCAATCTGATGCAAAAGAGCCACTATGAGAGCCTGAACGAGTATGATATGATAGAGGTGCATCTAATTTGCTGTCACGCAAGGTCTGCACCAACCATTTTGGCATAGTTCTTGCTTGCTCAATATCAGCTCTCTCATCACTAAGTGCATCATGTACATCTGCATCAAAAATGGAATTATCTGCATCATCACATGAAACCTACAAAGGCTGAGGAGTTGCCTCATTAGGACCAGCACTAGACCATCCACCTGTAAAAAGAGGGAGCAAAGTATCATACATGTCTTTGGAGTTAACAAATGTCTCCTTAGTACATGAAAGCAATGGCTAAATGGCATCTTGCACAAAAAAAACATCACGGCTAACTAGAATGCATTTAGTCTATGGATGATACAGACGATAGCCTTTGCTTTCAGAACTATACCCAACAAAAATACATTTTACTACTTTATCATCCAATTTTTTGCGATGTTGTTCAGACATTAATGCATATGACAAACAACTAAAAACACGCAGATGAGCAACACATGGCTTGAAGTCATGCCAAGCCTCATATGGAGTGATAGACTGCAACGTTTTAGTGGGACACCTATTCAATACATATGTTGCACACATGACAGCCTCAAGCCAGAAACTATCTCGTAAAGCCTGACTCTTGACCATACACCTCGCCATCTCCATGAGTTACCACTTCTTTTGTTCAGCACCTCCATTCTGTTGAGGTGTATACGACATTGTACACTGGTGTTTTATCCCACATTTAGCCAAAAAGGCATTAAAATCAGAAGACATATATCCCCCCCCTCGATCAGATTGGAGGGTGCCCATTTTACATGCTGACAGATTTTCAGCCAAAACCAAAAACTGTTTGAAGCACATGAACACTTCGGACTTTGCTTTCAATGTATATACCCATGCATGCCTAGAAAAATCATCGATGAAAGTCACGAAGTAAAGATAATTCCCAAAAGAAGGTGTCTACATAGGACCACATACATCACTATGTACAAGTTGCAATTTTTGAGTAGCCCGAACTGAACCATCTTTTGGAAAGGATGAACGCTGCATTTTGCCCAAAATACATCCTTCACAAACATGTTTTCAAGGTGCCTCAAGTTTGGGCAAAGAGTACACCATTTTAGATTTCTGTAGGCGTAGCAAACTAGCAAAATTCAGATGACCAAAGTCAACCCACGAGATAGAATGCCAGAAGCAATATACACATCACCATTTGACAGATCATGAACTGTACACCTGTCATCAACATATTTCACAACCAAGCCAATCTTGGTTAATGCAGAAACTGATAACAAGTTCTTCTTGATCCCTGGCACAAATAAGGCATCTGACAAAGTGAAAGAACTACCATTAGCAATAGTCGAAATGATCTTACCAATTTCTTCTCATCTTTATCTTCCTTCTTTGAATATGCAGAATTAGCAGATTTCTGCTTACTACTTGAAGAGCTCCATTTTCCTTTGCCCTTCTAACTAGCCAGGAAAGCTTCATCTACAACTCGCAATATGGACATGTTCTGTCGGACTAATCTTCCTTCAATAGAACAGAGACTAACTCTTCAAATGATAAGGCATTCTGATTGCCTTTCATCGTCAATCGAAGAGTACAAGCAAAACTCTGATATGAATAAGGAAGACCATTCAGAATGTTCTGCAGAAGTGAGCTATCTAGTATAACCTCATCAATAGAAATCAATTGTTCCTTCAAGTCTTTGATCTTCGTTAGGAAATTGTCCATAGAATCACCTTCATTCATGTGCTCACTCTCCAATTGTTTTCGGAGGTAAGCAACACAAGCCTCATTCCTAGCTTGGTACAATGTGGTAAGTGTATCCCAAGCATCCTTAGCTATTCTGCAAGAGCGAATGTGAGGAATAATGGCATGTTTGACAGAAAAAGCTATCAATGCATGTGCCTGGGCATCTGTGCCATCCCAGCGAACCTGCTCTACAGTAGGTGTAGCAGAAACTATAGCACAAATAGGATTATGCAGAATATCATCATCTTCGACACCTTTTGCATCAGCTTCAGTACCTACAGTTGTAACAGTTGCAGGTGTGATAGGACGTTTTTCGACACCCTCCACAATGTTCCACAGTCCTTTTGCAACCAACACATGTCACATCATATAAGCCCATAACGGGTAGTTGGTACCATCCAACTTATCCTCAACAGTCAACATATTCACTGCTTTCAGCCATGGTCGGTGACTAAAATACCTTGATGCAGAAAATTGACTCTATCTCAAAACATTGAACAGAACTGCCCAGACAAGTTTTGCTAGACCTGTAGTAGACTTTGAGATGCTTATACTGGCGAATAGAAATTGGTATATACCTTTGGCACAAAAAGATGAAATAGCATGCATAAGCTCTACGCTAGTGCTTTCGGAGGCCGAAACAAGCTCAGATCGCGATTTCGACACCACAAAAGCGAAGCTGTTTTGATCTCGAAAACAGACTGAGTGTGCTCACCAAAATTCTTACGATTCGGAGACTACAACCGGAGGAATTTCAACGGTGCCCTAGATGAGCGATGACCTGCTCTAATACCAATTGTTGGAGTTAGACATCTGCGGAAGCACGCGAACAGCACATGGAAGAAAAAGAAGCTTGGAGCTCAACACACAATACTGAATGTATTACTAGAGAATGTACAAAGATACGTAGCCCATTAGGGCAATAGGCATATATACAAGCCGGGGGAAGAAAACCTCCTAAAGAGGGAAAAAAGTGCCCTAGCGATTGTAGTGTGTTCACACACATCACTACCTAAATATATCAACAGTTGTTGTTGTAGGACTGAGATTGAAAGCTTCTTCCACCTCCTCTAGCATATGATGTCCTACCACCTCTTCCTCTGAAGTTACCTCTTTGATTTCTGCCTCCTCTACCTCTTTGATTGAAACTCTGATTATGACTTCCACCATTCTGATTGTTATACCAACAGTCATTTGCCAAATGGTTTGTTCTACCACAAATCCAACAAGCTTTAGTATTATCTTTGTTCTTACCTCCTCTTCCTTTACCTCTAAAATTCATCTTTCCTTTTGTGAAATTAGCTTGGCTTGAAGTTCCTTCATCATCAGTTGACTGCTTCCCTTTGCCATTCTTTTTCTTGTCCTTGGAATACATAGCTTGACTTGCACTCCTATCATTATCTCCCTTAATATCCTGCTCAAAAGTTAGCATGTGTCCTAGTAATTGATTAAGATCAGGAGTAAAATGATCTAATGACAATTCTATGGACAATATGAAAGGCTTCCATTTCTCATCTCCTCTCTAACTTGTAAGTATCTGTCTTACAAACGTATCCTCTTCAATATCTTTATCTACTAATCCCAAGCTATTTGCAATATCCTTCATCCTTGCCACATAATCAAAAATTGATTGTGAGCTCTTCTTCTTGAAAGTTGTGAACTTAGCCCATAATGAGGACTTCCTTGACTTGGTTGTATTTTGGAAATGCTCTTCCAAAGCATTCCACACATCTGTTGCACTTTCTAATCCTCTAATATGAGGTAGAAGATAATCATTTACAGCCATGTAAATGATGCTCCTAGCTTGAGCATCCTTCCTCATCTAGTTCTTCAAATCTGCAAGCTCTTCCCTAGTTGGAACACTAAGATATTCAAACTTAGGCTTTTCTTCTTCTCTTGTGATGAATGCCATCAAATCTCTGCTCATGAGGTGTGCCTCCATCCTCATGGACCAAGCTCGATAGTTCACCCTATCTAGCTTATCACTCTGCAAGCTCTCTCCCATCTTTGATCTTTTGTGTCTGCAATTACTTTATGGTGATATAGTGTACCTTTGATATGAAGCTTTAATCCTTCTTGATCCTTTGAACTTGTGCTTTGTTCTTCTTTAGGTTTTCTTCCAAACTTTGATCTTGTCCTCTTTGAAGAGACTTCAATGTCCGCAACAGTCGGGACTTCCAATGCTCTTTACTTCACTTATATTGCACCTTTTTCTAATACCACTATTGGAGACCTCTAAATCTCCAAAGGCTTGATCTATAATGATTTAAGAGCACCTCTATATCACTTATAGACCAAACTTTACACAAATGTTACCTTAATTTATCAAGTCCTTCACTATCACTTCTCTGAGTAAAACTTTTTCTACTTCAAGAAGTCTGCTTCAAAGATTGACTTCATTACCTGCACATATCTTCAGATTTCTTCAATCTAATGATATACATACCTCCATGCTATCTTTGCACAATCATATCAACCATTATATCTTCAAAAGAGTCATTAAAACTTCAATTTCATATTTCAGATCAAAGGTATGTTAGAAATTGTCTTCCTGAACAAGCGACTTTGACATAGTCAACTTCTAAGGTTGATTTCTCATACCACAGATCCCATTTTGCTAAATGCTTTTAGCCATAGCTTCCTTACCTTCTAACTTAGATTTTGAATGCTCACTCATGAAAAACTTTACACTGTGCACTGAGATCAGCGCAAAACAATGTCATGAAATATGCGCCACTCTGAGAGTTCTATCTGCAGACTTTACATATGCATGTTCCTATTGATCATACACACAGCCTGAAAGGAATTAAACTATGAAACTTTTAACATAGCTTCATTAGCTTCTAGATTAGATGTGTACAAAATATTTCTAGATCCACATGATCAGGCTGAGAGAAATTAGAGAAAGACTCGACGCTAACTTCTGAAGATGACTCTCTACACATCTATCTCATTGACACTTGGCTTCTAATGACTCTCTCACATATTTCTTTACATCATTGACTTATATACATATGATCCTAGACTCATCCCGCATCTATCACATATTCCTTATCATCCTGAGGATCATCTATATCCATTTTACAAGAATTTTCAACTAATAATGTACATATGTGTACAAGCTATATATCTGAGATTTCTTCACTATCTCCAATGACTTCTTTGACTTCATTCTAATTCTTGACTTGCTTCAAGTTCTTCATAATCATCAATTTGGGATTGCTATGTTCCAACACAACAGTGACTTCCATGACTTGGATGCCAAGGTCTATGCCTTGGTTGCTGCCTTAGTGGAAAGCCTTGGGTATTCTCTCCAATGTTTTTCGGAGATGAGCAACATGAACCTCATTCTTTTTCTTGGTATAAAGTGGTATGTGTATCCCAAGCATGTTCTTTTCTACTTTTTAAGAGAGAATGTGATGGATAATGGCACATTTGATAGACAAACCTATCAATGCATGTGGTTGAGCATGTCTACCATCCCAACAAAGTTGCTCTGCAGTAGCTACAACACGAACTACAACACAAATAGGAACCTAGACATCATCATCTTCAACACCATCTGCATCATCATCAATAAATATATTCACAAGTGTAGGAAGCCATTTTTCAATACCCTGCACAATATTCCATAGCCTTTTTTCTACCAATACATCACACATATGTATTGATATCATATATGCCTATAAGGGGTAATTAGTACCATCCAACTTTTCCTCAATAGCCAACATACAAAATACATCATTGCTTTTAGCCATGGCCATTGACTAAATATCCTAATGCAAAAAAATTACTCTATCACAAAAAGTTGAATAGCATCACCATATCAAGCTCTACTAAACATGTAGCAGACTTTCAAGGTGCTTGTACTTGTGATCCAAAGCCTATATATATGCTTGGCACAAAAGGAAAAGATTGCCTACATACGCACTATGATAGTGTGTTCAAAGGCTCAAACAAGCTCAAATCAAAATTTCAATGTCACACAAACAAAGCTATTTTGAATCCCTAATTACCTTGGATGTGCTCACCAATTTTTTTACGATTGTGAGACTATGACTGGAAGGGTATTTAAGATGCCCTGGATGAAGGGAGCACTTGTGCTGATACCAATTGTTGGAATTTCAGATCTGCAAAATCATGCCAACATCATAAGGGAGAAGACGAATCCTAGAGAAAAACACACAATAAGGAATGTATTACCAAGTGAACGTAGAAGAATAAGTCACTAGTTAGGGTCATAGGCATATATAAAAGCCTAGGGAAAAAACCTTATAAAGAGAGAAAGCATACCCTGGTGGTCCTAAGTGTGTTCACACTATCACTACCTAAATATATCAACATTCAAGTTTGATAAAAGCTTTGAAAAAGTCAACCTTGAGGAAGCGAATGTTTTGAAAGACTCCTTTCCATAATATAAGCCCTCCCAAATATCAAATAGCTTCAAGGATGGATCCACCTTTGACAAAAACTTTCTGATCTTCATTGATCCCCTAGTGAAGAGACTCGAAATTCCATTGGCAATGACCTTGGTGAAGATTTTCTAGATGATCTAGACCATGGTGATAGATAGCCTATTTCTTATTCTATTCTTGTTGTCTTTCTTGTGGATGAGCTTTATCACACCTTTACTCAAGCATCTAGGTAGAGCACCAACAAAAATCCTCTCTCATCAAACTAGAAAACGAGGGAGCATCATAATATCTTTAATTGTTTGGAGAACAATGTTAACAAAGCCATCAAGGCTCAAAAATTTAGCTTTCGGGAGGATGTGGATGACTTCTATGAAGTTGTAGCCTGATAATGGAGAATCAGGAGCACATGCAATGTCTAACAATATTTTTTTTCTCTTTGACCTTGGATATTAGGGCCATGCACTCTCACCTCCAACGAGGAAATGAGTTAGAAATACCAAACAATTGAGCGAAGCAGTTAACAATGAATCAATTAGAAACACCAAACGCTTGAATGAAGTGGTTAAGTTTAGTGGTTACCTATTCTCCCTTGTATGAATTAATAGAATGAAGAACTATACAAAAGAAGAAGAGGGCATTGTGCCCATGGGACCTCCCATGTCCCACAAAGCAGGGAACTAGTCTCTCTTGTATGAGTTAATAGAATGAACAGCTATACAAAAGAAGAAGGGGACATTGTGCCCATTGGACCTCCCGTGTCCCACAAAGCAGGGATAGATGTAGCATCGATGTCGACCCAAAGGCAGAAGGAGCATTATGTACTAGATGAAGCCCAAGAGGAAACGTTATTAGGAGTTACAAAGGAGTTTAATCACCTTTTGATCTCCCTCGGGGAGCCCATTTAAAATGGATCTTGTTGTTCTCTAGAGAAAACACCTTATGAAGTCAGAAGAGCACTGATTTTTTTCAATTAATAGTTCTTCTATCTGGAAGATTTAGGGATTTGCTTATAGAACAATCTTTACTAGGTTTCTGAAGTTGGTAGCACATCATTGTTTCTATTTTTCTCAAAGAGCTTAACCCCTTACTATATTCCACAATGCTGCTAAGCATCCAATAGCTTCTCAAAGTAAGGTTTGGCTATTTCTAACTTATTTCGGATTGAAGGGACAAAATCCTCCCACCACCCTCCAAACTGCAAAGCTCCTAGGGCACGAAAAAAGTAGGTGCCTCAAATCTTCCCTACCATTGGAACAACATTTACACCAAGGAGGGACGCCAAAAATTTTATTCGATTTGACATTGTTCTGATTCCGGGATCGAGAATTTGACACATTAGCATAAGTTTCTTACTCTCGATGAGGGGATGCCACATTTACTAGAACTTGAAATCCTATTTACTAGAACTTGAAATCCAAATCCTGTTGATCGATTGAATAATATCTAAATCTTAAAATCTTAAATAATTTCCTCGAATCTTATCCATTGTGTCCTGTTTTGGTTCCTGTGATGTTTCCACGATCATAAAACTTAATTCCCTAACGTCTTTGATCTTTGGAGGTTTTCCACATCCACAACCATGATACCCTTGATTGGGAACCAAATAGAATCATTATGCCAGGTACCCACTTCCACTCTTCATTAATCTTAAGGTATGGTTTCATCTTATTCCAACTCTTTAATAACAACTAGACTAGATGAGAGCCTTTAAGAGTAACGGGGAACAAGAAGAACAATAGTGTGAGTAGTGCAAAGCCCTTCCAACGATCCAAACCTCCAAGAGTAAGCTCACTTTTCGTTCAAAACATCAGCTTGGCCCAAGAGGAATCCTTATTCCTCCAAGCTTTTATAATCCATTTGGCTGCCAGCTTCTCTATAAGAGCTTGTATATCTAGAATGCCTAATCCTCTCGACTCTCTTTGTTTGTATAGTACCTCCATTTGATCTCGGGCACGCCCCTTCTATTAGGATCACCTATCCATAAAAAGTTTCTGCAGCTTCTATTGATTTTGCCAGTTCTTTATCTTTTTTTTTTTTTATAGAGTACAAGGAAAATTCAAATGTCCAGCCAGGCGGGAAACAGACCCTGGTCTTCTGCCCCACGGCATTCGACGCAAACTGCTACACCACACCCATTCTTTCAATCTACAACATGAAAGAAAATAGATTTTGAGGCAATCATAATAGTGTTAACCATGATGGCATGATCATCCAAGTTTATTTGTATTCCTTTATAGTAGTGATTTCGTTGTTTTTTGTCGATTTCGTTAAGTACCCAGTCCCATCTCTAGCCGACAATAAGATTGAATCCCAAAGGAATACCCAAGAGGCAAAAAACGTGGCCTCTTGGGGGGTCCCGTGGGATTTGGGGGGTCCCGTGGGCACTAGTCCCCTTCTCTTGTACTTTTCTTTATTTAATTCAAGTCCGGGAGAGTAGGCTATTGCCGAACTTCCTTTATATTAAAAAAAAAAAATGTGGCCACTCTGAGTAAGTTAAAAACCCATGCTCCAAAAGGAGTTGCTGTTGTTGCCCCAAAATA
Source organism: Ceratopteris richardii (assembly GCA_020310875.1). Classification (NCBI taxonomy): domain Eukaryota; kingdom Viridiplantae; phylum Streptophyta; class Polypodiopsida; order Polypodiales; family Pteridaceae; genus Ceratopteris; species Ceratopteris richardii. Next base: position 120,645,096 of record CM035416.1, on the reverse strand, counting down.
GGCTTGAATGTAGTTTTAGAGTAGTTTACTCTAGATTTTGAGGTCAAACAAAAGGTATTTAGGAAATGCTAGATGGCAACAGTAACTTAAGATCCTAGATGGCAATAGTAACTTAAGATCCTAGAGGGCATTTTTGTTGTAAACAAACATTCTCATAATTGTATGGTCTGGGTTTTCGGCCCGCTCTAAACCACAAATTGAGAAAATAGAGGAAAAATGGTTGACTAAGCAGATTAAGCCATCCATTTTAACAATAAAGAGCAGAGGAGCAAGGGGCAACCTTGACTAATTGAATAATTTAAGGGTATGGAGTGAGAGAGTTGATCGTTACTATTGATTCGAGAAATGGCATTTCCAATAGTATCGAGATAATCTTGATAAATTTAGTGCTGCATCCAAGGTATTTCAAAGATTGAAGGATAAAGTCCCATTCAACTCTATTGTAGGCTTTGCGAAAGTCAATTTTGATAAAGATAACATCCTTATTCGTTGCATGCCCAAACATTGATGATTGCCTTGAGGATGGAATTGCCCTTAATAAACCCTTTTTTTTCATTCATCCAATATCAAAGATGGAACAAATCTTCCCAAAAATTGATGATTGCCTCGAGGATGGCATTACCCTTAATGAAACCTTTTGTTTCTTCATTGATCCAATATCAAAGATGGCTAGGTATCGGATTGCCCAGGGTCTTTGTGGAATTATTATGACCCATTTGCAACATCCTAATCGACCTCTCGTTTTCAATCCTACTTTTAAAGTCTTTTTCATGAAAAATTTGAATCACCCCTTTGTTGAATAAATGGCAAGGCTTTCTAGTCTGCTTGTTTGAGTGGTTGGGCCTTTTGCCTCTTGAGGCGGAGGCGAGGGTTCAACCCCCATCAACAACATGTAAAGGACATGTTATCATGGAATGTTGTATCTTGTGGATGATGTGCCACCGTTTGTCCTGCCTCGCGGTAGTTATAACCGGAGTCTAACCCAGTTATGTAAACCCCTATTCTTGTGGGATAAGGGAGGTCCCATGGGTACTATGCCCTTCCTTGTACAGTTGCACTTTCAAAGTCAAAACCTGGAGGAGTAGGCCTCGGATGAACCTCCATTTAAAACAAAAAAAACAAAGAGGGGAACAAGAACTTCCTTGAAGGACAAGAAGAATTAATTTGTGAAGCCATCCAATCCCAAGATTTTTCCAGACGGCATTGATTCTATCACTTCCAAGATTTCTGTGTCCGTGAGAGAACCAAGAAGAAGCCTCAAGATTTTTGGGATTCTTTCGGTTCAAACTTTGCAGATAGTAGACATTTAAAGTAGATATGAAGATTCCTTCGTCAAATCTCCTCTTCAAATCTAGGGTTTCTTCTAATCTTCTTGATCGCGCTTTGGAGATGGACATAACCTTTGTTGACTTGTGTTTTGAGTCTTAGGAACGACCATTAAATCTTTTCTCTTCTGACCCTCTGGATGTTTTAGAGCTCACGTTGCACCTTGACCAAAAAAAAAATTGTATTGTTAACCGCCATTATCCAACACCTAGTAGGCATTGAAGGAGTCAATCTAGGTTGAGGTAATCACTTGTCAAACCGACTAGGAAAGAGACAAGGTTGCATGATTGGCATGGAACGAAGGAGCTTTTTGAGATGTGGTAACTCTTTGACAGCACCATCAGATAGTGGTTGAAAACCACAAGGTCCATACACTCATTACAAGAAAAAGGGGGGCGTAGCGACGCCCCCGAATTGGGAAAAAAACGGGAACCGTCACTTATACGACAAGGTCGTTGCATAAGTGACGGTAGGAATTTCGGATTCTTTTTTTTTGCCCGACCCTCGTCGCATAAGCGACGCTACTTAAAAAGTGTCGCTATCACCGTCGTTGATTAGCGACGAATTTAACGACGTTGGCAAACTGCAGAGCGTCGCATATGTGACACTCTAGAATGTAAAAAAAAAAAATTTGATTTCTCCCGGCACATTTGTGCCGGGACTTGGACGCGAGCAAGAACAGAGAGACCGAGAGAGAGAGAGAGAGAGAAAGAGCGCGCGCGAGAGGGAGAGAGAGAGAGAGCGAGACCATTGGCAGGTATGCACACACACACACACACTTACACACACATACATATGTACACACACATATACACGCATAGACACACACACACATACGCATAGACACACACACACATACACACAAATACACACACATATACACACATACACAATGCATAATGCATACACATACACACATGCACACATAATGCATACACATGCACACACATATACATGTATAACTCACATGTATACATACACATACATAATGCATATGCATACATAATGCACATGCATACATACATACACATACATAATGCTACACACACATATGCATACACACACATACACACATATGCATACATACACACATACACACATACACACATAGACACACATAGACACATACACACACATAAACACATACACACTCATAGACACACACACATACACATAGACGCGCACACACATACACACACATATACACACACATACACACATAGACACATACACACATAATGATGCATTCACACATATACACATGCATACACACATAGACACACATATACACACACACATCCAAACATACGCACTCATAGACACACATAATGATGCATTCACACACATACACATGCATACACACATAGACACACATATACACTTACACATCCAAACATACACACTCATAGACACACATTCATACACACACACATCCAAACATACACACTCATAGACACACACACATACACATAGATGCGCACACACATACACACACATAGACGCGCACACACATACACATATACACACACAGACACATACACACATAATGATGCATCCACACACATACACATGCATACACACATAGACACACATATATACACAAACATACACACACATATATGCATACACACACACATAGAGAGACATACACACACATACACATACATGCATACATATGCATACATAATGCATATGCATACATACACATACATAATGCATACACACACATATGCATACATAATGCATACACACACATACACAAACCTATGCATACATACATGCACATACACACATAGACACATACACACACATAGACACATACACACACATAAACACATACACACTCATAGAGGCGTAGCGACATATACACATAGACACACACACATACACACACATATACACAAACACATACACACATAGAACATACACACATAGACACATACACACATAGACACATACACACATAATGATACATACACACATATACAGATGCATACACATACATATGCATACATACATGCATACACATACACAGATAAACACATGCACACACATAGACACATACACACATAAACACATACACACTCATAGGTACACACACATACACATAGACACACACACATATAGTATATACACACACATGCACACATAGACACATACACACATACACATGCATACACACATACAGACACATATACACACACATACACACACATATATGCATACACACACACATAGAGAGACATACACACATAAACACATACATGCATACATATGCATACATAATGCATATGCATATGCATACAATGTACATACATACTTACATGCATACATAATGCACATGCATAGATACATACACACACACAGATACATACACACATAGACACATACACACACATGAACACATACATACTCATAGATACACACACATACACATAGACACACACACATACACACACAATGATGCATACACACACATACACATGCATACACACATACAGACACATGTACACACACATTCACACACATATATGCATACACACACATACACATACATGCATACATATTGCATATGCATATGCATACATACATACTTACATGCATATGCATACACACACATATGCATACATACATACTTACATGCATATGCATACACACACATATGCATACATAATGCATATGCATATGCATACATAATGCATATGCATATGCATACATAATGCATATGTATATGCATACATACATACTTATATGCATACATAATGCACATGCTTACATACACTGTCATAATGTATACACACACACACATACACACATAGACACATACACACATAATGATGCATACACACACATACATATGCATACACACACATATGCATACATACATGCATACACATACACATACATAGGTACATACATACACATAAATACATACACACTCATAGACACACACACATACACATAGACACACACACATACACACACACATACACACATACACACATACACGTAATGATGCATACACACATACACATGCATACATAGACACACATAATGATGCATACACACACATACATATGCATACACACACATATGCATACATACATGCATACACATACACACATAGACACATACACACACATAGATACATACATACACATAAACACATACACACTCATAAACACACACACACACATACACATAGACACACACACATATACACAAACATACACACATAGACACATGCACACATAATGATGCATACACACATACACATGCATACATAGACACACATAATGATGCATACACACACATACATATGCATACACACACATATGCATACATACATGCATACACATACACACATAGATACATACACACACATAGATACATACATATACATAAACACATACACACTCATAGACACACACACATACACATAGACAACACACACTTATACCTACACACATACACACATAGACACATACACACATAATGATGCATACATACACATACACATGCATACACTGCATACATACATGCATACACATACACACATAGACACATACACACACATAGATACATACATACACATAAACACATACACACTCATAAACACACACACATACACATAGACACACACACACACACAAATACACATAGACACTTACACACATAATGATGCATACACACACATACACATGCATACACACATACAAACACATACACACACACATACACACATAGACACATACACACGTAATGATGCATACACACATACACATGCATACATAGACACACATAATGATGCATACACACACATACATATGCATACACACACATATGCATACATACATGCATACACATACACACATAGACACATACACACACATAGATACATACATATACATAAACACATACACACTCATATACACACACACATACACATAGACAACACACACATATACATACACACATACACACATACACACATACACACATAATGATGCATACACACACATACACATGCATACACACACATATGCATACATACATGCATACACATACACACATAGACACATACACACACATAGATACATACATACACATAAACACATACATACTCATAAACACACACACATACACATAGACACACACACACACATATACACACACACAAACACACGTAGACACTTACACACATAATGATGCGTACACACACATACACGTGCATACACACATACAAACACATATACACACACACATACACACATAGACACATACACACGTAATGATGCATACACACATACACATGCATACGTAGACACACACAATGATGCATACACACACATACATATGAATACACACACATATGCATACATACATGCATACACATACACACATAGACACATACACACACATAGATACATAGATATACATAAACACATACACACTCATATACACACACACATACACATAGACAAACACACATATACATACACACATACACACATAGACACATACACACATAATGATGCATACACACACATACACATGCATACACACATATATGCATACATACATGCATACACATACACACATAGACACATACACACACATAGATACATACATACACATAAACACATACACACTCATAGACACACACACATACACATAGACACACACACACATATACACGCACACAAACACACATAGACACTTACACACATAATGGTGCATACACACACATACACATGCATACACACAGACAAACACATATACACACACACATACACACATAGACACATACACACGTAATGATGCATACACACATACACATGCATACATAGACACACATAATGATGCATACACACACATACATATGCATACACACACATATGCATACATACATGCATACACATACACACATAGACACATACACACACATAGATACATACATATACATAAACACATACACACTCATAGACACACACACATACACATAGACAACACACACATATACATACACACATACACACATAGACACATACACACATAATGTTGCATACACACACATAAACATGCATACACACATATATGCATACATACATGCATACACATACACACATAGACACATACACACACATAGACACATACACACACATAGATACATACATACACATAAACACATACACACTTATAGACACACACACATACACATAGACACACACACACACAAACACACATAGACACTTACACACATAATGATGCATACACACATACACATGCATACACACACATACACGTATATATATTGATTTCTAACCATTTTGTTTTATATGTTAGGTATTATGGATTCCAGTAGAGAGAGAAAGGCGAAACTCACTCTCATAAAAAGTCTTATGAGAGCAAGAGTTCCGTCAGATACTCTAGGGGCCATAATGTGGGACTATGCAGAGATGTCTGATGAGGAGCTAGATTATACGATCCAGATGCTTACGCAATCAGACAAGGGCTCTTCTGCGGCTCCACACGCAGGAAGAGAGCTATCTGCTCATAGGTTTGTTTTTTTTTCATAAACTTTTTTAATGATATTATAACACATATTTTTATTTATTTCTATCTATCTATTTTCAGGACACCTATACCACCTCCAGCACGTGATAGCAGAGCAGAGACGTTGCCTATGAGGACATGCATAGGCACGTTAGGACTAGAGTGCGACATAGAGCCAGAGGGGAACATTGTATACATAGGAAATGGATTAGAGTTCAAGAGAAGAATACGTGCACTATGCAACTCTTACCTTCGCTTTATCCACTTATTGTGGAAGTAAGTAAAAGTTTTACATATAAATTGAAATATATATCTTATGTTTTATTTATATTATGTTTTTTATTTTTGTAGTGAGCATGATGAGAGGGATAAAAAGTACGTGCTCAGTTCACTTGAGACGGAGTTTGGGACAGGGTGGTCGCTTAAGTGGTGTTTAAAAGAGATGCGGACACTTATGGCTCATCGTCGCGACAATGCACGGTATGTATGTATATGAGAGAGAGAGAACACTAATCTTGATATTAGGGTTTTGAGATCCCTAATTTAAAAACTCTAATTCAACCTTTTAGCCATATGTTTGAAGTATATGTACACCTCCGACGTCCTACTAGAGAGATGTCTCTCCTCCCAACCTTATGCCTCTATATATAACTACTCGAATCAACGAGGATCATAATATATGTAAAGATATATACACATCATGTAGATAGGATACATAAATATAAAATGGAGTAGATATATTATGCATCACACATACATGCATAAATGCACACATAAATATATATATACATACTAACATATTTACATGTACATATTTACACATACATGTACATGCCTACATGCACATATAAACATATATATACATGCATACATATTTACATGTACATATTTACACATAGACACATATACATATATACATGTACACAATTATAAACACTTGCATATATTACGTACATGAATACATGAATATTTCACATAAATGCATATGCATATATACACATATGCATATTTAACACATGTATACATATATCACACACATGCAAACACATACATATACATGAAATACATATATATACATACTAACATATGTATACATATAATACACATGAATACACACACATATGCATACATACATGATAAAAATTTACTCCTCGAAGATAAAGCTATATATAAAATAATTAGGCATACCCCCGAGCTTCATGTTCTAACTTAGAAGAACATGATTTCATCTCTCTAGTAGGATTCATCAAATTCAAGTTAATAAAAAAAACCTATTATTTGATATCCATTCAGAAGCTTCAAGTTATTGATCGATAACTAGAGTAGAATTTACTATCTAATCTGCTCATATGTTTTCATTATTGCCATCATTTTGGTAAGACATCTATATAGTCTCATCTTCATTATCCTTATTGATTTCATTTATTTCTTCTATTGTTAAATCTATGTTCTCATGATTCACATCATCTATTGGTGGATTAATATCTATTTCTGGTAATTCCTCTTCCTCATCAGTAGAATCAACATGTAGAGAATTATCATTATCACGTATAATGAGTCTAATTTCTATTCCAGATGTTGATGTATTAGTATCTGATGCTGAATCATCAAGAGGACTTTCTTCAATCTCTCTAACAATAAACTGTTCAAACAATGACCTACCTCTAGGTTGCACATGAATGACTTGCCACCAAGGATGAGCATCTGGGTTTTTATAAAAAAATGCTTGTTCAATATGCCTAGGAAGAATATATGGCTCTTTAGTAGATCGCATTACCTTGGAAGAATCAATTACCCAAAACCCAGATAATTCCTTTCTTATTGTAGAATTACTACCTTTATACTCCGCTCGATACTAGTCAACCTTCAAAATGACCTATCAAAATATATAACAACAAAAACGTCCCATTATTAGGTGCTTAAAAAAATAACTAACTCTAAAAAAAAAAAAAAAAACTTTTTTCTACCTATTTGAATGTACGAAATGAAATTTCGTAGATACCAACAATAGTTCCTACATAACCAAGTTCGCTATCTATAAGGTTCGTGTCTTTTGAGCTAGCACGTGATAGTTGCTTGAAACAAACAACAATACTAGAATCCTCTGTTTTACGTAAAGAATCAATGGCTTTGATTCTAATATGCTGTCTAAAAGCCCACATATTAGTGAACATTCGAGTCTGCAAAATAAATTCAATTAGTAAATAGAAACTAACATACATATATGAAAAAAATAAAATATATATTTTAATAAAATTACCTTTTGTTTACAACCTATCATTAACTCTCTTTGCTCATCTGAGATTTCTTCATTATTTGCGTTGGCGCATTGCAAACGACTATATAGCCAATCCGTGAAAGAAGGTATATCTGTAATCTCATTATTATCGATATTACGTCTAGATCTTTTGTTTTTTCACCTTTTACTTCGGAGACTTTGAAGTTCCTTGTACTCGCTAAGGAATGCTTGCATGCATTTGCTATTATATGCTACAAAAGTAGAAACATCATTCTTTTTCTTGAAATGTAAATAAGAATGGAACCCCCTTACCTGATAATACCTCATCTGTTATTTTTGAAGAAGACTCGTTGGTCCATGCACGTGGAGCTTCTTCATGAACTCTTTCAAGGTACTTACTAACGTAATACATGCACTCTTCAAGCATCCAACCCTTTGCCATGGATCCTTCTGGTTTTGCTCTTTGTCGCACGTGACCTTTTAGTATTCCCATAAATCGCTCGACCCAAAACATCCATCGAGTGTTGACAACACCAGAAATCTCTATCTCATCTACAAGGTGGACTAGTAAATGAACCTGAATATCAAAAAATGAAGTAGAAAGTTCTTTTTCCATCAAACATAGTAGCTCTTTGCATTCACGTTTTTTTTGTGGGATCGAATTTTTATCAATCTCTTTGGATGTAATCCACCTATACAAATCATAAAAACAATTATAAAGAAGTTAATTAAAAAATAAAAGATATCCAATATTCATACATATTAAATATAAAAGTATCATAATTACCTTATAAGTGATCACATCTCGTACTCCTTTCATTGTACATCCATCGATAACCAAAGGTAAAATATGTTTCAAAAAGTTATGCCAGTCATGGGTCTTTAACCCAGATAAGCTCTTATCATCCATAGTAAACATGTTTTGAAACGATGCTCCATATCCTGTAGGAGTCTTGATCAATTGAATTCTATTATTGATAGTCTGTATCTCTTTTGTTGTAAGTACCCAAGGAGCAGATGCATAAGTCGTTTCTTGTTGATGTCTATCAAAAACTGGCCATAACTTTGGTTTAGATTTTTGATCTTTCAAATCATTCCTTGATGCTATGGTATCTTTTAGTCCAAGAAGATGCTGCCATAGTGAATAACCAATATTTTTGAGTATATGCATAGGATCAAGAAGATGACATACTTTTAACTCTTTCCTATACTCCAAAGAATACCATATTGATATGTTCTCTACGAGTGCCAATTTCCCTTTACCTCTGTTCACATACTCATTATTTGAATCATCACTCAAGATTTCTGCTTCTGGATCTATCAGAGGTCCATCTGTCCATTTTTTATACCAATCCATAGGCGTCATAGGTTTTGGATACTGGCCTGTTTCAAGCTTTCCATTAAAATGTATCGCTTCTCTTTTAGATCTTAATGGATGATCATCAGGCAAGAATCGTCGATGTCGAAGATAAATATTTTGTTGAGATTCTTACTATAGATTGATCTCAACCAATCACCACAATATGGACAAGCTTTATAACCCTTAGTAGATATTCCTGCATCATGGAAAATGATAAAAATATAATTAGATTAAATCATATTTATTTACATGCATATTGAATAAAAAAACTACATCAATACCTGAACAAATGCCATATCCAGGAAAATCGTGAATAGTCCAAGCCACAATACCACGAATCGTAATATGTCTTTCATTGATGCTTTTCGATACATCAATGACATTAATACCTCTCCATAACTCTTGAAGATCTTCAATGAGAGGAGCAAGATATACATTCATATCTTTAACTTGTCTTTTGCCTAGGATTAAAAGTGAAAGCATTAAATGTTCCTTTTTAATGCTAAGATATGGCGGAAGATTGTAGTTTATGACTACCACTGGCCATGTTGACCATTTACTGCATTTCATGGAGAATGGATTAACCCCATCTAATGCAACTCCTAACTTTAGATTATGTGGATTTTGTGCAAATTCAGGCCATGTAGAATCAATATGCTGAAAAGCAACACTATCATGAGGAATTTTGATTATTCCATCAGTACTTTTGTGATCATGTCCCCAAGTCAAAAGCTTTGATAATTCGGGGCTTTGAAACATATGTCTAATCCATGGAGCCAATGGAAAATGTCTCAATACCTTTTTTCGAGATTTTACCTTCTTCACCCTTATATCGAGGAGATTGACATTTGGGACATGTCAAAGAGTCTGCATATTCACCTCTATATAAAATACAATCATTAGGACATGCATGTATACATTGATAATCTATACCAAGATTGTTGATTATCTTCTTCATTTCATCATGTGAGGTAGGAAGAATATTCTGACTTGGTAAGAACTTTTCACATAATAACCTGTAAGTTTATCAAAAAAAGATATATTAAAAAAGATAAATAAATATATATACATATATACATGCAGGTTTTTATTCTTACTTTAGATAAGGTAAGAACAAGAACTTGAATTGAATAGATACTTTTTGTCCGCGCATCTTTTAAAACTATTAATGCATCTTTCAAAATATTTACGCAAAATTTAGATGGCAGGATACGATTGTTTGTTTTGGATGATATGAAGTATGTACCTTCATTGAATGATTTGTCGATTCACACTTTCAAACTGAACATATGTGTGAATCGACAAATCATTCATATCCTCCAAAACAAACAATCGTATCCCGCCATCCAAACAATCGTATCCTTCCATCCAAACAATCGTATCCTATCAATTCACACATATGTTCATATAATGGTGACTTGGATGAATCGCATGCACAGAGGTTACTCAAGATAGAGCAGGATTTCTCGGGTATGCAGTAAACCTCTTGCATGTCAATGATGAGCAACTGAACTTTAGGATACAAAGTGGACTATTGCATTATAATCAGATTGCTGTCTCTTGAGTAACCTCTGTGCATGCGACTCATCCAGGTCACCATTGCGAATATTTGGAAAGATGCATTAATAGTTTTAAAAGATGCGCGGACAAAAAGTTTCCATTCAATTCAAGTTCTTGTTCTTACCTTATCTAAAGTATGAATAAAAACCTGCATGTATTTATATATATATATATATTTATGCATATATATATATAAATAGATAGAAAATTGAAATTTATACCTTAATAGTGTCGAAATAGATACATTACTCCATCCAAAACGATTTTGAAGGTTGAGAATAAGTAAGCTCGCATTTAGTCATGTCAAATGACTTCCTTCATATACATGCTTTAGACATTCCTCTCGAAGATATTTCTCATTTTTAGAAATATCCATGCTCTCACTGTCCTTTTGATACCAATCCTCAATAAAATCTGCCATGCCATCATCTTCATCATTGTCACATAAATCTTGTACTTTATCGTCTTTTGAATATAGATCTTTCAACTTTGCATATTGCACAGGATTAGTTTTGCATAGCCTCCTCATGGAAGCTTATGATAAATGAGGTCTTACTGGTAATTGTGAATGCTGTGGACGAATATCATCAACATCATACGTTGGAATCTACACATATAAATAAAACTCATTACTATTCCATAAATGAATAAAAATTAAACTTCAAATATATAATTAAGTATATAACTTATTAAATATGGATAGAAAATTTTTATTCTCTCTAGCTAAAAGGTGCTCTTGGAGGTTTACACCATCCATAATTCACTAATAGTTCATCACCAGCATGTAATGTAGTAATAGCATTGACAACTATGTATCTTGATACATCTCTACTCATGTATGGTGATTCATTACTATTTTCACGCTCCTCAAATGTGCAATTAGTCCTTGAACTATTATGTAACCCTCGACTACTATTTATTAAACCTGCTATATTTCCATGTGTGTAAGGTCTTCCATCAATATATAATCTTTCATTTTCTGCATGTAAAATCCTTCTACTAGTAAGGGATGCTGCATTCAAGCATATTCCATAAGTACTCATGCTTTGAACATAACATGAAAGTCGATGCCAATCTCCCCATCCATATATAGGACCACAAAATGACATAAGAGTGACTTCAGAGTTCGGAGGCACATACAAATATTCTATAATAAAGAGACCAGGACCAGCATTAGTAATAGTGGATGGAGCAATCATATAGCGATTACCCCAAAAGTTGAAAACCTCTCTATCTAAAGGAAGTGGTCCTCTATTCCATCCTCCATATCTTCTTCTAATCTCCAGCCATTTCATTCTCTAAACCAGGAGGTAGAGGATTTCTAGAAACCTCTGCTTGTAATTGATGAACAGCAAGTCCATGATGTGTACGAGGTATATTAACATTATGAGAAAAATCATCATCATCATCATCATCGAGCAAGTATTCCTGTATATCAATAATAATTTGATTTTATACATGGTCTTTAAATAAAATAATTACATTAATATATATAGAAAATACATACCCAAGCATTATCACGTTGACTAGGTGATGGTGCACGCTCAAAAGTACCATACTCTACCTCATGTTGAATACATTCCAATCGTGGTCTTCGATACGTGCCATAACAAGAGTTACACCAACATATAATATGCTCTTGATAGTAAAATTCATCATAATTCCTATCGGAGGACACATGTGAAGTCGTTGCATGGGTAGGAGGTGGTGGAGTACCCTCTGATTGATCAGAATGTGCACATCATAAGAAACATAAAAAAAAATATAAGTTATGTATCCATCAAATATAGTTAAAATTAAATATTTCATATACTTACAGTATAAAGTCGTTGCATGATGAGGAGACGGTGCTGGAGTCCATCTGATTGATCAGAATCTACAAATAATGGTATTTGATATTAATAATTTGATTATCTACATAAATAAAAAATTCACATATACATATTTACACATACACACATATTCACATATACACATTTACACATACACACATATTCACATATACACAACTACATATTATTATGGGATAAATACATGTATTTTGTATGAATGAGTGTATATGCATGCATGTGCGTGTACGTATATATGTGGATATGTATATGTGTGTTTATGTTATATGTATGCATATGTGTATATGTATACATATATGCATGCGTATATGTTTGCATGTATATGTGTATGTGGGTATGTGTATGTGTATGTGTATGTGTGTGTATATATGTGTATGTATTCTGACTTTTTTTCTGTTTGAGATTAAATTAACAGGAGATATTGTATGGTCGAAAAAAATAAGAGGCGAGCTAACATACCACCTGAGTCGTGGCAATTTTTTCGTAGACAACTACGTCTTCAGGAGTCATTTCCTCAGCAGAAGGTACACAAATTAATAGTTTATATTTATAATTTTTATATATTTTAGTAATTTTTTACATTTAATATATGTATTTTTTTTTTGAATAAACAGGTTGCTGCAAAGAAGAGAGTGGAGTCGGGCCACACGTCGCACTTAGGCCAAATGGGCCATAATGGTTTTGTAACTACGTTTGTAAGTATATGTGTTATTGTGAGTATATTTTTTATTTTAGTTAAAATGCAAGCAACTAATGTTTTTTATTTGTTTCATTGCAGCGAAAGGATTATGGCGGATATCCTACGAAACACGAGATCGAGTATGCTACACATTTTGGATATTGGCGTTTGGGCGAGTATATACAAGATCATCTTGATGCCTTTGTGAGTATTTTTAAATTTTATATAATTATTTTATTGTTATGAATGTTTTAATTATTTTATTGATTTATGTTTGTTATATGTAATACAGGAGTATTATGGGGAGACAAATATGGATGAGGTGGAGAGACAAACACAAGAGGGACAATCTCGATCGTCACAGGGTGATCATGACGATGAGGATGAGGAAGATGAGGATGATCATGATATTGCTGATGATGATGATGATCATGATGATGATGATTAGGATTTTAGTTGATTATGACATTGGATTATATGTATTTATATTGATATATATATATATATTTTTTATCTATATATTTTTCATTTCAGTTATGTTTTGAATTGTGTGTATGGTATTAAGTAATGAAGAGTTTTGTTCTATTGATTGTTATTATTGTTTATATTAAGCATGTGTTTTAATACTTTAATTATATAATTCATTCATATGTGTGTACCTAAGTGTATATGTATGTGTGTGTATATGTATGTATGTGCATGTGTATGTGTATGTATATGTATGTATGTGCATGTGCATGTATAAGTGTATATGTGTGTATGAGTATGTGCATGTGCATGTGTATGTGTGTGTATATGTATATGCATGTATATGTATAACTCTATGTGTATGTGTGTGTATGTGCATGTATATGTGTATATGTAGGTATGTGCATGTGTGTGTGCATGTGTATATGTGTTTTAATACTTTAATTATATTATTCATTCATATGTGTGTACCTAAGTGTATATGTATGTGTGTGTATATGTATGTATGTGCATGTGTATGTGTGTGTATATGTATGTATGTTCATGTGCATGTATAAGTGTATATGTGTGTATGAGTATGTGCATGTGCATGTGTATGTGTGTGTGTATATGTATATGCATGTATATGTATAACTCTGTGTATGTGTGTGTATGTGCATGTATATGTGTATATGTAGGTATGTGCATGTGTGTATGCATGTGTATATGTGTTTTAATACTTTAATTATATAATTCATTCATATGTGTGTACCTAAGTGTATATGTATGTGTGTATATGTATGTATGTTCATGTGTATGTGTGTGTATATGTATGTATGTGCATGTGCATGTATAAGTGTAAAAGTATGTATCAATATGTGCATGTTCTTGTGTATGTGTGTGTATATGTATAACTCTATGTGTATGTGTGTGTATGTGCATGTATATGTGTATATGTAGGTATATGCATGTGTGTGTGCATCTTCATCATGTATAAGTGTATGAGTGCATATCAATAAGTGTGAGTATGGTATGTAATGAAATAACACAATTCAAATGATCTACAAATAATAGAAATTGTACTTACAATTGTTAGCCATAGTTTTTGCTTGGTTAGCTTCTTGAATAACCTGCAATAAAGAGAGAAAGAAAAGAGAGAGAGAGAGAGAGAGAGAGAGAGAGAGAGAGATCTAGAGAGAGAGAGACATCTAGAGAGAGAGAGAGATCTAGAGAGAGAGAGAGAATTCAAAGAGAGAAAGATGTAGAAAGAGAGAAACAAAGACAGAGGGAGACAATAACAGAGAGCTTAGGCAAAACAACAATTCTGCATATACTTGCTTCAGCTCGTAAGCGCAACGCAATTGCGATTGTTGGAGAGCTCTTCGATCGGATGCGTGAAAATGCCGATTGCAGAGCCTCCAACGTTTTAATTTTTGTCCGTCAACAGATCGTCGTGTAAGCGATGCTATTCGCTGTCGTATAAGCGACATTTTTTAGCGTCACTTATGCGACGGCTATCGGTGTCGCTTATGCAACGCAAAAAAGCGTCGCTTAAGCGACGCGTTTAAATAGCGTCGTTTTAGCGACGCAGTACGCGAGCGTCACAATCCAAGTCGCAAATACCGTTGTTTTTTGCGTCGTCTAATCGACGGTTCGCGCCCGACGCTAATTACGACGCAAGTTGCAATTTTATAGCGACGAAATTATGTCGCCTTAACCGTTGCTATATGCCCGTATTCCTTGTAGGGACTAAACCAAAGAAGGTCTACCCAACTTGTCTATAGTGTTTTGTGACACATAGCCTTTGTCTAGTCTAAATTTCTTTATATTCAAACTATTTTGGAGCTTTGACCAAGAGAAGCCAATAAGACCTTTTATTTCCACCAGATCATGATAGAGCTTCACATGGTCCCAAATATCCTTCTAAGGACCGTCAATAACGTCTCCTCTTTGTTACCACCTCTTAGATAGAGCTTCAACCATATTAAAGTCCCCGCAAATTATTAGATTATTCACAAGAGTGTCTAATGCTTGCAAAATGATGTCTTTCCATGTCGTGATTAGGCACATACACTAAAGCGATGGTGGATATCTCTAGGGGCAAAAAGGAAGCCCAGATCCACCCATGGTTATGATCTTTACTGGTTTTAGCAAGATAAGGCATAGAGTATTGCTTGACACCCATAACTATGGCCCTAGATGGGTCGGATAGCCCACGTACATTATACAAGATGATAATCATTTTCGATGGTTTTGACCTTTCTTGTCCCTCTTTCTCTTGTTTTCCTCACAGCTTCTCGAGGAAAAGGAGCCTCCCCTTATAGGGGCCCTTCCTTGGGAGATCTATATGCATTTTTCCTTTGTGTGAAGCCTTCTTAGAGCACCCATCCTTCATACTAATAGGAGGGTTCATGCGATGATAGAACTTTCATTGTCTAGATGGCGTTCTTTGCTTGTGACAAATCCCTCCTCTTTGCCTTGAGAGTATTCTTTGCTCGTGGAATCATCCTCTAGAGTTTTCTCGTCCTCATCTGAGGTCGCCAAGTAATTTGACTCCTCAGCGTAGTCCATATGATTAACTTCTTTTCCACATCGTAAAAAATATTGATTTCGTGAGCTGAGCGAGTGGATCTTAATTTATGCTTAACTTCGGATTTTTTTCTCCTTTTATATTTTACTTCACTAAAACCTTCTGGAATCTAGAGCGGGAAGCATAGGGGTTTTAATTTGATGGGAATGAGATCCAAAAAACAATAGAAAAGGCATAGAGTTGTTCGCTAGATTTTCCAACCTCTGTTTTGGAAGGCTTGAAAGGCCATTTCGTTGTTTTCAAAAACCAGAAGTATGTGATTCATGGTAGAAAGTGGCATTCGCAAATCATTTGTCCACAAAA
Organism: Ceratopteris richardii; assembly: GCA_020310875.1. Taxonomy (NCBI): domain Eukaryota; kingdom Viridiplantae; phylum Streptophyta; class Polypodiopsida; order Polypodiales; family Pteridaceae; genus Ceratopteris; species Ceratopteris richardii. The sequence goes on along the minus strand of CM035416.1, from coordinate 120,627,186 downwards.
AAACCGCTCCTTTCTAAACCAGTAATAGAGGGCACCGAAAGAAAGTTTAGGACCAAAAATTTGTCCGATGAGGCAAACCATTTTCAATTCATCTTGCTTCGCCAAGACTTCAGCCCCAGGAAGGGTCACCATTGACAATTTGACCCCCAAAGAGTTTGAGCAATTCATCGGAGACTGACATAATCAACCACCAGGGAAAGGGAGGAACACATGAAGTTTTTTTTTTTTAAATGGAGGTTCGGCGGAGGCCTACTCCCCCAGACTTTAACTTTGAAATTGCAACTGTACAAGGAAGGGCATAGTACCCATGGGACCCCCCTTATCCCACAAGAACAGGGGTTTACAAGACTGGGTTAAACGGCGGTCAACACTACCGCAGGGATAGACAAACAGTGGCACTCAGCCACATTACAACATCTTTCCAGATTATATGTCCCTTACATGTTGCTGCTAGGGATTGAACCCTCGCCCCTGCCTCAAGAGGTGAGAGGCCCAACCACTAGGCAAGCGAAGTGGGACGAACACATGAAGTTTGCTTCCTCTTCAAGAGTGCACATTTATTTTGAAGGTATGTCTGTCTTGCCAATCCACCAATCTTTGAAGAACAGATGAAGTGTCTTTCTTCTGACTTAGCTATACTTTTTATGCCTGTGTCTTCTATGAATTAACACCAATTTGAGATCTTTCACTCTTATTTTCACAATTAGGAGTTACCTCGCTTTGATTTTAGCGATTAGGAATATAAAATAAGCCCTTATTCTCCTCTTGTATATGGGCAACATAGAGGATCTGGACTCTTGGGCAGTTATTTCCAAGCACGATGCTCTCATGTGCTCTTCATGGTAAGATTTCACGAAATTAACTCCTACTTATAATATCAGGAGAAGATCACCCTTTGTTGAATTGGGCAAGTTCTTGGCCATATTTCCCCACTTGACTAGCTAACCTCTGTATCTTGGGACTACTTCAAATGAAAGGTGGTTACTATTAGAACTTCCTTGTTGGATGTCAGGACTAAAAAGAATACATCTTAGTCTCATCTATGATCTCACACTTCTCATGCAGAACACATCTTAGTCTCATCTATGTTTTCACAATATGGACAAGCTTTATAACCCTTAGTAGATATTCCTGCATCATGGAAAATGATAAAAATATAATTAGATTAAATCATATTTATTTACATGCATATTGAATAAAAAAACTACATCAATACCTGAACAAACGCCATATCCAGGAAAATCGTGAATAGTCCAAGCCACAATACCACGAATCGTAATATGTCTTTCATTGATGCTTTTCGATACATCAATGACATTAATACCTCTCCATAACTCTTGAAGATCTTCAATGAGAGGAGCAAGATATACATTCATATCTTTAACTTGTCTTTTGCCTAGGATTAAAAGTGAAAGCATTAAATGTTCCTTTTTAATGCTAAGATATGGCGGAAGATTGTAGTTTATGACTACCACTGGCCATGTTGACCATTTACTGCATTTCATGGAGAATGGATTAACCCCATCTAATGCAACTCCTAACTTTAGATTCTGTGGATTTTGTGCAAATTCAGGCCATGTAGAATCAATATGCTGAAAAGCAACACTATCATGAGGAATTCTGATTATTCCATCAGTACTTTTGTGATCATGTCCCCAAGTCAAAAGCTTTGATAATTCGGGGCTTTGAAACATATGTCTAATCCATGGAGCCAATGGAAAATGTCTCAATACCTTTTTTCGAGATTTTACCTTCTTCACCCTTATATCGAGGAGATTGACATTTGGGACATGTCAAAGAGTCTGCATATTCACCTCTATATAAAATACAATCGTTAGGACATGCATGTATACATTGATAATCTATACCAAGATTGTTGATTATCTTCTTCATTTCATCATGTGAGGTAGGAAGAATATTCTGACTTGGTAAGAACTTTTCAGATAATAACCTGTAAGTTTATCAAAAAAAGATATATTAAAAAAGATAAATAAATATATATACATATATACATGCAGGTTTTTATTCTTACTTTAGATAAGGTAAGAACAAGAACTTGAATTGAATAGATACTTTTTGTCCGCGCATCTTTTAAAACTATTAATGCATCTTTCAAAATATTTACGCAAAATTTAGATGGCAGGATACGATTGTTTGTTTTGGATGATATGAAGTATGTACCTTCATTGAATGATTTGTCGATTCACACTTTCAAACTGAACATATGTGTGAATCGACAAATCATTCATATCCTCCAAAACAAACAATCGTATCCCGCCATCCAAACAATCGTATCCTGCCATCCAAACAATCGTATCCTATCAATTCACACATATGTTCATATAATGGTGACTTGGATGAATCGCATGCACAGAGGTTACTCAAGATAGAGCAGGATTTCTCGGGTATGCAGTAAACCTCTTGCATGTCAATGATGAGCATCTGAACTTTAGGATACAAAGTGGACTATTGCATTATAATCAGATTGCTGTCTCTTGAGTAACCTCTGTGCATGCGACTCATCCAGGTCACCATTGCGAATATTTGGAAAGATGCATTAATAGTTTTAAAAGATGCGCGGAAAAAAAGTTTCCATTCAATTCAAGTTCTTGTTCTTACCTTATCTAAAGTATGAATAAAAACCTGCATGTATTTATATATATATATATTTATGCATATATATATATATATAAATAGATAGAAAATTGAAATTTATACCTTAATAGTGTCGAAATAGATACATTACTCCATCCAAAACGATTTTGAAGGTTGAGAATAAGTAAGCTCGCATTTAGTCATGTCAAACGACTTCCTTCATATACATGCTTTAGACATTCCTCTCGAAGATATTTCTCATTTTTAGAAATATCCATGCTCTCACTGTCCTTTTGATACCAATCCTCAATAAAATCTGCCATGCCATCATCTTCATCATTGTCACATAAATCTTGTACTTTATCGTCTTTTGAATATAGATCTTTCAACTTTGCATATTGCACAGGATTAGTTTTGCATAGCCTCCTCATGGAAGCTTCTGATAAATGAGGTCTTACTGGTAATTGTGAATGCTGTGGACGAATATCATCAACATCATACGTTGGAATCTACACATATAAATAAAACTCATTAGTATTCCATAAATGAATAAAAATTAAACTTCAAATATATAATTAAGTATATAACTTATTAAATATGGATAGAAAATTTTTATTCTCTCTAGCTAAAAGGTGCTCTTGGAGGTTTACACCATCCATAATTCACTAATAGTTCATCACCAGCATGTAATGTAGTAATAGCATTGACAACTATGTATCTTGATACATCTCTACTCATGTATGGTGATTCATTACTATTTTCACGCTCCTCAAATGTGCAATTAGTCCTTGGACTATTATGTAACCCTCGACTACTATTTATTAAACCTGCTATATTTCCATGTGTGTAAGGTCTTCCATCAATATATAATCTTTCATTTTCTGCATGTAAAATCCTTCTACTAGTAAGGGATGCTGCGTTCAAGCATATTCCATAAGTACTCATGCTTTGAACATAACATGAAGGTCGATGCCAATCTCCCCATCCATATATAGGACCACAAAATGACATAAGAGTGACTTCAGAGTTCGGAGGCACATACAAATCCTCTACAATAAAGAGACCAGGACCAGCATTAGTAATAGTGGATGGAGCAATCATATAGCGATTACCCCAAAAGTTGAAAACCTCTCTATCTAAAGGAAGTGGTCCTCTATTCCATCCTCTATATCTTCTTCTATCATATGTTTGTACTAAAGAACAATCACGAGCTGGCAATGGATAATCTCCAGCCGTTTCATTCTCTAAACCAGGAGGTAGAGGATTTCTAGAAACCTCTGCTTGTAATTGATGAACAGCAAGTCCATGATGTGTACGAGGTATATTAACATTATGAGAAAAATCATCATCATCATCATCATCGAGCAAGTATTCCTGTATATCAATAATAATTTGATTTTATACATGGTTTTTAAATAAAATAATTACATTAATATATATAGAAAATACATACCCAAGCATTATCACGTTGACTAGGTGATGGTGCACGCTCAAAAGTACCATACTCTACCTCATGTTGAATACATTCCAATCGTGGTCTTCGATACGTGCCATAACAAGAGTTACACCAACATATAATATGCTCTTGATAGTAAAATTCATCATAATTCCTATCGGAGGACACATGTGAAGTCGTTGCATGGGTAGGAGGTGGTGGAGTACCCTCTGATTGATCAGAATGTGCACATCATAAGAAACATAAAAAAAAATATAAGTTATGTATCCATCAAATATAGTTAAAATTAAATATTTCATATACTTACAGTATAAAGTCGTTGCATGATGAGGAGACGGTGCTGGAGTTCCATCTGATTGATCAGAATCTACAAATAATGGTATTTGATATTAATAATTTGATTATCTACATAAATAAAAAATTCACATATACATATTTACACATACACACATATTCACATATACACATTTACACATACACACATATTCACATATACACAACTACATATTATTATGGGATAAATACATGTATTTTGTATGAATGAGTGTATATGCATGCATGTGCGTGTACGTATATATGTGGATATGTATATGTGTGTTTATGTTATATGTATGCATATGTGTATATGTATACATATATGCATGCGTATATGTTTGCATGTATATGTATATGTGGGTATGTGTATGTGTATGTGTATGTGTGTGTATATATGTGTATGTATTCTGACTTTTTTTCTGTTTGAGATTAAATTAACAGGAGATATTGTATGGTCGAAAAAAATAAGAGGCGAGCTAACATACCACCTGAGTCGTGGCAATTTTTTCGTAGACAGCTACGTCTTCAGGAGTCATTTCCTCAGCAGAAGGTACACAAATTAATAGTTTATTTTTATAATTTTTATATATTTTAGTAATTTTTTACATTTAATATATGTATTTTTTTTTTTGAATAAACAGGTTGCTGCAAAGAAGAGAGTGGAGTCGGGCCACACGTCGCACTTAGGCCAAATGGGCCATAATGGTTTAGTAACTACGTTTGTAAGTATATGTGTTATTGTGAGTATATTTTTTATTTTAGTTAAAATGCAAGCAACTAATGTTTTTTATTTGTTTCATTGCAGCGAAAGGATTATGGCGGATATCCTACGAAACACGAGATCGAGTATGCTACACATTTTGGATATCGGTGTTTGGGCGAGTATATACAAGATCATCTTGATGCCTTTGTGAGTATTTTTAAATTTTATATAATTATTTTATTGTTATGAATGTTTTAATTATTTTATTGATTTATGTTTGTTATATGTAATACAGGAGTATTATGGGGAGACAAATATGGATGAGGTGGAGAGACAAACACGAGGGACAATCTCGATCGTCAGAGGGTGATCATGACGATGAGGATGAGGAAGATCAGGATGATCATGATATTGCTGATGATGATGATGATCATGATGATGATGATTAGGATTTTAGTTGATTATGACATTGGATTATATGTATTTATATTGATATATATATATTTTTTTTTTATCTATATATTTTTCATTTCAGTTATGTTTTGAATTGTGTGTATGGTATTAAGTAATGAAGAGTTTTGTTCTATTGATTGTTATTATTGTTTATATTAAGCATGTGTTTTAATACTTTAATTATATAATTCATTCATATGTGTGTACCTAAGTGTATATGTATGTGTGTGTATATGTATGTATGTGCATGTGTATGTGTATGTATATGTATGTATGTGCATGTGCATGTATAAGTGTATATGTGTGTATGAGTATGTGCATGTGCATGTGTATGTGTGTGTATATGTATATGCATGTATATGTATAACTCTATGTGTATGTGTGTGTATGTGCATGTATATGTGTATATGTAGGTATGTGCATGTGTGTGTGCATGTGTATATGTGTTTTAATACTTTAATTATATTATTCATTCATATGTGTGTACCTAAGTGTATATGTATGTGTGTGTATATGTATGTATGTGCATGTGTATGTGTGTGTATATGTATGTATGTTCATGTGCATGTATAAGTGTATATGTGTGTATGAGTATGTGCATGTGCATGTGTATGTGTGTGTGTATATGTATATGCATGTATATGTATAACTCTGTGTATGTGTGTGTATGTGCATGTATATGTGTATATGTAGGTATGTGCATGTGTGTATGCATGTGTATATGTGTTTTAATACTTTAATTATATAATTCATTCATATGTGTGTACCTAAGTGTATATGTATGTGTGTATATGTATGTGTGTATATGTATGTATGTTCATGTGTATGTGTGTGTATATGTATGTATGTGCATGTGCATGTATAAGTGTAAAAGTATGTATCAATATGTGCATGTTCTTGTGTATGTGTGTGTATATGTATAACTCTATGTGTATGTGTGTGTATGTGCATGTATATGTGTATATGTAGGTATATGCATGTGTGTGTGCATCTTCATCATGTATAAGTGTATGAGTGCATATCAATAAGTGTGAGTATGGTATGTAATGAAATAACACAATTCAAATGATCTACAAATAATAGAAATTGTACTTACAATTGTTAGCCATAGTTTTTGCTTGGTTAGCTTCTTGAATAACCTGCAATAAAGAGAGAAAGAAAAGAGAGAGAGAGAGAGAGATCTAGAGAGAGAGAGAGAGAGAGATCTAGAGAGAGAGAGAGATCTAGAGAGAGAGAGAATTCAAAGAGAGAAAGATGTAGAAAGAGAGAAACAAAGACAGAGGGAGACAATAATAGAGAGCTTAGGCAAAACAACAATTCTGCATATACTTGCTTCAGCTCGTAAGGGCAACGCAATTGCGAAAGTTGGAGAGCTCTTCGATCGGATGCGTGAAAATGCCGATTGCAGAGCCTCCAACGTTTTAATTTTTGTCCGTCAACAGATCGTCGTGTAAGCGATGCTATTCGCTGTCGTATAAGCGACATTTTTTAGCGTCACTTATGTGACGGCTATCGGTGTCGCTTATGCAACGCAAAAAAGCGTCGCTTAAGCGACGCGTTTAAATAGCGTCGTTTTAGCGACGCAGTACGCGAGCGTCACAATCCAAGTCGCAAATACCGTCGTTTTTTGCGTCGTCTAATCGACGGTCCGCGCCCGACGCTAATTACGACGCAAGTTGCAATTTTATAGCGACGAAATTATGTCGCCTTAACCGTTGCTATATGCCCGTATTCCTTGTAGTGACTAAACCAAAGAAGGTCTACCCAACTTGTCTATAGTGTTTTGTGACACATAGCCTTTGTCTAGTCTAAATTTCTTTATATTCAAACTATTTTGGAGCTTTGACCAAGAGAAGCCAATAAGACCTTTTATTTCCACCAGATCATGATAGAGCTTCACATGGTCCCAAATATCCTTCTAAGGACCGTCAATAACGTCTCCTCTTTGTTACCACCTCTCAGATAGAGCTTCAACCATATTAAAGTCCCCGCAAATTATTAGATTATTCACAAGAGTGTCTAATGCTTGCAAAATGATGTCTTTCCATGTCGTGATTAGGCACATACACTAAAGCGATGGTGGATATCTCTAGGGGCAAAAAGGAAGCCCAGATCCACCCATGGTTATGATCTTTACTGGTTTTAGCAAGATAAGGCATAGAGTATTGCTTGACACCCATAACTATGGCCCTAGATGGGTCGGATAGCCCACGTACATTATACAAGATGATAATCATTTTCGATGGTTTTGACCTTTCTTGTCCCTCTTTCTCTTGTTTTCCTCACAGCTTCTCGAGGAAAAGGAGCCTCCCCTTATGGGGGCTCTTCCTTGGGAGATCTATATGCATTTTTCCTTTGTGTGAAGCCTTCTTAGAGCACCCATCCTTCATACTAATAGGAGGGTTCATGCGATGATAGAACTTTCATTGTCTAGATGGCGTTCTTTGCTTGTGACAAATCCCTCCTCTTTGCCTTGAGAGTATTCTTTGCTCGTGGAATCATCCTCTAGAGTTTTCTCGTCCTCATCTGAGGTCGCCAAGTAATTTGACTCCTCAGCGTAGTCCATATGATTAACTTCTTTTCCACATCGTAAAAAATATTGATTTCTTGAGCTGAGCGAGTGGATCTTAATTTATGCTTAACTTCGGATTTTTTTCTCCTTTTATATTTTACTTCACTAAAACCTTCTGGAATCTAGAGCGGGAAGCATAGGGGTTTTAATTTGATGGGAATGAGATCCAAAAAACACTAGAAAAGGCATAGAGTTGTTCGCTAGATTTTTCAACCTCTGTTTTGGAAGGCTTGAAAGGCCATTTCGTTGTTTTCAAAAACCAGAAGTATGTGATTCATGGTAGAAAGTGGCATTCGCAAATCATTTGTCCACAAAAAAACCGCTCCTTTCTAAACCAGTAATAGAGGGCACCGAAAGAAAGTTTAGGACCAAAAATTTGTCCGATGAGGCAAACCATTTTCAATTCATCTTGCTTCGCCAAGACTTCAGCCCCAGGAAGGGTCACCATTGACAATTTGACCCCCAAAGAGTTTGAGCAATTCATCGGAGACTGACATAATCAACCACCAGGGAAAGGGAGGAACACATGAAGTTTTTTTTTTAAAAATGGAGGTTCGGCGGAGGCCTACTCCCCCAGACTTTAACTTTGAAATTGCAACTGTACAAGGAAGGGCATAGTACCCATGGGACCCCCCTTATCCCACAAGAACAGGGGTTTACAAGACTGGGTTAAACGGCGGTCAACACTACCGCAGGGATAGACAAACAGTGGCACTCAGCCACATTACAACATCTTTCCAGATTATATGTCCCTTACATGTTGCTGCTAGGGATTGAACCCTCGCCCCCGCCTCAAGAGGTGAGAGGCCCAACCACTAGGCAAGCGAAGTGGGACGAACACATGAAGTTTGCTTCCTCTTCAAGAGTGCACATTTATTTTGAAGGTATGTCTGTCTTGCCAATCCACCAATCTTTGAAGAACAGATGAAGTGTCTTTCTTCTGACTTAGCTATACTTTTTATGCCTGTGTCTTCTATGAATTAACACCAATTTGAGATCTTTCACTCTTATTTTCACAATTAGGAGTTACCTCGCTTTGATTTTAGCGATTAGGAATATAAAATAAGCCCTTATTCTCCTCTTGTATATGGGCAACATAGAGGATCTGGACTCTTGGGCAGTTATTTCCAAGCACGATGCTCTCATGTGCTCTTCATGGTAAGATTTCACGAAATTAACTCCTACTTATAATATCAGGAGAAGATCACCCTTTGTTGAATTGGGCAAGTTCTTGGCCATATTTCCCCACTTGACTAGCTAACCTCTGTATCTTGGGACTACTTCAAATGAAAGGTGGTTACTATTAGAACTTCCTTGTTGGATGTCAGGACTAAAAAGAATACATCTTAGTCTCATCTATGATTTCACACTTCTCATGCAGAACACATCTTAGTCTCATCTATGTTTTCACACTTCTCTGATACCACTACCATGAGACGACATGGATCATAACTTTTGGGGTTACACCTCTCATGAATTTCATGAAATAGGGTAGCGATAAAAATAAGTGACAATTCAGAGGGATCTGAAACCACGCAAGCATCCATTTATCTTTTTTTTTTTTTTTTTGAGAGTACAATAAATTTGGAAAGACACACACCCAACCTGGTAAGTAGCGGCATCCCATCTTGGGGAACTCTAAGACATCCAACCCCAGGCCGGACTTTAACCTTGGCCACTAAACCATGCCGCTGGATATCCATTTATCTATTGTAACAGTCTCCTTATTATCATAATAACGCGAGCTTAGGCGAGAAGCAGAGATAACAAGCCCATCTGAATGTTAGTTACATATAAAATCGACCGCTTGGCAGGATTTATGCATGGTGCTTTGGGTCGTCCATATCCTCTAATGAGCCCAACAGAGGGCATGAATGGAAGAATCTGACAAGGAGAATTATTCTCGAGGATGGCCTTCCCACATTGCATCGTCGTGTACACAGTATGCAGAAGGCACAGATATATAAAGAAACAAAGCTTTCAAGAAATCCGGCAGGTAGAAAAGAAAACGCAAAGAACAGTTACAAGGACGGATCACTTCTTATCGCTGAGAGATCATCGTTTTGTCGTCCGACAAGAATACAACGCCAGCCATTCGAATACTCTCGGAGGGCTGAGGAAGCATGGATGATTCACAGCATGCAAATTCAACTTGAAATACCTGCACAGCCGTCTCCATGCTGTAGGCGGCTCGCAAAACGCATGGCGCACAGAATGCTGTACAATATATCATGTTCTGAAGCATCTATATGACACCGTTCGTATGTGCGGCATTCACTTCTAGAAGATCGAGATATCTCCTCTCCTGATGTAGAGACTCCGTAGCTGGAGTTCATCTACAGTCGCTTCCGGATTCTTCACATGACTACTTAATTTTCGCGTTTGACAGCGCACTTTTATACTTTGAAAGCGTGCCATTGAACCTTCGATACAGCATCTGTACCAGCGAGCTGGCTATCGTCACATCATCTTTCAGATACTGCTGGTAGACGAACAGACAATACCTTTGTCTGCTCTGCATCTCCGCTCTCTGGATACGGCGAAGCTTAGAGAGTATTTTCTCGATCTCTGATGTGGAAAACTCCATCAAGCAGCGATTCCACTGAATCATACCCTCGAACGGCTTCACATAGTTGTCCGCTATCAGGACGGGGATAGCACCGGCACTCAGAATCTCAAGCAAGCGATAGGATGAGGGTGATCTTCCTGCGGGCGCTAGCCCAAAAGTAGTATTCATCAGATCCCGGAAGTCATATTTCTGGAAAGTCGCCTCGTCCTCGTCGCACCCAGCACCTTCCTCCGGATGCCACCACCTGATCTTGTCATTTGTTTCGTGCCTGCAGGTCACGGCAACAATTGCATCGTCACCATTATGGAGGGACCGGAATTGAGAACTGCTACGAAAGCTGCCTTCCCGTTCCCCTATATATCTGGTACCCTTGAAGGTGATGAAATATTTTCTTTCCCAGGGTTTGAGTGTCTGCAGGTGCGGACATTTTACTTTGCCAGGCAACGGAATGGATATGTCAAACCCTCGACGGTATTCCGTCATGTGCAGCGACGATGCCATGATAGACGCCTTGCCTATGGTCACAGGCCGAGGTCCTGTCTGGGTCCACGAGTCCGAGAGGCTCACAATTACGTGATTAAGGCCATCATTCCAATGGGGAAGGATGCTCGGATGTGGATTGAGCATTAGAAGGGAGAAATTGAGCGGCATAACCACAAGGAAGATGCATGCTTCGCTTGGGTTTGAAGTCGCCCACTGCGAGGACTTAACCGCCTCCAAGTAGAAGACCGATCTGTATGGCCATCCATACACGTAAATTCGAAAGTCCTCCATTTCTGCGCAGCGTGAAGTATTAAAGCATGTGTCCATGTTGCAACCCGGAAAAGAGTTCGGCCTGGGATTCTTTGCGCCATAGCTGTTGATAAGGATTAAAGGACAGAAGATCAGGCTCACGTTTGAATAGCAAAACACTACGATCAGAATGCCACCTATAAGAAAGCTATATTGCAAGCATGAGAACCTCATTCTGCAGACCCAACAGACACTACAGCGATGAGAAAGATGTATTGTGTGTAGAACAACCTGAGCGTGAGCTATGGTTCAACGCGTCTCCAGGGTTCCATCGGGCACGCGATTTTACTGAGAACCCCATGTTCTTAAAACGAGATCTTCGGGATCCTTCAGCTATGAAAGATTCAGAACGCGGGCCATTCCCTCCCCAGCTACATCTCCCCTTAATTGTAACCTGCCCATGTTGTTACTTAAAATCATAGAAAATGTCGATACAAAGAATTATTCTTTGAACCAGAACAAGAAGTTTAATAAAAGAACAGGTAAATAGAAAATACAACAGAGTCAAACATCAAATAAGATGTGACATGACAACTTCCAAGAATGGAATCAAGTACAGCCTCTAAGGGGAATACATAGTCATCAAAGAATCTTTCCACGTATTACATCTCTTCCCTTTTAAAACAGCAAAGGTATTGAAGTATTGAACTTTGTAGTATGGGTATCTTTTACAGACTTTTTACAGTTTTGGATAATACTCTTAGTGCCCTCAATACAAGAAAAGAGGTAGTCTTTAGGAGACTTGGAGAATAGGTGCTGATTCCTACTCTTCCATATGTACCAAACAATATGAACGTTCAGGATCTGCCATGGAGCAATGTCCAGCTTGCTACTTCCGCCTAGGAGAATCTCCCTGTAACCAAGAGGAGGGAGAGAATTAATTGAGCAATATAAATTCAACACTCTCCAGTATCTCTGAGCATTAAGACACTTGATGAATATATGAGGGAGTTCCTCAAGTTGACCACAAAAATAGCATTTTCCTACACTGATATTAAACTCCATTGCACTGCTTCCATTCCACAGTTCTTGATGCAAGATGAGCCAGAGGAGATGAGCTTCTTTGGATGTAGCAGCAAAAGCCCAGACAACTCTAAATCTGTACTTCCACTCATGTATATTCCATTGAAGTTTCCACTTTGCATTGAGCTTTTTCAAAACAACTTTGACTGAGAGAGCAGAATTCTTGAAGTTCCAATACATATCTTCAACTACAACCTCCATCCAATCCACTTGTGATAGTTGTATTTGTCCATCTTGTTCAGCATCCAACATCTCTCTTCCAGCAGCAACTATTTGCACAAAAGAGAGAGTCCATTAGTCTCATGAATAACATTTACATCCACAACCTCGTTGTTGAAGCAGAGAGAACTCTAGGAGCCATAGCCAGCCTTCCTGCACTTGTCCATCCTGATGGTTAAGTTAGGAGGATTAGTGTTAGAGAACTAGCCAAACCAAATTGATCTCTAAAGGAGAAAAGAAACATTATTTTCAAAATAAATAGGAAGTTTATAAACATTCTCAACTGACATCTAAGCATTCCAGAAAGATCATATCAGTTTACTTCCCTTACGGGTAAAATGAACAAGTGAAACAATTAAATCCCAAATGTTGATATTGGTCCAGCTCTTGAAACCTGTAATATAAAAATCATTAATATTCCTCTTCATGAGACATGCCCAATAATCATCAGAAACAGTGGCCCTTAAAATCCATTTTGCTGCCATTTGCATAGCCATTTTAGAAGGACATAATATACCAAGACCACCTTCATCCTTCCTCAAGCAACATATTTTCCAGGTAACTTTAGGAACCTTAGTGCTTGTTTGTGTACCATCCCACAAAAATCTCCTAGAAAGCGCAATGACCTGAGATATTTGTTTTTTACTTTGCATCCAACAAGAAAAAAGTAGGTTAGAACTGGAAGACTATAATGCTTTAATACAAACACTCTTTGAGAAATAGTTTGTTGAAGAGACATCCAATGAAAGATTTTATTTCTGAATTTATCAAACATCCAGCTCCATCTCTGCTCAAAAGACACACCAAAGCCCATGGGAATGCCTAGAAGCCTGAAAACAAAGCCTTCTTTAATAATGTCAGAGTTGTTATTCAAAACACAATCAGACAGAGAATTGTTAGAAGAATAAAAACCTGTTTTATTATGGTTAACCATAGAATCACTAGTAAGGCAAAAAACTGAAGACAATGCATATAATTATCAGCAAACAACTTATCAGCCAGAGTAATCATGTTAGTGTCATCAGCAAGCATCTGAAGGCCAAGTTAGGAAGAAGCACTAGGGATTCAAAACCTTTAATAGTACCGTGCTCCATACAATCTCTCACCAACCAACCTAAAAAGTCACTAGTAATGGCAAAAAAGAGCAGAGCTAGGCGGCAGCCTTGTCTAATACACCTACAAAGCTGAAAGGAGTTAGAGAGATGACCATTCATGGCCACTCTAGAGTTAGCATTTCGAAAGAGAATGCTAGTATACTTAATGAACCTTCTACTAGCCCCGATGTCATGCAAAGACTAAAGGATGAAATCCCACTCTATTCTATCATAGGATAGCATACTCTAAACCTTTCCAAATAGACATAATGGCATCGAAAATGAACCTACCCCTAATGAGACCTTTCTGCTCAGGAAGGATAATATTATCCATAATAGGACTAAGCCTTCTAGCCAAGGATGAGGCAAATATTTTATACAAAGAAGTCGGACAAGAGATAGGTCTCCAGTTATTTAAGTCATCCTTAGATCCTTTTTGTGAACAAACTTAATCACCCCAAAATTGATAAAAGTAGAAAGATTACCTCTCCTCATGGCCTCTTGCCACACCAGCAGAATAATGGGCACAGTAAAATCATGAAGCTCATGAAGGAGTTTGTAGAGGAGGTACTGGGGTATCCACCTTTTCAAGAGCAGAGAATAAGCACTTCCAGTACGTCACCTACTCAAGGGAGGTTCTCCTTAGGGAAGTATACCCTTTAACACTTCTGTGAGCAGGCAGATAACAATGATTGCACAGAATTGTAATTTCTCAGAGAAAAGATTAAGAACAAATGACAATACTGGGAGACCCAAACCATTCCTTAGTTCGAACAGATGATTACAATATAAGCCAAGGAACTGCTACAAATGCTGATGCTGTGGGCTAATATGCCATTCCAGAACTAAACAACCTCAATACAAGAGACTCATTCAATCCGTATAATGAACACAACTAGATGCAGACTAGTACTGATCAGTACAAAGTATGGAGACTTGCTCTAAGAGAAAGAGCATGAAAATACTACTGAATCACACACAATGACAAAACCAAGCCACTCTCTTCACACTATAGAGCTATTAGCCCTCCACTGGGGAAGCCCACACTCTGTATCCACACCACAGAGTGACTTCCTACAGTAGGCTTGAAGCCACAAAGTGCAAAGAGAGGACCTCTGTACGTACGTATGTAAATGTGTGTATCTCTCAATGTATCTCTGAATGTATCCAAATCAACACAAATCCATTGCTTTTATAGGCTCCAATAGGCCAAAAGGGCCTTGCCGATTCCTCACATCCACTGATCACGCGCCGCTTGATTGCCAAGATTGAAGGGGTAGATCAAATATTCCACTTGATTTGAATTGGATCCTCAAAAATAGGCAGTCGTCATGAATGGTTGGCGGCAACACTCATTTCATCACTTTTACTTTTACCATTGATCCTCACTTTGTGCCGCCCGTGATATTTGAATGTCCCTGAGAAGCGCATCCTTCACCTAATTTTTGTAGTAACTTTTGATCCTTCATATTAAGTGAGCGGTGTGGGAGGTGAGTTGTGACGCGTTTGAGAGAGATTACAGGGTTTTTGGAGGATTGTGGAGGGTTGTGGAGTTGTGGAGTTGTGTGGGGTTTGTGGGGTTTGTGGGGTTTGTGGGTTGGGGGGAATAGGGGGTGAGTTATGGGGAGTTGTGGTGGTTTTTGGGGTGTGTTCAAAAATTGATCCAAGATTTCAAAGTTATTATTGCACCATTGGAAAGTACTCATCGAGAGCTTTCCAACGATATATAACACTGTAGGGTTTGGATAAGAAATGACCCTCTAAATATCCATTCAAAATTACATGAAAACTTTGTGGGAGGTCGTGGGAAATTGTGAGATTTGAGGGGGTGGTGTGAGGGAGCGGGGGTGGTTTGAGGGGGTGGTGTGAGGGAGTGGTTTGAGGGGGTGGTGTGAGGGGGTGGTTTGAGGGGGTGGTGTGAGGGAGTGGTTTGAGGGGGTGGTGTGAGGGGGTGGTTTGAGGGGGTGGTGTGAGGGGGTGGTTTGAGGGGGTGGTGTGAGGGAGCGGGGGTGGTGTGAGGGAGTGGTTTGAGGGGGTGGTGTGAGGGGGTGGTTTGAGGGGGTGGTGTGAGGGGGTGGGGGTGGTTTGAGGGGGTGGCGTGAGGGGGTGGTTTGAGGGGGTGGTGTGAGGGGGCGGGGGTGGTTTGAGGGGGTGGTGTGAGGGGGCGGGAATGGTTTGAGGGCGTGGTGTGAGGGGGTAGTTTGAGGGGGTGGTGTGAGGGGGTGGTTTGAGGGGGTGGTTTGAGGGGGTGGTGTGAGGGAGTGGTTTGAGGGGGTGGTGTGAGGGGGCGGGGGTGGTTTGAGGGGGTGGTGTGAGGGTGTGGTTTGAGGGGGTGGTTTGAGGGGGTGGTGTGAGGGGGTGGGGGTGGGGGTGGTTTGAGGGGGTGGTGTGAGGGGGCGGGGGTGGTTTGAGGGGTTGGTGTGAGGGAGTGTTTTGAGGGGCTGGTGTGAGGGGGTGCTTTGAGGGGGTGGTGTGAGGGAGTGGTTTGAGGGGGTGGTGTGAGGGGGCGGGGGTGGTTTGAGGGGGTGGTGTAAGGGGGTGGTTTGAGGGGGTGGTTGGAGGGGGTGGTGTGAGGGGGTGGTTTGAGGGGGTGGTGTGAGGGGGTGGTGTGAGGGGGTGGTTTGAGGGGGTGGTGTGAGGGGGTGGTTTGAGGGGGTGGTGTGAGGGGGTGGTTTGAGGGGGTGGTGTGAGGGGGTGGTTTGACGGGGTGGTGTGAGGGGGTGGGGGTGGTTTGAGGGGGTGGTGTGAGGGAGTGGTTTGAGGGGGTGGTGTGAGGGGGTGGTTTGAGGGGGTGGTTTGAGGGGGTGGTGTGAGGGGGTGGGGGTGGTTTGAGGGGGTGGTGTGAGGGAGTGGTTTGAGGGGGTGGTGTGAGGGGGTGGTTTGAGGGGGTGGTGTGAGGGGGTGGTTTGAGGGTGTGGTGTGAGGGAGTGGTTTGAGGGGGTGGTGTGAGGGGGTGGGGGTGGTTTGAGGGGGTGGTGTGAGGGGGTGGTTTGGGGGGGTGGTGTGAGGGGGCAGGGGTGGTTTGAGGGGGTGGTGTGAGGGAGTGGTTTGAGGGGGTGGTGTGAGGGGGTGGTTTGAGGGGGTGGTGTGAGGGGGTGGTTTGAGGGGGTGGTGTGAGGGAGTGGTTTGAGGGGGTGGTGTGAGGGGGCGGGGGTGGCGGGGGAAGAGAGTGGGGGTGGGCAGAGGGGCTGGAAATGCCGCGATACAGACCCCCACATCAAGTCTTTGCACCGTCCCGGTGCAATTTCCGAAGCCGAAAACAAGATAGTTAAGGAAGTTCTTCTTTCTTGACTTGACTGAGATAATCCTTCACCCTGGAAAAATAAAAATAATTTTTTTTTGTTTGTTTTTTTTTTCAATACTACCTTTTTTTTCAATACTACTTTTTTTTTTCATAATAACTACAATCACCAAATGAAATACAGTAGGTACGGTGAATGATATGCTTCCAATTTACCTTAATTCAGGTACTTCTTCACCCTGGAAATATTGACGAGGGGTATCCTCTTACCCTGCAAATCCTCCAGATGTAGTGCTCCATGAGGTAATACCTTTACCACCGTGTAAGGTCCTATCCATTTGGGTGCCAGTTTGGTTGGAATTGCTGGGACCTGATGCACTAAAACCATGGATCCTTCCTGTACTTCATTGGACCTCAGATACCTGTCATGCAGTCTTTTGCGCTCTTCTTGTGTTACCTGAAGTTTTTGCATTGCTCCTTCTCTGTATTCTTCTAATGCCACCAATCTCTCAATGGGAGGTTCAATTCCAATGGTTTTGGTTCCCATTTCTTTTTTGATAATGAACTCGAACGGTGCCAATGCCTCTTTCCCATAAACTAAACGAAATGGAGTCTCACCTGTGGTTCCCCTCTTCGTGGTTTTGAAAGCCCAAATTGCACCGATCAATGCTAGCGGCCAAGAGCTTTGATGATCGAAAGATAATTTGCGAAGCAATCCAATCAAAATCTTATTGGAGCTTTTTGCTTGGCCATTTGCCCTTGGGTAGTAGGCACAATATTTTTTATGGAAGATTTTGTACCTGTCAAATATAAACTGGAGCAATTGATTTACAAAATGCGTGCCCCTATCACTAGTTATTTCCAGTGGGCAACCAAATCTTGAGAAAATACGTTTATACACAAATTTAGCCACTGTTAAAGCCGTGCAGTCCACAGTAGCTTTAGCCTCTATCCATTTAGTGGCATAGCATGTGGCCATCAAAATATACTTTTTTCCTCCAGGTTGACCAGTTGGACTAATTGGTCCTATGAAATCAAGACCCCATCGTTCAAATTTGAGCCATCCTGTAGATATGACCAATGGTTGGAAATTCAATCTGGTTGGCGCGGGAGCACACCTCTGGCAGATGTGGCATTCTTTAGAAAACTTGATTGCATCCTTGAAAATATGAGGCCACCATAAACCTTTGTGGATGATTCTATGAGCCAATTCTTCCCCTTTTAGATGTCCTTCACTGTGTGCAGCCTCTAGCAGAAGATTTACCTCCTCTGGATAGACACACCTTCTCAATATATCATCCTGACAGTATTTATATAAATTTCCATTTATAAGAGAATATGCTTTGGTTTTCAGGAGCAATCTTCTCTTTTCTACAAGTGTCAAGTGTTCTGGGATCTTTCTAGTAGTAAGAACATGGAGAATTTCATCATACCAACCAGTCCGAATTGCTACTTGAAAAAGATTGCTATCCACCAATTCATCATTAATACATGTTGCCTTTTCGCTCATTGCCGTCCTGGACACTTGATCTGCCATGTAGTGCTCTTTTCCTGGCTTAATATGAATATCAAAATTAAATTCTTGAAATAGGAGTAACCATCTCCAAATCCTTCCAGCTACTCTAGGCTTGTTTATCAAATACTTCAAGGGCTGATGATCAGAAATAACAATGAAATGTACACCAAGGAGATAATGTCGGAACTTCTGAAGGGCAAATACGATAGCCAAACCTTCTCTTTCCGTTGTACTGTAATTTCTTTCAGCTTGGTTGAGTAGTCTGCTTGCATAAGAGATAGGTCTATCCACTTTGTGAGATGATGGTTGAGCTAGAACTGCACCAACAACATGAAGACTAGCATCTGTATGCACATGAAATTCCAATAACCAATTAGGAACACTTAAAAGGGGAGCAGTACATAGCCTCAACTTTAGTTCACAAAATGCTTTGTCAGCTTCAACACTCCATGAGAAAGGGATCTTTTTGCTGGTAAGCCTTGACAAGGGCTTAGCAATTTCCGAATACATCCTAATGAATCTTCTGTGATACCCTACATGGCCCAAGAAACTTTGCACTTCCTTTGGGCTTTGTGGAATTGGCATGGAAAGAATAGCTGTAACCTTTGCAGGGTCAACAGTTATGCCTTCAGCAGATATTATGTGACCAAGAAGAGTGCCCTTAGTGACCAAAAAGTGACATTTATCAGGATTCAATTTCAAACCTGTTTTAAGACATTGCTCAAAAATTTCTTTTAGATTTTCCAAATGGTCATGGAAATCTTGAACTGCTGCCCTTCTATTTGTACCTGAAAATACTGAAAACTCATCCATGAAAATGCGTAGAAAGGTTGTTAACCATTTTCCCAATATCAGATACATCGTTCTATTAAATGAAGCTGGCGCATTCTTCAAACCAAAATCCATGCGAGTATAGACATAAGTTCCCCAGGGAGTGACAAAGGCTGTTTTGTCCCTATCATCAGGATGGATCACTATCTGATTGTAGCCACTAAAACCATCCAAGAAACTATACAAAGTGTGACCAGCTACTTCCTCAAGCACTTGCTCTGTGAAGGGCTGAGGAAATCCATCTTGAATAGTCACTTTATTCAAAGCACGAAAATCAACACATACTCTTATTTTTCCACTATTTTTCTTGGGCACAATAACCATAGAAGAAAGCCACCTGGAATGTTCTACTGGAACAATTATACCCACTTCTTCTAGTTTTTTAATCTCTGCTTTTACCGCCTCTGCATACTTCGGATTGAGTCGATATGGCCTACTTCTTACAGGCGCGGCTCCCTCAACTAAGGGTATCCGATGTAACCCAAGCTCTTCTGGTATCCCTGTTAGATCTTTGTAGGACCATGCGAAGACACTTTTATAAGTAAAAAGCAAAGAAGTTACCTTCTGTAGCAAGGGAGGATAATGCCACAACCAGGATGCCAAATGGACCATTTGAGGGTTCTCTTCATCCCCTAAATTTACTTCTTGAACCAATGTTTCAGGACTGGTCTTGCTTGAGAAATCATCTCCACTATATGCAGGAGTGGATTTTAATTTATATTCTGCAACATGTTCTTTCATCCATCCTTGAGGTATATCTGCAAAAGGAAGATCTTCTCTGCTCTTAGGTTCATAATCTTCCCTCTCTGATACTTTTATATTGGCTGCCTCCTCAAAGCTTGTATTTTCCTTCAATTGCTCATTCTCCAACACCTTGTGGTCTTCATTGCCCTTTTCTGTAATTTCCTTATCTGCAACTTCTTCCTCAATTTCATTGATCTCCACTATGCAACACTCTGCACTTCCCATCATCCAATTTAACAATGTATCATCTTCTTGGGGTAGAGAGGGCATTACCTGAGTATCCACAGTATATCCAGTGGTTTTTCCTGAATCAAATCCTTCTTCCAAGTGTAGTTGCAGTTGGCTATTGGTGCTTGTTGAAATCCATAGTTTATTTTTCCCCCAATCTTGCAAAGCTTTTGCTTGTCTCAGCCAAGGTCTCCCCAGGAGCAAAGGATAGGAAGTCTCCTGTGGAAGTGCAATAACAACAAAATCCAACACAAAGTGGAAACCCTGTACTATCATCCGTACCTTTTCAATAATGCCAAGAGGCGCAACCCGATGTTGATCTGCTAGTGTAACTGTAAATGGTGCCATTTTGGTGGGGTTCAAATTTAGCTTCTTCATTGTAAAATCTGGCATCAAATTGATACCAGAGCCTCCATCTATGATCACACCTGTAAGAGCTTCATCCTTTATACAAACTGATAATCTTGAACTTTGGTAGTCTGCTAAGGGTGCAGGGGGAAAATCAACCATGAATCCATCTATACTAGGTGATTGGACTAAGTGAGCAGAGTGTATAATCTTCAGTAAGTCACTTCTTATTTTTGAATCCATCCTTATAAGTTCATATAGACTAACCTTGTGATGAATACCTTTCAAGATCTGTTCAATGTTTACCTCCTGAGTGTTTTCTTGCAGTCTTGTTGATTGGTCCCTCATAGTAGTAGCCACCTTTTCATAAGCTCCTTCAATTTCTACTTGGTCCTTCCATCCAGACTTCTTTTCCTCCTCTTTATCCTGAAATCCTTGTTGTTCATCTCTATGGGTTGCAGCTACTTTCCTAGCTCTGGTCATCATGGGCATTGCAGAGGATGAAACAGCATAAGACTGAGTGGTTTTATCTTCTTCATGTGGAGAGACCGCAATCATGTGGATTGGAGCAGGACGACCTCTTGGGCAATCTTTGGTATAATGATCTTTGGCCTCTGGACAATGTTGACAGGGAGGTGCATCTTCTGGAAGAGAACACCTATTTTGCATGTGGCCATACTCACCACAACGATAGCACATCAAAGGTCTATTATATCTAGGCTTTGCAGGCCTATTCTCCTCTCTATTAGATGTATTTGAAGTACTAGCATAATATGAATCCAAATTTTGAGGGTTACCTCTCTGCTGTGTACCCTTGAGGTAGTAGCAATCCCTTGCTTCATGACCATCTTTTCCACAAAATTGACAGCTTACCTTAATAGGGCAATTAGCATTGGAATGTCCATTGTTATTACAGATTGTACACCAAATTTGTCTCCTTATATCCTGAGTGGTCTTCAAGTCTTCTAACTCTCGGCGAAGTTGGGCTACTTCATCATTAGTGCGACACAGTCGTGGCAAGACCTTCTCTTCTTGTTGATTTTGTTGCATCTTCAATGCTTCCAATTCCCTCCTCAGTTGCTCAATCGGATCCAGGTCTGCAGCATACTTTGATTGTGTATCCCCTTCAAAATGTTGCCTTGCTTCTTCAATGCGTGATGCTGCTGCAACAAAATCATTGAGGGTCGCATCCAATCTAAGAGATTCACGAAGCTTCTGCTGAGATGACCTGGGCAGAGCCTTTTCTATCCACTTTTTAACCAAAAAGTCACTTGGAGCATGTGGCAGACGTGCAACAAGTGCTTTTGTTCTAGTGTGAAGTTCATGAAAGGATTCACCTCGTCTTAGCTTCAAATTCTCTAGCTGATCTAGAGCTCTTTCCGAGGAATCACTTGGTCAGAATGTCTGTGAGAACGCCGCCTTCAAAGCCTCCCATGTAGTGAAATGGCCATCTGCATATTGACTATACCATTTATCTGCAAGACCCTCCAATGTGGATGGAAAGAGTGCCAGCATTGCATCCTCTCTATTTTGCAAACCTCGTCCACGGCATAAAGAGATGAATCTTCTCACATGATCATCAGCATCCTCATAGGCTTGTCCCTTGAAGGTAGGGAATTTGATATTTAATCTGGAGAGTAAATGAGAGAGATCCTCCATTTGTACTGGTGTTTCTTCGGACGTATCCGAGGAGAAGTCTAATGTTCTACTATGCTTCTCCTTTGATAGTGGTGTCGCACCGAATTCAATAGATAAATTCAAAGAGGGTAGAGGGGAGGTAGGTTCACTAGTTGAAGATATAGCTGACTTGTTAAGGCTCCTTCGTATACGAAGAGGCTCCTTATCTACTCGCGTATGGGTCATGTACCTATTTCCTCAGGGCCTCTCACAGAAATGCAAGGGTCCCACCGGGCGTGCCAAACTGTAGAGGAGGTACTGGGGTATCCACCTTTTCAAGAGCAGAGAATAAGCACTTCCAGTACGTCACCTACTCAAGGGAGGTTCTCCTTAGGGAAGTATACCCTTTAACACTTATGTGAGCAGGCAAATAACAATGATTGCACAGAATTGTAATTTCTCAGAGAAAAGATTAAGAACAAATGACAATACTGGGAGACCCAAACCATTCCTTAGTTCGAACATATGATTACAATATAAGCCAAGGAACTACTACAAATGCTGATGCTCTGGGCTAATATGCCAATCCAGAACTAAACAACCTCAATACAAGAGACTCATTCAATCCGTATAATGAACACAACTAGATGCAGACTAGTACTGATCAGTACAAAGTATGGAGACTTGCTCTAAGAGAAAGAGCATGAAAATACTACTGAATCACACAGAATGACAAAACCAAGCCACTCTCTTCACACTATAGAGCTATTAGCCCTCCACTGGGGAAGCCCACACTCTGTATCCACACCACAGAGTGACTTCCTACAGTAGGCTTGAAGCCACAAAGTGCAAAGAGAGGACCTCTGTACATACGTATGTAAATGTGTGTATCTCTCAATGTATCTCTGAATGTATCCAAATCAACACAAATCCATTACTTTTATAGGCTCCAATAGGCCAAGAGGGCCTTGCCGATTCCTCACGTCCACTGATCACGAGCCGCTTGATTGCCAAGATTGAAGGGGTAGATCAAATATTCCACTTGATTTGAATTGGATCCTCAAAAATAGGCAGTCGTCATGAATGGTTGGCGGCAACACTCATTTCATCACTTTTACTTTCACCATTGATCCTCACTTTGTGCCGCCCGTGATATTTGAATGTCCCTGAGAAGCGCATCCTTCACCTAATTTTTGTAGTAACTTTTGATCCTTCATATTAAGTGAGCGGTGTGGGAGGTGAGTTGTGACGAGTTTGAGAGAGATTACAGGGTTTTTGGAGGATTGTGGAGGGTTGTGGATTTGTGTGGAGTTGTGTGGGGTTTGTGGGGTTTGTGGGTTGGGGGGAATAGGGGGTGAGTTATGGGGAGTTGTGGTGGTTTTTGGGGTGTGGTCAAAAATTGATCCAAGATTTCAAAGTTATTATTGCACCATTGGAAAGTACTCATCGAGAGCTTTCCAACGATATATAACACTGTAGGGTTTGGATAAGAAATGACCCTCTAAATATCCATTCAAAATTACATGAAAACTTTGTGGGAGGTCGTGGGAAATTGTGAGATTTGAGGGGGTGGTGTGAGGGGGCGGGGGTGGTTTGAGGGGGTGGTGTGAGGGGGTGGTTTGAGGGGGTGGTGTGAGGGGGTGGTTTGAGGGGGTGGTGTGAGGGAGTGGTTTGAGGGGGTGGTGTGAGGGGGTGGTTTGAGGGGGTGGTGTGAGGGAGCTGGGGTGGTTTGAGGGGGTGGTGTGAGGGAGTGGTTTGAGGGGGTGGTGTGAGGGGGTGGTTTGAGGGGGTGGTGTGAGGGGGCGGGGGTGGTTTGAGGGGGTGGTGTGAGGGGGTGGTTTGAGGGGGTGGTGTGAGGGGGTGGTTTGAGGGGGTGGTGTGAGGGGGCGGGGGTGGTTTGAGGGGCTGGTGTGAGGGGGTGGTTTGAGGGGGTGGTGTGAGGGGGTGGTTTGAGGGGGTGGTGTGAGGGGGTGGTTTGAGGGGGTGGTGTGAGGGGGTGTTTTGAGGGGGTGGTGTGAGGGAGTGGTTTGAGGGGGTGGTGTGAGGGGGCGGGGGTGGTTTGAGGGGGTGGGTGGCGGGGGAAGAGAGCGGGGGTGGGCAGAGGGGCTGGAAATGCCGCGATACAGAGTTCATTAGGAATAACATAAGGACCAAGAGATTTGGAGGGTTTCAAGTTATGAATGGTTTCTCTAACCTCACGAGGATAGAGGCCAGGGACTAAGGAATCATTTTCTTCCTTTTAAGGGCAATAATGGCCCTAGCCCCGTGGATATCCTCCCCCCTCTTGGGAAGCCTAGAGAAAACATTAGTAAAGAAGCCAATGGCCTCCTGCGAATTCTGCTTGATAGAAACAACATAATCCCCAAAACTGTTTTTCAACATGGGAACAAAGTCCCCAGCTTTCTTTTTCTTCATGAGATCAAACATATGCTTATTAGGTCTATCAACCTTACTAGCCCGAAACTCTCTGGAAGAGGCAAGAGCACCACTAGCTAAGACATAGTCTTCATACCGTAACCTATCCTGAAGCTCAAGGATCTTCTGAATCTTTATATGATCATCCATATTCCCATTCATAATATTATCTATCTCTCTAAATATCATCATTCTTCTTTTGTATCTGATTTCCTTGGCTTGAAGCTTGTACTTGGTGAATAATTCTATATGTCTTTTATAGACCTTTCCCAAGCAATCCAAGGGGAGCACTTAGAAGCAAAGTGGTAGTTAAAAAATATCTATGGTCTTCTCTTTAACACACAGTAACTTAAGGAGGGAAGCATGAAGATGAGGCCAACCAGCTTTATAGTCAGGGGAGTTGCTATACAACTTAATCACCAAGGGAGAATGATCTGACAAGTGAAGAGAAGGGTCAATATCACACTTGTGCTGCCAAAGGTCATGTAATCTATCAATATTCATATAACATCTATCCAGCCTAGCAAACATAGGTTTATTAATACTCCTATTACTCTAGGTATGATCAATACTCGCAAAAGAGTCAACCAAATTAAGAGAGTTAATCATGCTAAGCCAAATCTTCTTTTCAACATCGTGTAAAATGTTATCAGGATAACCAGATCTATCATTCCCAAAAATGACCATATTGAAGTCACCTATAAGAAGCATATCACCATTCAAGATAGAAAACTCTCTCCAGCACTGCCATTAGAGGCATACACACTAACAAGAGTATACTTAATCGGGTCCTGACATCTTAGAGCCACCCATTGATTGATATCACTGTAAATCATTTCAGCAATAGAATGAGAAAGGTTAGAAACAATACCAATTGTAGCACCTCCTCTTCTATTGACATGCTTAGTATAATACCAGCTATGGTCGCTGGAAGCAATCTATAGGCTAGAAAGCAACTCAAAACCAAGAACCTTTAACTCTTGTAGGCAAATAAAATCACGCACAAAGGAGGAATCTTTGATCCATGTGTTGAACACTTTACCTCTCATTGGATCAGTAATACCTTTTATATTGTAAGAAATCAGATTAATCAAATCCATTCACGAATAAAGCAAGCTCAATAAATTCCAATACAAAAAGATAAGATACATCACTTTCTATGGTTTTTGGGAGGTTTAATTTTAGACCCAGAAACCCTAACCACTTCTTTTCTTTTAGGTTTAGCTTTCGTAGATTCATGTTGATTAACAGCTATAGTCATGTCAACATCCTTTGTAACACTATTATTAGCCTGCAATTTTTGAATTTTTTCCTTATCTTGCTGAGAAAGTTGCCCAAAGAAATCAGCAGATTCATGAACATCTTTTTCTTAAACATCATCACTAGAGGAGGAGTGAGATGAAGAGTTACCAACACAAGAGTTTGCTTTCTTGTTTTTCCTATTACCCACATACGTATACTCATCCTCTTGATCCTAATGAGCAGACATGGAGGAATTCTCACTCTTAATTGGTTCTTGAGGGGAATGTTGACCTGAAACATAGTCATCACAATTAACATCCAAAAATTGAAAAGTTTTAGATACATTTTCTAATAGCACATCATATTTATTGCTCCTATTGTTGGGGGACCGTTTTTTAAATTTATTATTTGAATTCTTATGATTGGATTCAATGTTATTATTATTATCTTTCTGAACATTTTTATCGTTGACAGTGACCTTCTAAACATTATTTTCCCTTTTGTTAACAAGTAAGGGATAGGCTTTTATTAGGTGCCCCTGTTTGAAACAATGGAAGTAAGGATTGGGGAGGTTCTTATATATCAGCTTTTGCTCATGTAGCTTACATCCTTTAGAATCCTTCAAGGTGATAGTAGTCTTAACCTCTTTGGAGATATCAACTCCTGCCTCAATTTGTGGGTCCCATTTGGGGTTAAAGCCATTCCTTGACTTTTCACCCAGCACCTTTCCAATCAATTTTCCAATTTGCTCTACCCAGGGATAATACTCTACAGATAAATCACGAAACTCAACCCATACAGGAACTTTCATGGGCTTGTCCCCTCTAGGGTTGAACCCAGGGTACCATTTGAAAAGAGATAAAGGCACATTTCTAATGACCCAACGTCTGTCAGACATGACTTGTATAACATTGTTAGAATCTTCAAAAAAAAAGGTAAAAATTGTTTGGGAGGAATTGAACATGTTTAACCATCAGAACCATATTGTCCCAATTATTCTTAATCCGAGCTCTTAGGGCTTCTTGTGCTGGCCTAGGTCCATGACACAAATTGCTAACAATCTGTTGTCCTTCAGAGGCATTGACAATCTACCAAGTACTAGCACCGGGAGGAGCAACATTGTTTGAAGCTCCATTTTGAAGAAGAACGCTCTGTTCCTGGTCTTTCGAAGTTGACTGAGACTTAAAAACAAAATTAGAAATATCGTTGAGAGCAAGTCCAAAATTAGAGTTAACCATACCACTCCGTGCAATACCAGAAAATTCACCATTCATACCCGTCAGAATGGATCTCAAAGCCTCATGTTCAAGATTCATTTTGAGGTAGTCATATTCAGTATAACAGTTAGGGACCTTACCAGATGGGCCTCTGCACTTATAATGCTCCAAAGTTTTTCCAGAAAATCCACTTCTTTTACCAATAATGCTTCTCTGAAAGAGAGTTGTACATTCTTAGTGAGATCAACACTTTTAAAGAGAGATCGTGTCAAGGTTAGTTTTCAATTTATTAGATATCCCGAAGAGATTGAGATCTCGAGGGTCCAAAGTTTGAATTGGGCGCTTTATACCAAACTATAATATTTGAAGTGTATGCAACTCGATGTGGCTCGTGAGGGTGTGGTGCTGAAGACATTTCTTACCTCCTTCACCATCTTCTACCATTGAAAGAGTTGACGCCCATTGAAAAAGTGCTTCATAAGCTAGAGCTAACATGTATGAATTTGTTGCCGACTAGGAACCCTCTAGGATGTAAATGTGGCTACCAAACCAACTACTAATAGAGCTAACGATATTGGCTGTTGGAACCCAAAATACTTTTTCTCAACCGACCAACATGGCTACCAATGTGAATACCAATGAGGCTACCAAACGGCTACGCATGGGCCTCAAAATTGACCAAAAGGACTTGAGAGCATGGTTTTGAACATTTTCACTTTTGTTTAACCGTAAACTTTGAATTCCACTCTTTTGGTGTTCGAATCTACCTCAAGGTAAGTGCATTTTCTTCACTTTCTCCACTAAAACACATTTGCAAACACACACATATCCACACACACTTACATGCACATACACATATACTTACACACAAATATACACTCACAACTACATACACAGACTTACATATACATACACACATATACACACACACACACACACTTACAGACACATACACGCACATATATATACGCATAGTTACACACACATACACACACACTTACACACACACACACACCTACACACACATATGCACACACATACACACACAATTACACACACACACACACCTACATATCATTGGAGGCCCATTGAAACAGAGTCATTGGAGGCCCATTGAAACAGAGCTTCATAAGCTAGAGCTAACATGTATGAATTTGTTGCAGATTAAGAACCCTCAAAGAAGGCGACTCCCCTAAATAAAATGAAATTTTGTTTCCTACTAAATAATGAGGTCGATTCACTACTACAAAATTTCAGCCAACTACTTCCAAACATTTATAAATAAATTGAAGAGCGTTGGTAGAAAAAAGGGCCCATGGAGATGGAAACGTGGCTACCAAATCAACTATTGAAAGAGCTAACGATGGCCATTGGAACCCAAAATGCTTTTTCTTAACCTACCAACATGACTACCAATGAGGCTAAAGGCTATGGATGGGCCATAAAATTGACCAAAATGACTCGAGATCATGGTTTTGTACGTTTTCACTTTTGTTTAACCGTGAACTTTGAAGCGCACTCACTTGGCACTCGCACGAGCTTATTGGAACTCTTTTGGCATTCGAATGTACATCAAGGTAAGTGCATTTTCTTCACTAAAACACATTTGCACACACACACGCACATATCCACACACACTTACATGCACATACACACATACTTACACACAAATATACACACACAATGTAGTGTCTCCTTGATCACAAGATATCCTCAATCAAAAGCTTCTAATCACTAGCAGAGGAGAGAAAGAAACGTAGAACTTGCACAAGATAAGAGAAAATCCAACATGGAAGAGTAGATAAGATATGATTCAGAGAAAGAGAAGTTTTGGTATTATAGATTTGAATCAATCCATACAGTGGCTTTGGAAAATAGCTTCTTGAAAAATCCTCTACCTCTTGACCACCCTCAAGCTATAACAATCTCATTCACACTCACACTCTGAATCACACTCTCACTCTCACTCTCACTCTCAATCACAAGGTAAGTCTTTGATTTTCGGCCTCTCCCTACTCAACCCAGCAAATCTCCTTCAAAAGAGAGTTTATTGTTTTCAAAGGAAGTGTGTGATCCACCAAATATAGAAAAGTCAGCTCTCCCCATGTTGCATGCAAAACGTTTGCAAAAACATGTGTTTGTAGTAGTCAAGTGCTTTCTTTAGTAGTGGCCATTCAAAAATAGAAGAAAACCAACAAAAAGACATATCCAAAGATATTTTAAGTGTGCATGATAACACATATGCTTCAAAACCACAGATTTGAATAGAAATAGAGAAGCCAAATTTTGTTTTAAAAGTACTTAAAAAAATGGCACTTTTCCAAGCCTTGTGATTCACAAATGATGAGGAATTAGCTTAAGCTTGTGAGATAGAAAAATTTTAGACTTTTTTATATGCACAATAGTGTTAGAGATGACCTAGATCCAAATCTACTTCCAAGTATCACTTTTGAGCCTTGCAAGCTTAGACATTCTAGAGAGAGAATAAATTCAAGTAATTTTCTTATATTGAACTAAATGTAGAGCCTTAAATGAGGTACTTAAAAAATGATTCACAAACAATTCAGAGAGACACTTTTATTCTGTTATGTATGCTCCAGCTTTCTCTCATACAACATTTCTCTTAATTCTCTTGTTTTCATGTTCAATTTTCAACCATTAAACGTGATGTGGATAAGGTTTAGAGAGAGAATATGAAACTTGTCATCCCTAAATTATGCCTACATGCATAATTCTAAACATTATCTCCACAATGTAATTTGAAAAGGTCAAAATGAATTATTTCACTATCGAAAGGCCTATTACAATTCTTCCCCCTTAAAGAACTTTGTCCTCTGAGTTGGAAAGAAGAATAATGTGCCAGAAAATCGTCTAAGTTCACCCAAGTTGAATCTTCAACTAGATATGAGTGGCGTTTCACCAAAATCTCTATTATAGATCTATTTCTAAGTAATCTTTCTCTCCTATATTTCATGTTAGCTTACTTAAAAGATATGTGCCTAATGTTGCTCATGTTTTGTAGGAAAACTATAATCTGAAAGATGATGGCTCTTTTGAGCTTCGACATACAACTATAAAACATAAGTTAGAAAACCCTTATGGGAATCACTCTTACATTCCAGAAACAACCATTACTATCAATGCATTTCAAAGTTAGTTATTATTTTATGTGAATACTCTTATGATATGTTTATATTCACTTATCAAGAAATACAAATATATCCCCTATTGCATTGACCTTCCTCGTGTAGCCCACATATAACTTCTTAGACTTGGTTTTGAGACCACATCTTATTCATGAATACTATTCTTTTTTTGTTTCCCATACAAAAAAATTAACACACTTACACATACACACATACACACACATGTACCTATACACACATACACACAAACATACATAGACATACACTCACATGCATACATACACATACATATGCATACATACATACACACACGCATAAACACACATACACACATAACAATACACATGCACAAATATTAATACACACATACACACACACACTCACATATAGGTATATACATACGTACACATGCCCACAAACACATACACACATATACATTTACACACATACACATACACACACATATACATACACACATATATGCACACACATACACATACAGACACACACACATACAATCACGTACACACATATACATACACACACGTACACTCACGACATGCATACATACACACATATACAGAAACACACACACACACACACATATACACACACATACATAACAAACACAAACATTTCCATACACACACCTACACACATACACACACACATGCACATATACACCCACACATACACACACATACACTCACATACACATACACGTACATGCACGTTGTCGTGAAGATCGGAACGCTCAGTTGATGGATCAATTCAACCGCCAAATTATCAACGGCACACTCGGGGTGCTTCAAGCAATTTCAGGTGCAATGAAGACTCAAAGAATAAATACAAACTTAGGAAGATATTATGATCAAAATCAAAGACTTGTGATATAATTAAGAGCTCTAGAAATACTTATCATACTTTGAAAGCCCTTTCATATCATAACTCAATCAAACTTGGTCAATTAACCAATCAAATCAATGTGAATCAATTCCTAAACAATATCTATTTGTCTTCAAAGTTATGCACATACTCATTTCTTTCTTTATCATCAATTTAGGTCTTAAGTTTTTAGTCGATTTCAAAAGATTTGATCATAAACCTCAATATTAATGTATTCATTAACTAAACGATTTTTGTTTCCCTCAAGTGGCATGCAATGTTATGATGCATATAAACATGTGCACAGAAAACATATCCGAACATTATGAACTATCACATATGATATCATATTTATCGTGTATTATTCCTTATAAATAAGATTGAACAAAAGACAAAAAATTCAGGAACTAAACACATTGAGTGTAGTGTGAGAATAAGAGAGAAATACCGACATAAGAGCTTAACAAAAAATGCAAAATTAAGCGTAATAATTCATTGTTCTAAATCTTAGCAATAAGCTACCGTTAATTCCAATTACTCTACGCAATCAAATCAATTCAAAACTTATGTTTGTATTCATCAGATTACACTTTAGTCATGTATACATCATAAGTCAACAAAGCATCTAACACTAATGCAACAGAAAATCATTCAGCAAAAATTATCATGAATTAGAGTACAAATTTTGCTATTTTCATATGCAACATCCCCTCGAGTCCGTATATTGACCGCAAGAGTCTCCGATCATGTAGAGACTTTGAAAAAATTGTGCAGTCTAGACCAAATAGAAAGAGGACACAACATAATGTCTCAATCTTAGCTTGACGTGCCATTTTATAATCTCCATGGCCATGTCAATTTAAAAAAGGGAGTTTATCCTTTCAAGAAGCATGATTGCCGCTCACGTCCATGAGGATGTTTCCTTGTCATCCTCTCATCTTGTATGATGTATTAATTTATTTTCATTCAATAAGGGTTTAATAGTATGAACATATTGACAATGATATCACAATGTAACGTCCACCATGTCTTCACTTGGTTATTGATCTAGCATAATAAACATGGCGGAACCACTTATCCTGTTGTTGCATGAGCACACTACCGATTGACTGTCGGATGCATCCACAGAAACATGGAACGAAAGCTACCAGTTTGGTGCTTGCAATATAGGAGCCTGGGTTAAGAGTATTTTCAGTCGATCAAAGGCAATTTGGCACTCCTCACTCCACACAAACTGCCGGGGATTACTAGTAATCAACTGATTCAAGGGTATAGCTAAATGTGCGAGTCACCGGAGATGCCGTCCATGCCAGTGTATTTGTCCAAGGAATCACATAACTTGTTTTCGTGTCGTAGGAGTAGGAGCCTTCAACACGGCTTGCACTTTATCTGGGTCTACTTGAATACCTTGCTGTGAACTAATATGACCAAGCAATTTGCCACAGGAAATTGAAAAGACCCATTTGTTGGGATTTAAGCACAAACGAAACTCCCTACAGTTAGAAAATCTACACCGTAAGTGATAGAGGTGAGCCGATGCATCACCAGATAACAAAAAATCATCCAGATACACCCGCATAAAGGTGGTTAAGTAGGGGGAAAAATTTTCGTGCATGCGTCCTTGGAAGGTACTAAGAGCATTGCGGAGACCAACCGTACACACATATATGCCCCAATTTGTAATAAATGCAGTCTTTGGTATATCCATTTTGGCCATGCGCACCTGATTATAGCCATTATAACCATCCAAAAAGGAATACATTTCTTGTCTAGCAACATCATTGAGCATCGTATCCAAAAAGGGAAGTGGGAAGGGATCAAGCACCGTCACCGCATTTAATTTTCAGCAATCCACACAGATACGCAACTGCTTGTTCTTCTTTGGGACAATGACAATAGGAGAGATCCATTTTGCATGCTCAATGGGGACAATGAAACCTAATTTCTGCAAACCATCCAATTCAGCTCTCACTTGAGTAGTATAATTGGGGTTCATGTGGTAACTCGGTTGTTTGATTGGAGGCGCATCCGATTTTTGCATCACATGGTGTTGATAGATGCGAGGGTCTGACCCTTTCATATCTCGATAATCCTAAGCGAATACATCTTCAAACTCTGTCAACAATTGTAGTAGATCATTTTGAATAGTTTCTAGTAACCCAGCCTTAAGCTTGACCGGTCGTGGTGTAACTCGATTTCCCAAATTGCAGATGATGAGATGATCTTCCGATACACAAATTTGTCGGGACATGGATATATCCTCTTGTGATTGTAATTCAAAACTTGATCCGGAACTGGGTCCACTTCTGGGTAAGCAGAACTACCATACAAACGGCTGGATTCCAATTATCTGCAATCGCTTGTAAGTTGACTCTACCCAGGGCTAGGAGATCCTAGTTAGCATTGAGAAAAGCTTATTTTCATCATTTGAAAGTCCATCTAGCATATGTAGAGGTTAGCACTTTGGCTTGTTTTAGCTAGGGCGTCCTGAATAGTAAGTTGTAGTCCAGACTTGAGTCAGGTAGTTCCAAAACAACAAAAGTCATTTTGAACACCGCTCCCTAAAGAGTAATGGGTATATCACGTACCAAACCCACTGGATGGACCCTAGATTGATCCGCCATTCTCACAAAAAAGTGAAGAGGTTCGATCTAAGTCCATCCTAACCGTTTAGAAAGTGTGGTTTTAGCAATATTTATACCGGAGCCTCCATCAATTAACACTTGAGTAATTTTGTGGTTTTTATACCATACCGTAATTAAAGGAACAACATGGTCAACCATAGAATCAATTTTTGGACTGATAGTTGATGTAGCAGGTGTACACAAAGACCCTGGACTAATTTGTTGTTGGAATTGTTGTCGTACACTCGGAACCAAAGCTTACAATTGCCCCAACAGTATTGTAATAGATGGTGGTAGATTCCGTGCTGTCTACTGGACCATAGATATCGAATCATGGAAAACAGTTGGTTCTTGACTGGACTAAGTACTAGCTTTGGTAAAAACTCTCTGTTGTTCTCGAATGCCAGGCTCAAAAATCTCAGCAGCCAGTTGTAACTTCTTGTCGGACGTGTTTGAATTGCTGCCGATTGGGTATCTACTATTGAAATATATACCATATTTGCAATTGGATGCTGTCGTTCTTTTCTTCATTTATCATACTTAGACGCCTCTTTACCATATATGTGGATATGTCCAATCTCGCCACATAAATGGCATCTTGGTGGTGGAAGAGATATGCCTTCACCCGATTGACCTGAGTTCCACCAGGTCTGGCCGAAATTGTTTTCCCGTAGTCCCCTCTAGCTTTTGTAACTTTGGTAAGAGGTATTCCTCAAATGCGGTGGTACATAGTGTGTAGCCTGTTGTCCCTACTCCTGTAATATAGCATTTACAGTTGGTGTCGTCTATACATCTCAATCAGAGCGTTTATTGCTCACCAATTTTGTCAACAGATTACATAAAATCTTATTTGTAATCTCGGATTGTCCATTAGCTTGTGGGTGATAGGGGGAGGACTTCTTATGTACTACCAAAAATTGTTGGAGAATATTTCCAATGAATTCATTCAAGAAGTGTGTACCTTCATCATTGACTAACTCAATTGCTAATCCATATCTGGTAAACACATCCTGAAGAACTTAGCTATTGTTTGAGCATTGTTCTTTCTTGGTTGTTGGTGCATGACAATCATCAATTGAAGGATTATGGAGAAATGAAGTCAAGAAGTCAAGAAGAGAACAAATTCAGATGGTTGAAGGAAGGGCATATTCAGAAAATCCAAAGACATGTACACATATGTACATTAGCTGACTTATATCCTTGTTTAAGTCATACACTTGTATATATTCATCTATAAATATGTTTGAAAATGTCGGGCAAATAGAGCAGAAGAGATTTTGAGAATAGGGAGAGAGAAATTAGTGTCATTAGACACATGAAGAGTGAGTGAATTGTCCATCCTCACTTAGATGTAAATTTCCTGAGAAATTGAAAAATTTTGCGCCCGATATTTTGTTGTCTGCTCCTTCTGTGTTTAATCTTTTGAGAAATCCTTCTGCACGTGTCTAAGTCCATAGCTAATCTATCTATAGCTAGAATTTGAGAGGTTAATTGAAATCAGGCTGAGAGAATTTTGATTAGGAACATTCATATGTAAGAATGTTCTAAGAGTCGTAAAATCTGGCGCACATTTCATCTTCAATGAAATGATCATTGCTCAGTCCACAGTGTAAAGTTTTACACAAGTGAGGGCTTAAAATCTAAGTTGGAAGGTAAGCCATCTATGGCTAAAAGATCTTGATCAAACGGGAT
The DNA here is from genome assembly GCA_020310875.1 of Ceratopteris richardii. Classification (NCBI taxonomy): domain Eukaryota; kingdom Viridiplantae; phylum Streptophyta; class Polypodiopsida; order Polypodiales; family Pteridaceae; genus Ceratopteris; species Ceratopteris richardii. The sequence continues at coordinate 120,591,649 of CM035416.1, read as the reverse complement.
TTACTTTGGGAGAACCAGTGCTAAGAAGTTGCAGGTGTCAAAGTCGCCATTGCAGAGAAGCTCTTTCAGGCATAGGTAAAGTGTTTCACACATTTCTCAGTGTGTACTCAATCTTTTTGAGAGATTTAACTTGGCAAAGTTGCGCAACCTTAAGGCGAAGTGTTGTGCAAAGTTTTATCAAAAACTTTACAGGATTGATTAATCAATGAGTGATTAATCTGCAGCAGACTTTTCTGAAGAAGCTGAATTTTTCAGAATAATCAATTTTCTGATAAATTGGTGAAAGTTCTCTAAGTTTGGTGGAGTCTAAGGTTAATCTTGATATAGAGGTGATCTAAATTCAAGGTTAACTTGTTCTTTTGGAGATTAACACTCTCCATCAGTGGTATCAGAGCAGGTTGTGTCAAAATTGAGAAGAAGAAGACTCCGACTATTGCAGAAGTACAAATCTTTACATTTTGAAAGTGCAGAAGGGTAAAGGTTGAAGAAAGATTGAAGGAAGACATACAAAGAGCATCAAAAGGATCAGAAGGAGCAACATTCGAAGTAAAGGTACATTTATTATCTCTAAAGGTTAAAGATTTGAAGCTACAGGTGAAGTAAAGATGGGAGATAGTCTCCAAATTGAAAAGTTGGATAGAGAGAACTATCCTGCATGGTCTATGAGGATGGAAGCTCACCTTATGAGCAAAGATCTGATAGGATACATCACAGGAGATGAAGAAAAGCCAGAATTCAGAGATCCTAGTGTTCCAACTAGGGAGGAGCTTGCAGATTTGAAGAATTGGATGAAGAAGGATGCTCAAGCAAGAAGCATCATCTACATGGCAGTCAATGACTATTTGCTTCCTCACATTAGAGGACTTGAGAGTGCTTGTGACATTTGGAATGCTTTGGAAGAGCATTTCCAAAATACAACCAAATCAAGGAAGGCTTCACTATGGGCAGAGTTTACTACCTTCAAGAAGAAGGCCTCACAATCAATCTCTGATTATGTGACAAAGATGAAGGACATTGCAGACTCTCTAGGTGCAGTTGATGAAGATATTGAAGAAGACAAATTGGTAAGACAAATACTCACAGGGCTAAGAGGAGATGAGAAGTGGAAGCCTTTCATTTTATCTACAGAACTTTCATTAGATCACTTTACTCCTGATTTGAATCAATTGTTAGGACATATGCTAACTTTTGAGAATGATGTCAAAGGAGATCTTGATAAGAGTGCAGGTCATGCAATGTATTCTAAAGACAAGAAGAAAGTCAACAAAGGAAAGCAACAATCAGGTGAAGAAGAAGGTACTTCAAACCAAGCAAACTTCATAAGAGGAAGAGGAAATGGCAGAAGTAGAGGAAGAGGCAGAAACAACAAAGATAATGCAAGAGCTTGTTGGATATGTGGTAACACCAATCATCTATCTCATGATTGTTGGCATAATAATCAAAACAATGGTAATTATCAGAACTTTAATCAAAGAGCAAGAGGTGGTAGATTTCAGAGAGGAAACTTCAGAGGTAGAGGTGGTAGGAATTCTTTTGGAAGAGGTGGTGGAAGAAACTTCCAAAATCAATCCTATAATAACACCTACTACAACTATGCATCAGATCAAAAGGAGGACTCGACTCTCATTATGAATACATGTGAAACTTCACATGAGGACATGAGAGTGTTTTATATTGATTCAGGATGTAGTAATCATTTGAGTGGAAATATTGCTTTGATGACTGACCTAGATCACAATGCAATTAATCATACAGTGCAGACAGGTGATAATACAAAGCACAAGGTAAAGTCAATTGGTTCAGTCAAAGCTAAGGATGGGAGCACTCTTCTGAGTAAGGTACTTTATGTTCCCACAATTCCAAAGAATTTGATCAGTGTAGGTCAAATTGTGGAAAAAGGTTATGAGGTAAGGTTTACAAATGATGGAGTTTATGTGGAAGACCCTAGTCAAGGGTATAAACAAGTTATTGCAGGAAAGAAAGAAGGAAGGCTTTTCACATTAAAGGTACAAGGAAATGTTGGACATGCTATGTTCACATATGGAGAGCAAAAGGTGTCAGAATTGGATCTTTGGCACAAAAGACTTGGACACTTTAATGAAAGAGGTATCAAAGAAATGATTAACAATGATTCAGTGCTTGGAATGCCTAACATTGCAGGTCAACACATGACATACAGATGTGAGGCATGTCAATTAGGTAAGGCTCATAAGCAATCCTACTCCAAGCATGGGTTTATGTATTCAGAAAGACTTGAATTGGTGCATACAGATGTGTGGGGTCCTTCAAAGGACTTTAGTATAAATGGTTCAAGATATTATGTCATATATGTTGATGATGCTACCAGGTGGATCACAATTTATGTGATTAAAGAAAAGTCAGAAGTGTTTAATACATTTAAACACTATCATGCATATGCAGAAAGGATTACAGGTCAAAAATTAAAGAGACTAAGGTCAGATGGAGGGGGAGAGTATTTTTCAAATGAGTTCAATGATTATTTGTGGAATGCAGGTATAAAGAGAGAAGTTACTTGCAGGTATTCTCCTCAACAAAATGGGGTAGCAGAAAGAAGAAATAGGACTCTTGTTGAGTTTGCAAGGTCCATGATGAAAGAGAAGAATTGCCCAAATTATTTGTGGGCTGAGGCTGTTAATACAGCTACATATTTGGTAAATAGATTGCCTTGTAAAGCTTTGCAGGGTATGACACCATATGAAGCTTGGTGGGGTAAGAAACCTACCTTGGATCATTGCAGAATATTTGGATGCTTGGCATATGCATATGTGCCATCTCAATTGAGGCATAAGTTGGAGCCTAAGGCAGAGAAGTATGTATTCATTGGTTATGATGATAAGCAAATGGGATACAGGTTGTGGAGTCCATCCACAAAGCAATTTATTGTATCCAAGGATGTTACATTTGATGAGCAAGGTACTTGGTATGCAGGTAAATATAATGTACATGCAGATGATGAAGAAGTAGTGGATCAAAGAAAAGGTAAAGCAAAGGTTCAATTACTTGATGAAAGTGAGAGTAATGAAGTGCAGATTGAAGTTGAAGAGAGGCCAAGGTTTGATCCAGAATGTGATGAACCAGAGACCTCAAGAAGTGCAGAAGTTAGGAGATCATCTAGGCACAAATGGCAACCTACAAGGTATAGCTATGACACTTCATTCTTAACTACTAAAGATTATGCTTATTTGGTAAAAGCAGATGAAGACCCTTCTACATATGAAGAGGCCAAAGGGAAGAAGAATTGGGAAGATGCTATGCAAGAGGAGTATGATGCATTGATAGAGAATCAAACATGGGATTTGGTTCCTAAACCTAATAGTCAGAAGATCATTGGATGTAAGTGGGTTTACAAGACTAAAAGATTTGCAGATGGAAGTGTGTCTAGGTACAAAGCTAGACTTGTTGTGAAAGGGTATGCACAGACATATGGAGTGGACTATGATGAGACTTATAGTCCTGTGGCAAAGATGACAACCATCAGGACACTCATAGCAATTGCTGCTTGTAAAGGTTGGAAGTTGTCTCAATTAGATGTTAAAAATGCTTTCTTGAATGGTTACATTTCAGATGAAGTCTACATGGAGCAACCAGATGGGTTCAAAGATCAAGTGAGTCCAAATTATGTGTGTAAGCTCAAGAGAGCTTTGTATGGGTTGAAGCAAGCCCCAAGGGCTTGGAATTATAGGCTTGTAAAATTCTTGAATGATATTGGATTTCAAGCATCAAAGGCAGATAGTAGCTTGCTAGTCAAAGCAAGTGAAAATGGATTCATTTATGTGTGTATTTATGTTGATGACATAATACTTACAGGAACAGATGATAAGGGGATACAAATGATCAAAAAGCAGATGGAGAAAGAGTTCAAAATCAGTGATTTGGGGAACCTATCATTCTTCTTGGGAATGGAGATCTCTTATACTCAACATGGAGTATATGTGACCCAAGAAAGGTATCTTAAAAATTTGCTAACCAAATTTAAAATGGAAGATTGCAGGGTTGCACCTACACCTTTGGAAGTGAACCATAAATTGTCTAGGTTTGGAGGAGAAGAGTTCAGAGATATGAAACTCTATCAAAGTTTGGTTGGTAGCTTGATTTATGCTACATTGACAAGGCCTGACTTGTCATATGCAGTTGGTGTGCTTTCACAATTCATGCATTGTCCTAGAAAGGAACATTGGATTGCAGGACAAAGAGTACTTAGGTACATCAAGGGTACACTCAAAGAAGGGTTGTACTATGGGTTTACTTCAGATACAAGAATCAAGATATATAGTGATGCAGATTGGGCAGGTAATGTGGATGATAGAAGATCAACACATGGATACTTGTGCTATGTAGGAGACAAATTGATTTCATGGTGTTCCAAGAAGCAACATACAGTTGCTTTGTCATCTACAGAGGCAGAATATAAAGGTATGGTGGAAGCTGCAAAAGAGGTAATATGGCTAAAGACACTTTTGAAAGTTTTTGATGTGATTCAGAGTACTCCTATTATTTGTGGAGACAATATGAGTTCATTATACTTGGCAGCTAATCCAGTATTTCATGCTAGAACTAAGCATATTGAAATACAGTATCATTTTCTGAGAGAGAAGGTTATTGAGAAAGAGATTGAAGTCATACACACTCCCACAAAAGATCAAGTTGCAGATATGATGACTAAAAGTCTAGATGGACCAAAACTACAAAGATTCAAGGATATGGCTGGAGTAAAGAAGATAGAGAAGAGCCTCAATTAATGATTGAGGGGGAGCTGTTGGTGCATGACAATCATAAATTGAAGGATTATGGAGAAATGAAGTCAAGAAGTCAAGAAGAGAACAAATTCAGATGGTTGAAGGAAGGGCATATTCAGAAAATCCAAAGACATGTACACATATGTACATTAGCTGACTTATATCCTTGTTTAAGTCATACACTTGTATATATTCATCTATAAATATGTTTGAAAATGTCGGGCAAATAGAGCAGAAGAGATTTTGAGAATAGGGAGAGAGAAATTAGTGTCATTAGACACATGAAGAGTGAGTGAATTGTCCATCCTCACTTAGATGTAAATTTCCTGAGAAATCAAAAAATTTTGCGCCCGATATTTTGTTGTCTGCTCCTTCTGTGTTTAATCTTTTGAGAAATCCTTCTGCACGTGTCTAAGTCCATAGCTAATCTATCTATGGCTAGAATTTGAGAGGTTAATTGAAATCAGGCTGAGAGAATTTTGATTAGGAACATTCATATGTAAGAATGTTCTAAGAGTCGTAAAATCTGGCGCACATTTCATCTTCAATGAAATGATCATTGCTCAGTCCACAGTGTAAAGTTTTACACAAGTGAGGGCTTAGAATCTAAGTTGGAAGGTAAGCCATCTATGGCTAAAAGATCTTGATCAAACGGGATTTACTTTGGGAGAACCAGTGCTAAGAAGTTGCAGGTGTCAAAGTCGCCATTGCAGAGAAGCTCTTTCAGGCATAGGTAAAGTGTTTCACACATTTCTCAGTGTGTACTCAATCTTTTTGAGAGATTTAACTTGGCAAAGTTGCGCAACCTTAAGGCAAAGTGTTGTGCAAAGTTTTATCAAAAACTTTACAGGATTGATTAATCAATGAGTGATTAATCTGCAGCAGACTTTTCTGAAGAAGCTGAATTTTTCAGAATAATCAATTTTCTGATAAATTGGTGAAAGTTCTCTAAGTTTGGTGGAGTCTAAGGTTAATCTTGATATAGAGGTGATCTAAATTCAAGGTTAACTTGTTCTTTTGGAGATTAACACTCTCCATCATTGGTGAGTAGTCTCTAACATCTTGAGGTATTCACTCTCATGGACACACAATCTAAGATAGCTGTCTCTTTCGCACTTGTACAAATTATCTCCAATGAGTGAATATTGAAGTGCTTCCTGTTCTAATTTCTTTTGTTTGGCCAATCTCATCTCTTGAGGGAATGTTTTTGTCCTCAAAAGTTCTACCAAAGGTCTGCTCCAATCTAGAAGTAAAGACACTTGATAGAGAGTGGCATGTTTCACTAGTGGTCTAGTACTACAAATCGATATTCTTTGCACATCCTATGGATAATCACTTCCATTGTTGGACAATATACACCTAATCTTACCATCTTCCTAGAGTCTGTAGGGTTCCATGATGTTGTTGTAGGGTACCTAATCTTAGCATCTTTGAGTGATGTTGTTGTAGTGTACCTTCATGTGCTAATTGCAACCACTTTGCATGCTCGTCTTCATCTACACAAAAAGCCAGTATGCCTTGATAAGTGTGGTTATACATTCTGCATGTTCTTATGTGGTATTTTTGAGATCTCACCACTTCTTTATCTATAGGTCTCAATACAAGATGTTTAGGTCCTAAGGTGAGAATAGACACTATAGTTTTAGCCTAGTCAGGCACTACTTTTAGATTGAACAAATAAGCATCAGGAAGGTCATCTCACACGCCTTGAGGGGACTCTTCTAAAGTTATTCTAGAAAGGTGATCTACCTTGAGGTGAGTCCTACCTTTCCTTACCACAAGTTCAAAGTCATACTGCATTAATAAGAGGAAGCATCTTACTAATCAGCGAGTATTGCAAGGTTTGTTCATTAGATATAATAGTGCTTGATGGTATCTAAAAAATTTAAACTTATTTGCAAGCGAATAATGTCTAAACGTCTTAACTGCATATACTATGCCTAATACTTCTATTTTAAGAGTGGTATAATTTCGTTCAGTCCCATTCAATTGTGTAATGGCATACACAATTGGAAGATCCATATTAACTTCACTAGTAGGTTGTGCTAGTATTCACCCAATTGTGTAATTGGATGCATCCACATAAACATGGAATGGCTTGTTGCAATTTGGTGTAGTCAAGATTGGTGCTGAACACAATCATCATTTAAACTCGTTGAAGGAGTTCTCACATTCATCTATCAACTCAAAGTTAGTCCAAAGGGAGTACAGAGGCTTTGCAATGATTGCATACATGTGAATGAAACGTTGTTAATATCCGCAATGCCCCATGAAAGCTTGTACCTCCTTGACATTCTTTGGCCAAGGTAGCTCTACAATAGCTCTAGCGTTCTCCTCATCCATGGATATGTCATTCTTTCACACTATGTGTCCTAGAATCTTGCCTTGCCTGACCATGAAAGCTCATGTTTTTGGGTTCAGGTAGACCTGATATTCTCTACATTTGTCAAAGATTTGCCTAAGCTCCGGTATATGTGTTTGTTTGATGTTGGAATGAGTGCAGAGATCATCAAAATAGGCTTCCAGGTTTTTACACAAGAACTATATAAAGACATGGCACATCAGCCTCTAAAAGGTAGTTGGATCATTGGTTAAGCCCAAAAATGGCATTACCTGAGAAGCAAATATGTCCCGCTCGGTAGCAAAAGCCGATCTCTCTATTCCAAAAAAACTCAACACCTTTGTTATCCTGGGGAACCAAGTCTGGTGTGAGTATCCTGGTTAAGACTGACTTACCCCTTGGGGTTCTTGGCTGTCTTCCTAAATTCCCTTGCTCTATGTCACCCATTTCAGTCTCTCCGATTACATTGCCAAATTCGTCTGTCCTATCTGGTTGGTTAGTGACTACATACATAGTACCTGCTTTATCAATGTATGATCCATTTTCAAATTTGACTACTCTGTGTTCTAGTCCAATAGGTTGATCTGAGTTTTTAATTTGGACAATCGATCTTCTTAGACCATCCTCATAGATGCGAGGACCTAATCGGTTGGACTTCATGTATTCCAGTTGAGTCTTGTAAGGTCCTTCTAGTTTTTCTAGGTATGCCACTTCTGAGCTACCTACGGGTCTCTCCATGCTATACGACATCTCAGAGTCACTCATTTCTAAACTTAGAACATAGGGGTAACCACTCAACTGCTAGACCCATGACGTACCAATATGATTGGCACTAGCTTAAGAAGATTTGAGGCTTTGCCTATCTCATCCTAGTTATCTTCCTAACCTAAAGTTCATAAACCTTGGTGGTTATCGCAATCTTTTCGAGTACAACCTCATTGCAGATTCCTTTTGTAATAGTCACTTGTTCTTTTTATTTTCCTTAGGTTGTTACTTCTTATCCAATAAGTTCTCCTTGCAGGGAATACTTGAGTGTTAATGCGCTTGAAGTTTTATCGCTCTAGTTATGTCCTTTCTCTTTAGGGTTTCTCACAAATGTAACCTATTTATGCTTGCACTTGGGTAGTTAGGGTTCTTGTAACTTTGGTAAGAAGTAATCCTCAAATGCGGTGGTACATAGTGTGTAGCATGTTGTCCCTGCTCTTGTATTATAGCATTTATGGTTGGTCTGGTCTATACATCTCAATCAAAGCGTTTATTGCTCACCAATTTTGTCAACACATTACCAAAAATCTTATTTGTGCTCTCGGCTTGTCCATTAGCTTGTGGGTGATAGGGGGAAGACTTCTTATGTACTACCAAGAATTGTTGGAGAATATTTTCAATGAATTCATTCAAGAAGCGTGTACCATCATCATTGACTAACTCAATCGGTAATCCATATCTGGTAAACCCATTCTGAAGAACTTAGCTATTGTTTGAGCATTGTTCTTTGTTGTTGTCTTCACTTTGAACCACTAAGTCAAATAGATAGTGGTAACAATGATGTATTTAGTATGTGAAATCTTAGCTGGGGGCTTAGTAGGACCTACAAAGTCTACTCCCCACTTAGAGAATCCACACGTTCCCATCATGGGTTTCAATAGCATCTCATCTTTGCGAATCAGATATTGAGTTCAGTGACAAATATCACATATCTTTACATAGGTATGTGCATCCGTGTGATGTGTTGGCCACCAAAGACCTACAAATAGTATACCTTTGATCACCCGATCTCGCCCAAAATGTCCTCCTGCTACGCCTTGGTGAGTAGTCTCTAAGATCATGAGGTATTCACTCTCATGCACACACAATCTAAGATAGTTGTCTCTTCCGCACTTGTACAAATTATCTCCAATGAGTGAATATTGAAGTGCTTCCTGTTCTAATTTCTTTTTTTTGGCCAATGTCATCTCTTGAGGGAATGTTTTTGTCCTCAAAAGTTCTACCAAAGGTCTGCTCCAATCTAGAAGTAAAGACACTTGATAGAGAGTGGCATGTTTCACTAGTGGTCTAGTACTACAAATCGATATTCTTTGCACATCCTATGGATAATCACTTCCATTGTTGGACAATATACACCTAATCTTAGCATCTTCGTAGAGTCTGTAGGGTTCAATGATGTTGCTGTAGTGAACCTAGTCTTAGCATCTTCGAGTTATGTTGTTGTAGTGTACCTTTATGTGCTAATTGCAACCACTTTGCATGCTCGTCTTCATCTACACAGCAAGCGAGTATGCCTTGATCAGTGTGCTTATACATGCTGCATGCCATTATGTGCTATTTTTGATATCTCACCACTTCTTTATCTTTAGGTCTCAATACAGGATGTTTAGGTCCTAAGGTGAGTATAGACACTATAGTTTTAGCCTAGTCAGGCACTACTTTGAGATTGAACAAATAAGCATCAGGAAGGTCATTTCACATTCCTTGAGGGGACTCTTTTAAAGTTATTCTAGAAAGGTGATCTAACTTGAGGTGAGTCCTACCTTTCCTAACCACAACTTCAAAGTCATACTCTATAAATAAGAGGAACCATCTTACTAATCGGTCAGTATTGCAAGGTTTGTTCATTCGATATAATAGTGCTTGATGGTATCTAAAAAATTTAAACTTATTTGCAAGCAAATAATGTCTAAACTTCTTAATTGCATATACTGGCATACACAATTGGAAGATCCATGTTAACTTCACCAGTAGGTTGTGCTAGTACACACCCAATTGTGTAATTGGATGCATCCACATAAACATGGAATGGCTTGTTGCAATTTGGTGTAGTCAAGATTGGTGTTGAACACAATCATCATTTAAACTCGTTGAAGGAGTTCTCACATTCATCTATCAACTCAAAGTTAGTCCAAAGAGAGTACAGAGGCTTTGCAATGATTGCATACATGTGAATGAAACGTCGATAATATCCGCAATGCCCCATGAAAGCTTGTACCTCCTTGACATTCTTTGGCGTAGGTAGCTCTACAATAGCTCTAACTTTCTCCTCATCCATGGATATGCCATTCTTTGACACTATGTGTCCTAGAATCTTGCTTTGCCTGACCATGAAAACACACGTTGTTGGGTTAAGGTAGACATGATGTTCTCTACATTTGTCAAAGATTTGCCTAAGCTCCAGTATATGTGTTTGTCTGATGTTGGAATGAGTGCAGAGATCATCAAAATAGACTTCCAGGTTTTTACACAAGAACTCTATAAAGACATGGCACATCAGCCTCTAAAAGGTAGCTAGAGCATTGGTTAAGCCCAAAAACGGCATTAACCAAGAAGCAAATATGCCTCGCTCGGTAGCAAAAGCCGATCTCTCTATTCCAAAAACACTCTACACCTTTGTTATCCTGGGGAACCCAGTCTAGTGTGAGTATCCTGGTTAAGACCGACTTACTCCTTGGGGTTCTTGGCTGTATTCCTAAATTCCCTTGCTCTATGTCACCCATTTCCGTTGACTACTCCGTGTTCTAGTCCAATAGGTTGATCTGAGTTTTTAATTTGGACAATCAATCTTCTTAGACCGTCCGCATAGATGTGAGCACCTAATTGGTTGGTCTTGATGTATTCCAATTGAGTCTTGTAAGGTCCTTCTAGTTTTTCTAGGTATGCCATTTCTGAGCTACCTACGGGTCTCTCCATGCTATACGACATCTCAGAGTCACTCATTTCTAAACTTAGAACATAGGGGTAACCACTTAACTGCTGGACCCACGACATTACAGTACGATTGAAACTAGCTTCAAAAGATTTGAGGCTTTGCCTATCTCATCCTAGATATCTTCCTAACCTAAGGTTCATAAACCCTGGTGGTTATCACAATTTTTCCCAGTACAACCTCATTGCAGATTCCTTTTGTAATAGTCACTTGTTCTTTTTATTTTCCTTAGGCTGTCACTTCTTATCCAATAGGATCTCGTTGCACGGAATACTAGTGTTAACACGCTTGAAGTTTTATCGCTTCAGTTATGTCCTTTCTCTTTAGGGTTTTTCACAAATGTAACCTCTTTATGCTTGCACTTGGGTAGTTAGGTTCTTGTACTCTAGTCGTGCCTAGCATAACCCTAATTAATCAATACCTCTATCTGTACTTAGCCTAGGCTAGGAATTGATAGAGGGGTTGAGAATGATCCAACCTCAAGTTGCTTTTCCTTTTGCACTTGTATGCCCAGAAAGCACATTCTCAAGCTCGCATACAATGCTATATACACAGTGTGCATATGCTAAACAATCTCCTCGTGCAAACTCTACGAATTTGCTGAATGATTTTCTGTTAGATGCTTTGTTGACTTATGATGTATTCATGACTAAAGTGTAATCCGATTTGATTGCGCAGAGTAATTGGAATTAACGGTAGCTTATTGCTAAGATTTAGAACAATGAATTATTACGCTTAATTTTACATTTTTTGTTAAATCTTATTCTCACACTACACTCAATGTGTTTACTTCCTTAATTTTTTGTCTTTTGTCAAATCTTATTTATAAGGAATAATACACGATAAATATGATATCATATGTGATAGTTCATAATGTTCGGACGTGTTTTCTGTACACATCTTTATATGCATCATAAGATTGCATGGCACTTGAGGGAAACAAAAATCGTTTAGTTAATGAATACATTAATATTGAGTTTTATGATCAAATCTTTTGAAATTGGCTAAAAAGTTAAGACCTAAATTGATTATAAAGAAAGAAATGAGTATGTGCATAACTTTGAAGACAAATAGATATTGTTTAGGAATTGATTCACATTGATTTGATTGGTTATTTGAACAAGTTTGATTGAGTTATGATATGAAAGGTCTTTCAAAGTATGATAAGTATTTCCAGAGCTCTTCATTATATGACAAGTCTTTGATTTTGATCATAATAATTTCCTAAGTTTGTATTTATTCTTTGAGTCTTCATTGCACCTGAGATTGCTCGAAGCACCCCGAATGCGCCGTTGATAATTTGGCAATAGAATTGATCCACTAACCGAGACTTCCGATCTTCACGACAACGTGCATGTACATGTATGTGTGTGTATGTGTATATGAGTATGTGTGTGTATGTATGGGTGTATATGTGCATGTGTGTGTGTATATGTATGTGTGTGTATGGAATGTTTGTGTTTGTTATGTATGTGTGTGTATATGTGTGTGTTTGTGTGTTTCTGTATATGTGTGTATGTATGCATGTTGTGAGTGTATGTGTGTGTATGTATATGTGTGTACGTGATTGAATGTGTGCGTGCTTGTATGTGTATGTGTGTGCATATATGTGTGTATGCATATGTGTGTGTATGTGTATGTGTATGTGTATGTGTGTAAATGTATATGTCCGTATGTGTTTGTGGGCATGTGTGTGTATGTATATACCTATGTATGAGTGTGTGTGTGTGTATGTGTGTATGCGTATTGTTATGTGTGTATGTGTGTTTATGCATGTGTGTATGTATGTATGCATATGTATGTGTATGTATGCATATGTATGTGTATGTATGCATGTGAATGTATGTGTATGTATGTTTGTGTGTATGTGTGTGTAACAATGCGCACGTTGAGACAAGTAATCGGCCAACACGTCTCTGTCTGGGGAATGTCGTCTATAGCAGAGATGATCTGAGCAAAGAATGTGTGACATTCGACCGAATGCCATGGCAATTGGGCGAACACTAAGAGCCCCCGTGCTCACAGAAACTCACTCAAATCAGGAGCGAGGCGAGCACGGAAGGTGGTGATGTTTGCTAAAGCTTCCATGGCAAGCAACAGAATGCAAATGCAGAAGACAACAAAGAACGCACTGAGCGCAAGAACACAATAGCAAAAAAGAGGGTGAAGAATTTGATTAAGTAAAAACGATGAATGGAGACACCGGTAGAGCACGCAATCATCACCAGTCGTTGGGAACATGCATGCATAATGATGACATTCACGCATTAACAAAATCATCCCAAACGTGTAGTGGGGCAGCTAATCATGGTTATGTAATAAAACGGGAATTCGACAGTGAAACGGTCACCCGAAACGCCCATAATGGAAAGAGAAGTCAAGCAACAACAGCGACATAAATCGAACAAATAATACAAATACCAATATGTAATTAAGTTGAGGAAGGCGTGTCATAATACACACAAAATTTCAGCCCATTTATGGATTTAGGTAGAAGAGCACCAGTTAAAGTGGATAACCAAAAAGTAGCAGGTCCCACCTAATCTACAATATGAAAGGGACCAAACCACCAAAGCTTGAACTTGCCCACTGCACGCTTATATTTAGCATTATAGAACAGAACTAATTGTCCTTTGGTAAAAACAGGAGTCCGGAGAAATCGATCATGTGTCTTAGCTTGCCGCAGTTGCACTTCTTGCAGAATCAGTAAACTTTCATGACATTGTTCATCCAAAGATCGCAACACATCCAACTGGAAAGGAAATGAATCTTCCAGTAATAGCTTGTGATCCAATGCCACCCTGAGAATCGGTACCACCAACTCCATGGGTGCAATGGCCTCCAGCCCATATGCCAATTTAAAAGGCGTATTGCCTATAGCCACTTTGTAAGTAGTACGGTAAGCACCGTAAAGCCCAAGCTTCAGCCCGTTGTGTAACATAATTAGTACAAGTAAGTATATACCGATGATTAGTAACCGTAGCAGGAGGTGTAATGGGACCAATGAAATCCAAGCCCCACTTTGGAAAAGGCTCAAGGGGAGAGACAGACTGCAATGGAAAATGATGCCATTGTAAAGGCTGCCCTGATCGTGGACAAGCATCACACTATTTCATAGAAGAAGCAATGTCACGCTGCATAGTGGGTAACCATAAGCCATTGTGTAGAACTTTCCGGTAAGTAAAATCTACCAAAAAATGACCACCAAAAAGAGTAGAATGGGCCATATCAATAACCGAAGGAACTTCATGGGGAGGGATACAATGTAAGAGTGCACCAGATGGATCCATGTAATACAACTGTCCTACAATGATCCTAAATCATTGGCTATACATCGCCAGTTTACGGCGAGTAGAAGTAGAAGTATTAGCCAGGGAGCTTCCACTCGTGAGAAAGATCATAAGAGTATCATAATACGAAGGTGTCATAGGGAGATCCTGACAATCATCCTGGAAGTCGCATAGATAGCACGAGTAGTATCATCACTTCCGCCGGGAAGTTCACCGGAATCAAATCGAGATAAGAAATCAGCTAGAGCATGTGCTGTCCCCAGACAATGTACAACCTCATAATCAAATTCTTGCAGCAATAGCACCCATCTGGCGAATCTTCCCCCTAAATGTTGCTGGCATACAAGATAAACTAGAGCTGGATGGTCCAGATGAAAAGTAAAGGGTCATCCCAGTAAATAGTGCCGGAATTTTATAACTGAGTAAACTAAACCAGGGCATTCGGGCTCAGTGACGGAATAATTCTATTTAGCACTAGCTAATCGTCGACTAGCATAATAAACATGGTGGAACCACTTATCCTGTTGTTGCATGAGCACACTACCAATTGCACTATCCGATGCATCCACAAAAACATGGAACGAAAGCTACCAGTTTGGTGCTTGCAATATAGGAGCCTAGGTTAAGAGTATTTTCAGTCGATCAAAGGCAATTTGGCGCTCCTCAGTCCACACAAACTGCCAGGGATTACTAGTAATCAACTGATTCAGGGGTATAGCTAAATGTGCAAGCCACCGGAGATGCCGTCCATGCCAGTGTATTTGCCCATGGAATCACATAACTTGTTTTGGTGTCGTAGGGGTAGGAGCCTTCAACACGGGTTGCACTTTATCTGGGTCTATTTGAATACCTTGCTGTGAAATAATATGACCAAGCAATTTTCCACAGGATACTAAAAAGACCGACTTGTTGGGATTTAAGCACAAACGAAACTCCCTACACTTAGAAATGCAGCACCGTAAGTGGTAGAGGTGAGCCGATGCGTCACCAGATAATGGAAAATAATCCAGATACACTCGCATAAAGGTGGTTAAGTAGGGGCGAAAATCTCCTGCATGCATCATTGGAAGGTACTAGGAAGATTGTGGAGACCGACCGTACACACATATACGCCCCAATTTGTAATAAACGCAGTCTTTGGTATATCCATTTTGGCAATGCACACCTGATTATAGCCACTGTAACCATCCAAAAAGGAATACATTTCTTGTCGAGCAACATCATCGAGCATCGTATCCAAAAAGGGAAGTGGAAAGGGATCAGGCACCATCACCGTATTTAATTTTTAGCAGTCCATACAGATACGCAACTGCTTGTTCTTCTTTGGGACAATGACAATAGGTGAGATCCATTTTGCATGCTCAATGGGGACAATGAAACCTACTTTCCGCAAACGATCCAATTTAGTTTTCACTTGAGCAGCATAATTTAGGGTTCATGTGATAACTGGGTTGTTCAATTGGAGGCGCATCCGGTTTTAGCATCACACAGTGTTGATAGATGCGAGGGTCTTACCCTTTCATATCTCGATAATCCCAAGAGAATACATCTTGAAACTCAATCATCAATTGTAGTAGATCATTTTGAACAGTTTCCGATAACCCAGCCTTAAGCTTGACTGCTCGTGGTGTAACCTCATTTCCCAAATTGCAGGTGATGAGCTGATCTTTCGATACACAAATTTGTCGGGGCATGGATATATCCTCTGGTGAGTGTAATAATTGATGTAAATTCGTGGCATTCAAAACTTGATCCGGAACTGGGTCCACTTCTTTGGTAAGCAGAACTATCGTACAAATGGCTGGATTCCAATTATCTACAATTGCTTGTAAGTCGACTGTACCCTGGGCTAGGAGATCCTGGTTAGCATTAACAGAAGCTTCTTCTTCATCATTTGAAAGTCCATCCAACATATGCATAGGTTAGCACTTTGTCTTGTTTTAGTTAGGGCCTTCTGAATAGTAAGTTGTAGTCTAGACTTGAGTCAGGTAATTTGAGAACAACAAAAGTCATTTTGAACAGTGCTCCCTAAAGAGTAATGGGATATCACGTACCAAACCCACTGGATGGACCCTAGATTGATTCGCCATTCTCACAAAAAACTGAATAGGTTCGATCTGAGTCCATCCTAACCATTTACAAAGTGCAGACCGGAGCCTCCATCAATTAACATTTGAGTAATTTTGTGGTTTTTATACCATACCGTAATTAAAGGAACAACATGGTCAACTGTAGAATCAATTTTTGAATTGATAGTTGTCGTAGCAGGTGTACACAAAGATCCTGGACTAATTTGTTGTTGGAATTGTTGTCGTACACTCGGAACCAAAGCTAACAGTTGCCCCAACAATATTATAATAGATGCCTGCGATACAATGATCCACACAAAGTCAAAACTTGACGTACCCGATATCGAATTTGGTGGACTCTTCGGCGACACTTTCACCGGAATCGATTTTGGTGGTGGTAGATTCGGTGTTGTCTGTTGGACCAAATCGAGGAAAATAGTTGGTTCTTGAGTGGTACATACTAGCTTTGGTAAAAACTCTATGTTGTTCTTGAATGCTAGGCTCAAAAATCTCAGCAGCCAGTTGTAACTTCTTGTCGGACGTGTTTGAATTGTTGCCGCTTGGGTATCTACTATTGAAAGATATACCATATTTGCAATTGGATGCTGTCGTACTTTTCTTCGTTTATCATACTCGGATGCCTCTTTACAATATCTGTGGATATATCCAATCTCGCCATAGAAATGGCATCTTGGTGGTGGAAGAGATATGCCTTCACCCGATTGACCTGAGTTCCATCGGGTCTGGCCGAACTTGTTTTCTCGTGGTTCCCTGTAGGTTTTGTAACTTTGGTAAGAAGTATTCCTCAAATGCGGTGGTACATAGTGTGTAGCCTGTTGTCCGTGCTCCTCTATTATAGCATTTACAGTTGTTCTGGTCTATCCATCTCAATAAGAGCATTTATTGTTCACCAATTTTGTCAACACATTACATAAGATCTTATTTGTGCTCTCGGCTTGTCCATTAGCTTGTAGATGATAGGGGGAAGACTTCTTATGTACTACCAAAAATTGTTGGAGAATATTTTCAATGAATTCATTCAAGAAGTGTGTACCTTCATCATTGACTAACTCAATTGGTAGACCATATCTGGTAAACACATTCTGAAGAACCTAGCTATTGTTTGAGCATTGTTCTCTGTTGTGGTCTTCCATTTGAACCACTTAGTTAAAGAATTAGTGGCAGCAATGATGTATTTAGTATGTGAAATCTTAGTTGGGGTCTTAGTAGGACCTACAAAGTCTATTCCCCACTTAGAGAATGCACACCTTCCCATCATGGGTTTCAGTGGCATCTCATCTTTGCGTATCAGATATTGAGTTCACTGACAAATATCACATATCTTTACATAGGTATGTGCATCCGTGTTATGTGTTGGCCACCAAAGGCCTACAAATAGTATAGCTTTGATCACCCGATCGGGCCCAAAATGTCCTCTTGCTACACCTTGGTGAGTGGTCTTTAAGATCTTGAGGTATTCACTCTCATGGACACACAATCTAAGATATCTGTCTCTTCCGCACTTGTACAAATTATCTCCAATGAGTGAATATTGAAGTGCTTCGTGTTCTAATTTCTTTTGTTTGGCCAATGTCATCTCTTGAGCGAATGTTTTTGTCCTCAAAAGTTCTACCAAAGGTCTGTTCCAATCTAAAACTAAAGACACTTGATAGAGAGTGGCATGTTTCACTAATGGTCTAGTACTACAATACGATATTCTTTGCTCGTCTTCATCTACACAGCAAGCCAGTATGCCTTGATCAGTGTGCTTATACATGCTGCATGCCATTATGTGCTATTTTTGAGATCTCACCACTTCTTTATCTTTAGGTCTCAATACAGGATGTTTAGGTCCTAAGGTGAGAATAGACACTAAAGTTTTAGCCTAGTTAGGCACTACTTTGAGATTGAACAAATAAGCATCAGGAAGGTCATCTCACACGCCTTGAGGGGACTCTTCTAAAGTTTGGTGCTTGCAATATAGGAGCCTGGGTTAAGAGTATTTTCAGTCGATCAAAGGCAATTTGGCACTCCTCAATCCACACAAACTACCGGGGATTACTAGTAATCAACTAATTCAAGGGTATAGCTAAATGTGCGAGCCACTCGAGATGGCGTCCATGCCAGTGTATTTGTCCAAGGAATCACATAACTTGTTTTGGTGTCATAGGGGTAGGAATCTTCAACACGGCTTGCACTTTATCCGCATCTACTTGAATACCTTTCTGTGAAATAATATGATCCAAGCAATTTGCCAGAGGAAACTGAGAAGACCGACTTGTGGGGATTTAAGCACAAATGAAACTCCCTACACCTAGAAAAGAAGCACTGTAAGTGATAGAGGTGAGCCGATGCGTCACTAGATAACGAAAAATCATCCAGATACATCCGCATAAAGGTGGTTAAGTAGGGGGAAAAAATTTCCTGCATGCATCATTGGAAGGTACTAGGAGCATTGCGGAGACCGACCGTACATTCATATACGCCCTAATTTGTAATAAAGGCAGTCTTTGGTATATCCATTTTGGCCATGCAAACCTGGTTATAGCCACTATAACCATCCAAAAAGGAATACATTTCTTGTCTAGCAACATCATCGAGCATCGTATCCAAAAAGGGAAGTGGGAACGGATCAAGCACAGTCACCGCATTTAATTTTCAGCAATCCACACAGATACGCAACTACTTGTTCTTCTTTGGGACAATGAAAATAGGAGAGATCCATTTTGGATGCTCAATGGAGACAATGAAACCTACTTTCCGCAAACGATCCAATTCAGCTTTCACTTGAGCAGCATAATTGGGGTTCATGTGATAGCTGGGTTGTTTGATTGGAGGTGCATCCGGTTTTAGCATCACACGGTGTTGATAGATACGAGGGTCTGACCCTTTCATATCTCAATAATCCTAAGCGAATACATCTTGAAACTCTGTCAACAATTGTAGTAGATCATTTTGAATAGTTTTCGGTAACCGAGCCTTAAGCTTAACCGGTCTTGGTGTAACCTCAGTTCCCAAATTGGAGGTGATGAGCTGATCTTCTGATACACAAATTTGTTGGGGCATGGATATATCCTCTCGTTATTGTAATATCTGATGTAAATTTGTGGCATTCAAAACTTGATCCGGAAGTGGGTCCACTTCTTCAGTAAGCAGAACTACCGTACAAACGGCTTGATTCCAATTATCTGCAACCGCTTGTAAGTCGGCTGTACCCAGGGCTAGGAGATCCTAGTTAGCATTGAGAAAAGCTTCTTCTTCATCATTTGAAAGTTCATCCCGCATATGCACAAGTTAGCACTTTGGCTTGTTTTAGCTAGGGCCTCTTGAATTGTAAGTTGTAGTCCACACTTGAGTCAAGTAATTCTAGAACAACAAAAGTCATTTTGAACACCGCTCCCTAAAGAGTAATGGGTATATCACGTACCAAACCCATTGGATGGACCATAGATTGATCTGCCATTCTCAGAAAAAACTGAACAGGTTCGATCTGAGTCCATCCTAACCGTTTACAAAGTGTGGCTGTAGCAATATTCATACCGGAGCCTCCATGAATTAACACTTGAGTAATTTTGTGGTTTCTATACCATACCTTTAGTAAAGGAGCAACATGGACAACCGTAGAATCAATTTGTGGACTGATAGTTGCCGTAGGTGGTGTACACAAAGATCCTCGACTAATTTGTTGCTCGAATTGTTGTCGTACACTCGAAACCAAAGCTTACAGTTGCCCCAACAGTATTGTAATAGATGCCTGCGATAGAATATTCCACACAAAGTCAAAATTTGACATACCCAATACCAAATTCAGTGGACTCTTCGGCGACACTTTCACCGCAATCGATTCTTCTGGTGGTAGATTCGGTGTAGTCTGCTGGACCATAGATATCGAATCGTGGAAAACAGTGGTTCTTGACTGGCACGTGTACTAGCTTTGGTAAAATCTCTCCGTTGTTCTCGAATGCGAGGCTCAAAAATCTGAGCAAGCAGTTGTAACTTCTTGTCCCACGTGTTTGAATTGTTGTCGTTTGGGTATCTACTATTGAAATATATACCATATTTGCAATTGGATGCTGTCGTTCTTTTCTTCCTTTATCATACTCAAACGCCTCTTTACAATATATGTGGATATGTCCAATCTCGCCACAGAAATGGCATCTTGGCAGTGGAAGAGATATGCCTTCACTCGATTGACCTGAGTTCCACCGGGTCTGGCCGAAATTGTTTTCTTGCGGTTACCTGTAGATTTTGTAACTTTGGTAAGAATTATTCCTCAAATGCGGTGGTACATAGTGTGTAGCATGTTGTCCATGCTCCTCTATTATAGCATTTACGGGTTGTTTGTTCTATACATCTTAATCAAAGCGTTTATGGCTCACCAATTTTGTCAACACATTACATAAAATCTTATTTGTGCTCTCGGCTTGTCCATTAGGTTGTGGGTGATAGGGGGAAGACTTCTTATGTACTACCAAAAATTGTTGGAGAATATTTTCAATGAATTCATTCAAGAAGTGGGTACCTTCATCACTGACTAACTCAATGGGTAATCCATATCTGGTAAACACATTCTGAAGAACTTAGCTATTGTTTGAGCATTGTTCTTTGTTGTGGTCTTCACTTTGAACGACTTAGAGAAATATTTAGTGGGACCAATGATGTATTCAGTATGTGAAATCTTAGTCGGGGGCTTAGTAGGACCTACAAAGTCTATTCCCCACTTAGACAATGGACACCTTCCCATCATGGGTTTCAGTGGCATCTCATCTTTGCGTACCAGATATGACAAATATCACATATCTTTACATAGGTATGTGCATCCGTGTGATGTGTTGGCCACCAAAGACCTACAAATAGTATAGCTTTGATCACCCAATCTGGCCCAAAATGTCCTCCTCCTACACCTTGGTGAGTAGTCTCTAAGATCTTGAGGTATTCACTCTCATAGAGACACAATCTAAGATAGCCGTCTCTTCCGCACTTGTACAAATTATCTCCAATGAGTGAATATTGAAGTGCTTCCTGTTCTAGTTTCTTTTGTTTGGCCAATGTCATCTCTTGAGGGAATGTTTTTGTCCTCAAAAGTTCTACCAAAGGTCTGCTCCAATCTAGAAGTAAAGACACTTGATAGAGAGTGGCATGTTTCACTAGTGGTCTAGTACTACAAATCGATATTCTTTGCACATCCTATGGATAATCACTTCCATTGTTGGACAATATACACCTAATCTTAGCATCTTCATAGAGTCTATAGGGTTCAATGATGTTGCTGTAGTGTAACTAATCTTAGCATCTTGGAGTGATGATGATGTAGTGTACCTTCATGTGCCAATTGCAACCACTTTGCATGCTCGTCTTCATCTACACAGCAAGCCAGTATGCGTTGATCAGTGTGCTTATACATGCTGCATGCCATTATGTGGTATTTTTGAGATCTCACCACTTCTTTATCTTTAGGTCTCAATACAGCATGTTTAGGTCCTAAGGTGAGAATAGACACTATAGTTTTAGCCTAGTCAGGCACTACTTTGAGATTGAACAAATAAGCATCAGGAAGGTCATCTCACACGCCTTGAGGGGACTCTTCTAAAGCTATTCTAGAAAGGTGATCTACCTTGAGGTGAGTCCTACCTTTCCTAACCACAACTTCAAAGTCATACTCCATTAATAAGAGGAACCATCTTACTAATCGGCCAGTATTGCAAGGTTTGTTCATTAGATATAATAGTGCTTGACGGTATCTAATAAATTTAAACTTATTTGCAAGCAAATAATGTCTAAACTTCTTAACTGCATATACTATGCCTAATACTTCTATTTCAATAGTGTTATAATTTCGTTCAGTCCCATTCAGTTGTATAATGGAATACACAATTGGAAGATCCATATTAACTTCACCAGTAGGTTGTGCTAGTACACACCCAATTGTGTAATTGGATGAATCCACATAAACATGGAATGGCTTGTTGCAATTTGGTGTAGTCAAGATTGGTGCTGAACATAATCATCATTTAAACTCGTTGAAGGAGTTCTCACATTCATCTATCAACTCAAAGTTAGTCCAAAGGGAGTACAGAGGCTTTGCAATGATTGCATACATGTGAATGAAACGTAGATAATTATCCGCAATGCCCCATGAAAGCTTGTACCTCCTTGACATTCTTTGGCCTAGGTAGCTCTACAATAGCTCTCCTCATCCATGGATATGCCATTCTTTGACACTATGTTTCTCCTAGAATCTTGCTTTGCCTGACCATAAAAACACAGGTTTTTGGGTTAAGGTAGACCTGATATTCTCTGCATTTGTCAAAGATTTGCCTAAGCTCCAGTATATGTGTTTGTCTGATGTTGGAATGAGTGCAGAGATCATCAAAATAGACTTCCAGGTTTTTACACAAGAACTTTAT
The DNA here is from genome assembly GCA_020310875.1 of Ceratopteris richardii. Lineage (NCBI taxonomy): Eukaryota > Viridiplantae > Streptophyta > Polypodiopsida > Polypodiales > Pteridaceae > Ceratopteris > Ceratopteris richardii. Next base: position 120,569,088 of record CM035416.1, on the reverse strand, counting down.
AAAGACATGGCACATCAGCCTCTAAAAGGTAGCTGGAGCATTGGTTAAGCCCAAAAACTGCATTAACCGAGAAGCAAATATGCCCCACTCGGTAGCAAAAGCCGATCTCTCTATTCCAAAAAAACTCTACACCTTTGTTATCCTGGGGAACCGAGTCTGGTGTGAGTATCCTGGTTAAGACCGACTTACCCCTTGGGGTTCTTGGGTGTCTTCCTAGATTCCCTTGCTCTATGTCACCCATTTCACTCTCTCAGATTACATTGCCAAATTCATCTGTCCTATCTAGTTAGTTAGTGACTACATACATAGTCCCTTCTTTATCAATGTATGATCCATTTTCAAATTTGACTACTCCGTGTTCTAGTCCAATAGGTTGATCTGAGTTTTTAATTTGGACAATCGATCTTCTTAGATCGTCCTCATAGATGCGAGCACCTAATCGGTTGGTCTTGATGTATTCCAGTTGAGTCTTGTAAGGTCCTTCTAGTTTTTTTAGGTATGCCAGTTCTGAGCTACCTACGGTTCTCTCCATGCTATACGACATCTCAGAGTCACTCATTTCTAAACTTAGAACATAGGGATAACCACTTAACTGTTGGACCCACGACATAACAGTACGATTGAAACTAGCTTCAGAAGATTTGAGGCTTTTCCTATCTCATCCTAGATATCTTCCTAACCTAAGGTTCATAAACCTTTGTGGTTATCGCAATTTTTCCGAGTACAACCTCATTGTAGTTTCCTTTTGTAATAGTCACTTGTTCTTTTTATTTTCCTTAGGCTATCACTTCTTATCCAATAGGTTCTCGTTGTAGGGAATACTTGAGTGTTAACGCGCTTGAAGTTTTATCGCTCCAGTTATGTTCTTTCTCTTTAGGGTTTTTCACAAATGTAACCTATTTATGCTTGCATTTGGGTAGTTAGGGTTCTTGTACTCTAGTCCTGCCTAGCATAACCCTAATTAATCAATACCTCTATTTGTACTTAGCCTAGGCTAGGAATTGATAGAGGGGTTGAGAATGATCCAACCTCAAGTTGCTTCTCCTTTTGCACTTGTACGCCCAGAAAGCACATTCTCAAGCTCACATACAATGGCACCTTGTGTTGGCATGAAAAATTGATAAATTTGATTTGATAATTTTTAAAAGGATTTGATACTATTTATTATTGGATTTCAGGTTGACCCATCAAGATGCCCTGCGGTGGAGGTCAGAGAGATCTTCTCTCTCAAAGTGCTTAATAGAAAAAAGAGCAAATGAACATCACAAAGAAGAAGAAGAAGAAGAAGAAGCTTGAAGATCAATAACCAAGTGAAGACACGGTGGACGTTACATTGTGATATCATTGTCAATATGTTCATACTATTCAACCCTTATTGAATGAAAAGAAATTAATACATCATACAAGATGAGAGGATGACAACGAAACATCCTCATGGACGTGAGCGGCAATCATGCTTCTTGAAAGGATAAACTCCCTTTTTTAAATTGACATGGCCATGGAGAGTATAAAATGGAACGCCAAGCTAAGATGGAGACGGACTCGAGGGGATGTTGCATATGAAAATAGCAAAATTTGTACTCTAATTCATGATAATTTTTGCTATATACACTATGCAAATGATGTTGCATATGAAAATAGCAAAATTTGTACTCTTGTGATCAAAATGATCTGAAGATTTCTAGCGGTGGTAGTTGTAGCTCCTCGTGCAAACTCTACGAATTGCTAATGATTGTGCATATGCTTAATTTTGCATTTTTTGTTAAGCTCTTATGTCGGTATTTCTCTCTTATTCTCACACTACACTCAATGTGTTTACTTCCTGAATTTTTTGTCTTTTGTCAAATCTTATTTATAAAGAATAATACACGATAAATATGATATCATATGTGATAGTTCATAATGTTCGGATATGTTTTCTGTGCACATCTTTATATGCATCATAACATTGCATGCCACTTGAGGGAAACAAAAATCGTTTAGTTAATGAATACATTAATATTGAGGTTTATGATCAAATCTTTTGAAATTGACTAAAAAGTTAAGACCTAAATTGATGATAAAGAAAGAAATGAGTATGTGCATAACTTTGAAGGCAAATAGATATTGTTTAGGAATTGATTCACATTGATTTGATTGGTTAATTGACCAAGTTTGATTGAGTTATGATATGAAAGGGCTTTCAAAGTATAATAAGTATTTCCAGAGCTCTTCATTAAATGACAAGTCTTTGATTTTGATCATAATATTTTCTTAAGTTTGTATTTATTCTTTGAGTCTTCATTGCACCTGAGATTGCTCGAAGCACCCTGAGTGCGCCGTTGATGATTTGGCGGTAGAATTGATCCACCAACCGAGCCTTCCGATCTTCACGACAACGTGCATGTACGTGTATGTGTGTGTATGTGAGTGTATGTGTGTGTATGTGTGGGTGTATATGTGCACGTGTGTGTATATGTATGTGTGCATATGGGAATGTTTGTGTTTGTTATGTATGTGTGTGTATATGTGTGTGTTTGTGTGTTTCTATATATGTGTGTATGTGTGTATGTATGCATGTTGTGAGTGTATGTGTGTGTATGTATATGTGTGTACGTGATTGTATGTGTGTGTGCTTGTATGTGTATGTGTGTGCATATATGTGTGTATGCATATGTGTGTGTATGTGTATTGTGTATGTGTGTAAATGTATATGTGTGTATGTGTTTGTGGGCATGTGTGTGTATGTATATACTTATATGTGAGTGTGTGTGTGTATGTGTGTATGCGTATTGTTATGTGTGTATGTGTGTTTATGCATGTGTGTATGTATGTATGCATATGTATGTGTATGTATGCATATGTATGTGTATGTATGCATGTGAGTGTATGTGTATGTATGTTTGTGTGTATGTGTGTGTAAGAATACGCAGGTTGAGACAAATAATCAGCCAATACGTCTCTGTCTGGGGAATGCCATCTATAGCAAAGATGATCTGAGCAAAGAATGGGTGACATTCGACCCAATGCCATGGTAATTTAGCGAACGCTAAGAGCCCCCGTGCTCACAAAAACTCACTCAAATCAGGAGCAAGGCGAGCACTGAAGTTGGTGATGTTTGCTAAAGCTTCATGGCAAGCAACATAATTCAAATGTAGAAGACAACAAAGAACACACAGAGCGACAACAGCGACATAAATCGAACAAATAATAAAAATACCAATAAGTAATTAAGATGAGGAAGGCGTGTCATAATACAGACGAAGTTTCAACCCATTTATGGATTTAGGTAGAAGAGTACTAGTTAAAGCTGATAACCAAAAAGTAGCGGGTCCCACCTGATTTGCAATATGGTAGGGACCAAACCACCGAAGCTTAAACTTGCCCGCTGCAGGATTATATTTAGCATTATAGAACAGAACTAATTGTCCTTTGGTAAAAATAGGAGTCCCAAGAAATCGATCATGTGTCGTAGCTTGCCGCAGTTGCACTTCTTGCAGCATCAATAAACTTTCATGACGTTGTTCATCCAAAGATCGCAACACATCCGAGCGGAAAGGAAATGACTCTTCCGGTAATAGCTTGTGATCCAATGCCACCCTGAGACTCGGTACCACCAACTCCATGGGTGCAATGGCCTCCAGCCCATATGCCAATTTAAAAGGCATATTGCCTATAGCCACTTTGTAAGTAGTATGGTAAGCACCATAAAGCCCAAGCTTCAGCCCATTGAGTAACATAATCAATACTAGTAAGTATATACCGTTGATTAGAAACCGTAGCGGGAGGTGTAATGGGACCAATGAAATCTAGGCCCCACTTTTAAAAAGGCTCAAGGGGAGAGACAGGCTGCAATGGAAAATGATGTTGTTGTAAAGGCTGCCTCGATCGTCTGCAAGCATCAGACTGTTTGCCAGAAGCAGCAATGTCACGTTGCATAGTGGGCCACCATAAGCCATTGTGTAGAACTTTCCGGTAAGTAAGATCTACCAAAAACTGACCACCAAAAGAAGTAGAATGGGCCATATCAATAACCAAAGGAACTTCATGGGGAGGGATACAATGTAAGAGTAAGTGCACCAGATGGATCCATGTAATACAACTTTCCTACAATGATCCTAAATCATTGGCTATACATCATTAGTTTACTACGAGCAGATGTAGAAGTATTAGCCAGGGAGCTTCCACTCGTGAGAAAGATCATAAGAGTATCATAATACGAAGGTGCCAGAGGGAGTTCTTGACAATCATCCTGGAAGACGCATAGATAGCAGGACTAGTATCATCAATTCCGCCGGGAAGTTCACTGGAATCAAGCTAAGATAAGAAATCAGCCAGAGCATGTGCTGTCCCTAGACGATGTACAACCTCATAATCAAATTCTTGCAGCAATAGAAGTCATCTGGCTAATCTACCCCCTAAATGTTGCTGGCGGACAAGATAAACTAGAGCTGCATGGTTCACATTAAAAGTAAAGGGTCATCATAGTAAATAGTGCCGGAAGTTTTTCGCTGAATAAACTAAACCCAGGCATTCGTGCTCAGTGACAGTATAATTATGTTCACCACACGCTAATCATCGACTAGCATAATACACAAGGCGGAACCACTTATCTTGTTGTTGCATGAGCACACTACCGATTGCACTGTCTAATGCATCCACAAAAACAGGGAACGGAAGCTACCAGTTTGGTGCTTGCAATATAGGACCTTGGGTTAAGAGTATTTTCAGTCGATCAAAGGCAATTTGGCACTCCTCAGTCCACACAAACTGCCAGGGATTACTAGTAATCAACTGGTTTAGGGGTATAGCTAAATGTGCGAGCCACCAGAGATGCCGTCCATGCCAGTGTATTTGTCCAAGGAATCACATAACTTCTTTTGGTGTTGTAGGGGCAAGAGCCTTCAACATGGCTTGCACTTTATCTAGGTCTACTTGAATACCTTGCTGTGAAATAATATAACCAAGCAATTTGCCAATGGAAACTGAAAAGACTGACTTGTTGGGATTTAAGCACAAACAAAACTCCCTACACTTAGAAAAGCAGCATCGTAAGTGATAGAGGTGAGCCGATGCATCACAGATAACAAAAAATCATTCAGATACACCCGCATAAAGGTGGTTAAGTAGGGGGAAAATATTTCCTGCATGCATCGTTGGAAGGTACTATGAGCATTGCGGAGCATTGCGGAGCATTGCGGAGATCAACTGTACATCCATATACGCCCCAATTTGTAATAAATGCAGTCTTTGGTATATCCATTTTGGTCATGCGCACTTGATTATAGCCACTATAACCATCCAAAAAGGAATACATTTCTTGTTCAACAACATCATCGAGCATAGTGTCCAAAAAGGGAAGTGGGAAGGGATCAAGCACGGTCATCGCATTTAATTTTCGACAATCCACATAGATACACAACTGCTTGTTCTTCTTTGGGACAATGAAAATAGGCGAGATCCATTTTGCATGCTCAATGGGGACCGTGAAACATACTTTCAGGAAACGATCCAATTCAGCTTTCACTTGAGCAGCATAATTGGGGTTCATGTGTTAACTCGATTGTCTGATCGGAGGCGCATCCAGTTTTAGCATCACACGGTGTTGATAGATGCGAGGGTCTGACACTTTCATATCTCGATAATCCCAAGCGAATACATCTTGAAACTTTGTCAACAATTGTAGTAGATCATTTTGAACAGTTTCCGGTAACCGAGCCTTAAGCTTGAGCGGTCGCGGAGTAACCTCATTTCCCAAATTGCAGGTGATGAGCTGATCTTCCGATACACAAATTTGTCGGGGCATGGATATATCATCTGGTGATTGTAATAATTGATGTAAATTCATGGCATTCAAAACTTGATCCGAAACTGGGTCCACTTCTTGGGTAAGTAGAGCTACCGTACAAACAGCTGGATTCCAATTATCTCCAACCGCTTGTAAATTGACTGTACCGAGGGCTAGCAGATCTTGAGTAGCATTCAGAAAAGCTTCTTCTTCATCATTTGAAAGTCCATATAGCATACGCACAGGTTCCGCCATGCAAGCTCGAGCATGAAGGTTGCAAGGTTTCATCTCGTCCAAGGGTACTACATATTTTCGATGATTTCTTTTGAAAATAATTTCGTGTACAGACCAGTTCTGTAGCACTTTGACTTGTTTTAGCCAAGGCCTCCTAAATAGTAAGTTGTAGTCCAGACTTGATTCAGGTAATTCCAGAACAACAAAAGTCATTTTGAACACTGCTTCCTAAAGAGTAATGGGTATATCACGTACTAAACCCATTGGATGGACCCAAGATTGATCCACCATTCTCACAAAAAACTGAACAGGTTCAATCTGAGTCCATCCTAACCGTTTACCAAGTGCGGCTGTAGGAATATTCATACCGGAGCCTCCATCAATTAACACTTAAGTAATTTTGTGGTTTTTATACCATACCATAATTAAAGGAACACCATGGTCAACCGTAGAATCAGTTTTTGGACTGATAGCTACCGTAGCAGGTGTACACAAAGATCCTGGACTGATTTGTTGCCGTACACTCAAAACCAAAGCTAACAGTTGCCCCAACAGTATTATAATAGATGCCTCCGATAGAATATTCCACACAAAGTCAAAATTTGACGTACCTGATACCAAATTCGGTGGACTCTTCGGCAATACTTTCAATGGAATTGATTCTTCTGGTGGTAGATTCGGTGCTGTCTGCTATACCATAGATATCGGATCGGGGAAAACAGTTGGTTCTTGACTGGCCCACGTACTAGGTTTGGTTAAAACTCTCTGTTGTTCTTGAATGCTTGTCTCAAAAATCTCAGCAGCCAGTTGTAACTTCTTGTTGGACGTGTTTGAATTTCTACCGCTTGGGTATCTACTGTTGAAATATATATCATATTTGCAATTGGATGCTGTCGTTCTTTTCTTCGTTTATCATACTTGGATGCCTCTTTACAATATCTGTGGATATGTCCAATCTCGCCACAGAAATGGAATCTTGGTGGTGGAAGAGATATGCCTTCACCAGATTGACCTCAGTTCCACCAGGTCTGGCTGAAATTGTTTTCTCGCGGTCCCTGTAGGTTTTGTAACTTTGGTAAAAAGTATTCCTCAAATGCGGTGGTACATAGTGTGTAGCCTGTTGTCCCTGCTCCTGTATTATAGCATTTATGGTTGGTCTGGTCTATACATCTCAATCAGAGCGTTCATTGCTCACCAATTTTGCCAACACATTACATAAAATCTTATGTGTGCTCTCGGCTTGTCCATTAGCTTGTGGGTGATAGGGGGAAGACTTCTTATGTACTACCAAAAATTGTTGGAGAATATTTTCAATGGGTTCATTCAAGAAGTGTGTACCTTTATCATTGACTAACTCAATTGGTAATCCATATCTGGTAAACACATTTTGAAGAACTTAGCTATTGTTTGAGCATTGTTCTTTGTTGTGGTCTTCACTTTGAACTACTTAGTCAAATAATTAGTGGCAACAATGATGTATTCAGTATGTGAAATCTTAGCTGGGGGCTTAGTAGGACCTACAAAGACTATTCCCCACTTAGAGAATGCACACCTTCCCATCATGGGTTTTAGTGGAATCTCATCTTTGCATATCAGATATTGAGTTCACTGACAAATATCACATATCTTTACATAGGTATGTGCATCCGTGTGATGTGTTGGCCACCAAAGACCTACAAATAGTATAGCTTTGATCACCTGATCTGGCCCAAAATGTCCTCCTGCTACACGTTGGTGAGTAGTCTCTAACATCTTGAGGTATTCACTCTCATGCACACAGAATATAAGATAGTTGTCTCTTCTGCGCTATTACAAATTTTCTCCAATGAGTGAATATTCAAGTGCTTCCTGTTCTAATTTCTTTTGTTTGGCGAATGTCATCTCTTGAGGAAATGTTTTTGTCCTCAAAAGTTCTACCAAAGGTCTACTCCAATCTAGAAGTAAAGACACTTGATAGAGAGTGGCATGTTTCACTAGTGGTCTAGTACTACAAATCGATATTCTTTGCACATCCTATGGATAATCAGATCCATTGTTGGACAATATACACCTAATCTTAGCATCTTCGTAGAGTTTGTAGGGTTCAGTGATGTTGCTGTAGTGTACCTAATCTTAGCTGCATCTTGGAGTGATGTTGTTGTAGTGTACCTTCATGTGCTAATTGCAACCACTTTTCATGCTTGTCTTCATCTACACAGCAAGCTAGTATGCCTTGATCAGTGTGCTTATACATGCTGCATGCCATTATGTGGTATTTTTGAGATCTCACCACTTCTTTATCTTTAGGTCTCAATACAGGATGTTTAGGTCCTAAGGTGAGAATAGACACTATAGTTTTAGCCTAGTCAGGCACTACTTTGAGATTGAACAAATAAGCATCAAGAAGGTCATCTCACATGCCTTGAGGGGACTCTTCTAAAGTTATTCTAGAAAGGTGATCTACCTTGAGGTGAGTCCTACCTTTCCTAACCACAACTTCAAATTCATACTGCATTAATAAGAGGAACCATCTTACTAATCAGCCAGCATTGCAAGGTTTGTTCATTAGATATAATAGTGCTTGATGGTAAAGGTTTGTTCATTAGATATAATAGTGCTTGATGGTATCTAAAAAATTTAAACTTATTTGCAAGCAAATAATGTCTAAACTTCTTAACTGCATATACTATCCCTAATACTTCTATTTCAATAGTGGTATAATTTCGTTCAGTCCCATTCAACTGTGTAATGGCCAACACATTCGGAAGATCCATATTAACTTCACCAGTAGGTTGTGCTTGTACACACCCAATTGTGTAACTGGATGCATTCACATAAACATGGAATGGCTTGTTGCAATTTGGTATAGTCAAGATTGGTGCTGAACACAATCATCATTTAAACTCGTCGAAGGAGTTCTCACATTCATCTATCAACTCAAAGTTAGTCCAAAGGGAGTAGAGAGGCTTTGCAATGATTGCATACATGTGAATGAAACGTCTATAATATATGTAGTGCCCCATGAAAGCTTGTACCTCGTTGACATTATTTGGCCTAGGTAGCTCTACAATAGCTCTAACTTTCTCCTCATCCATGGATATGCCATTCTTTGACACTATGTGTCCTAGAATCTTGCCTCGCCTGACCATGAAAACACATGTTTTTGGGTTCAGGTAGACCTGATATTCTCTATATCTGTCAAAGATTTGCCTAAGCTCTGGTATATGTGTTTGTCTCATGTTGGAATGAGTGCAGAGATCATCAAAATAGACTTCTAGGTTTTTACACAAGAACTCTATTAAGACATGGCACATCAGCCTCTGAAAGGTAGCTAATTCATGATATTTTCTTATTATTGTCTAATTCACGATTATTCATTATTGTCTAATTCATGATAATTTTTGGTATATACACACTGTGCAAACTCTACGTATTGCTGAATGATTTTCTGTTGCATTAGTGTTAGATGCTTTGTTGACTTATGATGTATACATGACTAAAGTGTAATCTGATGAATTCTTTTACCTGATGCACTACACACATAAGTTTTGAATTGATTTGATTGCGCAGAGTAATTGGAATTAACGGTAGCTTATTGCTAAGATTTAGAACAATGAATGCTTACGCTTAATTTTACATTTTTCTCACTTATTCTCACACTACACTCAATGTGTTTACTTCCTGAATTTTTTGTCTTTTGTCAAATCTTATTTATAAGGAATAATACACGATAAATATGATATCATATGTGATAGTTCATAATGTTCAGATATGTTTTCTGTGCACATCTTTATATGCATCATAACATCGCATGCCACTTGAGGGAAACAAAAATCGTTTAGTTAATGAATACATTAATATTGAAGTTTATGATCAAATCTTTTGAAATTGACTAAAAACTTAAGACCTAAATTGATGATAAAGAAAGAAATGAGTATGTGCTTAACTTTGAAGACAAATAGATATTGTTTAGGAATTGATTCACATTGATTTGATTGGTTAATTGACCAAGTTTGATTGAGTTATGATATGAAAGTGCTTTCAAAGTATGATAAGTATTTCCAAAGCTCTTCATTATATGACAATTTTTTGATTTTGATCATAATATTTTCCTAAGTTTGTATTTATTCTTTGAGTCTTCAATGCACCTGAGATTGCTTGAAGCACCCCGAGTGCGCCGTTGATGATTTTGCGGTAGAATTGATCCACCAACCGAGCCTTCAGATCTTCACGACAACGTGCATGTACGTGTATGTGTGTGTGTATGTGAGTGTATGTGTGTGTATATGTGGGTGTATATGTGCATGTGTGTGTATATGTATGTGTGTGTATGGGAATGTTTGTGTTTCTTATGTATGTGTGTGTATATGTGTGTGTTTGTGTGTTTCTGTATATGTGTGTATGTATGCATGTTGTGAGTGTATGTGTGTGTATGTATATGTGTGTACGTGATTGTATGTGTGTGTGCTTGTATGTGTATGTGTGTGCATATATGCGTGTATGCATATGTGTGTGTATGTGTATGTGTATGCCTATGTGTGTAAATGTATATGTGTGGATGTGTGTGTGGGCATGTGTGTGTATGTATATACCTATATGTGAGTGTCTGTGTGTATGTGTGTATGTGTATTGTTATGTGTGTATGTGTGTTTATGCATGTGTGTATGTATGTAGCCACTTTGTAAGTAATACGGTAAGCACCGTAAACCCCAAGCTTCAGCCCGTTGAGTAACATAATTAGTACAAGTAAGTATATACCGATGATTAGTAACCGTATCGGGAGGTGTAATGGGACCAATGAAATCCAAGCCCCACTTTTGAAAAGGCTCCAGGGGAGAGACAGGCTGCAATGGAAAATGATCTTGTTGTATAGGTTGCCCCAATCTTCGACAAGCATCACATTGTTTGACAAAAGCAGCAATGTCACGCTGCATAGTGGGCCACCATAAGCCATTGTGTAAAACTTTCGGGTAAGTAAGATCTACCAAGAAATGACCACCAAAAGGAGTAGAATGGGCCATATCAATAACCGAAGGAACTTCATGGGGAGGGATACAATGTAAGAGTGCACCAGATGGATCCATGTAATAAAACTATCCTACAATGATCCTAAATCATTGGCTATACATCGCCAATTTTCGGCGAGCAGAAGTAGAAGTATTAGCCGGGGAGCTTCCACTCGTGAGAAAGATCATAAGAGTACGAAGGTGCCAAAGGCAGCTCCTGACAATCATCCTGGAAGTTGCATAAATAGCAAGAGTAGTATCATCAATTCCACCGGGAAGTTCACAGGAATCAAGCCGAGATAAGAAATCAGCCAGAGCATGTGCTGTCCCGAGACGATGTACAACCTCACAATCAAATTCTTGCAGCAATAGCACCCATCTGGCTAATCTTCCCCGTAAATGCTGCTGGTAAACAAGATAAACTAGAGTTGCATGGTCCACATGAAAAGTAAAGGGTCATCCCAATAAGTAGTGCCGGAATTTTTTCATTGATTAAATAAAACCCAGGCATTTGTGCTCAATGATGGAATAATTCTGTTCAACACCAGCTAATTGTCGACTAGCATAATAAACATGGCCGAGCCACTTATCCTGTTGTTGCATGAGCACACTACCGATTGCACTGTTCGATGCATCCACAAAAACATGGAACAGAAGCTACCAATTTGATGCTTGCAATATAGGAGCCTGGGTTAAGACTATTTTCAATCGATCAAAGGTAATTTGGCACTCCTCAGTCCACACAACCTACCAGGGATTACTAGTAATCAACTGATTCAGGGGTATAGCTAAATGTGCGAGCCACCGGAGATGCCGTCCATGCCAGTGTATTTGTCCAAGGAATCACATAACTTGTTTTGGTGTCGTAGGGGTAGGAGCCTTCAACACGGCTTGCACTTTATCTGGGTCTACTTGAATACCTTGTTGTGAACTAATATGACCAAGAAATTTTCCACAGGAAATTGAAAAGACCGTCTTGTTGGGATTTAAGCACAAATGAAACTCACTACACTAAGAAAATCTACACCGTAAGTGATAGAGGTGAGCCGATGCGTCACCAGATAACGAAAAATCATCCAGATACACCCGCATAAAGGTGGTTAAGTAGGGGGAAAAAATTTCCTGCATGCGTCCTTGGAAGGTACTAGGAGCATTGCGGAGATCAACCGTACACACATATACGCCCCAATTTGTAATAAACGGAGTCTTTGATATATCCATTTTGGCCATGCGGACCTGATTATAGCCACTATAACCATCCAAAAAGGAATGCATTTCTTGTCAAGCAACATCATCGAGCATCGTATCCAAAAAGGGAAGTGGGAAGGGATCAGGCACGGTCACCGCATTTATTTTTCAGCAATTCACATAGATACGCAACTGCTTGTTCTTCTTTGGGACAATGACAATAGGTGAGATCCATTTTGCATGCTTAATGGGGACAATGAAACCTACTTTTTGCAAACAATCCAATTCAGCTTTCATTTGAGCAGCATAATTGGGTTCATGTGATAAGTACGTTGTTTGATTGGAGGCGCATCCGGTTTTAGCATCACATGGTGTTGATAGTGAAAGAACTTGGAGAAGCTTGTCGAAGGTAGAAAAGTGCGTTTCGAAGCGATGAAGTTTGGTCAAGCCAACCGGCACAAGACCAGTCCTTGAGCTTATGGAGACTCAAATAGACCTTATAGGCATGTGATAAGTGCAAAGAAACACACTATGTACCTTTGAGCATCAAGGAGAATGAGTCGATACAAAACAGATAGGTTCGCGGGTCGACTAGCTCAAAAAAACTTACTATCTATGGAAGAGACAATGAACTTCAAATGCCCATAGCGACCAGCGTGATTACAATTAGAAAAAATCCTTTTATGGGAGTGATACACATAGGGTTGAGTGTATGGAATGCACAAAAGTATAAGGAATAAGCAAAATATGCTATAGGAATGAATGTGACATTCACCGGTGGTACCTCCTATTTTTCAGGAATATGCAGAGATTGACCCCGAGGCAGAAAACCTAAGATTTCTCCAAATCTGCTGAATCAAATGCTTTGAAAATTTACAGGCATAAACTAGACACTAATACCTTTCCAATGAGTCCTCTTGCACTCAATTCGGTGCTCTGAGGAGAGAGCAGCAGCCTCTGCAAGATTACTGTTGGTGAAGAAGATGATGCAAAAAATTGAAGGAGCAAGACAATGATGGTCACAAGTGTATGTATATTGCTTCCATGTATTTTACAAGTGATTTCAACTCCTTATATAGCCTCTAGGAGTGTTCCACGACTTTTACAACTTGAATTTGAATTCAAATGAAGGTGGGAATGGTTGTTGGAGGGAATCAATTCACTTCCCTACAATCTAGGAAAAGTGAAGATCTTGATTGATCTACTTTTAGGTGATTTGATTTGCTTGATTGAATGCAACTTCAACCACCAAAATTTCGTGGGATTTTGGCTCTATATTTCTACCTTTACATGTGTACAACTCAAGGCTTTTACAATGGTAAATGAGCCATCAAAATATTCTCAAAAATAACAATAAATGAGCATATGAAAAAGAACTCTCCAACGGATATTCTTTCGATGCGATAGCCTTTGATGTAGATCAAATCCACCTCAAGCATAGCGTAAGCTTGATGTTCCAACAGCTCCCCCTCAAGCTAAAGTATGGTTGAGTCTTCATTCTCTCATAGGTTGAATACCTGCCATAGCTTTGAATCTACAAAGCTTTATTCCATCAAGTGCCTTTGTCATCATATCTGCTACTTGCTTTTCAGTCGGAACAAAAGAAATGTCGATCTCCTTTGCCATGAGCTTCTCCCTGATGAAGTGGTAATGGACTTCTATGTGCTTGGTTCTCGCATGGAAAATAGGATTTGCCGCTAGATGCATGGAACTTACATTATCTCCAAATATGTGAGGTTTGGAACTCACAAGTCCCAAATCTGTATACAATGCTTTTAACCATATTGCCTCTTGAGTTGCTATGGTCAAGCCTCTGTACTCTGCTTCAGTTGAGGATAAAGCAACTGTTGGTTGCTTCTTGGAACTCCATGACACTAGCTTTGAACCTGCAAATGTTAAGTAACCAGATGTACTTTTTCTATCATCCTTAGCTCCTGCCCAATCTGCATCTGAGTAGATTTTGATATCCAAATCGGAAGAGTAAGGATAGAATATACCTTCGTTGATTGTACCTTTGAGATACTTAAGTACTCTCTTAGCCGCATCCATGTGTGGTCTTCTTGGTGAGTGCATGAACTGACTAAGCACTCCCACACTATATGAGATGTCCGCCCTTGTGTGAGTAGCATATATCAAGCTACCTACCAAGCTTTGATACTCTTTAATGTCTTCAATTTTCTCACCTTCATAAACACTAAGTTTATGATTCATCTCCAAAGGTGTACCTGCAGGTTTAGTGTTCTCCATTTTGAACTTGAGAAGCAGATCCTGAATGTATCTTCTTTGAGTCAAATACATTCCTTCATCTGTGTATATCACCTGCATACCTAGGAAATATGTGAGCTCACCTAGGTCACTGATTTTGAACTCCTCTTGCATGTGTCTCTTGATCCTTTGAATGCCATTTAGATCATCACCTGTCACAATAATATCATCTACATATACACATAGATAGATAACCTCATTGTGATCCCTTTTGATGAATAGAGAAGGATCTGAGCTGCTAGCTTTGAACCTTTGATCTTGAAGATATGTAACCAATCTGTAATTCCAAGCTCTTGGAGCTTGTTTCAATCCATACAATGCTTTCTTAAGTCTACAAACATAAGATGGATGATTAGGGTTTTCAAAACCTGGTGGTTTTGACATGTATACCTCTTCACTTATCCAACCATTTAAGAATGCATTTTTCACATCAAGTTGGAGGAGTCTCCAATTCCTTGCAGCAGCTATACTTATCAATGTCCTGATTGTAGTCATCTTTGCAACTGGTGAGAATGTTTCCTCATAGTCTATACCATGAGTTTGTGAGCATCCTTTGGCAACTAATCTTGCCTTGTACCTACAAACTGATCCATCTGAATTTCTTTTAACTTTAGATACCCATCGGCAACCAATTACCTTTTGATTCGGCGACATTGGAACCAAATCCCAAGTGTCCATTTCCTTCAATGCATCTATCTCTTTGTTCATGGCCTTTTCCCAATTAGGGTTTCCCTTTGCCTCTTCATAGGTTGAGGGTTCCTCTGAAATAGAGTCTTTTGCCAAGTAGATTGAATGCTTTGTAACAAATGTGGAATCATATCCATACCTTTCTGGTTGTTTCTTCTCTCTTACTGATCTTCTAGGTGCTTGTTTGGAGCATTCTCCAACCTCTTGCATCTTTGCTTTGCCTCTTGACTTCCATAGCTTGTAATCCCTTTCTCTTTCATCTTGGTCATCGTCTGTATCACTTCTTGGATCCTGGACCTGTGTATCATGCTTGCTTCCTAATTGATGATAGTCATAATCAAGATCATATGGTAGTGTTACCTTTTGTTTGTCTTCATCATACCAAGACCTATGTTCTTCAAACACAACATCTCTACTTGTAGTGAATTGCTTGGTTGAAGGATTGAAGAACCTGTAACCCATCTGAGTTGAATCATATCCAATAAACACTGCCTTTGTTGCCCTTTCATCTAGCTTACCTCTCATTTGTGATGGTAAATGAACATAAGCTAAACAACCAAAAACCTTGCAATGTCCAAGACTAGGTTTTCTTCCATGCCACGCTTCATAAGGAGTCATACCTTGAAGTGATTTGGATGGTAGTCGATTGACAAGGTACACTGCAGTTGAAATAGCTTCTGCCCATAGATAATGTGGCAACTTCTTCTCTTCAAGCATTGTTCGGGCTGATCCAACCAATGTCTTGTTTCTCCTCTCTGCAATTCCATTTAGTTGAGGAGAGTACCTGGTAGTCACTTCCCTTTTGATACCTTTATCCTGCAAGAACTCATCAAAATCTTTGGAGAAGTATTCTCCCCCTCCATCAGATCTCAGCTTCTTTAGTGATCTACCTGTATGATTCTCCACATGTGCAAGATACTTCTTGAAGCAATCAAATACTTCATTCTTACTCTTGATAAAGTATAGAACAGTCCATCTACTATGGTCGTCAATAAATGAGACATAATACCTTGATCCTGCCAATGAAGGTTCTTGACTTGGTCCCCATACATCTGTGTGTACTAAGTCCAATAAGTTGTTGTGGATGTAGCCTTTGTGGTTGAATGGTTGTCTTTGTGCCTTCCCAATCTGACATGCATCACACCTGTTGATCATGTGTTGCTTTGATATGTTCGACAGTCCTAGAACACTTTGATCCCTGCATATATCCTTCAAGGTTCTTTCATTCACATGAGCAAGTCTCTTATGCCACACTTCAAGCTCACTTAGGGTTTGAGACCCAAAGTTGAATAGAGCTATGTTCCTGGTATCTCCTACTTCAAAAGTAAAGAGCCTACCATGCTTCTCACCTCAGGCTATCTTCTTGAAGCCTTGACATGGATCTTCCACAAAAGCTCCATGTTGGGTGAACCTAACTTGCAAGCCTTTTTCAACTATTTGGCCTACACTTATTAGGTTTTTAGTGATAGTGGGTACATAGAGAACCTTACTCAGAATGTTTGTCCTGCCATTGGAAGCTTTGACATTACCAATCTTCTCCACATTGTGCTTCGTGTCATCCCCTGTTTGCACTTCATGTCTATGCTTTGGACTTTCCAAGTCAGATAGAAGAGCAATGTTGCCTGCAACATGATTCGAACATCCTGAATCTATGTAGAACAAATGATCATCTTCTTTACCTTCTTTGTGGCTTAGGTTCATAAGAAGCAATGAGTCTTCATGTGGTTGATCTTCTGAATAATTGTTGTAGTCCCTTCTATTATAGCTTCTATTGTTGTTGTTGAAGTTGTGTCCACCTCTACCTCTATTGCCGCCATATCCACCTCTTCCACTTCCTTTCTGGGTCTTCCCATTGAACCAGCAATTCTGAGTGGTGTGGTTGGTCTTATCACATATGGCACAAGGTTGAACGTTCTGACCTTTGGCTTTGTCTTGCTTTGGTCCTTTCTTCTTCCCTTTCCACTTGCTCTTGCTTGCGAAGTTGGCTTGGGAAGTCTCTTCTTCGTCTTCTTCCTTCTTCTTGCCTTTCTAGTTGAACTACCATGATAAGAGTTACCTTCCTTTATGCTATTATTGGCTTCTTGATTGAAGAGTTGTCCAAGAAAGATGTTGAAGTCTGGAGTTTGCACATCCATGATGAGATCGTAAGCCGTCGTGAAGGATTGCCATTGCTTATCACTTCGAATGCCGTTGAGAATTTGCCTCATGATGACCTCTTCTTCAATCAGCTCTCCAATGGATGCTAACTGATCCGCAACCTCCTTGACCTTGGTAACAAACTCTGTGATGGTTTGTTTAGGTGTCTTCTTCATTTGGTTGAACTCGTTCCAAAGATGATTCTTTCTTGCTTTGGTACTAGCAGAAAAGAAAGTCTCCAGGGCATCCCAAGTCTCTTGAGATGTCTTGCATCCTCTAATATGTGGTAATAGAAAGTCAGAGATAGAGTTTAGTATGTACAACCTTGCTTGAGCATCCCTTGCGCACCAAAGTGTGAGCTTATCTGTCTCCTCTTGTGTAGGTCCTCCTTTGGATCTTGGAATAGGCATAGCTTCATCACCTGCTACAATTCCATAAAGATTTCTACCTTGCAAATAGGCCTCCATTCTAATTTGCCAAGCTGCGTAGTTGTGTCGATCAAGCTTCTCGATCATTGAGGGAAAGCCGTCACCCATCTTCATCTAGCTCTGATACCACTGAAAGAACTTGGAGAAGCTTGTCGAAGGTAGAAAAGTGTGTTTCGAAGCGACGAAGTTTGGTCAAGCCAACCGGCACAAGACCAGCCCTTGAGCTTATGGAGACTCAAATAGACCTTATAGGCATGTGATAAGTGCAAAGAAACACATTATGTACCTTGGAGCATCAAGGAGAATGAGTCGATACAAAACAGATAGGTTCGCGGGTCGACTAGCTCAAAAAAACTTACTATCTATGGAAGAGACAATGAACTTCAAATGCCCATAGCGACCAGCGTGATTACAATTAGAGAAAATCCTTTTATGGGAGTGATACACATAGGGTTGAGTGTATGGAATGCACAAAAGTAAAAGTAATAAGCAAAATATGCTATAGGAATGAATGCGACATTCACCGGTGGTACCTCCTATTTTTCAGGAATACATAGAGATTGACCCCGAGGCAGAAAAACTGAGATTCCTCCAAATCTGCTGAACCAAATGCTTTGAAAATTTACAGGCATAAACTAGACACTAATACCTTTCCAATGAGTCCTCGTGCACTCAATTTCGTGCTCTGAGGAGAGAGCAGCAGCCTCTGCAAGATTACTGTTGGCGAAGAAGATGATGCAGAAAATTGAAGGAGCAAGACAATGATGGTCACAAGTGTATGTATATTGCTTCCATGTATTTTACAAGTGATTTCAACTCCTTATATAGCCTCTAGGAGTGTTCCACGACTTTTACAACTTGAATTTGAATTCAAATGAAGGTGGGAATGGTTGTTGGAGGGAATCAATTCACTTCCCTGCAATCTAGGAAAAGTGAAGATCTTGATTGATCTACTTTTAGGTGATTTGATTTGCTTGATTGAATGCAACTTCAACCACCAAAATTTCGCGGGATTTTGGCTCTATATTTCTACCTTTATACGTGTACAACTCAAGGCTTTTACAATGGTAAATGAGCCATCAAAATGTTCCCAAAAAATACAATAAATGAGCATATGAAAAAGAACTCTCCAACGGATATTCTTTCGATGCGATAGCCTTTGATGTAGATCAAATCCACCTCAAGCATAGTGTAAGCTTGATGTTCCAACAGATAGATGCGAGGGTTTGACACTTTCATATCTCCATAATCCCAAGAGAATACATCTTGAAACTCTGTCAACAATTGTAGTAGATCATTTTGAACATTTTTTGGTAACCCAGCCTTAAGCTTCAGCGCTTGTGGTGTAACCTCACTTCCCAAATTGCAGGTGATGAGCTGATCTTCCGACACACAAATTTGTCGGGGCATGGATATATCCTCTAATGGTTGTAATAATTGATGTAAATTCTTGGCATTCAAAACTTGATCCGGAACTGGGTCCACTTCTTCGGTAAGCAGAACTACCGTACAAACGGTTGGATTCTAATTATCTACAACCGCTTGTAAGTGGACTGTACCCAGGGCTAGGAGATCCTCGTTAGCATTGAGAAAAGCTTCTTCTTCATCATTTGAAAGTCCATCTAGCATATGCACAGGTTAGCCCTTTGGCTTGTTTTAGCTAGGGCCTTCTGAATAGTAAGTTGTAGTCGAGACCTAAGTCAGGTAATTCCAGAACAACAAAAGTCATTTTGAACACCACTCCCTAAAGAGTAATGGGTATATCACATACCAAACCCACTGGATGGACCCTAGATTGATCCGCCATTCTCACAAAAAACTGAACAGGTTCGATCTGAGTCCATCCTAACCGCTTACAGAGTGCGGTTGTAGCAATATTCACACCGGAGCCTCCATCAATTAACACTTGAGT
The DNA here is from genome assembly GCA_020310875.1 of Ceratopteris richardii. Lineage (NCBI taxonomy): Eukaryota > Viridiplantae > Streptophyta > Polypodiopsida > Polypodiales > Pteridaceae > Ceratopteris > Ceratopteris richardii. Next base: position 120,549,486 of record CM035416.1, on the reverse strand, counting down.
AATTTTGTGGTTTTTATACTATACCGTAATTAAAGGAACAACATGGTCAATTGTAGAATCAATTTTTGATATGATAGTTGCCGTAGCAGGTGTACACAAAGATCCTAGACTAATTTGTTGTTGGAATTGTTGTCGTACACTCGGAACCAAAGCTAATAGTTGCCCCAACAGTATTGTAATAGATGCCTGCGATAGAATATTCCACACAAAGTTGAAATTTGATGTACCCGATACCAAATTTGGTGGACTCTTCGGGGACACTTTCACCAGAATCGATTTTGCTAGTGGTAGATTCGGTGCTGTCTGCTGGACCATAGATATCGAATTGGGGAAAATAGTTGGTTCTTGACTGGCCCATGTACTAGCTTTGGTAAAAACTCTCTGTTGTTCTCGAATGCGAGGCTCAAAAATCTCAGCAGCCAGTTGTAACCTCTTGTCCGACGTGTTTGTATTGCTGCAGCTTGGTGGTGGAAGAGATATGCCTTCACCCGATTGACCTGAGTTCCACTAGTTCTATCCAAAATTGTTTTCTCGCGGTCCCCTGTAGGTTTTGTAACTTTGGTAAGAAGTATTCCTCAAATGTGGTGGTACATAGTGTGTAGCCTGTTGTCCCTGCTCCTGTATTATAGCATTTATGGTTGGTCTTGTCTATACATATCAATCAGAGCATTTATTGTTCACCAATTTTGTCAGCACATTACATAAAATCTTATTTGTGCTCTCGGCTTGTCCATTATCTTGTAGGTGATAAGGGGAAGACTTCTTAGGTACTACCAAAAATTGTTGGAGAATATTTTCAATGAATTCATTCAAGAAGTGTGTACCTTCATAACTGACTAACTCAATTGGTAATCCATATCTGGTAAACACATTCTGAAGAACACAGCTATTGTTTGAGCATTGTTCTTTGTTGTGGTCTTCACTTTGAACTACTTAGTCAAATAATTAGTGGCAACAATGATGTATTTAGTATGTGAAATCTTAGCTGGGGGCTTAGTAGGACCTACAAAGTCTATTCCCCACTTAGAGAATGCACACCTTCCCATCATGGGTTTCAGTGGCATCTCATCTTTGCGTATCACATATTGAGTTCACTGACAAATATCACATATCTTTACATAGGTATGTGCATCCATGTGATGTTTTGGCCACCAATGACCTACAAATAGTATAGCTTTGATCACCCGATCTGGCCCAAATTGTCCTCCTACTACAGCTTGGTGAGTAGTCTCTAAGATCTTGAGGTATTCACCCTCATGGACACACAATCTAAGATAGCCGTCTCTTCTGCACTTGTACAAACTATCTCCAATGATTGAATATTGAAGTGCTTCTTGTTCTAATTTCTTTTGTTTGGCCAATGTCATCTCTTGAGGGAATGTTTTTGTTCTCAAAAGTTCTACCAAAGGTCTGATCCAATCTAGAACTAAAGACACTTGATAGAGAGTGGCATGTTTCACTAGTGGGCTAGTACTACAAATCGATATTCTTTGCACATCCTATGGATAATCACTTCGTTGTTGGACAATATACACCTAATCTTAGCACCTTCGAAGAGTCTGTAGGGTTCAGTGATGTTGCTATACTGTACCTAATCTTAGCATCTTCAAGTGATGTTGCTATAGTGTACCTTCATGTGCTAATTGCAACCACTTTGCATGCTCGTCTTTATCTACACAGCAAGCTAGTATGCCTTGATCAATGTGCTTATACATGCCGCATGCCATTATGTGGTATTTTTGAGATCTCACCACTTCTTTATCTTTAGGTCTCAATACAGGATGTTTAGGTCCTAAGGTGAGAATAGACACTATAGTTTTAGCCTAGTCAGGCACTACTTTGAGATTGAACAAATAAGCATCAGGAAGGTCATCTCACACGCCTTGAGGGGACTCTTCTAAAGTTATTCTAGAAAGGTGATCTACCTTAAGGTGAGTCGTAGCTTTCTTAACCACAATTTCATAGTCATACTCCATTAATAGAAGGAATCATCTTACTAATCGGCCAGTATTGCAAGGTTTGTTCATTAGATATAATAGTGCTTGATGGTATCTTAAAAATTTAAACTTATTTGCAAGAAAATAATGTCTAAACTTCTTAATTGCATATACTATGCCTAATACTTCTATTTCAATAGTGGTATAATTTCGTTCAGTCCCATTCAATTGTGTAATGTCATACACAATTGGAAGATCCATATTAACTTCACCAGTAGGTTGTGCTAGTACACACCCAATTGTGTAATTGGATGCATCCACATAAACATGGAATGGCTTGTTGCAATTTGGTGTAGTCAAGATTGGTGCTGAACACAATCATCATTTAAGCTCGTTGAAGGAGTTCTCACATTCATCTATGAACTCAAAGTTAGTCCAAACGGAGTACAGAGGCTTTGTAATGATTGCATACATGTGAATGAAACGTCGATAATTTCTGCAATGCCCCATGAAAGCTTGTACCTCCTTGACATTCTTTGGCCTAGGTAGCTCTACAATAGCTCTAACTTTCTCCTCATCCATGGATATGCCATTCTTTGACACTATGTGTCCTAGAATTTTGCCTTGCCTGACCATGAAAACACACTTTTTTGGGTTCAGGTAGACTTGATATTCTCTACATTTGTCAAAGATTTGCCTAAGCTCCGGTATATGTGTTTGTCTGATGTTGGAATCAGTGTAGAGATCATCAAGATAGACTTCCAGGTTTTTACACAAGAACTCTATAAAGACATGGCACATCAGCCTTTGAAAGGTAGCTGGAGCATTGGTTAAGCCAAAAAATGGCATTACTCGAGAAGAAAATATGCCCCGCTCGGTAGCAAAAGCCGATGTCTCTATTCCAAAAAAACTCTACACCTTTGTTATCCTGTGGAACCCAGTTTGGTGTGAGTATCCTGGTTAAGACCGACTTACCCCTTGGGGTTCTTGGCTATCTTCCTGAATTCCCTTGCTCTATGTCACCCATTCAGTCTCTTGGATTACATTGCCAAATTCGCATGTCCTATCTAGTTGGTTAGTGACTACATACAAAGTCCCTTCTTTATCAATGTATGACCCATTTTCAAATTTGACTACTCCGTGTTCTAGTCCAATAGGTTGACCTGAGTTTTTAATTTGGATAATCGATCTTCTTAGACCGTCCTCCTAGATGCGAGCACCTAATTGGTTGCTCTTGATGTATTCCAGTTGAGTCTTGGAGGTCCTTCTAGCTTTTGTAGGTATGCCACTTTTGAGCTACCTACGGGTCTCTCCATGCTATACGACATCTCAGAGTCACTCATTTCTAAACTCAGAACATAGGGGTAACCACTTAACTGCTCGACCCACGACATAACAATATGATTGACACTAGCTTCAGAAGATTTGAGGCTTTGCCTATCTCATCCTAGATATCTTCCTAACCTAAGTTTCATATATGTATGTGTGTGTATGGGAATGTTTGTGTTTGTTATGTATGTGGTTGTATATGTGTGTGTTTGTGTGTTTTTGTATATGTGTGTATGTATGCATGTTGTGAGTGTGTGTGTGTGTATGTATATGTGTGTATGTGATTGAATGTGTGTGTGCCTGTATGTGTATGTGTGTGCATATATGTGTGTATGCATATGTGTGTGTATGTGTATGTGTATGTGTATGTGTACGTGTATGTGTATGTGTATGTGTATGTGTATGTGTATGTGTATGTGTATGTGTATGTGTATGTGTGTACATGTATTTGTGTGTATGTGTTTGTGGGCATGTGTGTGTATGTATATATCTATATGTGAGTGTGTGTGTGTATGTGTGTATTAATATGTGTGTATGTGTGTTTATGCATGTGTGTATGTATGTATGCATATGTATGTTGTTGGTGTGTAAAACACCACAAGAACTAAACTAATGTGGTATTAGAAGACCTCCATAAGCACCATTAGCTTAGCAATACTCACATTGTGAGTCTCTATCTCTGAATTTAGTGAAAATCAAAATTTCACTTCACAGAAATCTGCGCCTTTTCTTCAATCCTTCAATCTGACCTGTATTAGCTCAATCTTTGCGAAATCTTTTGATCACTTGCTAAGAGATGTTCTTGCTAATGTTAAGCAACACATAATAACCAAAACTTTCAAATAATAACTTCAAAATCTTCTGATTTTGCTCCAACCTTTTCACTATGTCTGAAAACTGAAAATCTACTTCATCGATTTGACATACCTCCACTCTTAAGTTGATTTCTCTGAGTATGCGTCCCGTTTCTAAAAAATCTTTTGACCAAGTGTAGTTGAGGAGAGTAGCTTTAAAATGAGCTATCACTTACCAAAAACTTTACACCATGCTTCGAGATCTGACCTTCAGAAGATCAGTCAAATGTGCGCCAGAAAAGTCGTAACTGTCAACTACCTTACACAGTCATATGAAATGACTTGGAACTCAATGTACAAGAGGAATTAGACTCAATCCTTCTACACAAACATGTGTTGATTATCAGAGAAGATGTGTACAAAATGACTTGGCCTAATTTTGCTCATAGCCATGGAAAACTCTCTCAGACTCAGAAGTTTTCTCTCACCATCTCTCTCAGAAAAGACACGACTTTTCTCTACTCACTCAGATTACAAAATTGAGTTCTCTCCTACATGTTTTTGCATCAAATTAACTTATATACCTATGGTTTACATTCTCCTAGACTTGAACTCGTAAGTCCTGAAGATCAAATGACAAACTAGACTCTAATTTTGCATTAATTTACAATAGTGAAATTGTCCCTTCACTTAGGCTTGATTTTCTGTAAGTCTTTTCTTCACTTCTTCTTTCCTCCATCATATGTCTTCATATATCCATGCCTAATTAGTGAGTGAAGCCCCAACAGCTCCCCCTCAATCACTAATTAGCATAATTTGACTTCTTCACATAGTCTTCCTCTCTTTTATTCCTGCCATCTCCTTGAACCTACTTGTCTTCACTCCATCCAAGCTTTTTGTCATAATATCTGCAATCTGATCTTTTGTAGAAGTGTACACCACTTCAATCTCTTTCTCCATTACCTTTTCTCTGAGAAAATGATACTGTATCTCTATATGCTTTGTCCTTGCATGAAATACAGGATTTGCTGCAAGATATAATGAACTCATGTTATCTCCATGAATGATGGGTATACCTTGATCAATTCCCAAGCTTTTGAATAATGTCTGCATCCATATGACTTCCTTTGCTGCTTCCACAAGTCCTTTGTATTCAGCTTCTGTTGATGATAAGGCCACTGTGTGTTGTTTCTTTGAACACCAACTCACAAGCTTATCTCCAATGTATATCATATAGCCATGTGTAGACCTTCTGTCATCTTGACTTCCTGCCCAATCTGAATCACTATAGGCTCTCAACCTTATATCTGATGTAAAAGGATAATACAATCCTTCTTTCAAAGTCCCTTTGATATATCTAAGGACTCTTTGACCTGCAATCCAATGTGGATCCTTTGGACAATGCATGAATTGAGAAAGAACACCAACTGCATAACTAAGATCAGGCCTTGTTAGAGTTGCATAAATCAAACTTCCCACTAAAGATTGATACTTCCTCATGTCTTTGAATTCTGCACCATCATATCTACTGAGTTTGTGATTGACCTCTAGTGGTGTAGATGCCTCTCTGCAATTCTCCATGTTAAACTTCTTTAGAAGATTCAAGAGATACCTTTCTTGTGATACATAAATACCATGCTCTGCATAAGTGATTTCCATTCCAAGAAAATATGACAATTTTCCTAGATCACTTATCTTGAATTCTCTTTCAAGTAGCTTCTTCACCTCCTTGATTCCTTCATTTGAGGTACCTGTAATTATAATATCATCTACATATATACAAATGTAGATCATACCTTCATCTGTTCTTTTGATAAGTAAACTTGCATCTGCCTTTGAACTTTGATATCCAAGATCATTAAGATACTTTACAAGTCTATAATTCCAAGCTCTTGGAGCTTGCTTCAAACCGTAAAGTGCTCTTCTTAACCTGCAAACATAATTTGGAAACTTATGATGTGCAAACCCTTGAGGTTGCTCCATGTAAACCTCATCTGATATATATCCATTCAAAAATGCATTCTTGATATCCAATTGACTCAATGTCCATCCTTTTGATGCTGCAATGGCAATGATTGTCCTTATGGTTGACATTTTTGCCACAGGACTGAATGTCTCATCATAATCTATGCCAAAAGTTTGAGCATAGCCTTTAACCACCAATCTGGCTTTGTACCTGGCTATAGTTCCATCTGCATGCTTCTTAATTTTGTAGACCCATTTATTTCCAATCACTTTCTTACCATTAGGCTTTGGAACAAGTTCCCAAGTTTTGTTCTCTTCAAGTGCATCAAACTCTTCCTTCATTGCTTCTTCCCATTGTCTCTTACCCTTTGCTTCATCATAGCTTTGAGGTTCTTCATCCTCCTTAACCATGTAAGCATAATTTTTCTGAGTCAAGTAAGAAGTGTCATATGAATACCTTGTAGGTTGCTTCCTCATTCTAGTTGACCTTCTTGGTTCACACTCTTCATGTATATCTGGATGTACTTCTTCATCAAATATTGGTCCATCTTCATTCCTTCTATATGATCCAACTCTTGATGTGCTTGCTTGCATATGTTCTTCATCTCCATCTATCTGCATATGTGACTTACCTCTTGCACTCCTTCTTATCTCTTCTTCAAATGTTTCAAGATCACCATCTTTATCTGCATACCGACTCCTCTGTTCATCAAAGGTCACATCTCTGGAAACAATAAAATGTTTAGTTAAAGGACTCCATAGCCTATAACCCATTTGCTTTTCATCATACCCAATAAACACATATTTTTCTGCCTTTGGTTCAAGCTTATGTCTGAGTTGTGATGGCACATAAGCATAGGCAATTGACCCAAACACTTTACAATGATCAAGTGTTGGTTTCTTACCCCACCAAGCTTCATAAGGGGTCATACCATTTAAAGCTCCACATGGTAGCCTATTCACAAGGTATGTAGCTGTATTTACAGCCTCAGCCCAAAGATAATTAGGGCAATTCTTTTCCTTTAACATTGCTCTTGCAAATTCAACCAATGTTCTATTTCTCCTTTCTGCCACCCCATTATGTTGAGGTGTGTACCTGCAAGTTATCTCTCTCTTGATACCTGCATTCCAAAGATAGTCATTAAACTCTTGGGAGAAGTATTCTCCCCCTCCATCAGACCTTAGCCTCTTGAGTTTGTGACCTGTAACTCTTTCTGCATAAGCATGAAAATGTTTGAAGGCTCCAAAAACTTCTGATCTTTCCTTTAGAACATAAAGGGTTATCCACCTTGTAGCATCATCAATAAACAAAACATAATACCTAGATCCATTTATTGAACCTTCTTTTGTTGGTCCCCATACATCTGTATGTATGAGTTCAAGCAAACCATCATGCTTGAAACCTTTCTTCTGAAATGGTAGTCTATGAGCTTTTCCCATCTGACAAGCTTCACACTTGTATATCATATGTTGATTCTTCACATTTGGTAGCCCCATTTCAGATTGGTTCTCCACCATAGTTTTGATTCCTCTTTCATTGAAATGTCCCAATCTCTTATGCCATAGATCTAACTCTGTAATTACTTCATTACCATGTGTGATTAGGGCTTGACCAACATTTCCTTGCACTTTGAGAGTAAAAAGTCTACCTTCCTTCTTACCACAAACAATGGGTTTGTATGCATCCTCTGGATCTTCAACAAATACTCCTTCATTTGTAAATCTGACTTGGAAACCTTTTTCCACTATTTGTCCAACACTAATCAGATTCTTTGGTATTGTTGGAACATACAAAACATTTGTTAATAAATCAGCTCCACTCCTGCACTTCACTTTTCCAATTGAATGCACATTATGTTTTGTATTGTCACCTGTTTGTACTGTATGACTTGAATTGCCTTCTTCCAATTCTGACAACAATTCTATATTACCTGACAAATGATTTGAACAACCAGAGTCAATATAAAATACCTTGAGATCCTCTTTCTCTGATGAACTTATTGAATTCATCATCAATGTTGTATGGTTGTCATTCTGTGTATCATTTGCATAATTGTAATATGTGGTGTTGTAAGATTGGTTCTGATTCCAATTTCTTCCACCACCTCTTCCATAACTTCCTCTTGAATTCTGTCTTCCTCTTTGAATTTGATTCTGAAATCTTCCACTTCTTCCTCTGCCATTGTTGTTTTGATTTTGACTTGCTCCTTGTTGATTATGCCAACAACCATATGCTAGATGATTGCTCAATCCAAAAATCCAACATGTCTTCTTGTTATTGTTCTGATTACCTCTACCTCTTCCATTTCCTCGACCTTTACCTCTGCCAAAACCTCTTCCTCTTGCATAATTTGCTTGAGTTGTTGACTCTTCTTCATCCTTTGCCTTGTCTTTATCTCCTTTCTTTTTGTTCTTCACATACATTGCAGAACTTTGACCTTTGTCTCCATCTAACTTCAAGTCTTGCTCAAATGTGAGCATCAATCCAAGTAATTGATTCAGTTCTGGCACATAATGATTTAATGAGAGTTCTGTTGAAAGTACAAAGGGCTTCCACCTCTCATCACCTCTTAACCCTGCAAGTAATTGTGCTATCAGCCTATGATCTTCAATATCCTCATCAATAGATCCAAGGCTATCTGCCAAGTCCTTCATCTTAGTGACATAATCACTAATGCTCTGATTTTGCTTTTTCTTGAATGTGGTGAACTCTGACCATAAGCTAGCTTTCCTAGCTTTAGTAGTGTTTTGGAAGTGATCTTCCAAAGCATTCCAAATGTCTTCAGCTGTTTCTAACCCTCTGATGTGTGGCAACAAATGATCTGTAATAGTATTATATATATAAGCTCTTGCACTTGCATCTCTCTTCTGCCATAGCTTCAAAGCTTCTAGCTCTTCTTTTCTTGGATGACTTTCATCTTCAAATTTAGGCTTCTCTTCTTCACCTGTCACATATACCATTAGGTCCTTACTCATAAGTAAGGCTTCCATCCTCATTACCCAAGCAGGATAGTTATCTCTGTCCAATTTGTCAATGGACACATGATCTGCCATAGTATCCTTGCTTCTGCTTCAACCTGTAAGTATAAAGTTAAAGAATGGTACCTTTTATAGACCTTTACTCTTGGGAGCAACTTCAAAATAACCTTCTGATGACTTTTGGTTGTTGAACACCTCAGCTTCCACTTTCTTTGATAAAGAACTCTCCAAAACTTCTTGTATCTGTTCTTCCTTTACTCTCGAGGACCTTATTTGCTCTGATACCACTTGTTGGTGTGTAAAACACCACAAGAACTAAACTAATGTGGTATTAGAAGACCTCCATAACCACCATTGGCTTAGCAATACTCACATTGTGAGTCTCTATCTCTGAATTTAGTGAAAATCAAAATTTCACTTCACAGAAATCTGTGCCTTTTCTTCAATCCTTCAATCTGACCTGTATTAGCTCAATCTTTGCGAAATCTTTTGATCACTTGCTAAGAGATGTTCTTGCTAATGTTAATCAACACATAATAACCAAAACTTTCAAATAATAACTTCAAAATCTTCTGATTTTGCTCCAACCTTTTCACTATGTCTGAAAACTGAAAATCTACTTCATCGATTTGACATACCTCCACTCTTAAGTTGATTTCTCTGAGTATGCGTCCCATTTCTAAAAAATCTTTTGACCAAGTGTAGTTGAGGAGAGTAGCTTTAAAATGAGCTATCACTTACCAAAAACTTTACACCATGCTTCGAGATCTGACCTTCAGAAGATCAGACAAATGTGCGCCAGAAAAGTCGTAACTGTCAACTACCTTACACAGTCATATGAAATGACTTGGAACTCAATGTACAAGAGGAATTAGACTCAATCCTTCTACACAAACATGTGTTGATTATCAGAGAAGATGTGTACAAAATGACTTGGCCTAATTTTGCTCATAGCCATGGAAAACTCTCTCAGACTCAGAAGTTTTCTCTCACCATCTCTCTCAGAAAAGACACGACTTTTCTCTACTCACTCAGATTACAAAATTGAGTTCTCTCCTACATGTTTTTGCATCAAATTAACTTATATACCTATGGTTTACATTCTCCTAGACTTGAACTCGTAAGTCCTGAAGATCAAATGACAAACTAGACTCTAATTTTGCATTAATTTACAATAGTGAAATTGTCCCTTCACTTAGGCTTGATTTTCTGTAAGTCTTTTCTTCACTTCATCTTTCCTCCATCATATGTCTTCATATATCTTCATATATCCATGTCTAATTAGTGAGTGAAGCCCCAACATATGTGTATGTATGCATACGTATGTGTATGTATTAATATGTCTGTATGTATGCATACGTATGTGTATGTATGCATGTGTGTGCGCAGGTTGAGATAGGTAATCGGCCAACACCTCTCTGTCTGGGGAATGTTGTATATAGCAGAAATGATCTGAGCAAAGAATGGGTGATATTGGACCGAATGCCATGGCCATTCGGCGAACGCTAAGAGCCCCCATGCTCACAAAAAATCTCACTCAAATTAGGAGCGAGGCAAGCACGGAAGGTGGTGATGTTTGCTAAAGCTTCCATGGCAAGCAACAAAATGCAAATGCAGGAGAAAGCAAAGAACACACAGAGCGCAAGAACGCTATAGTGAAAAAGAGGGTGAAGAATTTGATTAAGTAAAAATGCTGAATGGAAACACGGGTAGAGCACGCAATCATCACCAGTGGTTGGGAACATGCATGCATAATGATGACATTCAAGCATTAACAAAATCATCCCAAACGTGTAGTGGGGCGGGTAATCATGGTTATGTAATAAAACGGGAATTTGATGGTCAAACAGTCACCTGAAACGCGCGTAATGAAAAGAGAAGTCAGGCGACAACAGTGACATAAATCAAACAAATTATAAGAATACCAATAAGTAATTAAGGTGAGGAAGGTGTATCATAATACAGACGAAGTTTCAACCCATTTATTGATGTAGGTAGAAGAGTACCAGTTAAAGTGGATAACCAAAAAGTAACGGGTCCCACCTGATCTGCAATATGGTAGGGACCAAACCACCAAAGCTTAAACTTGCCCGCTACACGATTATATTTAGCATTATAGAACAGAACTAATTGTCCTTTGGTAAAAACAGGAGTCTGGAGAAATCGATCATGTGTCTTAGCTTGTCGTAGTTGCACTTCTTGCAGCATCAGTAAACTTTCATGATGTTGTTCATCCAAAGATCGCAACACATCCAACCGGAAAGGAAATGAGTCTTCCGATAATAGCTTGTGATCCAATGCCACCGTGAGACTCGGTTTACCAACTCTATGGGTGCAATGGCCTCCAGCCCATATGCCAATTTAAAAGGCGTATTGCCTATAGCCACTTTGTAAGTAGTACGATAAGCACCGTAAAGCCCAAGCTTCAGCCCATTGAGTAACATAATTAGTACAAGTAAGTATATACCGATGAATAGTAATCGTAGTGGGAGGTGTAATGGGACCAATGAAATCCAAGCCCCACTTTTGAAAAGGCTCAAGGGGAGAGACAGGCTGTAATGGAAAATGATGCCGTTGTAAGGGCTACCCGGATCGTCGACAAGCATCACACTGTTTGACAGAAGTAGCAATGTCACGCTGCATAGTGGGCCACCATAAGCCATTGTGCAGAACTTTTTGGTAAGTAAGATCTACCAAAAAATGACCATCGAAAGGAGTAGAATGGGCCATATCAATAACCGAAGGAAATTCATGGGGAGGGATACAATGTAAGAGTGCACCAGATGGATCCATGTAATACAACTGTCCTACAATGATCCTAAATCATTGGCTATATATCGCCAGTTTACGGCGAGCAAAAGTAGAAGTATTAGCTAGGGAGCTTCCACTTGTAAGAAAGATCATAAGAGTATCATAATATGAAGGTGCCAAAGGGAGCTCCTGACAATCATCCTGGAAGTCGCATAGATAGTAGGAGTAGTATCATCAATTCCGCCGGGAAGTTCACTAGAATCAAGCCGAGATAAGAAATCAGCCAGAGCATGTGTTGTCCCCAGATGATGTACAACCTCATAATTAAATTCTTGCAGCCATAGCAGCCCTCTGGCTAATCTGCCCCCTAAATGTTGCTAGCAGACAAGATAAACTAGAGCTACATGGTCCACATGAAAAGTAAAGGGTCATCCCAGTAAATAGTGTCGGAATTTTTTCACTGAATAAACTAAACCCAAGCATTCGTGCTCACTGATGGAATAATTCTGTTCAGCACCAGCTAATCGTCGACTAGCATAATAAACATGGCAGAATCACTTATCCTGTTGTTGCATGAGCACACTACCGATTGCACTGTCCGATGCATCCACAAAGTGTCGGGGATTACTAGTAATCAATTGATTCAAGGGTATAACTAAATGTGCGAGCCACCAAAGATGCCATCCATGCTAGTGTATTTGTCCAATGAATCACAAAACTTGTTTTGGTGTCGTAGGGGTAGCAGCCTTCAACATGGCTTGCACTTTATCTGGGTCTACTTGAATACCTTGCTCTGAAATAATATTACCAAGCAATTTGCCACAGGAAACTGAAAAGTCCGACTTGTTGGGATTTAAGCACAAACAAAACTCCCTACACTTAGAAAAGCAGCACTATAAGTGATAGAGGTGAGCCAATGCATCACCAGATAACGAAAAATCATCCAGATACACCCGCATAAAGGTGGTTAAGTAGGGGGAAGAAATTTCCTGCATGCATCGTTGGAAGGTACTAGGAGCATTGCGAAGACCGACTGTACACGCATATACGCCCCAATTTGTAATAAACGCAGTCTTTGGTATATCCATTTTGGCCATGCACACCTCGTTATAGCCACTATAATCATCCAAAAAGGAATACATTCTTGTCTAGCAACATCATCGAGCATCATATCCAAAAAGGGAAGTGGGAAGGGATCAAGCACGGACACCGCATTTAATTTTCAGCAATCCACACAGATACGCAATTGCTTGTTCTTCTTTGGGACAATGACAATAGGAAAGCTCCATTTTGAATGCTCAATGGGGACAATGAAACCTACTTTCCGCAAACGATCTAATTCAGCTTGCACTTGAGCAGCATAGTTGGGGTTCATGTCATAACTGGGTTGTTTGATTGGAGGTGCATCCGGTTTTTGCATCACACGATGTTGATAGATGCGAGGGTCTGACCCTTTCATATCTCAATAATGCTAAGCGAATTCATCTTGAAACTCTGTCAACAATTGTAGTATATCATTTTGAACAGTTTTCGATAACCCAACCTTAAGCTTGACCGATCCTGGTGTAACCTCATTTCCCAAATTGCAGGTGATGAGCTGATCTTCCGATACACAAATTTGTCGGGGCATGGATATATCCTCTGGTGATTCTAATAATTAATGTAAATTTGTGGCATTCAAAACTTGATCCGGAACTAGGTCCACTTCTTCGATAAGCAAAACTACCGTACAAACGGCTTGATTCCAATTATCTGCAACCACTTGTAAGTCGACTGTACCGAGGGCTAGGCGATCCTAGTTAGCATTGAGAAAAGCTTCTTCTTCATCATTTGAAAGTCCATCCACCATATGCACAGGTTAGCACTTTGGCTTGTTTTAGCCAGGGCCTCCTGAATAGTAAGTTGTAGTCCAGACTTGAGTCAGGTAATTCCAAAACAACAAAATTCATTTTGAACACCGCTCCTTAAAGATTAATGGGTATATCACCTACCAAACCCACTGGATGGACCCTAGCTTGATCCGCCATTCTCACAAAAAACTGAACAGGTTCGATCTGAGTCCATCCTAACCGTTTACAAAGTGTGGTTGTAGCAATATTCATACCGGAGACTCCATCAATTAACACTTGAGTAATTTTGTGGTTTTTATACCATACCACAATTAAAGGAACAACATGGTCAACCATAGAATCAATTTATGGACTGATAGTTTCCGTAGCAGGTGTACACAAAGATCCTGGACTAATTTGTTGCTGGAATTGTTGTCGTACACTCAGAACCAAAGTTTACAGTTGCCCCAACAGTATTGTAATAGATGCCTACGATAGAATATTCCACACAAAGTCAAAATTTGACGTACCCGATATCGAATTCGATGGACTCTTCGGTGACACTTTCACCGGAATCAATTCTTCTGGTGATAGATTCGGTGTTGTCTGCTGGACCATAGATATCGAATCGTGGAAAACAATTGGTTCTTGACTGGCCCACATACTAGCTTTGGTAAAAACTCTCTGTTGTTCTCGAATGCCAGGCTCAAAAATCTCAGCAGGCAGTTGTAACTTCTTGTCAGACGTGTTTGAATTAATGCTGCTTCGGTATCTACTGTTGAATTATATACCATATTTGCAATTGGATCCTGTCGTTCTTTTCTTCATTTATCATACTTGGACGCCTTATTACAATATCTATGGATATGTCCAATCTTGCCATAGAAATGGCATCTTGGTGGTGGAAGAGATATGCCTTCACCCGATTGACCTGAGTTCCACCGGGTCTGGCCGAAATTGTTTTCTCGCAATCCCCTGTAGGTTTTGTAACTTTGATAAGAGGTATTCCTCAAATGCGGTGGTACATAGTGTTTAGCTTGTTGTCCCTAGTCCTATATTATAGCATTTATAGTTGGTCTGGTCTATACATCTGAATCAAATCATTTATTGCTCACCAATTTTGTCAACACATTACATAAAATCTTATTTGTGCTCTCGGATTGTCCATTAGCTTGTGGGTGATAGGGGGAAGACTTCTTATGTACTACCAAAATATGTTGGAGAATATTTTCAATGAATTCATTCAAGAAGTGTGTACCTTCATCACTGACTAACTCAATCGGTAATCCATATCAGGTAAACACATTCTGAAGAACTTAGGTATTGTTTGAGCATTGTTCTTTGTTGTGGTCTTCACATTGAACCACTTAGTCAAATAATTAGTGGTAACAATGATGTATTTTGTATGTGAAATCTTAGCTGGGGGCTTAGTAGGACCTACAAAGTCTATTCCCCACTTAGAGAATGCACACGTTCCCATCATGGGTTTTAGTGGCATCTCATCTTTGCGTATCAGATATTGAGTTCAGTGACAAATATCACATATCTTTACATAGGTATGTGCATCCGTGTGATGTGTTGGCCACCAAAGACCTACAAATAGTATAGCTTTGATCACCTGATCTGGCCCAAAATATCCTCCTGCTACACCTTGGTGAGTAGTCTCTAAGATCTTGAGGTATTCACTCTCATGCACACACAATCTAAGATAGTTGTCTCTTCCATGCTTGTACAAATTATCTCCAATGAGTGAATATTGAAGTGCTTCCTGTTCTAGTTTCTTTTGTTTGGCCAATGTCATCTCTTAAGGGAATCTTTTTTTCCTCAAAAGTTCTATCAAAGGTCTGCGCCAATCTAGAAGTAAAGACACTTGATAGAGAGTGGCATGTTTCATTAGTGGTCTAGTACTACAAATCGATATTCTTTGCACATCCTATGGATAATCACTTCCATTGTTGGACAATATACACCTAATCTTAGCATCTTCGTAGAGTCTGTAGGGTTCAATGATGTTGGTGTAGTGTACCTAGTCTTAGCATCTTCGAGTGATGTTGTTGTAATTACCTTCATGTGCTAATTGCAACCACTTTGCATGCTCGTCTTCATCTACACAACAAGCCAGTATGCCTTGATCAATGTGCTTATACATGTTGCATGCCATTATGTGGTATTTTTGAGATCTCACCACTTCTTTATCTTTAGGTCTCAATACAGGATGTTTAGGTCCTGACGTCAGGCACTACTTTGAGATTGAACAAATAAGCATCACGAACGTCATCTCACGTGCCTTGAGGGGACTCTTCTAGTTATTCTAGAAAGGTGATCTAACTTGAGGTGAGTCCTAACTTTCCTAACCACAACTTCAAAGGCATACTCCATTAATAAGAGGAACCATCTTACTAATCAGCCAGTATTGCAAGGTTTGTTCATTACATATAATAGTGCTTGATGGTATCTAAAAAACTTCATCTTATTTGCAAGCAAATAATGTCTAAATTTCTTAACTACATATACTATGCCTAATACTTCTATTTCAATAGTGGTATAATTTCGTTCAGTCCCATTCAACTATGTAATGGCATACACAATTGGAAGATCCATGTTAACTTCACCAGTAGGTTGTGCTAGTACACACCCAATTGTGTAATTGGATGCATCCACATAAACATGGAATGGCTTGTTGCAATTTGGTGTAGTCAATATTGGTGCTGAACATAATCATCATTTAAACTCCTTGAAGGAGTTCTCACATTCATCTATCACCTCAAAGTTAGTCCAACGGGAGTACAGAGGCTTTGCAATGATTGCATAGATGTGAATGAAACGTCGATAATATCCGCAACGCCCCATGAAAGCTTGTACCTCCTTGACATTCTTTTGCCTAGGTAGCTCTACAATAGCTCTAACTTTCTCCTCATCCATGGATATGCCATTCTTTGACACTATGTGTCCTAGAATCTTGCTTTGCTTGACCATGAAAACACAGGTTTTTGGTTAAGGTAGGCCTGATATTCTCTACATATGTCCTAGATTTGCCTAAGCTCTAGTATATGTGTTTGTCTGATGTTGGAATGAGTGTAGAGATCATAAAAAACAATTGAGTCTTGTAAGGTCCTTCTAGTTTTTCTAGGTATGCCACTTCTGAGATACCTACGGGTCTCTCCATGCTATACGACATCTCAGAGTCACTCATTTCTAAACTTAGAACATAGGGGTAACCACTTAGCTGCTGGACCCACGACATAACAATACGATTGAGACTAGCTTCAGAAGATTTGAGGCTTTGCCTATCTCATCCTAGATATCTTCCTAACCTAAGGTTCATAAACCTTGGTTGTTATCGCATTTTTTCCCAGTACAACCTCATTGCAGATTCCTTTTGTAATAGTCATTTGTTCTTTTTATTTTCCTTAGGCTGTCACTTCTTATCCAATAGGATCTCGTTGCACGGAATTCTTGAGTGTTAACGCGCTTGATGTTATGTGTATTGTTATGTGTGTATGTGTTTTTATGCATGTGTGTATGTATGTATGCATATGTATGTGTATGTATGCATATGTATGCATATGTATGTGTATGTATGCATGTGAGTGTATGTGTATGTATGTTTGTGTGTATGTGTGTGTAGCAATGTCCAGGTTGAGACAAGTAATCGGCCAATACGTCTCTGTCTGGGGAATGTCGTCTATAGCAGAGATGATTTGAGAAAACAATGGGTGACATTCGACTGAATGCCATGGCAATTCGGCGAACGCTAAGAGCCCCCGTGCTCACAAAAACTCACTCAAATCAAGAGCGAGGCGAGGACGGAAGGTGGTGATGTTTGCTAAAGCTTCCATGGAAGCAACATAATGCAAATGTAGAAGACAACAAAGAACACACAGAGCGCAATAACACAATAGCGAAAAAGAGGGTGAAGATTTTGAACTGATAGTTGCCGTAGCAGGTGTATACAAAGATCCTAGACTAATTGTTGCTGGAATTGTTATCGTACACTCGGAACCAAAGTTAACAGCTGCCCCAACAGTATTGTAATACATGCCTACGATAGAATATTCCACACAAAGTTAAAATTTGACATACTCGATACCGAATTCGGTGGACTCTTCGGCGACACTTTCACTGGAATCCATTTTGCTAGTGGTAGATTCAGTGTTGTCTGTTGGACCATAGATATCAAATCGGGGAAAATACTTGGTTCTTGACTGGCCCATGTACTAGCTTTGGTAAAAACTCTCTGTTGTTCTCGAATGCCAGGCTCAAAAATCTGAGCAGCCAGTTGTAACTTCTTGTGGGACATGTCTGAATTGATCCCGCTTGGGTATCTATTGTTGAAATGTATACCATATTTGCAATTGGATGGTGTCGTTCTTTTCGTCCTTTATCATACTCGGAGGCCTCTTTACAATATCTGTGGATATGTCCAATCTCGCCAGAGAAATGGCATCTTGGTGGTGGAAGAGATATGTCTTCACCCGATTGACCTGAGTTCCATCGGGTCTGGCCGAAATTGTTTTCTCGCGGTCCCCTATAGGTTTTCTAACTTTGGTAAGAAGTATTCCTCAAATCCAGTGGTACATAGTGTGTAGCTTGTTGTCCTTTCTCCTGTATTATAGCATTTACGGTTGGTTCGGTCTATACATCTCAATCACAGCATTTATTGTTCACCAATTTTGTCAACATATTACATAAAATCTTATTTGTGCTCTCGACTTGTCCATTAACTTGTAGGTGATAGGGGGAAGACTTCTTATGTACTACCAAAAATTGTTGGAGAATATATTCCAAGAATTCATTTAAGACGTGTGTACCTTCATCACTGACTAACTTAATTGGTAATCCATATCAGGTAAACACATTCTGAAGAACATAGCTATTGTTTGAGCATTGTTCTTTGTTGTGGTCTTCACTTTGAACCACTTAGTCAAATAATTAGTGGCAACAATGATGTATTTAGTATGTGAAAACTTAGTTGCGGGCTTAGTAGGACCTATAAAGTCTATTCCCCACTTAGAGAATGCACACCTTCCCATCATGGGTTTTAGTGGCATCTCATCTTTTCGTATCAGATATTGAGTTCACTAACAAATATCACATATCTTTACATAGGTATGTGCATCTGTGTTATGTGTTGGCCATCAAAGACCTACAAATAGTATAGCTTTGATCACCCCATCTGGCCCAAAATGTCCTCCTGCTACACCTTGGTGAGTAGTCTCTAAGATCTTGAGGTATTCACTCTCATGGACACACAATCTAAGATAGCCGTCTCTTCCGCGCTTGTACAAATTATCTCCAATGAATGAATATTGAAATGCTTCCTCTTCTAATTTCTTTTGTTTGGCCAATGTCATCTCTTGAGGGAATGTTTTTGTCCTCAAAAGTTCTACCAAAGGTCTGCTCCAATCTAGAACTAAAGACACTTGATAGAGAGTGGCATGTTTCACTAGTGGTCTAGTACTACAAATCGATATTCTTTGCACATCCTATGGATAATCACTTCCATTGTTGGACAATATACACCTAATCTTAGCATCTTCGTATGGTCTATAGGGTTCAGTGATGTTGTTGTAGTGTACCTAATCTTAGCATCTTCGAGTGATGTTGTTGTAGTGTACCTTCATGTGCTAATTGCAACCACTTTGCATGCTCGTCTTCATCTACACAGCAGGCCAGTATGCCTTGATTAGTGTGCTTATACATGATGCATGCCATTATGTGGTATTTTTGAGATCTCACCACTTCTTTACCTTTAGGTCTCAATACAGGACGTTTAGGTCCTAAGGTGAGAATAGACACTATAGTTTTAGCCTAGTCAGGCACTACTTTGAGATTGAACAAATAAGCATCAGGAAGGTCATATCACATGCCTTAAGGGGACTCTTCTAAAGTTTGGTGCTTGCAATAGAGGAGCCTAGGTTAAGAGTATTTCCAGTCGATCAAAGGCAATTTGGCACTCCTCAGTCCACACAAACTGCCGGGGATTACTAGTAATCAACTAATTCAAGGGTGTAGGTAAATGTGCGAGCCACCGGAGATGTCGTCCATGCCAGTGTATTTGTCCAAGGAATCACATAACTTGTTTTGGTGTCCTAGGGGTAGGAGCCTTCAACACGGCTTGCACTTTATCTAGGTCTACTTGAATACCTTGCTGTGAAATAATATGACCAAGCAATTTGCCACAGGTAACTAAAAAGACCGACTTGTTGGGATTTAAGCACAAATGAAACTCCCTACACTTAGAAAAGCAGCACTGTAAGTGATAGAGGTGAGTCGATGCGTCACCAGATAACGAAAAATCATCCAGATACACCCACATAAAGGTGGTTAAGTAGGGGGAAAAGTTTTCCTGCACGCATCGTTGGAAGGTACTAGGAGCATTGCGGAGACCGACCGTACACACATATAAAGGCAGTCTTTGGTATATCCATTTTGGCCATGCGCACTTGATTATAGCCACTATAACCATCCAAAAAGGAATACATTTCTTGTCTAGCAAAATCATCGAGCATCATATCCAAAAAGGGAAGTGGGAAGGGATCAAGCACGGTCATTGCATTTAATTTTCAGCAATCCAGGGAGATACGCAACTGCTTATTCTTCTTTGGGACAATGACAATAGGAGAGATCCATTTTGCATGCTCAATGGGGAGAATGAAAACTACTTTCCGCAAACGATCCAATTCAGCTTTCGCTTGAGCAGCATAATTGGGGTTCATGTGATAACTGGGTTGTTTGATTGGAGGCCCATCCGGTTTTAGCATCACATGGTGTTGATAGATGCGAGGGTCTAACCCTTTCATATCTCGATAACCCTAAGCGAATACATCTTGAAACTCTGTCAACAATTGTAGTAGATCATTTTGAACAGTTTTTGGTAACCCAGCCTTAAGCTTGACCAGTCGTGGTGTAACCTCATTTCCCAAATTGCAGGTGATGAGCTTATCTTCTCATAAACAAATTTGTCGGGGCATGGATATATCCTCTGGTGATTGTAATAATTGATGTAAATTGGTGGCATTCAAAACTTGATCCGGAACTGGGTTCACTTCTTCGGTAAGTAGAACTACTGCACAAACGGTTGGATTCCAATTATCTGCAACCACTTGTAAGTGGATTGTACCCAGGGCTAGGAGGTCCCAGTTAGCATTGAGAAAAGCTTCTTCTTCATCATTTGAAAGTCCATCCAGCATATGCACATGTTAGCACTTTGGCTTGTTTTAGCCACGGCCTCCTAAATAGTAAGTTATACTTGAGTTAGGTGATTCCAGAACAACAGAAGTCATTTTGAATACTGCTCCCTAAAGAGTAATGGGTATATCACGTACCAAACCCACTAGATGGACCCTAGATTGATCCGCCATTCTCACAAAAAATTGAACAGGTTCGATTTGAGTGCATCCTAATGGTTTACATACTGTGGTTGTAGCAATATTCATACGGGAGCCTCCATCAATTACACTTGAGTAATTTTGTGGTTTTTATACCATATCGTAATTAAAGGAACAACATGGTCAACCGTAGAGTCAATTTTTAAACTGATAGTTGCCATAGCAGGTGTACACAAAGATCCTGGACTAATTTGTTGCTGGAATTGTTGTCGTACACTCGGAACCAAAGCTTACAGTTGCCCTAATAGCATTGTAATAGATGCATACGATAGAATATTCCACACAAAGTCAAAATTTGATGTACTTGATATCGCATTCGGTGGACTCTTCGACGTAACTTTCACCGGAATCAATTCTTCTGGTGGTAGATTCTGTGCTGTCTGCTGGACCATAGATATCGAATCGTGGAAAGTAGTTGGTTCTTGACTGGCCCACGTACTAGCTTTGGTAAAAACTCTCTGTTGTTCTCGAATGTGAGGCTCAAAAATCTCAGCAGCCAGTTGTAACTTCTCCTCGGATGTGTTTGAATTGCTGTCGCTTGGGTATCTACTCTTGAAATATATACCATATTTGCAATTGGATGCTGTCGTTCTTCTTCGTTTATGATACTTGGATGCCTCTTTACAATATTTGTGGATATGTCCAATCTTGCCATAGAAATGGCATCATGGTGGTGGAGGAGATATGCCTTCACCCGATTGACCTGAGTTCCACCGGGTCTGGCTGAAAATGTTTTCTCGCGGTCCCCTCTAGGTTTTGTAACTTTGGTAAGAAGTATTCCTCAAATGCGGTGGTACATAGTATCTAGCCTCTTGTGCCTGCTCCTGTATTAGAGCATTTATGGTTGGTGTGGTCTATACATCTCAATCAAAGCGTTTATTGCTCACCAATTTGTCAACACATTACATAAAATCTTATTTGTGCTCTCATCTTGTCCATTAGCTTGTGGGTGATAGGGGGAAGACTTCTTATGTACTAGCAAAAATTGTTGGAGAATATTTTCAATGAATTCATTCAAGAAGTGTGTACCTTCATCACTGACTAACTCAATCGGTAATCCATATCTGGTAAACACATTCTGAAGAACTTAGCTATTGTTTGAGCATTGTTCTTTGTTGTGGTCTTCACTTTGAACCACTTAGTCAAATAATTAGTGGTAACAATGATGTATTTAGTATGTGAAATCTTAGCTGGGGGCTTAGTAGGACCTACCAAGACTATTCCCCACTTAGAAAATGCACACCTTCCCATCATGGGTTTCAGTGGCATCTCATCTTTGCGTATAAGATATTAAGTTCAAAGACAAATATCACATATCTTTACATAGGTATGTGCATCCGTGTGATATGTTGGCCACCAAAGACCTACAAATAGTATAGCTTTGATCACCCGATCTGGCCCAAAATGTCCTCCTTCTACACCTTGGTGAGTAGTCTCTAAGATCTTGAGGTATTCACTCTCATACACACACAATCTAAGATAGCTGTCTCTTCCGTGCTTGTACAAATTATCTCCAATGAGTGAATATTGAAGTGCTTCCTGTTCTAATTTCTTTAGTTTGGCCAATGTCATCTCTTGAGGGAATGTCCTTGTCCTCAAAAGTTCTACCAAAGGTCTGCTCTATTCTAGAAGTAAAGACACTTGATATAGAGTGGCATGTTTCACTAGTGGTCTAGTACTACAAATGGATATTCTTTGCACATCCTATGGATAATCACTTCCATTGTTGGACAATATACACCTAATCTTAGCATCTTCGTAGAGTCTGTAGGATTCAATGATGTTGCTGAAGCGTACCTAGTCTTAGCATCTTCGAGTGATGTTGTTGTAGTGTACCTTCATGTGCTAATTGCAACCACTTTGCATGCTCGTCTTCATCTACACAACAAGCCAGTATGCCTTGATTAGTGTGCTTATACATGCTGCATGCCATTATGTGGTATTTTTGAGATCTCACCACTTCTTTATCTGTAGGTCTCAATACAGGATGTTTAGGTCCTAAGGTGAGAATAGACACAATAGTTTTAGCCTAGTCAGGCACTACTTTGAGGTTGAACAAATAAGCATCAAGAAGGTCATCTCACATGCCTTGAGGGGACTATGCTAAAGTTATTCTAGAAAGGTGATCTACCTTGAGGTGACTCCTACCTTTCCTAACCACAACTTCAAAGTCATACTCCATTAATAAGAGGAACCATCTTACTAATCGGCCAGTATTGCAAGGTTTCTTCATTAGATATAATAGTGCTTGATGGTATCTAAAAAATTTAAACTTATTTGCAAGCAAATAATGTCTAAACTTCTTAACTGCATATACTATGCCTAATACTTCTATTTCAATAGTGGTATAATTTCGTTCAGTCCCATTCAACTGTGTAATGGCATACACAATTGGAAGATCCATATTAACTTCACCAGTAGGTTGTGCTAGTACACACCCAATTGTGTAATTGGATGCATCCACATAAACATGGAATGGCTTGTTGCAATTTGGTGTAGTCAAGATTGGTGCTGAACACAATCATCATCTAAACTCGTTGAAGGAGTTCGCACATTCATCTATCAACTCAAGTTAGTCCAAAGGGAGTATAGAGGCTTTGCAATGATTGCATACATGTGAATGAAACGTCGATAATATCCGCAATGCCCCATGAAAGCTTGTACCTCCTTGACATTATTTGGCCTAGGTAGCTCTACAATAGCTCTAACTTTCTCCTCATCCATGGATATGCCATTCTTGGACACTGTGTCTTAGAATTTTGCCTTGCCTGACCATGAAAACACACATTTTTTGGTTTAGGTAGACCTGATATTCTCTACATTTGTCAAAGATTTCCCTAAGCTCCGGTATATGTGTTTGTCTGATGTTGGAATGAGTGTAGAGATCATCAAAATAGACTTCTAGGTTTTTACACAAGAACTCTATAAAGACATGGCACATCAGTCTCTGAAAGGTAGCTGGAGCATTGGTTAAGCCCAAAAATGGCATTACCCGAGAAGCAAATATGCCCCGGTCGGTAGCAAAAGGCAATCTCTCTATTCCAAAAAAACTCTACACCTTTTTATCCTTGGGAACCCAGTCTGGTGTGAGTATCATGGTTAAGACCGACTTACCCCTTGGGGTTCTTGGTTGTCTTCCTAAATTCCCTTGCTCTATGTCACCCATTTGAGTCTCTCGGATTACATTGCCAAATTCATCTGTCCTATTGGGTTGGTTAGTGACTACATACATAGTCCCTTCTTTATCAATGTATGATTCATTTTCAAATTTGACTACTCCGTGTTCTAGTCCAATAGGTTGATCTGAGTTTTTAATTTGGACAATCGATCTTCTTAGACCATCCTCATAGATGCGAGCACCTAATCGGTTGGTCTTGATGTATTCCAATTGAGTCTTGTAAGGTCCTTCTAGTTTTTCTAGGTATGCCACTTCTGAGCTACCTACGGGTCTCTCCATGCTATACGACATCTCAGAGTCACTCATTTCTAAACTTAGAACATAGGGGTAACCACTTAACTGCAGGACCCACGACCTAACAATATAATTGACACTAGCTTCAGAAGATTTGAGGCTTTGCATATCTCATCCTAGATATCTTTCTAACCTAAGGTTCATAAACCTTGGTGGTTACTGCAATTTTTCCCAGTACAACCTCATTGCAGATTCCTTTTGTAATAGTCACTTGTTCTTTTTATTTTCCTTAGGTTGTCACTTCTTATCCAATAGGTTCTCGTTGCAGGGAATACTTGAGTGTTAATGCGCTTGAAGTTTTATCGCTCCAGTTATGTTCTTTCTCAATAGGGTTTTTCACAAATGTAACCTATTTATGCTTGCACTTGGGTAGTTAGGGTTCTTGTACTCTAGCCGTGCCTAGCATAACCCTATTTAATCAATACCTCTATCTGTACTTAGCGTAGGCTAGAAATTCATAGAGGGGTTGATAATGATCCAACCTCAACTTGCTTCTCCTTTTGCACTTGTATGCCAAGAAAGCACATTCTGAAGCTCGCATACAATGGCACCTTGTGTTGGCATTAAAAATTGATAAATTTGATTTGATAGTTTTTAAAAGGATTTGATACTATTTATTATTGGATTTCAGGTTGGCCCATCAAGATGCTCTGTAGGTTTGGTGGGGGTGGAGGTCAGAGAGATCTTCTCTCTCAAAGTGCTTAATAGAAAAAAGAGAAAATGAACATCACAAAGAAGAAGAAGAAGAAGAAGAAGAAGAAGCTTGAAGATCAATAACCAAGTGAAGACATGGTGGACGTTACATTGTGATATCATTGTCAATATGTTCATACTATTAAACCCTTATTGAATGAAAAGAAATTAATACATCATACAAGGAAACATCCTCATGGACGTGATAGAGGGCCGCCGAACCAGGACGGATGAACCCGAACAGGTGCCGTAAAAAGTGGATTCGCGGAAACATTGTAGCAGATTTCTATTTAAAGCGCATAAAGGAAAGCGGTAAAGATGAGTAGTAGTAGTTTTTCGGAAGGAGTCTCTGTTCTGTTGGGCATTGTAGCGAGTAGGGTTGATCACATCTCGAACTGAAGTGTTTGGAAATTGCAAGTATCGTATTGTATTCTGTCTGTCTGTTATATTGAATCACTTTGGGAGATTGCGAGCATCATATTTTGAGACTATGTATGAGATATTGATGAGTACATTGAGTTCTGTTCTATTCTATTTGTATCTAACTATTCTGCTATTCTCCTTGTTGAACCGATTTCCATTCGGTAGTCTTGTGTTGTGAGTCTGTTTGATGATCAGTTATATACGATTCTGGATCTTTTCTGTCGTGAAATAGTGTGTTTGTCATCCTGCGAGAGACTGTGTAAGGTCAAAGTTAATCATCTACATTTAGTATCTTTTCGGTTAAGTGACCAGATTCGATACAATAGTCTGCGTTCACTGAGAATTCGGTAAAGATCTGTATGTGAACAGAAGTATTGGTAAGTTTGTCAATTGCGGTAGGAATTTGTGACTTGAGTCAGTATACGATAAGTTTGGCGTAATCCCGATCATAGTTGTCTGTGTATTATTGTTCGGTGTACTTACCTGTCACATGGAATCGTCATATTGAGTAGTATTCAATTACTGAAAAGTGCGTATTCTATTATTTATAAGTCACAACAGGACCTCTGCTCCATTACCATAGCAGATTCAGTCTAAAAGTCCTAATATTCACCGTGCCGAAGAGTGGTCAGTATTCAGACTCACCCACTGTGCTAAGACGTGATGGAGTATTTATGATTGTGTGAAGAATTGGGAAAATAGTACAGGGCCTCTGTCTAACAGACCCCTACCACTCCCAAGAACCCGAGGACCCGATAATACTCTTCCGAAAGTTGGATAGAAGTATTATCATTTAACATTGGCGATCCTGCTGGGGATGTGGCATTAAGATTGCCTGGTATTTTGTTCGAATTAAATTTTGTTGGATAAACAATAGCAACAGAATCAGATTGTTGCAAGACTGTTCTGTTCGTAATACTATATGATTAGTACGGAAATGCTACATGCCGATTACTCGATCAGGTGAAAAGTATCCCAAGAATCACCAGTTAGGGGTATTAAGAACAACTCTGGGAGGTACTAGTGCAATTAGACCTGACCCAGTTGTCGAAAAAGTGACGAACGATAACACTGATTCCGGTGAGATTACGGTAGAACGTAGTACATCTCTAGAACTGTCTGGTATCACTACGGTGCAGACTGTCGAAAATACAGCAATTTTGGAACCTACCAAGACGCAGTTGGAATCTAGTCTAAAAGTTTTCGGAATAGATTCAGATACGATTAGAAACACTTTAGGGAAGGAAATTAACACAGGCGAATCAACACTGTATCCAGTCACAATTTCGAATCCTTCCGGTGGAATTTCGGTAAGAAAAACACAGTTTTTCGGTGACGATTCAGCAGTTTCGGCTGAATCTTCCGCTCAACTACAACGTTTGGAAGCAAGTCCTCCTACTCTGGATATCAAGGAGGAAGGAAGACTATTTGAAACAGAAATTCGCAATATAGTAAGTAAGCTAATTGCACCGGAAAGTGTGCCATTTGGTGAAACAAATTCCGGTAGTTCAGAAACTCAAAACAGAAATACAGAAGGAGTGTATAATACATTTACGATGAATGAACAACCGCAACGACAGTTAGGTCAACCCAGATCGGCTCCAACGGGAGTAACATACACAAAGTTTAGTGGATTTCCAGGAGATGATCCAGATGCTCACGTACGCACCTTTGAAATCAGTTACGCTGTCCTCAACCATCCACCGGATCCGGCATACAAAGCATTTGTTTTTCAATCTACACTTGTGAATGAAGCAGCAAGATGGCTTACTGAATACGATATTAATCATTTCGGTACTTATGAAGCAGTACGAGACGCTTTTTTGCAGCGATTCGGGCTGAAAAAGAATCCTGCAGAGATCTTTGAGTATTTACAGAACAACAGACAGAAACCAAATCAAACTGTACAAGAGTATGCTACCCTTTTCAGAACACATTTAAGACAGTTACCCCAGGCTCATGCTAATTTACCAGACGATGTTATTACATAGTGGTTTATCAATGGCTTACTTCCTCAACTTAGGCAAATCATGATTATAAGATGTGTAGGAGCCATGACCCTCGATGCAGTGATCGCAATGACCCTTCAGCTGGAAAACAAAGTTGGTGGATTTTCAGAGGATTTGGAATGGATAAAAACAAACAAACATGTGGCTGAAGATATAACTAAGCAAGTACCACCTGCAAGAATTCAGGACATACTAGTGCCCAGTGTGCGTTAAATCAGACCTATTGCGCCATCTGTAACATTGTTGGACATACCACTGAGAATTGTGCATACAATGCCAGAAGACAAGGAACAGCAACAGTTAATGCAATTATTCAGGAACAAGGGCAGCCAGCCAATCAATATGTACCCCCACATTTGAGAAACAATCAACAACAAGGTTATCGACATTATCGAGGACAGAGGAACAACAACTATAATACACCGCGCTGGCAGAATGGACCACCACCGGAAAATCATAATTTACCACCACCTCGATGTCATTTCTGTGGACAATTGGGCCATATTAGAAGATTCTGTAGAGATGCAGCGGAATATGATCAAAGGAAAAAGGAACGTCAAAACCCAATGGCCAATGTGGTAACAATCACACCTGTAAAGACGCAGGCAGCAGCAGTTCAAACTCGTTCCGGTAAACAATTGCAACCAGCAGCAGAATTATTTGAACCAGGGATACGTGAACAACACAGAATGTATCATAAAGCTAGCCAGTGGACCACCGTAGAACCACCTGTTCTTCTAGAACCTACTCCAGTAATCCAGTCCCCGGATACGACACAAGCTCGTGCTGACAATACAGAAGCAGGTACATCATCTGCAGTAGAATTACCATCTTCAGACCAAGCTTCATCTTCAACAGTTAAGGAAGATGCAAATCAGTTGCAACCAGCATGGGATATATTGTCAAAAGCACCCATCACACTGCCTTTCGGGCAATTACTGGCATAAGTACCAGGAATACGCCAACAATTTCAACAACAGTGTACTACAAAATCTGCTTGCATTCCGGCTACCGCAACAGTACAACCAGAGCCAGACTCTACGGTAGATCACTCAGTTCCTCTGATTACGGTATGGTTTCATAAACATCAAATCCCACAAGTTTTAATTGATGGGGGGTCTGGCGTGAATATTGCCACTGCGTCACTTTGTAAGAAGTTAGGATGGACTAAGATAGAACCAGTTCAATTCTTTGTTAGGATGGCTGATCAATCTAGAGTTCATCCAGTAGGACTGGTCCGAGATATACCCATAATTGTGCAAGACACAACATTCAAGATGACTTTTGTTGTTCTAGAATTGCCAGAATCCACCCTAGATTACAATCTACTTTTCGGCCGTCCTTGGTTGAAACAAGCCAAGGTAATTCAAGACTGGTCAGCCCAGGAACTTACGTTCAAAGATAAAAATCGCAAATGTGTTGTAAAGTTAGATGCGATACAACCCTGTGAGTTACATGCTCGACCATATTTTGCCGAACCAGTCCATATGTTAGATGGGTTGTCTGATGATGAAGAAGAAGAATTTCTGAAGAATAATGTTGATTTAATGACATTAGGAACTATTGATCTACAGTCTGTGGTAGATACCTGGAATGCTTCAGTATGTACAGTAATACCCATTGCCGAAGAAACTAAGGAGGAAGATACCATTTCGATTCACGGTAATGAACTACAGCAACTTCTCGAACCATCAGCTAATACAGAGAAATATCAACAATTTTATGTTCCAGAAGACCAGTTAATTACTTATAATCTTGGAGATGAAGATCACCCTCGTCCTGTAAAGATAAAGCAAAACTTACCTGAAGCCTTTCAAGCAGATTTAATTCAGTTACTCCAAGAATTTACTGACGTCTTTGCATGGGATTACAAAGACATGAAGGGCTTGGATCCTCGTATTTATCAACACAGAGTTATGCTAAAACCAGAAGCGAAACCGATAAAGCAAACCAGCTACCGGATGAACCCACATTATGCATCACAGGTAAAGGCTGAACTTGATAGGTTATTAAAAGTTGGATTCATAGTACCAATAGAACATGCGGAATGGATTTCACCGATTGTGATTGTACCAAAGAAAAACAAGCAATTGAGAATCTGCGTAGACTATCGGAAATTAAATGCTGCAACAGTACCGGATCCTTTTCCGATTCCTTTTTTGGATACTATGCTTGACAAAGTAGCAGGTCATGAGATGTATTCATTTCTAGATGGATACAGTGGATATAATCAAGTAAGAATGGCTGAAGAGGATATACCAAAAACTGCATTTATTACAAATTGGGGTGTCTTTGTGTGTACAGTAATGTGGTTTGGATTGAGGAATGCACCAAGCACATTTCAAAGATGTATGCAGGAGATATTTTCTCCTTATCTCACCTCATTTATGCAAGTATACCTTGAGGATTTTTCAATTTTCGGTAAGATGATCGCACATCTGGTACATTTACGATGTTGCTTTCAGAGATGTAGAGAATATAGATTGTGTTTAAACCCAAACAAATCTGTGTTTGCGGTTTCATGTGGTAAGTTACTTGGTCACATCATATCGGCACAGGGTATTCAAGTCGATCCTGATAAAATTTCAGCAGTATTAGAAGCTCCGGTGCCTAATACACCTAAGGAAGTAATGCGATTTATGGGTCAAGTGAGATGGCATGGAAGGCATTTACGGTGGCTTGCTCATGTGGCAATACCACTGAACAAATTAATTTCCAAGACTCCACGGCAATTCGAATGGACTCAGGAATGTCAGATAGCATTTGATCGACTGAAACAGTTATTAACACAGGTTCCCATTTTACAACCACCAGATTGGGATCACCCATTTCACGTATTTGTTGATGCATCTGATATAGCAATAGGAAGTGTACTGATGCAACAAACAGATAAATGGTTTAGACCAGTATACTATGCTAGCAGAAGATTAGCACCTGCAGAAAAGAACTACTCGGTAACTGAGAGGGAATGCTTAGGACTAGTGTATTCGGTAAAAAAATTCAGACATTATTTGCTGGGACGAAAATTTACATTTCATGTCGATCACGCTGCACTTGTTTACTTGGTTCGGCAGCAACATATAGGTGGCCGCCTAGCACGATGGGTCCTACTATTGCAGGAATTCGACTATGATGTCATTCATCGGCCAGGTAGTTCACATGTTTTAGCAGACTTTTTGTCACGCTTAGATTCAGGTGAACCTCCGGTTGGTATAAATGATACAACGCCAGCCATCTATACTTCAGAACCAACTACTGAGGAATTGTCAACCCAACCAATACCAACTACGTATTATGATCAGTTATTGACCTTCCTTTCGGATGGATGTCTACCTTCTGAAGTCCCTACAGCTACACGCCGAAAAATTGCAGTTTTGAGTCGAAGGTTCCGGTTAGTTGCTGGAGAACTCTATTATGCAGATCATACAGGAACCTTACTCCGATGTATCCCTACACATGAAGTAAATTCAGTCATCAATTTAGCTCACTCAAGTCCAACAGGAGGACATTTTGCAGCAGATCTTACTCACCGAAAAATTCCGCAAAGTGGACTTTGGTGGCCAACTATGTACAGAGATGTATTGGAATTTATCAAAACTTGTGATAGCTGTCAAAGAACTGGACAACCACTACAACGCCATTACTTTCCACTTCATCCAGTACTTCCTTTAGAACCATTTCAGAAATGGGGTCTAGATTTTATTGGTCCAATCACACCTCCCGCGGTATTCAGTAATAACCGGTATATATTGACTTGCACAGACTACGCAACCAGGTGGGCAGAAGCATGGCCTTTACGTTCGGCTACAGCAGTTGAAGTAGCAAAATGTCTATTATCAGATGTCTTTCCAAGATTTGGATTGCCACTAGAGCTTGTTTCAGATCAGGGCACCCATTTTATGAACAATTTGATGAAAGCATTAACACAGTCATTCCAGATCAGTCATAAATTCAGCTCACCATATAATCCTCGTGCAAATGGATTGGCAGAAAGTACCAACAAATCTTTGCTGAACATGCTTCAGAAATTGACTAGAGAAACACCGCAAAGATGGGATCAGTTGCTACCTGCAGTCTTATGGGCCTATCGCACTACATATAAGGTAACCACCGGCTTGACACCATTCAAGTTAGCCTATGGACTAGAAGCAATAGCTCCGATGGAAATTGTAATACCAAGTTTAAGAGTAGTAATTTCTCAGAAGCTTCTACCCGAAGAGTCATTGGTATTTCGGTTGGAAACACTTAGAGAATTAGATGAGCACCGATGGCTCAGTTTCTTAACTATGAAAGAAATCCAACTAAGACAGGCCAGGACACATGACCGCAATTTAAAGACCTCAGTATTTTCGGTAGGACAGCTTGTTCTTTTCTACAATGCGAAGTCCAACAGATCAACAGGAAAATTCAAGTTACGTTGGTTCGGTCCATTCAAGATTTCAGAACAAGTTGGTCCGGCAACTTTTCGGTTGACTATGTTGACCGGAAATCCATTGCCAAAGGTAATCAATGGGTCGAAGCTGCGGCCGTATTATCCCAGTACTAATACGCATTAAATTATTCGGCGGTGAACCGCGTTTTGTATAAATTTTTGTGTTTTTCTTTTTTTTCTTTTCTTCCTTTTTAGTAGTGTTTTGTACGAATCTTTATGTTACTAGCCGCCTCTCCCTACCGGTCACTCAAGCACACACGCCAGCATGCAAACAGTACCTTTCATGCACCGAACAATGATACCCATTCCCCTTCCCTTTCTCATCGTGTTCTCCTTATTTAACCCCCTCGGTTGCGCCTAAACACTATTGTGTTCTCGAGACTATACATATTCCCTTGTCTTCTGTGTTATCTGTAAGAGTGCTTGTAAACACCATGGAAGCGCTAGCCAACTACGCTGCTTTCCGTGATGGTATCCCGACAGACGTCGGCGAATACCTGCGTTGTAGAGGATTGTCCAACTTCGCTGAGTTGCCTTGGCACTCAGTGGAAGCCCATCCCTTCTCCGCACAAATCATCCATGCCATCGCCCAATTCCCCGTCACTGAACGACAGTGGGTCTTCCCTTCTCTCCCATATAGTACCGTCATCACCTTCCAAGCCTTCTCTGCAGCCTACCGCCTCACCCCACAAGGACGCGAAAATGGCCCTAGCATCCCTATCGCTCGCATGACCGCACTCTTTCCCCGCTCCTCATCCAACGAATATGCCATTCTCTGCCGCCCAGAACCCGAACGATCCGCCCTACAGTTTCTTGTAGCAATCCTCAACTTGCAAAAACGAACCTACGGTATCTCTCGCCCCTTCTACTCCGCTCTAGAATTAGCCACCCGTGAACCTGTAAACTTTGCCTCTTATTTCTTCCAACGAATCCATAAAGAATCCGTCGCTATAGTGAAACAACTCCAAAAAGGCAGCTCTCCGTGCTCTCGCCTTCCCCACATCATCTCCTTTCTCTTCCCAACCATTCTCGCTGCACAACCCCCACCCACAGGCCCAGCACTTAGGCACGAAGAATCAGCACAACCACTCGAGGAAACTGAAGAAGACGACGAAGAGATCAATCAACTCTTCCGCACGAAGCGAATCAGGATCAGCTCTTCAGAAAGTGAAGTCCAAGGATCTGCCGGAAAGAAACACGACGCCGAAGAAGATCAGCAAGAAGAAACTTACCACGACACCGCCACTTCAATACACAACGACACTTCGACAGAGCAACAAGACCAACAAAACCGAGCAGATACAGAGATACTGTCCACCAAAACGGAGTCTGAGCATCAACAGGACGAACCGGAAACTGCCACAAAAGCATTGGATGAACTTATTGAGGCCATCAATCATACAGAAGACGAACAACAGAATGTTGCAAAGGTAACCACCATTGACTCTGCTCTACCCATCCCACCTGTCAACCGTGACCTCCCACCGGAACCATCCCGCCGACTCGGTTCTGAACCTACACCTTCCTCCTCTTCCTCCCCGTACTACTCTCCGCCAAACTCCCAAAACCTACTCACTGATACCTCCTCTCAGCCTCGTCAACCACCACCACCACCCACCGTATTTTCAAAACTAGCATCCATGGGACAGTTCCTCATGCAGTTATCACACCAACTGCCCATACAATTTAAGGAAGCCACGGACAACCTGAAGGCCGAATATCAACACAAGGTTGACGTACTGGAAGCAGACATCACCCCCCTCTAGGAAGAAATCGAAGCCACAAAGATTGAGAACCATCAGCTCCAGACGCAGTTAGCAGAGCTACAAGCCAAATTTTCGGCAGAACAGACCTTAGTAGAGCAACGAGATGCAGCCCTTGAGCAACTTACAGCCAAAGATCGACTCCTACACGCCGCGCATGAAGAAATCCGCGCCCTGAAGGCCACCCTCCACGAAAATGAAGATATCAACGCCTCCCTCGAAGAACTGATCGCAGAGACAAAGATTCAATTACAGGAAGCAATCCAGAAGAATCAGGAGCAGCAGAAAGAAACCGAACAAATCCAAGAACAGTTACGGAGAGCCGAAGAATGCGCAAATGAAGTAAACAGTATCCTAAAACGCCAGCTGATACGGGAAGGACAATACCTCAAGGATATCGACAGGATGCGCAGAGAACGAGATTCACTGAAGAAAACTCTGGATTTCCAAACCCAGCAGTTTGAACGCCAAGACAACCAAATACGCAACCAAAAGGAGTATATTGCAGAGCTAAAGACCAAACTAGACGAAATGAAGACTTCCAAGGACGCCGCACTAGCCAATGATTTTTATCTACAGGAAGCTTTTGTGCAGACCCAGGCCGAGAATGTACTCACCGAAGCCATCGCACTTAGCTCTGCTAGAATAGATGCCCAGCTTCTAGAGCCTGATATGCTAAAACAGCTATTAGAAACCCTTAAGAAAAAGATAGCTCGAACATTTAGATCGGCTAGGAGTATGTACCTCGAAGGTCTCATCGACGAATGAGTATATTCGCCCATCCAAATTCATAATGTATGAATATGATAAGCAAATTTTGGATTTCTCACATTTTCGCACATGACAAGTCTTGTTCAGTCTAGCACCAATCGACAATGTAACATGCGGCATAATGTTTTTTATTCGGATACAAATATTATCAAGGGAGGGAAGAGTCATGTCATACTGACATACAATCAGTAGAGCAAATGGCCGTTCAAGCACCGGTGTCTATAAAATGCGTTTACAGAGTATAGCTTTCTAAATTAGCATTCTTCAAGATTCAGCACATGTCAGCAACTTCTAGTATATTTTTTCAGTAGACCTTCACCAAGCATGTCGGAATCTGATATTCTCCGCTGGCAATTCAGAAAGCGCGCCCATACGCAGACCTATGTGGTAACAACAACAGATACCACTCTACAAGATGAACCAGATGATGCAGTAACTTCTGCATCAGAAAAAACTCAGCATAAATTCTCCACCGAATTTAAAATCGAGCTCGACACCAAATCGCCAAAGAATGAAGAATGGCTACAGAAGATAGGGCTCCTCTAGTTTGCCCAATTACCATGGGAACAGTGGATTGCTAATGATGATGCAGAGGACCAATTACATAGCATGCGACAAACCAGCGGTTTCATTCTCAATCAGGTACGATTTTCGCCCCAGCTCGTCTCAGCCGTATTTAAACTACCAATCTATGATGGTGCCCGATATCTTAAATGTTCAAATGAGGATCTGAAGAAGGAATTTGGCAACTGTGAAGGCCCCCGACGGTATTACATGTTGAAAAACGCCACCTATCACCGACGAGAACAATTTAAATGGTATTTAGAAAAACTTTGTTTACTAGTAAAATTCGACTTAATGTCGAAAGAAAATTTTTCCCCCCTATTGCATGCCAAAGCAAGAGG
Source organism: Ceratopteris richardii (assembly GCA_020310875.1). NCBI lineage: Eukaryota > Viridiplantae > Streptophyta > Polypodiopsida > Polypodiales > Pteridaceae > Ceratopteris > Ceratopteris richardii. Next base: position 120,514,043 of record CM035416.1, on the reverse strand, counting down.
TCCGGTTAGCTGGACACATTGGCTCTATGACCACCTCTACGCAAAAATCATTGTTAGGGATAAGAGAAGATCCCACACCAATAGCAGACTAGCAGCCTATTTAGCTGCTATATTTAATTTTGTCCAATCTGTAAAGGATAAACAGTTACACTGGTCCCCCCCTTTTTACCCCGGTGAATATGATCAAATAAATTCAGAACACCACACAGAGCCTCAGGAAGAAGCCCAACCCTCCACCTCGTCTGCATCTTTATTCCACACAGGTAACAGCGGACAGAATCAGATAGTAGGGACGCCATTTCGGCTGTCCATTAGAAGACGAATGGCAGACAACTTGCCAATTGCCAGTCCAGAGCAAGCACTGGATGTCCCCCAACCCGATTTTGTTATAAGGATGCAAAACCAACTCCAAGAGGTTTCCCAATATTTACGGCAACAAGAACAAGCGATTCAGCACAAAAACGAGTTATTATTAGCCACGATGACTAAGTCCAACTCAGTAATGACACAGATGCAAAAAGAATTGGATGACAAAGAAGCGTTAATACAGGTGTTACAGCAAAACAACCAGCATATTACGGCCGAATTGATCACCGCAAAAAAGTATGTCCAAGACTTTAATCAGTGGCAGCAAGCTATCCAAACACAAATTCAAACCGAAATGTCCAGTTTTTCTACCCTGAATGCTCACCTGCAAGCCGAAAATGAACTTTTGCAGTCAAGAATACAAGTATAAAAAGCATGAGCTTTTGAGGCAACAGCATATAAGAAAGCGGGACTTCATGAAGAGACAACTAGACCAGCTATACGAGTTTGAGGAAGTTCTGGAGAAAGAGAAGACCTATCACGTACGGTGACACATTCGGGGTTGAAGGGCCAGGCACGCATATGGTCCTCAAGGGCATAGGGGAATGAGCCTGCTTATATTTGCTGAATCACCAGCACGATATTGGCATGCTGAACGTTTAGCCAGAGCCTTTCTGGATGCATGTAAAGGAAGGGAACATCGGGATAGCCCAGGCAAAAGGATATTACTAACAGTACTGCACCTGCGGGTTCGAGTCCACCGTGCGTGCCAGTGTTAGAGAGCCGCCGAACCAGGACGGATGAACCCGGACAGGTGCCGTAAAAAGTGGATTCGCGGAAACATTGTAGCAGATTTCTATTTAAAGCGCATAAAGGAAAGCGGTAAAGATGAGTAGTAGTAGTTTTTCGGAAGGAGTCTCTGTTCTGTTGGGCATTGTAGCGAGTAGGGTTGATCACATCTCGAACTGAAGTGTTTGGAAATTGCAAGTATCGTATTGTATTCTGTCTGTCTGTTATATTGAATCACTTTGGGAGATTGCGAGCATCATATTTTGAGACTATGTATGAGATATTGATGAGTACATTGAGTTCTGTTCTATTCTATTCGTATCTAACTATTCTGCTATTCTCCTTGTTGAACCGATTTCCATTCGGTAGTCTTGTGTTGTGAGTCTGTTTGATGATCAGTTATATACGATTCTGGATCTTTTCTGTCATGAAATAGTGTGTTTGTCATCCTGCGAGAGACTGTGTAAGGTCAAAGTTAATCTTCTACATTTAGTATCTTTTCGGTTAAGTGACCAGATTCGATACAATAGTCTGCGTTCACTGAGAATTCGGTAAAGATCTGTATGTGAACAGAAGTATTGGTAAGTTTGTCGATTGCGGTAGGAATTTGTGACTTGAGTCAGTATACGATAAGTTTGGCGTAATCCCGATCATAGTTGTCTGTGTATTATTGTTCGGTGTACTTACCTGTCACATGGAATCGTCATATTGAGTAGTATTCAATTACTGAAAAGTGCGTATTCTATTATTTATAAGTCACAACAGGACCTCTGCTCCATTACCATAGCAGATGCAGTCTAAAAGTCCTAATATTCACCGTGCCGAAGAGTGGTCAGTATTCAGACTCACCCACTGTGCTAAGAGGTGATGGAGTATTTATGATTGTGTGAAGAATTGGGAAAATAGTACAGGGCCTCTGTCTAACAGACCCCTACCACTCCCAAGAACCCGAGGACCCGATAATACTCTTCCGAAAGTTGGATAGAAGTATTATCGTTTAACAGACGTGAGCGGCAATCATGCTTCTTGAAAGGATAAACTCCCTTTTTTAAATTGACATGGCCATGGAGATTATAAAATTGACATGTAGCTCACAAGCAAATGATGTTGCATATGAAAATGATCAAAATGATTGTGAACATGACCGATTTCTAGCGGTGCAAACTCTAATTATTGTGTAATTCATGATAATTTTTGTCCAATTCATGATAAATTTTTATTATTGTCTAATTCATGATTATTGATTATTGTCTAATTCATGAAATTTTTTGGTATATACACACTGTGCAAACTCTACGTATTGCTGAATGATTTTCTGTTGCATTAGTGTTAGATGCATTAGTGTTAGATTGCGCAAACTCTACGTATTGCTGAATGATTTTCTGTTGCATTAGTGTTAGATGCATTAGTGTTAGATTGCGCAGAGTAATTGGAATTAACGGTAGCTTATTGCTAAGATTTAGAACAATGAATAATTACGCTTAATTTTACATTTTTTGTCACTTATTCTCACTTATTCTCACACTACACTCAATGTGTTTACTTCCTGAATTTTTTGTCTTTTGTCCAATCTTATTTATAAGGAATAATACACGATAAATATGATATCATATGTGATAGTTCATAATGTTCGGAGATGTTTTCTGTGCACATCTTTATATGCATCATAACATTGCATGCCACTTGAGGGAAACAAAAATCGTTTAGTTAATGAATACATTAATATTGAGGTTTATGATCAAACCTTTTGAAATCGACTAAAAACTTAAGACCTAAATTGATGATAAAGAAAGAAATGAGTATGTGCATAACTTTGAAGACAAATAGATATTGTTTAGGAATTGATTCACATTGATTTGATTGGTTAATTGACCAAGTTTGATTGAGTTATGATAAGAAAGGGCTTTCAAAGTATGAGAAGTATTTCTAGAGCTCTTCATTATATGACAAGTCTTTGATTTTGATCATAATATTTTCCTAAGTTTGTATTTATTCTTTGAGTCTTCATTGCACCTGAGATTGCTCGAAGCACCCCGAGTGCGCCATTGATGATTTGGCGGTAGAATTGATCCACCAACCAAACCTTCGGATCTTCATGACAACGTGCATGTATGTGTATGTGTGTGTATGTGTATGTGAGTGTATGTGTGTGTATGTGTGTGTATGTGTGGGTGTATATGTGCATGTGTGTTTGTGTTTGTTATGTATGTGTGTGTATATGTGTGTGTTTGTGTGTTTTTGTATATGTGTGTATGTATGAATGTTGTGAGTGTATGTGTGTGTATGTGATTGTATGCATGTGTGCTTGTATGTGTATCTGTGTGCATATATGTGTGTGTGCATATATGTGTGTATGCATATGTGTGTGTATGTGTATGTGTCTGTGTATGTGGTTAAATGTATATGTGTGTATGTGTTTGTGGGCATGTGTGTGTATGTATATACCTATATGTGAGTGTGTGTATATGTGTGTATTAAGTTGTGTGTATGTGTATTGTTATGTGTGTATGTGTGTTTATGCATGTGTGTATGTATGTATGCATATGCATGTGTATGTATGCATATGTATGTTTATGTATGCATGTGAGTGTATGTGTATGTATGTTTGTGTGTATGTGTGTGTAACAATGCGTAGGTTGAGACAAGTAATCGGCCAACACGTCTCTGTCTTGGGAATGTCGTCTATAGCAGAGATGATCAGAGTAAAGATTGGGTTACATTCAACAGAGTGCCATGGCAATTCGGTGAATGCTAAGAGCCCCTGTGCTCACAAAAACTCACTCAAATCAGGAGTGAGGCGAGCACGGAAGGTGGTGATGTTTGCTAAAGCTTCCATGGCAAGCAACATAATGCAAATGTACAAGACAACAAAAAACACACAGAGCGCAAGAACACAATAGCGAAAAAGAGGGTGAAGAATTTGATTAAGTAAAAATGTTGAATGGAAACATGGGTAGAGCACGCAATCATCACCAGTGGTTGGGAACATGCATGCATAATGATGACATTCACGAATTAACAAAATCCTAAACATCTAGTGGGGTGGCTAATCATGGTTATGTAATAAAACGAGAATTTGACGGTCAAACAATCAATCGAGATGCACGTAATGGAAAGAGAAGTCAGGCTACAACAGCGACATTAATCGAACAAATAATAAAAATACCAATAAGTAATTAAGATAAGGAAGGCATGTCATAATACAGACGAAGTTTCAACCCATTTATGGATTTAGGTAGAAGAGTACTAGTTAAAGTGGATAACCAAAGCTGGTAGGGACCAAACCACCAAAGCTTAAACTTACCCGCTGCACGATTATAATTAGCATTATAGAACAGAACTAATTATCCTTTGGTAAAAACGGGAGTCTAGAGAAATCGATCATGTGTCTTAGCTTGTCGCAGTTGCACTTCTCGCAGCATCAGTAAACTTTCATGACGTTGGGTCATCCAAAGATGGCAACACATCCAACCGAACAGGAAATGACTCTTCCGGTAATAGCTTGTGATCCAATGCCACCCTGAGACTCGGTACCACCAACTCCATGGGTGCAATGGCCTCCAGCCCATATGCCAATTTAAAAGGCATATCGCCTATAGCCACTTTGTAAGTAGTATGGTAAGCACCGTAAATCCCAAGCTTCAGCCCATTGAGTAAGATAATCAGTACAAGTAAGTATATACCGATGATTAGTAACCATAGCAGGAGGTGTAATGGGACCAATGAAATCGAGGCCCCACTTATGAAAAGGCTCAAGGGGAGAGACATGATGCAATGGAAAATGATGCCGTTGTAAAGGCTGCCCTGATCATCAGCAAGCATCAGACTGTTTGAGAGAAGCAGCAATGTGTAGAACTTTCCGGTAAGTAAGATCTACCAAAAAATGACCACCAAAAGGAGTAGAATGGGCCATATCAATAACCGAAGGAACTTCATGGGGAGGGATACAATGTAAGAGTGCACTAGATGGATCCATGTAATACAAATTTCCTACAATGATCCTAAATCATTGGCTATACATCGCTAGTTTACGGCGAGCAGAAGTAGAAGTATTAGCCGGGGAGCTTCCACTCGTGAGAAAGATCATAAGAGTATCATAATACGAAGGTGCCAGAGGGAGCTCCTAACAATCATCCTGGAAGTCGCATAGATAGCAGGAGTAGTATCATCAATTCCGTCAGGAGGTTCACCAGAATCAAGCCGAGATACGAAATCAGCCAGAGCATGTGTTGTCCCCAGACGATGTACAACCTCATAATCAAATTCTTGCAGCAATAGTAGCCATCTGGATAAGCTGCCCCCTAAATGTTGCTGGTGGAGAAGATAAACTAGAGCTGCATGGTCCAGATGAAAAGTAAAGGGTCATCCCAGTAAATAGTGCTGGAATTTTTTCACTGAATAAACTAAACCTAGGCATGCGTGCCTAGTGACGGAATAATTCTGTTCAACACACGCTAATCGTCGACTAGCATAATCAACATGGTGGAACCACTTATCCGGTTGTTGCATGAGCACACTACCGATTGCACTGTCTGATGCATCCACAAAAACATGGAACGAAAGCTACCAATTTGGTGCTTGCAATATAGGAGCCTGGGTTAAGAGTATTTTCACTCGATCAAAGGCAATTTGGCACTCCTCAGTCCACACAAACTGCCACGGATTACTAGTAATCAACTGATTCAGGGGTATAGCTAAATGTGCGAGCCACTACAGATGCCATCCATGCCAGTGTATTTGTCCAAGGAATCACATAACTTCTTTCAGTGTCGTAGGGGCAGGAGCCTTCAACACCGCTTGCACTTTATCTAGGTCTACTTGAATACCTTGCTGTGAAATAATATGACCAAGATATTTTCCACAGGAAACTGAAAAGACCGACTTGTTGGGATTTAAGCACAAACGAAACTCCCTACACTTAGTGTTGAAAGCAGTATGGGCACCCAAGGACTGACTAGACAAGGAAGCCAGCGGAGAGAGTCAGAGCGAGGTGAAGGAGTAAGTAGACAAAGCAGTCGACGCAAATCTGGCAGATAGGCCCTTCAAATTTTTCCAAATTAACATCTTTATAACAGTGATTCTTATCACTAACAAACATTGTAAATACCATTTCATATTTTTGTAGCTCCATTTTGTGCAAGCCAAGGAGTCCTTGAGCTTGAGGAGCCTTAGAAGTACCTACATATCAATTTTTGTATTTTTTAGACTCCGTTTAAGCCCTCAAATTGGCCCTGGAACTTAATTTTTAACTAGCCCGGACACTAGGTCTGGACAGGGCCAAAACCTAGTCAAAAACTATAAAAAGAGCTAGAGAGCTCATTTTTGAGGTTAGATTGTAATTGAAACGAACTTGTAAGAGCTTTTTGAAAGTAATCTAAGAACTCCATTGCTTCTCACTCTTTGTCTTGCTGTGTGTGCGCGTGTGCGTGTATGTGTGTGCATGCTTGTGTGCTTCTCACCCACGCACTTGTGCCTCCACTTGCTCGAGGTCTTCATACCATCCTCATGTCTTCCCTGATTGACATTAAAGGAGGTGCTACTCATCACTGAGCTACACCAAATTTTGGCGCCGTTGCCGGGGATCGAGCTTTGAGGACGAGCGTGTGATGGTAAGACGTAGATTGGAGACGTTGGCATTGTAGGTAATTTCTCTACTTTTCCTATTTTTTTCTTTCTTACCTTACCACCATCATCACCATCATCATCATCACCATCTTCCACCTCCACTTCCATCATCGCGAAAATTTCAGTTTTTTGATTATATCACCTTCTCCACCTCATTTCCCTCATTTCACTTGTGAGAGAGAGCAAGAGAGCAAACTGTTGTGTGCTATTTTCTGCATGCTTTTGGAGTTTCTTGCAGGTTTCAGCAGCATCATCCCCTCCAGCACGTCGCGCAGGTACGGAAATGTGCAGAACTGTCTCGCAGTCGCCGACTCCTGTCGATCGCGATTGACAGAAATTTTCACCTTTTGGTAAATCTGAGTGCACCACAGTGGTCTAGAGACCCTGCACACCACATTTCCACAAAAAATTTTGAAAATCTTACAAAATTTCAGTCCATCGCGATTGACAGCTCTATCCATCGCGATTGACAGCTCTGTCCATCGCGATTGACTGCCTGTCCATCGCGACTGACAGCTTGCCTGTCCATCGTGACTGACAGCCTGCCTGTCCATCGCGATTGATACCCTGTCCATCGCGATTGACTGACCTGCCTGTCCATCGCGATTGATACCCTATCCATCGCGATCGACTAACCTGCCTGTCCATCGCGATCGACTGACCTGCCTGTCCATCGCGATTGACTGACCTGCCTGTCCATCGCGATTGATACCCTGTCCATCGCGATTGACTGGCCTCCTGTCCATCGCGATTGACTGACCTCCTGTCCATCGCGATTGACTGACCTGCCTGTCCATCACGATTCATACCCTGTCCATCGCGATTGATACCCTGTTGGAGCACAAAGGAGGCCTTAGGAAAACAACTTGGGGAAAACCTGTTGCACAGTGATCCTGTTTGAACCCTGTCTTAACCCTAGAACCCTGAACGGTCATAACTTTCTCATACGAAATCCGTTTGTCGTGATTTTTGTTTTGTTGGAAAGCTCGCGGGGAGTAAAACAAAAACATTGACTAGTTACGGTTAAATTAAGATCAGGAATATTAGATAGGGTATTTTGAAGTTGACCATACTCAGGGGAAACAAAATTCAGGGATCTCTAGAGTTGTGTCCAAAAAGTCATAGTGCAAATTGGTGAAGTGTTACATGAATGAAAGTGATTGGTTCTGTCTTTTGAATTTAAGTCTTGAGCTAACAGTGGGCCTTTTACAGGTCCTTTGAGAGCATCGAAGGGTACGCAAAGCAAGAGTAAGTGCAGGCTTGGGAACGCGCGTTCTGGACACACCAGGGCAACAACACAAGGAAAGGAACTCAAGGTTGGAAAACCCGCAACACCCTCTGTCAATTCTTAGTTTAGGCTAAGTGCGGGTAGTGTTAGAAGTAATTCCAGGCAACGATAGGCACGAGATAAATCAAAGACTATCTAAGAAATCAAGTTCAAGTCAAGAGATAACCTGTGTGTGTGAACGACAACATAAAGGAAAAAAAACCTAACGTGGAACGATCAACTCCAAGTACAAAAACTACTCAAGTATTCCTGACGACGCAATATCAGACAAGATCATAAACATGATAACACACTAAAAAAGAATCAAGTGACTGATACCAATTGATCGGCAACGAGGTTGTACTCTGGGCAAAAAATTGGGCTACTGAAATAGGCATATGAACCTTAGATCAGGACGACATCTAGTAAGGGAGAGACAAAGCCTTAGGTCTTCAGAGGCTAGTGTCAACCACACTGCTAGGTCGTGGGCCCAGCAGTTGAGCCACCACTCATACTACCCAAGTTCTGAGACTAGTGAATCCGAGATGTCTCAAGGTATGGAGAGACCTACAGGAAGTTCAGGAGTGCCATACTTGCACAGGGTAGAAGGCCCTTACAAAACGCAATTGGAATACCTTAGGACCAACCGATTAAGTGCTAGCATCTATGAGGACGGCCTAGGAAGATCTGTGGTACAGATTAAGAATCCTGATCAATCCATTGGATTAGAGCACCCAGCTGTCAAGTTTGAAAATGGAGCATACTTGGACAAAGAAGGAACTATATACGTAGTCACCAGTCACCCAGATAGGACGGGCGAATTTGGAAATGTGATCCCCGAAGCAGACTTAGGTGACCTGGAGCAAGGAAACATGGGTGCAGAACCTAGAACCCCTCGAGGTAAATCGGTTCTCACTAGGATTATCACACCGGAGTGGATTCCCCAGGATAATAAGAGCATAGATTTTCTCCTCAATCGAGAGACTGACGAAGCCTTTTGGAGGTACAAACCTGATCGGCCAATTGATATAGGAACAATCATGATCTATGAGTTTAAGGATCCTGATAGCCCAAGTAGAGTGACCTACTTAGATCACGCTTCGGAGAGGATCTTTGTGGTGACAGAAAATGATAGGCATGCTTACACTTGGAAGGGTGAATTCGTTTTCCTCCAACCAAGATCGAATGTATCCTATGGTCACCCTGGAGTTGGAACATCCCAAGCTCATGGAATGCAAAGAGACAGAAGTAGAGATAGACCAGAAGTAAGCTTTGCCAACCCAGTGTGCAGAGAAAGAACGAGGACGGAAACAAATAGAGTAGAACCTGAGATACTTAGAGCTCACAGGAATCAAAGAAATGCGAATGAGTTCCCTCTACCACGACCTAGAGAGCACACAAGGACTTTGAGACTGACTCAGCTAGTTAAGTCCATGAAGAACTACTTTGATGGCACTAGAGATCCATACGATCATCTGGCTGAGTTTAGGCAAGTCCTGAGAGCTGAACAAGTGGAGGATCTATTCACGCAGTACAATGCCTTTGGTCTGACCCTTAGGAACACTGCCCTGACATGGTTTCAGCCACTAAATGAGAGGCAGTTCAGGAGCATAGACCAACTCCTAGAGGCTTTCATCATTGAATTTTCTAAGAGTGGCATAAGACATAATACCTCCTCACTGATTCACAGCTTCAAGCAAACCCCTCAAGAGACCGTGAGACTTGCAGGAAGGAGATTTAGGCAATATCTTGAAAGATGCCCTGCCCCTGAGCTACCCACACCAGCCAACCAAGTGGCTTTATTCTTGGATGGATTGCTAAGTACCAAATTAAGATCATATGTGTACTTGAAGGACCCTAGGACCATAGAAGAGTGTGTACGCATGTGTATTGACATTGAGGATAACCTAGGGGAGGAGTTAGAGCTTTCCAAGATATACAAAGATTCAGATAGTGCCTCCAACCTCTCTTCCACGCAATCCACATCAATCGAGGAACTGCCAGAGAAAGTAGCTCAGAAATTAGGTGTCACTAACAAACAAATCCCAAGGTTTGCCCCTGTGAAGAGGTGCTATACTTGTGGTGGCGACCACATGGCGAATGTATGTCCCATTATGGCTCAACCCCAAGTTAATCCTAGTAGCCAATACTGCACCATAGAACGAAGGTACACCAATCACACCGTGCAAGATTGCCCCTACAATAAGCAAACTGTTAGGCAGACGTACCCACAACCATACCCTCAACAAGGAAGATACCAGAACCAGTACCCACCTCAGCAGTATGCGAGGCCTCAACAAACCTACCAGCCCTACCAAAACCAACAAAGGCCTCAGCCTGTGCTAGCACAACAACCCCCAGCTCCAGCTAATGTGATTCCGGTAAAGTACGCTGCTACAGAAGAAAACTTGAATAGAGCTATAGTCCCTGTAACATCAGTGCTTTTAGAAAGTGATCCCAGTGACCATAGCTTTGATTCTACACATGTCGATAGTCCCTATGCTTACTACATGCAATCTCCTGAACATGGTGAGTCCTACTATAGTGAAGAACCGAGTGAACCTAGTTGGGAGTCAGATTACACAAACGTCATGTATGCAAACCCCAACCCTAGACCTCAACCTAGGCAGGTAAGACCCCCATTCCCTAGAGGACCATGCTACAGATGTCAGGGGGATCACCTCATTCGTGATTGTCCCTTACCTCCACCTACACAACCCCAGTCAGTGACGATTCAGGGCTTTTGCCAAGAGTGTGGAAAGGATCATCTCTTACGAGACTGCCCTAAGAATCCTAATAATATGCCAAAAATTACTCCTATTAACGTTATTGGGTTAGTGGTAGATTCCACAGGAAGTGTCACTTCCACTACACCCGTGCAAGTGATCACTAGAGCTCAAGCATTGCAGCAAAACCAAGGGGTAGACCAGAAGAAGAGCCCAGATGTTAGTGAAACAGAGAGCATGACAAAGAAGAGGACTAGAGCCTGAAGAGATAGCCGTGAAAGAATGAAACGGCAATGGGCAAAAAAGATAAGTGAACTCGAGGAAAGCCTCAGAGAAACAAAGGCCAGGATAACTGAACTCACATCTCAAAGTCCCTCTCACATTACCCCACTTCCACCATTCCCAACTCCATCCGACCCGCCACCTTCCAACCCACCTCAACTAATTCCACCACCCCCTAGAGTAGGATCAGTCCTAGCAGATCCCACTCCCGAAGACCTTAATATGATGCTTAAAGCATATCAGGCCAGAATCCAAGAAGGGCCAAATGTAACTGATCATGAAAAGTGTTACCCAAGAGCAGAACTAGAGTTAGAACGAACCAAAATTTGTGCTAAGATGGTGGAATTGGCTCAGACCATGTTTGAGGCCAGTCGCCTATTTAACATCTCTAGTTCAGCGAAGACACAGTTGCACTTTGATGGACTGTTAGAAAGAATAGAGAAGCTGATTGCACAATCAGAAAAGGAACCCGCCTCTCAACACAAGGACAAGGCAAGTGAAAGATTAAGCATTCCTGCTCAAGAAGCCTATGTGCCTGAAGCCTATGTGCCTAACTCTACGGAGCCAGACACATCTTCTTCTATGAATCGGTTCACACCAGAATTCCTACGCGAGATTCAAGAAGACAAATGGGCTAAAGAGAGTGAAGTCCCTCCTCCTATTGAACTTGTGGATGATGCACGCGACCAATTCCCACAAGACATCCCATCCATTTATGAGGAGCAGGAGAGCACCCACTCTCAGGACAAACTAGACTTTGAGTCTAACTCTCTACAAGAATTACCCCACTTCACAGGCCCATGGGAAGCTAAGTCTACTTGTATGAGAGCACCCACGGTCATGGTACGAAATGAGGACTCAGTCTTACCTAGGAACACAGAGGTAGTGAAAAACACTAAAGTGCAGTGCAATCTCAAGTTAGAAGAGCTACTCAAGGTTAGACCTGAATTATGGAAACATGTAGCCAATCAAGTGCCCAAGATAGCAAAACCTCGTTCCCAGGTAGGATCACATAGAACAGTGCCAGAGATACCCTTGGATAAGATAGGAGATATGTGTGAAGGTGAAGAAGGGAACACCTATCTTCCCATTACCTACCAGGAGTACACCACCAAGGCAATTTTGGACTCAGGTGCAGGAGTTGCAATTGCCACCACTTCCCTATGGAAGCGTTGGGGCAAGCCAGCACTCAGGCCAACGAGAATGAAATTGCAGATGGCCGATGGTCATATCGAGAGGCCCTTAGGATTGCTAGAAGGAATAACTCTCACCACCTGTGGTGTCGAGTTTGAACATACATTTTCTATATGTGACTTCAACAAAAACCATGCCTATGAGATGATCTTGGGAAGACCCTTTATGCGAGAGTTGCAAGTGGTACAGGACTGGGGAACCAACTCCTTGTATTTGCAACACTTAGGTGTGACAACCAAAGTAAATCTCAAAGATTACTCTCATAGAGATGTACCTCCTATCCAATGGAATCCCATCCATAGAGCCAAAGATGATACAGAATCGGTGCATTCCATTGGGTCAGGATCCTCTTGGATGCATGATTGGAGATATTCCTTCAATCAAATGAGCTACTTTTCCACGACTCACTTTGGTAGGTGATTACAAAAGATTCCAAGTCAATTTGACTTTTACAATGAGGTAAAGTGGTAATTAGCCACTAGCATATGTTCCTATGCTTCTTCATCATGGTATGTGTAGACTTTAATGTATCCTTTGAGCCAAATGTGTAGGCTTCCAATTTACACCAACAATTAACTTCACCAGTAGGTTGTGCTAGTACACACCCAATTGTGTAATTGGATGCATCCACACATAAACATGGAATGGCTTGTTCCAATTTGGTGTAGTCAAGATTGGTGCTGAACACAATCATCATTTAAGCTCGTTGAAGGAGTTCTCACATTCATCTATCAACTCAAAGTTAGTCCAAAGGCAGTACAGAGGCTTTGCAATGATTGCATACATGTGAATGAAACGTTGATAATATCTGCAATGCCCCATGAAAGCTTGTACCTCCTTGACATTCTTTGGCCTGGGTAGCTCTACAATAGCTCTAACTTTCTCCTCATCCATGGATATGCCATTCTTTGGGACTATGTGTCCTAGAATCTTGCCTTGCCTCACCATGAAAACACACATTTTTGGGTTCAGGTAGACCTGATATTCTCTACATTTGTCAAAGATTTGCCTAAGCTCCGGTATATGTGTTTGTCTGATGTTGGAATGAGTGTAGAGATCATCAAAATAGACTTCCAGGTTTTTACACAAGAACTCTATAAAGACATGGCACATCAGCCTCTGAAAGGTAGCTGGAGCATTGGTTAAGCCCAAAAATGGCATTACCCGAGAAGCAAATATGCCACACTCGTTAACAAAAGCCGATCTCTGTATTCCAAAAAAAGTCTACACCTTTGTTATCTTGGGGAACCTAGTCTGGTGTGAGTATCCTGGTTAAGACAGACTTACCCATTGGGGTTCTTGGCTGTCTTCCTAAATTCCCTTGCTCTATGTCGCCCATTTCATTCTCTCGGATTAAATTGCCGAATTCGTATGTCCTATCTGTTTGGTTAGTGACTACATACATAATCCCTTCTTTATCAATGTATGATCCATTTTCAAATTTGACTACTCCGTGTTCTAGTCCAATAGATTGATATGAGTTTTTAATTTGGACAATCGATCTTCTTAGATCGTCCTCCTAGATGCGAGCACCTAATTGGTTGGTCTTGATGTATTCCAGTTGAGTCTTGTAAGGTCCTTCTAGTTTTTCTAGGTATGCCACTTCTGAGCTACATACGGGTCTATCCATGCTATACGACATCTCAGAGCCACTCATTTCTAAACTTTTCCTAGTACAACCTCATTGAAGATTCCTTTTGTAATAGTCACTTATTCTTTTTATTTTCCTTAGGCTGTCACTTCTTATCCTATAGGTTCTCGTTGTAGGGAATACTTGAGTGTTAACGCGCTTGGAGTTTTATCGCTCCAGCTATGTCCTTTCTCTTTAGGGTTTTTCACAAATGTAACCTATTTATGCTTGCACTTGGGTAGTTAGGGTTCTTGTACTCTAGTCGTGCCTAGCATAACCCTAATTAATCAATACCTCTATCTGTACTTAGCCTAGGCTAGGAATGGATAGAGGGGTTGAGAATGATCCAACCTCAAGTTGCTTCTCCTTTTGCACTTGTATGCCCAGAAAACACATTCTCAAGCTCGCATACAATGGCACCTTGTGTTGGCATGAAAAATTGATAAATTTGATTTGATAATTTTTAAAAGGATTTGATACTATTTATTATTGGATTTCAGGTTGGCCCATCAAGATGCTCTGCAGGTTTCGGGGGGGGTGGAGGTCAGAGAGATCTTCTCTCTCAAAGTGCTTAATAGAAAAAAGAGCAAATGAACATCACAAAGAAGAAGAAGAAGAAGAAGAAGCTTGAAGATCAATAACCAAGTGAAGACATGGTGGACGTTACATTGTGATATCATTGTCAGTATGTTCATACTATTAAACCCTTCATTCAATAAGGGTCTAATAGTATGAACATAATGACAATGATATCACAATGTAACTTCCACCATGACTTCACTTGGTTATTGATCTTCAAGCTTCTTCTTCTTCTTCTTCTTCTTCTTCTTCTTCTTCTTCTTCTTCTTCTTTGTGATGTTCATTTGCTCCTTTTTCTATTAAGCACTTTGAGAGAGAAGATCTCTCTGACCTCCACCCCCACCAAACCTACAAAGCATCTTGATGGGCAAACCTGAAATCCAATAATAATTAGTATCAAATCCTTTTAAAAATTATCAAATCAAATTTATCAATTTTTCATGCCAACACAAGGTGCCATTGTATGCGAGCTTGAGAATGTGCTTTCTGGGCATACGTGCAAAAGGAGAAGCAAGTTGAGGTTGGATCATTCTCAACCCCTCTATCAATTCCTAGCCTAGGCTAAGTACATCATCTCCTTCCTCTTTCCCACCATTCTCGCCGCACAACCCCCACCCACAGGCCCCGCAATTAGGCACGAGGAATCAGCACAGCCGATCGAAGACACCGAAGACGAAGACGAAGAAATTAATCAACTCTTCCGCACCAAGCGCATTCGAATCAGCTCCTCGGAGAGTGAAGTCCAAGGATCCGCCGGAAAAGATCAGGAGACCAAGCCAGACGACCAAGAAGAAACGTACCACGACACCACCACACACATCGAAACATCGACGGAGCAACCAGACCAGCAGGAGCAAGCCGAAACAGAAATACTATCCACCGAAAAAGAATCTGAGCACCACCAAGATGAACAGGAGTCCGCCACCCAACGCATTCTCGGAACTTGCCGCCATGGGGCAGTTCCTCATTCAGCTATCACACCAGCTGCCCGCACAATTTACAGCCGCTACAAACAGCCTGAAGGCTGAATACCAGCACAAAGTAGACACCATAGAAGCCGACATCACCCCCCTCCAGGAAGAGATCGTCGCCGTAAAGGCAGAGAATCATCACCTGCAGACACTGCTAGCCGAACTCCAAGCACGGTTTTCAACAGAGCAGACCTTACTACAACAACGAGATGCAGCCCTAGAACAGCTCGCTGCCAAAGACCTGATCATCCAAGATGCCAATGAAGAAATTCAAAACCTGAAGACCGCCCTTCAGGAACAAGAAGACATCAACGCCTCTCTCGAAGATTTGGTCGCAGACTCGAAGACCCAATTACAAGAAGCCACCCAGAAGATGCAGGAGCAACAGAAAGAAGCTGCCGAAGTTCAAGAACAATTACGGCGAGCCGAAGAATGCGCCGACGCGGTCAACAGCATTCTCAAAAAACAATTAATAAAGGAAGGCCAATACCAGAAAGACATCGCCAATGTCCGCAGAGAACGAGACGCATTAAAGAAAACGCTGGATTTCCAAACCCAACAATTCGAACGACAAGACAACCAAATACGCAACCAGAAGGAGTGTATCCACGAGCTGCAGAATAAATTAACCGAAATTACGACCGCCCGAGATGCAGCGCTCGCCAACGACTTCTATCTACAGGAGGCTTTCCTTCAAACCCAAGCCGACATTTTGTTAAATCAAGCCATAGCCCTCAGTGCAGTTAGAACCGACGCACAATTATTAGAACCCACCACCTTAGTCCAGATGTTAGAAACCCTTAAAAAGAAAATTACCCGAACATTTAGACTTGCCAGAAGTATGTATTTAGAAGGTATAGTATCCGAACCGTAGATACTTGCGGGTACGAGTCCCGAGGACCCGATAATACTAAGTCCGAAAGTTAGTATTAGAAGTCACGATTTTTTGTGCATAATACTTTCACACATGTAAAAGACGTTCCAAGTCCAGCACCAGTCTCCAGAATGATGATTCTTGATTCGAGAATCGCGGTAAGCAGCCTAAAATGTCATATCAGAATGGAATACCATCATTCTAGCGACTGGCAGCTTAAGGTCTCGCACTTATAAATACGAATACCCGGGAACGCACACTTACACCAAACGGTGTTGAAGACTACAACCGATACTACATCACAGTGGCTTCGATCGAGCTGGCAAGACACTAGGCGTACGCTGTGTGCCTTAGTGTGGAACAAGACTGAAAAACAACGCTCTTCATGGTGGCCGGAAAGGGTGATGAAGCAAGGTAGCGTCAAGGATGATGCCGATGCAGACGAAAGCAAGACGGGAAGTGACGAAGTGCGAATACGACTGCGGGGAAGAATTGATCATTTCCAGCGACTCGGGAGAAGTGATCATGGCTAGCGATTCGGAAGACGACAGGCGAAACGAACAGGATCATGACAAGGATTTGATGGAGAATATCAAAGAACTTCGACAACATCACCAGAGGATGGGACTCCTACAGTTTGCTAAGTCACCCTGGGGACAGTGGATTTCTTCCGCCACTAGAACAAGTGCACTCAGAAAGGATTGGGGAGTTAAATTCCTGGCACGGACCGACAGACAACAGAAATGGATATCTCAGCCAGGTGGTGATAGGATACTGTATGGCTACATGACTTCTGCATAAGACACGGATTCAACAGCACAGAGGGTACTTTGATTCCATACATGAAGCGCTTAAAGCACAAGATCAAGAAAGAGGGCCCAGGTAACAACGAAATCAAGAGTAGATTCTTATTATATGTACAAATCGACATGTTTTTCAGAAGGGCTTAGATGTTCAGAAAACTATTTAAAGGAAGAGCTGCGAGTATCTAAAGTTTGAGTCCTTGAGGCAACTAGACCAGCTATACGAGTTTGAAGAAATTCTGGAGAAGGAGACGACCTACCACGTACAGCGACATATTCAGGATTGGAAGATAGTTGCAGAATCACCCGCAGGATATGGACATTATGAACGACTAACCAGAGTCTTTCTGATGCATAGCCCCAGGCAAAAGGATATCACCTACAGTATTGCACTTGCGGGTTCGAGTCCCACCGTGCGTGCCAGTGTTAGACGGCCGCCGAACAAAGGACAATTGTACTTAGACAGAGGTTTTTAATGTAGAAAGAACCCTTCTGAAAGTACGCGGTAAAGAAAGATTCGCGTAAAAGCCTTGTAACAAAACTCTATTTAAAGCGATCAGAGAGAGCAGCAGTAAGAGAGGAGTAGTAGAGAGAAGAGCGGCAGTCCTCTCCCGTTTTTGGGAAGTTGCGAATATATTGTGAGAATTCCCGTTTTGGGGTTACGTTTACTGCTTCTACTGTGTGCAACGAGTAGAGTGTCTTGGTTCTGTCCTGTCTGTGCACCTTCTCTGTGTAATCATTCGACTGTGTATGCGTGATACACGGTGTGTTACGAGTCGGTACTACGATTGTGAGATTCTGTTCGGTAACGAGTTAAAGAGTCCCCTGTGTTTTGGGAATTGCACGTATAAGTGTTGTATGTGTAGAACAAGAGTAACTCTGTTCTGTTTCGTCTGCTCCCTTCCTTCTCCTGTGTGTGTGCTTGTGTGCGTATGTGCGTTATACGCAGTGTTACGAATTGATACGGTGTTGCAGAGATTTCACCCGGTAATGATTAAAGTATTTCCTAAGCGTTAGTCGACAGGAATACGTTTGTCTGATCGTTCTTCTGTGGAGCATGGACGCATAGAAAACTAACATGGTTCGGTTGTGAGTTGTGAGTCTCTGTGAATGACTGAGCAGGTAGTATAATTATGTTCAGATTAGTACCAGTAGTGTTCTGAATACGAGTAGAATGATGATAAAGTGCGCGACAAGTTATAGTCAGTAGGTCTTGCAATTGAATGTGGTACTCGGTAAAGTCGTAAATTGTGTAGAAGGATTTCGTGGTGTGGTCGTGTTAAGTTACCAGCAGTGCGCTTTGTGTATTGATTCTCAGTCCGGATTACTGCTCAACTGTGATAGCAGGTAGATCTTGGAGTACGGGATTCTAAGACGTTGATAGCCTTGGTTGATCAGAAACAACTACTGAGCTAAGACGCGCTGACCGAGTAACGAGTGAGTGAGAAGTTGGGAAAATAGTATAGGGCCTCTGTCTAACAGACCCCTACCACTCCCAAGGACCCACGTGGTTAGAGTCAGTCTATTCTTGCGGTAAGATTGAATACAGAGAAAGAGAGACTCGGAATTATCTGGTACGCAGGTGTGGAACCGGATTCTGGAGTCTCCGAAGGGTTGTTGCGTTGAAGTAGTAATTAACGACCGCGGTAGGCAATTAACAAGTTACGATAATCGAAAACATTGAAATAACCTTTAACACTAGGCACGACTAGAGTACAAGAACCCTAACTAAACAAGTGCAAGCATAAATAGGTTACATTTGTGAAAAAACCTAAAGAGAAAGGAGATAACTGGAGCGATAAAACTTCAAGCGTGTTAACACTCAAGTATTCCCTGCAACAAGAACTTATTGGATAAGAAGTGACAGCCTAAGGAAAATAAAAAGAACAAGTGACTATTACAAAAGGAATCTGCAATGAGGTTGTACTGGGAAAAATTGCGATAACCACCAAGGTTTATGAACCTTAGGTTAGGAAGATATCTAGGATGATATAGGCAAAGCCTCAAATCTTCTGAAGTTAGTGTCAATCATACTGTTAGGTCGTGGGTCCAGCAGTTAAGTGGTTACCCCTATGTTCTAAGTTTAGAAATGAGTGACTTTGAGATGTCATATAGCATGTAGAGACCCGTAGGTAGCTCAGAAGTGGCATACCTAGGAAAACTAGAAGGACCTTACAAGGCTCAACTGGAATACATCAAGACCAACCAATTAGGTGCTCGAATCTATGAGGACGGTCTAAAAAGATCGATTGTCTAAATTAAAAACTCAGATCAACCTATTGGACTAGAACACGGAGTAGTCAAATTTGAAAATGGATCATACATTTATTTAGAAGGGACTATGTATGTAGGCACTAACCAACCAGATAGGACAGACGAATTTGGCAATGTAGTTCGAGAGACTAAAATGGGTGACAGGAGCAAGGGAATTTAGGAAGACAGCCAAGAACCCCAAGGGGTAAGTCAGCCTTAACCAGCATACTCACACCAAACTGGGTTCCCCAAGATAACAAAGGTGTAGAGTTTTTTTGGAATAGAGAATTCGGCTTTTGCTATCGAGTGGGGCATATTTGCTTCTCGGGTAATGCCATTTTTGGGCCAATGCTCTAGCTGCCTTTCAGAGGCTGATGTGCCATGTTTTTATAGATGTCTTGTGTAAAAACCAGGAAGTCTATTTTGATGATCTCTGCACTCATTCCAACATCATACAAATATACCAGAGCTTAGGCAAATCTTTGACAAATGAAGAGAATATCAGGTCTACTTGCACCCAAAAATGCATGTTTTCATGGTCAGGCAAGGCAAGATTCTAGGACACATAGTGTCAAAGAATGGCATATCCATGGATGAGGAGAACTTTAGAGCTATTGTAGAGCTACCTAGGCTAAAGAATGTCAAGGAGGTACAAGCTTTCATGGGGCATTGCGGATATTATCGACATTTCATTCACATGTATGCAATCATTGCAAAGCCTCTGTACTCCCTTTGGACTAACTTTGAGTTGATAGATGAATGTGTGAAATCCTTCAACGATCTTAAATGATGATTTTGTTTAGCACCAATCTTGACTACACCAAATTGGAACAAGTCATTCCATGTTTATATGGATGCATCCAATTACACAATTGGATGTGTACTACCACAACCTACTGGTGAAGTTAATATGGATCTTCCAATTGTGTATGCCATTACACAGTTGAATGGGACTGAACGAAATTATAACACTATTGAAATAGAAGTATTAGGCATAGTATATGCAGTTAAGAAGTTTAGACATTATTTGCTTGCAAATAAGTTTAAATTTTTTAGATACCATCAAGCACTATTATATCTAATGAACAAACCTTGCAATACTGGCCGATTAGTAAGATGGTTCCTCTTATTAATGGAGTATCACTTTGAAGTTGTGGTTAGGAAAGGTAGGACTCACCTTAAGGTAGATCACCTTTCTAGAATAACTTTAGACAAGTCCCCTCAAGGTGTGTGAGATGACCTTCTTGATGCTTATTTGTTCAATCTCAAAGTAGTGCCTGACTAGGCTAAAACTATAGTGTCTATTCTCACCTTAGGACCTAAACATCCTGTATTGAGACCTAAAGATAAAGAAGTGGTGAGATCTCAAAAATACCACATAATGGCATGCAGCATGTATAAGCACACTGATCAAGGCATACTAGCTTGTTGTGTAGATGAAGACAAGCATGAAAAGTGGTTGCAATTAGCACATGAAGGTACACTACAGCAACATGACTCCAAGATGCTAAGATTAGGTACACCACAACAACATCAGTAAACCGTACAAACTCTACGAAGATGCTAAGATTAGGTGTATATTGTCCAACAATGGAAGTGATTATCCATAGGATGTGCAAAGCATATCGATTTGTAGTACTAGACCTCTAGTGAAACATGCCACTCTCTATCAAGTGTCTTTACTTCTAGATTTGAGCAGACCTTTGGTAGAACTTTTGAGGACAAAAACATTCCCTCAAGAGATGACATTGGCCAAACAAAAGAAATTAGAACAGGAAGCACTTGAATATTCACTCATTGGAGATAATTTGTACAAGTGCGGAAGAGACGGCTAACCTATATTGCATGTCCATGAGAGTGAATACCTCAAGATCTTAGAGACTACTCACCAAGGTGTAGTAGGAGGACATTTTGGGCCAGATCGGGTGATCAAAGCTATACTATTTGTAGGTCTCTGGTGGCCAACACATCACACAGATGCACATACCTATGTAAAGATATGTGATATTTGTCAGTGAACTCAATATCTGATATGCAAAGATGAGATTCCACTAAAACCCATGATGGGAAGGTGTGCATTCTCTAAGTAGGGAATAGACTTTGTAGGTCCTACTAAGCCCCCAGCTAAGATTTCACATACTGAATACATCATTGTTGCCACTAATAATTTGACTAAGTGGTTCAAAGTGAAGACCACAACAAAGAACAATGCTCAAACGATAGCTAAGTTCTTTAGAATGTGTTTACGAGATATGGATTACCAATTGAGTTAGTCAGTGATAAAGGTACACACTTCTTGAATGAATTCATTGATAATATTCTCCAACAATTTTTGGTAGTACATAAGAAGTCTTCTCCCTATCACCTACAAGCTAATGGACAAGCCAAGAGCACACATAAGATTTTATGTAATATGTTGACAAAATTGGTGAACAAGAAACGCTCTGATTGAGATGTATAGACCAGACCAACCATAAATGCTATAATATAGGAGCAGGGACAACAGGCTACACACTATGTACTACCGCATTTGAGGAATACTTCTTACCAAAGTTACAAAACATACAGGGGACCGCGAGAAAACAATTTCAGCCAGACCCGGTGGAACTCAGGTCAATCGGGTGAAGGCATATCTCTTCCACCACCAAGATGCCATTTCTATGGCGAGATTGGACATATCCACAGATATTGTAAAGAGGCGTACAAGTATGATAAACAAAGAAAAGAACAACAGCATCCAATTGCAAATATGGTATATATTTCAACTGTAGATACCCAAGTGGCAGCAATTCAAACACGTCCGACAAGTTACAACTGGCTGCTGAGATTTTTGAGCGAGGCATTCGAGAACAACAGAGAGTTTTTACCAAAGCTAGTACGTGGGCCAGTCAAGAACCAACCGTTTTCCCTGATCTGATATCTATGGTTCAGCAGACAACACCGAATCTACCACCAGAAGAATCGATTCCGGTGAAAGTATTGCCGAAGAGTCCACCGAATTCGGTATCAGGTACGTCAAATTTTGACTTTGTGTGGAACATTTTATCGCAAGCATCTATTACAATACTATTGGAGCAACTGTTAGCTTTGGTTCCGAGTGTACAACAATAATTCCAACAACAAATTAGTCCAGGATCTTTGTGTACAACTGCTACGGCAGCTATGAGTCCAAAAATTGATTCTACGATTGACCATGTTGTTCCTTTAATTACGGTATGGTATAAAAACCACAAAATTACTCAAGTGTTAATTGATGGAGGCTCAGGTATGAATATTCCTACAGCTGCACTTGGTAAACGGTTACGATGGACTCAGATCGAGCCTGTTCAGTTTTTTGTGAGAATGGCGGATCAATCTAGGGTCCATCCAGTGGGTTTGGTACGTGATATACCCATTACCCTTTAGGAAGCGGTGTTCAAGATGATTTTTGTTGTTCTGGAATTACCTGACTCAAGTCTGGACTACAACTTACTATTCAGGAGGCCCTGGCTAAAACAAGTCAAAGTGCTACAGAACTGGTCTGCACACGAACTTATTTTCAAAAGAAATCATCAGAACTATGTAGTACCCTTGGAGGAGATGAAACCTTGCAACCTTCATGCTCGACCTTGTGTGGCCGAACCTGTGCATATGCTAGATGGACTTTCAAATGATAAATAAGAAGCTTTTCTCAATGCTAACCAGGATCAGCTAGCCCTGGGTACAATTGACTTACAAGCGGTGTGGAGGTGATCGCAATCCGGGTGGATCGGGTCCAGTCGTGGCACACACAGGGTGTATGAAGCTAATGAATGTTGGATGGTTTAAGGACATGAAAGTGAAATTAATGTTGAGTATGGAGAAGAGAGAGATGTTGAAATGATTATGGGAATGGGAATGTAGGAGTGCAAGTTAGATTTATGAACATGAATGATAAGAATGAAAGAGAACCATACACACGAATCAAATTTGGAAGGAAGAATGGTCCATTGAAGGAGCTTCTTAAACACTTCCTAATTCTAATCCATATGCATAGTCTTCTTTGGATGATATGTATGCATGACGTGAATACATAAACCAGTTTTGAAAGGAAGAATGGTCCAATATTGGAGCTTCTTATACACTTTCAGAAACTAATCAATATGTATGGGTATGTATGGATTATATGCATGCAAGTGAATTATGATGATAGAGTTTACTCACAAGCTCAAAGAAACATCCTCACTGGTTCAAAGCAATACTGCGGAGCCTTCTCACACATAGAAGAAATAGAAGACATGTAAAAATACTTAAGAGACTGAGAGAGGAGACAAGAGACAAGTGACAAGTGAAATGAATTAAAAGGATTTGAATTAAGATACATGTATAAGATCGTCATGGTACGTCAAGCTAGGCAGTCTACTGCTCAAAGGTGGTTCCGACCCTCAAACCATGACAGTTCAACCGAATGTCACACGTAAGAAGGTGAGTTCCACTCCAGTGACCCTATGTATGTCTAGGCTCGTAACGTCTAACTAAAGAAGTCTAAGACTCATTAAAATCAGCTCTAACTCACTCACACGCTCCACCGAGGGTGAGTCGAGATAGAGATGTTGGTTTCAAGAGCCTATCCTAGATTGGAGTTCTAACTTAAATTTGAAACTAGGTACTATACTCATACTAGCTCACCTTGGATCCTCACTCGCTCAACCGAGGGTGATCGTCTCAAGGAAACCGTAAGCTAGCATGAGCCCTATGGATGCCTAACAATGATGCTCTAGGAGTTTGGAGGGGGGTTTATATAGTTTTTTGAATGAATTTGGGCCCTTGGATCTAGAGAAATCAACTCTCAACTCTAGGATCACTACTTTTGATTACAACCATTTGATTAATCAAATGAATGGCTTGGAATTGTTCTTTCTATCAAATCTAGTATAAAGGAGTGAAATTTAGGCCCCTCATTCTCCACCATTGGATCTGGGGATGATCTGGACCGTCGGATCAGTGCTGACATCAATTCAGATAAGATAAGCCACTATTTTTGGAGAAAAGCTGCATTATTGATCTTTGATTGTCAAAAATTATCTTCTTTTATGGAAAAACTCGTGGATCCTCCTTGCTTTAAGCATAAGTGCATCTCCACCCTTGAATATGAGCTCATCTTGATCGTACAACATGGCTCAATCAGCTTTCGCCATATGTTGGCCCTTCAACCCTTCAATTTGCTTAAACTAGAAAACTGCAGTGATCGTGAAAACTGGACTTTGTGCTCTTTGACCCTCCAAATAGGCTTTGATGAAGATGAAACTTTGTAGGACTATGTTTCCAAAGATCTCCTTCAGGAATATGCAGAAATAACTCCCATCTGAATCTCCCTTGTACAAGTTTGACTACATTTGGAAGCTTGCAAGGTGGCATTAAGGTCTCTAGGAAGCTCTGATGGCCTTGAAAATTTGTACAAATATGTAGCCACATACGATCTCTATACATGCCAAACCATATGGCTAACATAAATTTCTATACAAGAATTTGTAGGGTCAAACTAGAAAAATTACATTTTTACAAAATGAACATAGCATATCAATGTGCTACAAAATCCATTTTCTGCTGAAATTTGGGCTATAGACTGCCTTTGACAATCTTTACAAGTATATGGATTTTCATCTAATTTGGTGATAATGAAATTTTTGCCCTAATTTCCCAACTTTGACCAGCTTTGACCGCTACCATGGACTTTCTTGATTTCTTTGAAACTTTGTATGTGAGCTTCCTTTGACATCCTTGATGCATCCTGGACTTCTTGGGGAATTCCGGCTACCTTCACCAAATATTTTTTTTGTAGGCCTTCACAAGTGAGAGAGGAGCGAAAATCTCGACGACATTCACCCCCACTAAACTTGCGATTCCTCCGGAAGCGCCACTCTAGCATCTGTGAAAAACAAAATGTTCCAGGCATCAAATTCTTTTATAGGCAACATAAGAAACATGGAAGGAAAATTGATTATATGCATGAATAAGTAGGTAACGTGACATGAAGCAAAATTTGCATGAAAGAAAGAATTGAAACAGGCAACATGAATATGCATGAAAAATAGGCAACATATATGCAAATGAACAAACAACATTGGCAACAAGAAAAAAAAAAAACAAGCATCAATATGAAGTGGAAGTGGATGTATTGAGTCGTTTTAAGCATCAGTTCCTCTCATCTTGAAGAAAATTTTGTACCTTTTTCATAAAGAAATCTACCTTAAATATGATTATAAACAAAGATTTAGGATTTTCAAGAGACATCTTTCATCTTTAGCTTATTTTAGATCAACTCCTTTCCTACATAAATATGAATATGCTCTTTCTCTAATAACATGCAAGGAAATCTAACTAAACTCCACTAATGCATAAATCTGCCTATATAGACCGTGATTTATTCTACTATGCCTCTTTATCCTCCTTTGGCTTGCTTTTTTTTTTTTTTGATGATGATGATGATGATTCGGCAACTTTATGGTTAGGATCACTTTTTTTGGGATGGAAAAAGTGTAAACTTCTTGGTGACATGTAGCAACTTTTTTCTTTTTTTTTTGACGGGGAAAAATTAAACCCCGATACAAGGTACAACCATTTTTGATGACGGAGAACAGTCGTTTAAACTCCGATACAAGTGCTGTGAGATGGACTAACGATGTAGAAACATGCAGTAGCAGGAGCTAGGATTTCAACAATTATGCTTTCGATACAGGATACATATGCATGTTTATATATGAAAGTCTTGTCACCAAAATAAACCTCCAAATCTACATGCCCTATCTTTCCACAATCCTAGATTATAAATAATTTCTTGGTAGATAAGTTACTACTTAAGATAAAATTTTACACAAGTAGAGAAATCATCATTTGCCTTTTTTGACTCAAGTGATGTGGATATGCAATGCAATGCAAAGACTGAAAAAAACATGCATGAAACAAGCATGGAAAAAAAATAGAATGAACTTGAAAAAAACCAAAGCAACATGAACTTGAAAAATTAATGATATTTTTATACGTTTCTTTTTTAATTCCTTTTTTTTTTTTTTTTACATGGATACTCCTGTTTATGAATCGGCCTCATTGTTGTCATCTTCTTCAATGTCCTCATCCAAAATGTACTCGTCATTATCACGTTTCTTGAATAGCTTTATCCTTTTACCTGCAATCAAAGTTTTTAGTGCAACACTATTTAATTCACAAAGAGCATACGTACCACTGTTGTTGACTTTTGATACAATGTATGGCCCAAACCACCATTGAGTGAGCTTTTTGCATGCATCATATTGAGAGTCAAATGTACTATCATAAATGAGCACCCAATCTCCTACTTCAATTGGCTTAGGACGCAATCGATGAGTTTTATCAAAATAATGCTTGTTCTTCATTCTAGATTCTCTTAATTTTTCAACAGCATCATCAAGTCTTAATTTACCTTGTTCTAATTGTTTAATACGCAAACTCAAAAAATCATCAGCAGACATGTTTTCAGACCAAGGCAAATTTGACCATGCAGAAATATGAGACTGAATTGGAAACAATGGTTTTTGACAGTACATGAGTTCAGCAGGCATATATCCAGTAGTACGTGTGCATGTCATTCTATCTGCCCAAAGTGCAAAAGGTAAGAATTTAGGCCATTGTTTCATGTCACCATTACATGCTTTAGATATGGCTTTCACAATAGGTGCATGCCCTCTCTCTATTTTACCATTGGCCTCTGGGTTATATGCAGTAGTGATAGACAAACGAATACCGTGATGCTCAAAGAACTCTTTAGCTTCTCTCGCATTTAACTCTCCACAATCGGCAACTACTTTCTCTATGTACCCAAAGCGACTTATGACATCTTCAAGCAAGAATTTGCAAACATTGTAAGTGGTCTTAGATCGTAGTGCACGTCCCTCTACATGATTAGTTAAGTCTTCTCTTGCAAGTACAATATAACGCATTTTGTCGATACCTTTAGGCATAGTTACAAGATCTACTACCCACTTGTAGTGAATACAAGGTGGATAAGTAGGATGCAACGGATCTCTATGTTTGACTGATGAATGAAGTTGACAAGTAGAACATGTAGAAACATAGCTACTAATGTCAACATACATCCTAGGCCAATAATAGGTACTTCTAATTTTTTCATATATTCCAAAAAATCCTTTATGAACTGCCCATAATGTCTCATGCATTTCCTTCATTACTTGCAATTGAAGACCTCTCTTTCCTAAGACTCGTTGTGGATTCTTAACCTTACCCTTAGCATGTCTCCAAAGATAACCATTACATAGGAAAAAGTTATAAGCTCGTTTCCTAATCTTACGGAATCTATTCGTAGTCCAGCTAGGTAATGGTTGTAGTGTACTGAGATACTTTCCTATGTCTCTCCATTCATCTTCGTACTCAGACTCATGAAATTTCTCATACTCATATATATGTGGAACATAGTCAACTAAATTCACATTCTTTATTAGATCACTTTCAAGATCATCATCAAATCTAGCTCTCGATAACATATCAGCAACTGAGTTTGACTTACCTGAAATATGAACTAACTCAGGATTTATGAACTTAATATATGAGATCCATCTAAGCATGGCTATATCAAGAGATGAACAATTGGCTATCATGCCAATGAGAGGCAAACAATCAGTCTCAACTTTGACATTTGCACCAATGAAATGTTCTTTGTCTGTTTTCAAAGCTGTTACCATACCTCATAGTTCTCGTTTGATCTGTGGATATTTTCGTTGTGTTTCATGTAGAATTTTGGCACCAAACCTAATTGCATATCTATTCCCTTCACTATCATCTTGACTTATGACCCAACCTATACCAATAGGACTAGTATCAACAGTCAATATAATAGGTTTGTTAGCAGAATAGTCTACACGCTTAAGGATGGGAGCTTCAAGCAATAATTTCTTCAATTTACGCATAGCTTGAGTGTGTTTGTCAGTCCAAATAAATTCTCGTTTCTTACATGTTTCAGAAATCTTGCTAATGGCATCAACTTTTTGTGGGTATGGCTTTCGACCATAATGGCCACATAAATGTCCAACAATAAGCACCTCATTGACACCAAAAACAAATTTCTCTATGGAAAATGTGAGACCTACCTCTTCAAATCGTTGAAATATTCTTTCACAATCAGAGATATGGTCAAGAACAAATTTACGACATCCAGATGAATCTAAAGTAATGTCCTTTACACGTTCCTCACTCCCTTTAATTGGAATATCATCAATGAATGGCATAGTTATATGAGGGATAAAATCATGTAAGACCATATTCATAGCACTCATCATATGAGCCATAGAATTAGTCGCTCCTTGAGGTAAAGTACACATTCGCACTAAGCCTAAAGGAGTTTTCATTGTGGTTATGTCACGACTATCAATTGCTAATTGGAATTGGTCATATCCCGAATATAAATCACCCATTGAATAGATAGAATGTCCTGAAAATGATTCAGCAAACTCATCTACAATGGGTCCTGTTCCTACATTCCTTATGGTGACTTTATTGACAGGTTGGAGATCTTGAATAAAACGTAGTTTCCCATTCTTTTTAGGCACAGTGAACCATCTGTTTGAGTAAGGTGCAAAAGATAGCTCTAAAATTCTCATGTTTATCTTCTCCTTAAGTAGTTTCATAAGCTCAGGTAAGTGAGCCTTTGGAACATGTATAGGACGAAGATTCCATGGAATATGTGGAATAGTAAAGATTATCATGGGTGCAACTAGCTTAGGATCTACACAACCAATCTCATGAGGATACATAGTAAAGGCTTTTCCATGGCTCCGTATAACTCTCTCAACTTTATCTCTCTCTGCTGGCAAAAGAAAGTCATCATCTCTACCAATTTTCACATGTTTGATTGTCTCATCCGTGAATTTATGTCCTATGTTTTTCTTATCCCGAAGAATTGGATCATTTTTCACATCAATAATTTTTTCATTACTTCCTTGAGGTAATGGTTGAGCTATGGGTATGATTTTTTTGTCTACAGTTTTGTACTTTGTTTCAACTAAGGCATCATGTGTTTGGTTAAATTTTGAGCACTTGTCAACATTGAGAGCATACTCTTGGATTAGAGCATACTCATCAAGGGAAGAAAGAAGAATAATATGGGAATTAGAATTTTGTTGAAGACATAACTCTAACTCCTCAAGAGTAGAGAAACAATGAGATGTTTCAATCACATGCTCAATGTTCTCATCATGTTCCATGATTTTGTTGTTTTTATAATTTTTTTGGGTTTTTTGGATAAAAGACTTGGACAATTGACTCTTACGAAGAAAATCTAATCTAGAATGTGGAAAACAAAGTGACAAACTATTGTACATGTTGGTTGGATGCGAGATGTCAAACCAATATCCACTGTTGTCCCGCTCAACAATGGATTCTATCCGAAATTTTGATCATATGTAGCTCCAAACATGAATCGAGGTGCACAATCACTACAAGCATGCTCATGACCCTGAGTAACAATAGGTTTCTTTCTAATTGACAATCAATTCCTAGGATGATTCACTCCTACCGTCATGACTTGAAGTGATTGCATTCCATCCTTAGACTTAAATCTAGCATAGGTAGACCCATCATCCATGGCTTTAGTTTCCATACGACTCTCACAAATAAAGGGTTGACCTAAGAGAACTTCATAGGAGCAATTATCTTGTTTAAAAAAGTGAAACTCTTCTGTGATTCCTCCTATGGATATGGGCACACTAGCACAAGCTCCATATAGGGTACCTACACCATTATCTACAGTTCTCATACGCCATCCACAATCTTTATCTATGGGCCATCGAAACTTATCATAGACTTCTCTTGAAATCACATTGATTTCAGAGCCCGAATCTACTAATGCATTTACAGTGATAGTGTTCTTATCATTTCCTATTTTAACATGCATCTCTGATGTACCTCTAAACCAAAATGTTCTTTTAAAGTGACTTTCAGGATTGTTTTCATGATTTTCATGGTCAGGTTGAATAGGTCCTAAGAAATTTTTATTAACATTTACTTCATCATCATCAAAGTCCTCTTCATCAGATTCATCAAAGTTTAAGGCTTCATTCATAGCTTGATCTTGATCTAGAGAATCTTGCATCTCAGTATCTAGATTAAGTGGAAACCTCTTCCTTTTAATTAGGCCGATAAAGTTATCTTTAAAAACAGGTTTTGCAATAGAGAAAACTTGTTCTAAAGACATAGTCACTTGACTCTTAAGCAAAATGTCATCTAAAATCTCCATAGGATCTATTTTTCTCTCAATTTCTGAAATCAAGATGGCTTTAGGTTTTCTCTTTGGTTTCTTTTGTTTTTGCTCAGGGTCTTGTTTTTGTTCATGTTCTCGTGTTTGGTCTTCAGTTTGTTTTGATTGTTCTTGTTTATCTAAAGGCTTTAGTTCTGTTTTTCTTTGCTTTGTCTTCTTCCCTTTTTGTTTCTCCTCTTGTTTTTGTTCATTGGGTTGTGATTCTTGTTTTTTATCTTTAGATTGTGATGTTTCTCCCTGCTCTATGATTGTTTCTATTCCCTCTGAGGTTTGTTTTCATGTCACTCTTCTTTCACTAGGCTCAGCTTCATCTCTTTTTCGTTTTTCTTCTACATTGGATATGTGAGAAATAAGAGATTGATCTTCTATTGGTGATTCCCAAGCCGTTATTCTCCTAATCTCATCTTGTGCTCTTACTAAAGCCTCTATGGAAAAATCACCTTCCTTTGTGGGTTTACTTGATTCCACTTGTTCATCAAGAGCTTCTAGTTTCACTCCTCTAGTTCCTACATCCGTTATGGTTATATTTTCATAGTGATTTTTCATTCCTCCCTTACCATAATTTCCTTGCAAAGGTAGCCTAGATCGATAGTCACAGATTTTCTTGTCTATGTCTATTACTAGTCGTTGCTCCTTAGCAGCCTTCAATAGTTCACAATCTCTCAAAAAGTGCTCTAACGAATCACACCAAGGACACCTACGAGGGCCACGCACAAAACCATTTTGATTTTGAGGATTTTGATTAACTTATGGTGGGAAATTTTGAAACTGAGGATTTTGTTGATAAGGTATTGCTTGAACATGATAATTAGGATTTTCAAAAGGCAATTGATGTATTTGAGGAGCTTGGGGAGCAACATGTGGTACTTGAGGTGCAAGAGGAGCTTCCATATTATACGGTTGATGATTTTGAAAATTTTGATTTTGAGGATTTTGAAAAGCTATTTGAGAAGCTTGAGGATACATGTTTTGATACATTTGAGGATTTTGCACATGAGGATGAGGATTTTGCATTGAAGGATTATGCATTGGAGGAACTTGATATGCTTGAGTAGGAGCTACCTGTGGATTTTGATTGGTAGCTATAACATGTTGATTAGGCTCTTGAAAAGTCATTGGGTTCATTTGATTTTGGAAAGTTTTGGTGTAATTAGATTGTAAAGCATCTATAGTCTTCGCCAAATTGGATTGTGTAGCAATAAGACTTTCCATTTGCTTAGTGAGAATTTGCACTTGAGATTGTTCAACTACACTTTTATTTGGCTCTACTTTAAAACCTTGAGTAGGCTCCATCATTTGAGGAATAGGAGTAGAGTCAAAAAGCATAGCATGGGATTGTTCTCTAACTTGCTCCTTAGTTTGTGGAAGGCTAGCTTGAGGAAGACTAGTTTGCTCATAAAGCATGGATTGTCTTTGATGTCTATGGGCTACAGCCTCTACTACTTTACGCACTTTTTGCCAACTGTCAGTAAGACCATAGCGCTTATCTGGTTCTTCTAATCGCCGTTCAACTTCCCTACGAGTTTCAGGATGAAGAAGCTTAAGAAAATTGATCACAAGATCAGGTTCCAAAGTTATCTTATCCTCATCAGGAAGTTGTTCATAGCGTCTAATATACTCATTTTGTAAGGGAGTAATAGAGCTACTAGGCTTTGGAGAATTGACCCATCGTAAGAATCCATCTCGATTATGTTGGCTATAATCTTCAAGATAGACTTCTTTGAGCATCTCCTTTCTAAAATCACTCCAAGGAAGACTATCATATTTAGTGACACGGTTTATGATAGAGCTATCAACAATTTGTTCAAAGAATGATATCAAAAGATCTTCGGAAGACCAAAAATCATAGCTTGCTCTTCAAACAAATCTAAGTAGCTTGTTATGTTGATGCCATTGAATTTTCGCTTCTCTCTCAACATAGAAGAGACTATTCTTTGGCCTTGTTTCTCAACAATAAGGGATTTGAATCCTTCCTCCATCTTATGTGAATAAGCAAGTGATGCACGATGCTCTAGATCTCTCACAAATGTGTTTACTTCACGATGAAGATATGCATGATATTGTGAGAAATCCAGTGCAACACTCAAGACTGATGATGATGAAATGATAAGGATAAAAAATATGAAACAAAGGATATGGATCACAACCTCCCAACAAGATCAGAAGCAAATGCCACGAAGCGTTTCACGTCGGGTTCAAATGTGGAGGTGATCGCAATCCGGGTGGATCGGGTCCGGTCGTGGCACACATAGGCTATATGAAGCTAATGAATGTTGGATGGTTTAAGGACATGAAAGTGAAATTAATGTTGAGTATGGAGAAGAGAGAGATGTTGAAATGATTATGGGCATGGGAATGTAGGAGTGCAAGTTAGATTTATGAACATGAATGATAAGAATGAAAGAAAACCATACACACGAATCAAATTTGGAAGGAAGAATGGTCCATTGAAGGAGCTTCTTAAACACTTCCTAATTCTAATCCATATGCATAGTCTTCTTTGGATGATATGTATGCATGACGTGAATAGATGGAATCCTTACACATAAACCAGTTTTGAAAGGAAGAATGGTCCAATATTGGAGCTTCTTATACACTTTCAGAAACTAATCAATATGTATGGGTATGTATGGATTATATGCATGCAAGTGAATTATGATGATAGAGTTTACTCACAAGCTCAAAGAGACATCCTCACTGGTTCAACGCAATATTGCGGAGCCTTCTCATACATAGAAGAAATAGAAGACATGTAAAAATACTTAAGAGACTGAGAGAGGAGACAAGAGACAAGTGACAAGTGACATGAATTAAAAGGATTTGAATTAAGATACATGTATAAGATCGTCGTGGTACGTCAAGCTAGGTAGTCTACTGATCAAAGGTAGTTCGGACCCTCAAACCATGACAGTTCAACCGAATGTCACACGTAAGAAGGTGAGTTCCACTCCAGTGACCCTATGTATGTCTAGGCTCATAACGTCTAACTAAAGAAGTCTAAGACTCATTAAAATCAGCTCTAACTCACTCACACGCTCCACCGAGGGTGAGTCGAGATAGAGATGCTGATTTCAAGAGCCTATCCTAGATTGGAGTTCTAACTTAAATTTGAAACTAGGTACTATACTCATACTAGCTCACCTTGGATCCTCACTCACTCAACCGAGGGTGATCGTCTCAAGGAAACCGTAAGCTAGCATGAGCCCTATGGATGCCTAACAATGATGCTCTAGGAGTTTGGAGGGGGGTTTATATAGTTTTTTGAATGAATTTGGGCCCTTGGATCTAGAGAAATCAACTCTCAACTCTAGGATCACTACTTTTGATTACAACCATTTGATTAATCAAATCAATGGCTTGGAATTGCTCTTTCTATCAAATCTAGTGTAAAGGAGTGAAATTTAGGCGCCCTCATTCTCCACCATTGGATCTGGGGATGATCTGGACCGTCGGATCAGTGCTGACATCAATTCGGATAAGGTAAGCCACTATTTTTGGAGAAAAGCTGCATTATTGATCTTTGATTGTCAAAAATTATCTTCTTTTATGGAAAAACTCGTGGATCCTCCTTGCTTTAAGCATAAGTGCATCTCCACCCTTGAATATGAGCTCATCTTGATTGTACAACATGGCTCAATCAGCTTTCGCCATGTGGTGGCCCTTCAACCCTTCAATTTGCTTAAACTAGAAAACTGTAGTGATCGTGAAAACTGGACTTTGTGCTCTTTGACCCTCCAAATAGGCTTTGATGAAGATGAAACTTTGTAGGACTATGTTTCCAAAGATCTCCTTCAGGAATATGCAGAAATAACTCCCATCTGAATCTCCCTTGTACAAGTTTGACTACATTTGGAAGCTTGCAAGGTGGCATTAAGGTCTCTAGGAAGCTCTGATGACCTTGAAAATTTGTACAAATATGTAGCCACATATGATCTCTATACATGCCAAACCATATGGCTAACATAAATTTCTATACAAGAATTTGTAGGATCAAACTAGAAAAATTACATTTTTACAAAATGAACATAGCATATCAATGTGCTACAAAATCCATTTTCTGCTGAAATTTGGGCTATAGACTACCTTTGAAAATCTTTACAAGTATATGGATTTTCATATAATTTGGTGATAATGAAATTTTTGCCCTAATTTCCCAACTTTGACCAGCTTTGACCGCTACCATGGACTTTCTTGATTTCTTTGAAACTTTGTATGTGAGCTTCCTTTGACATCCTTGATGCATCCTGGACTTCTCGGGGAATTCCGACTACCTTCACCAAATATGTTTTTTGTAGGCCTTCACAAGTGAGAGAGGAGAGAAAATCTCGACGACAGCGGTTGTAGATAATTGGAATCCAGCAGTTTGTACGGTAGTTCTCTTTACCGAAGAACTGGACCCAATTTTGGATCAAGTTTTGAATGCCACAAATTTACATCAATTATTACAATCGCTAGAGGATATATCCATGCCCCGACAAATTTGTGTATCGGAAGATCATCTCATCACCTGCACTTTGGGAAATGAGGTTACACCGCGACCAGTCAAGCTTAAGGCTGGGTTACCGGAAACTGTTCAAAATGATCTACTACAATTGTTGGGAGAGTTTCAAGATGTATTCGCTTGGGATTATCGAGATATGAAAGTGTCAGACCCTCGCATCTATCAACACCGTGTGATGCTAAAAACCGGATATGCATCCAATCAAACAACCGAGTTATCACATGAACCCCAATTATGCTGCTCAAGTGAAAGCTGAATTGGATCGCTTCCTGAAAGTAGGTTTCATTGTCCCCATTGAGCATGCAAAATGGATCTCGCCTATTGTCATTGTCCCAAAGAAGACCAAGCAGTTGTGTATTTGTGTGGATTGCCGAAAATTAAATGCGGTGACCGTGCCTGATCCTTTCCCACTTCCCTTTTCGAATACGATGCTCGATGATGTTGTTGGACAAGAAATGTATTCCTTTTTGGATGGTTATAGTGGCTATAATCAAGTGCGCAAGGCCAAAATGGATATACCAAAGACTGCGTTTATTACAAACTGGGGTGTATATGCATGTACAGTCTATCTCCGCAATGCTCCTAGTACCTTCCAACAATGCATGCAGGAAATTTTTTCCCCTACTTAACCACCTTTATGCGGGTGTATCTGGATGATTTTTTGTTATCTGGTGACGCATCGACTCACCTCTATCACTTACTGTGCTGCTTTTCTAAGTTTAGGGAGTTTCGTTTGTGCTTAAATCCCAGCAAGTCGGTCTTTTCAGTTTCCTATGGCAAATTGCTTGGTCATATTATTTCACAGCAAGGTATTCAAGTAGACCCAGATAAAGTGCAAGCCATGTTGAAGGCTCTTGCCCCTACGACACCAAAAGAAGTTATGGGATTCCTTGGACAAATACACTGGCATGGATGGCATCTCCGGTGGCTTGCACATTTAGCTATACCCCTGATATCAGTTGATTACTAGTAATCCCTGGCAGTTTGTGTGGACTGAGGAGTGCCAAATTGCCTTTGATTGACTGAAAATACTCTTAACCCAGGCTCCTATATTGCAAGCACCAAACTGGTAGCTTCCATTCCATGTTTTTGTGAATGCATTGATGGAGAGTGTTAATCTCCAAAAGAACAACCTACTCTTGAATCTAGAGCACCTCTATATCAAGAGTAAGTCAAAACCTTCACTAAATTATAAGTCCAATCTCCAAATTATCAAATTTGAGAAAATCTGTGAAGAAGATAAAACACAGAAAAGTCTGCTGCAGAATTTCTTCACATTGACTTATCAAACATGTAAAGTTTTTTATGAAACTTTGTACGAATCATCTCCTAGAGATTGCGCATCACCTCCAAGTTGAATTACTTCAAAAGCTTTAGTATAACTTGAGAACTTGACTTCACAAGTTACCTATGTCTGAATCTGCACTTCTGAAAAGTCGATTTAGACACCCCTAACTTCTTAACTTCAATTCTCTCAGTACAAAACCCGTTTAAGCAAATGCTTCTAGCCACGAGTAGATCACCTTCCAACTTAAAGATTAAGTGCTTGCTTGCACAAAACTTTAAACTATGGAGTGAGAACTGACCAAAAGATTAAACTCAAAATTTGCGCCTGTTTCAGAGAACTGTAGACATTCAACACATATGAATGTTCCTACTAACAATTCTCCTAGCCTGTTTACAATTAGACTCTGAAATTCAGGTCACAGGCTCATTAACTAACAACTTAGATATCCTCAAAAGGATTTCACAATTGATCAAACACAAAAGGAGTAGACATGGAAAGATCAGGTGCAATATTTCTTCATTAACTCAGAAAATTACAACTGAGTGATGAGAGCTAACTCAACTAACTTTTCTCTATCTCATGACTTCTAACCTCCTCAATCTTGGCTTCTACATATGCTCTCATACATGCCCCGACTTTTCTCAAAGTATTTATAGATAATTTGTACAAGATTCTTACTCAAACAAAGATCTGAGTCACCTATGACTATACTAATGTACATATGTGTACACTTCTCTTATCCTCTGAATATGTCTTTCTTCCCAGCTTCAATGGTTGATTCTTCCTTCACTCTTTAACCTTCCAAGCCTTCAATTGGTGATTGGTCTGCACCAACATGCATCAGACAGTGCAATCGGTAGTGTGCTCATGCAACAACAGGATAAGTGGTTCTGCCATGTTTATTATGCTAGTCGATGATTAGCGTGTGCTGAACAGAATTATTCTGTCACTTACCACGAATGCCTGGGTTAAGTTTATTCAGTGCAAAAATTCCGACACTATTTACTGGGATGACCCTTTACTTTTCATGTGGACCATGCAGCTCTAGTTTATCTTGTCCATCAGCAACATTTAGGGGTCAGATTAACCAGATGGCTGCTATTGCTGCAAGAATTTGATTATGAGGTTGTACATCATCTGGGGACAGCACATGCTCTGGCTGATTCCATATCTTGGCTTCATTCCGGTGAACTTCCCGACGGAATTGATGATACTACTCCTGCTATCTATGCGACTTCTAGGATGATTGTTAGGAGCTCCCTCTGGCACCTTCTTATTATGATACTCTTATGATCTTTCTCACGAATGGAAGCTCCCCGACTAATACTTCTACTCATTGTAAACTGGCAATGTATAGCCAATGATTTAGGATCATTGTAGGAAAGTTGTATTACATGGATCCATCTGGTGCACTCTTACATTGTATCCCTCCCCATGAAGTTCCTTCAGTTATTGATATGGCCCATTCTACTCCTTATGGTGGTCATTTTTCGATTGATCTTACTTATCGGAAAGTTCTACACAATGGCTTATGGTTGCCCACTATGCAGCGTGACATTGCTGCTTCTGTCAAACAGTCTGATGCTTGCCGACGATCGAGGCAGCCTTTACAACGGCATCATTTTCTGTGGCAGCCTGTCTCTCCCCTTGAGCCTTTTCAAAAGTGGGGCCTGGATTTCATTGGTCCCATTACACCTCCTACTACGGTTACTAATAATCGATATATAATTACTTGTATTGATTATGTTACTCAATGGGCTGAAGCTTGGGCTTTACGGTGCTTACCATACTACTTACAAAGTGGCTATAGGCAATATGCCTTTTAAATTGGCATATGGATTGGAGGCCATTGCACCCATGGAGTTGGTGGTACCCAGTCTTAGGCTGGCATTGGATCACAAGCTATTACCGAAAGAGTCATTTCCTTTCCAGTTGGATGTGTTGCGATCTTTGGATGAACAACGTCATGAAAGTTTACTGATGCTGCAAGAACTGCAACTGCGGCAAGCTAAGACACATGATCGAGTTCTCTGGACTCTTGTTTTTACCAAAGGACAATTAGTTATGTTCTATAATGCTAAATATAATCATGCAGCGGGCAAGTTTAAGCTTTGGTGGTTTGGTCCCTACCATATTGCACATCAGGTGGGACCAGCTACTTTTTGGTTATCCACTTTAACTGGTACTCTTCTACCTAAATCCATAAATGGGTTGAAACTTCCTCTCTATTATGACACGCCTTCCTCATCTTAATTACTTATTGGTATTTTTATTATTTGTTCAATTAATGGCTCTGTTATCGCCTCAGTTCTCTTTCCGTTACACACATTTCGATTGATCGTTTGACCGTCAAATTCCTGTTTTATTACATAACCATGATTAGCCGCCTCACTACATGTTTGGGATTTTGTTAATGTGTGAATGTCATCATTATGCATCCATGTTCCCAACCATTGGTGATGATTGGTTCATTATGTTGCTTGCCATGGAAGCCTTAGCAAACATCACCATCTTCCGTGCTTGCCTCGCTCCTGATTTAAGCGAGTTTTTTTGAGCACGAGGGGTCTTAGCGTTCGCAAAATTGCCATGGCATTCGGTCGAATGTCACCCATTGTTTGCTCAAATCATCTCTGCTATAGACGACATTCCCCATACAAAGACGTGTTGGCCGATTACTTGTCTCAACCTGCGCATTGTTACACACACATACACACAAACATACATACACATACACTCACATGCATACATACACATACATATGCATACATACATACACACATGCATAAACACACATACAACATAACAATACGCATACACACACACACTCACATATAGGTATATACATACACACACATGCCCACAAACACATACACACATATACATTAACACACATACACAAACACATACGCACACATATGCATACACACATATATGCACACACATACACATACAAGCACACACACACACATACAATCACGTACACACATATACATACACACACATACACTCACAACATGCATACATACACACACATACACTCACAACATGCATACATACACACATATACAGAAACACACAAACACACACATATACACACACATACATAACAAACACAAACATTCCCATACACACACATACATATACACACAGACATGCACATATACACCCACACATACACACACATACACTCACATACACATACACACACACACACACGTACATGCACGTTGTCGTGAAGATCGGAAGGCTCGGTTGGTGGATCAATTCTACCACCAAATCAACGGCGCACTCGGGGTGCTTCGAGCAATCTCATGTGCAATGAAGACTCAAAGAATAAATACAAACTTAGTAAAGTATTATGATCAAAATCAAAGACTTGTCATATAATGAAGAGCTCTGGAAATACTTATCATACTTTGAAAGCCCTTTCATATCATAACTCAATCAAACTTGGTCAATTAACCAATTAAATCAATGTGAATCAATTCCTAAACAATATCTATTTGTCTTCAAAGTTATGCACATACTCATTTCTTTCTTTATCATCAATTTAGGTCTTAAGTTTTTAGTCAGTTTCAGAGGATTTGATCATAAACCTCAATATTAATGTATTCATTAACTAAACGATTTTTGTTTCCCTCAAGTGGCATGCAATGTTATGATGCATATAAAGATGTGCACAGAAAACATATCCGAACATTATGAACTATCACATATGACAAAAAATTCAGGAAGTAAACACATTGAGTGTAGTGTGAGAATAAGAGAGAAATACCGTTAATTCCAATTACTCTGTGCAATCAAATCAGATTACACAGTGTGTATATAGCAAAAATTATCATGAATTAAACAATAATCAATATCACCGCTACAACTACCACCGCTAGAATCATTTTGATCACGAGTACAAATTTTGCTATTTTTATATGCAACATCATTTGCTTGTGAGCTACATGTTTTTCGTCTCCGATCATGTAGAGACTTTGAAAAAATTGTGCAGTCCAGACCAAATAGAAAGAGGACACAACATAATGTCTCCATCTTAGCTCCATGGCCATGTCAATTTAAAAAAGGGAGTTTATCCTTTCAAGAAGCATGATTGCCGCTCACGTCCATGAGGATGTTTCCTTGTCATCCTCTCATCTTGTATGATCTATTAATTTCTTTTCATTCAATAAGGGTTGAATAGTATGAACATATTGACAATGATATCACAATGTAACGTCCACCATGTCTTCACTTGGTTATTGATCTTCAAGCTTCCTCTTCTTCTTCTTTGTGATGTTCATTTTCTCTTTTTTCTATTAAGCACTTTGAGAGAGAAGATCTCTCTGACCTCCACCCCCACAAAACCTGCAGAGCATCTTGATGGGCCAACCTGAAATCCAATAATAAATAGTATCAAATCCTTTTAAAAATGATCAAATCATATTTATCAACCTTTCATGCCAGTACAAGGTGCCATTGTATGCGAGCTTGAGAATGTGCTTTCTGGGCATACAAGTGCAAAAGGAGAAGCAACTTGAGGTTGGATCATTCTCAACCCCTCTATCCATTCCTAGCCTAGGCTAAGTACAGATAGAGGTATTGATTAATTAGGGTTATGCTAGGCACGACTAGAGTACAAGAACCCTAACTACCCAAGTGCAAGCATAAATAGGTTACATTTGTGAAAAAACCCTAAAGAGAAAGGAGATAACTGGAGCGATAAAACTTCAAGCGCATTAATACTCAAGTATTCCCTGCAACGAGAACTTATTGGATAAGAAGTGACAGCCTAAGCTAGTGTCAATCATACTGTTATGTCGTGGGTCCAGCAGTTAAGTGGTTACCCCTATGTTCTAAGTTTAGAAATGAGTGACTCTGAGATGTCGTATAGCATGGAGAGACCTGTAGGTAGCTCAGAAGTGGCATACCTAGAAAAACTAGAAGGACCTTACAAGACTAAACTAGAATACATCAAGACCAACCAATTAGGTGCTCACATCTATGAGGACGGTCTAATAAGATCGATTGTCCAAATTAAAAACTCAGATCAACCTATTGGACTAGAACACGAAGGAGTCAAATTTGAAAATGGATCATACATTGATAAAGAAGGGACTATGTATGTAGTCACTAACCAACCAGATAGGACAGACGAATTTGGAAATGTAATCCGAGAGACTGAAATGGGTGACATAGAGCAAGGGAATTCAGGAAGACAGCTAAGAACCCCAAGGGGTAAGTCGTTCTTAACCAGGATACTCACACTAGACTGGGTTCCCCAGGATAAGAAAGGTGTAGAGTTTCTTTGGAATAGAGAGATTGGCTTTTGCTATCGAGCGGGGCATATTTGGTTCTCGGATAATGCCATTTTTGGGCTTAACCAATGCTCCAGCTGCCTTTCAGAGGCTGATGTGCCATGTCTTTATAGAGTTCTTGTGTAAAAACCTGGAAGTCTATTTTGATGATCTCTGCACTCATTCCAACATCAGACAAACACATATACTGGAGCTTAGGCAAATCTTTGACAAATGAAGAGAATATCAGGTCTACCTAAACCCAAAAATGCATGTTTTCATAGTCAGGCAAGGCAAGATTCTAGAACACATAGTGTCAAAGAATGGCATATCCATGGATGAGGAGAAAGTTAGAGCTATTGTAGAGCTACCTAGGCCAAAGAATGTCAAGGAGGCACAAGCTTTCATGGGGCATTACGGATATTATCGACGTTTCATTCACATGTATGCAATCATTGCAAAGCTTTTTTACTCCCTTTGGACTAACTTTGAGTTGATAGATGAATGTGAGAACTCCTTCAACGAGCTTAAATGATGATTGTGTTCAGCACCAATCTTGACTACACCAAATTGGAACAAGTCATTCCATGTTTATGTTGATGCATCCAATTACACAATTGGGTGTGTACTAGCACAACCGACTGGTGAAGTTAATATGGATCTTCCAATTGTGTATGCCATTACACAGTTGAATGGGAATGAACGAAATTATACCACTATTGAAATAGAAGTATTAGGCATAGTATATGCAGTTAAGAAGTTTAGACATTATTTGCTTGCAAATAAGTTTAAATTTTTTAGAGACCATCAAGCACTATTATATCTAATGAAAAAACCTTGCAGTATTGGCCGATTAGTAAGATGGTTCCTCTTATTACTGGAGTATGACTTTGAAGTTGTGGTTAGGACAGGTAGGACTCACCTCAAGGTGGATCACCTTTCTAGAATAACTTTAGAAGAGTCCCCTCAAGGCGTGTGAGATGACCTTCCTGATGCTTATTTGTTCAATCTCAAAGTAGTGCCTCACTAGGCTAAAACTATAGTGTCTATTCTTACCTTAGGACCTAAACATCCTCTTATGAGACCTAAAGATAAAGAAGTGGTGAGATCTCAAAAATACCACATAATGGCATGCAGGATGTATAAGCACACTCATCAAGGCATACTAGCTTGCTGTGTAGATGAAGACAAGCATGAAAAGTGGTTGCAATTAGCACATGAAGGTACACTACAGCAACATCACTCCAAGATGCTAAGATTAGGTACACTACAGCAACATCACTCAACCCTACAAACTCTACGAAGATGCTAAGATTAGGTGTATATTGTCCAACAATGGAAGTGATTATCCATAGGATGTGCAGAGAATATCGATTTGTAGTACTAGACCACTAGTGAACCATGCCACTCACTATCAAGTGTCTTTACTTCTAGATTGGAGCACACCTTTGGTAGAACTTTTGAGGAAAAAAACATTCCCTCAAGAGATGACATTGGCCAAACAAAAGAAATTAGAACAGGAAGCACTTGAATATTCACTCATTGGAGATAATTTGTACAAACGGGGAAGAGATGGCTATCCTATATTGTGTGTCCATGAGAGTGAATACCTCAAGATCTTAGAGACTACTCACCAAGGTGTAGCAGGAGGACATTTTGGGCCAAATCAGGTGATCAAAGCTATACTATTTGTAGGTCTTTTGTGGCCAACACATCACACGGATGCACATACATATGTAAAGATATGTGATATTTGTCAGTGAACTCAATATCTGATACGTTGTGGAGGTGATCGCAATCCGGGTGGATCGGGTCCGGTCGTGGCACACACAGGGTGTATGAAGCTAATGAATGTTGGATGGTTTAAGGACATGAAAGTGAAATTAATGTTGAGTATGGAGAA
Organism: Ceratopteris richardii; assembly: GCA_020310875.1. Taxonomy (NCBI): domain Eukaryota; kingdom Viridiplantae; phylum Streptophyta; class Polypodiopsida; order Polypodiales; family Pteridaceae; genus Ceratopteris; species Ceratopteris richardii. The sequence continues at coordinate 120,470,507 of CM035416.1, read as the reverse complement.
GAGAGAGATGTTGAAATGATTATGGGAATGAGAAAGTAGGAGTGCAAGTTAGATTTATGAACATGAAAGTTAAGAATGAAAGAGAACCATACACACGAATCAAATTTGGAAGGAAGAATGGTCCATTGAAGGAGCTTCTGAAACACTTCCTAATTCTAATTCATATGCATAGTCTTCTTTGGATGATATGTATGCATGACGTGAATAGATGGAATCGTTACACATAAACCAGTTTTGAAAGGAAGAATGGTCCAATATTTGAGCTTCTTATACACTTTCAGAAACTAATCAATATGTATGGCTATGTATGGATTATATGCATGCAAGTGAATTATGATGATAGAGTTTACTCACAAGCTCAAAGAAACATCCTCACTGGTTCAACGCAATACTGCGGAGCCTTCTCACACATAGAAGAAATAGAAGACATGTAAAGATACTTAAGAGACTGAGAGAGCAGACAAGAGACAAGTGACAAGTGACATGAATTAAAAGGATTTGAATTAAGATACATGTATAAGATCGTCGTGGTACGTCAAGCTAGGCAGTCTACTGATCAAAGGTGGTTCCGACCCTCAAACCATGACAGTTCAACCGAATGTCACACGTAAGAAGGTGAGTTCCACTTCAGTGACCCTATGTATGTCTAGGCTCGTAATGTCTAACTAAAGAAGTCTAAGACTCATTAAAACCAGCTCTAACTCACTCACACGCTCCACCGAGGGTGAGTCAAGATAGAGATGCTGGTTTCAAGAGCCTATCCTAAATTGGAGTTCTAACTTAAATTTGAAACTAGGTACTATACTCATACTAGCTCACCTTGGATCCTCACTCGCTCAACCGAGGGTGATCGTCTCAAGGAAACCGTAAGCTAGCATGAGCCCTATGGATGCCTAACAATGATTCTCTAGGAGTTTGGAGGGGGGTTTATATAGTTTTTTGAATGGATTTGGGCCCTTGGATCTAGAGAAATCAACTCTCAACTCTAGGATCACTACTTTTGATTACAACCATTTGATTAATCAAATCAATGGCTTGGAATTGTTCTTTCTATCAAATCTAGTGTAAAGGAGTGAAATTTAGACGCCCTCATTCTCCACCATTGGATCTGGGGGTGATCTGGACCGCCGGATCAGTGCTGACATCATTTTGGATAAGATAAGCCAATATTTTTGGAGAAAAGTTGCATTATTGATCATCTTTTATGGAAAAACTCGTGGATCCTTCTTGCTTTAAGCATAAGTGCATCTCCACCCTTGAATATGATCTCATCTTGATCGTACAACATGGCTCAATCAGCTTTCGCCATGTGGTGGCCCTTCAACCCTTCAATTTGGTTAAACTAGAAAACTGCGGTGATCTTGAAAACTGGACTTTGTACTCTTTGACCCTCCAAATAGGCTTTGATGAAGATGAGACTTTGTAGGACTATGTTTCCAAAGATCTCCTTCAGGAATATGCAGAAAAAACTCCCATCTGAATCTCCCTTGTACAAGTTTGACTACATTTGGAAGCTTGCAAGGTGGCATTAAGGTGTCTAGGAAGCTCTGATAGCCTTGAAAATTTGTACAAATATGTAGCCACATATGATCTTTATACATGCCAAACCATATGGCTAACATAAATTTCTATACAAGAATTTGTAGGGTCAAACTAGAAAAATTACATTTTTCTGCTGAAATTTGGGCTATAGACTGCCTCTGACAATCTTTACAAGTATATGAATTTTCATCTAATTTGGTGACAATGAAACTTTTGCCCTAATTTCCTAACTTTGATCAGCTTTTACCGCTACCATGGACTTTCTTGATTTCTTTGAAACTTTGTATGTGAGCTTCCTTTGACATCCTTGATGCATCTTGGACTTCTCGGGGAATTCCGGCTACCTTCACCAAATATGTTTTTTTTAGGCCTTCACAAGTGAGAGAGGAGAGAAAATCTCGACGACATTCGCCCCCACTAAACCTGCGGTTCCTCCGGAAGCGCCACTCTAGTGTTCCTAAAAAACATAAGATTCAAGCATCATATTCTTTTAAAGGAAAATAGGCAACAGGAAGGAGAGATTGATGATATGCATGAATGAGAAGGCAACATGATATCAAGCAACATATGTATGAAAGGAAAAATTAAAACAAGCAACATGAATATGCATAAATAAATAGATAACATTTCTATAAATGAACATGCAACATTGTTGTGAATGAGTAGGCATCGTGACATGAAGCAAAATTTGCATGAAAAAGAATTGAAACACGCAACATGAATATGCATGATCAAATAGGCAACCTATGCAACATTGACAACAAGAAAGAAAACAAACAAGCATCAATATGAAGTGGAAGTGGATGTATTGAGTCGTTTTAAGCATCAGTTCCTCTCATCTTGAAGAAAAATTTGTACCTTTTTCATAAAGCAATCTACCTTAAATACGATTATAAAGATTTAGGATTTTCAAGAGACATCTTTCATCTTTGGCTTATTTTAGATCAACTTCTTTCCTACATAAATATGAATATGCTCTTTCTCTAATAACATGCAAGGAAATCTAACTAAACTCCACTAATGCATAAATCTGCCTATATAGCCCGTTATTTATTCTACTATGCCTCTTTATCCTCCTTTGGCTTGCTCTTTTTTTTTTTTTTTTGATGATGATGATGATTCGGAAACGTTATGGTTACAATCACTTTTTTGGGGTGGAAGAAAGTGTAAACTTCTTGGTAACATGTAGCAAGTTTTTTTTTTTTTATGACGGGGAAAAATTAAACCCCGATACAAGGTACAACCATTTTTGATGACGGAGAACAGTCGTTTAAACTCCGATACAAGTGTTGTGAGATGGACTAAGTATGTAGAAACATGCAATAGCAGGAGCTAGGATTTAAACAATTATGCTTTTGATACTGGATACATATGCATGTTTATATATGAAAGTCATGTCACCAAAATAAACCTCCAAATCTACATGCCCTATCTTTCCACAATCCTAGATAATAATCAATTTCTTAGTAGATAAGTTACTACTTAAGATACAATTTTACACAAGTAGAGAAATCATCATTTGCCTACCATTTAATTCACAAAGAGCACACGTACCATTGTTGTTGACTTTTAATATAGTGTATGGCCCAAACCACCGTTGAGTGAGCTTTTTGCGTGCATCATATTGAGAGTCAAATGTACTATCATAAATGACCACCCAATCTCCTACTTCAATTGGCTTAGGACGCACTCGATGAGTTTTATCAAAATAATGCTTGTTCTTCATTCTAGATTCTCTTAATTTTTCAACAGCATCATCAAGTCTTAATTTACCTTGTTCTAACTGTTTAATACGCAAACTCAAAAAATCATCAGTAGACATGTTTTCAGACCAAGGCAAATTTGACCATGCAGAAATATGAGACTGAATTGGAAACAATGGTTTTTGACAGTACATGAGTTCAGCAGGCATATATCTAGCAGTACGTGTGCATGTCATTCTATCTGCCCAAAGTGCAAAAGGTAAGAATCTAGGCCATTGTTTGATGTCACCGTTACATGCTTTAGATATGGCTTTCACAATAGGTGGATGCCCTCTCTCTATTTTACCATTGGCCTCTGGATTATATGTAGTAGTGAGAGACAAACGAATACCGTGACACTCAAAGAACTCTTTAGCTTCTCTCGCATTTAACTCTCCACGATCGGCAACTACTTTCTCTATGTACCCAAAGCAACTTATGACATCTTCAAGCAAGAATTTGCAAACATTGTAAGTGGTCTTAGATTGTAGTGTACGTCCCTCTACATGATTAGTTAAGTCTTCTCTTGCAAGTACAATGTAACCCATTTTGTCAATACCTTTAGGCATAGTTACAAGATCGACTACCCACTTGTAGTGAATACAAGGTGGATAAGTAGGATGCAACGGATCTCTATGTTTGACTGATGAATGAAGTTGACAAGTAGAACATGTAGAAACATAGCCACTAATGTCAACATACATCCTAGGCCAATAATAGGTACTTCTAATTTTTTCATATGTTCCAAAAAATCCTTTATGACCTACCCATAATGTCTCATGCATTTCCTTCATTACTTGCAATTGAAGACCTCTCTTTCCTAGGACTCGTTGTGGATTCTTAACCTTACCCTTAGCATGTCTCCAAAGATAACCATTACATAGGAAAAAGTTATAAGCTCGTTTCCTAATGTTACGGAATCTATTCGTAGTTCAGCTAGGTAATGATTGTAGTGTACTCAGATACTTTCCTATGTCTCTCCTTTCATCTTCGTACTCATACTCATATATATGTGGAACATAGTCAACTAAATTCACATTCTTTATTAGATCACTTTCAAGATCATCATCAAATCTAGCTCTCGATAACATATCAGCAACTGAGTTTGACTTACCTGAAATATGAACTAACTTAGGATTTATGAACTTAATATATGAGATCCATCTAAGCATGGCTATATCAGGAGATGAACAATTGGCTACCATTCCAATGAGAGGCAAACAATCAGTCTCAACTTTGACATTTGCACCAATGAAATATTCTTTGTCTGTTTTCAAAGCTGTTACCATACCCCATAGTTCTCGTTTGATCTGTGGATATTTTCGTTGTGTTTAATGTAGAATTTTGGCACCAAACCTAATTGCATATCTAATCCCTTCACTATCATCTTGACTTATGACCCAACCTATACCAATAGGACTAGTATCAACGGTCAATATAATAGGTTTGTTAGCAGAATAGTCTACATGCTTAAGGATGGGAGCATCAAGCAATAATTTCTTCAATTTACGCATAGCTTGAGTGTGTTTGTCAGTCCAAATAAATTTTCGTTTCTTCCTCAACAAGTCATAAAGACAATCAGCAACATGAGCAAAGTGTGGGATCCAAATAACATAAAAGATGCAAGCACCAAGAAATCTACGTACCTCACTCACGTTGTTACATGTTTCAGAAATCTCGCTAATGGCATCAACTTTTTGTGGGTATGGCTTTCGACCATAATGGCCACATAAATGTCCAACAATAAGCACCTCTTTGACACCAAAAACAGATTTCTCTATGGAAAATGTGAGACCTACCTCTTCAAATCGTTGAAATATTCTTTCACAATCAGAGATATGGTCAAGAACAAATTTACGACATCCAAATGAATCTAAAGTAATTTCCTTTACACGTTCCTCACTCCCTTTACTTGGAATATCATCAATGAATGGCATAGTTATATGAGGGATAAAATCATGTAAGACCATATTCATAGCACTCATCATATGAGCCACAGAATTAGTCGCTCCTTCAGGTAAACTACACATTCGCACTAAGCCTAAAGGAGTTTTCATTGTGGTTATGTCACGGCTATCAATTGCTAATTGGAATTGGTCATATCCAGAATATAAATCACCCATTGCATAGATAGAATGTCCTGAAAATGATTCAGCAAACTCATCTACAATGGGTCCTGTTCCTACATTCCTTATGGTGACTTTATTGATGGGTTGGAGATCTTGAATAAAACGTAGTTTCCCATTCTTTTTAGGCACAGTGAACCATCGATTTGAGTAAGGTGCAAAAGATGGCTCTAAAATTCTCATGTTTATAGTCTCCTTAAGTAGTTTCATTAGCTCAGGTAAGTGAGCCTTTGGAACTAGTATAGGGCGAAGATTCCATGGAATATGTGGAATAGTAAAGATTATCATGGGTGAAACTAGCTTAGGATCTACACAACCAATCTCATGAGGATACATAGTAAAGGCTTTTCCATGGCTCCGTATAACTCTCTCAAATTTATCTCTCTCTGCTGGCAAAAGAAAGTCATCATCTCTACCAATTTTCACCTGTTTGATTGTCTCATCCGTGCATGTATGTCCAATGTTTCTCTTATCCCGAAGAATTGGATCATTTTTCACATCAATAATTTTTTCATTACTTCTTTGGGGTAATGGTTGAGCTATGGGTTTGATTTTTTTGTCTACAGTTTTGTACTTTGTTTCAACTAAGGCATCATATGTTTGGTTAAATTTTGAGCACTTGTCAACATTGAGAGCATACTCTTGGATTAGAGCATACTCATCAAGGGAAGAAAGAAGAATAATATGGGAATTAGAATTTTGTTGAAGACAAAACTCTAACTCCTCAAGAGTAGAGAAACAATGAGATGTTTCAATCACATGCTCAATGTTCTCATCATGTTCCATGATTTTGTTGTTTTTATAATTTTTTTGGGTTTTTTGGATAAAAGACTTGGACAATTGACTCTTATGAAGAAAATCTAATCTAGAATGTGGAAAACAAAGTGACAAACTATTGTACATGTTGGTTGGATACGAGATGTCAAACCAATATCCACTGTTGTTCCGCTCAACAATGGATTCTATCCGAAATTTTGATCATATGTAGCTCCAAACATGAATCGAGGTGCACAATCACTACAAGCATGCTCATGACCCTGAGTAACAATAGGTTTCTTTCTAATTGACAATCGATCCCTAGCTTTGACCGCTACCATGGACTTTCTTGATTTCTTTGAAACTTTGTATGTGAGCTTCCTTTGACATCCTTGATGCATCCTGGACTTCTCGGGGAATTCCGGCTACCTTCACCAAATATGTTTTTTGTAGGCCTTCACAAGTGAGAGAGGAGAGAAAATCTCGACGACAACGCAAAGATGAGATTCCACTAAAACCCATGATGGGAAGGTTTGCATTCTCTAAGTGGGGAATAAACTTTGTAGGTCCTACTAAGCCCCCAGCTAAGATTTCACATACTGAATACATCATTGTTGCCACCAATTATTTGACTAAGTGGTTCAAAGTGAAGACCACAACAAAGAACAATGCTCAAACAATAGCTAAGTTCTTCATAATGTGTTTATCAGATATGGATTACCAATTGAGTTAGTCAGTGATAAAGGTACACACGTCTTGAATGAATTCATTGAAAATATTCTCCAACAATTCACCCACAAGCTAATGGACAAGGCGAGAGCACACATAAGATTTTATGTAATGTGTTGACAAAATTGGTGAAGAATAAATGCTCTGATTTTTTTTTTTAATATAAAGGAAGTTCAGCATTAGCCTACTCTCCCGGACTTGAATTAAATAAAGAAAAGTACAAGAGAAGGGGACTAGTGCCCACGGGACCCCCCAAATCCCACAAAGCAGGGGAAGCTTTTACATAGCTTAGATGACATTACAAAGAAGGTTCAAAATTGGTGAAGAATAAATGCTCTGATTGAGAAGTATAGACCAGACCAACCATAAATGCTATAATACAGGAGCATGGACAACAGGCTACACACTATGCACCACCGCATTTGAGGTATACTTCTTACCAAAGTTACAAAACCTACAGGGGACCACGAGAAAACAATTTCAGCCAGATCCAGTGGAACTCAGGTCAATCGGGTGAAGGCATATCTCTTCGACCACCAAGATGCCATTTCTGTGGCGAGATTGGACATATCCACAGATATTGTAAAGAGGCGTCCGAGTATGATAAACAAAGAAAAGAACGATAGCATCCAATTGCAAATATGGTATATATTTCAACAGTAGATACCTAAGCGGCAGCAGTTCAAACACGTCCGACAAGAAGTTAAAACTGGCTGTTGAGATTTTTGAGCCAGACATTCGAGAACAACAAAGAGTTTTTACCAAATCTAGTACGTGGGCCAGCCAAGAACCAACTTTTTTCCCTGATCCGATATCTATGGTCCAGTAGACAACACCGAATCTACCACCAAAAGAATCAATTCCGATGAAAGTATCGCCGAAGAGTCCACCGAATTCGGTATCAGGTACGTCAAATTTTGACTTTGTGTGGAATATTCTATTGCAAGCATCTATTACAATATTGGTGGAGCAACTGTTAGCTTTGGTTCTGAGTGTACGACAACAATTCCAGCAACAAATTAGTCCAGGATCTATGTGTACACCTGCTAGGGCAGCTATCAGTCCAAAAAATGATTCTACGGTTGAACATGTTGTTCCTTTAATTAGGGTATGGTACAAAAACCACAAAATTACTCAAGTGTTAATTGATGGAAGCTCCGGTATGAATATTCCTCCACCCGTACTTGGTAAACGGTTAGGATGGACTCAGATCGAACATGTTCAGTTTTTTGTGAGAATGGCGGATCAATCTAGGGTCCATCTAGTGGGTTTGGTACGTGATATACCCATTACTCTTTAGGAAGCGGTGTTCAAAATGACTTTTGTTGTTCTGGAATTACCTCACTCAAGTCTGGACTACAACTTACTATTCAGGAGGCCCTGGCTAATACAAGTCAAAGTGCTACAGAAGTGGTCTGCACACAAACTTGATTTCAAAAGAAATCATCAGAAATATGTAGTACCCTTGGACGAGATGAAACCTTGCAACCTTCATGCTCGACCATGTGTGGCCAAACCTGTGCATATGCTAGATGGACTTTCAAATGATGAAGAAGAAGCTTTTCTAAATGCTAACAAGGATCTACTAGCCCTAGGTAGAGTCAACTTACAAGCGGTTGCAGATAATTGGAATCCAGCCATTTGTACGGTAGTTCTCCTTACCCAAGAAGTGCACCCAGTTCCAGATCAAGTTTTCAATGCCACGAATTTACATCAATTATTACAATCACCAAAGGATGTATCCATGCCCCGACAAATTTGTGTATCGGAAGATCAGCTCATCACCTTCAAAATGATCTACTACAATTGTTGACAGAGTTTCAAGATGTATTCGCTTGGGATTATCGAGATATGAAAGTGTCAGACCCTCGCATCTATCAACACCGTGTGATGCTAAAATTGGATGCACATCCAATCAAACAAGCGAGTTATCACAGGAACCCCAATTATGTTGCTCAACTGAAAGCTGAATTGGATCGTTTCCTGAAAGTAGGTTTCATTGTCCCCATTGAGCATGCAGAATGGATCTCGCATATTATCATTGTCCCAAAGAAGAACAAGCAGTTGTGTATCTGTGTCGATTGCCGAAAATTAAATGCGGTGATCGTGCCTGATCCCTTCCCACTTGCCTTTTCGGATACGATGCTCGATGATGTTGCTGGACAAGAAATGTATTCCTTTTTGGATGGTTATAGTGGCTATAATCAAGTGCGAATGGCCAAAATGGATATACCAAAGACTATGTTTATTACAAATTGGGGCGTATATGCAGGTACAGTCGATCTCCGCAATGCTCCTAGTACATTCCAACAATGCATGCAAGAATTTTTTTCCCCCTACTTAACCATCTTTATGCGGGGTGTATGTGGATGATTTTTTGTTATCTGGTGACGCATCGGCTCACCTCTATCACTTACGGTGTTGCTTTTCTAAGTGTAGGGAGTTTCGTTTGTGCTTAAATCCCAACAAGTCGGTCTTTTCAGTTTCCTGTGGCAAATTGCTTGGTTATATTATTTCATAGCAAGGTATTGAAGTAGACCCAGATAAATTGCAAGCCATGTTGAAGGCTCCTGCCCCTACCACACCAAAAGAAATTATGCGATTCCTTGGACAAATACACTGGCATGGATGGCATCTCCGATGGCTCGCACATTTAGCTATACCCGTGAATCTGTTGATTACTAGTAATCCCTGGCAGTTTGTGTGGACTGAGGAATGCCAAATTGCCTTTCATCGACTGAAAATACTCTTAACCCAGGCTCCTATATTGCAAGCACAAAACTGGTAGCTTCCTTTCCATGTTTTTGTGAATGCATCAGACAGTGCAATCTGTAGTGTGCTCATGCAACAACAGGATAAGTGGTTCTGCCATGTTTATTATGCTAGTCGATGATTAGCGTGTGCTGAACTGAATTATTCCGTCACTGAGCACGAATCCCTGGGTTTAGTTTATTCAGTGCAAAGATTCTGGCACTATTTACTGGGATGACCCTTTACTTTTCATGTGGACCATGCAACTCTAGTTTATCTTGTCCGCCAGCAACATTTAGGGGGCAGATTAGCCAGATGGCTACTATTGCTGCAAGAATTTGATTATGAGGTTGTACATCGTCTGGGGACAGCACATGCTCTGGCTGATTTCTTATCTCGGCTTGATTCCGATGAACTTCCCGATGGAATTGATGATACTACTCCTGCTATCTATGCAACTTCCAGGATGATTCTCAGGAGCTCCCTCTAGCACCTTTGTATTATGATACTCTTATGATCTTTCTCATGTGTGGAAGCTCCCCGGCTAATACTTCTACTTCTGCTCGACGTAAACTGGCGATGTATAGCCAATGATTTAGGATCATCGTAGGAAAGTTGTATTACATGGATCCATCTGGTGCACTCTTACATTATATCCCTCCCCATGAAGTTCCTTCGGTTATTGATATGGCCCATTCTACTCCTTATGGTGGTCATTTTTCGGTAGATCTTACTTACCGAAAAGTCCTACACAATGGCTTATGGTGGCCCACTATGCAGCGTGACATTGCTGCTTCTCTCTAACAGTCTGATGCTTGGCGACGATCGGGGCAGCCTTTACAATGGCATCATTTTCCATTGCAGCCTGTCTCTCCCCTTAAGCCTTTTCAAAAGTGGGGCCTGGATTTCATTGGTCCCATTACACCTCCTGCTACGGTTACTATTAATCGGTATATACTTACTTGTACTGATTATGTTACTCAATGGGTTGAAGCTTGGGCTTTACGGTGCTTACCATACAACTTACAAAGTGGCTATAGGCAATATTCCTTTTAAATTGACATATGGGCTGGAGGCCATTGCACCCATGGAGTTGGTGGTACCGAGTCTCAGGGTGGCATTGGATCACAAGCTATTACCGGAAGAGTCATTTCCTTTCCGGTTGAATGTGTTGCGATCTTTGGATGAACAACGTCATGAAAGTTTACTGATGCTGCAAGAAGTGCAACTGCGGCAAGCTAAAACACATGATCGATTTCTCTGGACTCCTGTTTTTACAAAAGGACAATTAGTTCTGTTCTATAATGCTAAATATAATCGTGTAGTGGGCAAGTTTAAGCTTTGGTGGTTTGGTCCCTACCATATTGCAAATTAGGTGGGACTCGCTACTTTTTGGTTATCCACATTAACTGGTACTCTTCTACCTAAATCCATAAATGGGTTGAAACTTCGTCTCTATTATGACATGCCTTCCTCATCTTAATTACTTATTGGTATTTTTATTATTTTATCAATTAATGTCGTTGTTATTGCCTGAGTTCTCTTTCCATTACACACATTTTGATTGATCGTTTGACTGTCGAATTCTCGTTTTATTACATAACCATGATTAGCCACCCCACTACACATTTGGGATTTTGTTAGTGCGTGAATGTCATCATTATGCATGCATGTTCCCATTCAGTGTTTTTACTTAATCAAATTCTTCACCCTCTTTGGCTATTGTGTTATTGTGCTCTGTGTGTTCTTTGTTGTCTTCTACATTTGCATTATGTTGCTTGCCATGGAAGCTTTAGCAAACATCACGACCTTCCTTGCTCACCTCACTCTTGATTTGAGTGAGTTTTTGTGAGCACGGGGGCTCTTAGCGTTCGTCGGATTGCCATGGCATTCAGTCGAATGTCACCCATTGTTTGCTCAAATCATCTCTGCTATAGACGACATTCCCTAGACAGAGACGTGTTGGCCGATTACTTGTCTCAACCTACGCATTATTACACACACATATAGACAAACATACATACACATACACTCACATGCATACATACACATAGATATGCATACATACACATACATATGCATACATACATACACACATGCATAAACACACATACACACATAACAATAAACATACACACATATACACACACTCACATATAGGTATATACATACACACACATGCCCACAAACACATACACACACATACATTTACACACATACACATACACATACACATACACACACATATACATACACACATATATGCACACACATACACATACAAACACATACACATACAATCACGTACACACATATACATACACACACATACACTCACAACATGCATACATACACACATAGATAGGGACACACACACATACATAACAAACACAAACATACCCATACACACACCTACACACATACACACACAAGTACATATACACCCACACATACACACACATACACTCACATACACATACACACACATACACGTACATGCATGTTGTCATGAAGATTGGAAGGCTTGGTTGGTGGATCAATTCAATAGCCAAATCATCAATGGCGCACTCGGGGTGCTTCGAGCAATCTCAGGTGCAATCAAGACTCAAAGAATAAATACAAACTTAGGAAAATATTATGATCAAAATCAAAGACGTCATATAATGAAGAGCTCTGGAAATACTTATCATACTTTGAAAGCCCTTTCATATCATAACTCAATCAAACTTGGTCAATTAACCAATCAAATCAATCTGAATCAATTCCTAAACAATATCTATTTGTCTTCAAAGTTATGCACATACTCATTTCTTTCTTTATCATCAATTTAGGTCTTAAGTTTTTAGTCAATTTCAAAAGATTTGATCATAAACGTCAATATTAATGTATTCATTAACTAAACGATTTTTGTTTCCGTGAAGTGGCATGCAATGTTATGATGCATATAAAGATGTGCATCATGTAAAAGAATTCATCAGATTACACATTAGTCATGTATACATCATAAGTCAACAAAGCATCTAACACTAATGCAACAGAAAATCATTCAGCAATACGTAGAGTTTGCACAGTGTGTATATACCAAAAATTATCATGAGTTAGACAATAATCAATAATCTGAATTAGACAATAATAAAAAATTATCATGAATTAGACAAAAATTATCATGAATTACACAATAATTAGAGTTTGCACCGCTAGAAATCGGACATCTTCACAATCATTTTGATCACAATCATTTTGATCATTTTGATCATTTGCTTGTGAGCTACATATTTTTCGTCCCCCGAGTCCGTGTCTTGACCGCAAGAGTCTCCGAATGAAAAAATTGTGCAGTCCATCTTAGCCATTTTATAATCTCCATGGCCATGTCAATTCAAAAAAGGGAGTTTATCCTTTCAAGAAGCATGATTGCCGCTCACGTCCATGAGGATGTTTCCTTGTCATCCTCTCATCTTGTATGATGTATTAATTTCTTTTCATTCAATAAGGGTTTAATAGTATGAACATATTGACAATGATATCATAATGTAACCTCCACCATGTCTTCACTTGGTTATTGATCTTCAAGCTGCTTCTTCTTCTTCTTCTTCTTCTTCTTCTTCTTCTTCTTCTTTGTGATGTTCATTTGCTCTTTTTTCTATTAAGCACTTTGAGAGAGAAGATCTCTCTAACCTCCACCCCCACCAAACCTGCAGAGCATCTTGATGGGCCAACCTGAAATCCAATAATAAATAGTGTCAAATCCTTTTAAAAATTATCAAATCAAATTTATCAATTTTTCATGCCAACACAAGGTGCCATTGTATGCCATTGTATACAACGTGCCATTGTATGCGATCATTCTCAACCCCTCTATCAATTCCTAGCCTAGGCTAAGTACAGATAAAGGTATTGATTAATTAGGGTTATGCTAGGCATGACTAGAGTACAAGAACCCTAACTACCCAAGTGCAAGCATAAATAGGTTACATTTGTGAAAAACCCTAAAGAGAAAGGACATAACTAGAGCGATAAAACTTCAAGCACGTTAACACTCAAGTATTCCCTGCAACGAGAACTTATTGGATAAGAAGTGATAGCCTAAGGAAAATAAAAAGAACAAGTGACTATTACAAAAGGAATCTGCAATGAGGTTGTACTGGGAAAAATTGCGATAACCACCAAGGTTTATGAATCCTAGGTTAGGAAGATATCTAGGATGATATAGGCAAAGCCTCAAATCTTCTGAAGCTAGTGTCAATCATATTGTTATGTCGTGGGTCCAGCAGTTAAGTGGTTACCTCTATCTTCTAAGTTTAGAAATGAGTGACTCTGAGATGTCGTATAGCATGGAGAGACCCGTAGGAAGCTCAGACGTGGCATACCTAGGAAAACTATAAGGACCTTACAAGACTCCACTGGAATACATCAAGACCAACCAATTAGGTGCTCGCACCTATGAGGACGTTCTAAGAAGATCGATTGTCCAAATTACAAACTCAAATCAACCTATTGGACTAGAATACGGAGTAGTCAAATTTGAAAATGGATCATACATTGATAAAGAAGGAACTATGTATGTAATCACTAACCAACCAGATAGGACAAACGAATTTGGCAATGTAATCCGAAAGACTGAAATGGGTGACATAGAGCAAGGGAATTTAGGAAGACAGCCAAGAACCCCAAATGGGTAAGTCGGTCTTAACCAGGATACTCACACCAGACTGGGTTCCCCAGGATAACAAAGGTGTAGACGTTTTTTGGAATAGAGAGATCGGCTTTTGCTATCGAGCGGGGCATATTTGCTTCTTGGGTAATGCCATTTTTGGGCTTAACCAATGCTCCAGCTGCCTTTCAGAGGCTGATGTGCCATGTCTTTATAGAGTTCTTGTGTAAAAACCTGGAAGTCTATTTTGATGATCTCTACACTCATTCCAACATCAGACAAACACATATACCGGAGCTTAGGCAAATCTTTGACAAATGAAGAGAATACCAAGTCTACCTAAACCCAAAAACGCATGTTTTCATGGTCAGGCAAGGCAAGATTCTAGGACACATAGTGTCAAAGAATGGCATATCCATGGATGAGGAGAGAGTTAGAGCTATTGTAGAGCTACCTAGGCTAAAGAATGTCAAGGAGGTACAAGCTTTCATGGGGCATTGCAGATCGATGTTTCATTCACATGTATGCAATCATTGCAAAGCCTCTGTACTCCCTTTGGACTAACTTTGAGTTGATAGATGAATGTGAGAACTCCTTCAACGAGCTTAAATGATGATTGTGTTCAGCGCCAGTCTTGACTACACCAAATTGGAACAAGTCATTCCATGTTTATATGGATGCATCCAATTACACAATTGGGTGTGTACTAGCACAACCTACTGGTGAAGTTAATATGGATCTTCCAGTTGTGTATGCCATTACACAATTTAATGGGACTAAACAAAATTATACCACTATTGAAATAGAAGTATTAGGCATAATATATGCAGTTAAGAAGTTTAGACATTATTTTCTTGCAAATAAGTTTAAATTTTTTAGAGACCATCAAGCACTATTATATCTAATGAACAAACCTTGCAATATTGGCCGATTAGTAAGATGGTTCCTCTTATTAATGGAGTATGACTTTGAAGTTGTGGGTAGGAAAGGTAGGACTCACCTCAAGGTAGATCACCTTTCTAGAATAACATTAGAAGAGTCCCCTCAAGGCATGTGAGATGACCTTCCTGATGCTTATTTGTTCAATCTCAAACACGTGTCTGACTAGGCTAAAACTATAGTGTCTATTCTCACCTTAGGACCTAAACATCCTGAAATGAGACCTAAAGATAAAGAAGTGGTGAGATCCCAAAAATACCACATAATGGCATGCAGCATGTATAAGCACATTGATCAAGGCATACTAGCTTGTTGTGTAGATGAAGACAAGCATGAAAAGTGGTTGCAATTAGCACATGAAGGTACACTACAGCAACATTACTCCAAGATGCTACGATTAGGTACACTACAACACCATCATTGAACCCTACAAACTCTACGAAGATGCTAAGATTAGGTGTATATTGTCCAACAATGGAAGTGATTATCCATAGGATGTGCAAAGAATATCGATTTGTAGTACTAGAACACTAGTGAAACATGCCACTCTCTATCAAGTGTCTTTACTTCTAGATTGGAGCAGACCTTTGGTAGAACTTTTGAGGACAAAAACATTCCCTCAAGAGATGACATTGGCCAAGCAAAAGAAATTAGAACAGGAAGCACTTGAATATTCACTCATTGGAGATAATTTGTACAAGCGCGGAAGAGACGGCTATCCTATATTGCATGTCCATGAGAGTGAATACCTCAAAATCTAGGAAGAAAGCCAAGAACCCCAAGGGGTAAGTCGGTCTTAACCAGGATACTCTCACCAGACTAGGTTCCCCAGGATAACAAAGGTGTAAAGTTTTTTTGGAATAGAGAGATCGGCTTTTGCTATCGAGCGGGGCATATTTGCTTCTTGGGTAATGCTATTTTTGGGCTCAACCAATGCTCTAGCTGCCTTTGAGAGGCTGACGTGCCATGTCTTTAAAGAGTTCTTGTGTAGAAACCTGGAAGTCTATTTTGATGATCTCTGCACTCATTCCAACATCAGACAAACACATATACCGGAGCTTAGGCAAATCTTTGACAAATGAAGAGAATATCAGGTCTACCTGAACCCAAAAACGCATGTTTCCATGGTTACGCAAGGCAAGATTCTAGGACACATAGTGTCAAAGAATGGCATATCCATGGATGAGGAGAAAGTTAGAGCTATCGTAGAGCTACCTAGGCCAAAGAATGCCAAGGAGGTACAAGCTTTCATGGGGCGTTGCGGATATTATCGACGTTTCATTCACATGTATGCAATCATTGCAAAGCCTCTGTACTCCCTTTGGACTAACTTTGAGTTGATAGATGAATGTGAGAACTCCTTCAACGAGCTTAAATGATGATTGTGTTCACCACCAATCTTGACTACACCAAATTGGAACAAGTCATTCCATGTTTATGTGGGTGCATCCAATTACACAATTGGGTGTGTACTAGCACAACCTACTGGTGAAGTTAATATGGATCTTCCAATTGTGTATGCCATTACACAGTTGAATGGGACTGAACAAAATTATACCACTATTGAAATAGAAGTATTAGGCATAGTATATGCAGTTAAGAAGTTTAGACATTATCTGCTTGCAAATAAGTTTAAATTTTTTAGAGACCATCAAGCACTATTATATCTAATGAACAAACCTTGCAATACTGGTCGATTAGTAAGATGGTTCCTCTTATTAATTGAGTATGACTTTGAAGTTGTGGTTAGGAAAGGTAGGACTCACCTCAAGCTAGATCACCTTTCTAGAATAACTTTAGAAGAGTCCCCTCAAGGCGTGTGAGATGACCTTCGTGATGCTTATTTGTTCAATCTCAAAGTAGTGCCTGACTAGGCTAAAACTATAGTGTCTATTCTTACCTTAGGACCTAAACATCCTGTATTGAGACCTAAAGATAAAGAAGTGGTGAGATCTCAAAAATACCACATAATGGCATGCAGCATGTATAAGCACACTGATCAAGGCATACTAGCTTGCTGTGTAGATGAAGACAAGCATGAAAAGTGGTTGCAATTAGCACATGAAGGTACACTACAGCAACATCACTCCAAGATGCTAAGATTAGGTACACTACAGCAACATCACTCAACCCTACAAACTCTACAAAGATGCTTAGATTAGGTGTATATTGTCCAACAATGGAAGTGATTATCCATAGGATGTGCAAAGAATATCGATTTGTAGTACTAGACCACTAGTGAACCATGCCACTCTCTATCAAGTGTCTTTACTTCTAGATTGGAGCACACCTTTGGTAGATCTTTTGAGGACAAAAACATTCCCTCAAGAGATGACATTGGCCAAACAAAAGAAATTAGAACAGGAAGCACTTGAATATTCACTCATTGGAGATAATTTGTACAAGCGGGGAAGAGACGGCTATCCTATATTGCGTGTCCATGAGACTGAATACCTCAAGATCTTAGAGACTACTTACCAAGGTGTAGTAGGAGGACATTCTAGGCCAGATCGGGTGATCAAAGCTATACTATTTGTAGGTCTTTGGTGGCCAATACATCACACGGATGCACATACCTATGTAAAGATATGTGATATTTTTTAGTGAACTCAATATCTGATACGCAAAGATGAGATTCCACTAAAACCCATGATGGGAAGGTGTGCATTCTCTAAGTGGGCAATAGACTTTGTAGGTCCTACTAAGCCCCTAGCTGAGATTTCACATATTGAATACATCATTGCTGCCACTAATTATTTGACTAAGTGGTTCAAAGTGAAGACCACAACAAAGAACAATGCTCAAACAATACCTAAGTTCTTCAAAATGTGTTTACGAGATATGGATTACCAATTGAGTTAGTCAGTGATAAAGGTACACACTTCTTGAATGAATTCATTGAAAATATTCTCCAACAATTTTTGGGAGTACATAAGAAGTCTTCTCCCTATCACCCACAAGCTAATGGACAAGCGGAGAGCACACATAAGATTTTATGTAATGTGTTGATAAAATTGGTGAACAATAAATGCTCTGATTGAGATGTATAGACTAGAACAAACGTAAATGCTATAATATACGAGCAGGGACAACAGGCTACACACTATGTACCACTACATTTGAGGAATTCTTCTTACCAAAGTTACAAAACCTATAGGGGACCACGAGAAAACGATTTCAGCCAGACCCGGTGGAACTCAAGTCAATTGCGTGAAGGCATATCTGTCCACCACCAAGATGCCATTTCTGTGGCGAGGTTGGACATATCCATAGATATTGTAAAGAGGCATCCGAGTATGATAAACAAATAAAAGAACGATAGCATCCAATTGCAAATATGGTATATATTTCGACAGTACATACCCAAGCGGCAGCAATTCAAACACGTCCGACAAGAAGATACAACAGGCTGTTGAGATTTTTGAGCCAAGCCTTCGAGAACAACAGAGAGTTTTTACCAAAGCTAGTACGTGGGCCAGTCAAGAACCAACTGTTTTCCTCGATCCGATATCTATGGTCCAGCAAACAGCACCGAATCTACCACCAGAAGAATCGATTTCGGTGAAAGTATCGCCGAAGAGTCCACCGAATTCGGTATCACGTACGTCAAATTTTGACTTTGTGTGGAATATTCTATTGCAAGCATCTATTACAATACTATTGGAGCAACTGTTAGCTTTGGTTCGGAGTGTACGACAATAATTCAAGCAACAAATTAGTCCAGGATCTTTGTGTACACCTGCTACGGTAGCTATCAGACCAAAAATTGATTCTACGATTGACCATGTTGTTCCTTTAATTACGGTATGGTATAAAAACCACAAAATTACTCAAGTGTTAATTGATGGAGGCTCCAGTATGAATATTCCTACAGCCGCACTTGGTAAACGGTTAGGATGGACTCATATCAAACCTGTTCAGTTTTTTGTGAGAATGCCAGATCAATCTAGGGTCCATCCAGTGGGTTTGGTACTTGATATACCCATTACTCTTTAGGAAGCGGTGTTCAAAATGACTTTTGTTGTTCTCGAATTACCTAACTCAAGTCTATACTACAACTTACTATTCAGGAGACCCTGTAGCAAGAGGACATTTTGGGCCAGATCGGGTGATCAAAGCTATACTATTTGTAGGTCTTTGGTGGCCAACACATCACATGGATGCACACACCTATGTAAAGATATGTGATATTTGTCAGTGAACTCAATATCTGATACTCAAAGATGAGATTCCACCAAAACCCATGATGGGAAGATGTGCATTCTCTAAGTGGGGAATAGACTTTGTAGGTCCTACTAAGCCCCTAGCTAAGATTTCACATACTGAATACATCATTGTTGCCACTAATTATTTGACTAAGTGGTTCAAAGTGAAGACCACAACAAAGGACAATGCTCAAACAATAGCTAAGTTCTTCATAATGTGTTTACCAAATATGGATTACCAATTGAGTTAGTCAGTGATAAAGGTACACACTTCTTGAATGAATTCATTGAAAATATTCTCCAACAATTTTTGGTAGTATATAAGAAGCCTTCTCTCTATCACCCACAAGCTAATGGACAAGCTGAGAGCACACATAAGATTTTATGTAATGTGTTGACAAAATTGGTGAACAATAAACGCTCTGATTGAGATGTATAGACCAGACAGACCGTAAATGCTATAATAGAGGAGCAGGGACAACAGGCTACACACTATGTACCACCACATTTGAGGAATACTTCTTACCAAAGTTATAAAACCTACAAGGGACTGCGAGAAAACAATTTCAGCCAGACCGGGTGGAACTCAAGTCGATCGGGTGAAGGCATATCTCTTCCACCACCAAGATGCCATTTCTGTGGCGAGATTGGACATATCCATAGATATTGTAAAGAGGCGTCCGAGTATGATAAACAAAGAAAAGAATGACAGCATCCAATTGCAAATGTGGTATATATTTCAACACTAGATACCCAAGCGGGAGCAATTCAAACATGTCCGACAAGAAGTTACAACTAGCTTCTAAGATTTTTGAGCCAGACATTTGAGAACAACAGAGAGTTTTTACCAAAGCTAGTACGTGGGCCAATCAAGAACCAACTAATTTCCCTGATCCGATATCTATGGTCCAGCAGACAGCACCAAATCTACCACCAGAAGAATCGATTCCGGTGAAAGTATCGCTGAAGAGTCCATCGAATTCGGTATCAGGTACGTCAAATTTTGACTTTGTGTGGAATATTCTATCGCAAGCATCTATTACAATACTATTGGAGCAACTACTAGCTTTGGTTCCAAGTGTGCGACAACAATTCTAGCAACAAATTAGTCCAAGATCTTTGTGTACACCTGCTACGGCAGCTATCAGTCCAAAAATTGATTCTACGGTTGACAATGTTGTTCCGTTAATTACGGTATGGTATAAAAACCACAAAATTACTCAAGTGTTAATTGATGGAGGCTCCGGTATGAATATTCCTACAGACGCACTTGGTAAACAGTTAGGATGGACTTAGATCGAACCTGTTCAGTTTTTTGTGAGAATGGTGGATCAATCTAGGGTCCATCCAGTGGGTTTGGTACGTTATATACCCATTACTCTTTAGGAAGCGGTGTTCAAAATGACTTTTGTTGTTCTGGAATTACCTAACTCAACTCTGGACTACAACTTACTATTCAGAAGGGCTTGGCTAAAGCAAGTCAAAGTGCTACAGAACTGGTCTGCACACGAACTTATTTTCAAAAGAAATCATCAGAAATATGTAGTACCCTTGGACGAGATGAAACCTTGCAACCTTCATGCTCGACCTTGTGTGGCCGAACCTGTGCATTTTCTAGATGGACTTTCAAACGATAAAGAAGAATCTTTTCTCAATGCTAACCAGGATCTGCTAGTTCTCCTTACCCAAGAAGTGGACCTAGTTCCAGATCAAGTTTTGAATGCCACAAATTTACATCAATTATTACAATCACCAGAGGATATATCCATGCCCCGACAAATATGTGTATCGGAAGATTAGCTCATCACCTGCAATTTGGGAAATGAGGTTACACTGAGACCGGTCACGCTTAAGGCTGGGTTACCGGAAACTGTTCAAAATGATCTACTACAATTGTTGACAGACTTTCAAGATGTATTCACTTGGGATTATCGAGATATGAAAGTGTCAGACCCTCGCATCTATCAACAACGTGTGATGCTAAAACCGGATGTGCGTCCAATCAAACAACCGAGTTATCACATGAACCTCAAATATGCTGCTCAAATTCATGTAGAGACTTTAAAAAATTGTGCAATCCAGACCAAATAGAAAGAGGACACAACATAATGTCTCCATCTTAGCTTGACGTGACATTTTATAATCCCCATGGCCATGTCAATTTAAAAAAGGGAGTTTATCCTTTCAAGAAGCATGATTGCCGCTCACGTCCATGAGGATGTTTCCTTGTCATCCTCTCATCTTGTATGATGTATTAATTTCTTTTCATTCAATAAGGGTTTAATAGTCTGAACATATTGACAATGATATCACAATGTAACGCCCACCATGTCTTCACTTGGTTATTGATCTTCAAGCTGCTTCTTCTTCTTCTTCTTCTTCTTTGTGATGTTCATTTGCTCTTTTTTCTATTAAACACTTTGGGTGAGAAGATCTCTCTGACCTCCACCTCCACCAAACCTGCAGAGCATCTTGATGGGCCAACCTGAAATCCAATAATAAATAGTATCAAATCCTTTTAAAAATTATCAAATCAAATTTATCAATTTATCAAATCCTTAGGTTAGGAAGATATCTAGGATGAGATAGGCAAAGCCTCAAATCTTCTGAAGCTAGTGTCAATCATATTGTTATGTCGTGGGTCCAGTAGTTAAGTGGTGACCCCTATGTTCTAAGTTTAGAAGTGAGTGACTCTAAGATCTCGTATAGCATGGAGAGACCCATAAGTAGCTCAGAAGTGGCATACCTAGAAAAACTGGAAGGACCTTACAAGACTCAACTGGAATACATCAAGACCAACCAATTAGGTGCTTGCATCTATGAGGATGGTCTAAGAAGATCGATTGTCCAAATTAAAAACTGAGATCAACCTGTTGGACTAGAACACGGAGTGGTCAAATTCGAAAATGGATCATACATTGATAAAGAAGGGACTATGTATGTAGTCACTAACCAACCAGATAGGACAAACAAATTTGGCAATGTAATCCGAGAGACTGAAATGGGTGACATAGAGCAAGGGAATTTAGGAAGACACCCAAGAACCCCAAGGGGTAAGTCAGTCTTAACCAGGATACTCACACCAGAATGGGTTCCCCAGGATAACAAAGGTGTAGAGTTTTTTTGGAATAGAGAGATTGGCTTTTTCTATCGAGCGGGGCATATTTGCTTCTCGAATAATGCCATCTGGGCTTAACCAATGCTCCAACTACCTTGTAGAGGCTGACGTGCCATGTCTTTAAAGAGTTCTTGTGTAGAAACCTGGAAGTCTATTTTGATGATCTCTGCACTCATTCCAACATCAGACAAACACATATACCGGAGCTTAGGCAAATCTTTGACAAATGTAGAGAATATCAGGTCTACATGGGCAGGCAAGGCAAGATTCTAGGACGCATAGTGTCAAAGAATGGCATATCCATGGATGAGGAGAAAGTTAGAGCTATTGAAGAGCTACCTAGGCCAAAGAATGTCAAGGAGGTACAAGCTTTCATTGGGCATTGCGGATATTATCGATGTTTCATTCACATGTATGCAATCATTGCAAAGCCTCTATACTCCCTTTGGACTAACTTTGAGTGGATAGATGAATGTGAGAACTCCTTCAACAAGCTCAAATGATGATTGTGTTTACCAATCTTGACTACACCAAATTGGAACAAGCCATTCCATGTTTATGGGGATGCATCCAATTACACAATTGGGTGTGTACTAGCATAACCTAGTGGTGAAGTTAATATGGATCTTCCAATTCTCTATGCCATTACACAGTTGAATGTGACTCAATGAAATTATACCACTATTGAAATAGAAGTATTAGGCATAGTATATGCAATTAAGAAGTTTATACATTAATTACTTGCAAATAAGTTTAAATTTTTCAGAGACCATCAAGCACTATTATGTCTAATGAACAAACCTTGCAGTACTGGCCGATTAGTAAGATGAAACTGAGCATGCAAAGTGGTTGCAATTAGCACATGAAGGTACACTACAACAACATCACTCGAAACACCGAACCCTACAGACTCTGCGAAGATGCTAAGATTAGGTGTATCTTGCTCTGTAGATGAAAATGAGCATGCAAAGTGGTTGCAATTAGCACATGAAGGTACACTACAACAACATCACTCGAAACACCGAACCCTACAGACTCTGCGAAGATGCTAAGATTAGGTGTATATTGTCCAACAATGGAAGCGATTATCCATAGGATGTGCAAAGAATATCGATTTGTAGTACTAGACCACTAGTGAAACATGCCACTCTCTATCAAGTGTCTTTAGTGCTAGATTTGAGCAGACCTTTGGTAGAACTTTTGAGGACAAAAAGATTCCCTCAAGATATGACATTGGCCAAAAAAAAGAACTTAGAATAGGAATCACCTGAATATTCAATCATTGGAGATAATTTGTACAAGCACGGAAGAGACGGCTATCTTAGATTGTGTGTCCATGAGAGTGAATACCTCAAGATCGTAGAGACTACTCACCAAGGTGTAACAGGAGGACATTTTGGGCCAGATAGGGTGATCAAAGCTATACTATTTGTATGTCTTTGGTGGCCAACACATCACATGGATGCACATACCTATGTAAAGAGATGTGATATTTGTCAGTGAACTCAATATCTGATACGCAAAGATGAGATGCCACTGAAACCCATGATAGGAAGGTGTGCATTCTCTAAGTGGGGAATAGACTTTGTAGGTCCTACTAAGCCCCCAGCTAAGATTTCACATATGGAATAGATTAGTGTTGCCACTAATTATTTGACTAAGTGGTTTGAAGTGAAGACCACAACAAAGAACAATGCTCAAACAATACCTAAGTTCTTGAGAATGTGTTTACCAGATATGGATTACCAATTGAGTTAGTCAATGATAAAGGTACACACTTCTTGAATGAATTCATTGAAAATATTCTCCAACAATTTTTGGTAGTACATAAGAAGTCTTCCCCCTATCACCCACAAGCTAATGGACAAGCCGAGAGCACAAATAAGATTTTATGTAATGTGCTGACAAAATTGGTGAACAATAAACACTCTGATTGAGATGAATAATTACACCACAGTGTTTGGGCATTCAGAGTGGCCTGCGAAATAGTGCTCCAAGCCAGTCCCTTTTAGAAGGTGTTTGGCCAAAATGTCATGCTACCATTAGACTTTCTAATCCCAACTTTAAGAGTAGCACAAGAGCATCAATGGACTGTCCATGATCTCTCATCTACAATCTTTGATCTAGAACGGCTACATGAAACAAGATTGAGAGCAGCAACAAGAATTTATGCGGCCAAGAAAAGACAAAAGGCATACTTCAATGCCCATGTGAAAGATAAAGTCTTAAAAGCGAGAGATTTTGTCCTAGTATACACCTTGAAGCAACATGCAAGGAAACTAGAAAAGCAAGGCTATGAACCTATGATCATCAATACGATCTCAACAAGTGGAGCAGTCCAGTTAGACACTCTAGAAGATGACATCCTACCTAGTTACAGCAGTGGATGTAGAGTCAAATTATATCAAGAACCCCTCACGGAGGAAATGTTAAACCGACTCAACATTGCCAAGAAATGTAAGAAAGAGGAAAATCAAATTCGAGAAGAAGCATAGGCAGAGGCTTTAGAATGCATCCAACGAATGAAATTGAGAAGATAGAGTAGAGACCAGCCTAGGTCATATGCTTATGAAGCTCCAAGATATCACATGGCCATTTGCGAAGCATCAGGCATATGTTCCCATAAAATAGTTGACTGACATCCTTTTGTGACCCTAGAGGTAGGACGAGGAAATAGTGTAAGCTGTAAGAGCCTTGATTCAGGTGCAGCCACTAGTGCAGTTAGGCTTTCTTACTGTCAAGAATTGCAATTAAGTGTCAATCTTATAGAAGCATATCTCATAGGATTGGGAGGTGTGGAAACCCCTTGCATGGGGAAGGTGGAGCTTCCCATCTACATTCAAGATGTTCTTATGACATTGAAGGTGCTAGTGCGTCAAGAGGAGGATCTCATTGAACCTCTTGTCTTGGGTCAAGATTGGATCTATGATCATGCAGTCAAGTTGAACCTAAGAAGTGGACTTCTTCATGTCTAGGTGGATCAAAATTGCATCATTATTGAGATAGAAAATCATGCACTCAAGGAACTAGGAAAGGCACCAACTCTTGGTCCTTCCAGGAGTACACATGAAGATAAAGATGTTGTTCTTGTCCAAAAATCTGTGATGCATAAGGAGGACAAGTACTCCCCTAATCTCCCGAAATAGATCATTTCTATTTGGGTCCCAAAGCGTTCAATGAAGGCGGACCCCAATGTATGACAAATTTGGGTGCCCAAGACCTACTTACATACCAAAGTAGCTTCACATAAGCTCAATAGCTTGAATAGCCACTCACAATCACTCACATCATACACTTCAAGGTAGATATCTATAATCAACACATCCACAAATGAAATCAAACCTAGGACTATCTAGAAATGGGTACCCAAAAAGTCACAAATCCAAGCAGTCATATGTTTGAAACATGTAAAGGTCATCATACTCGAGAGATGTAATCACCCACTAAAAGTTCAGAGAATAAAACCTTGTATCAAACCACCCAATCCAAGTTTGTAAACCCATTCACACTAGAATAGATGCATTCTCGGTACAGTGCACATCAAGAGTATGCATCTAGGGACAAACCACTAACTTACTAGCTAACACTCACAAGTCACAAGAAACATCTCACTCACTGACACTCTAACCACATTGTAGCATGTTGTTATTTTAGAGGGAACAAGTTATTATCATGTTTTTTATGCAATATTAATATGACTTTCTTCTTCCAGGAGATAAGTGTAACATGGCTCAAGTAACAGGAACCAGCTCCTAGGCAAGCACTAGTCAGCGGGTTGTGGATATGGAGAGTTTACCCATCATGCCTGAGAGTGAAAGACCGGAGGAATTGTAGGCTATACAAATTATACCGATATAGGGTCCCTCGAGCGGCCATACCATGCATGTATGCAAAACCTTTCATTGGTTTAGTGAAGTAGCAAGACCACTGGGCAAGGCCTCATACCTTTCGGAGACAAAGCTAGAATTCAATGGATAGGGGAGCAAGTACCATTTCTTTACACAAGAATTTGAAAAGTTATAGAATGCAGAGGCATTATGCCCAGTACGGCAGAAAGCAAGATTGGACACATATTTCAGTTCTCAACTGCCCAAGTGTGACTTCATGCGGTGCTATTATCTTATCAACACCCTAACTCCTAGCAAGCATCTCCAAGCATCAAGCACGTTTGTGCTCCCATCTCTTACAAGGGGAAATGAGTTGAAGAGATTTAAGTTAACCAATAAATTAGTGTAGGAGGCCCTGGATATGAAAGGAATGCACATACCCACTGAGAAGGAGGTTCTAGTACCAGACAACATGAAACCTTACTAAACTCAAGGATATGGTAGCTATGATGCCTGATATTGTAGTTCACCTAAGAATGTGCATGCAACACTTTGCCTTCCCCACCCAAGATAGATTCGCTATGCCATCCAAGAGGATATGGTTCATTTTGTATCTTGCAGAGACTCAGAACTTAACAATCAACTTGCCTCATTAGATTATCGATTAGATAGACTTGGCACACAAGCGATGGCCATGCAAGTCAGTCTTGTATGGAAGTTGTGCATTGACTAGGATCATTTATAGATGTTTGTCTTATGATATTACAATTTAGAGGGATCTAATGCGGAATAGAGTATAGGAGTTCAAAGGCCAAACATCCACAGGACTCCCTTCCAAGAGGATGTGAGAAGCAGTACAAGTACCATGTGCTAAACCATGAGGAGCAACATTGACCACAGATGTCACTCCCCCACCTTGACGTGTATGCCCATTTACACTACGCCTCCCGAGACATAGCACTGAAGGTCCAAACTTGATATTTTTGTCAATCCCTATAGACCTTGAGTTCCTTGGAGGGGTACATTTGGAAGAGCTCACTAATGAGGATTTTGAGCAGATTTTAAGAGAAGTGAATCTTGAGTCATACGAAGAACAGCTGGTGGAACATTCTCAACCACAAGCAACCACCTCTCAAGTACCTGTTACTATAGTCAACAAGGATGAGGAAGAAGATCAAGATGATAATGAGGACGAAGAGTCTGAAGGAGATGATGATGAACATGAGGCAAGATATTAGGAAGAACAAGACGTGCCTAAACTTGCAAGTGCTCTGGTATACACAGCCCAGTTACAAAGGTTACATGACACAATTAAGGCAGTGCAAGAGAGGCATAGAATTTCATTCGCATCAGGCCAAGCCTTCACAGAATAGATGCTTGTAGACGAAGGAGTGGATCCCCACTTCATTAATACACTCAAATTGTTAACAGAGTCACTAGGAGTTCAAGAGGCCATACACATAGGAGTTCGACAATCAACCTTGTACGACAAACACATAGTGTATACAAGACCACAGGTTGGCAAGAACATACGAGTACTGGTCTCCGAACTCGAAGCAACCATCAAACCAACTACCACCTCTATGTCCATCATCGATCTTACTACTGAAACATTTGTACAAACATCACCCATTTCAACCCAGCAACCTCCATCTCCTCCATCACCCCCACCCCCCCATCCACCACTGATGAAACTACTGTAATAATCATGACCATTGCCCAAACTCCAGCTCAACATCTTTTTCTTTTCGTGAAACAACTTCCTAGGCCATCCTCTTTTCTTTGATTACCAACCCTCTACATACTTCCCCATTTTGATCTATAGAACCCATCATTGGACACCCATTGATACCTAGCATAGAAGGACACCCAAGACCCACTGAAGGTAGTCTAGGAATCCCTGCATACCCCCATTCACACATGCCTATTCCCCATGATCCTTACTTCCCATTTGCCTCCTCACTCTTTCCCTACACCTCAGTTGCCACCATCGCCGCACCCCATTACTTCTCATTCATGGAAGATTTCATTCACAGCCACAGCACACAGATATTAGGACAACAACCACTCACTTCCACTTCACTGTACACACATACCACAGTCACTTCACCTACCATACCCACTTACATGGTAGCTCCTGCACGTCCCTCACTGTCTGACCCCATGGACATTTCACCATCCACAACACCTCCCCCTCCCCCGACGATTCCACCATCTCCCATTCCCCTACCACTACCAAGTTCACTTGCACCCACTTCTTTGGTAGATACTGCATCCACCATTCCCATCCCCATTCCCATTCCCCCTCCACTCCACCCCATCTCCCTTGCATCTCATATTGTACATAATACATTCAATACAATCATTAATTGTGTCTCATAGCTACAACAGGATTACCAAAGACTAGAAGATTGAAAATGTTGCCTTCTAGATAGAATCGCAAAGATTGCAAGCAAGATTCATAACTTTGGAAGCTAACAATGAAGCACTCCAAGTGGAATACCTCACCTTACAGCAACCCATATAGAACTGGAGGCCAAGTCATCAAATGTGGATGCTCAAGCCATGAAAGACTTGGATTCAATGCTACACAAGCAACATATCACCAATGCAAAACTTCGAAGAAATATAAGGCTTCCTCGAAAGCCATGGCTACGCATTAGAAGAGAACAAGTGGCCACAACAACAAAACCAAGATAACCTTGAAGCTTCAATGGAAGGGACCCCAGGCACAAGGATTAGTCCTACAAACTATTGAGTTGTTCCCTTAGAAGACATAAAGATACTACTTCAGGAGCATGCCAACTTTCTAGAGTCATATGAGAAGCTGGAATCAAAATGTGTATATCTTAAGAAGCAGCTAGCCATAGTCAACATATCTTAACAAGAGCCACCCATCCTACAATGGAAGTGGAAGCCCTAAGGAAACAGGTGGAAGAGATCCGAGCAAGACTCCTACCATATGAGAGGCCACCCTCTCCAATTGAAGACCCAGAACCCGACACCTTGGTGGAAATACTAGTCGAAGAAAGTTTTGAAGAACCATATGAGCCTATGCCAGTACTTGGAGTGTGTGTCACCACCAAAGGCTAAGAAAACTTTGAGATAGAAGCACCAAATCTGCTAAAGAGGGTAGAGCAGATAGGACAAACCCATGATGAGAGAGTATCTATACAAATCCAGTCGCTCTCCAATCTAGAAGATAGAGTTCTTAAGTCCTCCTATTTTCAGAAGCTCTCTCATCAACACCTCATTACCACATCCAAACTATAGTATATGCCATATTTTGTACTATTAGCAGATTACAATGCAGATATTAAAAGGCATATAGGGAAAGAACCGACCTTTGCTACCCAATTCGAGCCAGATGATCTACCAGTAGAGGCACAAGCAGGCTCTATTTTTCAACCCAATTGGCATGCTCGACTCTTGATAGACTACCCTAAAATGATGCGCACATGGTCAAAAGGCCACAATAAAGCATGTTCAAATTGGGTCAACAATCTGTATTTTGCTCCACCCAAAGTGCCATGCACTGACAGCTACATGATCTCAACCATATGCCACTAGTTTGCTCAATTAAAGAACATAACGGACATTGCTGCAAAGATCTGTATGAAGATCTTCGATCTCATGATGGTAGTGTTCAAGACTTTTCGCAAGATCCAAGCTCCATACATTTCAGCACCCAACTTTGCTGAAGGGAACCGTGATCTGGTATATGACATGAGCCAAACCCCCTCCATCACCACAATCTATGCATGGCATGTGTGAATCAATTACGTCACACCTATTGCATCTCTTTGCAGTAGAACAAGCCATACATGCAGATTAGCTATGGCTACCACATCTGAGCATTCAAGGTCCAGTTGATTGGGATCAAATGATGAAAAACTTGACAAGAGGACTATGCATACAAGAACATTACCTCGCCACTGATGTCATTGAATATTATATCAAACACTCCCTACATCAAGGGTATGTCAAGGATGATAGATGCAAGAGAGGGGGGTGTTGGTAGCAGCCAAGGAAGTCAAGGCATTACAAGACAAGGGAGCCATCACAAAGAGTCAGAGCAGAGGGACAGCCCACGAGGACCAAGTAGGCAGAGCAGTCAAAGAAGATCTAGCAACTAGGCCTATCCAATTTTTTTAAGATAAATCCTTTCCAATAGTGATTTTCATCACTACATGAACCTTGTAAATATCATTTTTGGTATATTAGACTCCATTTTGCTCAATCTGAGGAGTCCCCAAGCTTGAGGAGTACTACAAGTACCGTCATATCAATTTTAGAGTTTTTAGACTCTGTTTGAGCCCTCAAATAAGCTGTAGAACCTAATTTTTAACTAGGCAAGAGACTAGGTCTAGAGAGTGCCAAAAGCTAGTCAAAAAATATAAAAAGATCTAGAGAGCTCATTTTCAAGGTTAGCTTGTGAGTATTTTCAGCTATTGTAAGAGATTTCTTGAGTAATAAAAAGCACTCCATTGTTCCTCTCTTTGTTCTTGCCTTGTGTGCACATGTGTGTATATGTGTGTGCATGCTTGTGTGCTTCTCACTCATGCACTTGTTCCTTCACTTGCTTATAGTCATCATACTAGTCCTCACATCTCCATGGATTTTCATTTATGAGGTGGATCTCCTCACGTTGGTACTTTCCATTGTGCTAGAGTGATAGGAATAACTTTGTGGGTCCTATTAACCCCCTAGCTAAGATGTTCACCTGTTGATTATATTATCGTTGGCACTGATTATCTCACTAATGGGTAGAACTGAAAGCCACAAGAAAGAATGATACACAAACAAGAGCTAAGTTTTTGTTTGAAAATATATTTACCCAGATATGGTTTGCCAATAGAATTGGTTAGCAACCATGGTACCCATTTCTTGAATGAGGTCATTGAATATCTGTTACAAGCATGGGCATTCACAAGAAGTTGCCCCCATACCACCCACAAGCCAAGGGACAATCCGAAAGCACAAATAAGATCTTAGGTATTGTGCTAACGAAATTGGTGAATAATAAACAATCTGATTGGGACAAACCGTGAGGGTGATATACTACCAAAATACATTAGTGGATGCATAGTAAAGTTACAACAAGAACCCCTAACTGAGGAAATGCTTAAGTGACTCAACATAGCAAAGAAGCGCAAGGAAGAAGAAAGATGAATTCGAGAAGGTCTAACACAAGCCCTAGAATACATCCGATGTATGAGGTTAAGAAGAGAAGGTAGAGACCAACCTAGGTAAGATGCTTATGAGGCCCCAAGCTATCACATGTCCATGTGCCAAATGACGAGTGGAACCCATCACAAGATAGTGGATAGACGTGTTTTCCTAACCTTAGAGGTAGGATAAGGCAAGAACGAGAACACTCTAAAAGTATTGATTGACTCAAGCATGGCCACTAATAAGTTAGATTTTCCTACTTTCAAGGCTTGCAGTTGAACATCCATCCTATTGAAGCTTATCTCATAGGATTGGGAGGTGTGAAAATCCTTGCATGGATAAGGGGGAGCTTCCTGTCTCCATTCAAGAGGTCTAGATGACTATTAAAGTGCTAGTGTGTTAAGATGAGGACCTTAGGGAATGTCTTATCTTGGGTCAAGATTGGATATATGACCATGGGGTGAACTTAAACCTAAGAAGTGGACTTATTTAGGTGTGGGTAAAACAACAACACATCACAATTGAACTAGCAAATCAAACACTCAAGAAATTAGGATAGGCACCAACTCCTGGTCCTTGGAGGAGCACACATGAAGATAACGATGATGTTCTTGTCCAAAGCTCTGTAATGAAAAGGGATGCTGATCTCAATCAAAGAATCAAAGACAAAGTGAACTCTCTTCTTTCCAAAGGTAATCAAGATGAAGCACAAAAAGGAAATGGTGAAACAGAGAAATCGGATAGTCATCTCTCCTAGCCAGAGGATAGACTAGAACAAGGTGATAGCTAGAGTGAAGAAAATCTAGATATGCAAGAGTGAGTAATCCTCTGGTCCTATAAGAGGCCCCCAAAGGCAAACCAAACGAACAACTCAATCAAATACTACAACAAAGAAGTACTCTAGAAGTCAACTATGGAGGACTATTTCTATTTGGATACCTAAGCATTCGATAAAGGTTGATCCCAATGACAAAAAAATATGGGTGCCCAAGACCTACTTATGTGATCAAATAGTAACAGATAAGCTCATAGGCTTGAATCAATACTTGCAAGAACTTACTTCACGCACTTCACAATGGGCATCTATTATCATAACATCAACACATCAAATCACACATATTGCTACTTGGAAATGGATACCTAAAAAGCCCCAATTCCTAGTAGAATTATCAAAGAAAAACTATCAAGGTCATCAATAAAAAATATTGTAACCCCATGATGGAAATTTGGCAAGTCAAACTTTGTAACTAACCCCCTAACAAAGCCATGTAAAAAACCCCTTGCAAGAGGATAGATGCATTTTGAGTACATTTCACCTCTAGAGTATGCATATAGGGAAGTGACTAACCACTTTATGTACACCCATATCTGCACCGCACCTCACCATTATTGACTCACTAATCAGAATGAATATCTTGTTGGTGTATTGTAAAGGGGACATGGCATCATCTCGTGTCCAATGCAATGCTAATATGATCTTCTTACTTGAAGTAGATTTAGGTGCAAAAATCATTGCTAGCACAATGGAAGACATAGCAGGAACCAATTTGCAAGAAGGGACTACTTATCGCACTGTCAACATAGAAATCTTACCTATTTTGTGTGAACCAAAGAAGTGGCCCAAAGATATGTAGGCAGTCCAAACTATACCGATACAGGATCCACCCATGGGTCACACTACGAGAGTTAGTAAGACCTCACATTAGTTCAATGAGATGGATGTGCATGCAACACTTTGCATTCCCAAGGCAAGACAGGTTCATAATGCCACACAAAAAGTTTTGGTTCAGCTCACATTTATTTAACATACAGAACATGATGATCAATCATTCGCATTGGATTATCAATAAGATTCATCAAGCACACAAGAGGTGGCTACATAAGCCAGTGCTAGATGGTTGTTCTACTCTCATGAGAATCATCTATCGATGCATTGCATATGATGTTCCTATTTAGAGGGCTCTTTCATGGAAAAAAATGCAGCAGTTTAAAAGCACAAAAGCTTCAGCTCCACCATCCAAGTCGATGATAAGATCCATACCTTGTGCCCAACCCAAAGGTTTCACCTTGACACGAGATATATCTCCCACACTCGAAAGAGTGTTCATGCGCTTTAAACTCAGAATACCAAGGCAAAGTACAAATGGGTCTAGTTTAATTTTCTACGAGGTAAATCTCGAGTCGGGAGAAGATTGAGAAGGCAAGGAGTATCAACAACATGAAGGAGAACAACAAGAATTTATTGGAGAAAAAGAAGAAGAAGATGAGGAAGATGAAGAGGATGAGGAAGAACAACAAGGAGAAGTGTTGGAGTTAGATGTATGCAGAAGCACGCGAACAGCACAAGGAAGAAGAAGAAGCTTGGAGCACAACACACAATACTGAATGTATTACTAAAGAATGTACAAAGATAAGTTGCACATTAGGGCAATAGGCGTATATACAAGCCGAGGGAAAAAACCTCCCAAAGAGGGAAAAAAGTGCCCCGGTGGCCCTAGTGTGTTTACACACATCACTACCTAAATATATCAACAAATCCCCCCTAGGATTGATGCGGTGAACAAGGACTTGGCACTCATGTATAAGGAAGTGCCAAGCTATGTGGGATCAATCCACAAAATGAAGTAATCCCAAAGCTTTGACAAAAGCTTCAAACTTCTCCCTAGGCAGAGCCTTCGTGAAAAGGTATGCAATGTTCTCTTGCGTGGGCACATATGCCAAGCTGATCTCCCCAACAGAGAATCTCTCCCTGACATAATGATAATGCACCTCAATGTGCTTAGTGCGAGCATGGAACAGAGGGTTCCTTGCAACTGCCAATGTGCTCTGACTGTCAGTGAAGATGGTGGTGGCAGAAGACTGACCAACACCCAAATCAGCCATAAGGCATCTGAGCCACACACACTCAATAGTCGCTGTGAAAGCTGCCCTATACTCAGCCTCACAACTGGAAGTGGCCACAGTATGCTGCTTCTTGCTCAGCCAAGATATGCATGAGCTACCAAGCATGAAGCAAAAACCACTAGTGGACACACAAGTGTCATAGCAACCAGCCCAATCAGAGTTAGAAAAAGCATACAAATCTGGCAAAAGACGCGCTTAACCACATGCCAATGCTTCACTCCTAGGCAATGCATAAACCTACTCATCTGTGAGATAGCAAACTGAATATCTGGCCGACTAATGCATAAGTAAATCAAGCATCGAAGAGCCTCCTGATAGAGAACAGCATCAAATGCATCTCTAGCATCATGAAGACTCACTCCTAAACCTGTTTCCATAGGAGTGGCAATAGGTTTACAATCTTCAAGGCCAAAACACTACAATAATGTGTCAATATATTTCATTTGACACAACGCCATTCCACCATCAACGTGCATAAACTAAATGCCCAAATAGTGATGCAAATGCCCCAAATCAGACATCTCAAATGAGGCATGCAAATCAGCCTTAAAATCAGCAATATGCCTCTCATGAGGAACTTGACCTCACCATCTCCATGAGTGACCTGTTCTTTCGTTCAGCAACTCCATTCTATTGAGGTGTATACAGCACTGTACACTGGTGTTTCATCCCATGTTTAGCCAAAAATGCATTAAAATCAGAAGGCATATGTTCCTCCCTTGATCAAAATGGAGGGTGCCCATTTTACATGCTGACATATTTTCAGCAAAAACCAAAAACTGTTTGAAGCACATAAACACTTCAGACTTTGCTTTGAGTGGATATACCCATGCATGCCTGGAAAAATCATCAATGAAAGTCACAAAGTAAAGATAATTTCCAAAAGAGGGTGTCTGCATAGGACTAGAGACATCGCTATGAACAAGCTGCAATTTCTGAGTAGCCTGAATTGAGCCATCTTTTGGAAATGAGGAACGCTACATTTTGCCCAAAATACAACCTTCACATACATTTTTACCGGGTCCCTCAAGTTTGGGCAAAGAGGACACCATTTCAGATTTCTACAGGCATAGCAAACTAGCAAAATTCAGATGACCAAAGCGTGCATGCCAAAGCTTTGCATTTGACATAGCGTGAGAATCATGTACTGCACATGCCAAATCATTCACTGATTTTTCATAGTCTAAGAACTTATATAACCCACTACATAACATGCCTGAAGCAATAATAACATCGCCATTTGATAGATCATGAACTGTACATTTGTCATCAATAAATTTAACAACCAAGCCAATCTTCGCTAATGCAGAAACTGATAACAAATTCTTCTTGATCCCTGGCACAAATAGAGCATCTCACAAAGTGAAAGAACTACCATCAGCAGTAGTCAAAATGATCTTATCAACTCCCATGACAGGACAAGAGGAGTTGTTGATGCATGTGACAGTATTCCCTGTAGGCGCAGGCTCCAGTGAAGAGAAGAAATTACGCTGCAAGGTAATATGTTTGGTCACCCCACTATCAAAGTACCAAACATCTGAGTCTACTCTAGACATGCACTACTCATGAGAAGATGGGTCAAAACTACAAACAGTAATAAATGCCCATTCTTCATCCTGCACAAGGTTAGCAGACTCTGTTTTTGGAATAGAGGCCTCTGCAACAACCATTCTAGCCTCTTTTTTTGCCTCTTTTGCAGCCAGTTTAGGATAATTCTTTATGATATGATCATTTCCTTTACAGTACTTGCAAAACAATTTTTGCTTTTTTTATTTCTTTTCATCTTTGTCTTCGTTCTTCGAATGTGCAGAATTAGCAGATTTCTGCTTACTAGTTGAAGAGCTCCATTTTCCTTTGCCCTTCTGACTAGCCAGGAAAGCTTGATCTGCAACACGCATAATGGACCTATTTTGCCTCGACTGATCTTCTTGCAACAGAATAGAGACTAAGTCCTCAAATGACAAGGCATTTGGATTGCCTTTCATCATCAACCGAAGAGTAGAAGCAAAACTCTGATACGAATCAAGAAGACCATTCAGAACGGTCTGCACAAGTGAGCTATCTGGTATAACTTCATCAACAGAAATCAACTATTCCTTCATGTCTTTGATCTTTGTTAGAAAACTATCCATAGAATCACCTTCATTCATGTGCTCACTCTCCAACTGTTTTTGGAGGGAAGCAACGCGAGCCTCATTCCTAGCTTGGTACAATGTAGTAAGTGTATCCGAAGCATCCTTAGTTGTTCTGCAAGAGGGAATGTGAGGAATAATGGCACATTTGACACAAAAAGCTATCAATGCATGTGCCTGAGTATCTCTACCATCCCAACGAATTTGCTCTATAGTAGGTGCAGCAAAAACCGCAACACAAACAAGAATCTATAGAATATCATTATCTTCGACACGATCTCCATCAACTCCAGCACCTGTATTTGCAGTACCTATATTCGTATTTCAACACCTTGCACAATATTCCATGGTCCTTTTGCAACCAATACATCTCGCATCAGATAAGCCCATAACGAGTAGTTAGCACCACCCAACTTATCCTCAACAACCAACATACGGAATACATCACTGCCTTCGGCCATGGTTGGTGACTAAAATACCTTGATGCAAGAAATTGACTGTATCTCAAAAAGTTGAAATCAAAACTGCCTAGATAAATTCATCTAAACTTGTAGCAGACTTCGAGACGCTTATAATGGTGAACCAAAATTGGTATATACCTTTGACACAAAAAGATGAAATAGCCTGCACAAGCACTGTGATAGTGCATTCAGAGGCCGAAACGAGCTTAGAAACACCCTGAGTATGCTTACCAAAATTCGTGCGATTTTGAGATTGCAACCGGAGGAGTGTTGACGATGCCCTAGATGAAGCGACGACCTGCTCTGATACCAATTGTTGGAGTTAGATGTTTGCAGAAGCACAGGAACAGCACAAGGAAGAAGAAGAAGCTTGGAGCACAACACACAATATTGAATGTATTACTAGAGAATGTACAAAGATAAGTAGCACATTAGAGCAATAAGCATTAATACAAGTCGGGGGAAAAAAACCTCCTAAAGAGGGAAAAAAGTGCCCCGATGATCCTAGTGTGTTCACACACATCACTACCTAAATATATTGACAAGAAACTAGAAGAGCCCTCACCTAAATTGCACAGTTTCAAAGACTATATGACCCAATTAAGAGCATGCAATAATGACAACATCTCTCCTTCAATACACGCAAAGCATTGATTGAGCGGATTATGAGTGACAAAGAGCAGACCAACACTGTATAAAAACACTTCAACTTCTATAAAAACACTTCAACTTCTAGCTGAATCATTTGGAGTCACCAAAGCAATTTACACCATGTTGCAAAAGCTAACATCTTGATACGATCCATGCCATGTGGAGATAGGAGAACGCATTGGCAAAAACATCCTAGTTCTCGTATTTGAACACCAAGCAACTACAACGCAAGAAGACGCAACTTCAATTGCAACCATTGATATGAAAGCTGAAACATTTGTTCAAACGTCTCTAAGCGCACCTCAACAAACTCCATCCCCTCCCACCATGACTGATGTACATACCAACATTGAAACCACTACCACTATGGAAACCACAGAACCCATCTACCAAACCCCTCCCCAATCCACCCTCTTTTCTTCCATCACTAACCCTCTCTACACCACCACTACTAAACTTTTGGAGCTATCCATTTTTCAACCAATCATACCTAGTATTGTAGGACACCCTAGGCCTATTGATGGTAGTATCGATTTCCCTGTAACCCCTCAAACCCAAGTCCCATTCACCACAGATCCCTACTTTCCATTCTCTTCTTCCACTTTTTCCATATGTAGCAGTTTCCACTACTATTCCACACCACTACATTTCTATTTATGGAAGGTTTCACTTGCTACCCCATGAAATTTCCTTCCTACTAATGCATAATACAAACCACATCACTTTACACGGACACCACATGCACCACACCAACCATCCCTATTCTCATTGTAGAACCCACACACACAACACTGTCTGATCCTATGGACATATCACCACCCACGACACCACCCCTCCCCCCCACACTTTCACAATCCCCTATCCCCCCCTCCCCCCACACTTTCACAATCCCCTATCCCCCCTTCCCCCCATAGTTCCACAATCCCTTGTCCCCCCTCCACTTACATCACCACGATTATTGCAGTATGAAAGACCATCCTCTTCCCCAATGGAATCCGAGTGGTCGAAATCCCCATGGAAGAAACTTTTGAGGAACCCTATTATCCCATTCGGGTATTTGGGGGACGAACCACTGAGGAAGGCTAAGATTCATTCAAAATTCAAGTGATATAATATCTCAAAAGGGTTGAACAAATAGGAAAAAAACATGATGAGTGAGTAGCTATTTAGATCCAATCACTGGCAAATATCGATAACATAGTACTCAAGTCAATATATTTCTAGAACCTCTCTCATCAACGGCTCATAACCATGTCATAGTTGCAATATATGCCTTACTTTGTACTTCTTGTAGACTATCACGAAGAGATTAAAAGGGTGATGGGAAGCCATTCTACTTTTTCCACTCGATTTGAGCCAAAGGAGATTCTAGAGTCAGCAAGAAAACATACATATATTTCAACCTATCTTGCACACATGAATATTAGTGACATATCCTGAAATGATGCACACATGGTCTAATACACCCTTGTATATCAAATAAAATCCTTATTATTGCCTTGTATCACATCGGCAGTCATGGCCCAAGTTTGCGGTCAAGGTAAATACAACAAAGGGTTGCTCTGATTAGATCAATTATCCTTACCTCGCTCCATCGAAAGGACCACCCACCATAGCCTACATGATATCAACCATATGACACTGGTCATCCCATTTCAAAAATGTGCCTAACATTGTTGCCAAGATGTGTATGAATATTTTTGAGTTAATGTAGGTGGTATTCAAAACCTTCAAGAATGTTAAAGCCTCGTATATCTCTGATCTAGGCTTCAATGAAGGTAATCTTGATTTGGCATATGATATGAGTAAGACCCCTTCCATCAACACAATCCTTGCTTGGAACTCTCGCATCAAGTACTTACATGCTTGTTATAAGCACACTATTGAGGAAATTGTGGAGAATGAGTTTCCTATGCACAACGAAAATGTGTAGTGAACCCTTGTATGTCCAACTCTTGGACAAACAGCTGCACCTTAAATAGCTTGTTGCTCTCAATACAAAGCTCAAATGGACTTTTTCCTTTAGCCAATTAAAGTAGAAAAAGGGAGCTTTCTAACAAGCTATAAATAACATAATTTGGACAATTTCTGATCAGGGAATGCAACTGACAAAGATGAACTACCTATCCACACAAGTATATTGAAGAACTGAATTTCACTCTCGGAATGATACCTCCCTCAATATATATCCTTTGACAAAGATATTTGGTATAGAGAAACAAGAAAAAAAACGAGTTCCAACAAGCTAAAAATCAGGTAATTTTGATGAGTTTTGGTCAAGAAACTCAACTGACCAAAATAGACCACTTGCGCACATAAGTATACTGAAAACATGGGCTTCACTCTCTGACAGATATCTCACAAAATATAAAACCTTTAAAAAAGCTATTTGGGACAAAGAAATTCATGCATAGAGCTTTCCAACAAG
Source organism: Ceratopteris richardii (assembly GCA_020310875.1). Taxonomy (NCBI): domain Eukaryota; kingdom Viridiplantae; phylum Streptophyta; class Polypodiopsida; order Polypodiales; family Pteridaceae; genus Ceratopteris; species Ceratopteris richardii. Next base: position 120,430,373 of record CM035416.1, on the reverse strand, counting down.
CCAAAAATCAAGTGATTTGGATATGTTTGGTTGGGAAACTTAACTGACCAAAGTAGACTACCTATTTACACAGGTATGCTAAAACACTAGACTTCACTCTTTCACTGATATCTCATAGAATATGTAAGCTTTGAAGGAGATATGTTTGGTTGGGAAACTTAACTGACCAAAGTAGACTACCTATTTACACAGGTATGCTAAAACACTAGACTTCACTCTTTCACTGATATGCGAAAATCAAACAAGATAAGCTCTCCAATGATTGTTTAAACACAAGAAATGGTTATATATACACGGAGATATGAGCTTCACAACAGAGCTATGTACAAAATGATGTGCGGTTGGAAGGAGTCTATGGAAAGACAAAATGACAAAATGACTAGATCCGACTATTAGGAGCTCTTGTCTCTTTCTCTCCTTATTTAGAATTTTCTCCCACTCAACTTTTATAACCAATGAGCATGTGAAGAAGTTTGTGCCTCCTTCTTAACTCACCACTTTGCCCACTACATGCCACTGACTACAAGGCAGATATTGTATCTTTTACTCATCATGAATTTTGACTAGACTTTTTATTTTCTCTTCTTTTCCTTTATCTTTATATTTGGTAAATTTATCCAAGCATAGCTCATGTGAAAATGAGCTTGTACATTTATCTTCAACACTCCCCCTCAAGCTCACTTGGGAGTTATCTTCAACTGCAAATTTATCACATCCTTGAAACCTTTGAGTTTAGAAGCATCCAAGAACTTTGTAAACATATCTGCAACTTGCTCTTTGGTTATGATGAACTTTATCTCCACATCTTTGCTCAATACCTTCTCCCTTACATAATGGTAGTGGACCTCTATGTGCTTGCTCCTTGCATGAAACATAGGATTGCTTGCCAAGTAAATACTTGATATGTTATCACCGTATATAGGGGTGGTTCCAACTTGCACTTCAAGATCAGCCAAAAGCTTTTTAATCCACATTGCTTCACATGTGGCAAATGCTAATCCTCTATATTCAGCCTCCATGGATAAAAGTGCAATAGTAGGTTGTTTTTTTGAGCTTCATGTGATAGGTTTGCTTCCTATCATGAACACCTAACCTGAGGTTGATCTCCTATCTTCCTTTGAACATGTCCAATCAGCATAGCTAAAGTTTTTGACCTGCAATTCTTCATCAAACTTGTAAAACAAAGCATGATTAGATGTATGCTTTATGTATCTCAACACTCTCTTGGCTGAATTTAAATGTTCACTTGTCCGGGTTTGCATAAATTGAGAAAGTACACCAACAACATAAGATAAATCAGGTCTTGTAATGTTTGCATAGATTGATGATCCTATAATTCTTCTATATGTCATTGCATCTTCCAATAGTTCTCCATCATTTGAGCAAATCTTTGTATTTGTGTCCATGGGTTGAGTGAGTGGTTTGCATTCACTCATTCCAAATCTAAAATGAACATCCAACAAGTACTTCCTTTGCATCAAGTAGATGCCACTTTTTCCATAAACAAATTCAATCCCTAAAAAATATTTGAGCTCTCCAAGATCTGAAATTTTAAACTCCTTACCAAGCTTCCTTTTGATATCTTTAATCAATGTAACATCATTTCCTATTATATGAGGTCATCGACATATATGCAAATATATACCTCTCTAAATTCTTCCTTGGTCATGTACAATGAAGGATCTGCACTACTTGGGTTGTTTCCACACGTAGTTAGATATTCTACCAATCTTTGATTCCATGCTCTTGGTGCTTGCTTCAAGCCATAAAGTGCCTTTTTCAACCTGCAAACAAAGTCTGGATGGTTTTCATCTTCAAATCCAACCGATTGACTCATGTATACCTCTTCTTGTAGTTCTCCATTGAGAAAAGCATTTTTTATGTCGAGTTTATATAATGGCCATCTCCTTGAAGCACCAATTGCTATTAATGTTCTGATTGTTCCCATCTTTGCAACAAGGCTGAAAACTTCATCATAATCTATGCCTTGTGTTTTTTTTAATTCTTTGGCAACTAATATAGTTTTATATCTAGCTAATGAACCATCAGCATTCCTCTTTACTTTAAACACCCATTTGTTTGGAACAGTCTTCATACCTTCTTTCTTTGGCACTAGCTCCCATGTGTGATTATCTTTGAGAGCTTTGATCTCCTCTTTCATAGCTTGCTTCCATTCCTTTTGTGTGCAAGCTTCTTCATATGTCTCAGTCTCTTTGTCTTTGATAAACTGCATCATGTATGCAAAATGTGTCACCATGAAACTATCATAACTCAACCTTTGAGTTGGATACCTTGTCCTTGAAGATCTTCTTTCATTGCCTTTAGAAAGTTGCTTCTTTAACCTATTCAACTTAACCTTTGGAGTGATTACCTCTTCATATTCTTCTTCACTTGCATCTATCTCACTATTTAGAGTAGCACTTGCTTCTTCAACTCTACTATGAGCTGAATTTGGAGACACAGAATGACTCCCCCTCCATGTTGAACATTCTTCATTTGATGTAGATGCCAGTGGACCTGAAACCTTTGTGCTTGATTATTGAACTTCTCTTCGATTTGTTCCTGCATAATCATCATAGTCTTCTTCAAGAATCTTTTCCTTTCCTTTATTTTCATACCATGGTCTTAGTTCATCAAAGACCACATCTCGCGAGACTCTTAATACCTTTGTTCTAGGGTTGTAACACTTGTATCCTTTTTGCTCCGTCGAGTAGCCGATGAAAATGCATTTTTCTGACCTTGGTTCCATCTTTGTTCTAACTTCTTGTGGAATGTGAACAAAGCAAACACATCCAAACACTTTGAGGTGTGTAAGATCAAGTTTCTCACCGGAATATACCTCCTTTGGAGTCAAGTGATCATGTATTCCCGATGTTGTGCACCTATTCATCAAGTAAATGGCAGTTATGGTAGCTTCAACCCAATACTACAATGGTACCTTCATCTCGTTGAGCATGCATCTTGCAATTTCAACAATTTGTCTATTTTTCCTCTCAGCTACTCCATTTTGTTGTGGTGTATACCTACAAGTGAACTATCTTTTGATCCCATTCTCTTGTAGAAAATCTGAAAATTCTTTGGAGAAGTATTCTCCTCCACCATCGGACCTTAAGGTTTTCATAGACCTCACAGTTTCTTTTTCAACTTCAACTTTGAATCTTTTGAATATAGAAAACACCTCTGATTTTTGCTTCATACAAAACAGCCATACCTTTCTTGAGTGATCCTCAATGAAGGTGAAAAAAAATCTATTACCAGCCATTGATGCCTCTTGGGTTGATCCCCATACATCCGTATGTATCTAGTCCAAGACATTTGGGGCCACATAATTGCTCATCTTGAATGGCTGCCTCGTTTGCTTTCCTAGTTGACAAGCTTCACATAGCTCGTGTAGTCCAATGCTATTAAATTTTGGAAGAACTCTTACCACTTCATGTTTGCTCATGTCATTCAGCTTTGGAATGTTGATGTGTCCTATTCTTTTGTGCCATAAGTCCAGCTTTGAAATCTTCTTGTTCCCACATTGAACGTACATGACTTTTCCATGTGGATCTTGGACATCCAAAGTGAACATCCCTCCTTCTCTTCTACCTCGAGCAATGACCTTGAAGCCTTCCTTTGGATTCTTTATGAAGCACCCATTCTCATTGAATATGAAATGATAACCCTTCTCTACCATTTTTCCTACTGAAATCAAGTTCTTTGAAATTGTAAGAACATGAAGAACATTAGATAATACCTTTGCTCTAGATGTATCTCCAAGCCTTATATCTCTGATATGTTCAATCATGTGTTGAGTATCATCACCTGTTTCAATACATCCTTTTCCACTTGGTACCTGTAGATTAGTGAACAAACTTCCTTGGCATGACATATGGTTACTACAACCTGAATTAATGTACCATTTTTTGTCATCTTCACAAGAGCTTCTATACTCATATCTCATTGTGAGTAGTGTATCCTTGCTTCCTTCACTTGAGGTGCTTGCATAGTTGCTTTGGTTCCTTTGATTGCCTCCATTTGGTCTTCCATTCTTCAGCCAACAATCACTAGCATAGCGTCCTACTTTACCACAATGATAGCATGTTATACCTTTATGAGAATTGTAGGAGCCTCGGCCTCTTCCTCTACATCTACCTCGACCTCTTCCTTGTGTGTTGGCATTTGATGCATCCTTGTTGTCTTTCGAATTGTTTTGATTGTAGTTGAAGTTATTGTGACCTCTTCCTCTTCCTCTTGAGCCTCCTCTTGAGTTCCTTCCTTTACCTCAACCTACAAATAACATTTGGTTGTGGTTTTCCTTTCCTTTGGGGCCACCAAAGCTAGGCTTTTCTGTGACAAGTTGAGGGATTAGTTTTTTAAATTCTGGATATGCATCTTTCAAGTTAATGGAAGTTATAGAAGGCTTCCATCTTTCATCTTCTCTCAATCCATTGAGAGTATAACACACAAGATCTTCATCTTCAGTCGTTGTGCCAATAGAAGCTAAAGCATCACTTAGCTCCTTAATCTTCAAAGTATATTCAGCTATGGATTGACTTGAACTTTTCTTGATTGTGTTCAACTCATTCTTGAGTTGAAGTTTCCTAGCTTTGGTGTTTGTTGAATACATCCTTTCAAGAGCTTCCCAAGCATCACCGCTCACAATACTCCACAAGCCTTTGCCCATTAGGTAGTTGGTCATTCTAAACTTCCACATGGGTTAGTTATCCGTATCCAATTTCTCTACTTGTTGACCCAAATCAGCCATTGAAGACTATCAAAAACTTTGAGAGTTACCTCCAATAGTTATATTGTCCTTTGCTCTTGCGTTTGTGAAGCTCCCCCTTGTTTTGTAGCTCCTTTCTTTAACTCCAGCTCTCTTGATGAAGCACCAAGTTTTCTCTGATACCAACTATGGAGAATGAGTTCTCATATGCGCAACGAAAATGTGTAGTGAACCCTTGTATGTCCAGCTCTTCGACAAACAGCTGCACCTTAAATAGCTTGCTGCTCTCAATAAAAAACTCAAATAGACTTATGCCTTTACCCAATTAAATTAGACAAAGAGAGCTTTCGAACAAGCTATAAATAACTTAATTTGGACAAGTTTTGATTAGGGAACGCAACTGACAAAGATGAACTACCTGTCCACACAAGTATATTCAAGAACTGAACTTCACTCTCAGACTGATAACACCCTAATTATATATCCTTTGAGGAAGATATTTGGTATAGAATAATAACACACAAATATCTTTCCAACAAGCTAAAAAACAAGTAATTTGGTTGAGTTTTGGTCAGGAAACTCAATTGACCAAAATAGACCACCTATGCACATAAGTATACTAAAAAATTGGGCTTCACTCTCTGACAGATATCTCACAGAATATAAATCCTTTAAATGATATATTTGGGACAAAGAAAGTAGAGCTTTCCAGGAAGCCAAAAATCAAGTGATTTGGATACGGTTTTATCGAGAAACGTAACCGACCAAAATAGACTACTTTTTTACACAAGTATGCTAAAAAACTAGACTTCACTCTTTCACTAATATCTCACAGAATATATAAGCTTTGAAGGATATATTTGAGACACACAAAGCACACAGGGTAAGCTTTCCAATGAGTTTTTAAACGCAAGAAATGGTTACATATACACTCAGATATGAGCTTCACAATAGAGTTGTGTACAAAATGATGTGCAGCTAGAAGGAGTCTATGGAAAGACAAAATGACAAAATGACTAGATCCAACTATTGGGAGCTCTTGCCTCTTTCTCTCCTTGTTTAGAAAGTTCTCCCACTCCACTTTTATAACCAATGAGCATGTGAAGAATTTTGTGCCTCCTTAACTCACCACTTTGCCCACTACATGCCACTGACTACAAGGCAGATATTGTATCTTTTACACATCATGAATTTTGACTAGAATTTTTCTTTTCTTTTTTTCTTTTCTCTTATTTTCCTTTATCTTTATATTTGGTAAATTTATTCAATCATAGCTCATCTGAAAATGAGCTTGTACATTTATCTTCAACAGAAATGTTCTGCACATGGTTCTGGGAAGGCCACTCAAAGATCTTCATTCCTGGACCCACACATTTATTACAGCTATTTGTAGTAGAAGAGGCCTTGCATACAAAATAGTTGTGCATTCCACATCTGAACATACCAAGTCACATGGATTTTATTTATTTAATGATAAATCTAGCAAGAGGCCTCGGACTTAAGGAAGATCACTTGGCTACTGATGTCATTGAATATTACATTGCACACCCTTGAAAACAAAGGTATGTCACAGATGACATATGCGATAGAGAGGGGGGGTGTTGATAGTAGTCAAGGAGGTCGAGGCAACTTGATGAGACAAGGAAGCATGCAAAAAACCAATCAAAGAGATTCATGACATAGTGAAGGCCTAGTAGGACCAAGAAGACAAGGAAGTCAAAGAAGATCTGACAACTAGGCCAATTGAATTTCCAAAATTCCTAATTCTTGTAAAACAATCATTTTGATCACTACATGCCATTGTAAATTTTGTTTTCGTCAATCAAAACTCCATTTTCTTCAAGTCCAAAATTCATGTAGCCTGAGGAGCACTAGTTCTTGGTGCACACCAATTTTCATAATTTTTAGAGCTTGTTAGAGCCTCCAAAATAGCCTAGGAACCTAATTTTTAACTAGGCCAAACATTAGGTCTAGATAGGGCCAAAGATAGTGAGAAACTATGAAAAGAGCTAGAGAGCTCATTTTCTAGGGTCGATTCTTGGGAATTGAAGTGAACTAAGCTTGTAAACTTTTTTTCTGGTTAATCAAGAATTCCATTGCTCTATCTCTTTTTCTTATGGTGTGTATGTGTGTGTGTGTAAGTGTGTGCATGTTGGTGTGATTCTCACAGACACATTAGTACTCTCACTTTCTCATGGTCATCATACCACCCTCATGTCTCCGTAGATTGACAATTATGAGGTGGATCTCCTCACATTGATACTTATCATTGTGATAGAGTGACATTATTGATTCCCTTCTTAATGGAAAAATTTCGGGGCTAGATGGTCTCACCATTGAGTTTTTCAACACATTCAAGCGCATGGTGACTAATCCATTAAATTTAATGTGCCAACTTGGCATTTCTTTTGTGCACTTTTTGAATGACTCAATGAAGACGTTATCAAGCTTATTCACAAAAAAGGAAGCAAAAATAGGATTGAAAATTGGTGTCCAATGGTGATGTTACAAACAGGTTACAAGATCCTTGGTAAAGGTATTGCTATTAAAATTTCTTATCACTTACAAAACTGGATCAAAGAGGATAAAAATGGGTTTATCAAGGGGAGGTCCATCATCGAGGCTATCATTGATGCTTTGGAAGGTTCGGTTGTTGTTGAAGAGTCTCTTCAAGATGTTCTCTTCCGTAAGATTGACTTTCATAAAGCTGATGATAGACTCGAGTGGAACTTCATTCTCCAATCTATCAAAGACCTTGGCTTCAATAACAAAATCATTAAGATGATCTCAACATTGCTAGGAAATGTGCCAGTGCACATAAACATCAATGATCATCTTTCTCAAGATATTCAATTAAAATGTTGTATCAGTCAACGATGCCCCTCGTTTTCTTTGGGATAACTGCCAATGATCTTAGTAACCTTGGTAAAAATCACACATGTTTAGGTCTTATTAAAGGCCTCTTTCTTCCCCTCAATCAAGACTGGATAATCATGAGACCCTTCATTGATGACACGTATCACCAAGAGATTATCAAGTTGGAATTAATTTACAAAAACTTTCTCTCAACAAGAGATCCTAATAGAAGGGGTGTACCCAAAACTAAATGGGCTACTTGCATAAGACAAAAAGATAATGGTGGTTTGGGGACTCTAGACATTGAAGGAATGGCCAATAAACTAGTGGTAAAATGATGCTTTAAAGCTTGGAGCAACAGGGATGCCTCTTGGGCCAAACCAAATTTTAGAAACAAGAGTACTCTTAGGCTTGTGGGCCTTCTAAGCTACAAGGGTTTGGATCTTCTCACTCTTTTGTTCTCCCCTATCAGGTAACTCCTAGAGGCTCGAGCTTATTTTTCTCCCTATGGAAGAGTTGGAACAAGGTGAAACAATTTGTCAAGGTGAATGAAGATTGGAAATGGACAGCTAGTATTAGACAAAATAATTTGATCTCGTTCCCTATCAAGGGAATCAAAGGTGTTGAGCCTTGAAACCTCCAAAAATCTAGGAAGCATTGGAACAAAGGTTTTCATTTGTGGAAACACCTCTAAAAATAAGAAGCATGCCAATGGGTTAGATTTGAGGACATTGACGCAGCTAGGAGAGAGGACTATGAAGAATAGTGTCTATTGCAAAGTACATTCAATGCTTGGGAAGGCTTAAGGACTGCAGGAGATGGTGTCTAAATTGGTTACATTTTAGGTGGCATTTCATGTGCCAATCCCTTTGGCATCCCCTCATCGAGGCTGAAAGGTCAGTTCTTATGTGGCAAATCCTCTGCTAGGGAATTTGGATCAATGTAAAAGCTAAGAAAAATTGCGGAGCCCCTCCATGGTGTAAATGGTTCCTTCATGGCAATGAAGACTTGGGACACCTCTTCTTTTCATGCCCCAGGTTAATGTCTATTGGCCGAGCTTTTTGAAGAATCTTGTTGCTATAGGGACAAATCAACTTGAAACAAGCACGATTGGGAGAAGCGATCATTTGTTCCTGAGCACTATGGAATGCTATAAGAGGTGAGGCCATCTAGAAGATCTGTAAAGAGAGGTGCGCCACCAACTTTCCTAGCCCTCCTAAAGAATGGTGGATCAAAAAATCTATTTTCCTTTTAGGCAAAATAATTTCCAATTGTAAGAATTCCTCACCTTTTAGACATCATAAAGTCTATTTCCTTGAGAGCAACAAGGCCAAAAGAAATTGAGCCCCCCATGAGGGGGATGGAAGGGTTATCAACGTTCTTTGTAATGCCTTCTAGCAAGCTTTAAGCACCCCCTATTTTTCGGGATTCGGGGGGTCCCATGGGTGCTAGGCCTATTCGTTTGTACAATTTTTCTTTCTATTGATCAAAGTTTGGGAGAGTATGCTATTGCCAAACTTGTTTTGAAAAAACCAAATTGCTCTAAAATGTTTCCAGTAAACCATTAATTTTATCTCACATGTATCCTCAAGTTGTTTCCAAATTTCATGCGCAATTGTTGGGATACATAATCAACAAGCAAACACACATAACTTGACTCGACTCATAAAAAACACACTTTTTGTTATTATTATTTGTTATTATTTTCTAGAACATATTGGAATGCATGTTATTTAGATTTATAATTACACGCATACATGCACTCATACACACACAAATGCACACATATAGGTTGTCACATAAATAGACTCACACACATACATAGACGAGACACACATGAACATACATTGCACAAACACATTCTCACATAGATATTCACATGCTCATAGGGTTATTATGCCATGCACATTCATATGCATGCATCACATATGGTTAGATACATGCTTACTCACACACATTATTATATTCATAAACATAAAACATTTAGGATTTTTCACATATACATTTGGATATGCACATAGACATTTTAGGTCACACAAATTCATAGGATTCACATAAACACATTAACACATAACTACACATACATACACACACACACACACACACACACACACATATATATATATATATATATATATATATATATATATATATATATACATATATATATATATATATCTATATATATATATATATATATATATATATATACACACTCACACATATGCATATAGTATATTTTTATATCCACATATATGGTTCGCATATATAAACATACATAGTGCACACATATGTCATTAGTAAGGGTTATGTATGGAGGGTTCAAAGGGACATAATCATTAGGGGTTTCTCATAGACATAATCATTAGGGGTTTCTCATAGACATAATCATTAGGGGTTTCTCATAGACATAATCATTAGGGGTTCAAAGGGACATAATCATTAGGGGTTTCTCATAAAATGCCACCATACATGATCATGGAGGATTTATATGATCATGTACATGGACTTCATCTTCACATATACATGGCTAACATTCATGGCCTTCTCTTCTCAAAAACAAGTTCATAACATAAACTCATATAGCTAATACCCTTTAATCTATGTATAAAATTATACTCTTTACTTATCATCCTTTCATGTTTTGTTTATAGCACATCTTCCTGTTTTCCTTTTCCTGCAAGTACTAAAGAAAGAGATCATTCAAATCAAAAAGTCACATGGCACACATTTTGAGAGGTTTATAGATCACCAATTTTAAAGAAGATTTTAATTTTTTTAATGTAAGTTGGAGTGGAGAAATCCATCCGACATCCACCCCCACTAAACCTGCACGTCGTCCCAATGGTCCAACATGTAGATTATTGAAGGCATTATCAAATTCTTTTGAAAAAACTATTTTTGAATGTTTCCAAATGGTGTATCAAATATGCTTTTAAATGAAGATACAAATTTTGAAACTAAAGAAAAATTTTAATTACTCTAGCTTGAATTAAAATTTCTTCGTTCAATGTATGAAATTGAAAAACAAGTGTTAGAAAATATTATAAAAATCATTTAGATATTTGTGGTACTCTCCCTTCTATTGACTCTATTTATAAGTAATGTTTATCTTATATAAGTGTTCTATCACTTACTTTCTTAGCCACTTGCCATAAGATGCTACTAACTAATTCCTCTACAGCATACATCCGCCTAGCCCACTTAGTAAATTTCAAAAGTGGTTTCGAGATTGTATCTAAGTAATGAAAATTGTTTTTTATCTTTTCTTCTTTTTCTTTTCTTTATTTTTCTTTTTCTCTTTTTCACTTTGGAGCAACCATTGATGTATTGTTTCTTTTATTTATCTTTTTTCTTCTTAACCTTTTTGTTAAAGGGAAAATGCCTAACCCCTAATAAGAGCAGAGGATCTAGAGGCATGCTACAGTTGGAATCAGGATCTCAGTAGCTAAGTGGTTTTCGAAAATAAGGCAGTCTAGCTATTTAAAATAATCTTTACCTCTACTAGGAGTCTTGCTTTTTTAGGCAATGCATGGAAAAAAACTTTACGAAAAATGGAAAAATAATTGGAGTAAAGAACTGTTTCACCTGATTTATCTTTTTGCTTAGTGTCTATGTCATTCTTCATCCTCGTTGTCTTTGTCTAAGAGCTCTTCATCAATTTCATAGTCACTGCTCGATCTTCGTTTAAATAACTTGATTCTCTTTCGTGCAATCAAATTTCTCAAATGAGTTCCATCAAGCTCACGTATGTTGGAGTTAGACATCTATGGAAGCACATGAACAGCACAAGGAAGAAGAAGAAGCTTGGAGCACAACACACAATACTGGATGTATTACCACTGGAATATACAAAGATAAGTAGCCCGTTAAGGCAATAGGCGTATATACAAGCCAAGGGAAAAAAACCTCCTAAAGAGGGGAAAAAGTTCCTCGACGGTCCTAGTGTGTTCACACACATCACTACCTAAATATATCAACAACGTAAAGCATGCATACCTATATGAAAAACGGAAACAATAACATAAGGTCCAAACCATCTTTTAGTTAATTTATGCCATGCATCATATTGGGTATTGAAGGTACGGTCATAGACAATTACCCAATCCCCTGACTTTATGGATCATGGCCTAATTCAATGGTTCTTATCAAAATAGATGTTATTTTTAAATGTGACTCCTTTAATTTCTTAACAACTTCTTTCATATTTTCTTTCCCTTACTCAAGTTGTTTAATTCTCAAAGCTAACAACTCTTCGTGTGAAAAATTATCTTCCTAGTCTAAACTTATCTAATTTATTATCTGAGTATGTATCAAAAAATAGGCTTCTAAAAATACATGAGCTCAACTGGCATAAATCCGGTTGTTCTCATATATGTCATCCTATCTTCCCATAAAGCAAAGGGAAGATATCTTGGCCATTGCATGATATGTCCATCACATGCCTTCGAGATTGCATTCACTATAGAAGGAGAACCTCTCTCAATCTTCTCATTTGCTTCTGGGTGATAGGCTATCATGAGAGATAAGTGAATTCCATGATGATCGAAGAATTCCATCGCCTTGATAGCATCTAAATCTCCTCGATTCACAACTACTTTTTGTACATATACAAATCTAGATATAACTTCTTCTAAAAGAAATAAGCATACATTATAAGTAGTATTAGATCAAATTGCACGACCTCCACATGATTTGTCAAGTCTTCTTGTGCAAGTATAATATATCTCATACCATCAATACTTTTAAGCATAGTGACAAGATCAACTACCCACTTGTAATGGATACAAGGTGGGTAAGTTTCGTGTAAGGGGTCTCTATCTTTGACCGAGGAATGAATCTGACATGTGGCGCATGTGCTCACAAACTCCTTAACATTTACGTACATCCTTGGCCAACAATAGCTTTCTCAAATGTTTTCATATGTCACAACAAAGCCCGTATGGCCTACAGATAAGCTCTCATGCATGGCTCTCATGACTTGCACCTAAATATTTAACAATCCAAAACCCTTTGTGGATTTTTCATGTTTCCTCTAGCATGCTGCCAGAGAAATCCATCTTTCAAAAAGAAGTTGAAAGAATTCTTTTTTATGTTTTGGAATCGATTTGCTAACAAGCTTGAGAAAGGTTGTAAAGTACTCAGATAATATCCAATGTCTCTCCATTCTCCTTCATAATCCTCTTCTCTGAATCGCTCATAAGTAAATGTACATGGATCATAACATATCAAGCTTATCCCTCTATATGTTGCTTTATCAAAATCATCATCCTCAAACCTTGCTTGTGAGATCATATTGGCAACAGTATTGAGCTTTCCAGCAATATGAACAAAAGCTAGATTAATAAACTTGATATACACAATCCATCTCCACATCACAATATCAGGATATGAGCAATTTGCAATCATACCTATTAACGAAAGACAACTAGTCTCTACAATCACATTTGCTCCGATAAAATACTCTTTATCTGATTTCAAAGCAGTGATTAATCCCTATAACTCTTACTTGACATGAGGATAGTTCCTTTGAGTATCATGTAAAATTTTTGCACTAAATCGAACTTCATATCTTTAACCCTTGTTGTCATCCTAACCTAGGTTCCATTTATTTGATCGAATAATTGAAAAATACCAAATATGTTCATTTTATTCATGGTTACCTGAATTTAAAAAAAAGACATGGGCATGCTTTCGATTGAAAGACTTTCAATCGAAAGCGCTTTCAATTGAAAGACTTTTGATCAAAAGCGCTTTCGATTGAAAACTTTTTCAATTGAAAGTGCTTTCAATCAAAAAGCTTTTTCTAAGAAAAAATATATATATATTTACATTCGATTGAAAAGGTCATTTCACACGTGCTTGTTTGCTAGTCTAGAGAGCTCTACTACTACCATTTCTTTCATAGAACCCTTTCCTCACCATACCATTCACGTATTGATCTATTTTTTATTTATCGTTTATTTTATTGTTTTGTTCATTGTATCATGCATATTGTATGATTCGCATATGCGTCTCTTATGTCTGATTTGTATTTATATAATTAGTTTTATGTTTTTTAATCATCAATTGTATACATGTTCGACTTACAAAAGTGTTTCTTACCTATATACATTGATGAATAGAATTTAAAATAAAGCACTACTATGATTGTTGAACTCGCTACATCATTTCTTAGTTTCATAGTATTATAGGATTGAGCAATAGATCTATTGAGATTGTTTGATTCGCCACCTTGATTCCTACTCTCTCGATAGTATAGGGATTGCTCTCACAATAGTCACTTAGATTCCTATGAGCATAATTAGTGTAGGTCACAAGGTGTATAGAAACTATTGTGATTGTCTGATTCTTTGACTCTTACTATCACAATAGTTATATACAATCCTGTGACAAGACTCATACATAGTATAGTGAGTGTATATGAACTATTATGAATTTATGATTCTTTGACTCTTAGATTCTTAATAGTTACATATATTCACTTCAAGATTATAATTACACTTTCTATTTGATTGTAAATCTACTTATCTAACTACCTATCCATAGTTTTATCATTTTTCTACACATGTTATTGATTTATCTATCCATACACTTACGGATGTATCTATTTATACGTGTACTTAAAATGCATTTGAGTATCTATCATTTTATTTATGAGACTCAGTTTTTATTGTTGTTGTTATGAATTAGATTAGTGTTTAAAGTTTTAGTATCAATTTTGATAGTCTAATAGTCTATTTTTTAATTTTACATAGATGGCAGGTAAAATAAATAAGCACAAGCAAAAAATTTTGGAAGATTTTGTGTGCTCCTACATGTATGGAATGTGAGAAGATCACATCACTCTAGCGATGGAAATATCTAATTAAAAAGATTTCATTGGACATTTATCTAGAATAGCATATATCAACATTGAAGATAAATTTGGCAGTGTGTTAGGTGGAGCACAGGCATTAGATGAGCAAATGTCCAAAGAGCTCACTCATATATTTGGACAGATCATCAAAGTAGTAGATTCATTGGCATTGGATGCCACCACAATGTGTGGATTCATTGACAAAATCAAATTTGTGGATTTACATTATGAGAGAATGAAGAGAGGAAGGCAATTGAGACCCGACACAACTGACCATGGAGAGACACCATCAATAGATCCAAATACAAGAGATACACATGTGAATATGGGATACCAAACATCGAATAATCTTTTTTTGCTCCCATATTCATCTATTCATTTCAAAGATATAGCTCTCATGGGGGAAGGACAATATGGAATGATCCATAAAGTTAGAATAACTCACCCGAGATTCATCAACAAAATATTTGCTGCCAAGTTATTCAAATTACATGGTGCTAACATACAAACACGAGAGAATGGATCCATGAATGAAGCCACATTTTTATCTATTATTCATAGTGGAATTATTTGTCCGCTTGTAGTAGCTAGGCATCATAGCAAAAGCCCGTGTCTTATTTTCAAATTGTGGAATGGTGGTACATTAGACATATGGATTGAGAAAATGAAAAAAGGGTACTTAAACATACCATAAAGGAGAGGCATTAAAGACATAGAAGGAGACATAACAACCTTGAAGATAAACATTTGGAAGTTGATCAATGGATTGTTGCAAATAATATGATTTTTACACACTTGTAATATTTCCCGCAATGATCTCCGTCCAGGCAATGTTTTGTTGCATTTTGAAGCTCAACATGCTTATGTCGGATTATGTGATTTTGCTAGAGCAACATATTTACCAACAAAAAAAAGGTTTTTAAAGCTACCTGACTTGGAAATATCGACTAGAAATGAGAGGAGTCAAAAGTACTGGTGGATTGCATCGGAATGTATATCCACTATCCCTCCACCTTTTAATGAAAGTCAAGAGACATTTACGATTTTGACACTCCTATTGCAACTCTTGAAATATATAGATTTAAATAGTTTATCCCATTGATATAAATGGGATCAAGTTCAAATATGCTTTAGAACTAGCTTTTGACAAAGATGTATCAAAAAGAGTAGACGCACATGAACTACTTAGAGTATTCTCGAATCTAACTTGGTATGGTTTAAAGATATCCACGACGGATGAATTAAGACCATATTCAAAACAATTTGTATTCAATTGAATTATGTGGATTAAATGATATAGATTCATTTTCATTAAGTGGAGTAAATTTTGTGGATTCATTTGAAGTATGTGGATTAAATGAAGTGGTATCATTTGAGTTAAGTGGATTAAATGAAGTGGTATCATTTCAATAATGTGGATTAAATGAAGTGGTATTTTTTAAATTATGTGGATGAAATGAAGTAGATTCATTTGTAATATGTGGATTAAATGATGTGGATTCATTTGATTTATGTGGATTAAATGATGTGGTACCATTTGAACTATATGGATTAAATGATATAGATTCATTTGAACTAGGTGGATTAAATGAAGTGGTATCATTTGAGTTAAGTGGATTAAAGAAGTGGTATCAAGTTAAGTGGATTAAGTAAAGTGGTATCATTTGAGTTAAATGGATTAAATGAAGTGGAATCATTTGTGATATGTGGATTAAATAATGTGGATTCATTTAAATTATGTGCATTAAATGAAGTGGATTCATTTGAACTATGTGGATTAAATGAAGTGGTATCATTTTTTTTTAGTGGATTAAATGAAGTGGTATGATTTGAATTATGTGGATTAAATTAAGTGGTATCATTTGAACTATGTGGATTAGATGAAGTGGTATCATTTGAATTATGTGGATTAAATGATGTGGATTCATTTGAGTTATGTGGATTCTTTTGAGGCAAAACTAGTGTTTTGTTTTGCATATTGGAAAGTAAAACATGGCAAGAATGTCAGATGTGAATAACGACCTTGATCATGCTGAATCTCAAAGGATTTTGTTTGAGAAAAATGCTCAATTTGTGCAATCGGGATTAGCATTTTTATTCCACCAAGATTTAGAGCCAAAGGGACTAGAAGGAGAAGCATTATCAATGAAAGAAGTAAAAAAGCTATGTCCAAATCATTTTGTTCGTGATGTTCTCTTTCGGGTTACAAGAAGAGCAAAAGAAACAACACCCCTAAAGATTTCTGACTCACAACATAAAGGATTAGTAGAAAGTCTACTTTGAGGCTTTGTGCAAGTTGAGAGATCATTACCAAATAATAATCAAATAGCACTATATTTCATTCAAAAAGTTTTTGTACAAGATATTCTTCATGGACGTGTAGATTGGGATGGTCACTCGAAGAATGCAGGTATAGGTTTGGGTCGTCCTCAAAATCGGGTAGAATTTTGTAATCAAAAAACAAAGGCCCTCTTTCTCGAAAGCGGCCCTACATTTTGCTACCTGAAGAACATAACCTTATCCATGATTTATCATCACAGGGAGTAGAATTATACAATGAAGGATTAACAATTCCTAGATTACGAAGAACAATTGATGATCAAAAAAAGAGGAATGATGATCTAGAAAATCAAGTGAAAATTTTACAAATATCTATTGATGCATATGAGAGCAGATATGGAAGACTCTTAGAGGCATCATCATCTTTTGATTGGTTCACTACCAATGAATTATTCAATCAACAAAACACTGAATAGACAAGCTTCTTTTTGTTATCAAAGACATCACTATATTATAAAGCCATTGATTTTGCAATTGAATCTATTTGAAGTAATCAAAGTACATCATTTTCTTCATTTTGAATATCATCATCTATGACAGGTACCATGTCATCTATTTGTTCCATGTTTGAACCATCATTGTGATCTACATCTAAATCATGATCACTCCATGAATCACTCGTTAAAATTTCATGAGTTTGAAATTCTTCAAAAGTTTGTTGTGTTGTTGTGGAAGCTATCTTGATTGGAGCATGAAACAATTGCATATTACAAAAAAAGTATACAAAATCATTGGCATGTGATACACTTAAGGAATTTCTTTGTTTTGAATGAAGAAAATCATATTCTCTCCAATTACATTCATACCTACTGCTTGAAGCTATTGCTAAAAGCACTCTCATAGCTATATGCTGCAACTCCACTCCTTCACCTCCGTACTCTTTCCACCATATAGGAGGTGGATGCCATTTGAATCGCGTCAATGTGCCATAGATCTCCAAAACATCCTTCTTGATTTACATAAGTTACTCTTTAGTGGAATGCATCTTGACCATCTATACTTGGAAGTTTTAACTAACATGTGGTTTTGAAATTTGCCATGACTTCTTTGTTTCACGCTTGACCATTGAGTTTAAATGTTGGATCCAAGACGAACATTGTTCCATGTAAAAGAGTATGCATTTGTGTCCATTTTTTCTTTGCTAACGATACAATCTATGTTTTCTCTTGTAATGAAAATTGATTAGATACTTTCGCTTTTTGAAAAGTTTCTAATAGATCCAACAAACTTTTCCTATCACAAACTTATCAGTATCAAGAATTCATAAAATTTCCACAAAAGGTTTAGTGATACCGATGTTTTTTTCAAGATTACACCAAAATTTTTGTACACTTCAAAGCCGCAACTCAATAAGAAGGATGCTTCTCTACCCATGCCTCCCATCTTTGATTAGCAATCACTTCTACAACAACTGGCTTGACTTCTAATAATCCACTAAGCACAATATAGGAAGTTGCAAATCGTATAGCACAAAAGATATGAAGTGCTTTATTTGGACATATTGTGTGCAAAAGCAAGGACTTTAGGAGCTTTATGTGTGGGCATACACCAGAGCCATGCCCCAGACTAATAATATTAATAAAAGTGGCCAAAAATGAGCCAAGCACAGAGACTATAAAGGAATAATTTATGGCATGTTGTGGGTGGTGAAATGTGCCATTGGACAATCTGACCACATGATTTGCATCTAATAAACTTTGTTTAATGAAAGATAATCTACCTATATCTTTCAATAATAGATTTAGTGTATGAGTTATGCATGGAACCCAAGTAATGCCTTCATACTTGTTTTGAATTGCAATTCCAACACTTCAAAAATTAGATGCATTCTGAGTCACTATCGCAGTCACATTCTTCGGACCACCCATGCACGATATAGCATGTTCATATATCTTTACAAGAAAGGTTGAAGTTTTCTATTTAAGAGAAGTATCAATAGCTTCCAAAAACATGCTTCCCTTTGGACATAAAACCATGACATTAATCAATGGCTTCTTCTGACAACTTGTCCATCCATCCAGTGCTATTGTACATCCATACATGGGTACATGATCAAGCACTATTCCCTTTAAAATAGCTTTAGTAATTTTTTCCACTTTATCTACATACTCTATTCACATTTTATTGTAATCTAGCATGGTGAATCCTTTCCATGTTGTTGACATCAAAGCATCTTTTTAAATGAGATTACGAATAACATTGAAAGGAATCCCACATGCTAAAAATGCTTGAGTCCATTTAAGATGAATTTCGAGAAAATCTTGTTTTTTAAAAGCTATTGGTATTGTATTCTATGATTTAGTACAGATAAAGCACACATTATTAGATCCACCCTTTTTACTACATTCACGAAGCTCTTTTTTTACACAATTGGAGAAAATGGAGTACATGTATCTTGATTATTCTCAAAAATAGTTTGAGATACTTGAGTAGAAATATCATGAGGATCCTTTGTTGTCATTGATGCATCTACTCGTTCTTGCTCTACACCTAGACTACTTTGAAAATGTTATGAACTAATCATGCTTCTGAATCTTTTTTATGTGATACCTTGAGATTTACATTTATTTGAGTAACTTGCAAAGTGTACCCATATATCACTGTCTAGATTAAAGCATCAACCAACATTATTAATTATACTAAAAAGATGTTCTTTTATTTGGGTTGCATTTCCTACATAACAATGTCCACAACATTTTCATTGTATTGTGGAGACTGTTTTACCCTCTTGATGAATAATTACATATGACCATTGTTTTTCCTTTCCCATAGTGCTTGCTTTATGAAGACTTTATATCTACAAAAAAACAACATAAATCAATATCAAATAAGATATACATTCCACTAAATATATATCTTAAAATATATACAAACTACTCTAAATCTCTCTTAGAGTTTTTCAATCTATTAATTTATATATTTACATTTTCTATCTATTAAAGTTCTCAATCATACACATGCTTACTATTGTGAAGTAAGAATCAATGTCGAGTAAAAAAATTACAATAAATTTTAATTCTCAATCATACACACATACAATTACACATACCATTGTGAAATAAGAATCAATATTGCATCAAACAATCACAATAGATTTTAATTCTCGATTATACACACACATATATAGTTACGCATACTATTGTGAGGTAAGAATGAATGTTAAGTCAAACATTTACAATAGAATTTGATTCTCAATCATATTGTATATATAGACAAACAATTACACATACTTTTGTGCAATAAGAATCAATGTTGAGTCAAACAATTACAATAGACTTTAATTCTCAATCATACACCCATATACAATTACACATACTATTGTGAAGTAAAAATCATTGTTGAGTCAAACAATAACAATAGTATAATTCTCAATCATACACACATATACATTTACACATACTATTGTGAAGTAAGAATCAATGTTGAGTCAAACAATCATAATAGATTTTAAATTCTCAATCATATACAGATATTATTGGGAAGTAAGAATCAATCTTGAGTCAGGCATTCACAAAAGATTTTCTATTTCACTTATTAGCATCTTCTCAAACCTTGAATCATCAAAAAGAAGATAAAACCTTTTCCAAAAAATCCATTGGTTTTCCTATCACAATCATACACACACATACACATGTGCATACACAATCACATTAGATTTTCACTCATAACTATATGACATACATGCATATACACATACACATATATTGTGAAGTAAGAATCAATATTGATACAAACAATCACAATACAATTTTACTCAACATCCTACACACACATACATATACTATTGTGAAGTAAGAATCAATGTTGAGTCAAACAATCACAATAGTTTTTAACTCACAAAAAAAACAAAACTTTTCTTTAGTCTTAATACTAAAATACTAAATATTTATAACAAGAGCTTATACCTTGTTCTTTGTACGACACTGCAAGTTTGTAAAAAACAAGGTAACTCTTATGAAAAATAAATCAAAGTGTATTATTTTATAAAACAACGTTCAACCAAATTCTTTTTAATCAAAAGACTATTCTATAAAAAACTTTTCGATCAAAAAAGTTTTGATCGAAAGTGCTTTTGATCAAAAAGCACCGAATTACCATGCAAAAAGTATTTGGTCATGCCCGAATAAGCTGAAATGGCACCGTATGATTTTGTCAAATAATAAGGGTGTGCTATAAAATTCCATAATTATTCATGAATAAATGAATTGTCGAATAACGAGTAATGCAACCTAGATCTTGACCAATGACCTAGCCTATACCAATAGGACTAGTATCAATAGTTAGGATTATAGGTTTATTCCCCAAATAATCAATAAGTTTCAAAATCAGAGCATTGATAAGCAATTGCTTTAGTTTTCTCATTGTTCTATTATGCTTCTTTGTTTAGAAGAATTTCTTTTTCTTTCTTAATAAATCGTATAATGGGTTCACAACATGAGCAAATTGAGGGATCCAGATTACATAAAAGACACAAGCTCCTAAGTATCTTCTCACTTCACTAACATTGCAACACACCTCTGAAATCCTACTAATGGCATCAAATTTTTGTGGATATGGCCTATGACCATAATGTCCACATAGATGTCCAACGATCAAAACTTCGTTGACACAAAACATGGATCTCTCTAAAGAGAAAGTCATGGGCCAACCTCTTCAAATCTTTGAAAGATTCTTTCACAATCAAAAATATGGTCAAAGACAAACTTCCTACAACCAAATGAATCAAGAGCTACATCTTTCTCCTTCTCCACACAACCTTTTATCGGAATGTCATCAATAAAAGGTATAGTCACTTTTGGAATAAACTCGTGTAAGACCAGATTCATAGCATTCATCATATGAGCCACGGAATTTGTCGCTCCCTATGGCAAAGTACACATACGTACTTCTAGTCACTCTTCAATCGCCCTCGTCAACTTTGTCATGCATATCATCAAATTCTCCTTTCTTCTTCCGCATTAGCTATATGAGAATATACAAAAAACTGATCAACATGTGATTTCCATGCAATTGTTACATAATCTCATCTCTATATTTTACCAAATTTTCAATAGAATAGGTGGCCTCATTCTTAGCTGAATGAAATCTTTGTTCCTCTAAGGGATCTAACTTAGTTGTTGAAGTGCTAGCAGATACATTTGTGATAGTTAGATTCTCGTATAGCTTTTTCATACCTCCTTTTCCCCAATTGACAACCAAAGGAAGTCGTGTATGAAAATCTCATAATTTCTTATTTTTTTTTATTACAAGTTGGTTTTCTTTTGCTTTTCTTAATTCATCATGCACATAGATATCATGATCTTGTCCATCACACTAAACACGTCTTTTGCTGCCAATTCCCCGTTTTTCATTAGTTTTAGTTTTTCTCTGAAATGCTCGCTGAGCAAGTGGAGGAGAGAATTATTGCATCACAGGATGCATTGACAGAGCCACATTAGCCTATTCAACTCCTTCTCTTCTTATTGTTTGTGATTTGTTTGTCAAACCATATCATTTTCTAAACTCTTCAACTCTTTGTTCTACCTTGTTCCTATCTTTTGGGCATAAGATTTTAAAGAAATGAATGAAAAGGTCGGGATTCATTGTGTTTCTATCAGCTTTAGGTAGCTAAGCAAATCCTTTCATCGACTCTCCATGTAGATGACTTAGAGACACACTCGACCTTGGGAAATTTACCCATCTTAAGAATCCTTGTCTGCTATGCTGACTGAAGTCTTTGAGCAAGAAAAATTTTATGGAGTTCTTTCTAGAAGTCATCCCATTTTTTAGTTGAATGGACATGGATGGCATCTAGAATTACCTAGAGACTACCCTTTTGAAGTATTGAACCAGTACCTCTTTGCAAAACCCTTGGATCTACACTTAGTTCTTCAAATACATCCAAGTACTTAGTTATTGTTGATATATTTAGGTAGTGATGTGTGTGAACAAACTAGGATCGTTGTGGCACTTTTTTCCCTCTTTAGAAGGTTTTTCCCCCCCGCTTGTATATACGCCTATTGCCCTAACAGGTTACTTATCTTTGTACATTATAGTGGTAATACATTCAGTATTGTGTGTTGTGCTCCAAGCTTCTCCTTCTTCCTTGTGTTGTTTGCGTGCTTTTGCAGACCTTGAACTCCAACAATTGGTATCAGAGCAGACAGCCACTTCATCTAGGGCATCATCAACACCTCTCTGATCACAGTCTCAAAATCGTGATGTGAGATTGTTTTGTCCTCTGAATACACTATCGCATTGCTTGTGGAGGCTATTTCATCTTTTTGTGCCAAAGATATATACAAGTTTTGGTTCGCCAATATAAGTGTTTCGAAGTCTGCCACAGGTTTAGCAGAACTTGACAAGGTAGTTTTGTTCCACTTTTCAAGATACAATAAAGTTTTTGCATAAGGGTATTTTAGTCAGTGGCCATGGTTGAAAGCAGTGATGTATTCCGTATGTTGGCTATTGAGGATAAGTTGGACAGTACCAATTACCCATTGTGGGCTTATATGATGTGTCATATATTGGTTGCAAAAGGACTGTGGAATATTGTGCAGGGTGTTGAAAAAGTCCTATTAAACCTGCAAACATAGTTGCTGAAGGTGATGTAGATGGCATTGAAGATAATGATATTCTTCATGTTCCTTTTTGTGTTGTGGTTCATGTTGCACCTACTGTAGAGCAAATTTGTTTGGATGGCAGAAATGCGCAGGCACATGCACCGATAGCCTTGTCTGTCAAACACGCCATTATTCCTCACATTCACTCTTGTAGAATAGCTAAGGATGCTTGGGATACACTTACCACTTTATACTAGGCAAGGAATGAGGCTCGTGTTGCTTACCTCTTAAAATAGTTGGAGAGTGAGCACATGAATGAAGGTGATTCCATGGAAAGTTTTTTGACAAAGACCAAAGATTTGAAGGACCATTTGATTTCTGCCGATGAAGTCTTTCCTGACAGTTCACTTTTGCAGACTGTTTTGAATGGTCTTCCCCATTCATATCAGAGTTTTGCTTGTGTTGCAGATCAAGCTTTTCTAGCTAGTCAGAAGGGCAAAGGTAAATGGAGCTCTTCTATTTGTAAGCAAAAATCTGCTAATTCTACACAATCAAAGAAGGGATAGAGAGAAGAGAAGAAAATAGAAAAGTAGAAATCTTTTTGCAAGTACTGTAAAGCAAACGATCATGTCATAAAGAATTGTCCAAAATTGGCTGCAAAAGAGGAAAAGAAAAAAGAGGCTCAAATGGTTGTTGTAGAGGCCTCTACACCAAAAACAGAGTTTGCTAATCTAGTGCAGAATGAAGAATGGGTGTTTACTACTATTTGTAGTTTTGAACCATCCTCTCCTGAATAGTGTAGGTCTACAATAGACTTAGATGTTTGATACTTTGATAGTGGGGCAACCAAACATATTACCTCGCAGCACAGTTTCTTCGCTTCACTCAAGCCTACCCCTACAAAGAATACTATCACAGGCACCAACGACTCCTCTTATCTTGTCATGGGAGTTGGTAAGATCATTATGACTAGTGATGATGGTAGTTCTTTCACATTGTCGGATGCTCTATTTGTGCTAGGGATCAAGAAGAATCTGTTATAATTTTCAACTTTATCCAAGATTGGTTTCTTTGTGAAATTTGTTAATGACAGATGTACAATTCATGATCTATCAAATGGCGATGTGATTATTGCTTCTGGAATTTTATGTCGTGGGCTCTATAAGCTCATAGACTATGAAAAATCTGTGAATGATCGAGCATGTGCAGTACATGATTCTTAGACTATGTTAGATGCAAAGATTTGGCATGCACGCTTTGGTCATCTGAATTTTGCTAGTTTGTTATGCCTATAGAAATCTGAAATGGTGTCCTCTTTGTCCAAGCTTGAGGCACCCGGTAAACATGTTTGTGAAGGTTGTCTTTTGGGAAAAACAAGGCATTCATCCTTCCCAAAAGATGGTTCAGTTTGAGCTACTCAGGAATTATAGCTTGTACATAGTGATGTCTGTGGTCCTATGCAGACACCTTCTTTTGGGAACTATCTTTACTTCGTGACTTTCATGGATGATCTTTCCAAGATGCATGGGTATATCCATTGAAAGCAAAGTCGAAAGTGTTTATGTGCTTCAAATAGTTTCTAGTCTTGGCTGAAAATTTGTCAGCATGTAAAATGGGCACCCTCCATTTTGATCGAGGGGGGGACTATATGTCTTTTGACTTTAATGCATTTATAGCTGAACGTGGGATAAAACATCAGTGTACAGTGTCGTATACACCTCAACATAATGGATTTGCTGAATGGAAGAGTAGGTCACTCATGGATATGACAAGGTGTATGGTCAAGAGTCAAGCTTTACCAGATAGTTTCTGGCTTGAGGCTATCATGTGTGCAGCATATGTACTTAACAGGTATCCCACTAAAGCATTCCAGTCTATCACTCCATATTATGTTTGATGAAGCGCAAAATTCAGAAAATTCGATGGCTGTTATGCAATATGAATATGATGCTATAATGAAAAATGGTACCTGGCCTTTATGTGACTTGCCTCTTGGCAAAAAAGGCCGTTGGCACTAAGTGGATATACAAGCTTGAGCGTAAGCCTGATGGAATAGTTGATAGGTATAAGGCTAGGCTTGTTGCAGGTTTATGCTTAGGAAAAAGGTATTGATTTTGATAAGACCTTTGCTCCTACTTGCTGAATGACTACTGCTCATAGCATTTGTGCACTTGCAACTCATCATTGCTACCATTAGTGTCCATGTGAAAGGCCAAATGGCCATCGAACACTTATTTGTATATGTTCTCTAATAAAACATATAGTCTCCTAGTTTGTCACAAACTGTAAGTTCAACTGCATTTGTAACACCTAAGAAGTCTGTGTCCATGCTCCTTGTGTACTCTGTTTTTCTGTGTATTTTGCGGTCTCTGTGTGGAGTACCGTGTGCGGCCCTAGGATCTTGGTTTTTTACTCCAAGCATATCATCACGTAGCTCCCGAGAAGGAGAGCACACTGTGGTGCATCACCATTGAAATACTTCAGTTGTATCTAAGCTTTTCAATGCAAAAGATTCGTTCCTTTTGTGCCAGCGAAGCAAGCACCTGCCCACCCACCTAAGGCTTACAACTAAGGTGGCGACCAAGGCATAGACCTTGGCATACCTTGTCATCCGAGTAACCGAAGTCACCATTGGTGCCGTTGGTTGTGCGCGAGGGATGACATCAATGATCAAGGAAGATAGAGGTTCCCAGTACTTCTCGAGAGGTCACCCATCCGAGTACTGTTCCGCTTGGAGCTGGCTTAACGGTGGCAATCTCTTGCCACTAAGCTACACTCTTGTGGTGTCTGAAGAAGGGGAAATACTAAGGTTAACATTACCTTCAACATGTTTTGGTCCCTCAAAGCTTCATTTTTTTGCTTTCAAAGCTTGTTTTCTGAAGCATTTTTTTGGGTGTCTTTTGGAGCCATTTTGGAGTACTTTCACACATAGTTATCTTCACAGAGATCCAAGAACATCAAGATGAGTGTTGTTTTTACTTCTCCAATAATAAATATCAACCTTTGGGGCTTTGTTTTTAGCCACACTCATAAAACTGTAGGTTTCTTGAAAGGTTTTCAGTTTTGGTTAGAGCAGCCACTGCAAGTTTATGCAAGTTTTTGAGCCTAAAACATTAGAGTTGATAGACACTTGCAGGTGTTGTTGGCTAGTTTTTGGGCTATGGATTCAGCCTTTGGTGTCATTTTACTAAATATATTGAGCACATACACACCATGTATGCTTCTGTGGATACCGCTTATGTACGTCCATGTGTTCATTGATATAACGGTTACATTTTTTGCATAAAGCCTTTTACGTTTGATAAACAGGGTCATGGTGAGGTTTTCTTAAACACTTATTCATTAGTGTTTGGACTCTTCTAGCTCCATTATCATTCTATTTAGTTCTCCACCTTCATGGCATTAGAGGTCTTAGGCACATCTGGTGGATCAAGGTCTAGTGCTAGTGTTCCGAGGAGGAGCTATAACTTGCAAGGCAAAGGCCATTTTGAGATCCAAAAATTTGATGGCACAAACTTTGCTCTATGTAAGAATCAGATTAAAGATGTGCTGCTTCAAAGGAGGTAATGGAAACTAGTAAATGGAATTTCAAAGAAGCTTGCTGACATGGATGAAGATGATTGGGATGAGTTAGATGAAATGGCCAGGTCTACCATTCGCTTGAAACTTGTAGATAATGTTTACTTTACCATATTAGACTACAAAATTGCAGAGGAGATTTAGAAGAAGTTATACAATACATATGAAAAAGAGACCGCATCAAATAAAGTGTATCTGATGAGAAAATTATATGACCTTTGCATGAAGGACATAGATAGTGTTGTTGCTCATCTAAATGAGTTCAATGCTATATTCTCCTAGCTACAGGCTCAAAAAATGGATAATGGATAATGAAATGAAAGCAGTATTGCTACTATCCACATTTCCATCATCATGGGATACATTTTGCATAGCTATTAGCAATAGTGCAACTAGTGGTAAACTCGTCTATGATGACATATGTGGAGCACTCTTGAGTGGGGAGATTCATAGAAAATCTATGGTTGGTACTCAGAGTGGAGATGCATATAATGTTCGTGATTCTTACCAAGGAAAGAATCAGCAATGTGCCAAGAGCAAGAACAAGGAAAAAAATGGTCAACGAAATAAGATTAGAACTAAATCAAGGAAGAGGGATATCGAATGCCATTATTTTCATAAGAAAGGACACATGAAGATTGTTATGCATTAAAGAATGCTCAAAGTAAATGACAGAATGTTGATGGGCATGTTAAACAGTTACCTGCACTATCTACTTCGACTGTGAAGATTGAAGAAATTAATGCTATTTTTTATGATGCTGATGTCTTGACACTTGATAGTACTGTGCCAACTAAGCCTCTTATGGCTGATTCTCTTTCCCACATGTGGCTGCTAGATTTTGGTGCTTCTTCCCATGTGACACCAGATAGAGAATGGTTCTCTAAGTATGCAGCAAAGTCTCTTGGGACCGTGATACTTGCTCACTCTTACCAATGTGATGTTGTGGGGATTGGATATGTGGTTGTGCAATTCATTGATGGTTCAAAATTTACTATGCATAATGTATGCCATGTACCTCAGTTATCATGCAGTTTGATGTTAGTTGGTCAACTTGATGACCTTGGTTACAAGGTGTTCTTCTATGCTCAATCCTTTTGTCTATCAAATGGCAATATGGTTATTGCAAAAGGAAGCAAAGTTGGCTCACTTTATCCTTTATTTGTATCACAGAGAGAACACTTGTAAGTTGTTACTAAATAGCCTATGGCTTGTATTTGGCATGTTTTTTTGGGTCATATATCTCATAGTGGAATGGAAAATCTTTCTCGTTCTAGCTAGTTACCTGTGTTATCTTTCTCTGATTTTTCATTTTGTGAGCATTGTCAATATGGAAAGCGAACTAGGAATTTATGTAGAATGCACAATGATTCTTCAATTTTGCCTTTAGTTCTCATTCATACATATGTGTGTGGTCCTATGCCCACTAGGTCCCTAGGTGGTTCTCTTTACTTTGTCACTTTCATAGATGATGCTACTAGAAAAGTTTGGGTGTATCCTATCAAATCGAAGGATGAGGTATTCCCTACTTTTAGAAAATGGCTTGCTTCGGTTGAGACTGAGAAAGGAACTAAGCTTAAGGCTTTGCATTCAGATAATGGGGGTGAGTATATCTCACATGAATTCAGCCTTTTCTGTTAGTCTAGAGGGATTCCTAGAGAGTTTACAGGTCCTTATACCCTAGTACAGAATGGTGTAGCTGAAATGATGAATAGAACTATTCAAGGCAGAGTAGTTTCTATATTGCATCATGCAAACCTCTCACAAGGCTTTTAGATAGAAGCAGTGTTGACTGTAGTTCATGTGATTAACCTTTCACCTAGCACTACCAAAGGTTTGAAAGTGGCACAAGAGTTATGGACACGGAAGCCACCATATTATGATAATCTTTGAGATTTTGGGTGTGAAGAAAATGTTCATATCCCAAGAATCTTTCACAAAAGTTGGACCATAAGTCAAAGAAATGCATTTTTCTTGGATATGGTCAAGAAGGACAATTTGGATATCACTTATGGGATCCTCAAACACGGTCAGTGATCAAAATAAATAGTGATGTCATTTTCAATAAGTCTAAGATGCATAAACAGCCCATTAAGGAGGTTGAAGTGAGAAGAGTGGTGTTCGAGGATACTAGTCCTCCAATTAGCATGCATAAAAGAACTCCAGCGTCTGTAGCGCCTAGCATCAGTAAACACTTGATCTCACTCCACCTTCTCATAAGCTTGGTTCTTATTCTCGAATCCTTCTCATCAGAGATATTTTCAATCCATGCATTGATGCATAATGATTTGTATGTTGAAGGACATGGAATCCTATTCCACGGATGGTGAATCTCTTAAGAGAAATCCCTTGTCCTACATATCACATGGAGTTTTCAAAAAAAAAAATATTTTACATATCTATTCATAATTGTAAAACAACGTTTTTTTCTCTTTTGTGTGTGGGAAATTGCAAATGAGTGTGAGTGTGACTCCCTACGTGAACGAGTGTTTAGCCATATGTATAAATTGTGTGTATGCATGCATATGTAAATGTGTGTTTATGTGTGCATGCGAGTGAATTTGTGGATGTGAACATGTGTGCACATACATTAGAATTTATGTTAGTGAGTGCTTCTATGGTTGTTGTATACTTGAGCTTAAGCTAATGCATAGGTGTGTTGATGATCAGAGAACAAGCACGAGGAGAGTTAATTGCTATGTGCAGATTGATTGAAGAAAGAAATTCTGAGAGAGATAAAGAGAGGGAGAGAGAAAGAGAGAAACAAAAAGAGAGAGAGAGACAGCATGGTAAGAGAGAGAGCTACAAAATTCGATGGCAGAGACGTATGCACAACAACAGAGAAAGGAGAATGAGATAAGAGAGAAACTAGAAGTAATGGATAAATGTGTGTTTTCTTATTATTTATAATTGAACTTATATTTCTTTATGTTTTCTTTCATAACATTATGAGCATTTACAACATTGTGAAAACATTTACGAGATCTTACAACTTATTACGAGGCTTTACTAGAATTACAAATCAATTAATTCACCAATTATTTGGGCATAAAATGAGACCATCGAGAGGATTGGGTCTGGCTTTTCTACGGGTGTCTTTGTGGCTACATGCGAGGTGTTTGGTGCACTACTTTAGGAAGTGGGAAGCGATTTCAAAGCTGATTGAGGTGATTGAGTATGAGAATGTGCAAATGTATGAATGATCTAAGACATGCAAATGAAAAGAAATTAAGTAACTTAACTATGTTTAGGAAGAGTTCCTTTTTTTCAATGGGGGAAGCTTAGCTTTGTTCCATAGGAAGCAAATATATGGAAATAAGAAAATCCATAGTTTTTTGTTCTATAGGAATGTTACAGGATTGATGCATATTTTGTTCTATAGGAAGCAAATAAGTAGAAATAAAAATGTAAATATTGTCCTGCTCTACAGAGATATTATGGGATTGATGCATTAGATCAAACGAAGCTTCTATAGAAGATGAATTCACGAGAATAGAAGAATCTATTCTAAAAGAGTACTGGTGATGCTGAAAGTAAATTCCTATACAGAATATGCTCAAAAAAATAAGATATCAAAGTAGTTTCTAGCTCAATGATTTATATTCATCTAAATAGGAAAGATGGATGAATAAGAACTCCATCATATGCAACCCCTAGCATCACCAAACACTTGATGTCACTCCACCTTCTTGTAAGTTTCATAATTGATTCATAATTTTGGTAAAGCCTCATAATAATTTGTAAAATCTCGTAAATTCTCATACAATCTTGTATATACTCATAATGTTTTGCAAAAAAAGACATTAGGAAAAAATATAAGTAAATTTATAAAGAATTAAAAAAACACATTTATATAATACTTCTTTCCTCTCTCTCTCTCTCTCTCTCTCTCTCTCTCTCTCTCTCTCTCTCTCTCTCTCTCTCTCTCTCTCTCTCTCTCTCTCTCTCTCTCTCTCTCTCTTTGTGTGTGTGTGTGTGCATGTGCAACAACAACTAGAGGGGGAGGGAAGGATCTTTTTCCTTCTCTCTATCTCTGAGTATTCACGTACCTGAAACAAAACATAAAAGAATGAACATACACACACAATCATATACATGCATATTCATACAAACGTGCATGCATAGAGATATTATTAACTTAACTAAGAGAAACAACATGCAAGCACATATGCACCACACACAACTCACACACACTCATGCATTACACATGTAACCACCCACATATACATAATCAACATGCAAACACACATAACTGTTGGAAACAATGTCCCATTGGTCAATGGTTGGTCAAATTTGTCCAGTTTTTAGCATTTGTATAGTTTAATCTCATCCCCTCTAAGAGAATACAGTGCAGGCGCCTTGGATAGGTGAAATCTCTTCTAAAGAACTAGCGTGGGCTCGAAACCTGTCGCCGATCGCGTGGAGAAGAAAAAACATGACTTTTTTTCTTTTCATAAAGCAATGGACAGCGAACGGTGTTTTCAAATATGTTTTCTCTATTACAATCATAGATAACGATCGTAGAACCTTGGAGATCACTGTTTTAAGTTTTTTTGATGGTGCTTTTAAAGATACACACAAAGCTATATAAGGAGTCACGGATCATTGTTATTTCATCCATCACATATTACAACACAAGCTTTGAGAGCTTTGGTACCTCAATAGAGGTAGTGCTTCTAGCACATGGGGCAGCCATGGTGCTATCTTGGAGCATGTTGAGGAGCGGCTATGGAGTTCTTCTTGGAGAAGAAGAGTGTGCTCACACTCTTGCTAATGGAGAGGCTATTAGCAACTTGATGGTGTGGAT
Source organism: Ceratopteris richardii (assembly GCA_020310875.1). Classification (NCBI taxonomy): domain Eukaryota; kingdom Viridiplantae; phylum Streptophyta; class Polypodiopsida; order Polypodiales; family Pteridaceae; genus Ceratopteris; species Ceratopteris richardii. Next base: position 120,398,682 of record CM035416.1, on the reverse strand, counting down.
TGGCCATTCACATGATGTATTTGAAGATTGTCTTCTACATGAAGATTTCCGATTACTTCAAAGACATTGGATGGTGGTTAACATAAGATTTACATCTTATGTTAAGAATTCAGGTACATATTCTCTTTATGCACACAGGTACTACTTGGAGCTTATGGAGGTAGTGGCATCCATATCAGGAGGAGTCATATTCGGCATAGGTACAAGAGAATCAGTATGTATGCTTTATGCATATTTGGATGAGGTGTTAGAGAAGATATGTTCATATGAGTTTGAAGATTTTTGGCAGCAAACTTGTTAGCATTCTTTGCTACTTTTGTAAGTATGTGATCTTTTCACACACGTTTTTAACTTAGGGTCTTCCATAGCCTAAGGTTAGATGAGGGTTTGTTGATTATGAGTTTTAGACTGATCCTTCCTCTTTCTGTCACTCATATTCACTCTTCTACAACCTATTAGGTCACACATCTCATGTATATTGAGATTTCTGTCCATACATCTGAATATGTTTGTTACATTTGTACATTCACTCACCCATCTATTTCTGTTCACATAGAGTGGTTGAGAGTTTTGCTCCCACATTGTACATTGAACATTGGTATATATGATAGTGTGAGTAAGTAGTGGCTTACGTAACACTTTACACATGTTGTCTAGTCTCTCTCTATCTTTGTCTCATCATTTGTATGATTAAATGTGGTATGTTCATGTTTTTTCAATATTGGAAGATTGCTAGATTCTATGTTGTATATCCTGGACCTATGGAACCTTGGACTTGTGGTGTTAGTAATGGGACTACTAAATTTCCAACATTTGGTATCAAAGCTTTAGGGTTTTGATATCAGAGTTCATTCAGGCTCATTCAGATTCCCAGGTTCCTATACTTCTAGGTTTACAACATATGATTTAAGATCGTCTTCTAACATTTGACATTTGACATACACACTTAATCTAGATGAGTAAAGATTTGAGAATTAGACAATTTAATCACATGTTTATTCATCAGTGTGGAGTATGAAGATGATCTCTTAGCAGCCGAATATTTTTGGAAGAGTATGCAAATACTTTACAAAAGTATTGTTTGAAGATCAAGACTTGATGAAGAGAAGACTACTTCAAATTCAAGGAAGAACAATGGTTTGGAGAAGATGAAGGAATCAGATCAACATCAAATCACATGTATTAGTTTCTACTATCAGATTATCATTTGTAGGTCATATCTTAGAAGTGCAGTATGAAGAGATTTGAAGGATTCAAGGAGTGCTTTTATACACTTTCATTATTTGAAAGTTAAAGTCCACATCAAAACAGGTATCTAAAGGTTTTTCTTGAGAGCTTTGAGAGATCTCTTTCATGGGAACAAAGCTCATCTAAGAAGATAAATTTGGAGATGAGATGAGTTTTGTGTTCAGCCAATTTTCTGTTGTAAGTTGGTTGGATATCCAGGTACAAAATTTGATCTAGAGAGGTAACTCTAGAAAGGTAATTCATCATTCAGACAAAAGGTTGGTGAATTTAGTCATATCAGTCATTTGAAGCAGAATTTTGATTCAAAGATATGAGGAGATGGTAAAACATGATTCTATATTCACTTCCATTTGTATACCATGTTTGTTTTGTCTCTTACTCTTAGCACTAGAGGAAGAGAAAAATTCATTTGAAGAAGTTAAGAGTGCTTGCTACTTCAAGATGAAGAGAACAAAAGGTATGGAAGAGAAGTTTGAAGATGTCAACATCATCATCAGGTGGAAGAAATATGCAGAAGAAGAAAGTCCATCATTTTCAAAAGAAAAGTAAGGTTTCCTTTTCTCATATATTTTCCATATACTTTTTCTACTTTTATCCTCTACATCCAAAGACAAGTCTACAAGAACATCTTGTGTGAAGAAAGTATAAAGAAGAAGCAATTTCTTGTTTTGCATTATACTTGGTCATGATTTAGTAGATTTGACAAAGAATTGCATTGAGAGAAAGAAAAGAAGCAAATTTTGAAGACAACTTGTATGTTTTGACTCATATGTATGAGTTATATATAAGTTGAAGATTTTAAGCAGCCAGCTTATATGTTCCCTCAAAGAATAATTGGAGTGTCAATTCAGAGCTACTTGGTATATGACAAGTTGCAGAGAAGTATATTTCTTCTTTATCTAACTCTTAAGGTAAAAGAGTATTTGTAGCAGATGTTGAAGACTCGGGTTGAGGTTTTATGTTTGGAAAGGTTACCTCATATTTAGTATTTTCAGAAAACTTCATAAAATTTAGATTTTCTGATATACCAGTCAATTGAAGAATCTACTTTCTATGATTGTCTTGATTTTTGGATACATGTTTGTATTCGAAAAGGTGTTCCATCAGATCCTATTACTTGATTAAGAAGTGGAGTTAGCCAAAAGAAATGAAGCAGATACTATCACATTTCACCCGAGTAGAATATGAAGATTTGAAGTATCAACTTGCAGCTTTTGGAGTTCTCACGGTGAGAAGTTTGTCCACTTATGTTTCAAGTAGAAGTTGCATATTCTTGAGAAGGATTTGGTTGAAGAAAAGTTTTACAACTTTATGTAAGAAGCATGGACACTTAGAGACATTCAGGTAGCAAATCAAACATTCAGTCATGAAGGTTTGATGAGAGCAGATTCTATTTAGATATTTTGTTGGAGAGATCTTGATAGATCTAGATAGATCATGTAAGATCTTGAGTATTTAAGAGTCATTTGTCTATCCTTTGCTTGAGAAGGTTCTTAGCAGTGGAGGAAGTAAGTCAAAGATTCAGATTCTATCAGATTTGTGTTGTAGAGGAATAGAAGAAGATACTTGTTATGTTGCAGAAGGTTATGAATCCTAAAATGCTTTCAGTAAGGTTTTTATGATAGATCAGCTAACCTTATTCTATAATTTGGGAAGCAGAGGAATGACAGGGAAAGCTATTGGCATGTGTACAGTGCTAATAAAAAGGGTTCAGAGATTTTTGTTTCAGATACATGTATTGATCACTGAAGATCAGATTTATTGAAAGAAGGAAGACGTTCCAGATTTCATAAAGTCTGATATATTTGAAGAATTTTCGATACTCGTGTTAAGTCATCCAGGGGGGTGATGAAACATGAAGACTTATTTTCAGCCATATGTAAAAGAATGCAGAGTCATATATACAGGTATTCCTATTTTAGGTATTCCTATATTTCCTTTGTCAGGTTCTCTTTATATTCCAGCTTTGAAAGAAGAAGGAAGAAGGAGAATTTCTAGAGAAAGTTCCTGTTAGGATGTTCCTGTTCAGGAGAAGGTTCTAGAGTTCTATTGAAGAGAAGCTTGATATTTCAAAGAGGTATGTTTGAGAAGTGCGCACATATATGTTTATACCAGATTCTGAAGGAAAGAGGTATGAAAAACTTACAGATAGAACAAAGATGAAGACATGACGACATCATAGATTTTTTGTTATGAGACTCATGAGTTGAGTTGAGTTGACTTGACTTGACTTGACTTGAGTATAGTCAGAGGTGAACCAACAATGTTCATAATACACTACGTTGTGAGTTGTCAGTCACAGGTTCCAGGATTCAGTTCTTGATTTTGTTTAGTGTATTTACATGACACAGCACAAGTACGTTGATAAAGCTTTCGTAAGGTAAATGCAAATATGTGGATCCTAGTGTATGTTTTCAGGTTTGTGAAGACAGGAGATAGCAGGTTCAGAGTCAGTACATGCTACATTTGTTGTCAAGCAGTGATTGCTTGATGAGAACACTATTGGATATCTAGTTTGCATATTATCTCAGGTATTATGGTTCATATTCAGCAAGTTCAAGTTTGAAGGAAAGTCAAAATTAATTTTGAGGAAGACTTTTGAAGAAAAGGTTTGAAGGTCAATTCAGGAGTACAAGTTTGAAGATTATGAAGTTTGCAGATCCAGTCCAGTTTTTACCATTATGACATTGAAGGGGGGATTGTTGGAAACAATGTCCCATTGGTCAATGGCTGGTCAAATTTGTCCAGTTTTTAGCATCTGTATAGTTTAATCTCACTCCCTCTAAGAGAATACATCGCGGACGCCTTGGATATGCAAAATCTCTTCTAAAGAACTGACATTGGTTCAAAACCCATCGCCGACTGTGCGGAGAAGAAAAAACATGACTTTTTTGCTTTTCAACAAGCAACAGACAGCGAACGGCGTTTTCAAATATGTTTTATCTATTACGATCATAGATAGCGATCGTAGAACCTTGGAGATCACTGTTTTAAGTGTTTTTTATGGTGCTTTTCAAGATACACAGAAAGCTATTTAAGGAGTCATGGATCATTGTTATTTCATCCATCACCTATTACAACACAAGCTTTGAGAGATTTGGTACCTCAATAGACGTAGTGCTTCTAGCACATGGGGTAGCCATGGTGCTATCTTGGAGCATGTTGAGGAGCGGCTATGGAGTTCTTCTTGGAGAAGAAGAGTGTGCTCACAGTCTTGCTTATGGAGAGGCTATAAGTAGCTTGATGGTGTGGATCGGCCATTCACATGATGTATTTGAAGATTGTCTTCTACATGAAGATTTCGGGTTACTTCAAAGACATTGGATGGTGGTTAACATAAGATTTACATCTTATGTTAAGAATTCAGGTACATATTCTCTTTATGCACACAGGTACTACTTGGAGCTTATGGAGGTAGTGGCATCCATATCATGAGGAGTCCTATTCGGCATAGGTACAAGAGAATCAGTATGTATATGCTTTATGCATATTTGGATGAGGTGTTAGAGAAGATATGTTCATATGAGTTTGAGTATTTCTGGTAGCAAAATTTTTAGCATTCTTTGCTACTTTTGTAATTATGTTATCTTTTCACACACATTTCTAACTTAGGGTCTTTGATAGCCTAAGGTTAGATGAGGGTCTGTTGATTATGAGTTTCGGACTGATCCTTCCTCTTTTTGTCACTCATACTCACTCTTCTACAACCTATTACGTCACACATCTCATGTATATTCAGATTTATGTTCATACATCTGAATATGTTTGTTACATTTGTACATTCACTCATCCATCTATTTTTGTTCACATAGAGTGATTGAGAGTTTTGCTCCCACATTGTACATTGAACATTGGTATATATGATAGTGTGAGTAAGCACTGGCTTACATAACACTTTACACATGTTGTCTAGTCTCTCTCTATCTTTGTCTCATCATTTCTATGATTAAATGTGGTATGTTCATGTTTTGTCAATATTGGAAGATTGCTAGATTCTATGTTGTGTATCCTGGACCTATGGAACCTTGGACCTGTGGTATTATAATGGGCCTACTAAATTTCCAACAATAACTTGACTCACACTCAACTCATAAAAAACACATTTTTTATTTTTATTTTTTATTAGTTTCTAGAACATATTGGAATGCACGTTATTTAGATTTATAATTACACACATATACATGCACTCGTACGTGCATAAATACACACATATAGGTAGTCACATAAATAGACTCACACACATACATAGAAGAGACACACATGAACACACATTGCACAAACACATTCTCACATAGACACTCACATCCACATAGAGTTATTTGCCATGAACATTCATATGCATGCATCACATAGGGTTAGATACATGCTTACTCACACACATTTTTATGTTCACATACACATGAACATGTACACATAAATTCATAGAGGGTTTCACAAACACAACACATTTAGGTTTGTTCACATATACATTTAGATATGCACATAGACATTTTAGGTCACACAAATTCATAGGATTCACATAAACACATTAACACATAGCCATACATACACACACACACACATACATATACACACATATATATATATATATATATATATATATATATATATATATATATATATATATATATATATATATATATATATATATATATATATATATATATATATATATATACACTCACAAATATGCATATAGTATATTTTTATATCCATATATATGGTTCACATATATAAAAATACATAGTGCACACATATGTCATTAGTAAGGGCTATGTATGGAGGGTTCAAATGGACATAGTCATTAGGGGTTTCTCATAGACATAAAATGTTTCTCATAGACATAAAATGTTTACATGAAGGTTTCTCATGGACAACATACATGATCATGGAGGGTTTATATGATCATGTACATGGAATTCATCTTCACATATACATGTCTAACATCCATGGCCTTCTTTTCTCATCATAAACAAGTTCATAACATAAATGCTTGATACCCATTAATCTATGTATACAATTATACTCATTACTTATCATCATTTCATGTTCTATTTATAGCACATCTTCCTCTTTTCCTTTGCTTGCAAGTACTAAAGAAAGAGATCATTCAAATAAAAAAAAGTCACATGGAACACATTTTGAGAGGTTTATAGATCACAAATTTTTTAGAAGATTTTAATGTTCTAAATGTAAGTCGGAGTGGAGAAATCCATCCAACAACATGTGTTTATTTAATGAAATAAAAGTACGTAAATTAAATGTAACATTTTTATAAAACATATGAGAATTATAACTCACAGTAATATAAACTATTTTGCATACCTTCTATTGAGGAAATGATTCCTAAAGAGGTGGTTGTTGATGTATGAAAATCACAAGAACAAAGCCAATGTGATATTAGAAGTCCTCTACAATCATCATTAGCTTAACATATCTTCAAACTTCAAAAGCTTTAACACTTTATATGGTAAATGTGAACATTTACTCTTCCTATAGCTGTGCTTTTTCTTCTAGCATCAATTCCTCTCTAATTTTGTCAAATCTTAGAGATTCTTGTGATCATTGATTAATAGATGTTCTTACATATATTAAGCAACAAATATCAAGCAAAACTTTTCAAGTAATTTCTTGCAAATAACTTAAAATGTCTTCAAAAACTTACACTATGTCTGAAATCTAAAATTACCTTCATTGATTTGACATGCCTTCACTATTAAGTTTATTTCTCTGAGTAGACATCCCATTCTGCAAAGATCTTTTGGTCGATTGTAGTTAAGGATGACAACTTTGAAATGAATTATCATTCATCAAAAAATTTACACTGAACTTTTAGATCTCACTCTTAGAAAATCTTCTCCAAAAAACCTATCACTACTAACTATCATTCATACAATTATGAAATTACTTTGATTTCTTCACACAACTAGAATCTTCCCAAATCCTTCTACACAAACATGTGTTTAATATTAGAGAAGATGTTTACAAAATGGCTTGGCCTCATCCTCCTCATAGCTATAGAAAGATGTTCTACAATGAATGATCTCTCACCATGATCTCTCACTCAAAAAAATCATGAGTGCCTCTCTTCTATATTAGGACTTACAATCGAGTTGTACTACATCTCTATACATAAAATTAACTTACATACAGTTAGTTTTTATGCCCCTTTTTATCAAACTCATAATTCAAAAAGTTCTAGACTACTTTTTATCCTAATTTCATCACTATACTACGTGTGAAATTATCCCTTCACATAGGCATGATTTTTAGGTGTCCAAGTTCCATAGTCCTTTTTGTTAGATATGCTCAATACTCCACCCTCATGTGACCACAAATGATCCATGGTGCTCTAAGTTGTAAGGCCCCATTATGAGGAGAAGCCATTATGAGAGCCCAGACATTTGTGGAACCCTAACTTCCAAGTTAGATGAGGTCTATGTGTGACCGTTGATGGTTATAGATGATCTTCGTGAGCCTAGCCGTCAGGTTAGGTAGGGCATAAACTTCCAGGCCATTGGGTTATCATTTAAGGTGAAAATAAAGGCCCTGTGGCGTCGCGCGGTTTCCCCATAGAACCTTAATGGGGGGAGTGCAGAGGGGGGCTTGCCCCCTTCTGCGGGGTCCGGGGGGCCTATCCCCCCGGCCCGTAGGGCCGAGACGGTAGGACTTCTGGTCGTGGAGATATTGTCGGATCATATATTTTACCGACTAATTTGTATCTCCCGACTACGTTTATCTATACCGAACCGCCTTGTAAAAGCTATATAAGCACAGCCTAGGTTGAGCTTTATATAGCATTGCGCACTAGTAAGCCCTTCATCTAGAGTCTGTCTAGATCGCCATCTAAGCTCCACAGTGGGAGCGCACGGGTGGACAGCACCATCATTGTAACTGCATTATGCTTTGCAATCTGAGAATTTGAGTTCTCTACCTCTCAGTCTGCGTCTATCTTTGTCTGCGTTTTTCTCTCAACTCTGTCTACGGGTCTATTCCGCTGTGCTGTTATTTTCTTACATGGTATCAGAGCTCAGGAGGCTCTGAGTGGTGCAGAAGCAGAAACACAGAGGTTGCAGAGTTCTGAACAACAAAAGAGAGAAGATGTCAAGTGGTGCGTCATCATCTACGACTGGGGGCCAAGGTGGTTCATCAACAGGAGTAGGTGGCGCACAAGCAGGAGCAGCAATGATGCCGATCATCCCAACATTGCGGATACGGCCACCAGCCTTCACAGAAGGGAAACTTGATGGTACGAACTACACCCTATGGAAGTTCAAAATCACTTCTATTCTTGATTCATATGAGCTTTTGGAGACTGTTCTTGGGACTGATCATGAGCCCCAAGAAAGACCTGATCCAAATACTCCTGGTCGAATGATTCCTCCTGATGCTGATCTTCTACGTGCTTGGAAACGTAGAAATGCAGATGCACTCTGTGCTCTTGTTACAAGTACTTCTGATAGTGTTCTGACTCTCATTCAGCATACTACGAAGGCATGTGAAGCATGGAACATATTGAGAAATCAATATGAAACTCGTAATCAGACACGGATTCAGAACTTGGAGAATCAGCTTGCAGCAGAACGGTTTGCTGATGGGGAGACTGCAGAGGTGTTTATCACTCGCATAAAGAATCTACGAGATCAAATGGCGGGAGCAGGTGTTCAAAAGTCAAGTGAAGAGCTAGCTCGACGTTGTCTTTGAATTTGTCCACCTAAGTTTGATGGTCTGGTAACTGCTCTTAACACTCAAATCAGACCTCAACCACTAACTTTTGAAGAATTCAGTGCCTTACTCATGGAGGAGGAGTTGCGGCTCAAGGCAAGGAGTGGTGGTAGCAAAGGAGATGCTGCATTCACAGCAAATGCCAAAGGAGGCAAAACAGACTCTTCAAAAGATGGAGACAAAAAGAAGAACGACAAAAAGAAGTTCAAGGGAGAGTGTTTCCACTGCAAGAAGAAGGGACACAGAATCCAAGACTGTCGCATCAAGAAGGCAGAAGAGAAGAGTGGCTCTTCAAAAGGTGGCAAGGGCAAGGAGTCTGCCAACACAGCAGAAACAGAGCTTGAGTTATTTGTTACGATAGAGGAGGTGTGCTCCTCGGCTGAAGATTCAGGAACAGATGACTCATGGGTGTTGGACAGCGGTGCATCTCGTCACATGACGAGTAGAAAAGACCTTTACAGTTCCTTACAGCCTCTAAAGGAACCCATCACAGTAAAGGTAGGAAACAATGCAAGATGTCCTGCAGAGGGCGAAGGTACGGTTTCTTTCATTAACTCTAATGGCGATATCAGAAAGCTTTCAAATGTGCTATATGTTCCACAAATAAAACGAAATCTACTTTCAGTAGCTTCTATAACTGATCAAGGTCATCAAGTATCTTTCAGTAAGACAGGAGCTAAGATTATGGACGGTAACAACAACATTGTTGGGACTGGCATAAGGAGGAACAACCTATATGAGTTGTGTGCTCTTACAGCCACTACAAATGTGGGCACAAGTAAGCTATGGCATGAGAGATTCGACCACATTGGATACCCTGTACTGAAGGAGATGCATCGCAGAGGTATGGTTGCACACCTACCATCGATTGCAGAAATGAAGGAACCATGTGAAGCTTGCATGATGGGCAAGCAACAGAGGAAGGCATTTCCACAAGAAAGCAAGAACAGGGCAAGTTATCGCGATCTTCCTACACAGGCCTTGGGCGGATCTTCCTACTTCATGTTACTTGTCGACGACTATAGCAGGAAGATGTGGGTGTACTTCCTTCGCGATAAGGCTCAAGCTTTTGGTAAGTTTAAAGAATGGCTTCAGCTTGTTGAAATTGAAACAGGGAAGAAGATGAAGAAATTCAGGACAGACGGTGGTGGTGAGTTCACATCAATAGAGTTTGAAGATTTCTGCAAGAGTAAGGGAATCAAGCATCAACTCACAGTGGCACATAGTCCTCAACAGAATGGTGTTGCAGAACGCCGGAATCGAACCATCATGGAGATGGCAAGGTGCATGTTGAAAGGAAAGGGTTTGCCTAATCAGTTTTGGGCAGAGGCTGTCAACACTGCTGTCTACATCTTGAATCGAAGCTACACCAAGGCACTTGATGGAAAGACTCCACAAGAAGCCTACACGGGTAAAAAGCCTTCTGTTTCCCATTTCAAAGTATTTGGAAGTGAATGTTATGTACATGTTCCAGATAGGGAGAGAAACAAGCTTCAACCAAAAAGCATCAAATGTATCTTCCTAGGGTACAGCGAAGATAAGAAGGCTTATAAGCTTTATGACCTTGAGGCTAAGAAGATCATGGCGAGTCGTGATGTGGTGTTCAAGGAGGAGCAGCCACATGCAGTGGAGGAGGATAAGAGAGCTTCCACTTTATCATCAGGCGAAGGGGCAATCCACTATGAACCTGGCCCAAGAGCTATCCCTTCTACACAAGAGAAGGAAGCATCATCTTCAGATGATGAGTCTAAAAGTCACCAACCTGCTGACACCCAAGTGGAAAAGCCATTGCCACGTTGGGTGAGGCAGCTCTATGATTCTGCAAACCCCATCCCACAGTCACTAGAACAGGTTGCAGATGGACCGAGGCGATCACAGAGAATAGAGGAACAGAGACGGGCAAGCACCCATATTGTAAACACAGCCTTGATGGCTGATCTCATTCAAGAAGAAGTGAAGGAACCAAGCAATGTGGAAGAGGCACTCCATGATCCGAATTGGAGGGCTGCCATGCAAACAGAATACAACAATATCATGAAGAATGGAACTTGGGAGCTAGTGGATCAACCCCCTAAGCGTAAAGTCATTGGCACCAAGTGGGTTTGGAAGCTAAAGTACAAGGCTGATGGTACTCTAGAAAAATATAAAGCAAGACTTGTTGCACAGGGCTACTCACAAGTTGAAGGCATTGACTTTTGTGAATCATTTGCCCCGACTGCAAGAATGACTACTATCCGAGTAGTACTAGCTGTGGCTGCACATAAGCGTTGGCCAGTCTATCACATGGATGTTAAATCAGCGTTCCTGAATGGAGACCTCAAGGAGGAGGTATATGTGTCTCAGCCACCAGGGTTTGAGGCTCCCCATTCACAGAACAAGGTATGTAAGCTGAAGAAGGCATTATATGGGCTAAAACAAGCCCCTAGAGCATGGTACCAACGGATAGATAAGTATCTCTTGAATCTAGGGTTCAAAAGATGTGCTTCTGATGCTAACTTGTATGTTCTAAAGAAAGGAGGGAAGACAATTGTGCTTGTACTCTATGTAGATGACCTTGTGATTACAGGAAATGATGATGCTCTTCTTCAACAAACAAAAGATGCCCTGAGTTCAGAATTTGAAATGACAGACTTGGGCTTAATGCATTATTGCTTAGGTCTTGAAGTTTGGCAGGAACCAGGGAAGATTTTCATCTCTCAACAAAAGTATGCAAGGCAGATATTGAAGGCATTCGACATGGAGGATTGCAAGGAAATCTCTACACCCATGGAGGTCAACACAAAATTATCTATTGAAGATACTTCACCTCCAGTGGATATTGGAAGATACAGGAAATTAGTTGGAAGTCTCATCTACTTGTGCAATAGCAGACCAGACATCTCTTATGTTGTTGGAGTAGTAAGCAGGTTCTCTAATAAACCTTGCCAAACTCATTGGAAGGCAAGCATGCGGATACTCAGGTATGTGAAAGGAACCACTGATTATGGTATTCTTTATGAAGAAGGATCATCTCTTGCCGGATACTGTGACTTAGATTGGGCAGGAGATATTGATACCAGAAAATCAATTTCTGGATATTGCTTTTCTTTAGGATCAGGGATTTTCTCTTGGATCAGTAAGAAGCAACCGACTGTAGCATTATCTTCTACTGAAGCTGAGTACAAAGCTGCATGCGTTGCAGCATGTGAAGCAGTATGGTTGAGGAGGATCCTATGGCACATAGGAATACAAGGACAAGAGGCTACAGAGTTGAAGTGTGACAACCAAAGTTGCATGGCCATCGCCAAAAATCCTGTTTTCCATGCACGTACGAAGCACATAGAAATCCAGTATCACTATGTGCGTGAGTTGATTGAGGACGGGGTCGTGGAGATAACCTATTGCCCTACTGAAGAAAATGGAGCAGACATCTTCACCAAGGCTCTTGGGAGAGAGCAACTTCTTCGACACTTTCCAAAGCTTGGGATTGGACCAAGGAGGTAGTTCACCATTGGGTGGACATTGAGGGGGGGTGTTAGATATGCTCAATACTCCACCCTCATGTGACCACAAATGATCCATGGTGCTCTAAGTTGTAAGGCCCCCATTATGAGGAGAAGCCATTATGAGAGCCCAGACATTTGTGGAACCCTAACTTCCAAGTTAGATAAGGTCTATGTGTGACCGTTGATGGTTATAGATGATCTTCGTGAGCCTAGCCGTCAGGTTAGGTAGGGCATAAACTTCCAGGCCATTAGGTTAGCATTTAAGGTGAAAATAAAGGCCCTATGGCGTCACGCGGTTTCCCCATAGAACCTTAATGGGGGGAGTGCAGAGGGGGGCTTGCCGTTGTGCTGTTATTCCGCTGTGCTGTTATTTTCTTACACTTTTTTCCTTCTTCTTTCCACTTATGTCTTGATATCTTTATGCTTGATTAGTGAGTGAAGACCCAATAGTAGCTCTCTACAAAACTATTGCCACATCGAAAGTGGCATGACATTTGTTATCTTGTTTCTTTCTACCATACAATATCTTCAGTTATTTTAGTCTCAAAAAAAAGATCAATATACAAAAAACATTAAATTTGTAAACATGCAAACACACATACACTTACACATAGATACATACACATACACACACATACACATACACACATATATACATACACACACATATACAGATACATATACACACACATACATGAGCTTGAAAATAGTCATGAATCACCACACATGAGTAAAGATGTAAGAAGATACTTAGTTGTTAGATGTATAGAGAGACAGAGAGAGCAGTAGAAACCAAGAGATGTAGGAAGATACTTACCTCAGAATGCTATTACTTCTTTACATGTTGGTGATGAATTATTAGTGAATTATGGATGGAGTAGACCTCCAAGAGCACCTTTTAGAGATCACTAGATATCAAGAGCTCTACATCTATAGCCACATTCATTAGATGTAAATTTTAAATTTGATCGGGGACCTAGAGCTCTTGGTTTCTAATGCTTACTTCCATTTTGAGTGAACAGATTGCAAGTAGGAGTCACATAAAGCTCTCATTTTGTTTTAAACTCTTCAAAATAAACAAATTAAAATGGAAAAACACATTAAACTCTTCAAAATAAAGCTCTCATTTTATCAATCAGAGGGTAATCCACCACCCTCTACGCATGCAAATACTTCACATGTGTTTTGTGATAGGAATTATGAGGATTTTTACTATCAACAACATATTATATGTTGGTGTAATCTTTGCTAAGACACGTATCAAAGACTACAATTGGAATGTATTGAACAGGTAGATTATGGTATTTTTGAGCATGCACCACCACATCATCAATGTGATAATGCTTGAGAATGTATTGATTCCATAAATTAAAGTCACTATTTTATTTTAATATCATATACAAAATAAAATTATACTTAATATATAGGAATATTTGCTTGATGATGATGATGATTCTCCTATTAATAATGCTAATACTCCTTGTATATATCACGACATGCCATTTATCAATTACAAGACAAGGTCTCACAAAATCCTCTACCTCGTGGTTTGTATCTATTTTCCAACAATTGATCATCCTCTAGTACAATATATGATAGAAGAACATATGAACGATGGCAGAGAGGACCAATTCCTTTAGATGGAGAGGTTTTTAACTTTTGGGATAATCACTATATTATTGCTTCCTCCACTATCACTCATGCTCATTGTGGTCTCTTTATTGTAGAGGATTTATATGTGCCTCCAAACTCTGAAGTCACTTTTCTGTCATTTTGTGGTCCTATATATAGATGGGGAAATTGGCATCAACATATAAGTTACATTCAAAGCATGATTACTTATGGATTATTCTTGAATGCAACTTCTCTTACTAGTAGAAAAAATACACATGCAAAAAATGAAAGATTTTATATTGATGCAAGATCTTACATACATTGAAATATAGCACGTTTATAAACAATAGTTGAGGATATAATAATTCGATGACTTGTTCCACATTTGAAGAGCACAAAAATAGTCATGAATCACCATACATGAGTAGAGATGTAGGATGATACATAGTTGTCAATGCTATTACTTCATTACTTGCCAGTGATGAATTATTACTAATTTATGGATGGTGTAGACCTCCAAGAGCACCTTTTAGAGAGTAATAAAAACTTTTTTCCACCTATTCTATGTTGCAAATAAAACTCTAATTAATTGAAACTTTTTTCAAATTAACTTACATATTTGAGTTTATGTTTTAAGTTTATTTTTCATTCATGTATGGAAAACTAATTACTTTTATTCGTGTATGTAGATTCTGATGTCTAATATTGATGATCTTCTAACACACCATTTAGAGTTTCAGTAAGACCTCATTTATCATAAGCATACATGAGGAGGCTATGCAAAAGTGATCTTATAGAATATGCAACATTGAAATAACTATATTCAAAAGAAGATAAACTACAAGATTTTTGCAATTATGATGATGATGATCGCATGGTAGATTTTATTGAGGACTTGTATCAGAATGACTGCAAAAGCGTTGATATTTCTAAAAATGAGAAATATCCTTGAAAAGAATGTCTAAAGCATATATATGAAGGAAGTTGCTTGACACGAATAATTGCAAGCTTACTTACTCTCAATATTCAAAATCATGTTGGATGGAGTAATGTATCTATTTTGACACTATATATTTTTATTTCTCTCTCTCTCTCTCTCTCTCTCTCTCTCTCTCTCTCTCTCTCTCTCTCTCTCTCTCTCTCTCTCTCTCTCTATATATATATATATATATATATATATATATATATATATATATATATATATATATATATATATATATATATATATATATATATATATATATATATATATACATACAAACACACACACACACACACACATATATATATATACATACATACATACACATATAAATATATACATAAAAACACATACACATATACATGCATACACACATACACACACATTCACATACATACACATACACATACACATTGTATATATACATACATACAAACATACACATACACATATACACATAGACACACACACATGTATGTATGTATGTATGTATGTATGTATGTATGTATGTATGTATGTATGTATGTATGTATGTATGTATGTATGTATGTATGTATGTATGTATGTATGTATGTATGTATGTATGTATGTATGTATGTATGTATGTATGTATGTATGTATGTATGTATGTATGTATGTATGTATGTATGTATGTATGTATGTATGTATGTATGTATGTATGTATGTATGTATGTATGTATGTATGTATGTATGTATGTATGTATGTATGTATGTATGTATGTATGTATGTATATATATATATATATATATATATATATATATATATATATATATATATATATATATATATATATATATATATATATATATATATGTATACATACACATACACTCCCATACATACATACATACATACATACACACACATACACATTTAAACAACACATACACATTTAAACAACACATACACATAGAGATACTCATTGAAGGTCTCTAAGAGTAATTGAGAGGTATTAATTTCATTGTTATCAAAAAGCATTAATCAAAGAAAAATTATGATTTTTGGAATTGTGGCTTGGACTATATATGATTTTCCAAGATATGGCATGTGTTCAAGTAATGATGTAACTTTTTATTTAACATATATACAATTGTATGTGAGTTAATATAATTATATCTTTATGGTTTTCATGCATGCAAGAACACCTTCTAAGGGATATAAGGCTTGTCCTTGCTATTGTGATTGATTGAGATCAATTTATAGTAAGAAGCTCAACAGAAATATGTACATTCTACATTGAGTATTCTTGTCTTATGACCATCCATTACGACAATCTGAAAACCAATGTCCAAAACCAATTAAAACCTATGGATTGGTATCGAAAATGGAAAAAAGAGTCTCTTATAGATTCACAATCCAAAATCATCAATGACGATGAAGATGACGAGGAAATTTACCACTAGTAGAGAATAGTTTGATATGGTATTCTTTGGAGTATTGGAGAGACTTAAAGATCTAATATCTTCTTGATCCTATGCATATATTCAAGAATATTGTCTATTCATTATGGGAACATCTTCTTGGACCAAAAGACACAGCAGCATCAAGAAATGATTTAAAGGATCAAAACTCAGAAACAAAGTTATGGCCAATTTTTTATAAAAATCAATAGGAAACAACTCATGAATCTGATGCTTGGATACTTACAACAAAGGAGATGCAAAATATCCCAATAGGATTTAGTAGATTTGAATACCTACACTACAACATATCAGGATTATACCAAGGCGCATCCCGAGGAAATTGAATGGGTGCATTTCCACCCCGACGTCGGTGTTTGGATGAGTATAATCATCGGTAGCAGAGTGCCGGTATACCGATCCTTATACCGATGCATATACCGACGCCGCTTAAACCAACGATTATACCGACGCCTATACCGATGGTGTCAGTTATCGATGCGCATACCGACTATAAATTTTCAACGAGTATACAGACGGTTAAATGATCGTCGGTATTGCCTCCGTGGTTTTTCAAGAATTTTCAATGGTCATACCGATGCCGAGGCGTGACTGTCGATACAGACAATAGATATGCCCCTCATATGTTGTAGTGCTACAGGATATGGAGCATCTTTCCAAAACATGTTTAATTTGGATGACAGGAGCTTATCTATGTTAAAGCCACATGATTGACATAACGTTTTTAAGAAAATTCTACCCCTTGTTATCAATGGATGTGCAACAAAAGGAGTATAGGACATGATCTATCATTTTGGATTGCTTATGAGATAATTATCATACTTTTATGTTTAATATATAACATTATTCGATATCTTTCTTTACAAATTAACTTCTTCATAATTTAATTTATGATTGATAATAGGTGGATTACATCAAAAAACATTGGTGAAGACTTGATCCCACAAAAGAAATGTGAATGTAGGGAGCTACTGTGTCTGATGGAGAAATAGATTCCAACATCAATTTTTGATACTCAGGATCATTTATTGATCCATCTTGTGAATAGAGATTGCAAGAGTTTTAAACACTTGATGGATGTGTTGGGTTGAGAATTTTATGGGCATATTAAAAGGTTATGTGCAAAAAAGAGCAAAACAAGAAGGATCTATGGCAAAGGGATGGATGCTTGAGGAGTGCATGTATTATGTTAGTGAATACCTTGAAAGAGTTCATGAAGAAGCTCTACATGCATGGAGTTATTTTTGCACATATATGTATATTAGTGTCTCTTCTAATCATTTATTTATTATTGCAGGCCTAGACGTTCACTAATATGTGGGCTTATCAACAACATATTAGATCAAACTTATTGATTCTTTGTGTCAAATAAAGGATTCTAGCATTGTTGCTTCTTTCAAGAAATTATCACATGCAAGTTCAAAAGGTACGAACCTTGTAGACAACAAACTTGGCTACATACGAACCATTTTTGGTATCTATGAAATATAATCTCGTATCTTCAAACATGTAGAAAAAAAAAATCTTTTTGTTGACATAGTTTATTATTTTTTTAAGCATATAATAATGAATTCTTGTTTTTCTTTATAGGTTATTTTGAAGATTTATTGGTTTGAGCTGAGTATAAAGCTAATAATTCCATATTGAGAAGAGAAATGTCTAGGCTTTGGGTGATTGATTCTTTGAAAATAATGTGATTAACAAGAGAACCGTATATTCTTCCTATTCATATTGAACAAGCATTTTTTTAATAAAAACCTTGATGCTCATCCCTAGTGGAAATCCATTCATGTTCAACCTAGAGGTCAGTCATTGTTTCACAACTTTATTGTTAAGAGGATTGAAGAGAGTCATGTTGATGATTCATCATCAAGTATTGATTTATCGGCATCTCAGAGAGAAATTAGAATCATTGCACATGATAACAATCACAATTGACTTGATGATAGTGATAACACTCTACATGCTAATTCTATAGATGATGAAGAGGAACTACCAAAAATCAATATTAGTCCATCAATAGATGATTTCATTCACAACAGCACAAATTTCATAATAAAAGAAATAGTAGAAATCAATAAAGATAATGAAGATGAGACTATAATGATGTCTTATCAAAATGATGGTAATAATGAAGACACATGACTATATTAGACAACGGATCCCCCTCTTTGTTTGGAATATGAAATGAATCCCACCATAGAGATGAAATACATTCTTTTAGGTTAGAAGATTATGCTCGAGGAAAGAGTGTAAGTTTCTCCCAAAGAGCTCTATAGCTTTCTAACTCGAGTTAATGATCCTTAACTTGAATCATTTGAATGGGTATCACACAATAGATTCCCCTTTATTCAAATAGAATATGAGCTAAATCCCATATAGATGAAAATATGTTTTTTTAACCTAGAACATGAAGCTTGGGACAAGTGTCTATGCTTAGGTAGAGGGAAAGCATCCATTATTGGTTACGCAGATTTTGACTATGCTGGTTATGTAGACAATTGTAAATACATCAGGGTACATTTTTCATTTTGCTGGAGGTGCTACCTCTTGGAGATCTCGTCTTCAAGAATGCACAGCTATTTCCACCATAGAAGCATAGTATATTGCAGCAAGTGAGGCATGTAAGGAAACATTGTGGCTTTCTCATCTTAATTTTGATAAAGGTTTACCTTAGCATGTACCTCGTTTGCTCAGTTATAGTCAGACTGCCATTGCTTTGGCTAAGAATCCGGTCTATCATGCAAAGACCAAGCACATTGAGGTGAGGTATCATTTCATTAGAGATTGCTTAGCCACTGAGCGCATTATTCTTGAGAAGGTTCACACTCGAGATAATGTTGTAGATGCTTTGAGCAAAGCTCTACCACAGGATAGCTTTCGACACTGTTGTCACTTGATGGGGGTTACTTGATTCATGATCTTACATAGTCACTTGTATACTGTGTAACATGCCCATCAGGTGGGAGGTATAGTTTTTATACTTACACTCAGGTATTCGCTATCATTCTTTATTTTTTCTCCCATAGTTACTTTGGCCATATTGGCCTTTAGTGGGAGATTGTTACCATTAGTGTCCATGTGAAAGGCCAAATGGACACCGGACACTTCTTTGTATATGTTCACATATAGTGGCCTGGTCAGTCACAAACTAAAAGTTTGACCGCATTTGTAACACCTAAGAGTTTGTGTTCATGCTCCTTGTGTACTATGTTTTTTTGCACATTCTGCAGCTCTATGCAGAGTACTGTTTGCAGCCTTAGGAGCTCAGTTTTCTACTCTTAGGATATCATCGTGGAGCTCTCGAGATGGAGAGTGCACCATGGTGCATCGCCATCAAAATACTTCAATGGTTCCTTTTTATTCCAATGTATAATATCACAAAACTTTATAGTATCTTCATAATTGAACATACCATACTTTATTAGTATCTCAAAAGTTTATTATGTATCTAAAAACTTTATTATGTATCTCAAAACTTTGTCAGGTCAACCTTGGTTAAAATAAATCATATTGTTAATGATGTCTGATCAGATTGTACTTTTCTTAATCTTCATATCTACCCATAATTATTTGTGCAATCTATCTTCATATCTACTTGATGTGACTTTCACTTGACGTTACACTTCCATTGTTTAAAAAGGTATCCCATCTTCATTTCTCTTTGAAGTAAGTGAAGATGAGCTCCATCTTTTCAATAGATGTCTGAGTGTAATAAAGTAAGTCTATGATCCAAGGGTCTGGTCGGTTCAGACAGATCTGAAATCAGACACCGTTTGTTCATCCGTGTGTATGACCAAAGATCTCGAGTTTAGACTTACTAGGAGGTCTTGTGCTCTTGTGAACAAGTGATCCACTTAGCTTAGTGGTTAAGTCTCAAGGATGTGAAGGAGGAGGTCTTGGGTTCAATCCCCATGGGAGACATGGGGAGAGTATTTTGCCCAAAGAGATCTAGAGCCTTCGAGAAGCATCGACTTGAGTTAACTCGAGTTAACTGGGACACTTGGCGCACATGTAGTTACATGGCTAACACTTGGACGGTTAGTATCCACCTGCCCAAGAAGGTAGTCCCCTGGAGAGAGCTATATATAGAGGCATTTGGTTGGGAGGAGAGTCATCTCTCAAGCATGTGGTGGTCGTAATCCTTGTTCTCTTGCATTGGTATCAGAGCTCAGTCTAAGTTTGGGAAGAAACCTAGAGCTACTTTCCAATGTGCATGCTCAGTCTAAGTTTGGGAAGAAACCTAGACATTCTTAGCAGCTAACGAGGATTTAGTTGTTTTTGGATGTTCATGTTCATGCACCCAAGTAGGGAAGTTTTTGTTGAAACACAAACCAATTGAACTTGTAAGTTCAATAAATTTTGGAAGGTTTAATACTTTATTATTCATCAAATATTGATGAAAATAAGTAGAAGTATTGAACTTCTAGAATCCCTAGAACTCTAGTGTTCATAGATGTTAGTTTCCAGAAATGCATCTCGAGGCATGATGCAAGGGCGAAAAATTTTGAAGGAAACTTCTTGATTATATTCAAGCTAATTCAAGGCTTAAGAAAAGAAACCAAGACAAATATTAATTGATCTTTAGGAATCAAGTAATTTCCTAAAGTCATGACAATTAATGAAATGATTCAAATTATTTTCATTTCTATCTTAGGAAAACACGATATTTCCTAAAGACAATTTAGGAAACAAGTTCTTTCCTAAAAGATTAGCTTCAAGAGGTAAAGCCTTGAATCTTATAAAAATCAAGATTATCTTTTATAAGATTAAGTAAACAATTTCAAGCATTATCTGCTTGTGCAAAGTTTTCAAACATGGAGACTTTATTAAAGCGTTTTTCTGAAGATAAGAAAAGTATGCTTGGTGGTCTTTAAGATAAGAAAAGCTTAAACAAGAGACCCTAGCAAAGAATCTTTGGAAATTAAGATATTTCCTAAAGATAAGCTAATGAAAAAGTCCAATTAACTATTTCATTAGTCAAATGAGAATATCTTTTGGACAAGAAAAGCTTTAAGTCTTGGTCTTATCCAAAAGTCTAGAATTCCTTTTGAAGATCTTTCCAGTAAAGGAGAAAATTCCAAGATGAATCATTAGACTGGAAAGCAAAAGATTCCAAGGTGAATCATTAGCTTAGTATTACTTGATTCCTTGGAAGGAATCAAAAAGTTCTTGAAAGAAAAATCTCCCAAGATGTGAGACTAGCATCTTTCAAGAAAAGTTTTATAGCAAGCAGTTCCCAGCAAATCCCTAACCACCAGGTTTGGTATTTAAGTCCAAATAAGTGATATAACCTAATGGTATATCAAAGATTCTTAGCTTTGGAATCTAAAAAGCATTAGAAAATGCTTGGACTTAAATTGAGGGAAAGATCTCTAAAATCCTGCAGGTAAGCAAAGAAGCTTAAGATAGTTTAAGAGATCTTAAAGATAAAGACTATAAGTCTTTATTTTGTCGCAAGTATCAACCAGACTTGATCAAACTTGGCCATGATTGTCCAAAGAATGTGCGACTAGAACTCTCTAGATTGCCCAAGTATTGGCAGTAAAATTCCATTAGGAATGATTCACTCAAGTTCCATTTATTGAATGGAAAATTGTGAAAAAAAAAGTAAGTTGTTCCAAGTCTGAACAGAGTGAAGTAATTCCAAGAATGTAGTCTGCAACCGTACAAACGGTACTTAAGTCTATGGAAGGTAAAACATAAACGTTTGCCTATCCTCAAAGGGATTTTGGTACAAATCCAAAAAGCATGAGCGGATGCTTAGACTTAAGTAGTAGAGAGATTCCTATAAAAAGTCCTGGCCAGGATAGGTACCTAAAAGCATTAGTAGAAAGGAATCTAAAGACAAAAGCTCTTGTCGCTACAAAATTGGTCAAGAATAACCAATTGAACTTGAATTTGAGAAATTCTAGAACTTGGAATTCTGATTGGTTTTCATTTGAAAACCCTAGCAAAAAAGATTGGAGATATTCTATTAAAGGTTTTCAAGTTCCCAAGGTTAAGCACAAGATCGTGAAACGATCATGTCAAGGGATTAAAACCTAGAATATCAAGATAGAGATAGTGCCTAAAACTGCGAAATTATTGTCAAGAATTAAAGCTAGAAGGTTCTCTATCAAGAGATGTTGTATACTTTAGGATAAAATTCACTCACACGTCAATGTGAGTATAAAATAGGGTGGTATGGGACACCAGATTTTATACTCAGATTGATGTAGGAAAGATGGTATGGGACATCGGACCGTGAGATGATGATTATCTTTTAGTCTTCGTTTGGATCTTGAAGTTCGGTGATCTTCAAGGGAATTAAAACTTCAAAGAAGGAGTTTAAATTCAAGAAGAATCTCAAGATACTTCAAGACAACTTCAAGATCAAGGAAACTGAAAATATGAAGTAAGTAACTTCCAAGATTTTCTTAAAACACTTCAAGCTTAAGTGTTATTGATCAGAGATATTTGATAAATTTCTGAAAGAAGTTGGACTTTGATTTTGAGTTGATCTGTTCAACTAAAGATTTAATTGACTAAGTCAAGCATCAAGTTCCTAGTGTAAATTGGTAAATTCACTCTTCTGACTCAAAGAAATGCACACGAATTGCATTCACGATTAGGAGTCAATAAGACTGAATGTGACCTGAACTTAGTCTCAAGTGAAGCATTATTTGAATACCAAACTCATCGACAGACTCTCAGTGGGTCGACACACTGATGTTGGTTGCCACACTAGTATCTTGTGGTTGGATGATGTTTTTGATTTGTTTTGAATCTTTTTGAGAATCCAGCTTATTTCTCTTAAAGATAAAGACAATGCTTCAATACCTTGTTGAAATAGATCGTTGAGAAGTTAAAGTCCTGAGTCAACTAGACTTTGACTCATAGCACGTTTATGTATGTTCGAAGTTTGAATTGGTTGTACAGAGTTTTAGTTATTTCTTTTTGCTTTCCAAATCTTTTGGAATTGGACCAGACATGGTATCTGATTCCTTTTGCAAAAGACCAGGGTTAACCGATTAGAATAAAATAACTAACTTGAACATTCTAGATAGATGTTAGGTACAAGAACCTTTTCAATCTTCAAAAGAAAATAAGTCTAAGTAGACTTATTTATTTGAGTTTGCTTCAAGTTATAGCATAAATGATTTCCTAGAGTCCAGTATACTCTAGAATAAAGAAGTTAGGAATTGCTCATTAGATTGACAATTCCCAAGAACTTTCAGTTAAAGTCTTTGAGAAAAGTGTCCTAAGTTGGACAAATTTCATTATGGATTTGTATTGGGCAAGTTATAGTATGGTTGACTCAAAGAAAATGGTAACTTTCTCTTACAGTTTACATAGGATTTTTTCAACTCATTAGGACAAAGTAGTCCTCTAGTTGGGTGAAAAAATCAAGTAACTATTGGATCAAAGTAAACCATGGTACAAACATCTAAAGTTAGATGTATGGGACAACCAAACTTCAAGTTCTCCAAAACAAATTCAAGTGAATCAAGAATTCTTAAAGTCTTGCAAGGGATAAGAATCCCACCTTTATTACTAAGTCCATGCACCAGTTATGCCTAGAAATGGACTAGTAATTTGAATCCACCCAATTCACATGTTTGTGCCTAGATCGCACATCTAAAAACTATGAATTGGCCAGGGATATCTTTAGATCCACCCTTATTATTCTTTCACTAGTTTGTACTTTGTTCAGTTCATCAAAGTGCAAAACGAGACAGTGGTTTGAATCATTTGGGCAGGGATACCACCACAGAGATGAGATATGTTCTTCCAGTTCTAGAACATAATCATGTTCTTCCAGTTTTAGAACATGAGGCTCGGGGGTTGCCTACAGTATGTATATAGCTCTATTTTTGAGGATGAAAATATTTTCCAAGGGGGAAAGAATGTAATAAAGTAAGTCTATGATCCAAGGGTCTGGCCGGTTTAGACAGATCTAAAATCAGACACCGTTTGGTCATCCGTGTGTATGACCAAAGATCTCGATTTTAGACTTACTAGGAGGTCTTGTGCTCTTGTGAACAAGCGATCCACTTAGCTTAGTGGTTAAGTCTCAAGGATGTGAAGGAGGAGGTCTTGGGTTCAATCCCCATGGGAGACATGGGGAGAGTATTTTGCCCAAAGAGATCTAGAGCCTTCTAGAAGCATCCACTTGAGTTAACTCGAGTTAACTGGGACACTTGGCGCAGATGTACTTACATGGCTGACACTTGGATGGTTAGTATCCACCTGCCCAAGAAGGCAGTCCCCTGGAGAGAGCTATATATAGAGGCATTTGGTTGGGAGGAGAGTCATCTCTCAAGCATGTGGTGGTCGTAATCCTTGTTCTCTTGCACTGAGCATCAGCTTCCTCTAGTCACCTTGATAGAACTTCGAATTCGTTGTTTTCAGTTGATCCTTTTCTCGCGAGTGATGCCCATGGCTTAGAATGTGTTGTGTTACCGTTAGTGTCCATGTGAAAGGCCAAATGGCCACCGGACACTTCTTTGTATATGTTCTTTAACAAAACATATAGTGGCCTGGTCAGTCACAGACTGTAAGTTCGACCGCATTTGTAAGACCTAAGAAGTCTGTCTTCGTGCTCCCTGTGTATTGTGTTTTCTGCGTATTCTACAGCCTCTGTGCGGAGTAGTGTGTGCGGCGTCAGGAGCTCATTCTCTAAGGCTTAAGACTAAGGCGGCGACCAAGGCATAGACCTTGGCATACCTTGTCATCCGAGTCACCGAAGTCACCGTTGGCGCCGTTGGCTGCGCGCGAGGGAGGACCTCAACGATCAAGGAATATAGAGGTTCTCGGTACTTCCCGGGAGGTCACCCATCCCAATACTGTTCCCCCCAAAGCTCGCTTAACCGCGGCAATCTCTTGCAACTAAGCTACACTCTTGTGGTGTTTGAAGAAGGGGAAAGATTAAGGTTGACATTACCTTGAACAAGTTTTGGTCCCTCAAAGCTTCATTTTTGCTTTTAAAGCCTGTTTCTGAAGCAATTTTGGGGTGTTTTTGGAGCCATTTCGGTGTACTTTCGCACGTAGTTCTCTTCACACAGGTCCAAGAACATCAAGAAGAGTGTTCCTTGTACTTCTCAGACAATAAATATCAACCTTTGGGGCTGTATTTTCAGCCACACTCATAAAACTACAGGTTTCTCGAGGGGTTTTCAGTTTTGGTGGGAGCAGTCGCTGCAAATTTATGCAGGTTTTTAAAGCCTAAAACATCAGAGTTGACAGACACTTGCAGGTGTTATTGGCTAGTTTTTGGGCTGTGTATTCAGCCTTTTAGTGTCATTTTACTGCATATATTGAGCACATACACACCATGTACGCTTCTGTGGATACCGCTTATGTACGTCCATGTGGGCATTGATATAGCGGTTACGTTCTTTGCATAAAGCCTTTTACGTTTGATAAAGAGGGTCGTGGTGAGGTTTTCTTAACTGGGAGACACCCAGATGTCGGGGTCTCTTCGGTGATGCAGGTGGAAGACTTACCCAGCCTCGCCATAGGAGATGTATGATAGTTGTTCATAGGTGCTCGATAAGCCTAGTTGGCTTCTATTGGGTAACTGATTATATGCAGTGGAGTCAGTGATTCACTATGCAGGTAGACATGTCAGTACTTGCAGTTTTATGATACTTTGACACTGGTCATATGCTAATTTTATAGAGGATACTCTGGCAAAATTTTTCTAGATTTCTAGTTTATTCAACTATATAGTGGTCGATTTACTCCTTGATACACTTATTTGTTGGTGTTTGGACTCTTCTAGCTCCATTATCATTCTATTCTGTTCTCTACGATCATGGCATCAGAGGTCTCAGGCACATCCGGTGGATCAGGGTCTAGTGCTAGCGTTCCGAGGAGGAGCTATAACTTGCAAGGCAAAGACCATTTTGAGATCCGAAAATTTGATGGCACAAACTTTGCTCTATGGAAGAATCAGATTAAAGATGTGCTGATTCAAAGAAGGCAATGGAAGCCAGTAAATGGGATTTCAAAGAAGCCTGCTGACATGGATGAAGATGATTGGGATGAGTTAGATGAAATGGCCAGGTCTACCATTCGCTTGCACCTGGCAGATAATGTTTACTTTACAGTATTAGACTGTGAAAGTGCAGAGGAGCTTTGGAAGAAGTTATGCAATACTGTTGAATGGTGTATTGAATGCTTCCAGTGATCCTCCTACTTTTGGGAGTCACTTCCTCAGGCACACAGTTCGAGGTCCCTTCTCAGACACGCGCGAGCACGGAGATCGATTCTGATGTGCCGCCCAGTCGCGTGGTGTCCTTGCCTTACTCTCTCTCCATAATGGTGAGTCATCCCCCCCACATGGCTTCATACATGGGTGCCACATGGCATTCATGTATGAGCCCATCTAATCACAACTAAGAGGTGGTTCACACCTCTCTTGGGGGTACTCCATAACATTTCCTTCCCCTTGATCCCGTTTTTGTCCTCAAAAATGGTATTGGAAGGTCTAAAATAAAGAGAGAATTGCTGGTATCACCACTCCCACTATATCCCCATGTATATAAATACATGGTCCTGTCTCCGTGTTGTTTCCCCATATCCTTCCCCTTAAGAAAACTCTTGGGAAGGTAAACTGAAACTGGGAAACCGTCTCTGTAGGGTGCTAACCCGCTCCCACGTGGCACTATCTTCTGAACTATCTTTCCACTTTACTAGACACTCTTTATACAAGTGACTCCTCGTTTGTTTGTCTCGAGTGCGTAGTATGCTCTCTGGCTCATGTGGAATAGATTGGACAGAAATAGGCTCTACTACCTCACTATCTGGAATGAGGTTGTCAGATTCACCCAGCCTTTTCTTAAGCCGGCTAACATGAAAAACTGGATGAATTTGACTATTCTCTGGAAGTTGGAGCGGGTAAGCCATCTTTCCTATTCTCTTAAGTATTTGGAAAGGTCCACAATACCTAGGAGATAATTTTGGACAAGGTCCCGTCTTCATGGTTTCAGACCTAGATGGAACTCTAAGATAGACTTGCTCTCCTACCTCAAAGCTGATATCTCTTCTTTGAGGGTCAGCATAGGCTCTAGCCCTATCCTGAGCTTTCCTAATGCTGTCCTTAGCAAGTCTAAGCATATCATTCATTTCTTCCAAGAAGTCCTTTGCAGCTTGAACTTTTTCATTCTGCAAGCCTACTGCATAAGGAGCCCTTGGCTGAAACCCATACATAAGCATAAATGGACTATGCCCAGTGGAAGAGTGCTTGGCACTATTATATGCAAACTATACTATAGGTAAGTACTCCTCCCAATTAGTTTGCCTTTCATTCACATATGCTCGAAGCATATCCTCTAGGATTTGGTTAACCCTTTCTGTTTGCCCATCCGACTGTGGATGCTCGGCCGTACTCATGCTAAGCTTTGTATCCAGCCTTTTGAAGACCGCTCTCCAAAAGTGGCTAGTAAACTTCCTATCCCGATCAGAAACTATGTCTAAAGGAAGACCATATAACCGGTATAGGTTCTCAACAAAGAGTCTAGCCAACTCAGGTGTCTTCACTGTAGTACGTGTTGGAATAAACCTAGCCATTTTGGTTAACCTATCCACAATTACCCAGACCGAGTCGTGCCCTCTCTGTGTCTTAGGTAATCCGACTATAAAGTCCATGGAGATACTCTCCCACTTCCCATTGGGAATATCCAATGGGTGGAGTAGCCCTCCAATCCTCAACCTCTCAGCTTTGTTAACCTGGCATTTATTGCACTTAAGCACATACTCTAGGACGTCCTTATGAAGTCCAGGCCAATAAAACTGCCTCTTAACAAGATCATAAGTCTTGTTAACTCCTGGGTGTCCCGCACTAGGTGTGTCATGACACTCCTATAAAATATGCCGTCTCATCTCGGTATCTCTAGGGACACACACCTTACCTTTATATAACAGATATCCATCTTGGACACTGTAATTCATCCACTTGAATCCTTCTTGAGTACCCGTGGATACTCCATCCTCATTGGAAACCCGTATAACACGATCCCCATTCTCTATGGCTTCCCAAATCTTGGAATATGCAGGATCAAGCCTACATTTCCCTCTAAGAGACTCAAGTAGCTCACTAGTGATCTGAGTAAAACTCAGTCCATTGAGCATAGGCATGCGGCTAAGTGAATCAGCCACCACATTAAACTTTCCCTTCCTATACCTAAGCTCATAATCAAACTCTTGAAGGGTTTCTGCCCATCGGGCCTTACGACCTTTTAGGTCTGTTTGATTAGAGAGCCACTTAATGCTCTCTTAATCAAACACTATCGTAACTTTGGCACCATATAAATAATGACGCCACTTCTTCAAAGCATGGACTATTGCATACAACTCCTTCTCATAGACGGAGTAATTCTTTTGAGCCGGTTCTAGTTTCTTACTCTCAAAAGCTACTGGTCGACCATCCTGTACTAAAACCACTCCAATAGCAAAATCATTCGCGTCAGTCTCAACCACAAATGGTTTATTGGGATCTGCAAAATGTAAAAGTGGAGCTGTAGCAATTGCTACCTTCAACTTTTCCATACTTTGCTTATGTTCGTCTCCCCAATGAAAGGCTTTCCCTTTCCCTTTAAGCTGTTCCGTCATCGGGACAGCAATCTTGGCATAGTTCTTAATGAATCTTCGATAGAAACCTGATAAACCTAGGAAGATCTGCAGCTCCTCCAGGTTGCGTGGATGTGGCCATTCCATAATAGGCCTTCCTTTTTCAGGATCCATCTGGATTCCATCCTGGGAGACTATATGCCCAAGATATCTAACCTCTTTCTTGAAAAATTCACACTTTGACTCCTTAGCAAAGAGCGAATTTTCCCTTAGCACTTGAAATACTTTTCTCAAGTGTTCCAAGTGTTCCTGTTCTGATGCACTATAGATCAGAATGTCATCTAAAAAGTCTACTACAAAGTGTCCTAGATAAGGCCGTAAAACACTATTCATGAGTTTCATGAAAGTGGCAGGAGCATTGGTGAGACCAAAAGGCATCACCAAAAACTCATAATGCCCATATCTAGTCCTAAATGCAGTCTTAGGGACATCCTCTGCCCTAATTCTAATCTGATGATATCCTGATCTAAGGTCAAGCTTGGTAAAATACCTAGCTTGATGTAACTGATCAAATAGATCTTCCAATCTAGGCATTGGAAATCTATTTTTGATAGATACCTTATTAAGTGCTCTATAATCTATACATAGTCTCATAGAGCCATCTTTCTTCTTAACTAGGAGCATTGGCGATGCCCATGGTGAGTTACTAGGTTTGATGAAGCCTTTATCTAAATAATCCTGCAATTGCTTCTCAACCTCCTCATGCTGAGAAACACTAAGCCTATAAGGTGGTCTACAAATAGGGTTAGTGTTAGTAACAACCTCTATGGCATGGTCAATGTCCCCTCTCTCAGGTGGTAGCCCTCTAGGTAAGTCAGTGGGAAAAACATCTCTGTACTCAAACATAAGATCCTTAAAACTTTTAACTACACACTCTTGCAAAAAAGAATAGTAGAAAGTCATGTTCATATTTACATTCAAAGCATGAAAATATACATCAGATGAGCTGTCTATACAATGCTCCATATCATGACTATACAATAAAAACATATCCTGTACATGCTGTGAACAACAGAGACTATACAACTCTAATGATGAGATGAGAGGTGCACTAGGTACATCTCTCTCTCCCTGAATATAAACTTTACTTCCATTCTTTTCAAACTCGAGTGTGTTATTTTGATAGCTGTGTTTAAGTGTATCTCCCAACCCCCATAGCCACTCTCTTCCTAAGACTAGATCTGTCCTCTCCAT
Organism: Ceratopteris richardii; assembly: GCA_020310875.1. Classification (NCBI taxonomy): domain Eukaryota; kingdom Viridiplantae; phylum Streptophyta; class Polypodiopsida; order Polypodiales; family Pteridaceae; genus Ceratopteris; species Ceratopteris richardii. The sequence goes on along the minus strand of CM035416.1, from coordinate 120,368,376 downwards.
ATTCATAATTTGGAAGTCCATATGATCTGTATAATCCTGCATCTTGACTTCCAAATTGGATACCATAGTATCCCATATTCTTTTATCTTGCCCTTGCATCATAGATACAATGTATTGATGTGCACTAGGCTGCTGGGGAATCTTCAACTTCTTGACCAAAGCATAGTTTATGAAGTTATGAGTGGCAGAGTCATCTATCATGACTCGCACCCTGGTCCCGTATACACTACCATGTAGCTTGACCAAGTCATGTGGTCCAAACTGCGGTGACCACAATGACTGAGTCAAACAACACGTGTGCTCTATATCCTCGTGCATCACCTCCACTCCCTTGCAGCTAGAGCTGCCATGAATGGGAAGGGTCTGCACTAGGTGGACCGCCTTTTTGCCCCTTTCAGGAGCCGTACTAGACTCTGGTCCTTTCTTCTTTTCTTCCCCCTTCTTGAGCGAACAGTTCCACTGCGAATGACTAGGGGATAGGCACCTAAAACACAGGTTCTCTCTTTTGGCCTTCTCAAACTGGTCTGTGGATAGCTTAGGTCCTTGTGATCTTTGTTTTTTAATAAAAACCTTGTTTTTCCCAAAAGGCAACTTTTTCTTAAATTTAGTGGTGTTAAGAGGTTTAAGGGGCTGATCCGTCTCCATAGGAGTATACTGAGGACGGTTATGGTCCTCATATATCTGTGCATATTTGATCGCCTCCTCAAACGTCTTAGGCGCATTCCTCCTGACTTCCCTCTTTATGGCTTTATCCAAGCCCCTAACAAACCCTCTGGTCTTCTGAAAATCATCTAGACCCTTAAGCTTCAAGGTGATCTCTCTATAGTGGGATAGATAGACTGAAAGAGACCTGCCTCTTTGAGTAATCCTATCCCACTCATCCCAATTCCTCTCCTCTTCATTTTCAAGAAGAAACTCTTTTAGGAAAAGAGTCTCAAACTGAGTCCATTCACTAGGGATAGAGTTCGCCTCCTTAAGACTCATCCACCACTTATAAGCACGTGGGCCGAGGGAAAGACTCGCCTCTAGCACACGATACTCAGGTGGGGTGCCCTTCAATTGATGCAAATCATGCCACTTTTGTAAAAAAGTGTGGATTGCATCCTTATTCCTGTCTCGGTCATCCCCCGTGAAGGTAGGTGGCTTCAAGTCTTTCAGGAGGGGAGCTTCCCTAGAGCTCTCTCCTTTATGCTTACTAGGAAGAGAAGTCTCTTTCCTAGTAATCTCTAGAGGAATGGTAGGAGTCTCTCTTTCCTTCCTAGCTAGGAAAGAGGTGACACAAGTCTCAAGGGAGATCATTTGAGACTTAAGCTGCTGTATAAGAGATGTAATGCTACCCAATTCTTTCTCTAACTTAAGGGTTTGTTCTTTCAAATCAATGAATTGGTCACGAGTGACAAATTCATCTATAAGCTCTTCATAAGTATACTCTTGTTGTGAAGGCTCTTTTTCTTCTACATTCTCTTCTATTTCTTGTCCTAACTCTACTTCTTCCATCCTAGCATCCGGATCCTCTAGTTGCTCTCTAGGTGGAGAAGTGGTCTCAACTACTTGTTTGCCTTTAGTTCCCATGTTTAAGTACCCTTCCCCCGTTTGCTAAGTAGAGAGTATGAAAATGAATGGAAGTAGAGTTTAAATATGCAAGAAGAAGAGAAATATAACACAAGAGCACTTCCCTGATACAAAGTAGAGTTGCGGAAGCGTAATCCACGTGGTCTTTGATGCTTCAAGCCACTGATTTTGATTCCTCGCCAGTCCCAAAAGAAAATTGGAAATGTCCGCTTGGTCCGGGGAGGTTCTAGACACCATAAACCATCCAAAACAACACCAAAAGTGCGTAGGAAAAACCCCAAACGGGCAAACTGAGTGTAACTGAACAATTTCAAAGATTTTCCAATCCTCGCCAGTCCACAAATTGTTGCCCAGCACCTTCACTTCAAGAATTTGAGACTATCCCAAGTGAAAAAATTGGATTTGGAGTCCGGATGATGAAAAACTAGGCCCGGGAGAGGCCGCCTAGTTCCTGCTGAAGCGCTGCAGAGAGATTTTGATGGGGCAAATCTCGTCCAAATCCAACACCGATGTCTCTGAGCGAAGCTTGGAAACGTAGCTTCGAAACGTGACCAAGATTTGCGAAATCCGATATGGTATGAAGAAGATATGGTGCGGAGAAGTCGGGTATGTCACCGATGGGAGGTAAAAAGCTTCATCTTCATTGATGGATGACTTTGTAAAGTTCAAAACTGAGGAAGCAAAGCTTTTTTGGAATTACCCACAACCCATACCCCATAACCACAGCCCATAATACATATGTGCATCCTCATTTAACCAATATCTTGATCCAAGCCATCATCTTCATGCTCCAAGGTTAAGAAAAAGGCTTGAAATTTTCCCAACACAAGCTTTACCTGGTGCCCTTTTCGAAAAAACTCAGAATTGACGTCGATGGAGCTTGATATCCCATATGCAGGCGAAAATCCTAGTGAGCTCTTGTATAAGAGGAAGGCTCATTCTATGTATTCTCCAACTAGAGAGGAGGGGAGGAAGAGGAGCTCCGTTGATGGGGCGTGTGGCGTCCGTCGCGTGTGGCGGCGTCTGCTGGCGCTGTCCTGCTCCTTGGATGGCGTGTGGCGTCCGTCGCACGTGCGGCGTCTGCTGGCGCTGTCCTGCTCCGATACCAGTGTTGAATGGTGTATTGAATGCTTCCAGTGATCCTCCTACTTTTGGGAGTCACTTCCTCAGGCACGCAGTTCGAGGTCCCTTCTCAGACACGCGCGAGCACGGAGATCGATTCTAATGTGCCGCCCAGCCGCGTGGTGTCCTTGCCTTACTCTCTCTCCATAATGGTGAGTCATCCCCCCCACATGGCTTCATACATGGGTGCCACATGGCATTCATGTATGAGCCCATCTAATCACAACTAAGAGGTGGTTCACACCTCTCTTGGGGGTACTCCATAACAAATACATATGAAAAAGAGACGGCAACAAATAAAGTATATCTGATGAGAAAATTATACGACCTTCGTATGAAGGACACAGATAGTGTTGCTGCTCATCTAAATGAGTTTGATGCCATATTCTCCCATTTACAGGCTCAGAAAATGGATATGGACAATGAAATGAAAGCAGTATTGCTGTTATGCACCCTGCCATCATCATGGGATACATTTTGCACAGCTATTAGCAATAGTGCACCAGGTGGTAAACTCGTCTATGATGACATATGTGGAGCACTCTTGAGTGAGGAGATTCGTAGAAAATCTATGGTTGGCACTCAGAGTGGAGATGCATATAATGTTCGTGATTCTTACCAAGGAAAGAATCAACAACGTGGCAGGAGCAAGAACAAGGAAAAGAATGGTCAACGGAATAAGAGCAGAAGTAAATCAAGGAAGAGGGATATTGAATGCCATTATTGTCATAAGAAAGGACACATGAAGAAATATTGTTATGCATTAAAGAATGCTAAAGGTAAAGGACAGAATGTTGATGGGCATGTTAAACAGTTACCTGCACCATCTACTTCGACTGTGAAGATTGAAGAAATTAATGCTATTTCTGATGATGTTGATGTGTTGACACTTGATAGTACTCTGCCATCTGAGGCACTTATGGCTGATTCTCTTTCCCACACCTGGTTGCTAGATTCTGGTGCTTCTTTCCATGTGACACCACATAGAGAATGGTTCTCTAATTATGCAGCAAAGTCTCTTGGTACCGTGAGACTTGGTGACTCTTACCAGTGTGATGTTGTGGGGATTGGAGATGTGGTTGTGCAGTTCATTGACGGTTCAAAATTTACTATGCATAATGTACGCCATGTACCTCAGTTATCACGCAGTTTGATGTCAGTTGGTCAACTTGATGACCTTGGTTACAAGGTGGTCTTCTATGCTCAGTCCTTTCGTATATCAAAGGGCAATATGGTTATTGCAAAAGGAAGGAAAGTTGGCTCACTTTACCCTTTATTTGTATCACAGAAAGAACACTTGTTAGCTGTTATTGAACAGCCTATGGCTTGTATTTGGAATGGTCATTTGGGCCATATATCTCGTAGTGGAATGGAAAATCTTTCTCGTTCTGGCTACTTACCTGTGTTATCTTTCTCTGATTTTTCATTTTGTGAGCATTGTCAATATGGAAAGCAAACCAGAAATGTGCGTAAAACGCACATTGACTCTTCAATTCAGCCTTTAGATCTTGTTCATACAGATGTGTGTGGTCCTATGCCCACTAGGTCCTTAGGTGGTTCTCTTTACTTTGTCACTTTCATAGATGATGCTACTAGAAAAGTCTGGGTATATCCTATCAAATCAAAGGATGATGTATTCCCTACTTTCAGAAAATGGCTTGCTTCAGTTGAGACTGAAAAAGGAACTAAGCTTAAGGCTTTACGTTCAGATAATGGGGGTGAGTATACCTCACATGAATTCAGCCTTTTCTGTCAGTGTAGAGGGATTCGTAGAGAGTTTACAGCTCCTTATACCTGAGTACAGAATGGTGTAGGTGAGAGGATGAATAGAACTATTCAAGATAGAGTAGTCTCTATGTTGCATCATGCAAACCTCTCACAAGGTTTTTGGGCAGAAGCAGTATTGACTGTAGTTCATGTGATTAACATTTCACCTAGTACTGCCAAAGGTCTGAAAGTGGCACAAGAGTTATGGACAAGGAAACCACCATATTATGATCATCTTTGAGTTTTTGGGTGTGAAGCATATGTTCATATACCCAAGAATCTTAGACAGAAGTTGGACCATAAGTCAAAGAAATGCATTTTTCTTGGATATGGTCGAGAAGGACAATTTGGATATCGCTTATGGGATCCTGAAACACGGCTAGTGATCAGAAGTAGTGATGTCATTTTTAATGAGTCTAAGATGCATAAACAACCGATTAAGGAGGTTGAAGTGAGAAGAGTGGTGTTTGAGGATACTAGTCCTTCGGTTAGCATGCATAAAAATGCTGCACACAAGGATGTTCAAGAGAATGTCCATTCAAATCAGTCTGCACATGTTCCTGTTCAGCAACCATTGAGACGTTCTGCACGTGTCTCATATCCACCTAATAGATATGTTCCAGGTTTAGATTTTGTTATGCTAACAGATGTCGGTGAGCCCTCTTGCTACAAAGAGGCTATGCAGACAGAGGATCATGTCAAGTGGGAGCGTGCCATGAAGAGTGAGTTGGATTCTATTCACAAGAATGGTACTTGGGACTTAGTACCTTTGCCAAAGGGCATGAAAGCTTTACCATGTAAATGGGTATATAAGCTGAAATTCACATCAGATAGTGCTTCTCCAAAATATAAAGCACGACTTGTTGCAAAGGGTTTTAAGCAACAACATGGTGTTGATTTTGAGGAAATCTTCTCTCCAGTGGTCAAGATGACTACTTTGCGCATGTTGCTTGGATTCGTTGCAATGGAGGACTTAGAGCTAGTCCAAATGGATGTGAAAACAGCTTTCTTGCATGGAGATCTTACAGATGAGATCTATATGGAACAACCAGAGGGTTATGTAGTTCCTGGCAAGGAAAGTCTAGTTTGTAAGCTCAAGAAGAGCTTGTATGGACTTAAACAGTCTCCTAGACAATGGTACCAAAAGTTTGATGCTTTTATGAAGTCCCAAGGCTATTCTCGGAGCAATGAGGATCATTGTCTCTACACAAAGAGATGTTCTGATGGCAGCTTGATATGCTTGATACTTTACGTCGATGATATGTTGATTGCTGGGAAGTCCTCTTATGATTTGTCAATTCTCAAAAAGAAGTTGAGTCAGACATTTGATATGAAGGATTTGGGGGATGCCAAACATATTCTTGGCATGCGCATTACTCGGGATAGGAGTAAAAGATGCATATACTTATCTCAAAGTGAGTACATATCCAAAGTACTTCACCGATTCAATATGCAGGGTGGAAAGGTATTGAGTACACCTTTACCCACATATGTGAAATTGAGCAAGGATGACTGCCCCAAATGAGATGAGGAAAAGGAATTCATGACCAAAATTCCCTATCAGTCTGCTATTGGTAGTCTCATGTATGCTATGGTAGCTACGAGACCAGACATTGCATTTGCAGTGGGAGTTGTGAGCAGATATATGTCTAATCCTGGCAAGAAACATTGGGAAGCGGTCAAAATGATTTTGAGATATCTGAGTGGCACTAAGGACAAGTGTCTATGCTTAGGTAGAGGGAAAGCATCCATTATTGGTTACACAGATTCTGACTATGCTGGTTGTGTAGACAATCGTAAGTCTACATCACGGTACATTTTTCATTTTGCTGGAGGTGCTATCTCTTGGAGATCTCGTCTTCAAGAATGTACAGCTGTTTCCACCACAGAAGCAGAGTATGTTGCAGCAAGTGAGGCATGTAAGGAAGCATTGTGGCTTTCTTGTCTTGCTTGTGGTATGGGTTTGCCTCAGCATGTACCTCACTTGCTCAGTGATAGTCAGAGTGCCATTGCTTTGGCTAAGAATCCGGTCTATCATGCAAAGACCAAGCACATTGAGGTGAGGTATCACTTCATTAGAGATTGCTTAGCCACTGAGAGCATTATTCTTGAGAAGGTTCACACTCGAGATAATGTTGCAGATGCTTTGACTAAAGCTCTACCACAGGATAGCTTTCGACACTGTTGTCACTTGATGGGGGTTACTTGATTCTTGATCTTACGCAGTCACTTGTATACTGTGTAACATGCCCATCAGGTGGGAGGTATAGTTTGTATACTTACACTCAGGTATTCTTTATCATTCTTTCTTTTTTCTCCCATAGTTACTCTGGCCATATTGGCCTTTAGTGGGAGATTGTTACCGTTAGTGTCCATGTGAAAGGCCAAATGACCACCGGACACTTCTTTGTATATGTTCTTTAATAAAACATATAGTGGCCTGGTCAGTCACAGACTATAAGTTTGACCGCATTTGTAAGACCTAAGAAGTATGTCTTCGTGCTCCCTGTGTACTGTGTTTTCTACGTATTCTACAGCCTCTGTGCGGAGTAGTGTGTGCGGCGTCAGGAGCTCGGTTTCTACTCTGAGCATATCGTCATGGAGCTCTCGAGAAGGAGAGTGCAGTGCGATGCATCGCCATCAAAATACTTCATGTTGTTTCTATGTTTTTGATTGAGTCATTTAAGTTAGATTCTCAATGCAATGTTGCTCAACTAAATGCACCTCTTGATCTCCCTTCTAATCCACAAATTGATCTCGCTTTTGATTCAAGTGCATGTGGAGCAAAGGATGTTAGCAAACAGAAAGAAAGACAAAGCATGCTCAATCTATGTTAAGAGAAGGCCTCATGAAATAAGTCAAAAAGATTTTCAATTTCTTACTTCAGATAGACAAATTGCATTGGATATTGTGAAGCATTGTTATGGTTTGAAATGTTTGTATAATTTAGGAATGAAGAAACTAAAGCACCTAAGAGAGAAATTCCTCCATTTCGATAGTGAAAGGCACGATATATCCCTTGTTTCTCACATGCAAATGATTGAGGATAACATGTCAGTAACACGTGTTGCTTTTGAATATTACTTTAGTCAAGGGATGCAGTGTTGTAGGGCTGCATTTAAAATTGCAATGGGTGTGTGAAGTTTTAGAATACATAAGGTTAAATAGGGGCTTATGAATGGAGATCTTGTTTTGGATGCATATCATGTTGGGTCCAAAGGAACTATTGGACTTCATGCAATGAATTGGATGATGAACTATTTTAGCTTGCATTGTGAGGTTATGCCTACAACTCGAAGGTTACACTTGTGAGATCACTTTACTCATCCAGAAGTATTTCAAGTATATAAAGAAGATATGGAAATTAGAAATGAGAAGTATGTCCTGTATCATCACTTCACTCGATTATGGAAGGAGGAATTTAATAATGTGACTACTCCTCATAAAGTTAGAATGGGTGAGTGTATAGTTTGTGCCTCTTTGAAGAACATGGCAAAGGGGCTACAACACCACAAGAAAAAGATAATTTTAAAATCCTTCTTAGGAACTATCATTAGAGTCAAGCTTTAGAAAGAAAGAACACAATTCATCATCAAAGTAAAGCACTCAGAAATTCAGAGCGTTATATGTGTTTGTTGATTGATGGTATGGATTTAAAAAAAAACATGTTTGCCTCATTTTTATCACGTCCCTAAGGACATTGGAGATGAAGTCCTTGTGCAAATGCATTTGGTTGTTCCTTTGTCAAGAACGAATATGTTTACAAGCAAAAGAAAGCATTATATGGTCTCAAGCAAGCCCCAAGGGCTTGGAATCAAAGTCTTGTGGAGTATCTTATTAGTTTTGGATACAATCAGACCAAAACACATCCATCATTATTTTACAAGTAGAAAGGTGAACTATTTTTCTACTTATGTGTATATGTAGATGACCTAATTATCACAAGAAGTCATGAAGAAGGTATCAAGGACATCAAAAAAAGCTTAGGAAGGAGTTCAAGATCTCATACTGTAGAGATCTAAGGTATTTTCTAGGCATTGAAGTTATATATAAAGATAGTGGCATTTGCCTCATGTAGAGAAAATACAATTTCGGATGTCTTGAAGAAGTATGGACTTACAAGATGCAAACCATTGAGCAATACTATGGAGGTGAATAAAACATTGACCTCAATAGAAGGTAATGAAGTACATGATCCACTTTTATACAGGTCTATAGTTGGCTCACTGAACTATGTCACTATTATTAGGCTAGACCTAGCATATACAGTTGGTGTGCAATCTCAATTCATGCAGACACCTAGAGTTCCACATTTACTTGCAACCAAGAGAGTGCTTGGATATCTCAGGTGTACACTCAAAGAAGGCATATTTTATCCTTTTGAAGATGAATTGCAAGTAAAATCGTATACCCATGCTGATTGTGCTAGATCCATAGACGATAGAAGAAGAACAAGTGGATATGGAGTGATGCATGTTAACTCATTTCCAATCATGTGTGATAATATGAGTAATGAGTAACTATCTGCCAATCCCATGTTCCATGCTAGAACCAAACACATAGAGGTACATTACCATTACATCAGAGAGAAGGTGCTAGCTACTAAAGAAGTTCAACTGTAACATATAATTACCAAAGACCAATGTGGTGACATTTTCACAAAAGCTTTAGATTCATTGAAGCTAGTGAAGTTCAAGAAAGGCATTGGATTGTTGGAGCTAGGATGAAGAATTGAAATTTGAAGCTCAAGGGACAATGTTGAAATACAAGCTTCAACCCTAGTTTCAATTTGACCATCAGATGGGTGCCACTTGGAGCCTCATGGATCATGCCTTCAAGCAGAAAGATATCATTACTCAATTTGAATTTTAGTTCTCCCCTCAAAACTCGATATTTCAATCACACTCAGGTGTGAGTAATAGCCTATAATTTAGGAAAAGTGATTTCTAACTTGTGGGGAATCTTTCCATTTCTATATCTACGCACAATCAGCTTAGATCCCATTTATGTGTGTGGTCTTAGAGAGTCTTGGCAAGCAAGCTAGGATTCCCCTAAGCTAAGAAAGCCCTATTGTTGCTTGCTTAGGTGATTTGAATAAAGCTTGTGTAGCCATATCTAGCACATAGATTTTTGTGTGAGTCTTCTAGATTGTTTTGAATGTGAAGCAAAGTTCATTAGTCACATCTCACTAATTCATTTTAATCTTTGGTTATTTATAAAGGTAATCAAGTCTTCAAAAGTTGGTTCAAATATTGTGTCATTTTTCTGCATAATCTAATAGAACACAATTTAGGAATGAGCAGATGTCTATCTGTGTATGCCTAGTGAAGACCAGCTCAAAGTTGATGCCTCGCATCGACTTCCAGCTGGTCAGATAGCTCATGAATATAAATAGCAAGTCGATGCTAGGATTGAATTGCACCTCTAGGTTGATGACTCACATTGACTTGTCTCTCAAAGTCGATGCCTAGCATCAAGTTTGAGAGACATGTTGATGTCAAGCATCAACTTGCACCCCTAGGCCGATGCCTCACATCAAGTTGCATGTAGAAAAACAAATAATTTGCATGTACATAAAAATTAAGAGCCTAAAAATAGAGGAATTCTCTACGATAGTAAAAGGGAATCTTTTTGGAATCTTTTTTGAAGCAAGATTTTTGGGTACCTTTGAGTATTCTTGGCAGCACTCGTCTTATCCATTTGCTTATCTCTTCTTGTTTGCTAGGCTCTGCGCTCTTTTGCTCTCAGCGCTCTATTGCTCTCTTGGCTCACGGATTTTAGAAATGAGAATAACCAGCAATTGACTAGATCTAACTGAATCAGACTAGGCCCTAACCATATTAACAAATTGGATTGTGTAATTGAAACAAGAACCACGAAGTATGTCAATTAGGGTATGATAAGAGAGGTTATTCCAATTTAGGAAGCAATAGGTATGACAATTTAGGGTCTGATAAGAGAGGTTAGTCCAACTTATGTTTTTTAGTCTCTTTTTCCTTTCAAATTTTGCACATGTTCCCACTGTCAAATGTTGAAGCTATGCTTAGCTAAGAATAAGGTTAACATATCAACAAGAGAATCTAGATACTATTGGGATTATTGTAGCTATTGGAAGGAATAAAAGAACCAGAGCTTATGACTTTTGACAAGAAAAAGTGATGTAGAGCTGCAATATATGTCACAGGTTGTTGAAATTGATCGCAAATATAACTAAGAAAGAATTTCAAATCACAATTTTCTATGATAAATAATCAATAATCCACAATTGCCTATTATAAATAATCAATAATCCACAAATTGACTAAGAAAGAGTTTCGAATCCCCCATTGGACAATCAATAAACCAACAACTAAATGAATATCAATAATCCCACAATTAAATGAATATGAACCTAGATGAAAAACATCACAAGTTATTTTTTTTGTGCATAATAGAACACTTCAAATGTTATTTTGTTAACAACTCAAACATCTTGAGTAAATAGTAGGCCATTTCGAAGGATTTCTTTCTAATTCATCATTGTTAGCAAGAAAGCATGGTGTAAAAAAATTATGAGGAAATACATTAAATAGTATATGCAAGAACATTTGAGGCCCATGAGAAATGAAGGTCCAAAAGAAATCAAAAATTTAGTTGTGTCTCTCAAGGAATTCAATTTATCACTTTATCATCAAATATTTTCACCAATTAAAAGACATTCAATAGAGTTGGATAGGGGAGGACTGTGCTCTCTTTTACCCACATTCTTGTTTCCTTTCTTCTTTTGGGAGGTCAATAGAATGGATAAGGAAAAGAGATGGTTGTTATCGTTAGTGTCCATGTGAAAGGCCAAATGGCCATCGGACACTTCTTTGTATATGTTCTTTAATAATAAAACATATAGTGGCCCGGTCAGTCATAGACTAAAAGTTCGACTGCATTTGTAACACCTAAGAAGTATGTGTTCGTGCTCCCTATGTACTATGTTTTTCTGCGTATTTTGCAACTCTGTGTGGAGTGTTGTGTGCGGACTTAGGAGCTTGGTTTTCTACTCGGAGGATATCGTCTTGGAGCTCTCCAGAAGGAGAGTACATCGTGGTGCATCGCCATCAAAATACTTCATTGGTATTGGAGCAATTTGATGCAAAAGCTTTGTTCCTTTTGTGCGAGCAAAGTGAGCACGTCCTCGGCTTTCTCCAAGGCTTACGCCTAAGGTGGTGACCAAGGCATAGACCTTGGCATACCTTGGCATACCTTGTCATCCGAAGCAATTTTGGGGTGTCTTTTGGAACCATTTTCGAGTTCTTTTGCAAATATGTCTCTTCAGACAGGTCCAAGAACATCAAGAAGAGTGTTCTTTGTACTTCGCCGACAATAAATATCAACCTTTGGGGCTGTGTTTTCAGCCACAGTCATAAAACTACGGGTTTCTCGAAAGGTTTTCAGTTTTGGTGGAGCAGCCATCGCAAATTTATGTAGGTTTTTTGAGCATAAAACATCAGAGTTGGTAGACACTTGCAGGTGTTGTTGGCTAGTTTTTGGGCTGTGCATTCAACCTTTTAGTGTCATTTTACTGCATATATTGAGCACGTACACACTATGTACACTTCTGTGGATATCACTTATGTACGTCCATGTGGTCATTGATATAGTGATTATGTTTTTGCATAAAGCCTTTTACGTTTGATAAAGAGGGTCATGGTGAGGTTTTCTTAACTGGGAGATAAGGGAGCCACATAATCTGCATGTGCAAAACCTAAAGAAAAAAATGAAGATCAATCCTCATGCAACTATAGTTCTTTTTCTGGTGATGGTGGACCTAAACGAATGTAGCTCTGTGGATGATTTCAATGAGGATTTGTTTGAAGATTACACATACTATGTGATTCGTGGATGTTGCTCTAGCACAATGGTGAGAACCACGTTAAGAAGCTTCACCTCCTTAATGTCAATCCGAGGGAGAGGTAGGAGTGATATGAAGATCGTGAACGTGAGATGATGTGAGAGTGAAGGTGAGAAGCACAAAGATGCACACACACATACACACACACAATGAAGAGACAAGCAAGACACAATGGAAGGTGGGAAATTAGCTCTATTACTCAAGAATACTCTTACAAGCTCAAACTAGCTCTACTCTCTTCTTTACTCCAACAAGCTAACCTCAAAAATGAGCTCTCTAGCTCTTTTTATAGTTTCTAGACTAGTTTTGACCGGTTTCACATCTAGTGACCGGCCTAGTTAAAAAATAGGTCCTAGATGCTATTTGGAAGGGTAAACGGTATCTAAAAATAACGAAAATTGGTACGTGCATTCTACCTAAGCTCCTCAAGCTCGAGGATTCCTCGGCTTGCACAAAATGGAGCTATGGATTACAAAATGGGGTTTTCTATGATACATATGTTACAATTAGTGATAACAATCACTGTTGAATGTTTGGAGAATTAATAAGAAATATATTTGTTTGAAAAATTGATCCGCCTGGCTCCCTACTCCTTCTTTACATGCTTCCGTGGCATCTGTGCCTCTGGCTGCTTCCAACACCCCCCTCCCTCTCGCTTCTGTCGTCCCTGACAGAACCTTGTTGTGAGGTCTGCCGGATATAGTTCTGTAGGAGGTCTTGAGCGAGGGTGTGCTCTGAGATACGAATGCCTCGGGCCAGATCAGCCTCGAGTTTCTCCCAATCAATAGGTTGCGGCTCGTCTGGTGGTGGGAGCTGATAATGTGTGGAGTACACCATTCGTTCACAGGCGAATAATTGCAATAAATGTGTGGGCCTGCTTATAAATACCTCTGAATGGTACTCCCAAAAGCCGGTGGTGAACATTTCTTCGAATGTCTGCTTGTAGCATGCCGGCAGGTATTTGATTCTGCAGTGCCAGGCGTAACACACCCGTAGCGATGGCGTTGTGCTCATATCATAGACTAAATCAAAGTTGCCATGCTCAAAGCCCGGGGTGTTGACATGGGGGGCCTTGACGCGTCGGAAGACTTTAAAGATCATCTGCATCATGTCAAAGATTTTGACAGTCATGTGCGCGGCAATATCATCCATATGCTTTAACCTAGGGAGCCAGTGGCGGATCGTCGCCATCATGTAGCCTACTGTGGGTAACTCGATTGGTGGCTTGAAATAGGGATAATTCAGCCAGTCTTGGCACTGCTTATTGTTCTGTACCTTAATAGCGAATGCAGTCCAAGAGCGGCGTCGTGGTACTGGTCCCCAGCATGGGTTAAATTTTAAGTGCAACGGCGCTTTCACCCATGTGCTCATCATCTCGGGATAGTTTTGCAATAAATCTCTGCGCCAGTCTGGTTGATGGATTTCACCTCTCTGTGCACTTGGTGGCAAGTCCTCCGGCTCGAATTGAGTTGCATGCGTTGGTTTCATGCCGGTTTCTCTCTCGATGGCTAACTGATATTCGGCCATCAACATGAAGTATGGTTTATATTGGAGCTCATGCCCAGATATGTATCGTCGCGGGGCCAAGTGAGCAAAGAATGGTGACTGTAAAATCCTCTCTTCAATCATGGCCATGGCATGTAGCTGTGCCTCTACTCTGGCCGAATGTGTTGTTCCGAGTTCTTCAACTGTCTTCATCCACGCGGGGGTAGGTAATTCATAGGTCATCTGGCCTTCGGCCGTGACACGTCCGCCTGGGATGGGTATCAGCTCGTATGCTTCTTCAAATGTCTCCTCCACCGGGATAGTGACGGTTTCTTCCTCAGCTGGTAGCTCAGGTGGGGAGTCTGGCCTTGCTGGTGCTTCATAGACTGCAATTCTAGATTCAAGATTTATTACCTGGGCCCGGAGTGCGTTGAGTTCCTCCAAAATTTCAGGGGCAGGGTCCACAGGTGCTGGTAATTCTGCTGCTACTTGTGCTTGTTGTGTTGCCGGTTCTCTGAGCTGTAGTAGCTTGTGATCTTCCTTTAACTTTTGATGTTCTTCGTTCATACGATCATAGTCCTCGAGCAATCGAACATGGTCATCTAGCAACATCCGCATCGACTCGGATGGGATTGCCTTGAATCTGCTCGGACTTAGTGGTTGTTCTGGATGATCCAAAGCCGCTTCCAAGTTTTCTCTATTCTGCGCTTGGAGTCTCACGTTCTCCTCCTGGGCTGCGGCTAGGTGTCCTCTGAGCAGGCCCATATTCCTTGTCAGTGTCGCGTTTCTAATCGTTTGGGCTCGAAGTAGGTTGTCCAAATCCGCCGTGGCTTCTTTGGTTTTCTCTTCACTTTCTAGTTCTAATTTGTGATAGGCCTCTCGTAAATCTTGGTATCGGCTGTTCAGTGAGGCGTTCTCTATTGATAGTGAATTAAGCTGCGACTGTAATTCATTCGTAGTTGTCTGCAGCTGTTGATAGTTGTTGCCAAGAGATGCGAACTCATCTCTTACTTGTGTCATGCATGTGAACATGTGTTGCAGTGCCGTGTCTATGGTGGGTGATAATAGTAATGGAGTGCTAGTTGAGGATGCAGTGGAAGTAGATGCAGCGGGGATGGGGAATGGGGTTGGGAAGGTGGATGCAGTGGTGATTGTGGAAAATTGTGACGTGCTTAAATATGATGGTGCTGTGAGTGGAGTGGGTGGTGGTGAGGTGGATGGTGATATGTCCATGCCATTGGACGTGTCAAGTGCGGTGACTGTGAACAGCGGTGTGTAAGTGGGTGGTTGTGTAGGTGTGAAGACGGGATTTACAAAAGTAGAGTAATTTACAGGGGGGATGGCTGGAATAGCTTGGTGACAAGGGGAAAGAGGGGTTATGGTGGGTTGGGGAGGTGAGACTGGTGAGAAGGTTAGTGGGGTTAGAAAGGGGAATGGGGTTCTTAGAGGTGGGGGAAACGCTGGGAAGGATGAAGGGGTGAAGGGGTTAACATATGGATGCGGAGGGTTGGGTGTGGGCATGGTGGTATGAATGGGTAAGGCGAAGGGTGTGGCTATGCTGCCTTGGACTAGTGTGGATGTGGGGGGAGCAGGTGGGTGTGCGGGGGATACAGGATGGGTTGGTGAAAGATGAGGTGAGAGGGGAGTGGAAGGTGTGGATGTTATTTCGAGGATAGTGGTGGTATGTACAACAGTGGTACGTGGTGGGGAATCTACAAGGATGGGTTCTGCGGTCAATGAACTTTCGGGGACGAGGCGTGCCTCCCTGGCTTGGGCTGAAGACTGAGCTCCTGTTGGTACGCGAATATACTCCCCGGGTTTTGAAAGTAGTCGCACTCGGCGGGGGTCAAACTGTGGTAGTTGCTTTCTTTGTAAAAACCTGAGTGCTTCATGGGAGCCTACTGATTTGACTAACTCTCTGAACCCTCTGATGTATGCGTCTTCGAATCCTCCGGAGATGAGTTCCTGTTCAATTAATGCCTGGCTCTCCTCTTCAGTTAACTTCTTCCGTGCCCAGACTTTCTCCATCGTTCGATATAATTTCTTTATGGCCAGCGTGTACGCTGCGGCTTCGAAAGTCTCATCTTCGTATGTGCTGGTGTCGCCGTGTGCGTCAGTTTGTTGGCCTTGACCATCTGTCTGTCCGTCATGTGAGCCCTGGCTGGCTTCATCGTCGCCTTCCTCGTCGTCTGTTTCGGTTCTTTCTTCTTCAGAGCTCGACACAGCTTGTCCCTGTGGCAGATCTCGTGGTGTGGTAGGGTAGCTGGGGCGTTCATATTCCTGGGAGAACAGTTGTGCTTCTGAATACTGGAATTCATTTGAGAATGCATCAGGCATCTCAAAATCAAATGTTGTGTTTATTGGGTCGGCTTCCATATGTGGTATTGGGAAAGAAAAAGCCTCCGCACCAATAGTTGTGGGAGCTTCTGCTGTTGTGGTGGTGGGTTCTGTGGTTGCAGCTGCCTGAGCTGCTGCGGTACTAGTGGTGCCCTCCGTAACCACTGGTCTGGACAACCTTATGCGAATAGGTTGTACAGTGGGAGCAGCTTCTGTCTGTGGTCGCTCTGGAGAGGGTTGTGGTGATGGCGACTCTGGCACTTGAAGGCAAGGAATGGTGCCTCGCATGCGCTTGCCTGCCCGTGTTCTGCTGGGCTTCCTGGCTTGCTTCGTCGTTCCTTTGAATGCCTTCAGTTCTTCTCCTGTTAATGCACGCTCGATTGGCAAGTCATAAGCCAAACACATATACACAATTCTAGTGAGTGCACAACATCCATTAAGCACTTTTTTGCGTTCCCATCTGTGTTGTGCCAGATACATTTGATCTATGATCCAGCTTGCCAGATCAACAGTTTGAGGTCCCGTGCATGCCAAATACAAACCAAACCATATTCTTTTATGTGGCATGGTGAATCTGTCCTGAGCTGGAAATGCGAAATGTTGCATGCATATCCTTAGTGGCTTCGACAGCTCAAGTGTAATTGCCGAAATCTCCTCCCACTTCGTGACATCCCCACGTTTCATCGGTTCTGGAATTAATCTCTCTCGATCTGTGGGTGTGTGGGTGCCATGAATTTTGATGGCCGCTCTGATTAAATCCTTAGATAGGTAAAACCTTTTGTAAGGTTGATCATCCACTAGAGTAGGCAATATGAAGGTTCCTGGGATGTCCTTATTCTCTGATGCCAGCAAGGTAGTGATTAAGTAATAGCACCTGTAAAAATCCGGTTTGGGCAGAGGATCACTGAAATACTCTGTGAAGCCTGCTCTGGCCCAAATGTGAGTTAAATCTTGGGTGCTCTGTAGGGCTTCGAACTCTCTGGAGAAAAACTGGTATTTTCCCCACGTGCGGTCATCAAATGTCAAAGAGGATTCAAATATAAAGTCCGCGTCCGCAAGGGGTCCTGCAAGTCCCTGAAACCAATGAGAGTTCCGGTGTATCTTTTCGGTGTAGCCCATAGGAGGGTTATCGATAGGCATGGGTCCTGGAAACCCTTGGAATTCCGGCGGTGGAGCAGTCGGGTGGGACTCTGCTCGTAGAACGTTGAGGGGCACAGTCGCTACACTGGGGCCTGCTCCTGATGTTCCTTCGTCGGTTTGCATGGTGACTGATGCGCTAATGAGAAAGATCTGCTACAAAAGATTAACACATTAGCATGGAAATTAATTATGATCCCATTAAAGTGAGACCGCAATCCCTTTCCATAACTGATGTGTAACCCGTGTAGCCAAGTGCTGTGATGTGATGGATGCAATGTTTCTTGCAGCACTAGTGCAGGTCTCTAGACACCCATACGTTTCAGATCATGCATACATTTCTTGATGAGATGAGATTACGAGTGATGTGTGATGATGGTGGGTGAATTTATACAAGGTTTAAAGGTTAGTGATTTAGTACAAGGTTGTATGTTAGTCAGGGGGGTAGTTTTGTCAGACATGGGGTAAGGGGGAGACGGTTGGACACGCTTCGGTATCCATTTCCTAAGGATCTTGGAGTGGGTGGTGGGTTTCTGCTGAGGGGCAAAGGGTGGTGTCGGGTGTGGTGGTATCGAGGGATGAAATGAGTTGTGGGGGTTATATATTACATGGCTTATGGGTTGAGCTATGATACATGGTTTGGGTACCCAAATCTGCGTGGGCGTGGGTCTATGGGTAAGGTACTTCTTGGCGATCCACATTTGTCGGATGCTCGGACCTGTAGAAGAAGGTCGAGGGGATGGTGGATACTGATTCTGTTTCTGCCTTGCCTTTTTCTTGTCGATCTCTGCATGGTTGGAGTTCTTCGGTGCTTTTTGTCCTTTTGGCACCCATATTTGTCTGGTGCCGCTTCCTTTGGGTGGCCTAAACTGCCTTCCTTGTTGTATCTTCTGGTACTGCAGTCGGTCTGGGTTCCTTCGTCGTGGTTGACTCTGTCGTGGTTGAGGTTGAGAGGTCGGATGGACACTCTGATTTGGAAAAGAAGGGAGATCCAACACTTGCGTGACCTGCCCATTAGGAAGTGATGCATTCTTTAACTTTAATCTAGGCCAGTCTGCAACAAGTTTGGAAGGATGAGCACCGCAGGGTGTCGTGCTCATTTGGCCGCTGATGCAACCCACCTGACCGCTGATCGTGTCCATCTGCCCTAGCGGATGGGTAGCTGCCTCTTCTAGTTTGCAGGAAGTCCCAGGGAAGATCTCCTGTCGTCCTTCTGATTGACAACTGTCCATAGCCAAGCCCGAGTGGGTTGGTGTAGACGTAACGTGACTGGTCTGATTAAAGATCTTCCGGTCTTTCGTCGCATGTATTTCATAGGGTCTAGGGTCACAACCGTCAAGCGGAATGCCGTTAGGGAAGTCAAGCGGTATCACTCGCTTCTGCTCTAAGGTTCCAATCTGTAAGGAGCCTTGTCTAAGATTTAGGTCCACTGAGTGATCGTATAGCCAATCTTGGCCAAGGATTAGGGGTTCTATCAGGTCGTCATCATGGCACACTAGTAGCTTCGCTGTCATCGTCATATCCTTAATGAGGATAGGAAGGTCCACCTCACCCATGCAAGGGGTTTCCATACCTCCTAGGCCTATGAGGTATGCCTCAATTGGCCGCATTTCTATTCCTGAATCCTTATAGTGGGACCATCTAATCGCACTAGTCGCAGCACCTGAGTCAATTAAAGCCCTGAGTTCTTGGCAATGGTTGCCGTGCGCTAGCCTTACTGTAATGAATGGTCTCCTGTCCACTATGCTAGGTTGAGTGGTTGACTTTACTTGACACATGGCCATGGGGTATCTGGGTGGTGTTTCCAGATGGTTATAATGATCTCTCCCTAGTCCTTGTCTTCTTAGCTTCATGCGCTTAATGCGTTCTATGGCCTCTGCCTGAGCTTCCGCTCGTATTCTATTTTCTTCCTCCTTACGCTTCTTTGCCAACGTGAGTCGTCTAAGCATATCCTCCGTAAGAGGTTCTTGATATAGCTTGACTCTACAGCCACTAATGTAATTAGGCATTATATCTCCTTCTAAGGTGGCTAACTGTACTGCTCCACTAGTCGAAAGTCTGTTAATGATCATAGGTCCATAACCTCGCTTTTCTAACTTCCGTGCGTGCTGTTTCAGCGTATACACTAGAACTAAATCTCCTTCTTTTAGGCCTTTATCTTTCACATGTGCATCAAAATATGCTTTCTGTCGCTTCTTTGCTGCGTATATTCCTGCTGCTGCCTTTAGCCTGGTTTCTCCTAATCGCTCCAAGTCCATTATTCTCGCTGATAATTCATGGCCGGTCCACTGATGTTCTTGTGCAACCTTAAGTGTCGGTATCAAGAAGTCCAAAGGAAGCACTGCATTCTGACCAAAAACCATCTGAAAGGGAGTTGCATTGAGTACGGTCTTGTAGGCCACTCTATATGCCCAAACAGCGTGGTGTAGCTGTTTGTCCCAATCTGAACGTTTATTGTTCACGAGTTTCGTCAGTACGTTACAAAGTATCTTGTTAGTGCTTTCAGCCTGACCATTGGCCTGAGGATGATATGGTGCAGATTTCTTGTGAATCACCATAAAATCCTGTAACAAATATTCAATGACTTGGTTTAGAAAGTGAGTGCCTCGATCGCTCACTAACTCTATAGGCAATCCATATCTTGTAAAGACATTTTCAAATAAGAATTTTGCAGTCGTGTGTGCATCATTCTTTTTTGTGGCTTTTGCCTCTACCCATTTCGTCAGATAATCTGTGGCAACAATAATGTATTCCGCATGTGTACCTTTTGCAGGGGGGTTAATGGGTCCTATAAAGTCTATACCCCACTTAGAAAATGCACGTCCGCCCATCATGGGTTTCAATGGCATTTCATCTCTGCGAGTAGGAAACTGAGCTCTTTGGCACACGTCACATCTCTTGACATAGGTATGAGCATCCATGTGAAGAGTGGGCCACCATAATCCTGAAAAGAGGATGGCTTTGATTATCCTATCTGGTCCAAAATGACCTCCTGCAACACCTTGGTGTGCAGTCTCTAGTATGCTAAGATAATCGCTCTCATGAACACATTGTCTTAGATATCCATCTCGTCCTCTTTTGTATAAATTATCGCCAATAAGTGAGTAGTCTTGAGCTTCCTGCTCTAGACTGCGTTGTCGAGCTAAGGTCATGCCTTGAGGGAATGTGTTCGTCCTCAAGTATGTCACTAAAGGTTCACTCCAGTCTGGTGTGAGAGACACGTGATAGAGTGTAGCATGTTCTACTGGTGGTCTTTCACAACAAACATTGCATTCCTTACACAACCCGTAGACATCTGCTTCCATCGTAGGCCAATATACTCCTAATCTATGCAGAGTCTGTAATGTTCGATGTTTTGAATGGTGTTGCTTTAGTGCACCTATGTGTGCTAATTGCAACCAATTCGCATGTTCTGATTCATCTACACAACAAGCAAGAATCTTTTGATTATCCTGTTTATATATGCTTCCTGCCATTATTTGATATTTCTGAGACTTGGTAATCTCTCCTTCTTTGATCTTTATCCTAGGATTCTTGGGTCCGTATGTCAGAATAGGGACTATAGGCTTAGCCCATTCTGGTGCTATCTCAAGGTTAAATAAGTATGCATCTGGTAATTCATCCGCTACTCCTTGAGGGGCTTCTCCTGAGGTTAATCTTGAAAGGTGGTCGGCTCTAAGATGCGTCTTTCCTTTCCTGACTACTACTTCAAATTCATACTCCATGAGTAATAGAAACCAACGTATCAATCGTCCTGTGTTACATGGTTTGTTGACTAAGTACAATAGGGCTTGATGATCTGTAAAGAACTTGAACTTGTTGGCCAACAAGTAGTGCCTAAACTTCTTTACAGCGTAGATCATCCCTAATCCTTCTCGTTCCGTCGTGGTGTAATTTCTTTCTGCTGCGTTCAATTGTCTGCTCGCGTAAGCTATGGGGAGATCTATGTTACCTTCATTCGTGGGTTGTGCTAACACACATCCTATGGCGTAATTGGATGCATCCACATGTACATGGAATGGCTTACTCCAATCTGGGGTAGTCAATATAGGTGCTGAGCACAAGCGTCGTTTAAGTTCATTGAATGAATTTTCACATTCAGTTGTCCATTCGAAGTTGGTTAAAAGAGAGTACAAAGGCTTAGCTATGATTGCATACATGTGTATGAATCTCCTATAATAACCGCAATGGCCCATAAATGCCTGTACCTCTTTCACATTAGTTGGTCTTGGTAATTCTGCAATTACCTTCACCTTTTCCTCGTCCGTAGAGATTCCATTTTTTGACACAATGTGTCCTAGAATTTTGCCTTGTCTGACCATGAAAACGCATTTTTCTGGGTTCAAACAAACCTGATATTCTCGACATTTGTCAAATATTTGTCTTAACTCTGGGATATGTGTCTGTCTTACATTTGAATGAGCACATAAGTCATCGACGTAAACTTCCAAGCTCTTGCGTAAGAATTCCTTAAAAACATGACACATGAGTCGCTGGAAAGTAGCGGGTGCATTCGTTAAGCCAAATGGCATTACACGAAATGCAAATATGCCCCATTCAGTGGCAAAAGCCGTCTTGTGTTGGTCTTCTGGAGCAATGGCTACTTGGTTATAGCCTGAGAATCCATCAAGAAAGCTGTAAACTTCCTTGCCCGCAACTCTTTCCAATAGATGTTCTGTGATAGGAAGAGGATAACTGTCTCTAATCGTTGCGGCATTAACTTTTTTAAGGTTAATACACACACGCAATTTTCCATTCTTCTTGGGCACAACCACAATGGGGGATACCCATTCGGTATGTTCAATTTCGTAAATAAATCCTGCTTCTATCAAGCGATCTATCTCCTCTTTAATCTTCGCAGCGTAGTTATCATTGTACGTGTAAGGTTTCTGTTTTGTCGGTTTTGCATCTGGAGTCATAGGGATTCTATGAGAACATATATCTAGATCTACTCCTTTCAAATCTTTGTAACTCCAAGCAAAAACATCTCTATATTCGCGCAATAGGGCGACTAACTCTTCTTCTTCTTCAGTCGTCAAATCATGCCCTATGTATGTGCATTTTTCTTCTTCTCCTTCTATGGCAACGATTATTTTCTTGGTTTTCTCTCGGTTATCATATACTTGTCCATCATTCGCCTTTCTATTAGGCATTCGTACCATGATTCTTCTATCGTCGATTTCATATTTCTTGAAATTCTCGGGTACTTCGAATAAAGATTCTTCTTTTTCTGTCATGGCTTCTTTCTTCTTTCTTTTCTTGCCTTCACTCTTATCAGTCACTTGAGTGGCTAACCTTACCTCGTTTGTAATTTCCTCGTGTCTCTGAGTGTGAGTCTCTACTTCGTAGAAATATTCTTCCTCTGATGCAAAGGGTGGGTCCATGATAATTGATTCTAAATCAAAATCGCTTGCCTCCTCAAATGCATCAGTGCTAGGTTCACACTCCTCTAAAATTGCATCGCTCATGATTGGCTCTATCGTAAAAACTGAAATGTCATAGCCATCCTCGTCACAGTGGGGTGTCCATTGTTCTTCATTGATGGCTACATCCATGGTTGCTAGGATTTCCGCCCAACCATGGGGTTCAAATTCTTCGTCGGGGAACACTACAGGTGCATAGGCTGGATCTTGAAGGGTTCGTGGATGTTGTTCTGCACCTAAGGTCCTTGCTTCTAATCTTTCTTCCTCTTGTTTGGCAACTTTACACATCCATAAATGGGTATCCTCATGCAACCAAGAAGGATCTGATTCTAATGAGTGCACGGATTCCGTCTCTACTGGAGTCTTATGGATGGTATTCCATTGTATTGGGGGTACATCTCTATGTGAATAGTCTTTAAGATTGACTTTAGTAGTCACTCCTAAATGTTGCAAGTACAAAGAATTAGTTCCCCAATCTTGTACAATTTGCAACTGACGCATGAATGGTCGTCCCAATATCATCTCATAAGCACGATTTTTCGCGAAGTCACAAATGGCGAAAGTATGCTCAAATTCTACACCACAAGTGGTGAGAGATATGCCTTCTAGTAAGCCTAATGGTTTTTCTATGTGTCCATCAGCCATTTGCAGCTTCATCCTGGTGGGTCTGAGTGCTGGCTTACCCCAACGTTTCCATAAAGCGGTGGTAGCGATGGCTACTCCAGCTCCTGAATCTAAGATGGCTTTCGTGGTGTAGCCCTGATGGGTTATTGGAAGATATGTGTTACCTTCCTCTCCTTCGCTTACGTCTCCAATCTTTTCCACAGGTATCTCTGGTACCTTCTTATGTGATCCTATCTGAGAGGGTGTGGTAGCTAGCTCAGGGAATTGATTTGCTACGTGCTTCCACAATTCTGGTTTTACCTTTAACAATTCTTCCAGAGTGAGATTACACTGTACTTTCGTATTCTTGATCACTTCCGTGTTCCTAGGGATCACTGATTCTTCATTCCTCACTATTATCGTGGGTGCTCTCATACTAATAGACTTGGCTTCCCAAGGTCCTGTGAACTGAGGTAATTCTTGTAAAGAATTAGATTCAAATCCTGTGGGTTCACTCAGTTGTTCCACCTCTACATCATCATATATAGAGGGGATGTCTTGGGGAAATTGTTCCTGCAAGTCGTCTATTTCTTGAATAGGAGGATGAGTTCCTTGTTCTCTTCTCCATTTCTCTTCTTGGATTTCTCTCAAAAATTCATGCGAGTACCTATGTATGGAAGACAAATTGTCTTGACTTTCTGTATTGGGTACTTGAGACAGGGATGGTGCATTCCTTTCCTGTGTCTCTGGGACAATAGGGTTCCTAGGCTGATCCTTTTTCTCTTTGCTTTCTATCAAGTATTCTAGCCTCTCCATTAGTCCTTGAAAGTGTAATTCCGGTTTTGCCATGTTATTCCAATTAAGATATCTAGAGGCTTCGAACAAGGCTTGTGCTAGTTCTACCATCTTCATGCATAGTTTAGTTCTTTCTATTTCTAGATCAGCTCGAGGGTAGTTTTTACTCATTTCCGTGACTTGAGGTCCCTCTTTCATTCTAGCCTGATATGCACGAAACATCATGTCTAGATCTTCCGGTATGGGTTCCGCTAAGACTGATCCTGATTCTTGAGCAGGTTTTCTTGGTTTAATTCTTGTGAAGTCAATTCTTGTATTTTGGCTCTAGATTCCCTTAAACTTCCTTCCAGCTCACTTATCTTTTTACTCCACTTTCTCTTTATCCTTTCTCTAGAATCTTTCCAAGATTTTGTCTTTTTACTACTCGATTCTGCAACTTCACTAGTTCCGGCTACTTTCTCTTGATTAAGCTGTTGGTTTTGTAAGAGCGCCTGGGCTCTGGTTATCGCTTGGATAGGCACGTATGTAGGGTTGGATCCATCTGCAGTGTTTACAATACCTATCACGTTGATCGGTGTCACATTGGTAGTGTTGACTGGGTTCTTAGGACAACCTTTGATTATGTGCTCTTTGCCACAGTCGGCACAAAAGCCTTGGATGCTATAGTACTGTGATTGCCTTGCTATTGGGGGATGTGGACAATCCTTTATGAAATGATCTCCTTGGCACCTAAAGCATGGTCCTCTAGGGCCCTGTGATCTCTGTTGTCTCAATTGGGGCCGTGGGTTTGGGTTTGCGTACATCACATTAGTATAATCTGGCTCCCAACTAGGTTCCATTGGAGGATTATCATAATGATATGTCTCCACATGTTCTGGTGACTCCGTGTAATAAGCGGGTGGACTAGTTACATGAGTAGAGTCAAAACTGTTTGAGTTCGGGTCACTTTCGGTGATCAACGGTGAAGAAGGCACTAAGGCCCTACTTAGGTTCTCTTCTGCAGCAGCGTATTTGACTGAGATGACATTCGCTGGTGGGGGTGGCTGCTGAGCTAAGACGGGTTGAGGTCTCTGTTGAGCCTGGTATGGGTAGTTCTGAGGAGGCCTATAGTAATAAGGCTGAGTATTGTATTGGCCTTGATACCTACCTGGCTGCTGGTATGTTTGCGGGTAGTTCTGTCTCACGGTTTGTTTGTTGTATGGGCAGTCCTGAGCCGCATGATTCGTATATCTTCTCTCAATTGTGCAATATTGGCCACTAGGGTTGGCTTGAGGTTGAGGTGCATTGGGACACATGTTTGCCAAATGATTTCCACCACAAGTGTAACAACGTACATTCGTTGGTAGCTTGGGCACCTGTTTACTAGAAACCCCTAGTTTTTGGGCCACTTTTTCTGCTAGGTCCTCTATCGAATTAGACAATTTTGTGGATGCTAGAGAAGAACAATCTGAGTCCTTATAGACCTTTGAGAGTTCTAATTCCTCTCCTAGGTTATCCTCGATGTCTATACATATTCTTACACACTCCTCTAGCGTTCTGGGTTCTTTTAGGTACACATACGAGCGTAGTTTAGCGCTCAACAAGCCATCTAGGAACAGTGATACTTGTTTGGCTTGTGAGGGTAGCTCTTGCATTGGACATCGTTCAACATATTGTCTGAATCTACGTCCTGCCAGTCTAACTGTTTCCTGAGGGGTTTGTTTAAAGCTATGAATCAACGAAGACGTGTCATGTCTAATCCCACTTTTAGAGAATTCAGTGATGAATGACTCTAAAAAGTGATGGATGTCTCTAAATTGCCTTTGTTGCAGTGGTTGGAACCAAGTTAAAGCTGTATTCTTTAACGTTAATCCAAATGCGTTGTACTGCGTGAACATGTCCTCGACTTGTTCTGCTCTTAATACTTGCTTGAATTCTGCAACGTGGTCATAGGGGTCTCCTGTCCCATCAAAGTAATTCTTCATTGATTTTACTAATTGAGTGGGTCTCAATACTCTTGCGTGTTCGCGTGGTCTAGGTAGAGGAAAATCGTCTCTACCACCTGGTATTCCATGATCTCTTTGTCTCTCCGCTCTATTAGTGTTCGTGGTTGTTCTATCTCTCTCTATGGGATGAGTGAAGCTTACTTCCGGTCTCTCGCTATTTCCTTCTCTTTGATTTCCATGGGCTGAGGATGTTCCTGCCCCTTG
This sequence comes from Ceratopteris richardii, assembly GCA_020310875.1. NCBI lineage: Eukaryota > Viridiplantae > Streptophyta > Polypodiopsida > Polypodiales > Pteridaceae > Ceratopteris > Ceratopteris richardii. Next base: position 120,342,064 of record CM035416.1, on the reverse strand, counting down.
TTGACTTGCATTTATGTTCGTTCTAGGTGGAGGGAATATCAATTCACCTCTCCATGTGTATGTGTTTTTAGCGCACTCAGGCACCACAAAGACTCTTTCTGAAGTCTCATCCAGGTATACAACCTTTCCAGGTGTATCTGGGTCCTTGAATTCATAAATTGTAATGATGCCTACCTCACCAGGGTTTTCCTTTCTATACCTCCAAAAGGCTTCATCCGTCTCTTTATTTACAAATAACTCGACGCTCCTGTTATCTTGAGGGATCCATTCTGGGATGAGTACTCTTGTTAATACGGATTTCCCTCTAGGTGTCCTAGGTTCTTCTAACGGTTCTTTTCCTTGAAGCTTCGCTTCCGTCTCTAATTGAATTGTGCCAAACTCATTAGTATCGTTTGGTTGCGTACTTAGGATGTACATGGTTCCTTCCTTGTCTATGTAAGCGTCTCTCTCAAATTTCACCACTGGTCTTTCCAATCCAATGGGTTGATCAGGGTTGTGCAGTTGCACCACTTGCCTTCGCAAACCATCCTCATAGATGCGAGCACCTAATCGGTTGGTTCGGAGAAACTCTAGTTGCGTTCTATAGGGCCCTTCTGGCTTTTCTAGGTATGCTATATGAGGCCCTCCTTCTGGTCTGTCTGTGCTAAACGCCATTTCTGATTCACTTGATTCTGAGCTCAACTCGTAGGGATAACTACTATTCAATTGCTGAGCCCAAGATCGAGCGGTGGTTCTCACACTAGCCTCTGATGATCTAAGGCTTCTTCTGTCCGACTTACCTATATGTTTGCCCGATCTAAGGTTCATTAATTTCCTTCCTTGCACGCTCAATTACACACTTAGATCGTCAATGGTCCTTTGTGATTGATTGTTTTTAATTTTCTCTAGATTCTTGTCTTAATACATGCGTCAGGAATTCGACTTTCCGTTATAATTTTGAGTTCTCGTTCCGTCAGACTTAGGTTCTTTCCTTTAGGTTTTCGTCACACACACCTTTACTTTAAGTCTTAGACTTGAAAGAATTAGGTATCTTGAACTTGAGGCGTTCCTATCGTCGTTAATCCACAATGCTACCGTTTAGCCTAAGCTAAGAATTGACTGAGGGGGTTGAGTAATCTTCCAACCTCGAGTCGGCTTTTCTGTTGCTCTGATGCCCTGTTGCCCAAGAAGCCGTGCTTCCCAAGCTCTGCTGTCTTCACTGCCTTGCTTGCTTGCCTTTGATTGCCTTTGCTAGACCTGGAAACTTCCAATGTTAGACCAATTCACAAGATGATCAAACACTTGAGCATATACATTTTTTTAAATCCCTTCCCTTTTTGCCCAAAATTTCAATACTTGCCCCCTGGCTTCCTAGTCCCAAACTAGGTGAACCTCAAAATAGTTTATCTAAAAATAGATGTATCCTTTATGAAAGAAAACAGTTGAGGTCACGTAGTACTCGTCACGAGCTTTCTAACGAGCTATTAAGCTCAAAAAACGGACTTCGGATGAAAAAGTAATGACCGTTCAGGCCCTGGGGGGTAAAATTGTCAATCAAGTTTTCCTTCAAATATGAGCTAAGGGGTCTCCTATGAGTCTAATGGTCCAAAAATTTCTCAAAAATACCCTCAAAATTGGTCAAAAATTGGAGCCCAAAATTTGCGATGGGGGTGCACAATCGCGATGGTCTGGGACCGTCGCGATGGTCCAAGCGAACCGTCGCGATGGAGTGGAGTTTGGACAATCGCGATGGCGCGGAAATGGACCGTCGCGATGGTCCGAAGTGAACGATCGCGATGGCGTGAGGTCGAACCGTCGCAATGGTCCGAAAAAGTGAACCGTCGCGATGGCGTGGTCAGGCGGACAATCGTGATGGCGCGGTCAACGGTCAAAGGTGGACAATCGCGATGGCGCGGAAATGGACCGTCGCGATGGTCCGAAGTGAACGATCGCGATGGCGTGAGGTCGAATCGTCGCGATGGTCCGAAAAAGTGAACCGTCGCGATGGCGTGGTCAGGCGGACAATCGCGATGGCGCGGTCAACGGTCAAAGGTGGACAATCGCGATGGTCCGAAGTGAACCGTCACGATGGTCACAAGTGCGATGGCGTGAGCCAATCGCGATGGTCCGATTTTGGGCTGTCGCGATGGTCCGAAAAACGAACCGTCGCGATGGTCTAACTTGACACGTGGCACTGTCGTGGCGATGGTGTGAGCCAATCGCGATGGTCCGGGGTCAGCTGAACAATCGCGATGGTCCAAGTGGACCGTCGCGATGGCTCAAGTGAACCGTCGCGATGGTCCGAAAAAGTGAACCGTCGCGATGGTCCGGCCGAGCCGTCGCGATGGCTTGAGCCTATCGCGATGGTGCGACACAATCGCGATGGTCCGAGCCAATCGCGATGGTCCACCAAACAACGAATTTTCGAAATGCAACTGTGGTTCCGTGTATGCGCAGGGATCGCCTACCTCGTGGTGTGGTCGCCTACCTCAAAATCCGAAAGTTGCAGACCATCGCGATGGTCCGCCACACTCGGAAATTTCTGACAGAAAGTACATTTTTTACCTTTTGGAAGCTCTCCTGATGCTCTGAAGCTCTGTACCTGCAAGAAAACTCAAGAAAACACAAGCACAAACACTCGCAAAAACTCTCTCTCGCTCTCTCGCATGCACAAATGAGGGAAAATGAGGTGAATGGGTGGATATGGTGAATTTTCTGATTTTTTTTGGAAATGGAGATGATGATGCGATGATGAAGATGGAGTATGGGGAAGGTGAAAAACACTAAAAACTAAGTAAAAACAACAACAAAAACTGAAATTTTTTACCTTCCAACGCCACTTCTTGCTATACTCTTACCATCACACATTCGTCCTAGACTCGTTCCCCGGCAACGGCGCCAAATTTGGTGTTGCTCTAGCACAATGGTGAGAACCACGTTAAGAAGCTTCACCTCCTTAATGTCAATCCGAGGGAGAGGTAGGAGTGATATGAAGATCGTGAACATGAGATGATGTGAGAGTGAAGGTGAGAAGCACAAAGATGCACACACACATACACACACACAATGAAGAGACAAGCAAGACACAATGGAAGGTGGGAAATTAGCTCTATTACTCAAGAATACTCTTACAAGCTCAAACTAGCTCTACTCTCTTCTTTACTCCAACAAGCTAACCTCAAAAATGAGCTCTCTAGCTCTTTTTATAGTTTCTAGACTAGTTTTGACCGGTTTCACATCTAGTGACCGGCCTAGTTAAAAAATAGGTCCTAGATGCTATTTGGAAGGGTAAACGGTATCTAAAAATAACGAAAATTGGCACGTGCATTCTACCTAAGCTCCTCAAGCTCGAGGACTCCTCGGCTTGCACAAAATGGAGCTATGGATTACAAAATGGGGTTTTCTATGATACATATGTTACAATTAGTGATAACAATCACTGTTGAATGTTTGGAGAATTAATAAGAAATATATTTGTTTGAAAAATTGATCCGCCTGGCTCCCTGCTCCTTCTTTACATGCTTCTGTGGCGTCTGTGCCTCTGGCTGCTTCCAACAGTGGACCACACTCTACAGAGGCCTGTAGACATCTGGTGAAGGAGCACCCCACAACCTTCTTCTTTAGGTATGCAGAGTGCAAGATATATGTAGGACTTACTATTGGAGAGGCCAAGCTCGTGGCTTGGGACCATAATAATGACAATGACTACAGGCAAAAAATATCATCTATTGAGCAAATTTGCTTCTTCCACCATGAGTATGAAGATTCTCTAAGTAAAGATGCTAGGAGAGTACATCCTAATTTGAGGAACCAGTGTCTTAGTGAGGTTGGTATTGTTGTCGATGAGAATCTGAAATCAGATGCCTTGCGGAAATTTGACCCTTGGTTTCAACTAGCCTTCAAAATAGGTGAAATATGGGATCTCTAGGACAAGATTTTTACAATGTGGGAAAATAAGGAGGATAGGGGCCAAAAAGAGAGGAATTCAAGGTCAGATCTTCAGGTGGATGTAAAGGTAAAAGGAAAGAAACTTGACCTTTCCATTGAAGAGGCTGCTAAGGACATTAAGTTGACACCATGGAGAGCCCTACAAGGGATCAAGGATGATACCTTGAAAATATCAATGTTATCAAGAGTAATTTCCAAGGATTTAAGTCTTGAAGAGATGGTCACTGAGCTCAATAAGTAAGAGTTTCTAAAATCTACTTTTCTTTGTGTTTCTCATTACTGAACTCAGTGACTTTTATACACATTCAAGAATGCAATCACAAAGTATATATGAAGATTCAGGAGGTAATGATGAAGAGGCTAGGATGCTTCTCTTGGACCAAAGTCCAAGCAGAGTATCCAACCACCTCATCATACAAAGCATTGTCAAAATACTTTATACTCTTTCGTGACTGGGTAGGTGTTGCAATCGTCTGATCTTCTAATGCTTTTGTTCCACTATGTGTTGGGATTCGATGCCTAGCATTGACTTCTAGCAAGAAGTCGATGCCTGGCATCGATTCTCTGCTAAACATCGATGCCTTACATGGACTTCTTGCCACAGGTCGATGCCTGGCATCGAGTCTCTGTTAAAACTCGATGTCTAGCATCGACCTCTAGCAAGAAGTCCATGCAAGCATCAAATTTCAGTAGAGAAGGGATGCTTGGCATCAACTTGTGAACAAGAAGTCAATGCCAGGCATCGAGTTAAGACCATCATATCAGTGCCAATAATCATTCTTCTTCTCTTGTTATCTTTGTTCTCCTTTGTTGTGACTCAACGTTCTTATTAACATAACAAAAAAACCTAGTTATTGTTGGATAAATGTTTGATGAGGGATTATAATATAGGTTCAATTCTGATGGTTTATATGTAGAAGAGTACATGAAGAATGAAAGTCTGATTGCACAACAGAACAAGGTGCGTATGATTTTTACCTAGAAAGTAAAAGTTTTTGAAATAAATGCAGCCATGCTTGCAAAAGTACAAGTGTATTGACAACACAAAGATATGTAGAGATGGATTGGACATGCAAATTTCTAGAGGTTTACTTTGATGGAGTCAAAGAAAATTTATCAATGGACTACCAAAATTTAAGGTTGCAAAGATGCAAAAGATAAGTGAAGCATGTCAATTTCATAAACTATCTAGAGCATCATTTCTGCATGACAAGCTTGTTAGTGACAATGTACTAGAGATAGTACATAAATATGTTTGGGGTCCTCTAAAGACCACATCCATGGGAGGTTGCAAATTTTATGTCACATTCATTCGTGAACATACACAAAAAAGTATGGGTATACTTCATGAAGGAAAAGATTGAGTTGTTTACTCACTTTCAAAATTTAAAGGCTATGGGGAAAAGCAAACAAGAAAGTATGCTCAAAGATTACAATTTGATGGATATGAATACATATCAAGTGAATTTAGTAAAGATTCACAAAATTCAAAGGTAAGTTTTGTGCAAGTACATACGAGAATACAATTGCATTTTTTAATGCAAAAATTAGATATATTGTAGAAATAACAAGAGCCGTCATGGCTGAAACAATATGCCTTATTGTTATTGGGAAAAAGTTATGCATACTCTTGTATATATTATGGATAGAAATTCAACCATTGTTATATAGCAAGTAACACTCAAAAAGAAGCATATAGGTAAAAAGGAAATTTATCATGCATGAAAGTGTTTGGTTGCATTGCATATGTACATGTTCTAGATGAGTTGAGGACACGACTTGATCCAAATCAGAAAAATGTATCTTCATTGGGTATTCCTTTGAGCAAAAGGTATACAAATTTCATTAACATACAAAATATATGAAAGTAAGCAGAGGTGTGGTGTTTCATGAAATTTCAATTGACTTTAATCACAAAGAAATTTTTGAAAACTCAAATGTAGAATCTCAAGTTCTAAGTGGACTAGATATATCAACCAATAATAATTCCATTTCAAACCCATTGATTCAAAGATTGCATGGAAATTTTAGTCTAGAAATTTCACCAACTACATCCGAGAAAGTTAAAGAAAATATTTCTTCTGGTAATAAAACACCTACAAGTTTTAAAGATACTGATGAAGAATCAAATAGTTTAGAAAAGAGTCTTGATGAGGAACTTGGATTGGTCTCTACAAAGAATCTAAGAGGATGCAAAGTTCACTACAGTGATTAAAATATGATAACTACATGGCTCATCATTGTGCTTACATGAAAAAGGTAATACAAGATGTTGAAGTGTCTTGATTTGAAAACTCACTTGGAAATGTTGATTGGGAGAAAGTTATGGTTGAGGAGATGGTTTCACATCATAGAAATGAAACACAAAAGTTGGTTCTGCTGCCATAATGAAAGAAACCAATAGGCTACAAGTGGATTTACAAGGTAAAGCATAATGTTGATGGTAGCATAAGCAGGTATAAAGCTTAATGGGTAGAAAAAGGATATGCACAAATATATGCAATTGATTATGTTGTTATATTTAGGTGGTGGTGTGTCAACACATTAGAACTGTCGAGGCACTTTTTCCCTCTTTAGAAGGTTCTTTCCCCTAGCTTGTATATATGCCTATCACCCTAACGGGTTATATATCTTTGTACATTCTAGTGGTAATACATTCAGTATTGTGTGTTGTGCTCCAAGCTTCTTTTACTTCCTTGTGTTGTTCGAGTGTTTCCATAGACCTCAAACTCCAGCAATTGGTATCAGAGCAGGTTGCCACTTCATCTATGGCATCGTTGATATCCCTCTGGTCAAAGTCTCAGAATCACACAAAATTTGGTGAGCATACTTAGAGTGATTAGGAGTTCAAAATGGCTTCGCTTTCTGGTGCTAAAATCACAAAACTAAGCTTGTTTCCTCCTCCAAATGCACTAACACAATGCTTGTGTAGGAAATTTTTTCTTTTTGTGCCAAAAATATATACAAGTTTTGGTTTGCCAGTATAAGCGTCTCAAAGTCTACTATAGGTTTAGCAAAATTGGACAAGGTTCTATTCAACTTTTTGAGATACAGTCATTTTTCTGCATCGAGCTATTTTAGTCAATGGCCATGGATGAAAACACTGGTGTATTCCATATGTTAGTTCTTGAGGATAAGTTGGATGGTACCAATTACCCATTATGGGCTTATATCTATTGGTTGCAAAAGCACTATGGAATATTGTGTAGGGTATTGAAAAATGTCCTATTACATCTGCAAACACAATTGCTGAAGGTGATGTAGATGGCATTGAAGATGATGATATTCTTCATGTTCTTGTTTGTGTTGCAATTCCTTTCTCACATTTGCTCTTGCAGAATAGCTAAGGATGCTTGGATACACTTACCACTTTATATCAGCCTTTATGTCATCGGTTGTATAAGCTCATAGACTATGAGAAATCCATGAATGATTCAGCATGTGCAGTATATTATTCTTAGGCTTTGTCAAGTGCAAAGCTTTGACATGCATGCTTTGGTGATTTGAACTTTGCTAGTTTGCTACGCTTGTAGAAATCTGAAATGGCGTCCTTTTTACCCAAACTTGAGGCACATGGAAAACGTGTTTGTGAAGGCTATATTTTGGGCAAAATGTAGCATTCCTCATTCCCAAAAGATGGTTCAGCTCGAGCTACTCAAAAGTTATACCTTGTTCATAGTGATGTCTGTGGTCCTATGCAGACACCCTCTTTTGGAAACTATCTTTACTTCGTGACTTTCATTGATGATTTTTTGAGGAATGCATGGGTATATCCATTGAAACCAAAGTCCAAAGTGTTTATGTGCTTCAAATAGTTTTTGGTTTTGGTTGAAAATCTATCAGCGTGTAGGCACCCTCAGTTGTGATCTAGGGGGGGAGTATATGTCTTCTGACTTTAATGCATTTTTGGTTGAATGTGGGATAAAATATCAGTGTATAGTTCCATATACACCTCAATAGAATGGATTTGCTGAATGGAAGAACAGGTCACTCATGGAGATGGTGAGGTGTATAGTCAAGAGTCAGGCTTTACCACATAGTTTCTGGCTCCAGGTTGTCATGTGTCCAGCATATGTACTTAACAGGTGTCCCACTAAAGTATTGCAATCAATCATTCCACATGAGGCTTGGCATGGTCCCAAGCCATCTCTTGCTCACCTATGCATTTTTGGTTGTCTGGCATATGCATTAGTGCCTGAACAACAACGTAGGAAATTGGATGATAAAGCAATGAAATGTATTTTTGTTGGGTAAATTTCTGAAAGCAAAGGCTATCGTCTCTATCATCCACAGACTATATGCATTTTGGTTAGCCATGATGTTGTTTTTGTTGAAGATGCTTTTTAGCCATTACTTTCACGTACTAAGGAAACATGTTATTTCTTTTTACAGGTGGAGAGTCTAGTGGTGGTCCTAATGAGGCAACTTCTTAGCCTTTACAGATTTCATGTGATGATGAAGATCATTCCATTTCTTATGCAAATTTACATGATGCACTTGTTGATGAGAGAGATGATATTGAGGAGGCAAAAACTATGCCAAAATGGTTGGTGTAGACTTTGCATGATAGCAAATTAGATGGAGCTTTGTCATATCGTACTCGTTCAGGCTCTCATAGTGCTTCTTTTGCAGCAGATTGCTATGTTATGGCTGCCTCTACTCTGTGTGATGAGAATGAGCTTGTTTTGTTTGATGAAGCATAAAAATTTGAAATTGGATGGCTGTTATGCAATCAGAATATGATGCTATTATGAAAAATGGTACCTGGTCTTTATGTGACTTGCCTCTTGGCGAGATGGCCATTGGCACTAAGTGGGTATACAAGCTGAAGTGTAAGCCTGATGGAACAATTGATAAGTGTAAGGCTATGCTTGTTGCAAAGAGTTATGCTTGAGAAAGAGGCATTGATTTTGATGAGACTTTTGCTCCTACATGCCAAATAACTACTGTTCATAGCATCTAAATGGTGACCTACATGAAGAAGTGTATGTTTTTTAGCTCCATGGCTTTATGTAGAAAGGGCATGAGAACAAAGTGTGTAGGTTGAAGAAGGCATTATATGGTTTGAAGCAAGCATCATGTGCTTAGTATGAAAAGATACATGCCTACCTGATTGCACATGGTTTTGAGAACAATCCAACTGAGAGCACCTTATATGTTAAGCATGTAAATGATGTGCTTCTGATCATTGTTGTCTATGTTGATGACATGCTAGTCACTGGTCCTCATGAGAAGCATACTGTTGATTTTAAGGCTGATTTGCATGCCTCATTTGAGATGACAGATTTGGGGCATTTGCATCATTATTTGGGCATTTAGTTTATGCAAGTTGATGCTGGAATACCTTTGTGTCAAACCAAATATATTGACACATTATTGTAGCATTTTGGCCTTGAGACTGCAAACCTATTGTCACTCCTATGGAGACACGTTTACGATTGAGTCTTCATGATGTTGGAGATGCATTCGATGTTGTTCTCTATCAGCATGCTATTCAATGCTTGATTTAGTTATGCATTACTTGGCCCAATATTCAGTTTGTTGTCTCACAAATGAGCAGGTTTATGCATTGCACAAGTGTCAAGCATTGACAGGTGGTTAAGCGCATCTTTCGCTACTTGAGTAGTACCCGACTACTTGGATTGTTTTAACCCAAGGGGGGGATCACTACCGCCAAATTTACATGCTTTTTCTTACTTTGACTGGGATGGTTTCTATGACACTCATGTGTCCACTAGTAGTTTTTGCTTCATGCTTGGTAGCTCATGCATATTTTGGTTGAGCAAGAAGTAGCTACTATGGCCACTTCTAGTTATGAGGTTGAGTATAGGGTAGCTTTCACCGTGACTGTTGAGTGTGTGTAGCTCAGATTCCTTATGGCTGATTTGGGTGTTGGTTAGTCTTTTGCCACCACCTTCACTGATATTCAGAGTGCATTGGCAATTGCGACAAACCCTGTGTTCCATGCTCGCACTAAGCACATTGAGGTGCACTATCATTATGTCAGGGTGAGATTCTCTGCTCGAGAGATCAGCTTGGCATATGTGCCCACCTAGGAGACCATTGCAGACCTTTTCACAAAGGCTCTACCTAGGGAGAAGTTTGAAGCTTTCTGCAAAGTTTTGGGCCTAGGCTATTTTTTTAGTATTCTTGATATATCTCAATTGTGATGTATGAGAAGATTCTTAGGACCATCCGGGATCATTTTCCCCTATCTAGTAGAGTTTTTTCTAACTTATATATATATGGTTCATTTATCTTTGTAAATTTAGTTTTTAATACATTACATTCAGTATGTGTTCTCCAAGCTTCTTCCTCTTCTTCTTCCTTGTGGTATTTATGTGCTTCCATAGACCTCCCACTCCAACAAGTGGTATCAGAGCATGTCACCCCTCTCTAGGGTTTCATTGACATCCCTCCGGTCATAGTCTCAAAGTTGCCCAAAGATTGGTGATAATGCTTGGGGACATTAGTAGTTCAAAACTGCTTCAATTTGTAGCATCCAAATTTTGATTTGAGCTCTTTTTGGCTCTAAATGAACTATCATAGTAATTATGTAGGAAATTTTGTTCTTTTTTTTTTTTAAATATAGACAATATTTGGCTTGCCAATACAAACACATCAAAGTCCATTATAGATCTAGCAAAGCCCAACTAGATATTTATGTTTAACTTTTTTGGATACAATCAATTTTTTAATCAAGGTACTAGACATGGTTGAAAACAATGATGCATTTTCTATGTTGGCTATTAAAGATAACTTGGATGGTATTAATCACCCATTGTGGGTATACATGATGCATCATGTATTGGTACAAAAAGGATTGGGGAATATTGTGGTGAGTGGAAAATGTCCTCCTACAGATGCAAATATAGTGATTGAAGGTGATGTAGATGGTTTTCAAGATCATGATCTTCAATTTTATGGTTGTGATATAGTTCCTTTTGACCTATTGTAGAGAAACTTTGTTGGGATAACAGAGATGCACAAAAACATGCATTGATAGCTTTGTCTATCAAAAATACCATTATCCCTCATATTCACTCCTAAAAGACGATAAAAGATGCTTTGTATACTCTTACAATAGTATAATGGATAAGAAATGAGGCTCGTGTTTCTTACCTTCAAGACATTTGGAGAGCGAGCATATGAATGAAGGAGATTTAATTCAGACTTTTTGTAAAAGAATATAGATTTGAAAGAGCACTTCATAATCTTAACAGATAGTTCACTTGTGCAGAGTGCTCTTAAAGGTCTTCCAAATTCATATCAAAGTTTTGAGTCCACTCTTTGATTGATGATGAAATTCAATCCAAATGCCTTAACATTTGATGAGTTAGTGTCTATTTTGTTGCAGGAATATCAATGTAGGTGGAACAAGACAATTATGTATATTGCATATCAAGCTTTCTTAGCTAGCCAAAAGGGCAAAGGTAAATGGATCTCATCTATAGTAATGAGATATCTATTAATGTTGCACAATAAAAGAAGAAAGATAAAGATAAAATAAGATAGAAACACAAAAGTAGTTTTGCAAGTATTATAATGCAAATGATCATGTCATTAAGAGTTGTGATAAACTAGCTACAAAAGAGCCAAAGAAGAAAGAGGCTTAACTAGTTGTTGAGGCCTCGACCTAAAACAAAGTCTCGTAATATTTTTAAAAATGAAGAATGGGCATTTACTATTGTTTTTAGCTGTGAACCATCTTCTCATGAGCAATGTATGTCTATAGTAGAATAGAGTGTTTGGTGCTTTGCAAGTGGTACAACAAAACATGTTCCCTTGTTGGGCACTTTCTTCAATTTAGTTGAACATGTTCCTAAAGGAAATATTATCATATGCTCTAAAAACTCATGTTATCTTGCCATGGGAGTTAGAACTATCATTTTTAATATCACTAATGGTAGTTCTTTCACATTTCTAGATGCCTTATATGTGCAAAGAGTTAAGAAAATAATGTTATCAGTTTCAGCACTACACAAGATTGGCTTGATTGTTAAGATTCTTGATGACAGATGTAGAGTTCATGATCTCTTGAATGGTGATGTTATTGTCACTTCTAACATTTTATGTCAGGGGTTTATGAATGCTTTGGAAGAAAGAAAGCAGTATGAGTGGGATAGGATCACAAAGAGAGAGAGAGATAGACCACTATGCGTTTGTATATACCACCATAAAGAGATCATTTTTAAACTCAAAGATCTTGATGATTCTTAGAAAACTTGGGTATTTGTGAGAGGATTAGAAAACTCCATTAAGAGGGAGGTAAGAGCAAACACGCCTAAAACATATAAGGAGGCTATCAAGTATGCATAGATATATGGACCTTAACCATAGTTAGTACACCCCTATGGAGATGGATCAATCCCTCAAACCAAATAGGGAACATCCCTGATCCTAAAGAAAAGCAATATCCAGAAACTGACTTTCTGGTATCAATATCTCCTGCCGAATCTGAGTCACAGTATCCAACCAGAGATGATCCTTCTTCATAAAGAATACCATAATCAGTAGTTCCTTTCACATACTTGAATATCCGCATGCTTGCCTTCCAATGAGTTTGGTAAGGCTTATTAGAGAACCTGCTTACTACTCCAACAACATAAGAGATGTCTGGTCTGCTATTGCACAAGTAGATTAGACTTCCAACTAATTTCCTGTATCTTCCAATATCCACTGGAGGTGAAGTATCTTCAATAGATAATTTTGTGTTGACCTCCATAGGTGTAGAAATTTCCTTGCAATCCTCCATGTCGAATGCCTTCAATATTTGTCTTGCATACTTTTGTTGAGAGATGAAAATCTTCCCTGGTTCCTGCCAAACTTCAAGACCTAAGCAATAATGCATTAAGCCCAAGTCTCTCATTTCAAATTCTAAACTCAGGGCATCTTTTGTTTGTTGAAGAAGAGCATCATGATTTCCTGTAATCACAAGGTCATCTACATAGAGTACAAGCACAATTGTCTTCCCTCCTCTCTTTAGAACATACAAGTTAGCATCAGAAGCACATCTTTTGAAACCTAGGTCCAAGCGATACTTATCTATCCGCTGGTACCATGCTCTAGGGGCTTGTTTTAGCCCATATAATGCCTTCTTCAGCTTACATACCTTGTTTTCTGAATCGAGAGCCTCAAACCCTGGTGGCTAAGACACATATACCTCCTCCTTGAGGTCTCCATTCAGGAATGCTGACTTGACATCCATGTGATAGACTGGCCAACGCTTATGTGCAGCCACAGCTAGTACTACTCGGATAGTAGTCATTCTTGCAGTTGGGGCAAATGATTCACAAAAATCAATGCCTTCAACTTATGAGTAGCCCTGTGCAACAAGTCTTGCTTTATATTTTTCTAGAGTACCATCAGCCTTGTACTTTAGCTTCCAAACCCACTTGGTGCCAATGACTTTACGCTTAGGGGGTCGATCCACTAGCTCCCAAGTTCCATTCTTCATGATATTGTTGTATTCTATTTGCATGGCAGCCCTCCAATTCGGATCATGGAGTGCCTCTTCCACATTGCTTGGTTCCTTCGCTTCTTCTTGAATGAGATCAACCATCAAGGCTGTGTTTACAATATGGGCGCTTGCCCGTCTCTGTTCCTCTATTCTCTGTGATCGCCTCGGCCCATCTGCAACCTGTTCTAGTGATTGTGGGATGGGGTTTGCAGAATCATAGAGCTGCCTCACCCAACGTGGCAATGGCTTTTCCACTTGGGTGTCGGCAGGTTGGTGACTTTTAGACTCATCATTTGAAGATGATGCTTCCTTCTCTTGTGTAGAAGGGATAGCTCTTGGGCCAGGTTCATAGTGGATTGCCCCTTCGCCTGATGATAAAGTGGAAGCTCTCTTTTCCTCCTCCACTGCATGTGGCTTCTCCTCCTTGAACACCACATCACGGCTTGCCATGATCTTCTTAGCCTCAGGGTCATAAAGCTTATAAGCCTTCTTATCTTCGATGTACCCCAGGAAGATACATTTGATGCTTTTTGGTTGAAGCTTGTTTCTCTCCCTATCTGGAACATGTACATAACATTCACTTCCAAATACTTTGAAATGGGAAACAGAAGTCTTTTTACCAGTGTAGGCTTCTTGTGGAGTCTTTCCATCAAGTGCCTTGGTGTAGCTTCGATTCAAGATGTAGACAGCAGTGTTGACAGCCTCTGCCCAAAATTGATTAGGCAAACCCTTTCCTTTCAACATGCACCTTGCCATCTCCATGATGGTTCGATTCCGGCATTCTACAACACCGTTCTGTTGAGGACTATGTGCCACTGTGAGTTGATGCTTGATTCCCTTACTTTTGCAGAAATCTTCAAACTCTATTGATGTGAACTCACCACCACCGTCTGTCCTGAATTTCTTCATCTTCTTCCCTGTTTCAGTTTCAACAAGCTGAAGCCATTCTTTAAACTTACCAATTTGAGCCTTATCGCGAAGGAAGTACACCCACATCTTCCTGCTATAGTCGTCGACAAGTAACATGAAGTAGGAAGATCCGCCCAAGGCCAGTGTAGGCATTTTTCCGCACAAGTCAGCATGCACCAACTCTAGAGGATAGCTTGCCCTGTTCTTGCTTTCTTGTGGAAACGTCTTCCTCTGTTGCTTGCCCATCATGCAAGTTTCACATGGTTCCTTCATTTCTGCAATCGATGGTAGGTGTGCAACCATACCTCTGCGATGCATCTCCTTCAGTACAGGGTATCCAATGTGGCCGAATCTCTCATGCCATAGCTTACTTGTGCCCATGTTTGTAGTGGTTGTAAGAGCACACAACTCATACAGGTTGTTCCTCCTTATGCCAGTCCCAACAATGTTGTTGTTACCATCCATAATCTTAGCTCCTGTCTTACTGAAAGATACTTGATGACCTTGATCAGTTATAGAAGCTACTGAAAGTAGATTTCGTTTTATTTGTGGAACATACAGCACATTTGAAAGCTTTCTGATATCGCCATTAGAGTTAATGAAAGAAACCGTACCTTCGCCCTCTGCAGGACATCTTGCATTGTTTCCTACCTTTACTGTGATGGGTTCCTTTAGAGGCTGTAAGGAACTGTAAAGGTCTTTTCTACTCGTCATGTGACGAGATGCACCACTGTCCAACACCCATGAGTCATCTGTTCCTGAATCTTCGGCTGAGGAGCACACCTCCTCTATCGTAACAAACAACTCAAGCTCTGTTTCTGTTGTGTTGGCAGACTCCTTGCCCTTGCCACCTTTTGAAGAGCCACTCTTCTCTTCTGCCTTCTTGGTGCGACAGTCTTCGATTCTGTGTCCCTTCTTCTTGCAGTGGAAACACTCTCCCTTGAACTTCTTTTTGTCGTTCTTCTTTTTGTCTCCATGTTTTGAAGAGTCTGTTTTGCCTCCTTTGGCATTTGCTGTGAATGCAGCATCTCCTTTGCTACCACCACTCCTTGCCTTGAGCCGCAACTCCTCCTCCATGAGTAAGGCACTGAATTCTTCAAAAGTTAGTGGTTGAGGTCTGATTTGAGTGTTAAGAGTAGTTACCAGACCATCAAACTTAGGTGGATAGATTCAAAGACAATGTCGAGCTAGCTCTTCACTTGACTTTTGAACACCTACTGCCGCCATTTTGATCTCGTAGATTCTTTATGCGAGTGATAAACACCTCTGCAGTCTCCCCATCAGCAAACCGTTCTACTGCAAGCTGATTCTCCAAGTTCTGAATCCGTGTCTGGTTACGAGTTTCATATTGATTTCTCAATATGTTCCATGCTTCATATGCCTTCGTAGTATGTTGAATCAGAGTCAGAACACTATCAGAAGTACTTGTAACAAGAGCACAGAGTGCATCTGCATTTCTACGTTTCCAAGCACGTAGAAGATCAGCATCAGGAGGAATCATTCGACCAGGATTATTTGGATCAGGTCTTTCTTGGGGCTCATGATCAGTCCCAAGAACAGTCTCATGAATCAAGAATAGAAGTGATTTTGAACTTCCACAGGGTGTAGTTCGTACCATGGAGTTTACCTTCTGTGAAGGCTGGTGGCCGTATCTGCAACGTTGGGATGACCGGCATCACTACTGCTCCTGCTTGTGCGCCACCTACTCATGTTGATGAACCACCTTAGCCCCCAATTGTAGATGATGACGCACCACTTGACATCTTCTCTCTTTTGTTGTTCAGACCTCTGCAACCTCTGCATTTCTGCTTCTGCACCACTCAGAGCCTCCTGAGCTCTGATACCATGTAAGAAAATAACAGCACAGCGGAATAGATCTGTAGATAGAGTTGAGAGAAAAACGCAGACAAAGATAGATGCAGACGGAGAGATAGAGAACTTAAATTCTCAGATTGCCGAGCGTAATGCAGTTACAATGATGGTGTTGTCCACCCGTGCACTCCCACTGTGGAGCTTAGATGGCAATCTAGACAGACTCTAGATGAAGGGCTTACTAGTGTGCAATGCTATGTAAAGCTCAACTTGGGTCATGCTTATATAGCTTTTACAAGGTGGTTTGGTATAGATAAACATAGTCGGGAGATACAAAATAGTCGGTAAAATATATGATCCGATAGTATCTTCACGACCAGAAATCCTACCGTCTCGGCCCTACGGGCCGGGGGGATAGGGCCCCCGGACCCCGCAAAAGGGGGCAAGCCCCCCTCTGCACTCCCCCCATTAAGGTTCTATGGGGAAACCGCGCGACGCCACAGGGCCTTTATTTTCACCTTAAATGCCAACCCAATGGCCTGGAAGTTTATGCCCTACCTAACCTAATGGCTAGGCTCACAAAGATCATCTATAACCATCAATGGTCACACATGGACCTCATCTAACTTGGAAGTTAGGGTTCCACAAATGTCCGGGCTCTCATAATGGCTTCTCCTCATAATGGGGGCCTTACAACTTAGAGCACCATGGATCATTTGTGGTCACATGAGGGTGGAGTATTGAGCATATCTAACAGAGACATACAATCTTTATAAAGAAATAGAGACCGCAAGGGCCCAAATTACCCACTAAGTAGGATGAAGAGGCCAAGAGGGAAAACGTGTTCTTTAGGTGCCTTTTTCATAATCATGCACAATGGAATTCTCCACTTCCCAAGGGGGGAGATAAGAAAGGAGGATCAAGTACTAGTATAGCCCCTAAGAAGGTAAAAAAGATGGTCCAATTGTGAAAACACTTTGAATACATAGAAGCCCTAGCTACAATGAGGTAGATTTGATGCGTGATGATATAGAGCACAAGGTTAGGGAAAAGGATGTCCCAAAAACTACTTTTAGGACTAGATATGGACATTGTGATTTTTTGGTGATGCCCTTTGGTCTCGCCAATGCTCTTGCCACTTTCATGTAATGAAATAGTGTTTTATGGCCATATCTAGGGCACTTTATTGTAGAATTTTTGGATAATATTATGATCTAAAGTAGATATGAAGAGGAATACTTGGAGCACTTGAAGAAAGTATCCCAAGTGATACACGAAAATTCACTCTTTTCCAAGGAGTCAAATTGTGAATTTCTCAAAACTCTTAACTCCAAGCCTTGAGCATTTTATGCATATCTAACATTTATTTCATTAGACTTATTCTATTATATCATGAGCACCAAGAAGGGGTGTGTGAACCATCCCTTAGAGGTGAGCATAGGTGACCTCACACATAAGTGGCATGTGTTGATATATTTAGGTAGTGATGTGTGTGAACACACTACGATCGTCAAAGCACTTTTTTCCCTCTTTTGGAGGCTATTTTCCCCCGGCTTTTATATATCCTATAGCCATAACGGTCTACTCATCTTTGTACATTTCTCTTGGTAATACATTTTGTATTGTGTGTTGTGCTCCAAGCTTCTTCTTCTTCCTTGTGTTGTTTGCATGCTTCCATAGACCTCAAACTCCAACAATTCGTATCAGAGCAGCTCGTTGTTTCATCTAGGGCATCGTCAACACCCCTTTGGTCACAGTCTCAAAATTGCATAAACTTTGGTGAGCATACTCATGGCAATTAGGAATTCAAAATAGCTTCATTGTGTGGTGTCAAAATCACGATTTGAGCTTGTTTCGGCCTCCAAATGCATTATAGCAATGTCTATGCAGATAATTTTGTCTTTTTCTACCAAAGACATATACAGGTTTGGATTGGCCAATATAAGCATCTCGAGGTTTTCTACAGGTTTAGCAGAACTCGATAGGGTAGTTATGTTCAACTTTTTTATGAAGTCTTGCCTTATAGTTCACTTGTGTAGACTATTCTGAATGTTCTTCCATATTCATATTAGAGTTTTTCTTCTACTCTTTGATTGATGATGAAAGGCAATCCAAATGCCTTAACATTTGAGGACTTAGTCTCTGTTTTGTTACAAGAAGATCAGTCTAGGCAGAACAGGTCCATTATGTGTGTTGCAGATCAAGCTTTCCTATATAGTCAGAAGGGCAAAGGTCAATGGAGCTCTTCTATTAGTAAGCAAAAATCTGCTAATTTTGCACAATCAAAGAAAGGATGATAGAGACGAGAAGAAAACAGAAAAGTGGAAATTGTTTTGCGAATACTATAAAGGAAATGATCATGTCATAAAGAGTTGTCCAAAACTAGCTGCAAAAGAGGCAAAGAAGAAAGAGGCTGGAATGGTTGTTGAGGCATCTACACCCAAAACAGAGTCTGCTAAGAATGGAAATTTACTATTGTTTGCAAATATTGTTGATGACATGATTGCTCCTACATCATCTACATTTTGTATCCGCATGAGTGCATCTCCATTTTGTATCTAGGAGGCACTCCATTTCTAGTTTATTTCCATTTTATATTGTATTTCTTTTGTATTTGGGTACCTTTCCATTTGCTTCTACCATTGTATTCATTCTCCTTTTAGGGGAATTATCCCACATGAGATGTACTTTGGAGAGCCTCTCCCAAATCTATATAAGGAGGGCGTCTCCCCCCATTTGTATTTGGTTAGATGCTTGAGGAGCCTACTCCGTTCTCTTGGCAACCTCATTTCTAATCCACATGAGTTTACCCATTTCATGGTCTAGTCATTTTGAGTCTTACACACTCTTTCTTTTATGAGTACACTCTTCTTTTCATTTTGCTTCTGCGTGTGTACTCTCTACATGGTATCAGAGTGCTAGGTGGAGGTCTTGGTGGTGCATTTGGTGGTCATCTTGGTGGTGGTGGTGGTGCTTGAGTTTGGTGCTTTTGCTTTCTCCTCATTGAAAGAAGCTTTTGCCATCAATTTCATGCTCTTTGGGACCTCATTCTGCCCATTTTCCCACCCTCCCACCCTTCTTTCATCCATTATTTTCCCACCCTTTACCCCATTTTCCCTGCCTCCCACCCTCTATGTGAAAACTTTGTATCGATTCTATCATTTGACATAGCCATTATGTGGATTTCTAGCGCATCTCGTCTTCATTGAAGTGTTTACCAACACTCTTTGAACCACTTCTGTGGCATTCGGGGGCATTTGTATTCACCTTTATAGACATGAATGGATGCACCTCATCATTCCAAAGTGGTTATAAACACTTTTTATTACGCTTTCCCTGGCTGTCTTGTGTATCACTATGTAAAGCACCTTGTGCAGTGATGGAATCATGATTCAGCTGGCCTCCTTCCATAAGTCAACAGAGAACAGCAGCAAGCAAGTATATTCTGCATGCACTGGCATAACTCCCACGTTCCACTTCTTGTACAATACATGGTGTCTCCACTGATCCCTGTGTAATTCTTTGTGCCATGAGTGCTACCTATTTAAGAACTACCTCATAAACCCTCTCCTCTGATTAATGATATTTCCATGTAGTTCGCATGTCACCTTCAAGGATCACGGCATTGCACCTCAAAGCGCTTCGGTCCAACTGAGCTTCGGTGTAGGAAATTTGCAAGTAAACCTACAAGGGACCACCCCTTCTGAGCTTCATTTTCCATTGTTGTAATGAGTTAGAATCACCAGATAACACGGGCTACCCGCATTGATAGACAGCCTCGTCCACGTCTCTCAGTTCGAAGGTGCCCATGGCCACTACTGCCGAGGCCATGGCACCTTGCATTGTGGGTCAAGACCTACAGGTAGAGCCAACCAAATATCTACACACTTGCCGTGAAGGTCTCGCTGTAGGAATGCCAATCGCCCAAGAGCAATAGAGGGAAGAATTCTGATATCACATTCAAATTCTGAATATAGATGGCGATATATTGTTTAGAGCTGCGTAGGAGTATCAGAGTATGAGTACATGCCCTAATTCTTTCTGTATCAGGCTGAGGGCTATTGGCTACAAGCAAAGGGGAGCGCAACTCCTACTTCAGCAGCACACACAGGGGCAAAGATCCATTTGTTGCACTCTCTACACAGAGCAAATCTCCATCGACTCACGTGTGTCTACAGCAGATTGGTAGCTCTGCCAATCTCTTAGTAAGAGAAGAGAGAACAGAGAGAGAGAGAGAGAGAGAATTCTCTCTCAGCTTAGCGACGTGGTTTACATAGTGATACACAAGACTCCAAGATTTGAAAACTCCAAGATATGCTTCAGTGATAACATTATGATTTTCTTTATATGTGGCTTCACACGAAAAACAATTCGTATCTTTGGACCTTGGCAGTTTACACTATTTTTTATTCCCATTATACTCTCTACATAGTGCAACTCGCTCTCTCCATACAAATACTGTGTTCTCTCTATCATCATCAAATACCAAACATATTTCCTTGCCCTAAGGGATTATCGCTTGCATCTTCTTTACTCCATTGTAATTAGGTAATAACCTTACTTTGTGGCACTCCACTTGGCATTACTTAAAGATTTTCCTTGTAATTTTTTCCAAGGGTTCAACCCTTAGTGTTTGCCACCCCAAGCACATTGTAAGCAAGAGTACCAACTCCATCTTGGCACACTTTGGCACTAAGTGCCCTCTTTGTACTCTCTTTGTAACACTCAAAATATAAGATGCGGATAGTGTGTGTGTACGTGTGTGAACTTGTGGATTGGAGGCTAGTCTAAGCCCACCCATGCGCTCTCTCCGAGAGTCAAATCATCTTGATCTTTTTGCAAGTGTAGGGCTATTCTAAGCCCCCCTCTCCAAGGTGCAAGTGAAGAGCTATTCCAAGCCCCCCCCCTCCTCAAGGATTTCCAGTGTGGTGCCAAGCCTTTCAATTTCTTTCCAAAGTTTGCAAGTATTTTCAAGAAATTTCTTAACACACAAGTGTCTTTGAAAGTATTTTTAAACACTTGACACTTACTCTTGCAAAGCACAAACTCACTTCTTTACGAGTTCAAGTTCAAACTTTGTAATATCAAAGAGTGAAGCTAGCACCTCATCTATGGGCAATTTTTTACCTTCCTTGACACCCATATTCATGCCCAAGGATGAAAGACTAAATGGGCAAAACTATAATCTTTGGAAAGATATCATAAGAGCATATATATACACCAATCTCCTTCACGATGTAATAGACGGGTCCAAACCAAAACTCAATAAGCCAACAACCTAGAATCTTGGCATATCTGGAATGTTAAAGATAAAAGGGCATTAGGCCAATTTCTACTTGCCTGTGATGAACTGAGCAAAGGGAACATCACAACATGTAAAACATCCAAAGAAGCCTGGGACACTTTAGCGGGCTTATACGAAGATAAAACACCCTCGAAGATCTATGCTTTAGAAGCAAAATTTTATAATCTAACTATTTGATCGTAAGATAAAATCACAAAAGTCATAGCTTAGTTTGAAGACTACCAATGCAAGTAGGCACTTTATGGCTGGCATATTTCCAGTGAAGATATGTGAAGATATGGCCATCAGGCTACTTAACATACTACCTAGGTTGTATGAAACCTTTGTAACAACCTTGTACAATCAAGGGCAAGTTCTAACTTGGGAAGACGTCCATCCTCTTCTACTCCTTCACAACTCGTGAGCTAATTCGACCTTCTCCCAAGAGACCAGAATGAAGGCAAAAGGGCCTTTTAAAAGAGGAAAAGATACTAGTCATCATACGAGCAATGGACCCAAGCCAAGATCGACTACTTCCTCCAAGAAGTATACTTGTAACTTCTATGGGAAAATGGTTCATTTAGAGAAATTCTGCTATAAGAAGAAACAGACCTTGAAGGCTTCTAGTTCTAGGCACTCATCCAAACCTTTGCAACACAAGTCGCATTGCTCTAGCAAAGAACTCTTTATCTCTTCTGAGGCAAATGCTTTAGTTACATCTAGCCCCACTCATGAATGGATCTTTGACAGTGGAGCGACCTCGCACATGTGTAAAGATAAAGATTCTTTTCAAGAACTTAAAGATCACACAAGTGAAGTGTACCTTGCTTGCACTCAAGGCAAGCAACATAAGGATCCCATTCCAAAGGAAGCATCAACAAGAGCTAGGAACCCTTTAGTCCTTATCCACATGGACCTTTGTGGCCCATGAACACCCCATCTCTTAGTGGATTACTTTATTTCTTTCTTTTAGTAGATGACCACTCCCGATACATTTGGGTGTATTTCTTGAAATCAAAGGCAGACACTTTTACTAAGTTTTGTGAATGGATCACCCAAGTGGAGAATGAAGCTTCCAAGTCTGTTAAGACCATCCAATCAAATGGAGGTGGTGAATTTATTACTCATGATTTTGAAAACTTCTTAAAACAAAAGGGGATCAAATGACAAGTTACTCAATTGCACATTCCATCCCAAAATGGAGTAGCAAAGAGGAAGATCCAAAGTGTGATGGAAATGGTGAGAATTATGCTTCATAACAAAGACTTACCCTACAAGTTTTGGGTTGAAGCAGTGCATACTGTTATTCATATACTTAATTGAGGCTTCACTAGTGCATTGCACAACAAGACACCATTTGAAGCATACTATGGAAGAAAGCCTAATGTGCATTACTAGCATTTGTCCACGTGCCAAAAGAAGATTGCAACAAGTTGCAATCCAAGTCTAAGAAGCATATATTCATCGGCTACAGTGAACAATCAAAAGCATATAGAATATATGATCTCGAGAACCACTCCATCATAATTTCAAAAGATATTATATTTAATGAAGCTTTAAGATACTCAACCAAAAATCCAAACACAAGTCTCAGTCCACCCATCTCCACTTCAGAGGGGGACACACTCTTTTCAAATCAAACGTCAGAAGCAAGTACTTCAAGTCAACCGAGAAGATCTCAAAGACTTATTGAAAAGAAACTGTGAGAACAAAGTCATTATGTCAATTATGCCTTGATGCATCAGATTCAACAAATCCCAGAACCTTCTAACTACAAAGAAGCTCAAGGACAACCTGAGTGGGAAGAAGCCATGCAAGTGGAAATGGATGCAATAGAGAAGAATAAGACTTGGACTCTTGTACCTAAGCCCACAAATCATCAAGTCATAGAAGTTAAGTGGCTCTATAAAGTTAAGTACAAATCAGATGGCACATTATACAAGTACAAAGCAAGACTTGTAGCCAAAGGATATAAACAACAGCATGGCATTGACTTTGAAGAAACCTTTACCCCTACTGCAAGATTCACAACCATAAGAATCATCTTAGCACTAAGTGCTCACTTTAAGTGACCCTTTTACCAACTGGAGGTGTATGGTCAAGAGTCAGGCTTTACCACATAGTTTCTTGCTTGGGGTTGTTATGTGTGCAACATATGTATTTAACAGGTGTCCCACTAAAGCATTGTCATCTATCATTCCATATGAGGCTTGGCATGGTCATAAGTCATCTATTTCTCACCTGCATGTTTTTTGTTGTCTTTCATATGCATTAGTGCTTGAACAATAATGCAGGAAATCCGATAATAAAGCAATGAAATGTATTTTTGTTGGGTATAGTTTTGAAAGCAAAGGTCTCGTCTGTATCATCCACATACTAAATGCATTCCAGCCATGATGTTGTTTTTGTGGAAGATGCTATCCAGCCATTACTTTCATGTACTAAGGAGGCATTGATTAGCTCCAAATACATGTATGACACTTTGCTACCTCTTTTTACAGATGGGCAATCTAGTCCTAGTCCTAATGAGGCAACTTCTCAGCCTTTACAAGTTTGCACTTGCTGATGAGAGTTGATATTGAGAAGGCAAAAACTATGCCAAAATGGCTGGTGCAGACTTTGCCTGATAGCAAATTAGATGCACCTCTCTCATATTTTACTCATTCAAGCTCTCTCGTTCAAGCTCTCTTGTTCGAGCTCTCATAATGTTTCTTTTGCATCAAATTGCTATGCTATGGTTGCCTCTAGTCTTTGTGATGAGAATTGAGCCAGTTGCATTTGATGAAGCACAAATTTCAAAAAATTGGATGGCTATTATGCAATCAGAATATGATGTTATTATGAAAAATAGTACCTAGTCTTTATGTGCCTTGCCTCTTGGCAAGAAGGCCATTGGCACTCAGTGGGTATACAAGCTAAAGCGTAAGCCTCATGGAACAGTTGATAGGTATAAGGCTAGGCTTGCTGCAAGGGTTATGCTCAGGAAAGAGGCATTGATTTTGATGAGACCTTTGCTCCTACATGTCGAATGACTATTGCTTCTAGCATATGTGCACTTGCAGCTCATCATGGTTGGAATGTACATCAGTTGGACATTAAAACTACATTTTTTAGTGGTGACTTGCATGAAGAAGTGTATATTTTTCAGCCCCATGGCTTTGTGCAAAAAGGGCATGAAAACCAAGTGTGTAGGTTGAAAAAGGCATTATATGGTTTGAAGCACGCACCACGTGCTTGGTATGCAAAAATACATGCCTGCCTGATTGCACATGGTTTCTAGAACAGTGCAACTGAGAGCACTTTATATGTTAAGAGTGCAAACGATGTGCTCCTGATCATTGTTGTCTATGTTGATGACATGATGCTCACTAGTTCTCATGAAAAGCATATTGCTGATTTTAAGGCTGATTTACATGCCTCATTTGAGATGTCAGATTTAGGGCATTTGCATCATTATTTGGGCATTCACTTTATGCAAGTTGATGGTAGAATATCTTTGTGTCAGACAAAATATGTTGACACATTATTGCAGCATTTTGGCCTTGAAGACTATAAACCTACTGCCACTCTTATCGAGACAGGTTTACGATTGAGTCTTCATGGTGTTGGAGATGCATTTGATGTTGTTCTCTATCAACGGGTTGTTAGATGCTTGATTTACTTATGCATTACTCAGCTAGATATTCCATTTGTCTCACAGATGAGCAAGTTTATGCAACAAGTGTCAAGCATTAGCAAGCAGTTAAGCACATCTTCACCACTTGACAGGTACCTCGCTACTTCGATTGCTTTATCCCAAGGGGGATCACTATAGTCAGATTGACATGCTTTTTCTGACTCTCGCTGGGCTGGTTGTTATGACACTTGTGTCCACTAGTGGCTTTTGCTTCTTGCTTGGTAGCTCTTGTATATCTTCGTTGAGCAAGAAGCAACCTACTGTGGCCACTTCCAGTTGTGAGGCTGAGTATAGGATAGCTTTCACAGTGACTATTGAGTGTGTGTGGTTGAGATGCCTTATGGCTGATTTGGGTGTTGGTCAGTCTTCTACCACCACCATCTTCACTGATAGTCAGAGCACATTAGCAGTTGCGAGCATGTGTTCCATACTCGTACTAAGCACATTGAGGTGCACTATCATTATGTCACGGGGAGGTTCTTTACTAGAGAGATCAGTTTGGCATATGTGCCCACACAGGAGAACATTGCATTCCTTTTCACAAAGGCTCTACCTAGGGAGAAGTTTGAAGATTTTCACAAAGCTTTGGGCTTACTTCCTTTTGTGCATTGATTCCACATAGTTTCACACTTCCTTATACATGAGTGGCAGCTCCTCATTCACCGCATCACTTCTAGGGGGGATTTGTTGATATGTTTAGCTAGTCTGTGTGTGAACAAACTAGGACTATTTGGGCACCCATGTGGCACCCATGCATTGAGAAAAAATTTTCTTCACGTGGTATTTAGAAAATAAGTTCACTCCTAAGAAGAATGACAATACCCTCTTCGAGGAAAAATTAAACCAAGCTCAAATTTGACTTTTTCTTTCAACTTAGAAGAGCTTTTGAAGGCAATTTTTTTTTTTTTTTTTTGGGGGGGGCGAGGGGGGTTGAGCATGAAATCCTATTCACACATACATTGGGTTGTGGATACGGGAATGATTTAGAGAAATTGTTGGATCAAGCTCGTATAGATGTCTTCTTGATCATGAACACCCCCTTCTCTTCTTTATCATTTCACCTAACTATTCATGCACCCACAACTTTCGCAAGCCATAGCTTAAAATTTAGAGATCTTTAACATCTTTTGAACCTTATCTTTCAAAGTTTCTAGAAAAACTGGCACAACCCCATTCGGACAAGATTTGATAGGTGAAAATAGCTCTACAATACTTTAACAGGAACTAATCAACCAGTTTGGCTCTCGTTTTGGAGAATTTGGTGTCTGATTTCCCTTTTGTCACTTGGGATAGAAATATGGGGATGATATAGAGGTGGTGAATTAATAGTTAACACTAGCGAGGAGTGGTTAGAGTCAAAAACTATTCTCTTTTGCTTTGCTTTAGGCTTTTGAGCACTTTTTGGTCACTTTTGGAGCTATTTTGGATGGTTTATGGTGTTAAGATCTACCTCTGGCCAACCAAATATGAGATGAAAGAAAAGTATTCAAGAAGGGAGATGCACAAGATTTTTGAAGATTCTATTCAAAAATGACCAAAAGTTGTTTATAAACTAGGGTTATTAAGTTTTGTACTCAAACAATTGAGCCCTTTCACATTTAAAATGATCCTAGAAACTTAAAGATGGACCTTTAAAGTCATTTGAGGTAAGATTAAAGCTTTGAAATTTTTGAAAAAAATCTAGGAGGCTAGGCTTATGTAGTAGAGGCTCAAAGACTCATTGGCATGCATTTAAATACACATTGTACATGCACGCTCAAAAAATAAAGCAAGAATTGAATGCATCCCAATATCTCTTACACATGCTTCTTTCTTCGTTGGGTTCGCAAGGGTATTCCCCTTGGAAGGATCTTTGTTACATTCCCCTTGCAAGGATAGTGTCCATGGTATGGTATGTTGTAACTCTAAACTTGAATAACATGGCTAGTTTTCATCCGTGACTTTTGGCATTGATAACCAAACTCCTCTCTCAAAGAGTTAATTGTAGTGTCCACGAGGATCAAACAAGTGAGGATGCATTTTGAGCTTGAAGGCTAGAATATAGCGCTCAAGTAAATGACCCCATCATGCAACTTCGATAAGAATTGGAGGCTCTAAAAATGAAACATATGCTTGTGGAGGAGAAGGACTCAATGTCCTAAATAAGGTAGGGGAGCAACTAGAGCTCATGAAGTTCAAACTACTATGTAGTCACTACATGCAATAAAACAAGGTACACTACTAGCCAATTCCTAAAATTGAAGGTTCGAAAAAAGACTCAAGGATCAAACCTAAACTTGAGGCATGGCAAAGAGAAAGATACAAAAACACTTTTGGGAATCACCTTTTTGTAACTATCATATATCTCTATTTTGCTAGAATAGAATTTAACTCTATTTTTATGGAGACTAACAATTTTTTAGTTCTCAAAAGAAGGGAGACACTCGGATATAATTACCCCCATTTTTGGTAGATTGATTTCCCTCAATAAACTAATTAAAATAGTTATTCTACATTTTAGGACTATTTCTTAATAGACCGGCCATTTTTCTATGGAAAGGCATATAGCTCAATGAGAATTCGTTTTTGTAGACTTTTGCTCATTTCCAAATTGACATCCCTTGAGAAATCTTCTGTCCAAGTGAATTGCTAACGCTTTGTAAGCTTGATCTCGATGTTTCATCGTACCCTCTAAGGATTCATTGTCGAGCACCAGATGCTTGTCTCCGTCCAATAAGAAATACATACCTTCTCTCTATACAACAAATGCTTCAACTTTTCGATTGTCACATATACATTTTGGATATTGCAAAACATTAACCTCAAGCGAATTTTCACGATACACAATACCTAGGATTTGAAATGATACATGATACCTAGTCCTTAACAATACGATATTTGGGCTCTAGACGATGCACAATACATGATACACGATACCTTAGGCTGTGATACATAATATACAATACTAGGATTACACAATATGCAATACATGATACTTCGGATCCAAACAACATACGATACTATCGACGATCTGATACTAGAGGTACACTATAAACAATACATGATACAAGTCCAAGATCGACGACAAACAATACATGGATGGTATCAACAATACACGATACTTGGGATCGTGTGATGATACTCAACTAGGCGATTCACAATACCTAGGTATCACGATACACACTATTGTAAGGTATCGGCAATACAGGATACTCTTAAGTATCGATGACACATGGGAATTCAATATCATGATACCAAACTCAACAAGCCATGATACTTGGGCTTTTATAAGTCCAATTAAAATTATTTTGGGTTTATTGAGTTCCTTGTGCTCTCCTTATCACCCCTATGTATCTGTAGCTTGAAAATACCCTTGTCTTTATCCAAAATGCACCTCGTGATTTGAGTGGTGTCATATCTCCTCATGTAAGTGATCGTCCATGAAAATGACACTTCCAATGTGAATACCTCGTCTCAAAGAGTATCTCACTCAATCTCTAGCACTAGACTCCCACTACAGGTTGATTTCTGCATGATACACACTCTGACAATACCGATCGCTCTAGATGCTCTCCATGATATCTTCAACTAACAAGTGAATTTTGATGCATTGTTTTTTGGGTTTTGTCACTGATCAAGACCAATGAATTCAAGTAAAGATGTCACATAATCCTAGTAGGAGATGGTTGAACCACACCTTAAGAGAGAGCATTCGGAACTCGAGCTCAACCATGGCTTTTGGGGCAAGTGATTAGCCCATCACACTCCTAACCAGGAGTTTGTGAGTTCAATTCCCAACATTGGTATCAAACCCTAGTTGAGGAACTTGGGCAAGATAGAGGTAAGAAGCCTCAATCGTGGGCACTTGGGAAGCACTAGACCATGGGTGAGTCTGAAACTAGCCAAGAAGGAAGGAGATGGGCATTTAGGCATCAACAGAGGGTTGGATAGATTCAACATAGGTCCATGCATTGGAATTTGAGGCTAATGGAGGTGCGTAATGCTCAATCCAAGGGGGAAGGAATGTCACATAATCCTAAAGCTTGATCAGATTTTGAAACTCCAAGTTATGCCCAAAAAATGAAGTAGGAAGAATACCTACTCACAACTAGACTCCTTATACCACACACACACACACAATATCAATGAAAAGAGATGGGGGAGGGCTAGAAAACACCTCTAAGCATACATTCCATCCTCAAGCATACATAGAATGTCACAAAGAAGACGATACATAAAAAAGAAGAAGCAAATTCAAAATTCAGAAGTTAGTTCTTGATTATGGCAAAAAAGTCTTTACAATTGTGTCACAAAGTGAATTATAAACATTTGCCCTTAGTTTGGTCTTTTTCACACGAGATACCAACACTTTCTCTAGGATTCTCTAAGTTCCTACTATTTTACAAAGATAGTTTTACAAACTTCAAGGAATATGCATCTAGAAGACTCCTACAAGGCTTCTTAGTGCTTTATGATGGATTTTAAGAAAAGAAAATGGGCTATTTCTTGAAATTTTTGTGGGCCCAATTTTCCTCTCTTCTTTCCTCTACTTTCTACTCTCTAATGGCTTCAATCCTCTACAAAAATTGTAAAAAATAAGTAGTATTCAAACTTCATGGGCATATCTAGTACCTGTGCACTCATTTTCATCATTTTTTGACTTCATTTTGGCCTCCAAATAGGCTTTAGACATTAATTTTTTTTTACATTGGCTAGACATTATCATGTGGATAGAGCTTTTCTAAAATCTATAAAAGCAAGAGAGTTTTCATTTGTGAGGGTTAGATTTTTTGGTTGTTGCACTTGTATGAGCTTTGTACTCTTTGTTGATATATTTAGGTAGTGATGTGTGTGAACACTCTAGGACCGCCGGGGCACTTTTTTCCCTCTTTAGGAGGTTTTTTTCCCCCGGCTTGTATATATGCCTATTGCCTTAATGGGCTACTTATCTTTGTACATTCTCTAATAATACATTTCGTATTGTGTGTTGTGCTCCAAGCTTCTTCTTCTTCCTTGTGTTGTTCGCGTGCTTCCGCAGACGTCTAACTCCAACAATTGGTATCAGAGCAGGTTGTCGCTGTGTGTTTTCTCTATCTCTCTTGTTGTGCATGTGTTTACTTCCATCTTGTACTGTGTAGTGTTGATATACTTCGGTAGTGATGTGTCTAAACACACTAGGACTGCCGAGAACTTTTTTCCCTCTTTCGGAGGTTTCTTCCCTAAGCTTGTATATACACCTATAACCCTAATGGGTCACTTATCTTTGTACATTCACTTGTTAATACATTCAGTATTATGTGTTGTGCTCCAAGCTTCTTCTTCTTCCTTGTATTTTCATGTGCTTCCACATACCTCAAACTCCAACAATTGGTATCAAAGTAGGTCGCCGCTTCATCTAGGGCATCATTGACACCCCTCCGATCACAGTCTCACAATCGCATGAAAATTTGTGAGCGTACTCAGGGCAATTAGACATTCAAAAATGCTTCACTTTGTGGTGTCAAAATTTTGATATGAGCTCTTTTCAACCTTTGAACACACTATCCTAGTGCTTATGCAGGAAATTTTATCCTTTTGTGAAAAACATATATACAAGTTTTGGTTTTCCAATATAAGTGCCTACAAGTCTGCTACATGTTTAGCAAAGCTCGACCAGGTAGTTCTATTCAAATTTTTGAGATATATCCATTTCTTTGCATCTGGGTATTTTATTCAATGGTCATGGCTGAAAGCAATGATGTATTCCATATGTTGACTATTGAGGACAAGTTGGATGGCACTAATTACCCATTATGGGCATATATAATGCATCATGTATTAGTGGCAAAAAGAATATGGAATATTGTGGAGGGTGTTGAAAAACAACCTACTATACCTACAAATACAATTATTGAAGGTGATGTCGATGGCATTGAAGATGATGATCTTCAAATTCATGTTTGTGCTTAGGATCCTTCATGATTTAGCACAGCTCCTTTGGTGAGTGTCTAGTAGAAGATGCTCCTCAAGGAAAATTTCATCAATGAGAATTTGCTAATGCTTAAAAATTATTTATACATAAGAATGTAAATATTTGTGAGTTTTCTTTTATTTTAAGAAGAAACAGAGAAATTAAATGAAGAGAGAAAGACACAAATTTGAAGTAAGGATATTGGGGATTATCGATGGGTCTCTCATGGAAATGGAAAGGTATATGATCAAAAGCCATACTTTACCACATAGCTTTTGGCTTAAGGTTATTATGTGTGCAACATATGTACTTAACAGATGTCCACCAAAGAATTTTAGCCTTTACTCCATAAGAGGCTTGGCATGGTCCCAATCCATTTGTTGTTTATCTATGTGTCTTTGATTGTCTGACATATGCATTAGTCTCTGAACAACAATGCAAAAAACTAGATGATAAAGTAATTAAATGTATTTTTGTTGGGAATAGTTCTAAAAGCAAAGGTTAGCATCTATTAGCCATGATGTTTTTTTTGTGGAAGATGCAATTCAGCCCTTACTTAAATGTACCAAGGAGACATTAGTTAGCTCAAAGGATGTGTATGATACTTTGCCTCTTTTTATAGGTGGATAGTCAAGTCTTGGTCCAAATGAGGCAATTTCTGAGTATTTACGTCGATCATTCCATTTCAGTGTAGATTAACATGATGCACTTATTGATGAGATGGTTGACATACAAGAGGCCAAAAACATGCCTAAATGGTTGGTGCAAACTTTAAGAGATAGCAAATCAAATGCATCTTTGTCATATCATACTCATTCAGGATCTCATAGTGCTTCCTTTGCATCAAATTGTTATGCAATGGTTGTCTCTAGTCTTTGTGATGAGAATGAGCCAATTTCTTTTGATGAAGCAAAGAATTCAAAAAATTGGATGGTTGCTATGCAATCCAAATATGATGCTATTATGAAGAATGGTACTTGGCCTTTATGTGGTTTTCCTCCATGCAAAAAGGCCATTGGCACTAAATGGTGTTGGAACTCAAGGTCAAGCAGGTCAAGCACAAGCATGAAAGCACATCAGAAAGGTGGACACACACAAGAAGAAGGAGCAAGTAGGGAGCTCCATGAAGTACATGTCAACTCTTTAGAAGAATCCCCTACAAAACTATTGATTTCCATCACTAAAACCATTGTAAATACCATTTTCTATTTTTGTAGCTCCATTTTGTGCAAGCCGAGGAGTCCTCGAGCTTGAGGAGTATTAGAAGTACCATCGTACCAATTTTCATAATTTTTAGACTCCGTTTGAGCCCCCAAATAAGCCCTGGAACCTATTTTTTAACTAGGCCGGACACTAGGTCTGGACAGGGCCAAAACCACTCAAAAACTATAAAAAGGGCTGGAGAGCTCATTTTTGAGGGGGGCTTCTTTTAGATTTCAGTTTTGTAATAGATTTCTTTTTGTAATCAAAATCCTTCCATTGTTCCTCTCTTTGCTCTTACCTTGTGCGCGTGTGTGTGTATGTGTGTGCATGCTTGTGTGCTTTCACTCACGCACTTGTGCCATCACTTGCTCGCGGTCTTCATACCGGTCCTCACGTCTCCACGGATTGACATTTATGAGGTGTATCTCCTCACGTTGGTACTCACCATTGTGCTAGAGTGACACCAAATTTGGCGCCGTTGCCGGGGAGAGAGCTTGGAGGACGAGCGTGTGACGGTAAGACGTAGAGTAGCGACGTTGGAAGGTAAAAAAATCATCATTTTCAGTTCAGTTTTTTGAATTTTCCTTCTTCTTCATCTTCATCATCATCACCATCTCCACCCACCTTCATTTTCTCAGTTTTTTCCATTTTTTAGAGTACATTCACTTTGTTTTTACTTGTGGTTGTGAGCAAGAAGCTTAGAGAGGGTGCAGAATAGAGGCGCTGAAGAATCAGTACCAAAATAGCTGAATTAGCAAAACCTGCGCCAAGTATCGTGAGAGAAACTGTCGAGTATCGTGAGACCTGCACCAGCGATCGTGAGTGAGTTGCAGGGCAAGCTGGGTTGAACAGAACAAGGGAAAGTGACAAAGAGATTATAGGAGTTACCAAGGTAAGCAAACCTGCCCTTTTGATCAAAATTTCTCAGTAAATCAACTGCGAGAGTGAAACGATCTGTGCGAAGTATCGTTTGGCACTGTCAAGGATTGAGAAGTGTGTTTTGAGTGATACAGAGAGTGTGGATAGGGTAGGAGACCTTGTAAAACCTCTGTGTGTGATTAAACTTAAAAAAAAATCTTGTAAAAATCTTGGCAAAGGGTCAAGTATCGTTTTGCTCCCGCGGTCGAGTATCGCGATACCTGACAAGTATCGTGACCTCCTGTGGTTGAGTATCGCGATATTTCCCAGAGATCGTTGATCGTTTCGGTCAAAGATCGTTTGCCAGCGATCGTTTTCTCAAAGATCGTTTTTTACCAGCGATCGTTTGTCAGCGATCGTTTGTGAAAGATCGTTTTGCCAGCGATCGTTCTCCAGCGATCGTTTATCAAAGATCGTTTCTCAAAGATCGTCTATCGTTTGGTTCAGCGATCGCGATACCTGACAAGTATCGTGTATCATTTTGAGTCAGCGATCGTTTTTTGTCAGCGATACTCGGCCATCGATCGTTTCGTCAAAGATCGTCTAGTCAGCGATCGTCTGCCAAAGATCGTTTTTGCCAGCGATCGTTTCATGAGAGATCGTGTATCGTTTTGGTCCAAGTATCGTGTATCGCGTCTCAGAGATCGCGATACTTGCCAGCGATCGAGTATCGTTTTGAGTCAACGATCGTTTGCCAGCGATCGTTTTGTCAAAGATCGTTTTGTCTTGCGATCGTTTGCTCAGATGTCGTGTTGTTCAGCGATCGTTTGGTGAGAGATCGGTATCGTTTCGGTTGGAGATCGGTATCGTTTGTCAAAGATCGCGATATTTATCAGAGATCGGGTATCGCCTAAGTCAGAGATCGTGTATCGTTTTCTTCCAAATATCGAGTATCGTCTTGAGCCAAGTATCGTTTTGCCCGAGTATCGTGGACTTCAAGTATCGCGATATTTCTCAACTATCGTGTATCGTGACAAGGTAAGTATCGTGTATCGTTTTACAGCGATCGCGATACCCATCAAAGATCGTGTATCGTGGAGTTTGCTCACGATACTTGTTGAAGATCGTGTATCGCCTACTTCAAGTATCGCGATACATACCAAGTATCGTGTATCGAGTTCCTCAAGTACCAAGTATCGTGTCCTACAAATGTCATGTATCGCCTGATTTAAAGCATTTTCTGAGAGACCCTGTTTCCCTGTTTTAACCCCAAAACCCTGAACTGGCATAACTTCCTCATACGAAATCCGTTTGCTGTTATTTTGGTTTTGTTGGAAAGCTCGTGAGGAGTACCACAAAAACATCGACTGGTTATGGTTAAATTATTACCAGGATTATTAGATAGGGTATTTTGAAGTTGACCCTCAGGAAAACTGGAAAACCAAGGGGGCTCCCAAGGATTTTTGAGCAATACCAAGGGGGGGAAAATTGTGTCATGGGAAAGAAAAAAACAAAAGATAGAAGAAAAGGGGCTAAGATTGGAAAAAAGGAGGGTGATAAACATGAAATACATGAGATAATATCACATAAAGGTGAAACATTTAGAGAAAAACTGCAAGGAGTCAAGGACACGGGGGAAATGTCTAAGGGGGTTGGATCCTTATTTGCAACAAGAGAATATGATAATACTCTTGTGGATATCAGATTAGGATATGACTATAGAAGGTCGGGTGTTTATATCAATCCTAATTGTGAGTGGAATTTAATTCATATTGACCTAGTGACCATTATCTTTGCGCACATTCAACCAACAACTCATCCTTCTATCCTCATGGATGGGGAACATTATGAATGCATGGGTAAAGTTGTGTTGCCTGTTTTGGTGGATGATATGCAATTTTTGGAAACATTCTTTGTCATGGATTGTATAGATGAAGACTTGATCATTGGCACCCAAAGGTTCATTACACAAAATCATCAAGAATTTGAGGTGCCTTCTCCACCTATTATCTGTGCTTCTACATATATGTCTATGGAAAATCCTAATGGCTATCCACCTTATGATAATTGGGGGCAAAATCATCTTTTCACAGAGCGTGCTTTTAATGAGAAGATTTTTCTTTCTACTCATGTTTTTGAATCTAATCCTTCTTTGAGTAAATCACAGGAAACCTTAGAGAATGGAGATATGGAGGACTCCAAGTGTTTGGGGGATGTGAAAGGACCCTCTCTTCCTGTAAATTTGGATTCCCCTCATGAAGCCATAAGTAGGGATGATCTACACTCAGATGGTCAAGAAGGAGATGATCAACCAATGTTGTGTATCACTGATGTGGAAAAGGAGGTCGACTCTAGGGTGAATCATGATAATCCATCACCCATTTGTACACCTAGGGATTCTATGTGTAATAAGGATAAATGTCTCGATGAATCTCTAGATCAATCTCAAACCACACAACCCATTGATCCCTTGCATGAGTCTGATGTAGGTATAGAAGATCAACCCTTGTTGCACTCCCCATGTAAAGATGAGTTTTCTCAAAAAACTCACATAGAAGGCCCAAAAGACCCTTACATCAAGAAACAGAAATCACATTTTCTTGGTAATGTCAAGCAAATTTGGGTGGCCAAGAAATTACTTAGAGCCCAACCCAATCGCACTATGATATGGGTACCAAAGAAAGCCCTTGCACAAAATCAGTCCCCTCACACTAGATTTCAAAATCTATGGTCTAGGCCTACCACGACTTATCCTCAAGAAAGACCACTTCCAATCAAAGGCTCCCAAGCAATCAAGCCTAAGCTCAGACAAAATCCAAGGGGGGACTTCAAGGCACCAACCGGCACAACAACGACACCAAGGCGAGGTAAAGAACTGAATCAAGCACAAAGCTCCAATACAGATCAAAGAACCTCTTCTGCAAGGATAAGGGTTTGGAAGACAAAAGTACCGATAGCATCCACCAAAATAAAGAGTCAGCCACGATGGATCAAACCCTCAGGAGATCATTCAAACATGAAGTGGCCAAAGGTGATCTCTACCCAGTCGCAGACTGTTCTCAAATGGATCCCTATAAGGAGGAATGATCAGTTGTCCTCTCGAGATACAATGGATACCTCCAACAAAGATGGCATCAATATCTGCAAATAACATCGAAAACTTCGACGAGCGACAACCATGTGCTCTTTGCACAACCTTGCCTCATGCACCATTCAGGTCATGCATTTCCAAAGTATGCATTAATATAGGGCCACATTACACGGCCGTGCATAGACACACTTGAGAATCCCAAGCACAAGAGCACATTGACAGATGTCAAATTTTTTCTATTGACACTAACTTTTGTGTTCTTGTTTTGTGATAATTTTTTCCACACAAAAAAAAAAAAAAAAAAAAGGAGAGAGAGAGAAAAGAAAAGCGAGAGAGAGCTTGTTCCTAGGTTTGACTTATGGAACATGAATGAGTCATGCTTATATGGACCATCAACCAAGGCATTCATCGACAATGATTGGTCCATCATGATGAAAGATGTACAACACGAAGAGATCCGCATCGACTGACCTTTCCTTATGGTAAGAATCTCCTACTTGGGCCACATTATAACCATGATAGAGTAGGAAACCTTGTCATCAGCATACCCTTGAGCACTTAGCTCAAGACCCCAAATCTTTGCACCATACTTCTTCCAATGCATTTTCCAAGTAAGCATGCATAGGGCTACATTACAAGGCCGTGCACAAGGCACATACTTTTTTCAACCCATGCACTAACACACTTACCCATCATTCACTATGGGTTATGAGTACTGGCATGACTACTCTGAACATCATCTTTAGAAGAGCTAGAGGACATCCTGGGGGCAACATCAATACCTAGGAAGCGATTCGAAGCCAGTAGTTGCTCCACTCAATCTTGATAACCTCTTTTGAGCAACTCACAATCTTTGAAAGCTCACAACGATGCACTCATGTGGAATCCACGAAAGAAGCACATACCAAGGGACTACGACTTGCAAAGGCTTGCAGTGACAAACGAAGAACCGGACAACCAACGCTTCCAAATTTGGAAGATCGAGGGCTCTTGTTCACACAGAATGGATACTACCTCTCAAAGCACTACATGGAACAACCACTACAACAAGGGTCTGTCAGGGACGACAGACTCGAGAGGGAGGGGAGTGTTGGAACTCAAGGTCAAGCAGGTCAAGCACAAGCATGAAAGCACATCAGAAAGGTGGACACACACAAGAAGAAGGAGCAAGTAGGGAGCTCCATGAAGTACATGTCAACTCTTTAGAAGAATCCCCTACAAAACTATTGATTTCCATCACTAAAACCATTGTAAATACCATTTTCTATTTTTGTAGCTCCATTTTGTGCAAGCCGAGGAGTCCTCGAGCTTGAGGAGTATTAGAAGTACCATCGTACCAATTTTCATAATTTTTAGACTCCGTTTGAGCCCCCAAATAAGCCCTGGAACCTATTTTTTAACTAGGCCGGACACTAGGTCTGGACAGGGCCAAAACCACTCAAAAACTATAAAAAGGGCTGGAGAGCTCATTTTTGAGGGGGGCTTCTTTTAGATTTCAGTTTTGTAATAGATTTGTTTTTGTAATCAAAATCCTTCCATTGTTCCTCTCTTTGCTCTTACCTTGTGCGCGTGTGTGTGTATGTGTGTGCATGCTTGTGTGCTTTCACTCATGCACTTGTGCCATCACTTGCTCGCGGTCTTCATACCGGTCCTCACGTCTCCACGGATTGACATTTATGAGGTGTATCTCCTCACGTTGGTACTCACCATTGTGCTAGAGTGACAAATGGGTATACAAGTTCAAATGTAAGCATGATGGAACATTTGATAGGTATAAGCTAGGCTTTTTGCCAAAAGTTATGCTCAAGAGAGAGCCATTGATTTTGATGAGACCTTTGCACCCACATGCTAAATGACCACCGTTGGTAACATTTGAGCACTTACAACTCCCACATGCCAAATGTACATCAATTGGACATTAAAGTTGCATTTTTTTAATGGTGATTTACATGAAGGTGTATGTTTTTCAGCCCTGTGGATTTGTGCAGAATGGGCATGAAAATAAAGTTTGTAGGTTGAAAAAGGCATTGTATGGTTTGAAGCAAGCACAACATGCTTTGTATGAGAAGATATATGCCTACTTGCTAGCATATGGTTTTGAGAAGAGCCGATTCAAGAGAACCTCATATGTTAAGGGTGTAGATTATGTACTTTTGATCATTATTGTATATGTTGATAATATGTTGCTCATTGGTCCTAATGAGAACCATATTGTTGAATTTAAGGCTGATTTGCATGCCTCCTTTGAGATGTTAGATTTGGGTCATTTGCATCATAATTTCAACATTCAATTTATGCAAGTTGATGGGGGGATAGTTTTGTGTCAAAAAAAATACATTTACACATTATTGCAATGTTTTGGCCTTGAAGATTGCAAACCTATTTCCATTCCCATGAAAACATGTTTACAATTGAGTCTTCATGATGTTGGAGATGCATTTGATGTTTTTCTCTATCAATAGATTGTTGGATGTTTGATTTACATATGCATAACTCGGCCTAATATTCAATTTGTTGGATCTCAAATAAACAAGTTTATGCATTGCCTAGGTGCCAAGCATAGGAAGGCATTAAGCACATCTTTTGCTACTTGAGTGGTACCAAGCCAATTTGATTGTCTTATCCCAAGGGGAATTATTACCTCCACATGTACATGCTTCTTTTTACTCAAAATCAGGTGGTTGCTATGATACTCGTGTGTCCATTGTCATGGACAAAGGAAAACATCCTAAACCTTAGATTCCATGTGACTTCTATATCTCATGATTGATTAAGAATTTGTAGAAATAAATTCTTCCATTGCATTGGAACATGCCAAAACCCTAAGATCGACTGTCTCCCTACTTAATTCCGATATCCAAAGGTCATGTTTTGAATTGATGATATCATCGATCACATCATCAATTTGTAACCACCTTTGATGAACCACCCTTGAAAAGATATATAAGGAGGGGTTGGCCACATACATACTCAATCTTGCCAATGCCAATCTTGGGAGCTCAAGGAGTCATGATCACCAAGTAAGTACTTTCAAGTTCTCGTTCGAGTTTTAGTGTTGTCCCTTTCTCTAGCCTTGTCTAGTCTTGTATCTTCGACATTCTCTCTTGTCCTGTTGTAATCTAATGGTATGAGATCCTTTCCAAATATTCCTTGTATCTAGTTCATCTCTTTGAAGGGAGTCCTTGTAATCTAGAGAACTTGCTTCATACCTACCATCCTGGGTTATGGGATCTTCTATATCATCTCTAGTTGAGTTATCTATACTTATCGGTCCCAAGTTGTGGGACTTCTTGTATCATTTATATATTCTTGTATTATTTTCCTTTGTGGGTGATCTTGTAATCAAAGGTGTAATTCTGAAATCTTGTCTAGTCTAGTCACAGGGCACAATCTAGTGCTCCCTTAACATTTTGGAAAGATTGACTTCTATCCAAGTCCAGGTATCATGGAGAACACTTATGAACAAATTGTGGCATCACTTCAGAGTCTCCAACAACAAGTCGAGGACCTAACTCATCGACAGAAACAAGTCAAGAAAGGACATCATGTGCATGTAGGGAGACTCCTCCAAGAATTGAAAGAATGAACCAAGAATCTTCAAGAAAATCAAGGAAGTATTCATGTGAATCAATAGCCTAGTTCATCCTTGTTGGAACAAACCAATCACAAATTGGTGGTTACAAAGAGCTTGAAGCAAGCTTATGCTCAGATTGAAGTGAAAGAAGACACTTGAGGAAGTGAAGAGATCTCAGAAGTGAAGCTTGTATACATATGTACATTATAGTTGGAAACTCTTGTAATTTGAGTATAGATAATCCTTAGGATGATAAGGAGTAATGTAATAGACGCGGGATAAGTCTAGAACCATATGTATATAATTCAATGATGTAAAGAAATACATATGAGAGTCATTAGAAGCCAAGTGTCATTGAGGTAGATGTGTAGAGAGTCATCTTCAAAAAATAGCAATGGGTATTTTGTAGATTTCTCTCAGTCTGATCATGTGGATCAAAAATCCTTTTGTACACATCTAATCTAAAAGCTAATGAAGCTATGTTCAAAGTTTCATGGTCTAATTCCTCTTCTGCTATGAGTATGATCAATAGGAACATGTGTATGTAAAGACTGAAAATGATCTCTCAGAGTTGCACACTTTTTCGTGTCAATGATTTGCTTAGATCTCAATGCACAGTGTAAAGTTTATGATGACTGAGTATTCAAAATCTAAGTTAGAAGGTAAGGAAGCTATGGCTAAAAGCATTTAGCAAAACGGGATCTGTGCTGTGAGAAATCAACCTTAGAAGTTACCTATGTCAAAGTCGCTAGTTCAGGAAGACAGCTTCTGACATACTTTTGATCTTAAGGATAAAATTAAAGTTTTAGCGATTCTTTTTAAGAAATAATTGTTGATATGATTGTGCAAAGGTAGTGTGGAGATATGTCTATCATTGATTTGAAGAAATCTGAAGATGTGTGCAGATAATGAAGTTCATTTCTGAAGCAGATTTTCTGAAGAAGGAATTTCTTCACTCAAAGAAGTGTTAATGAAAGTTTTGTGTAAAGTTTGATCCATAACTGATATAGAAGTGTTCTTAGATCAGTATAGATCAAACCTTTGGAGATTAAGAGGTCTCCAACAGTGGTATCAGAGCAAAAGGTACAATACAAGTAAAGTAAAAGCAGTGGAAGTCCCGACTGTTGCAGGTATTGAAGTTCCTTCTAATTGAAGGTGAACAAGGACAAATTCTTGAAGATAACCTGCAGAAGTACAAAACACGAGTTTGAAGGATCAAGAAAGATTAAAGCTTCATATCAAAGGTACATTCTATTATCATAAATCATAGTAATTGTAGACACAGATGAGAGAAAGCTTGCAGATTGATAAGCTAGATAGGGAGAACTATCCAGCTTGGTCCATGAGGATGGAGGCACACCTCATGAGCAAAGATTTGATGCCATTCATTACAGAAGAAGAAGAAAAGCCTGAATTTACAGATCCTAGTATTCCAACTAGGGAAGAGCTTGCAGATTTGAAGACTTGGATGAGAAAGGATGCTCAAGCTAGAAGCATCATTTACATGGCTGTAAATGATTATCTTCTACCTCACATCAGAGGATTGGAAAGTGCAACAGATGTGTGGAATGCTTTGGAGGAGCATTTCCAAAACACAACCAAGTCTAGAAAGTCCTCATTATGGGTTGAATTCACAACTTTCAAGAAGAAAAGCTCACAATCAATTTCTGATTATGTGGCAAGAATGAAGGATATTGCAGATAGCTTGGGAGCAGTAGATGAAGACATTGAAGAGGATAAGTTGGTAAGGCAAATACTTATAGGTCTGAGAGGAGATGAGAAGTGGAAGCCTTTCATATTGTCCATAGAATTGTCACTAGATCACTTTACTCCTGATCTTAATCAATTGCTAGGACACATGCTAACTTTTGAGCAGGACATTAAGGGAGACAATGATAGGAGTGCAAGTCAAGCTATGTACTCCAAGGACAAGAAAAAGAATGGCAAAGGGAATCAGTCAACTGATGATGAAGGAATCTCAAGTCAAGCTAGCTTTACAAAAGGAAAGATGAATTTCAGAGGTAAAGGAAGAGGAGGTAAGAATAAAGATAATACTAAAGCTTGTTGGATTTGTGGCAGAACCAATCATTTGGCAAATGATCATTGGTATAGCAATCAAAATGGTGGAAGCAATAATCAAAGCTTTAATCAAAGAGGTAGAGGAGGCAGAAACCAAAGAGGCAACTTCAGAGGAAGAGGTGGTAGGACATCATATGTTAGAGGAGGTGGAAGAAGCTTTCAACCTCAGTCATACAACAACAATTATTATAATTATGCATCAGATCAGAAGGATGATATGACTCTTATCTTGAATGCAACTCATGAAGTAGTAGGAGAAGACCAAAGGGTGTTCTATATTGACTCAAGATGTAGCAATCATTTGAATGGCAATATATCATTGATGACTGATATGGAAGCAAAGGTGAATGGACATACAGTTCAAACAGGTGACAACACCAAGCATAAAGTGGAGAGCATTGGATCAATGAATACAAAGAGTGGAAGTACACTCTTGAGCAAGGTACTTTATGTTCCTACTATTCCTAAAAACTTGATAAGTGTAGGGCAAATTGTGGAGAAGGGATATGAAGTCAGATTCACAAATGATGGTGTTTATGTGCAAGATCCAAATCAAGGATATAGAAACATCATTGCAGGTAAAAAGGAAGGAAGGTTGTTTACTCTCAAAGTCCAAGGTAATGTGGGACATGCTTTATTTACTTATGGAAGTCAAAAGATGTCTGAGTTAGACCTATGGCATAAAAGGCTAGGTCATTTCAATGAGAGAGCCATAAAGGAAATGTCAAGGAATGATGTGGTGCTTGGTTTGCCAAAAGTTGAAGGGCAACATATGGTGTACAAGTGTGAAGCTTGTCAATTAGGTAAAGCACACAAAAGTTCATACAATAAATCAGGATATAAGTATTCAAATATGCTTGAATTGATTCATACAGATGTGTGGGGTCCTTCAAGGGACTATAGCATAAATGGATCCAGATATTATGTGTTGTTTGTTGATGATGCAACCAGATGGATTACTTTATATGTAATCAAGGACAAATCAGAAGTGTTCAAGACATTTAAGCATTATCATGCTTATGCAGAAAGGATTACAGGACAAAAGCTCAAAAGGTTGAGATCAGATGGAGGGGGAGAGTATTTCTCTAAAGAGTTTGATGATTATTTGTGGAATGCAGGTATAAAAAGAGAAGTAACTTGCAGGTACTCTCCTCAACAAAATGGAATTGCAGAAAGAAGAAAGAGAACTCTTGTAGAGTTTGCAAGAGCAATGATGAAAGAAAAGAATTTTCCAAATTACTTATGGGCAGAAGCTATTACCACTGCAACATACCTTGTGAATAGGTTACCTTGTAAAGCATTGGAGGGAAGAACTCCTTATGAAGCATGGTGGGGTAAGAAACCTACTCTTGATCATTGTAAGTTATTTGGATGTTTAGCATATGCTTATGTTCCTTCACAATTGAGACATAAGCTAGAACCCAAAGCAGAGAAGTATGTGTTTATTGGGTATGATGATAGACAGATGGGTTACAGATTGTGGATTCCATCTACAAAGCAATTTCTTGTTACCAAAGATGTTACATTTGATGAGGAATGTACATGGTATACAGGGTCAACAAATGAGTATGCAGATGTTAAAGAAATACAAAGGAAAGGAAAGACAAAAGTAAGTATGTATGAAGAAGATATTGATGATGTTGATTATAAAAGTAAATTGCAGGATAATGTTGAAGATGGGCCAAGATTTGATCCAGAATCAAATGTGGCTGAGACCTCAAGAAGTGCAGAGGTTAGAAGATCCTCAAGGGAAAGAAAAGAGCCTATTAGGTATAGCTATGATACATCTTTCTTAACAACAAAAGATTTTGCTTACATTGTGAAGACAGAAGAGGACCCAATCACATATGAAGAAGCTAAAGGTAAATAGAATTGGGAGAAGGCAATGCAAGAAGAGTATGATGCTCTACTTGAAAATGAAACATGGGAGTTGGTGCCAAGACCAAAGAATCAGAAAGTCATTGGATGTAAGTGGGTGTATAAAACAAAAAGTTTTGCAGATGGTAAGGTGTCTAGATACAAGGCTAGACTTGTGGTCAAAGGTTATGCCCAAACTTATGGGGTAGATTATGATGAAACCTTTCGTCCTATTGCTAAGATGTCTACTTGCAGATTTAGTGTACATGGAGCAACCAGAAGGTTTCATGGATTCAATTGGATCAGATTATGTGTGTAAGCTCAAGAGAGCTTTGTATGGGTTGAAGCAGGCTCCAAGAGCATGGAATTACAGGCTTGTTAAGTTCTTGAATGAATGTGGATTTCAAGCATCAAAGGCAGATAGTAGCTTGCTAGTGAAGGCAAGTGAAAATGGATACA
This sequence comes from Ceratopteris richardii, assembly GCA_020310875.1. Classification (NCBI taxonomy): domain Eukaryota; kingdom Viridiplantae; phylum Streptophyta; class Polypodiopsida; order Polypodiales; family Pteridaceae; genus Ceratopteris; species Ceratopteris richardii. The sequence continues at coordinate 120,297,946 of CM035416.1, read as the reverse complement.
TATACATGTGTATTTATGTTGATGATATTATTGTCACACGTACAGATGCCCAAGGAATCAATGAGCTTAAGAAACAAATAGAGAGGGAGTTTAAGATAAGTGATTTGGGAAACTTATCTTATTTCTTAGGAATGCAGATTGTGTATACTCAACATGGAGTATATGTTACACAAGAGAGGTACTTGAAGAATCTTCTGGTCAAATTTAACATGGAGGATTGCAAGCCTTCAAGCACACCATTGGAGGTAAATCATAAATTGAGCATATATGGAGGTGAAGAGTTTAATGACATGAAGAAATATCAGAGTTTGGTAGGTAGTTTAATCTATGCTACCTTGACAAGGCCAGATTTATCATATGCAGTAGGTGTGTTATCACAATTTATGCATTTTCCAAAGAAGACTCATTGGATTGCAGCTCAAAGGGTACTCATATATATCAAAGGAACTCTAAGTGAAGGTCTGTATTATGGATTTACTTTTGATGCAAGAATCAAAGTGTTTAGTGATGCAGATTGGGCAGGTGATTCAGATGATAGAAGGTCTACTCATGGGTATCTCTGTTATATTGGAGATAAATTAGTCTCTTGGTGCTCAAAGAAGCAACATACAGTTGCTTTGTCATCTACAAAAGCTGAGTATAAAGGAATGGTAGAGGCTGCAAAGGAAGTGATATGGTTAAAGACCTTGTTGAAGAGTTTTGGAACTGATCAGAGTACTCCAATTATTTTTGGAGATAATATGAGTTCATTGTATTTGGCAGCTAATCCTGTTTTTCATGCCAGGACCAAGCATATAGAGATTCAGTACCATTTCTTGAGGGAAAAGGTACTTGATAAAGAGATTGAAGTGATGTATACTCCAACAAAAGAACAAGTTGCAGATATGTTAACAAAAAGCTTGGATGGACCTAAGCTACAGAGATTCAAAGTGATGGCAGGAGTGAAGAAGAATGGAATAATCACAATTAGTGATTGAGGGGGAGCTGTTGGAACAAACCAATCACAAATTGGTGATTACAAAGATCTTGAAGCAAGCTTATGCTCAGATTGAAGTGGAAGAAGACACTTGAGGAAGTGAAGAGATCTCAGAAGTGAAGCTTGTATACATATGTACATTATAGTGGGAAACTCTTGTAATTTGAGTATAGATAATCCTTAGGATGATAAGGAGTAATGTAATAGACGCGCGATAAGTCTAGAACCATATGTATATAAGTCAATGATGTAAAGAAATACATATGAGAGTCATTAGAAGCCAAGTGTCATTAAGGAAGATGTGTAGAGAGTCATCTTCAGAAAATAGCAACGGGTATTTTGTAGATTTCTCTCAGTCTGATCATGTGGATCAGAAATCTTTTTGTACACATCTAATCTAGAAGCCAATGAAGCTTTGTTCAAAGTTTCATGGTCTAATTCCTCTTCTGCTGTGAGTATGATCAATAGGAACATGTGTATGTAAAGACTGAAAATGATCTCTCAGAGTTGCACACTTTTTCGTGTCAATGATTTGCTTAGATCTCAATGCACAGTGTAAAACTTTTGATTAGTCAGCATTCAAAATCTAAGTTAGAAGGTAAGGAAGCTATGGCTAAAAGCATTTAGCAAAACGGGATCTGTGCTGTGAGAAATCAACCTTAGAAGTTACCTATGTCAAAGTCGCTAGTTCAGGAAGACAGTTTCTGACATACTTTTGATCTTAAGGATCAAATTAAAGTTTTAATGATTCTTTTGAAGAACTAATGGTTGATATGATTGTGCAAAGGTAGTGTGGAGATATGTGTATCATTGATTTGAAGAAATCTGAAGATGTGTGCAGATAATGAAGTTCATTTCTGAAGAAGGAATTTCTTCACTCAAAGAAGTGTTAATGAAAGTTTTGTGTAAAGTTTGATCCATAACTGATATAGAAGTGTTCTTAGATCAGTATAGATCAAACCTTTGGAGATTAAGAGGTCTCCAACAATCCATCATGAAGGAACTCAAGATTCGCATTGCAAAAAAGTTTGATAGGGATTGCACGAAGTTCCGCAGATTTCTCCAACAAGTTAAATTGTACATTCCTATGCAACCTAATGAATACCCTGATGAGGCATCCTAGGTCGGGTTTATTGGAACCTTTCTCTATGGCCAAGCATTATCATGGTTTGCTACAATCTTGGAGAAGAACATGGCAGTACTTCAGGACTATGAGGGGTTTCTTCAAGAACTCACTCCCACGTTTGGAGATGCAGACACAAGTCAAGTGGCAAAAACAAAACTTCAAAAGCTACATCAAGGTAATCGCCCTGCCTCTACCTATGCATCAGAATTTAGGTAGTTGATATTGATCTCACTTGGCATGAAGATTATTTCATAAGCCAATTTAGATGGGGTTTAAGAGATGATGTGAAGGACCTTCTGCTTACAATGCCAGAGGTTAAGACATTGAATGAATACATCACCCAAGCTATTCAATGTGGTAATCACCTTTTTGAAAGGAAAAAAGAAAAACAAGTAGAAGGAAGACTTCATCAATGGAATAGCCCACTCCTAAAGATGAGTCTATGCTTGAATCTATGCAGATATATGTAACTAGGTTCCAGCCTCTAACACTACAAGAGAAACAGAGAAGGAGAGATAACACGTTATGCCTTTATTATGGAAACTCTTGCCATATTGCAGCTAATTGTCCTGACAAGAGAACAAACTCCACAGTCACAGTCACCCTTGTACAGCAGAGAAACGAGGAAGTCCAATTGTAAAAGAGATCGTACAGTCAGACCATGATATAAGAAAGGGTATCAAATTCTAGCTACACTCATATAAACATGTCTTTCCCCTATCAAGTCGATCATGCCTAAGAAGACCCTTTCCCTTACAGCCCTAGTAGATTCAGGAGCCTCCTCATGTTTCATCTATGAAGGATTGGTTAAGAAACATAGAATCCCAATGCTTCAAAAGAACAAATGAGTAGTAGCCAAAGTAGTAGATGGACGACCTCTAGCATCTAGGGATGTTACCATGGAAACCACACCATTAAGAGTACACCTTGGTGACCATGATTCCCACATATGTTTCAATGTAATATCGAGTTCAGTAAATCCAGTTATCATTGGAATGGCATGGCTAAAGAAACATAATCTAGACATTAATTGGGAAAAGAATAAAATAACCCGTCAAGATATCCAAAAGAACTCAACATATGTCAGAGTCAAATCCTTCATCCATGCAATAAGGAAGGAACCGACATATATGATCTATGCCATACCAACTCAAGAGTCCAACAAAGATGATTCAGCGAAGCTACCCGAACAGTACCAAGGTTTTTGAAAAGAAGAATCATGATATCCTCCCAGAGCATAGACCTTATGATTGTTCCATAGTAACTTCAAAAGGGAGCACAACCACCCTTCAAACCAATCTATAGACTATCCCCATAGCAACTTACAAAATTACATAAATATATTGATGAGAATCTAGCCAACGGATTTATCAGATACTCAAAGTCTCCTGCAAGAGCCCTTTTTTATTTGTCAAAAAAATTATGGGACTCTCCGAATGTGCGTAGACTATCATGGGTTGAATAAAGTCAAAATAAAGAACAGATATCCTCTACCACTTATATTAGAGCTCTTGGAACACCTTGGAAAAGCAAAGTACTTAGAACACCTTGGAAAAGCAAATTTCTTCATAAAGATTGACCTTCAAGGAGCTTACAATCTTGTCAACATCAAAGAAGGATACGAATGAAAGACAACATTTCGAACAAGGTATGGGTATTTTGAATATGTAGTTATGCCATTTTTGGTCTCACAAATGCTCCAGTCATCTTTCAAAATATGATGAATGATATCTTTTGAGAGTGTTTAGATGATTTTGTGGTAATATATATTGATGATATCTTCATATTCTCCAAAGATCTAGAGGATCATGAATCTCATGTAAAGATAGTCCTAGAGAAACTAAGAGAAAATATTTTATATGCAAAAGGGAGAAGTTCTCTTTCCATCAAAAAAAGTGGAGTTTTTAGGGTATATTGTATCACATAAAGGAATCTTTATGGACCCTAAGAAGATCAAGAAAATCCTTGATTGGCAACCACCTTCATGTGTTTGAGATGTACAATGTTTTCTAGGGCTTTCCAACTTTTACAAGATATTCATCAAAGATTACTCCAAGATAGAGACACCTCCTACCAAGCTTATGGGAAATGCAAAATCCTCATGGATCGAAGAAGAAGAAAAAGACTTTAAGACCTTGAAATCAGCATTCACCACTACTCCAATTCTAGTTCATCTTGATTCTAGCAAGCCCTTCTTCCTAGAGACAGATGCATCAGACTTTGCCTTAGGGACCATTCTATCCCAATATGGAGATGGACACCTACATCCATTTGCATGTCATTCAAGGAATTTTTTCCCTCCATAGATTAATTATGAAATCCATGATAAATAACTTCTTGCCATAGTGGATGCATTTGATACCTAGCATCACCATCTAGAAGGAGAAGCTCATAACATTATTGTCTATACAGATCACAAGAACTTAGAGTATTGTATGACCACCCTCACCCTCAATAGAAGGAAATCTCAATGGAGTAACTTTTTATCCAAGTCCGTCTTTGTCATCACATACTGTTTAGGACACCAGCAATGTGTCAGATGCCTTGTCAAAAATAACTTTATACCTTGCACCAAAGAAAGATGAAGATTCCTTTGATCAACAAGAGAGTATATTACTCAAGCCTAAGCATCTCCAGTTAATAGCTGTCTCTTCAAGACATCATGAATATTCCACCTTGAATCATTTGATCCGTGAGACTCTACCATAAGATGAATTGTTTTGTAATGTTAAGCAGAAATCTCAATAAGAAAAAGTTCAAGAAGTAAATGAATTTGAAGAAAAGGATGGGTTACTATTCTATAAGGACCGATTGTATGTCCCTCCAAGAAAGCCCAGGATCCAAGTACTTCAACAACGTCATGAAAACCTTGCAGCATGACATTTTGGAGTGAATAAAACAATAGAACTCGTATCAAGGGATTTTTTGTGGTCTCGAATGTGGAAGAAAGTCAAAGAATATATCCGAACATGTGACACTTGCAATAGATCTAAGGTACTGCGACATAAACCTCATGGCCTCTTGCAACCTTTACCTATTTTAGAAAGGCCATGGGCTTCATTATCTATGGATTTCATCACATATATACAAAAGTAAGATAAGTATGATGTCATTCTTGTTATAGTGGATAGATTTACAAAGATGGAACACTTCATTCCAACTACCAAGCCATGGGTAGAATTTTTCTCAGATACATCTTTAGGCTTCATGGATTTCCTGATGATATTCTCAGTTATCGAGGTTTGTAGTTCATATCCAGCTTTTGGAATAGTCTTTGCAAGATCCTTGCTGCTCAAGTTAAACTATCTACAGCCAATCATCCACACACTCATGGACAAACATAATGGATGAATCAAGTCTTAGAACAATATCTCCATTGCACCATCAACTATCATCAAAATGATTGGTTTGAGCTTTTACCCTTTGGAGAGTTTCCCTATAACAATAGTGTTCATACATCTACCAAGCAGACTCCGTTCTCTACAAATTATGGACAATATCCAAGGATGGATATGCAACTCTCAAATCATGTCAAGAACCCAGGTACCAAAGATAAGGCCCAATATCTCATGGATATTCACAAAGAACTCAAGGAAGAAATCCATAGAGGTCAAGAACAATATAAGTATTATGTAGATCAGCATTGTGTTCAAAATCCATATCACATTGGGGATAAAGTGTGGTTACTCAAAATATTTTGTAAACTTCAAGGCCTTGTGCAAAGCTAGACCATCAGATATTTGGTATGTTCAGCATCTTGGCCAAGATTAATCCAGTCACTTTCAAGACCTAGTTACCAAGTATCATGAGAATACATTGATTTTTCTGTGTTTCCATGTTGGAACCATATCAGATTTCATCATTGAAGGGGGGGAGAGACCTAGACCTTCACACCTATCAAGATTGATGATCATGAAGAATTCAAGCCAAGCATGTCCTAGATTCCATAATATCCCTAGGAAAATTGAAGTATCTTGTTCATTGGAAAGTGTTGATATATTTTGGTAGTGATGTTTGTGAACACACTAGGACCGCCGGGGCACTTTTTTCCCTCTTTAGGAGGTTTTTTTCCTCGTCGCTTGTATATATGCCTATTGCCCTATGGGATACTTATCTTTGTACATTCTCTAGTAATACATTCAGTATTGTGTGTTGTGCTCCAAGATTCTTCTCCTTCCTTATGTTGTTTGCATGCTTTCGCAGACGTCTATCTCCAACAATTGGTATCATAGTAGGTCGTCGCTTCATCTAGGGCACCGTCCACACTCCTTTAGTTGCACTCTCAGAATCGCACAAATTTTGGTGAGCATACTCAGCGTGTTTTCGAGATCAAAACTACTTCACTTTGTCATGCCAAAATCACGATCTGAAATCGTTTTGACCTTCGAACGCACTATCATAGTGCTTATGTAGGCTATTTCGTCTTTTTGTGCCAAAGGTATATACCAATTTCTGTTCACCGGTATAAGCGTCTCGAAGTCTGCTATAGGTCTAGTGGAATTCCTCTGGGCAGTTCTGTTCAACTTTTTGAGATACAGTCAATTTTCTGTATCAAGGTATTTTAGTCACGGCCATGGCTAAAAGCAGTGATGTATTCCGTATGTTGGTTGTTGAGGATAAGTTGGATGGCACCAACTACCCATTATGGGCTTATATGATGTGACATGTATTGGTTGCAAAAGGACTGTGGAACATTGTTCAAGGTGTTGAAAAACGTACTATCACACCTGCAATTGTTACAAATGCAGGTACAAAAGCTGAGGCAGAAGGTGTCGAAGATGATGATATTCTGCATATTCTTGTTCGTGTTGTGGTTTCTGTTGCATCTACTACAGAGCAAATTTGTTGGGATGGTAGAGATGCCCAGGCACATGCATTGATAGCTTTGTCTATCCAACCTGCCATTATTCCTCACATTCGCTCTTGCAGAACAGCTAAGGATGCTTGGGATACACTTACCACTAAGCTAGGAATGAGGCTCGTGTTGCTTACCTCTGAAAACAGTTGGAGAGTGAGCACATGAATGAAGGTGATTCTATGGACAGTTTTCTAACAAAGATCAAAGACTTGAAGGAACAGTTGATTTCTGCTCATGAGGTTATACCAGATCGCTCACTTATGCAGATGTTCTGAATGTTCTTCCTGATTTATATCAGAGTTTTGCTTCTACTCTTTAATTAATGATGAAAGGCAATCCAAATACCTTGTCATTTGAGGATCTAGTCTCTGTTCTGTTGCAAGAAGATCAGTCCAGGTAGACCAGGTCCATTATACATGTTGCAGATCAAGCTTTCCTAGCTAGTCAGAAGGGCCAAGGAAAATGGAGCTCTTCAACTAGTAAGCAGAAATCTCCAAATGCTACACATTCGAAGAAGGAAGATAAAGATGAGAAGAAATCAGAAAAACAGAAATTTTTTTGCAAGTACTGTAAAGGGAATGATCATATCATAAAGAACTGTCCAAAACTGGCTGCTTAAGAGGCAAAGAAGAAAGAGGTTGGAATGGTTGTTACAGAGGCCTCTACACCCAAAATAGAGTCTGCTAATCTTGTGCAGGAAGAAGAATGGGCATTTACTACTGTCTGCAGTTTTGACCCATCTTCTCATGAGCAGTGCATGTCTGCAATAGACTCAGATGTTTGCCAGTATTTTGACAGTGGGGCAACCAAACATATTACCTCGCAGCGCAGTTTCTTCTCTTCACTCGAGCCTGCCCCTACAGGGAATACTATTACATGCGCCAACAATTCCTCTTATCCTGTTATGGGAGTTGGTAAGATCATTTTGACTACTGATGATGGTAGTTTTTTTACTTCGTCAGATGCTTTATTTGTGCTAGGGATCAAAAAGTACCTGTTATCAATTTTTTGCATTAGCCAAGATTGGCTTGGTTGTGAAATTTGTTGATGACAGGTGTACAGTTCATGATCTGTCAAATGGCGATGTGACTATTGCTTCTGGCATTTTATGTCGTGGGTTGTATAAGCTCATAGACTATGAAAGATCTCTGAATGATTTGGCATGTGCAGTACATGATTCTCAGGCTATATCAGATGCAAAGCTTTGGCATGCATGCTTTGGTCTTTTGAATTTAGCTATTTGCTACGCCCGCGGAAATCTGAAATGGTGTCATCTTTGCCCAAACTTGAGGCACTTGGAAAACATGTTTGTGAAGGTCGGCAAAATGCAGCGTTCCTCATTTCCAAAAGATGGTTCAGTTTGGGCTACTCAGAAATTGCACTTTGTACATAGTGATGTTTGTCGTCCTATTTAGACACCTCCTTTTGGAAATTATCTATACTTCATGACTTTCATTGATGATTTTTCTAGGCATGCATGGGTATATCCATTGAAGGCAAAGTCTGAAGTATTCATCTGCTTCAAACAGTTTTTGGTTTTGGCTGAAAATCTGTCAGCATGTAAAATGGGCACTCTCCGTTCAGATCAAGGAGGGGAATATATGTCTTCTGATTTTAATGCATTTCTGGCTGAACGTGGGATAAAACACCAGTGTATAGTGCCATATACACCTCAACATAATGAAGTTGTTGAACAAAATAACAGGTCGCTCATGGAGACGGCAAGGTGTATGGTCAAGAGTCAGGCTTTACCACATAGTTTCTGGCTTGAGGCTGTCATGTGTGCAGCATATGTACTTAACAGGTGTCCCACTAAAGCGCTGCAGTCTATCACTCCATATGAGGCTTGGCATGATCGCAAGCCATCTGTTGCTCATCTACGTGTTTTTGGTTGTTTGGCATATGCATTAGTGCCTGAACAACATCGCATAAAATTGGATGATAAAGCAGTAAAATGTATTTTTGTTGGGTACAGTTTTGAAAGTAAAGGCTATTGTCTGTATCATCCACAGACTAAACGCATTCTGGCTAGCCATGATGTTGTTTTTGTGGAAGATGCTATTCAGCCATTGCTTTCATGTACTAAGAAGACATTTGTTAGCTCCAAAGACATGTATGATACTTTGTTGCCTCTTTTTACAGGTGGATTGTCTAGTGTTGGTCCCAATGAGGCAAGTTCTCAGCCTTTGCAGGTTTCATGTGATGATGCAGATCATTCCATTTTTTATGCAAATTTACATGATGCACTAGTTGATGAGAGAGCTGATATTGAGCAAGCAAAAACTATGCCAAAATGGCTGGTGCAGACTTTGCGTGACAGCAAATTAGATGCACCTCTGTCATAGCTCGTTCAGGCTCTCATAGTGCCTCTTTTGCATCAAGTTGCTATGCTATGGCTGCATCTAGTCTCTGTGATGAGAATGAGCCTATTTCGTTTGATGAAGCACAAAATTCAGAAAATTGGATGGCTGCTATGCAATCTGAATATGATGCTATAATCAAGAATGGTACTTGGTCTTTATGTGACTTGCCTCCTGGCAAGAAGACCATTGGGTATACAAGCTCATCATGGTTGGAATGTACATCAGTTGGACATTAAAACAACATTTCTGAATGGTGACTTGCATGAAGAAGTGTATGTTTTTGAGCCCCGTGGCTTTGTGCAAAAAGTGCATGAAAACTAGGTGTGCAGGTTAAACAAGGCATTATATGGTTTAAAGCAAGCACCACGTGCTTGGTATGAGAAGATACATGCCTATTTGATTGCACATGGTTTTGAGAACAGTCCAACTGAAAGCACCTTATATGTTAAGCGTGCTAATGATGTGCTTAAAATTGGCAGTTGCAAGGAACCCGGTGTTCCATGCTCGCACTAAGCACATTGAGGTGCATTATCACTATGTCAAGGAGAGGTTCTCTGCTGGGGAGATCAGCTTCGCATATGTGCCCACACAGGAGAACATTGCATACCTTTTCACGAAGGTTCTGCCTAGGGAGAAGTTTGAAGCTTTCCGCAAAGCTTTGGGCTTACTTCCTTTTGTGGAGTGATTTCCACATATCTTGGTACTTCCTTATACATGAGTGCCAGCTCCTTGTTCATCGCATCACTCCCAGGGGCGATTTATTGATATATTTTGGTAGTGGTGTGTGAACACACTAGGACCGTCGGGGCACGTTTTGCCCTCTTTAGGAGGTTTTTTCCCCCGGCTTGTATATAGGCCTATTTCCCTAACGGGTTACTTATCTTTGTACATTCTCTAGTAATACATTCAGTATTGTGTGTTGTGCTCCAAGCTTCTTCTCCTTCCTTGTGTTGTTTGCATGCTTTCGTAGACGTCTATCTCCAACAGAAAGGTATGACATCAGTGATTGCACTTGTGAACTTGCAGAGAACCTTCAGAGGGCACCAATCAAGGTTCAAGAATTTCACAAGAACAATCCAATGAAGTCGAGACTAGAGAACATGGCCTCTCATTGTGGAACTCGTCGCTTGAGAGGGAGCTGATGTCATGGACAAAGGGAAACCATCCTAAACCTTAGATTCCATGTGACTTTTATATCTCATGATTGGTTCAATTATCCTTCCATTACGTCTAGAACGTGCCAAAATCCTAAGATGGATTGCCTTCTTGCTTAATTCTAATATCGAGAGGTCATGTTTTGAATTGATGACATCATGGATGACATCATCAATTTGTAACTTCCTTTGATGAATTGCACTATAGGGAGGAGTTTGCCACATACATACTCAGCTTTGCCAACGCCAACCTTGGTAGCTCAAGGAGTCGTGATCACCAAGTAAGTACTTTCAAGTTCTCGTTCGAGTTCTATTCTCATCCCTTGCTCTAGTCTTGTCTAGTCTTGTATCTTGGACATCCTCTCTTATCCTGTTGTAATATTGTAGTGCAAGATCCTTAACAATTATTCTGTATATCTAGTTCATCTCCTTGAAGGGAGTTCGTGTAATCTAGAGATCTTGCTTCATACCTAGATTTCTGAGTTGTGGGATCTTCTGTATCATCTCTAGTTGATTTGTTTATACCTATCAGTCCCGAGTTGTGGGACTTCTTGTATCAGTTATATATTCTTTTATTAGTTCCCTATGTTTTGCAGAAGCACATGAAAAGCATAAGGAAGAAGAAGAAGCTTGGAGCACAACACACAGCACATGATGTATTACCAAGAGAATGAACAAAGATAAGTAAACTGTTAGGGTTATAGGTGTATGTACAAGCTGTGGGGAAAAAACCTCCTAAAGAGGGAAAAAAGTGCCCCAATGATCCTAGTGTGTTCACACACATCACTACCAAAATATATCAACAAATCTCCCTTGGAAATGATGTGCTGAACAAGGAGCTCGCACTTATGTATAATGCTCGAGTCTTTGTGATGAGAATGAGCAAGTTTTGTTTGATGAATCACAAAATTAAAAAAAAATGGATGGCTGCTATGCAATCAGAATATGATGCTATCATGAAAAATGGTACTTGGACTTTATGTGGCTTGCCTCTTGGTAAGAAGGCCATTGGCACTAAGTGGGTATACAAGCTAAAGTGTAAGCTTGATAGAACAGTTGACAGATACAAGGCTAGGCTTGTTGCAAAGGGTTATTCTCATGAACGAGGCATTGATTTTGATGAGACCTTTGCTCCTACATGCCGAATGATTATTGTTCATAGTATTTGTGCACTTGCAGCTCATCATGGTTGGAATATACATCAGTTGGACATTAAAACTGCATTTATGATGGTGACTTGCATGAAGAAGTGTATGTTTTTCAGCCACGTGGCTTTGTGCAAAAAGGGAAGAAAACCAAGTGTGCAGATTGAAAAAGCCATTATATGGTTTGTAGCAAGCACCACGTGCTTAGTATGAAAAAATACATGCCTACTTGATTGCACATGGTTTTGAGAACAGTCCAAATGAGAGCACCTTGTATGTTAAGCATGCAAATGATGTGCTTATGATCATTGTTGTCTATATTGATGACATGCTACTCATTGGTCCTCGTGAGAAGCATATTGCTAATTTTAAGGCTGATTTGCATGTCTCATTTGAGATGTCTGATTTAGGGCATTTTTATCATTATTGGGGCATTCAGTTTATGCAAGTTGATGGTAGAATAGCTTTGTTTCAAACAAAATATCTTGACACATTATTGAAGCATTTTGTCCTTGAAGACTGCAAACCTATTGCCACTCCTACGGAGACAAGTTTATGATTGAGTCTTCATGATGCTACAAATATGTTTGATGTTGTTCTATTAGCATGTTGTTGGATGCTTGATTTACTTATGCATTACTCGGCCAGATATTCTGTTTGTTGTACCACAGATGAGCAAGTTTATGGATTGCCCAGGTGTCAAGCATTGGCAAGGGATTAAGCGCATCTTTCGCTACTTGAGTGGTACCCCACTACTTGAATTGTTTTATCCCAAGGAGGGATCACTACCGCCATATTTACATGCTTTTTCTGACTTTGATTGGGTTGGTTGCTATGACACTTGTGTGTCCACTTGTGTCTTTTGCTTCATGCTTAGTAGCTCATGTATATCTTGGTTGAGCAAGAAGCACCCTACTATGGCCACTTCCAGTTGTGAGGCTGAGTATAGGACAGCTTTCATAGCGATTATTCGATGTGTGTAGCTCAGATGCCTTATGGCTGATTTGGGTGTTCGTGAGTCTTTTGCCTCCACCATCTTCATTGACAGTCAAAGTGCATTGGCAGTTATGAGGAACCATGTGTTCCATGCTCGCACTAAGCACATTGAGGTGCACTATCATTACGTCAGGGAGAGGTTCTCTATCGGAGAGATCAGTTTGGCATATGTGCCCACATAGGATTACATTGCAGATGTTTTCACAAAGGCTTTGCCTAGGGAGAGGTTTGAAGCTTTCTGCAAAGCTTTGGGCTTACTTCCTTTCGTAGATTGATTCTGCATAGCTTGGCACTTCCTTATACATGAGTGCCAGCTCCTTGTTTACCGCATCACTCCCAAGGGGGGTTTGTTGATATCTTTAGGTAGTAATGTGTGCGAACACATTAGGACTTCCGAGCCACTTTTTTCCCTCTCTAGGAGGTTTTTTCCCTCAACTTGTATATACGCCTATTGCCCTAATGGGCTACTTATCTTTGTACATTCTCTTGGTAATACATTCACTATTGTGTGTTGTGCTTCAAGCTTCTTCTTCCTTGTGCTCTTTGCATGATTTCATAGACTTCAAACTCCAACAATGCCTAAACCTACTCATCTGTGGAACAGCAAACTAAATATCTGGTCAAGTAATGCATAAGTAAATCAAGCATCCAACAGCCTACTAATAGAGAACAACATCAAATACATCTCCAACATCATGAACACTCAACCATAAACATGTTTCCATAGAAGTGGCAATAGGTTTGTAGTCTTAAATGCCAAAAGATTGTTTGACACAAAGCTATTATGTCGTCAACTTGCATAAAATGAATGCCTAAAGAATGATGCAAATGCCCCAAATCTAACATCTCAAATGAGGCATGCAAATCAGCCTTAAAATCAGCAATATGCTTCTCATTAGGACCAGTGAGGAGCATGTCATTAACATAGACGACAATGATCAAAAGGACATCATTTGCACGCTTAACATAGAAGGTGCTCTCAGTTGGACTGTTCTCAAAACCATGTGCAATGAAGTAGGCATATATCTTTTCATACCTAGCAAGTGGTACTTTCTTCAAACCATATAATGCCTTTTTCAACCTACGCACTTTTTTTCATGCCCGTTCTGCACAAAACCACGGGGCTTAAAAACACACACTTCTTCATGCAAGTCACCATTCAGAAATGCATTTCTAATATCCAACTCATGTACGTTCCAACCATGATGAGCTGCAAGTGCATAGATGCTACAAACAGTAGTCATTCGGCATGTAGTAGCAAAGGTCTCATCAAAATCAATGCCTCTTGCTTGAGCCTAGCCTTATACTTATCAACCGTTCCATCTCGCTTATGCTTCAGCTTGTATACCCACTTAGTACCAATGGCCTTATTGCCAAGAGGCAAGTCACATAAAGACCATGTACATCACACGAAACAAGCTCATTCTCATCACAAAGACTAGAGGTAACCATGGCATAGGAATATGATGCAAAAAAAGCACTATGAGAGCGTGGACGAGTACGATATGACAAAGGTGCATCTAATTTGCTATTTCACAAAATTTGCACCAACCATTTAGGCATAGTTTTTGCCTCTCTATATCTGACCTCTCATCAAGTGCATCATGTAAATTTGCATCAAAAATGGAATGATATGCATCATCCTATGGAACATGCAAACGCAGAGAAATTGCCCCATTCCCATTTGGACCACCACTGTCCACCTATAAAAAGAAGAAGCAAAGTGTCATACACATCTTTGGAGCTAACTGATGTCTCCTTAGTACATGAAAGTAATGGTTGAATTGCATCTTCCACAAAAACATCACGGTTTATTCTATGAATGATACAAACAATAGTGTTTGCTTTCAAAACTGTACTCAACAAAAATACATTTCATTCTTTATCATCCAATTTTGCGTGTTGTTCAGGCACTAATGCATTTGCTAGACAACCAAAGACACGCAGATAAGCAACAGATGGCTTGCGACCATGCCAAGCCTCATATAGAGTGATAGAGTGCAATGCTTTAGTGGAACACCTTTTACGTACATATCTTGTATACATGACAATCTCAAGCAAAAAACTATGTGGTAAAGCTTGACTCTTGACCATACACCTCGCAATCTCCATGAGTGACATATTCTTCCTTTCAGTAACTCCATTTCATTGAGATGTACAAGACACTATACACTGATGTTTTATCCCACGTTCAATCAAAAATGCATTAAAATCAAAAGACGTATATCCCCCCCCCCCCCCCAAAAAAATCAAAATGGAGGGTGCCCATTTTACATGTTGACAAATTTTCAGCCAAAACTAAAAACTGTTTGAAGCACATAAACACTTCACACTTTGCTTTCAATGAATATACTCATACATGTCTAGAAAATCATCAATGAAAGTCAAAAAGTAAAGGTAGTTCCCAAAAGAAGGTGTTTGCATAGCACCACAAACATGAACAAGCTACAATTTCTGAGTAGGCTTGTACTAAACCACCTTTTGAGGAATGCTGCATTTTGCCCAAAATACAACCTTCACAGACATGTTTACTAGGTGCCTCAAGTTTTGGAAGAGAGGACACCATTTCACATTTCTAAGTCTAGTGGAACATATCCATTATATGCTTTTTCTCTAAAAAATCCAGTTTCTCTGAAAGCAATCTACATCTATTATTCCAGTTAAAATAAATTACACACCATTATCATGATCATCAGATATTCATCAACTAAACATCACTATTCCTGCTAAAATAAATTACACACCATTATCATGATCATCATCGGTTATTCATCAACGAAATATTAGAGTCAGTTGTGAAGGAACCTCTTGTAGTTCTCTAAAAACTCCAGAAAAATGTTATGTTCACATCATGTAGGAACTCTTCGAGTGACTTAAGCTAGCCCAAGTGTGAGGAATTGTGCAAGACCACAATATGCATCTAAGAGTGTGAAGGAGCCTCTTATAGTTCTCCAAAAACTCCAGAAAAATGTTATGTTCCCATCATGTAGGAACTCTTCGAGTGACTTACGCTAGCCCAAGTGTGAAGAATTGTGCAAGACCACAATATGCATCTAAAAGTGATACATCTACTTAAATTCAGATACAACATGCCTTATACATTCAACTGAATAAAACTTTCAATATACATCTTACTATTGCAGATTGGACACCAAGCAGGGGAGGACTTCACAAGAGCGATTTACTACTAGCTACTTGCAAGAGAATCAGGAGTGTATATTTAGCAATAGTACCACAATGCTGCAATAAAAGATCTCTGATGCATTTCTTGATTTTGTCTAGCAAACTTTTTCTTGCCATTTAAAAATGAACAAATCTACTGCATGAACTCCTGCCCTGCTATCTAGTTGTTCACTGCTGACTGCATCCAACAAACTTTTTCTTGCCATTTAAAAACGAGCAAATCTACTGCATGAACTCCTGCCCTACTATCTAGTTGTTCACTGCTAACTGCATCCAGTAAATGCCTTTTCTCCTCTCGTTCGAATCAATCTTAACGAGTGAAGTATAGCAGCAGTCCATCTGGGTTCACCCAACCACAACTCCAGTCTCCAAGCAGCCATGACACCAATGTATGTGCTCTCATATTCACTGCTTAAGAGCATCGAGGGGGCATGGTGTACTGGTAACACTCTTGAGCACCTGGCTGAAGGTCCAGGTTTCAAGTTCAATCAGGATTCCCAACAGGAAACCCTGATAAAGGGAAATCCCTAGGGTGAATTTGAATTTGTTCTTCCAAAATTTCCAGCCCAAAAGGAGAGTAGATAGTAAGTTTGAACTTCCAAAGGAGTGGCCATAAAAAACTTTAAACCTACATCAGCAATAGTGCACTGGAAAAAAAGCATTGGGCAATCACTACCTAGTTAATGAATTATTGAACGAAGTGACACTCATCAGAGCTTTGCAAGAAAGTACAATGTGCAATCTGTGACATGAAACTAATTCTCACAGCTCACGAACAATGTTAAGAATAAGAAACACAAAATTCAAATGAAACATCTTACTCAGAGAAATTTCTGAGGGACAACGGGACATTATATCAATTCACTTTTGAAAAGCTTCTCAGAGTCCATAATCCTCAATCTCCTACTCATGGTAGTCAGAACACAACTATAAAAGATACACAAACAGCAATACCCTATTTTTTTAGTACATGAGGCTCCAACGCAGCAGAACCAGACATTTGAAACCACTTAAAAATGCTTGCTGAGAAATGTTCCCAAAGTTAAGCATCATAGCCTACTAATGGGACTACTTCCAGTATTAAACTCAATAATGAGGGACAAAAAGGATCAAGCACTGATCTTCTCACTATATGATTGCACAAGAACATTCAACATCTCCCTTATAAAAAGTGATATCATGCATAATGCTAGATTACATCATCAGAAAGATAATTTGAGCAAGTATCACACACTAGTGGAACATGTCTAATGCACCAAAACCTTCACACTGATTGAAAATACTATCAGGTGATATCTTGCCAAACAGAATTAACCTACAGCCATGGACCGGAAGTAGTTGATGGACCCAAATTAGACATGCATCACAGGCCTCATTCCATTCAAATGTACCATATGGAGAAATGAAACCAAGTGCAGATCAAGACTCAAGAAAACAGACAGCAGGTTTGAATGAGCAGTAATTCATCAAGCTACTGCAGGATCGAGTTGATTCGATAATATCAATAAGTTCTACCTTATACAATATGAGCAGTAGACAACCTCAAGCATAATAAAACACCAGTGCAATACACTATCACTTCATTCCATAGACCAAGGTTCTTCCAAGAGAGAAAAAAGAGTAACTGAGACCATACCTTAATATGAATCGTAATAAGCAAAATTTTGATCATTACAGTTGATATAAACATCAACTACTTAAAGCACTTGCCAATAGATTTTGATTCAAGGTTTTATTATTAGCACAAAATGCTACTATAGATAAATGTTAGCTCATTAAAGGGCATCACATAACTTTAAAATGTTTTGAGGAATTCAGATCAAACCACAGTCAACACTGAGAGTCGAGACCATTAAACCATCAGAAGAGCTCGTACAAACAAAACCTAGGAAATGAGCAATTAACCAATTCACGATTGTGTACTTTTTAAGCCAACTATATATAATAGAAATACAATCATGCACTGAACAATCCACTTATTGGAGCATAAACAAGGTACAAATCATCCACAAAACCTAAATAGACAAGATACAAAGAGCTTCACATCGTCATGAACCTTTCAAATGCGAATCACATGATAGAAGAAAGATGTGAATTTCAGCCATAAAATTACTGTATTGTAAACACTCCGCAAGAATAGAAACCTCATCTTCATCAAAATTTTTGATAGCACAATACAAAAATCATCACCCAAAATCGGGTAGAATTGGTAAGCTTTAATTTGAACAAAAATTTGAACAGTTAGAAGACCTCGTATGCATATGGAATACTATAGGTCAGTACTAGGCTGCAGGAACAGCAACACGACCTGCTACTTGATCCAAATCCCTTTGGCCATTAGAAGTAATTTTTCTCCCTCTGCACCAATTCCACACAACTAATAGATTAGTAATGAACTGTCATCACGTAACAAAATAAGGACCACACCTCATAAAGCGCTAGGTTTGTCCACATACCCTGAGGGGTCTTTCTCAACAATATCAATTTTCTCAAGCTGCTTAAGAATATCCCGAGCAATTGAGCCACTACTCTTTCCAAAATGAGAAGGTCGACTTCCATTACTCTTTCGCCCACCATAAATCTTTCGAAAGGCACCTACTCCAATGCCTCCTCGAAGATAGATCTTCCTGGCCATAGAGGCTGTTAAGAAAATGTCAATTAAGTTAACTCGCAATTTCGTGCTATTGTTAATGTTTCCAGCTTCTGGAAATATGTCGATATAACTAAAGTCTCCATAATGCTAGACAGCACCGTAGCAGTGAGAACGGTTAGAAAGCAATATAGCATTAGAACAATTGGAAAGCACCGTAGCATTGAGAACATACCTGCTCTAACATAATACCAATCAGGATCGTATGGAGCAAGCTCTTTAAACGTCGCGGTTTTGACTATGTCAGACCATGCTGGAACCTCAATCTGATAATTTGAGAATATGAGTAAATACACAAGTCCAAAATCATACGCTCAAAATACTAACGGTACGTATACATTGAACCTGTGTTCAGAAGAAGCTAAACGAGAGTTTTCAACAATTCAATGTGATAATATCAAAAGGGTGGCGCTACAGTTGCATCATTCTGGATGCCACTCACGAACTAGTAAAAGTTACACCCGGAAGTTCGAGAGAAAATAAAAAATTGCGTAATGGCATTACTCTCGATGCATATGATTTCAAAATTCATCTCACAAAATTAGAACCCCCCTCATAATTACAAACAATGCCCCCCCTCATGATTACAAACAATGCGGAATCAATCCAACGCTCCCTCTCAGTGCACGTCCTCACTTACCTTGCCAGAGCGCTTGAGGTGTGCAGCATACGCTCTTACGAACTCGTGAGGAGAAACATCTTTCACTGTTTTCGCAGTCGCCATATTCGGCTTCCCAGAATCACTTCTTGTCGCCCGCTTCAAAAAAGAAGATCCGTGAGGCGTACCAGGCCTCTTAATTGCAAACCCTAAGCGAAAGTTGGTCTAGATCGTATGTAAGCCCAGAGGTCAAGAATCCCGACCTCTATGCAATTGTATTTCAAGTTTACATTATCGCATTTTTCCATGTGAGAGGCATAGTTATATGAAGAATGAATAGATAGCCCAAAGGTGGATTGGAGGTGTCACATTGACCAACTTTATTGTAAATACTGTGAAAATGGTCCCTTCGCGGGAACAGGATTTAGGTAACCTCAACGAAGTGGGGCATATTAGCACTAGTCCATTTGGTTATCACAAGTCCGGCCATATATATATATATATATATATATATATATATATATATATATATATATATATATATATATATGAGAGAGAGAATAGAAAATGGCGACACTTCTCATAATCAGAATGGACTAGCTAGTGCTAACATGCATCACTTCGTTGAGGTCACCCAAATCTTAATATATATATATATATATATATATATATATATATATATATATATATATATATATATATATATATATATATATATATATATATGAGAGAGAATAGAAAATGGCGACACTTCTCATAATCAAAATGGACTAGCTAGTGCTAACATGCATCACTTCGTTGAGGTCACCCAAATCTTAATCCTGTGAAGGGACCATTTTCAGAGTATTCACAATAAAATCATTTGGTGGATTCTTTAACTGATATAGGAGCAGCTCTGAGTAGTGCATGTCCTTTTATAATTGAAAAATTAAAGATGCCACTCACTCCAGCTAAATTCTACATGATAGGGATTCGAGGTAATATCATTGAATGCCTACGAGAAGTAACCCTATCATTACACTTAAGAAACAACACCATGCAACAAAGACTCTTGGTCTGTAAAGACTTCGATCTACTAGAAAAACTAGCCCTAGGACAAGATTGGATTTATAAACATGAGGTTACAATACATTTGGCCCAAGGATATATTTCAGCCAAGCTAGGGCATAGAGAAGTCATTAATCTCCTAGACGAGAAACTGCTAAAAGCAATGGACTTGAAAAACCCTAATGTATCAAATCTACTTATGCATTACTTAGAATCCAAACCCAACTCTTCGCTAAGGATTCTATTCTTTAGCCTACCTTAAGTGTCAATGAAGCTTCTTTAGCCTACCCACCTTCTCAAGAGATCATATCAGAGAGCCTTACTGAGGTCAGTCATTCTAGAGAAAAAACATGAAAAAATGTCAACAAACCCAACACAAGGAAGAAATAGACAAAGAGCAAACAAGAAGGTCAAATAGATATGGATTCATAAGGACCGATTACACGAGTATAAATGCCAGCAACACCATGCATAACTAATTGACCATATACCAAGAAAATCAATTAAGGAAGCCAGAGTTTTTGGTGACTTCTAGGTCTCTTGGTATGGCTGCCTTTTCTTGATCAGCATCCTCATACAACATATCGTATGTTGCTTCATCATGTACCTCATCTTCTTCAAAAACCTCTTCATCTCGGACAATGATCTCTTCCTCCTCGACTACTGAACACACCTCGGAGTCCACTACAAATGGAATTTTTCTTCTATGTCTATGTCCTAACAAATTTGTGTGCTACATGGAGAGACTTGTAAAACAAATAGCCACTCTGATTCTTTCGAATCTAGCATAAAGACAACTTGCTCATAGTGTTTGGGAAGTATAAATATATCTCTTTCATCTCTCCATAACTTTGTGGAGTCTACTTGAAGCAAACCACTATTATCCCACCTCACTGTTGTGTTTTTTCTAGAGGTGACTACGTTGAACCATTTCCAATCAACAGTAGCACAAAAGGAGTCCCTGAGAAAGAGGTTGTGACAAATATGCAATTACGGATCCGATAGCCATTCAATGAAATCGTGCATACTAGCAAAGGCAAAAATGTGTTGCCCGAAGAACCTCCAATCATACCTAGAACATGGCTTGATGTGGATATTGCACGACTTAAACCAGTGGTCATCCATATGATTCAGAGTGCTATGGACACCCAACAACAGTTGGTGGAAGCTGATAAGGAATACGAGGAAGCTCATAGAGAGAAAAAAACAATTTAAATCACTAAGAGAGAATGTATCAGATTAGGTGTGGAAGTCCCAACAAGAGCTTGAGAAGGTAAAAGCAAAATTGGCATTGGCAACTGAAACAATAGGCATATTGAACATAGAGAATGCTACTTTGAAGACTCAAGCCAATGATATGGAGCAAGAATAGGCATATTGAACATAGAGAATGCTACTTTGAAGACTCAAGTCAATGATATGGAGCAAGACTATGAGAGACTGCATAAAGAGAACATAGAGCTCCAAAAGAAATATGATCAATGTGAAGCAGAAAAAGCATGTCTCGCGAAAAGAAGCAAGATTTCGGAGACATAGATAAAAGGGTACATGGAAGATGTTGACTCATTAAGGAGCCAAAATAAGGAATTAATGACCTCGCTATTATTAAATCAATTGATTGAGGCATCATCAACACCGAATGATGAGATTCAAAGTCTCAAAACTCAATTGGATACATATGCAGATCACTTGAAGACATAATAAATATTGTGTGCACAAGGGGAGTCAAATATGTCCACGATACGACAAAGCTAAGAGGAAAATGGAAAGAAGCAGTCGACAAATACACATAAAAATGCAAGCAAGATGTAGATCAACTTCAAGAGATATGTGAAAGCGAGATTAGAGTCGAAGAAGAGCTCAAGGAAGCCTAGTGGAAGAGTTAAGACAAAGATCAAATCATTGCAAAATTACAAGCTCAACTAATGAAGATTATGAGTGATAAAGCTATTGAGAAGATGAATGCTAGAGTTTGAGGTATGCGAAAGCACGCAAAAAGCACAAGAAAGAAGAACAAGATTGGGGCACAACACACAATACTGAATGTATTACCAAGTGAATGTACAAAGATAAGTAACTTGTTAGGGTTATAGGCGAATACAAGTCGGGGGAAAAAAAGCTCCTAAAGAGGGAAAAAAATGCCTTGATGGTCCTAGTGTGTTCACACACATCACCATCAAAATATATCAACAAGTCCCCCCTGGGAGTGATGCAGTGAACAAGGAGATTGCACTCGTGTATAAGGAACTGCCAAGCTATGTGGTATCAATCCACAAAAGGAAGTAAGCCCAAAGCTTTGCGGAAAGCTTCAAACTTCTCCCTAGGCAAAGCCTTTGTGAAAAGGTTTGCAACGTTCTCCTATGTGGGCACATATGCCAAACTGATCTCTCCAATAGAGAACCTCTCCCTCACATAATGATAGTGCACCTCAATGTGCTTAGTGCGAGCATGGAATACAAAGCTCCTCGCAACTGCCAATGCACTCTGATTTTCAGTAAAAGTTGGTGGTGGAAGAAGATTAACCAACACCCAAATCAGCCATAAGGCATCTGAGCCACACACACTCAACAATTGCTATGAAAAATGCCCTATACTCAGCCTCACAACTAGAAGTGGCCATAGTAGGCTGCTTCTTGCTCAACCAAGCTATGCATGAGCTAACAAGCATGAAGCAAAAAACCACTAGTGGACACACAAGTGTCATAACAACTAGCCCAGTTAGAGTCAAAAAAAGCATGTAAATCTAGTTGCAGTGATCCCCCCTTCAGATAAAACAATCCAAGTAGTCGGGTACCACTCAAGTAGCAAAAGATGCGCCTAACTGCCTACCAATGCCTAACACCTGGTCAATGCATAAACCTACTCATCTGTGATACAGCAAACTGAATATCTAGCAGAGTAATGCATAAGTAAATCAAGCATCCAATAGCCTATTGAAAGAGAACAACATCAAATGCATCTCTAGTATCATGAAGACTCAACCACAAACCTATTTCCATAGGAGTGGCAATAGGTTTGCAATCTTCAAGACCAATAATGTGTCAATATATTTTGTTTGACAAAAATCTATTCTGCCATCAACTTGCATTAACTGAATGTCCAAATAATGATGCAAATGCCCCAAATCTGACATCTTCAATGAGGCATGCAAATCAGCAATATGCTTCTCATTAGGATTGGTGAGCAGCATATCATTGACATAGACAACAATGATTAGAATCACATCAATTTCATGATTAATGTATAAGGTGCTCTCAGTTGGATTGTTCTCAAAACCATGTGCAATCAAGTAGGCATGTATCTTTCATACCAAGCACGTGATGCTTGGTTCAAACCATATAATGACGTTTTCAACCTTCACACTTTGTTTTCATGCCTTTTCTACATAAAACCATGGGGCTAAAACACATACACTTCTTCATGCAAGTCACCATTCAGAAATGTAGTTTTAATGTCCAACTGATGTACATTCAACCATGATGAACTGCAAGTGCACAGATGCTACGAATAGTATTGATTCGGCATGTACGAGCAAAGGTCTCATCAAAATCAATGCCTCTTTCTTGAGCATACCCTTTTGCAACAATCCAAGCCTTATACCTATCAACTAATCCATCATGATTATGCTTCAGCTTGTATACCCACTTAATGTCAATGGCCTTCTTGCTAGGAGGCAAGTCACATAAAGACCAGGTATCATTTTTCATAATAGCATCATATTTTGATTGCATATCAACCATCCAATTTTCTGAATTTTGTGCTTCATCAAATCAAACAGGCTCATTCTCATCACAAAAACTTGAGGTAGCCATAGCATAGCAATCTGATGCAAAACAAGAACTATGAGAGCCTCAACGAGTATGATATGACAGAGGAGCATCTATTTTGCTATCTTGCAAAGTCTGCACCTGCCATTTAGGCATAGTGTTTGCCTCCTCTATATGAGTTCTCTCATCAACAAGTGCATCATGTAAAACTGCATGAGAAATGAAATGATCTACATCACCACATGAAACCTGTAAAGGCTAAGAAATTGCCTCATTTGGACTAGCACTAGACTGTCCACCTGTAAAAAGAGGAAGCAAAGTGTCATACACATATTTGGAGCCAACTGATGTCTTCTTAGTACATGAAAGTAATGGTTGGATTGTATCTTCCACAAAAACAACATCATGGATAATCAAAATGTGTTTACTTTGTGGATGATATAGTCGATAGCCTCTGCTTTTAGAACTGTACCCAACAAAAATACATTTCACTGCTGTATCATCCAATTCGGTGTGTTGTTGTTCTGGCACTAATGCATATGCTAGATGTTGGGAATTGAACTCACAACCTCCCAGTTAGGAACGCAATGGGCGTTCTTGCCCCAAAAGCCATGGTTGAGGATTACTTCCTAATCCTCTCTCTTAGGGCGTGGTTCAACCATCTCCTACTAGGATTATGTGATATTCCTTTCCCCTTAGATTGAGCATTGCCATCAATGCTCACTTGTGGACCCTTGTGAATCTCTTTGACCCACTTTCCATGCATGAATGCTTCCACCAATCTCAAACTCCAGCACATGGGCCAAATTTGGACCTATCCCACCGTCTGTGCGTGCCCAAATGCCCATGTGCCTTCATCCAAGACCAATTTCACACTCACCACAGATAATTGCTTTTTCCAAGTGCCCACGAATGAGGCACGAACCTTCGTCTCGCCCAATTTCTCAACTACGCATTGGGAATTGAACTCACAACCTCCCTGTTAGGAATGCGATGGGCTAACCACTTTCCCCAAAAGCCATGGTTGAGGATTACTTCCTAATCCTCTCTCTTAGGGCGTGGTTCAACCATCTCCTACTAGGATTATGTGATACTAGACAACCAAAGACACGTAGATGAGCAACAGATGGCTTACAACCATGCCAAGCCTCATATGGAGTGATAGACTACAATGCTTTAGTGAGACACCTGTTAAGTACATATGTCGCACACATAACAACCTCAATCAAGAAATTGTGTGGTAAATCTTAACTCTTGACCATACGCCTTGCCATCTCCATGAGTGACATGTTCTTCCTTTTAGCAACTCCATTTTGTTGAGGTGTATATGGCACTGTACACTGATGTTTTATCCCACGTTCAGCCAAAAATGCATTAAAATCAAAAGACATATATCCCCCCCCTATCAAAATGGAGGGTGCCCATTTTACAAGTTGATAGATTTTCAACCAAAACCAAGAACTGTTTGAAGCACATAAACACTTTAGACTTTGCTTTCAATGTGCATGCCTGGAAAAATCATCAATGAAAGTCACAAAGTAAAGGTAGTTCTCAAAAGAAGGTGCTTGCATAGAACCACAAACATCACTGTGGACAAGCTACAATCTCTTAGTAGCTCGTACTGAACCATCTTTTGGGAATGAGGAACGCTGCATTTTGCCCAAAATACAACCTTCACTGACATGTTTACCAGGTGCCTCAAATTTGGGTATAAAGGACGTCATTTCAAATTTTTTAGGCATAGCAAACTAGCAAAATTTAGATGACCAAAGCATGCATGCCAAAGCTTTGCATCTAATATAGCCTGAGAATCTTGTACACATGCTAAATCATTCACATATTTTGCATAATCTAGGATCTTATATAGCCCATGACATAAAATGCCAAAAGCAATAATGAAGTCCCCATTTGACACATCATGAACTGTACATATGTCATCAACAAAGTTCATAACCAAGCTGATCTTGGCTAATGTTGAAACTCACAACAGATTTTTCTTGATCCTTGGCACAAATAAAGCATCCGACAATGAAAAGAACTACCATCAATAGTAGTCAGAATGATCTTACCAAATACCATGCCAGGATAAGAGCAGTTGTTGGCGCATGTGACAGTCTTCCCTATAGGGGTAGGCTCGAGTGAAGTGCAAAAACTATGCAGCAAGGTTATGTTTGGTTGCCCCACTATCAAAGTACAAAACATCTGAGTCTATTGCATACATATATTGTTCATGAGAAAATAGATCATAACTGCAAATAGTAGTAAATGCCCATTCTTCATTCTGCATTGTAAACTCTAATTTGGCTGTATGATCATGTCCTTTACAGTATTTGCAAAACAATTTCTACTTTTTTGTTTTCTTCTCTTTTTTGTCATCCTTCTTTGATTGTGCATAATTAGAAATTTTTTTCTTATTAGTAGATGAGCTCAATTTACCTTTGCCCTTCTGACTAGGCAGGGAAGCTTGATCTATAACATGCATAATGGACCTCTTCTTCCCAGACTCATCAATAGAATAGAGACTAACTCCTCAAATGTTAAGGCAATTGGATTGTCTTTCATCATCAATCGAAGAGTAGAAGCAAAAACTCTTATATGAATTTGGAAGACCATTCTGAATAGTATGCATAAGTGAACTGTCTCATAAGATTTCATGAGCAGAAATCAATTGTTGCTTCAAATCTTTGATCTTTGTAAGAAAAAATTCCATGTAATCTCCTTCATTCATGTGCTCACTCTCTAAGTATTTTCGAAGGTAGGCAACACGAGCCTCATTCCTCTCTTAGTATAAAGTGATACATGTATCCCAAGCATCCTTTGCTATTTTGCCGGAGCAAATGTGAGGAATAATGGCATGTTTGACAAAAAATGCTATCAATGCATGTGTCTGAGCATCTCTTCCATCCTAACTAAGTTGCTCTATAGTAGGTGCAACAGGAACCATGGCATGAATAGGAACTGCGGCATGAACAGGAACCTGAAGAATATCTTCATCTTCAATGCCATCACATCACCTTCAGTAATTCTATTTGCATGTTTTTCAACACCTTGCACAATATTACATAGTCCTTTTGCAATCAATACATGACACATCATATAAGCCCATAATGGGTAATTGGTACCATCCAAATTATCCTTAAAAGAACAGCATATAGAATACATCATTACTTTCAGCCATGGCCATTGACTAAAATACCATGATGCAAAAAAACAAATTTATGTCAAAAAGTTGAGCAGAACTATCGTGTCGAGCTCTGCTAGATTTGTAGCAGACTTCAAGATGCTTGTACTTACGAACCAAAACATGTATTTGTACAAAAAGGACTAAATTGCTTGCACAAACATTATGATAGTGCATTCAAAGGCCGAAGTGAGCTTAGATCACGATTTCGATACCGCAAGAAGAAGTCGTTTTGAACTCCTAACCACCCTAACTATGTTGACCAATTTTCATGCGATTTTGAGATTGTGACCGGAGGATTATTGACGATGCCCTAGATGAAGTGGCGACCTACTTTGATACGAATTGTTGGAGTTTGAGATTTGTGAAAGTGTGCAAACAACACAAGGAAGAAGAAGAAGCTTGGACCACAACACACAATACTGAATGTATTACCAAGTGAATGTACAAAGATAAGTAACCTGTTAGGGTTATAGGAATATATACAAGCCGCGAAAAAAACCTCATAAAGAGGGAAAAAAGTGCCCCGATAGTCCTAGTGTGTTCACACACATCACTACCAAAATATATCAACAATGAACATGGGGACACCATTAGTGCAAGGAACAACTCTGGTTACTAAGGAGATGCAGAGCTAGACCAGAGGGAATGAGCACTACTGGTGTCTCGTATGACCCAAAACTTTGAAGATGCAGTTGTATGTGTAATGAAAGATGCCAAAATAAAGATCAAAGATTTGGATCAAATAATAAAACCTTTTATAGTACCATATGGCATTATGAAAGAGCAAACACGCAGATATATCAAGAAATCTTCTCGATAGGATTCATACCAAGATCTTAATTTTGAAGCTACCACCTTTGATTATACTCAAGAGGAATTTGATGCGGCCAATCCTATCGTGAAAAAAAGATTTTTAGAGTAGAATCCAACTTTGCAAGTGCATTGGCAAGAGGCACCATATCTATTACAGGTAAACCCTTCTTTTTGCACAATGCTAAGATGCCACCCGTGCAGAACATCAATATTAATAAGCAATGGCTCAATTTTCTTTTGTTATCGAGCCCACCACATAACTACTTGGCCATAGAAGATTATATGGTATGAACTATTAAATTTTGGCTATCTAAACATGATCATGTCCCGAGTCTAGCAATCGATCTCACAAATAAAATCCTCAGCATGATATTAATAGTATTGAAAGTTTCAACCATGTAGAGTATATATCTTTGAACTTCATCGGCACTAACAAAGGCACTGCTACCTTAATTTTTTTATCTTTGAGTCACACCAAGCATGCTTACTATCACGGCATACCACTCTCACGTAGTGTTTTTGTCGAGCCCATATTTACAAACATTCAAAGAAGCATATTTTATAGGGTTTTTTGAAATTACTATGAAATCTTTTTAAAAATTTCATCAAATTTAAATGCTAGACATGGCTTACAAGCTTAGTTTTTTTCAACCATCATGAAGCATCGAATGATGATGTGAAGTTAGAGTAGTGGAAGAAGTTTATGATAAAAGAAGCCAATTTCATTAACGCCACTAAACAAAAGGTATACCAAACCTACATGCCTTGCAAGCAAAACCCTATCGGGGATGACAGAGTTCAGGAGGAGGGACATGTGGAGGGAGAAACAAATAAAAAGAGAAGAAGAAGGAAGTTAAAAAAGAAGATAATTCATTAAAAAACTACTTTGCCTAGAGCTCTACAGGGGCATGAATCACACTAAAATGGAACACAAGGAAAGAAAAGACATAGGCTAAAAGAATGCATAAGGTCCCAAAAGGTGTAAACAAAGAATTACAAACAAGACCTTTGAAGCACCACCCTGAAGACTAAAGGTTAGAAAGAAGTAAAGGGTGAAAAATAGACTTGCCTCACAATGAGAGATGCCATTATTTCCGCTAGATGCATGTGTGGCAACACAACAATAATACAATAACCCCATTGTATGAATGCAAGGAATATCAAGGGCAAAACAAAAGCATTGGATTGAGGCTCGAACAAGATAGCAAATAGCCTCTAAGTTTTGAAGGTTTACCCCCCACTAGTAGCATGCAGTTAAAAGAAATATGCACAGGGAAATTACAACATCAAGTGGGAGAAGAAGAAGTGGGCAAGACATGAGACAATTGGTCCAGCTCCAACCACCAGTTGTGCATCAGGAAGACCCTCTAGCTATGTATTGGGGGAACCCACAAAAGCCTGTCAAGGGACAATAGAGACTAAGAGGGGAGAGTGGTGTAGAGGCTGAAGAAGGGAAAGTGAAAGAAAGAAGAGAAGAAAAAGAAGACCCCAAAATTTTCAATAAATGGCTCATTTTCTTTTTCCAAAATCCATTGTAAAACCCTGAAAAGCATTGTAAATGCTCTAGAGGAGTCCTCTAGATGCATGATCCATGAAGAATGCAACATTACCATTGTATAATAGTAGGAACTTAGTGGTTTGCAGAGAAAGTGCCAGTCTCTCATGTGAACGGACCAAAATTAGGGCACATGTATATAAGTCACTTGTGACTCTTTTGTAAGGACTTTTTGCCATTGTGAAGAGATAACTTGCAAAATTTCGAATTTCTTTCTTCTTGACTATGTATTTTCTTCTTCATGAGCTTGTGTGTGCTTGCCTTCCCCATCTCTTTTTGCTATTGTGGTTTGTGTGTGTGTGTGAAGTTTTGGAAGTGTAGAAGTGAGAGTAGGTGTTTCTTGCCACTTTGTTCTTTGGTCATAGCATGAAAGATAGAGGTCGGATCGAGTGCAAAATACCATCATTGGATGCATCTCATCAAGATCTTCAAAATATTCCACTATTCATTATATTCAGGTATTGGAGCTAAGAGACATTGCTTGATTTGTATATGCTATTGCACCAAGTATTCTGATACACATGACTATGTAAGAGGCATCATGTGAGGTAGATTCTCCTAATTTGCATGCATTACTTGTCCCATTCCTACATTAGCTATCACGTGTGCACATGTCTCCATACACTTGATTGGTTTAAACTCACGGATTGATAATTAAATGAGTGTATCAATGACACCACTATATGCACTTGCTTGATGATAGAGATTTATTCTCATTCATCACGGCTCCCTAAGACATTGTGAGCTTAGGTACACAGTGATCAATAAAGAATTTGAAAATGTTTCCAAAGAGATAATGGTGAAACTTATTTATTGCATCAAAATCCTAATTCCTTCTCACTCAGTGGTCGTGTAGTTCCATTCATCATTGTTCAATTTCCTACTGGCATAAGAAATCAGAAATTCCATGTTTCCATCATCAGCTAATTGGGCTAAAACACAACCAATGGCATTAGCTTGATGCATCAATATGCATAGATAATGGTTTAGTCAAATGTAGATCTTTCAAGATTTGCCAGCTAAAGTTAGACGAATTTTTAGCCCATGGAATGCTTTTTCACAGTCATTAGTCCATTCAAACCTCTTCATTAGTCAAAGAGTGGTTTGGCTATGACCGCATACATATGAATGAACTTCCAATAGTAGTCGCAATGGCCCATAAAGACCTGAAGTTCCTTCATATTTTTGGGCCTTTCTAGACCTTCTAGGACTTTGGTTTTGTCTTCATCTATCAAGATTCCATAATTGGAGACAATGTGTCCCCAAATTTTACCTTCATACACCATGAAGCGTTTCTCTCAATTTAGACACACATGATACTATCAACACTTTGCAAATATCCAATTTAAGCCAGAAATATGCATATTGTGTTGCTTTGCATATGTACAAAGCTCATCTAAGTACACTTCCAAGAACTTTTGGATAAATTCCTTGAACAAGTGACACATCAAGCATTGGAAGGTAGCTTGGGCATTGGTCAAGCGAAATGGCATAACACAAAATGCAAAGATACCCCATTTGGTAGCAAAGGTAGTTTTATGTTGATCCTCAGGAGGAATTGCTACCTAATCATAGTATGAAAAACCATCCAAGATGATGTACACTTCATTGTCTGCCACCCGTTTGAGCAGATGATCTATGATAGGTAAATGATACTTATCACATATCGTTGTTGCATTGACCTTCGTCAGATTACACATACTCTTAACTTTTTATTTTTGTTTGAGACTAGCACAATGGGTGACACCCATTTCATATTTTTTATCTCATAAATGAATCCTACTCCCATATATTTATCAATATCTTCTTTGATTTTTGTAGAGTAAGCATCATTATATGTATAAGTTCTTTATTTTGTGGGATTCACATCACTATTCATTGGTATCCTATGTGTGCAAATTTTTGGATCTACCCTTCAAATATTTATAACTCCAGGTAAAGACATCTCGATATTCATGTATCAGACTTTCCAAGTCTCTCTCTTCTTCAACTAAGACATTGTTTCCTATGTAGGTGCAAAGTTCTTCACCATTTTCTACTGCCACTATGCGTGAGGTGGGTTCTTGATTAGGCCTCTTTACCACTATTTTTCTATGTCCACTTCATAATTCTTGACATTTCTAGGCACCTCGAATCTAAGATTGCCTAGTTTGTGCTTCTAACCTTGTATCTATGATGGATTTTTTGTTCCTTTTCCTCCTTATCCACTTATATTTTATGTTTAGTCTCTTGTTCCTTTAGAGTCACACTCGTGTCGTGGTTCTTGCATAGATATTCATCCAAACTTATCAAGTTAGGCTCTATCTCAAGGATTCTGCCAAAGGATCATTGGTCCATCCCTATAGATTCATAGTCTTTATATGGATACTGCATCTCGTTGAAGACTTGTTCTAGGACTAGGTCCTTTGACATGAAGATGTCAATTATAAAAAGATCATACCCATCTTTGTCACAAAATTTATCTTCCACTTTCCTATTGACACATACATCCACAATAGCCAAGATTTGAGTCCATGAAGTGGCTCAAATTCCTCAAATAAGAAACATCATCTACATTTCTTTGATTCCTATGGAGGATACGAAGATCATTATTGTTTGCACCTTCACTTTCTTTCGTAGCATCCCCACATAACAGGAGATGTGTATCCTCATTCATCTTGTCGGAATCACTCATGTTGGCACTATGAATGGAAGTGGAATCATCTTCATCATTGTGAATATGGATGGGACTCCATTGTAAGGGAGGAACGACCCAGCGAGAAAATTCATGCAAATTTACTTTTGTGGTTACTCCTCCATGTTGCAGGTACAAAAAATTTCGACCCTAGTCTTGCACTATCTTCAACTACCTTAGGAACGAGCATCGTAAGAGTAGCTCATAAGACTTGGCTTTGTTCAGCTGATAGATTACCATAATGTGTTCAAACTTAACACCACATGTGGTGACAATTATCATCTCAAGAACACCAATTGATCTTGGCTTATGCCCATTTGCCAATTGCAATTTCATTTGTGTTGGTTGTACGGCTAGTTTCCCCATTTTTTCCATAGCTCCATGGTCACTATGCCTACGCTTCTGTATGAATCTATTATGCCTTTAGAAGTCACTTCGTTATATTTGATTAGAAGAATCCTATTCTCCTCATGTACTTTATTGAAGTCTCCCACTTTGTCTATATGGATCGGCATACTTCATCTTAAGCATGTTGAGTCTTTATGGGTCGTTTAGTTGCTTATTGGTCTTAAGCTCGTTCCTTGGAGGGATTTTTATGAGACTTTTGAGTTGAATCTTCCCTCTTGCTCTGCACCATGGTTGGTTTATGACACTCCAATTTTTCTTCATATGGACCTAAATATATAGGGAAGGATCAAAATTCAGGCCTAATTGATGCATTCCATGTGTATACATCTTCTTCTATGGGTTGATCAAGAAAATTTAAGTTATGAGAAGGGTGTTCATTGATTTTGCAGTTCTCTCCATTTCTTAGCTCACACGGTTTCCTAGAGTTTTTGTTGCTTTGGGGTTTTCATATCTAAGTAAGGGATGCTTTCATCATGGATTACAATTCACTTCTAGATATTTTAGAGTCACCTTTTGGTGTGCCAAATATGGTAGCATTATCACTTGAGTTAGCTTTTCTTGAGGCTTATCGTGCCGTTCAATTTTCGGAATTGATCTTCAATGATGCTCGTCTTGTGAGCCATGCTATTCAGTTGCTTGCAAATTTCCAAACACACTCTTTTTGGTTCTCACATAGGGTAGAATTTTTCATGGTTTCCAATGTCGGGCCCTTCACGGATCCATTGGTGGTAGGCTTTCAATAGTAGCTTGAGATTAATATCACCTAGATTCAACCCAAGGAACCTCTCATTACGTTTTCTTGCTATGTTTCTTGGCTAGTTTAGCTTTCTCTTGGGCTTATTTGACTTGATTCTCTAGCTCCTCAATGTGCTTTTTCATTCATTAAGCTCTATTTTTGCATTGTCTTTTCATGATGTTCCTCTATCTTTGTCACTTATGGAGAGGTCTACTCCTTTCTCTTTGGCTTGGGCTCTATTCTTGTCTTTAGCTCTAGTGACAAGCTGGATTGAAATTTCATCCTCTTTTTCGCTCTCACTCATCTCCATCTCACTAGGTACATGGTAGTGTTGGGTGCATATTGTCACTCCTTTTGCAAGACTAGGAAAATCTTATAGCAAATGTGTAAATCCACAATCATGATGGTGTCTTGGTCTTTGTGTTATTGATCGAAAGGTTTGAGGTTTGGGAAAAGACTATATCTAAGATAGTTTTCTTGCTAAGATGTTATGTAAGTTTACTTGAATTGCTTGCTCTCTCAATTGGGCTTTCGGTATTTCTTTGGGGGATACTTCTTGTACAAGTCTCTCTTGCGTTGGACTCAAAGGCCTTTCATTCATGGGAGTGGTTTGTTGAGCTTTCTTTAGGTGGGAGGGATAATCCTTAAATAGATAATCTATCACACATGTAGGACAATGAGGACATTCTTATAGGTGGATTTTTGGCATGATTGGGTCATTGATGGGCTTTGGGCAGTCCCTTCTGGTCTCTTGAGTCAGATAAGTATATGTAATTTGGATTTCCCATGGGTTAACCCGACTCATGGGTTTCTAGAAGTATTGTTGCTGGGGTGAGGTTTTCTATCTATTGGCATCTAGAATTCCTTGAGTTTGCAAGGGTGGCTTATACTGTCTAAGAGGGAGTGCTCTTTGCAAATTGTAATTTTAGTTGTCATGCAGATTTGGATGATAAACATCTAGGGCCAGCTATTTTCGAACTTTGATGGTAGTTATATACTCTTCAATCAGAGGTGGAAAGGTAGGCAATGGTGGTATTTCCAATACAACCAATTCTTGAAATTTTCAAATTTGTGGAATATTTTGCCCAATTCTAGGTGTTTACAATCATGTTGCCCGTCTGCTTTACTGGGGTGTCCCAATTTGGATATGACATTTCCTTCACCATAGCTTTCCATATGGTGAGATTCAAGCTTAAATCATCATCCATTTTGATGCTTTTCCTCATCCAATCCATCAGCAAGTTGGGTTTCATGCAGAAGATGAATTCTCATAACTTAACATTCCTTAGGACATCTAAGAGTAGTGCCATCAACATTTGTGAGAAGGGGGTTGGGGCTAGTGCTCCATATGTTGTCCGAATCTTCCCATAGCTTCTCTCAATGATTCATTGGGTTTTTTTTGAAGTGTTCAAACTCTTTGAGCATATCATGTCAAACTCTAGTGAGCACTAACTCGTTGATGAATGCTCACAAGAGTTTGTAAATGTTCATGAATTCCCTATAACATAGCATATGAAACCATCTCATGATGGGTCCTTTTGAGGTTAGGCCAAAGGCGTGATATTGCATGAAGAAATCCTCGACCTACTCAGCTCTGATTAGTTGATAGATTTCTACCTAGATCCAACTTTTGGTGGGCAAGTTTAGGCTATATCAACTCTAGTGTTTGGTGATTGGGTGGTTCCACTTGATTTTGAGGGACTTGTGCAAATACATATGGTACATCGTTTTCAAAAAGAGATCTCACTTGATGAGAGTACAAATGATGGTAGTGTGGAGAAAGAGGGAAATAATTCCACCCTCCCTAATCTACATATGTTGTCTCCCTCGCGAGGGGACTATTTGTTTCATGGATTTGTACTTGAGTTGTCCCTTGCTTTAGGGGATGTGAAAATCACCGAAATGATTCCCTTGATTCTGGGACAAAGTATATTTCCATGAGGGATTTATCTTGTTTGCATTGTGAGCTAGCACCATTTGAGTAGTTGTGTGGACATGTTGAGCCCTCAATGCCCTAGGTGTTTCACCAAAAGGATAAAAGAAGAAGGGTCCCATGACCCCATCAAGGATTCTCAAGGTCTCCCTATTTGAGTTAGACGTCCTGTGGAAGCACGCGAACAACACAAGGAAGAAGAAGAAGCTTGGAGCATAACACACAATACTGAATGTATTACTAGAGAATGTACAAAGATAAGTAGCCCATTAGGGCAATAGGCGTATATACAAGCGGGGGGAAAAAAACCTCCTAAAGAGGGAAAAAAGTGCCCCGGCGGTCCTAGTGTGTTCACACACATCACTACCTAAATATATCAACAAATCCCCCCTGGGAGTGATGCGGTGAACAAGGAGCTGGCACTCATGTATAAGGAAGTGCCAAGCTATGTGGAAATCACTCCACAAAAGGAAGTAAGCCCAAAGCTTTGCGAAAAGCTTCAAACTTCTCCCTAGGCACAGCCTTCGTGAAAAGGTCTGCAATGTTCTCCTGCGTGGGCACATATGCCAAGCTGATCTCCCCAGCAGAGAACCTCTCCCTGACATAATGATAATGCACCTCAATGTGCTTAGTGCGAGCATGGAACACATGGTTCCTTGCAACTGCCAATGCGCTTTGACTGTCAGTGAAGATGGTGGTGGCAGAAGTCTGACCAACACCCAAATCAGCCATAAGGCGTCTGAGCCACACACACTCAATAGTAGCTGTGAAAGCTTCCCTTTACTCAGCCTCACAACTGGAAGTGGCCACAGTAGGCTGCTTCTTGCTCAACCAAGATATACATGAGCTACCAAGCATGAAGCAAAAATCACTGGTGGACACACGAGTGTCATAGCAACCAGCCCAATCTGAGTCAGAAAAAGCATGCAAACCTGGCGGTAGTGATCCCCCTTGGGATAAAACAACCCAAGTATCCGAGTACCACTCAGCTAGCGAAAGATGCGCTTAACTGCCTTCCAATGCGTGACTCCTGGGCAATGCATAAACCTGCTCATCTGTGAGACAACAAACTGAATATCTGGTCGAGTAATGCATAAGTAAATCAAGCATCCAACAGCTTGCTGATAGAGAACAACATCAAATGCATCTCCAACATCATGAAGACTCAATCGTAAACCTGTCTCCATAGGAGTGGAAATAGGCTTACAGTCTTCAAGGCCAAAACGCTGCAATAATGTGTCAATATATTTCATTCGACACAAAACCATTCCACCATCAACTTGCATAAACTGAATGCCCAAATAGTGTTGCAAATGCCCCAAACCAGACATCTTAAATGAGGCATGCTAATTAGCCTTGAAATCAGCAATATGCTTCTCAATAAGACCAGTGAGTGTTGGAGTTAGACGTCTGCGGAAGCACGTGAACAGCACAAGGAAGAAGAAGAAGCTTGGAGCACAAACACACAATACTGAATGTATTACTAGAGAATGTACAAAGATAAGTAGCCCATTAGGGCAATAGGCGTATATACAAGCCGAGGGAAAAAAAAACCTCCTAAAGAGGAAAAAAAGTGCCCCGGCGGTCCTAGTGTGTTCACACACATCACTACCTAAATATATCAACAAATCCCCCCTGGGAGTGATGCGGTGAACAAGTAGCTGGCACTCATGTATAAGGAAATGCCAAGCTATGTGAAAGTCACTCCACAAAAGGAAGTAAGCCCAAAGCTTTGTGGAAACCTTCAAACTTCTCCCTAGGCAGAGCCTTCATGAAAAGGTCTGCAATGTTCTCCTGCGTGGGCACATATGCCAAGTTGATCTCCCCAACAGAGAACCTCTCCCTGACATAGTGATAATGCACCTCAATGTGCTTAGTGCGAGCATGGAACATAGGGTTTGAAACAAAACAAGGATTACAACCACCACATGCTTGAGAGATGACTCTCCTCCCAACCAAATGCCTCTATATATAGCTCTCTCTAGGGGACTGCCTTCTTGGGCATGTGGATACTAACCATCCAAGTGTCAGCCATGTAACTACATGTGCGCCAAGTGTCCCAGTTAACTCAAGTTAACTCAAGTGGATGCTTCTAAAAGGCTCTAGAGCTCTTTGGGCAAAACAATCTCCCCATGCTCCCCATGGGGGTTGAACCCAAGACCTCCTCCTTCACATCCTTAAGACTTAACCACTAAGCTAAGTGGATGACTTGTTCACAAGAGCACAAGACCTCCTAGTAAGTCTAAACTCGAGATCTTTGGTCATACACACAGATGACCAAACGATGTCTGATTTCAGATCCGTCTGAACCGGACAGACCCTTGGATCATAGACTTACTTTATTAGATTCATCCCCCCTTGTAAAATATTTTCGTCCTCGAAAATAGAGCCATATACATACTGTAGGCAACCCCCGAGCCTCATGTTCTAAACTGGAAGAACATGGTCATGTTCTAGAACTGGAAGAACATGTCTCATCTCTGTGGTGGCATCCCTGCCCAAATGATTCAAAACACTATCTGGTTTTGCACTTTGATAAACAGGACAAAGTACAAACTAGTGAAGAATAATGAGGGTGGATCTAAAAACATCCCTGGCCAATTCATAGTTTCTAGATGTGCGATCTAGGCACAAACATGTGAATTGGGTGGATTCAAATTACTACTCCATTTCTAGGCATAATTGATGCATGGACTTAGTAATGAAGGTGGGATTCTTATCCCTTGCAAGACTTTAAGAATTCTTGATTCACTTGAATTTGTTTTGGAGAACTTGAAGTTTGGTTGTTCCATACATCTAACTTAGATGTTTGTACAATGGTTTACTTTGATCCAACAGTTACTTGATTTTTTTTTTACTCGACTAGAGGACTACTTTGTCCTAATGAGTTGAAAAAATCCTATGTAAACTGTAAGAGAAAGTTACCATTCTTTTGAGTCAACCATACTATAACTTGCCCAATACAAATCCATAATGAAATTTGTCCAACTTAGGACACTTTTCTCAAAGACCTTAACTGAAAGTTCTTGGGAATTGTCAATCTTGGGAATCATTTGGGCAGGGACGCCACCACAGAGATGAGACATGTTCTTCCAGTTTTGGAACATGACCATGTTCTTCCAGTTTTAGAACATGAGGCTCGGGGGTTGCCTACAGTATGTATATAGCTCTATTTTCGAGGACGAAAATATTTTCCAAGGGGGAAGAATGTAATAAAGTAAGTCTATGATCCAAGGGTCTGGCCGGTTCAGACAGATCTGAAATCGGACACCGTTTGGTCATCTGTGTGTATGACCAAAGATCTCGAGTTTAGACTTACTAGGAGGTCTTGTGCTCTTGTGAACATGTGATCCACTTAGCTTAGTGGTTAAGTCTCAAGGATGTGAAGGAGGAGGTCTTGGGTTCAATCCCCATGGGGAACATGGAGAGAGTATTTTGCCCAAAGAGATCTAGAGCCTTCTAGAAGCATCCACTTGAGTTAACTCGAGTTAACTGGGACACATGTAGTTACATGGCTGACACATGGATGGTTAGTATCCACCTGCCCAAGAAGGAAGTCCCCTGGAGAGAGGCATTTGGTTGGGAGGAGAGTCATCTCTCTAGCATGAGGTGGTCGTAATCCTTGGCTCACAGCAGAGGTTGAAATAGCTTTTGCTCCTTCATAAGGCCTTCTTCTGCGCCAAAAGCATATACAGAGCTGCTACCGGTTGGCGTTGTAAGTCACGAACAGCACCATTTTCTTGGCTAAGGTGGAAATCCGTGGATAGAAGAGGTCGAGGGTTCAAAACCCATCTCCCGACCTGCAGGAACCTCCTTTTTCCGCCTGGATGAAGCCCTTCTTCATCGCCGACTTTGGATAATATATATGCTGTCATATATTGTCGCGACATCTGTGGGCTTGTGGATAGCCCATAACTCTCTACATGAGAGGTTCTGAGTTTGAGCTCCCACGGACGCACAGTAGAAGTTACTACTTCATCTTTTGCGCACAGATTTAGTTACTTCTCTGAGGCTTCTTCAACGCAAAACTGTCATCAAGTATTGCTGCCGCTGGGAGATGCTCACGATTGGCGCTTGGGTTTCTATATAGAATAGCTACTTGGCTATGGTCGGGTGGGGAGATCGAATCCCACGTATGCACACAGTGGATAAACTTAATCTTTTGCTAATCTATTCTCTGAGCTAAAGCTATGGCCACCATGATGACTTCAGTATTGTACGTCAAAACAGCCGCGAGCCGATATTCGGAAGAGAACTATGCACGCAAAATGTAAGGAGCAAAATGATCTAGGAGAGCTATGGAGAGAGTGGCTCTGATACCAATGCAAGAGAGCAAGGATTACGACCACCACATGCTAGAGAGATGACTCTCCACAATGTAAGGAATTGAACTCACAACCTCTTGGTTAGGAATGTGATGGGCTAACCACTTGCCCCAAAAGCCATGGTTGAGGATTACTTCCTAATCCTCTCTCTTAGGGTGTAGTTCAACCATCTCCTACTAGGATTATGTTACATTCTTCCCCCCTTGGTCGATCATTGTCCTCAATGATCTACTCTTGTATCCCTCTAGCCTCGATGATCAGTCCCTTGAACTCCCTAGGTGCCCTTGAATTGATGTTCCTCAACCTCGCACAGTTTCTTGAACCTTTTCGTAACCTTGGTCTCTTGAACCCTTGCTCTCAACCTTGGTTTCTTGAACCTTCTTGTTCGCAACCTTGGTGTCTCGAGCCCTTGTTCTCAACCTCAGCCTTGAACCTTGTTCTCACCCATGCTTGGTATCTTGAACACTCAATCAAGTGCCACCCAAGGATTCCCAAGGAATTCACACTTCCAAGCTAGCTCATTAGAAAGTTTGTTGCGAGAGATTTCCAACGGTATATTACACGCCTCAATCCGACCTACAGATTGAGAGATACACCCCAATCATTGTAAGGTCCATCCTTGAAACTCACACGCGCGCCTTCCACAACTCCTACCCTTTCACATAGAGGACGCCCAAGCGTCTTTTTTGGAGGCCATTGGGTCATTCCACCTTGCCCAAGCCTACTTCCTAGGCTCTGATACCAATGTAACAGAACAAGGATTACGACCACCACATGCTTGAGAGATGACTCTCCTCCCAACCAAATGCCTCTATATATAGCTCTCTCTAGGGGACTGCCTTCTTGGGCAGGTGGATATTAACCATCCAAGTGTCAGCCATGTAACTACATGTGCGCCAAGTGTCCCAGTTAACTCAAGTGGATGCTTCTAGAAGGCTCTAGAGCTCTTTGGGCAAAACAATCTCCCCATGCTCCCCATGGGGGTTGAACCCAAGACCTCCTCCTTCACATCCTTAAGACTTAACCACTAAGCTAAGTGGATCACTTGTTCACAAGAGCACAAGACCTCCTAGTAAGTCTAAACTCGAGATCTTTGGTCATACACACAGATGACCAAACGGTGTCCGATTTCAGATCCGTCTGAACCGGACAGACCCTTGAATCATAGACTTACTTTATTACAGGGTTCCTCGCAACTGCCAATGCGCTCTGACTGTCAATGAAGATAGTGGTGGCAGAATTCTAACCAACACCCAAATCAGCCATAAGGCGTTTGAGCCACACACACTCAACAGTAACTGTGAAAGCTGCCCTATACTCAGCCTCACAACTGGAAGTGGCCACAGTAGGCTGCTTCTTGCTCAACCAAGATAACATGAGCTACCAAGCATGAAGCAAAAGCCACTAGTGGACACATGAGTGTCATAGCAACCAGCCCAATCAGAGTCAGAAAAAGCATGCAAATCTAGCCGTAGTGATCCCCCCTTGGGATAAAACAACCCAAGTAGCTGAGTACCACTCAAGTAGCGAAAGATGCACTTAACCGCCTGCCAATACTTCACTCCTGGGCAATGCATAAACCTGCTCATCTATGAGACAACAAACTGAATATCTGGCCGAGTAATGCATAAGTAAATCAAGCATCCAAACAGCCTGCTAATAGAGAACAACATCAAATGCATCTTGAGCATCATGAAGACTCAATCGTAAACCTGTCTCCATAGGAGTGGCAATAGGCTTACAGTCTTCAAGGCCAAAACGCTGCAATAATGTGTCAATATATTTCGTTTGACACAAAGCCATTCCACCATCAACTTGCATAAACTGAATGCCCAAATAGTGATGCAAATGCCCTAAATCAGACATCTCAAATGAGGCATGCAAATCAGCCTTGAAATCAGCAATATGCTTCTCAATAAGACCAGTGAGCAGCATATCGTCAACATAGACAACAATGATCAGAAGCAGATCATTAGCACGCTTAACATATAAGGTGCTTTCAATTGGACTCTTCTCAAAACCATGTGCAACTAGATAGGCATGTATCTTCTCATACCAAGCACGTGGTGCTTGCTTTAAACCATATAATGCCTTTCTTAACTTGCACACCTGGTTTTCATGCCCTTTCTGCACAAAGCCACGGGGCTGAAAAACATACACTTCTTCATGCAAGTCACCATTCAGAAATGTTGTTTTAATGTCCAACTGATGTACATTCCAACCATGATGGGCTCCAGGTGCAAAAATACTCCAAACAATAGTCATATGACATGTAGGTGCAAAGATCTTATCAAAATCAATGCCTCTTTCCTGCGCATAACCCTTTGCAACAAGCCTAGCCTTATACCTGTCAATTGTACCATCAGGTTTACGCTTCAGCTTGTATACCCACTTAGTGCCAATGTCCTTCTTGCCAAGAGACAAGTCACATAAAGACCATGTACCAGTCTTCATTATAGCATCATATTTAGATTGCATAGCAGCCATCCAATTTTCTGAATTCTGTGCTTCATCAAAAGAAACAGACTCATTCTCATCACAGAGACTAGACGCAGCCATAGCATAACAATCTGATGCAAAGGAGGCACTATGAGAGCTTGAACGAGTACGATATGACAAAGGTGCATCTAATTTGCTGTCACGCAAAGTTTACACCAGCCATTTTGGCATAGTTTTTGCTTGCTCAATATCAACTCTCTCATCAACAAGTGCATCATGTAAATCTGCATTAGAAATGGAATGATCTGCATCATCATATGAAACCTACAAAGGCTAAGAAGTTGCCTCATTAGGACCAGCACTAGATTGTCCACCTGTAAAAAGAGGCATCAAAGTATAATACATGTCTTTGGAGCTAACATATGTTTCCTTAGTACATCAAAGCAATGGCTAAATAGCATCTTCCACAAAGACAACATCACGGCTAACCAGAATGCGTTTAGTCTGTGGATGATACAGACGATAGCCTTTACTTTCAGAACTGTACCCAACAAAAATACATTTTATTGCCTTATCATCCAATTTTCTGCGATGTTGTTCAGGCACTAGTGCATATGCCAAACAACCAAAAACACACAGATGAGCAACATATGGCTTGCGGTCATGCCAAGGGTCATATGGAGTGATAGATTGCATCACTTTAGTGGG
This sequence comes from Ceratopteris richardii, assembly GCA_020310875.1. Taxonomy (NCBI): domain Eukaryota; kingdom Viridiplantae; phylum Streptophyta; class Polypodiopsida; order Polypodiales; family Pteridaceae; genus Ceratopteris; species Ceratopteris richardii. The sequence goes on along the minus strand of CM035416.1, from coordinate 120,255,308 downwards.
ACACTTGTTCAATACATATGCTGCACACATGACAGCCTCAAGCCAGAAACTATGAGGTAAAGCCTGACTCTTGACCATACACCTTGCCATCTCCATGAGAGACCTATTCTTTCGTTCAGCAACTCCATTCTGTTGAGGTGTATACGGCACTGTACACTGGTGTTTTATCCCACGTTCAGCCAGAAATGCATTAAAATCAGTAGACATATATTCCCCCCCTAGATCAGAACGGAGGGTGCCCATTTTAAATGCTGACATAGTTTAAGCCAAAACCAAAAATTGTTTGAAGCACATAAACACTTCACACTTTGCTTTGAGTGGATATACACATGCATGGCTGGAAAAATCATCACTGAAAGTCACAAAGTAAAGGTAATTTCCAAAAGAGGGTGTCTGCATAGGACCACAGACATCACTATGTACAAGCTGCAATTTCTGTGTAGCCTGAACTGAACCATCTTTTGGAAAGGAGGAATGTTGCATTTGGCCCAAAATAAAGCCTTCACAAACATGTTTTCTAGGTGCCTCAAGTTTGGGCAAAGAGGACACCATTTCAGATTTCTGCAGGCGTACCAAACTAGCAAAATTCAGATGACCAAAGCGTGCATGCCAAAGCTTTGCATCTGACATAGCCTGAGAATCATTTACTACACATGCCAAATCATTTTCAGATCTTTCATAGTCTATCAGCTTATACATCCCACGACATAAGATGCCAAAAGCAATAATCACATCGCCATTTGAGAGATCATGAATTGTACACCTATCATGAACAAATTTCACAACCAAGCCAATCTTGGCTGATGCAGAAACTGATAATAGGTTCTTTTTGATCCCTGGCACAAATAAACCATCTGACAAAGTGAAAGAACTACCATCAGCAGTATTCAAAATGATCTTACCAACTCCCATAACAAGATAAGAGGAGTTGTTGGCGCATGTAACAGTATTACCTGTAGGGGCAGACTCGAGTGAAGAGATGAAGCTGCGCTGCGACGTAATATGTTTGGTAGCCCCATTGTCAAAATACCAAACATCTGAGTCTACTGCAGACATGCACTGCTCATGAGAAGATCGGTCAGAACTGCAAACAGTAGTAAACGCCCATTCCTCTTCCTGCACAAGATTTGCAGACTCTGTTTTTGGTGTAGAGGCCTTTGCAACAACCATTCCAGCCTCTTTCTTCTTTGCCTCTTTAGCAGCCAATTTTGGACTGTTTCTTCTTTGCCTCTTTAGCAGCCAGTTTTGACAGTTCTTTATGATATGATCATTCCCTTCACAGTACTTACAAAACAATTTCTGCTTTTCTGATTTCTTCTCATCTTTATCTTCCTTCTTTGAATATGCAGAATTAACAGATTTCTGCTTACTAGTTGAAGAGCTCCATTTTCCTTTGCCCTTCTGACTAGCCAAGAAAGCTTGATCTGCAACTCGCAAATGGACCTGTTCTGCCTGGACTGATCTTCCTGCAACAGAACAAAGACTAACTCCTCAAATGATAAGGCGTTCGGATTGCCTTTCATCATCAACCGAAGAGTAGAAGCAAAACTTGATATGAATCAGGAAGACCATTCAGAACGGTTTGCACAAGTGAGCTATCTGGTATAACCTCATCTGCAAAAATCAATTGTTCCTTCAAGTCTTTGATCTTCGTTAGGAAACTGTCCATAGAATCACCTTCATTCATGAGCTCACTCTCCAACTGTTTTCGAAGGTAAGCAACATGAGCCTCATTCCTAGCTTGGTACAATGTGGTAAGTGTATCCCAAGCATCCTTAGCTGTTCTGCAAGAGCGAATATGAGGAATAATGGCACGTTTGATAGATAAAGCTATCAATGCATGTGCCTGGGCATCTCTGCCATCCCAGCGAATCAGCTCTCCAGTAGGTGCAACAGAAACAATAGCACGAATAGGAATCTGTGGAATATCATCTTCGACATCATATTCATAAGCTCCAGCACCTATATTTGCAGTACTTGTAGTCTGAGGTGTAACAGGACGTCTTTCAACACCCTGCACAATGTTCCACAATCCTTTTGCAACCAATACATGTCACATCATATAAGCCCACACTCGGTAGTTGGTACCATCCAACTTATCCTCAACAGCCAACATACGGAATACATCACTGCTTTCAGCCATGGCTGGTGACTAAAATACCTTGATGCACAAAATTGAATGTATCTGAAAAAGTTGAACAGAACGCCCCACTGTCAAAATACCAAACATCTGAGTCTACTGCAGACATACATTGATCATGAGAAGATGGGTCAAAACTGCAAACAGTAGTAAATGCCCATTCTTCTTCCAAATCTCTTCAAGAAGAGTATGGATGCTCTGCATACAACAAAAATCAGATGTGGTCTCCATGTTCAAGAGATTTAAAGCACAAGTAGAAAAGGAAACAGGACGTTATATAAAGACCTTGAGGCTGATGGAGGAGGAGAATATTTCTCCAAATAATTTTCAGATTTTCTTTATGAAAATGGCATCAAGCAACAATTTACATGTATCTACACACCTCAACAAAATGGAATTGCTGAAAGGAAAAATAGACATATCACAGAAGTTGCAAGATGCATGCTCATCGAGATGAAGGTTCCACTAAACTATTGGGTTGAAGCAGCTAGTACGACTGTTTATTTGATGAACAAGTGCACAATGGCTGGAGTGCATAATTTAACTCCTGAGGAGGTTTATTCCAGTAAGAAACCTGACCTTACACATCTCAAAGTTTTTGGATGTGTGTGATATGTTCACATTCCTCAAGAACTAAGGACAAAGATGGAGCCAAAGTCAGAAAAATGTATTTTCATTAGATATTCATTAAAGGATATAGGTGCTACAATCCAGTGACAAAGGAGCTATGAGTCTCACGAGATGTGGTATTTGATGAGCTAAGACCATGGTTTGGAGACAAAGGGAAAGAGAAGATTATGAAGATGATGGAGGTGTTGTCCAAGAAGAATTTCAGCAAACAAGCACTCAAATGTCAGGTCCAAACGCTTCTACATCACATGGAGAAAGCTCAACATGGAAAGGGAGACTAAGGAGTCATTCCTCATCACCAAGATCAGGTTATGAAAGAATTGAAGCTGAAAGTGCTGCCCAAAATAGTGATTCAAATGCAAGTGAAGAAGAATATGAAGAGGTGATTACACCAAAGGTAAAGTTGAACTGGTTGAAGAAGAAATATTCAAAAGGAAATGAAAGGAGGTCTTCAAGAGCAAGGTAGCCAATTCAAAGGCTGAGCTATGATAGTTTTATTGCAAATCATTTTGCATATATGACACAGGTGGTTAAAGACAGAACCGGATGCATATGAAGAAACATGTACACAAAAAGAATGGCACCAAGCTATGCAAGAAGAGATAAAATCTCTCAAGGACAATCACACATGGGAGCTAGTTCCAAAGGCTGAAGATATGAAGATTGTTCCAAATAAATGGGTGTTTAAAATAAAGAGAAATGTTGATGGTTCTCTAGCTAGGCATAGCGCTAGACTAGTAGCAAAAGGATTCAAGTAGACTCACGGCATCGACTATGAAGAGACTTTCAACCCGGTTGCAAAGATGGAAACAACTAGAACCTTGATTGTAGTGAGTGTAGCAAAGAGATGGCCATTGTATCAACTTGACATAAAAAATGATTTTCTCAATGGAGAACTTCAAGAAAAGGTATACATGAGTCAACCGATTGGATTTGAGGATAAAAAGTATCCAAATTTTGTTTGCAGATTGAAGAAAGCTTTGGGTTGAATAAAGCACCACGTGCTTGGAACCAAAGATTGGTTGAGTACCTCACAAGGTGTGGGTATAGTCCAAGTAGTGTAAATCCTTCTCTCTACCTGAAGAAAGAAGAAAGCAAGCAGGTATACATCTGCATATATGTTGATGATCTCATCATAATAGGAAGTAATGTTGCAGGAATACAAGAGATAAAAAGAAAACTTGGTAAGGAGTTTAAAATTTCAGATCTCGGAGAGCTGAAATATTTTATAGGCATTGAGATAGTCTATGGGAAAGATGGCATCTACTTGATGCAAAGAAAGTACCTGTTGGATATTCTTTTCAGATTTGGAATGAGTGAATGCAAACCACTCACTCAACCTATGGACACAAATGTGAAGCTATACTCAAATGATGGTGAGAAGTTACATGATGTAACTACATATAGGAGTATTATAGGTTCATTGATCAATGCTATGATCATAGGACTAGATTTGTGTTATATCGTTGGAGTTTCTCAATTTATGGAAACTCCAATAAGTGAACATTTAAATTCAGCCAAACAAGTGCTAAGATATGTGAAGCGCATAGTCAATCATGCCTTGTTTTATAGATATGATGAAGAATTGCAAGTGAAGGGCTTTAGTGATGTTGATTGGGTTGGTTTGAAGGAAGACACAAGATCCACTTCAAGTTATGTATTCATGATATGCAGCAAACCTATCACCTGGAGCTCGAAGAAGCAACCTACTATTGCACTATCATCTACAAAAGCTGAATATAGAGGATTAGCCTTTGCAACTTGTGAAGCTATGTGGATTAAGAAGATCTTTGTTGATCCTAATGTGCAGGTAGAGATAGTTCCAATTTATGTTGACATGTCAAGCATTCACTTGACAAACAATCCAATGTTTCATGCACGAAGTAAGCACATAGAAGTGCATTATCATTATGTTCGAGAAAAAATTTTGAGCAAGGATGTGGATATTAAGTTCATTAGAACTAATAACCACGTTGCAGACAGGTTTACAAAGTCCTTAGATGCTTGTAAGCTAAAGAGATTCAAGGATGAAATCAACTTGCAGGATATGGCTGAAGGTGAAAGCTCACATGTAAGCTTGAGGGAGTGTTAAAAAATAAAGAAGCAAGGTCGTATATATTTTGCAAAAAGGATTTTTCTTCAAATAGAAGGAAAATATAAAAATAAAAAATGGAAGCATTTACTTCAGCAAGTAGTGGAGGCTAAAAGAGAATCAATCAAAAGAGAATCAAATCCAAAAAACTAAGCCGGAAGAGAAGAGTGGCTGCTCAAAGTAGTGGAGGAGTTATGGAGAAGAGCTCTCAAACTCGTCATGAGAGCTCATGGTCACTTGGCTATAAAAGAGGCAAGGGAGGACACTCAAGAACAGAGGAAGAAGGCGCTGAAGTTCCCTTGGAGGTAGTTCATTTGGTTTAGTCATTTTGTTTTCTTCAATCGCATAGATTATGTCCAATTGCTCACCAATTTCTGGGTAGCCTGATTACGAGAGTCATATCTCTCAATGCATGTATCCACTTTTAGAGCTTAAACATGCATTAGAAATCTTATCTCATGCAATTTATCCCTCTATCTAAAACAATCTTGGAAAATTCTTCATGCTCTATGAATTATTCAGTTTTTAGTAAAGTCTAGTTTTCAACATAACTGAGTGGATAGGTAGGGTGTTTTGAGGCAATGAGTTGGCAAACCAAAACTACTCCAAATTGAGCGTTTGATAGCTCATTTGAAAGCTATTAGTGTCTAGTTTAAGTGACCAAAGTCTCAAGTTCATTAGATTGTTAAATTGATACAAGTTTTCATGGTGAGTTTCATCTATAGGTAAAAGTCCTTATCTTGAGAAGGTCTTCTACACTTCCCACTGCGCATAGGAGAGGAATTCTCCAACACATTTGATGTAAATGATTTAAGTTTTTTGCCTTATTATCTTAGGATTCAGTTCAAGTACAGAGATAAGTGTATCTATATAGCACAACAAAAATACATTGAGAAATTATTGGAAAGGTTTGAGAGGACATATTCCAAGCCTATGCAAACACCTATGGATGTCAATGTGTCATTACAGTCAGAAGAAGATTCAGAACCATTTGATGCTACATTATATAGTCAAGTAGTTGGTTGCTTGATATATAAATGTAATATACATCCAAACATTTAGTTTGTAATTTCTCAAGTATTCAAGTTCATGCACAATCCACTTAAGATTCAATGGAAATCAGTTAAGAGATATATTTTCAGAGTCATAAGACGTTTTGCAAATTATTAAACCTTGTACCCTAGCTTATCATACACTTTTGAAAATTTGTCTACCACTCATCTATTTTTGAGCCTTAAGGTGTGTATGCTAAGGTTCATGTGTTGGAAGACCTTGTAAACCTGTGATTTATTGTTATTGAGGCCCATGCCACTTCCAACAATGTACTCACCAAAAGTTTGGCTAAAAAGCTTGATATGCAAGGGGTGATTGCGTTGTCAATAGGTGCCAGCCCAAACAATCGTATTTTGCAACTTGCAATTTCATAACAATTTTTCAGCCAAAATCTCACCACGTGTGTCTTTTAAGTTGCAAATCTTGATGACACTTCAAGTTTTCAAAAATTACCACTTTGAAAACTACTATTGCTTTGCTAAGCCTCCTCCTCATAGTAATTGTGGTTTGCAAAACGAAACAAAAATCTTCTTTTTCTTGAAGGTTCCTTCTTGGGCATGTAGATCTTAATCTTATGATTCTAAAAGAACACTTCAATTCCTAAAATACCCCCTTTTCAATTCACAATTGCTATGTGTCGATGCACTTTTTCGTCTCTTTTGAGTTGCATTTTTCACCTATTTATTCTGTCTCCCATGTGCTATTACCAAAAACATTTTCAAGGGAAGAGAAGAAGAGAATAAAGAGAATGGAGTGAGAAATAAGAGAAGATAATGAAGAAGAAGATGAAGATGTGCATGTTTAATGGAAAATGTATAATGAACTAAAAAAACCCTAATTGTAAAATGCAAATTTTACTATTTCAAATTGGCTACTCACCCAAATCTAAAGGAAATGGGATGAAAATTATGGAGATGAACTCTCAAACAAGGAAATAAGTCTCAAGGGATCTTACCTTGCACGATTTAATCCTTCAAGCATGATGACTAACAAGATACTTCCTCAGAAAGAGTGCGAAAGCATTTGATGTGGACCATCTCACACAATAGAGGTATCAACTAACGTCAAGAGATGGATCCTTGCCCACAAAATGCCAATCTAAGAGACAAATCAGAGGTATAAAAACCTTCACCATTCTTGGAGTCATGCACACACAAGGAGTCACACACACACATATGCACACACAAACACACATCTTGCAAGCCTAACTCATGGAGAATACATAAGAGCTCCTAAGAAATTCACATTTGATTGGAAGAGATAATTAAAAAGAAAAAACATAAGTAAAAATAAGGGTTCAATTCACTTTTATAGGTGAGTTTAAAAAAGTGACCCTTTTCACAATGTAGTTTTTGAAACTTCATGAAAGGAAGAAGATGAAAGAAATCTATTGCCTTGATTACTGAAGTTAGACTTAAGCTATCCAACATAGAACCTATCCTTCATGACATGGAAGTTTTGATTGACGTTATAAGATTCAATTTTGTGCACCAAACCACCTTATTTCCTTTGGAACATTATTGTGAACAAGATGGTACAAAACATGCTACTTGAACATGAAGGAACTATGAAATACCTTCTAATTATGAATGGAAAGTGCTACTTAAAATGTCGAGTAATCACATCATGCTTACAATTGACAAAATTCCTCTAAAAGGAGGATTCCTCATAGATTTAAGAATATATTATGCACCAGATTATAATTAAATATTAAGGCATGCTCTAATTATGAGCTTAACATCCACAAATGGTTTTCTCGACTTCTCATGGAATAGCAGTAATAGGTCTCAAGAGAGAAAATGAACTCTAATATCACTATAGAAAAATTGAAATAATGAAATATTTTTTACACAAATTAGACACTAATACCTTGACAATGAATCCTTAATCTTGATAATTGGACTCTTATGTTGAGAGAACCAAGCTCTGCAAGTCTGCTAAATTTGGAGGAGATGATGCAAAGAAAGGGGCAATGAGCAAGAAGTGAATCATACTTGATTGTATTCTCTACTCTCTTTGATTACAAGTGTGTAGAGTGATTAGATACACTCATACATGTCTCATCTTGATATTCCATGACTCTTACCAACCAAGCTTAACTCAAAAACCATGCTGGAATGACTTTGTTGTGGCATATACTCTTTTCCTACAATCTAATTGATAATGAACTTCTATATGTTTTGTTCTTGCATGGTATACGAGGTATGATGCAATATGCATTGGGTTCAAGTTGTCTCCAAAAATGTGAGGTTTGGAGATCATAAGTCCTTAATCTGCATATCCTCTTGGCGATATTTCTTCTTGTGTGGCAATGATCAACCCTCTATATTCAACTTCAGCTGAGGAGATTGTTATTGTATGTTTTTTGCTAGGATTGCAAGAAATAAGTTTTGATCCTACAAATGCTAGAAATCTTGATGTACTTCTCCCATCATCCTTGGACACTGCCCGAACTGCATCTGAATATAGTTTGAGATCCAAATCAAATTTATAAGAGTAGAATATACCTTCAGTGATAATTCCTTATGCCATCTACATAGATGTTGGAAGTGAGGTGGGCCACAAAGACAATCAATCACATGTTTAGAGGAGCTTGCAACACATGAACCTTAGCATACACACCTTAATACTCAAAAGATGATGAGTGAGAGTTAGAAATAGAATAGATAGTATCTTTCAAAGTGTATGGTAAGCTATGATGCTCACCTACATTGTCTTATATTCCAATGTGTATTACAATGTGTGAATATGATAGAAACTGACAATATCTGAATCTACATAGAAATAGGAACTAGATACAATAGATTGTGTGTGTGTGTGAATATGGAGAATATGAATAGTTTAGAACTGTTTTACAACAAAATCAAATTTTGATTATCCTAAATCATAAACTAGTGAATGAACAAGTGAGGAAAAAAATAGACATGTTACTCAGAGTAAAGCAATTGTTGCTGATGGTAAGCTAACACGAACTCCTCCAAGATCTCCTGATTTAGAGCATAACTCCTCCAAGAGTGTAGAAACTCTTCCTCATGTAGAGGACCTCCAATTACTCCTCCTTAGCTTTAACCTTCCATTGAGCTCTTCTTGAGAAGATGGTCACCTTGAGTGATGATTAAACTATGAGGTTGGCTATCCTTATATCGTTTTACTTTGCCCCTTGAAAATCACAAAAGAAAGCTATGATATGGAAAGCATAGCAATTTCCATTGGTAAATTGTATGAAAGAAAACACTCATCAAATGTAGATCGCTATTCGAAAAATTCCCAAAAAATCTCCAAGTGGAAAAACAATGTATAGTGTTGCTACCTGATAGGGATTTGAATGGTGGTCTATTGATTTGCTTTTGGATCGATTGACTTAGACCGAGTAGGCGCCCACAAATTCTTGGGAATGGTTTAGAAAACATATGCTCACACTTTTGATTATCTCAAAAGTTTGTTCCATTTTGACTTATTTCCAACAATCCCGCCCTTCAATGTCATAATGGTACAAGGTTTAATAACCTTCAAAACATTTGATGTCTGCAAATATGTCTTAATTGATTTCCACTGAAGCTTGAGCTTACTCTACATGAACCTTGATACTTGAGAAATTGCAAACTGAATGTCCATCTGTGTACTACATATATATATCAATCAAACAACTACTTGACCATTGTTGATATATTTAGGTAGTGATGTGTGTGAACACACTAGGATGATTGGGGTGCTTTTTCCCCTCTTTAGGAGGTTCCCCCCCCCCAGCTTGTATATACGCCTATAACCCTAACATGTCACTTATCTTTGTACATTCTCTTAGTAATACATTCAATATTGTGTGTTGTGCTCCAAGCTTCTTCTTCTTCCTTGTGTTGTTCGTGAGCTTCCCCAGACCTCAAACTCCAACAATTGGTATTAGAGCATGTCACTGCTTCATCTAGGTTTTCCTCAACACCCCTCTTTTCACAGTCTTAGAACCACACAAAAATTGGTGAACATATTCATGTGAGCTCGTTTTGGCCTCGTGATGCACTATCGCAGCACCTATGTATGCAATTTCATCTTTTTGTGCCAAAGATATATACATGTTTCGATTTGCCAATATAAGCTCCTCAAAGTTTGTTAAAGGTTTAGCATAACTTGACAAGGTAGTTCTACCTTTTGAGATACAATCATTTTTCTACATCAGGGTATTTTAGTGAGTGGCCATGGCTAAAAGCAGTGATTTATTTTGTATGTTGGCTATTGAGGATAAGTTGGATGGTACCAATTACCCATTATGGGCTTATATGATGCCTCATGTATTGGTTGGAAAAGGAATGTGGAATATTATGCAAGATGTTGAAAAACATCCTATTACACCTATATGTACTCATAAATATCTCCTCATGATATTCCATGCCTCTTACAAACGAATTTCAACTCAAAAACCATGTGGGAATGAGTTTGTAGTGACATATGCTCTTCCCACAATCTAGGAAATGAGATATCAAATTTAAAATTGATTGACGTCTAGGTGGGGTTCTTTCATTTTTACCCTTTTGGGCTTCATTTTGCCCATTTGCCCACCCTCCCACCATTCTTCTTCATCATTCTTCCGCCCTCATACCATATTTTTCCCTCCCTCCCACTCTCTTTGTGATTAAAATCATGACTTATTTCCCTTTTTATGATAATGTTATGAATTTTATGTAAAACATCAAGTCATTACAGTATTTATGAAGCACGATCATGGAGATCGTTAGTCTCTCTATCATCTTCATTGGTTGTACATCTCATCATACTAAAGTGTTCATAAACACTTTTTTCGCATTTCATTTTTATTGAAGAAGTTTTGATATTGTCTCCTCAATGGTTGCAAGGCCTTCTCTCTAAAGAAGCTACTTCTACTCAATAACATTCATTGCAATCATTCCGTGGATGTTTTTTCATTTAGCATTTCCCTGATTGGTTGGAAGTTCCACATGCTATGATTCTTCGATTGGTTGGTACCCTGAGTCCTTTGGAAAACTATTCAAGAGCAGGAGAGCCATGGATGGAAAATGTGTGACCACTCTGCAGCCTGTGAATGCCATGAGTCTCTTCCTCAGACCAAAGATTCTATCCATCAGCAACACTCTGAGGTGTTGTCGTGCTAGCGTCAAGGATACAATGAGAAGTAGAGCGTGAGAAGCTCAAAACTTCCTTCTCTTCCCCAATAGAAAGATCCCATGTAGTAGCACCTCTCTGTAGCATAAACCAACCTCTTTGTATCATAAACCAATGGGAAATCAAGCTATAAATCTTCCTATAGATCCCAGTGATATCTCAATGATGGTGAAAATGGTACACCTATACATCGTCCACCTCTTTTCATCTGAGGGTGGACTGCTGCTCACTATACTCTTATTTTCACTACAAGCTTCATGATCTCTCAGAGAGAGAGAAGAGAAGAGAGAAACTATCTCTTTTCTCTACACAATATGCCATATCTCAAGCATCAATCTCCTCTTCTCATGGATGAACAAAAGCACTATGCTCTATGTAGAGATGGTAACCTTGGGAAGTATTGTAGGACTCATTGAAGCTATTGTTCGTGCCCTTTTGAATTATGAGTGTGGTTGTTATTACTTCATCCAAATTCACGAAAGCTCCTTGAGCCTAGACCATTACCACCACTCAAAACTCTCATCCTCTCTGTGGCATAATATTGAAGCATGCATCTCTTTGTGCCACTTAGTTTTTGGTAGAGCAAAGATGTTCGATGCAGAAAGAGAGAGAGACAGAGAGAGAGAGAATTGACACTCAAGCTCAAGTACAAGGCATGGGAGTGCATCAAAGAAGTAGACACACATGAAGAGGCAGCATGTAGAGAGATCCAAGAAGTGCATGTCAAATTTTCAGAAGAAATATCTATAAAACTAGTGATTTTCATCACTAAAAATCATTGTAAATACCATTTCACATTTTTGCAACTCCATTTTGATCAAGTCGAGGAGTCCTGGAGCTTGAGGAGTATTAGAAGTATCATCCTACCAATTTTCATAATTTTTAGACTTCTGTTGAGCCCTGAAATAAGCCCTTGTGAGAAGTGGAGATGACATGCCTGGGACTCACCTCCCAGCCTATTTATAGCCCTTGCCTAGTCACCATCTAGATCTCTCTAAGGTTCCTCTACTCATCTGGCCATCATGAGTAGGTACCTCGTATGAACTCTCTCGCTTTTGGCCTTGGCTATCCCCGAGCAAGGAACTTCTCGTTCCTCCAAGCATGTACATCTCTCGAATATAACACTCTCTCCCCCTTCTAAAGATCATTGTCCTCAATGATATAGAAGGAGCTATAAACCTGGGAATCAGAATATGTGATTCCAAATAATAAGAGTAGAGTGTGCTAGATGTTTGAAATACTATATAATAAAAAAGTAGTCAACTCGTCTCTCTGCTTCATATCTAGCATTCCACCAATAAATAGTAGTCTTTGCCTTGGGCATACTGTAGGAATCCCTCTGAGGCCCAATGAGTCCCTATGTGTGCAACATAAGTACTTGGAATATCCTCGGACTCCCTATGCCTAGACCTTGACCACTAACTTGTGATGGCTTTTCACCTATAGAGACCTCGGTAGCTTGCACTTGCCTCCCTGAAATACCCACTGATAGCTTGTCATATGGTATAATCATGCAAAATCACTTACTCCACTAGAGTAATGAAACGTACTATGCTGATTCAAAACAATGTGATTATGTCCCAATCTCTGTGGAAAAAAATACTAAAGATAAATGGAAATCTTTTTCAAATTTTGCTTAATCTCTAAGCTTGAGTAAATGTGCTTGATTTACTCACTGTAATGAAAATGAAACTCAAGAAAGTCTCATCATGATCCAAACTATGAATTCAAGATGACAATCTACCAATGATCCAGACTATGGACCAAGATCTCAATATGTCAATGATGTAAACTATGGACTAAGATCTCAATCAGTCACATCCAAACTATGGATCCAAATCTCAATCTATCATATATAATAATCCCAACTATGGACCAAAATATATCTCATATAAAGTAAATCCTAATCCACTTTGTGGAACTAAGTCCATCATGCCAAGTGAAGACATGCTAAGAAAGTATAGCAACTAGTGGAACTACCACCACCTTCTCAATACTAACATGCAAGATGTTCCAAGTAGATGAAACTTGCTTTATCCATGATCAGCATCTGATCATCACTATGATCAAATAATTCCTAACTAGGAATGAGGTGTCTCTAGTAAACTATTGTAATAATCTGACACTCCCAGATATAATGAGATCCATAATACGGATCCACTAAATACCGGGGCAAGGGGCAAGTAGATGTGTGCACACTCATAGCCCACTAGGCTAAGCATCTAGCTCACCTCATACACACTATGTATGAAACATGGCCTAACCTTAGGCATATCAAATAAAGTAGTACGTACTCTGTGAATTTCTTCTTAATGCAATTGCCTATTCATAGTTCTTATGTGCAAACCTTGCCTTTCCGCTTCTCGATGACATGCAGAGTGATTGTCTCAACTGCCCCTCTGTTGTCTAATAATAAGAAGATCATCTGAATGAACTCCAAATCATTTAAAAAATACCATCTCATAGACTTCTCTCTCATACCATCTGTCCTACACCTAGGTAGAATACAAAGTTTGATGTCCAATATCACCAAACTTTATACCCCACATAGATGCATGTATGAGATTAAAGTCGAACACTTCTCTCAAAAACCATAAGAATAACTCGGTGAGTACTCACAATCATAAATACTAATAATGAAATCACGAAGTGTTCCTGAAGTGTTTCCTTCCCTCAAAATCATGAAGTCTTCCTGAAGTGTTTCCTTCCCTTGATACAAATGTGAGAAGTGGAGAATGACATGCCTGGGACTCACCTCCTAGCCTATTTATAGCCCTTGCTTAGTCACCATCTAGAGTTCTCTCTAAGGTTCCTCTACGCATCTAGCCATCATGAGTAGGTACCTCGTATGAACTCTCTCACTTTTGGCCTTGGCTATCCCCCAAGCAAGGAACTTTTCGTTCCTCCAAGCATGTACATCTCTGGAATATAACAACCCTAGAACCTAGTTTTTAACTAGGCATGACACTAGGTCTGGACAAGGCCAAAATTACTCAATAAACTATAAAAAGAGCTAGAAAACTCCTTTTTGGGGTTAGCTGGTTAGAGATTTGAGCTTTTGTAAGAGATTTCTTTTGCAATAGAAAGATTTCCATTGTTCCTCTCTTTGTTGTTACCTTGTGTGTGCATGTGTGTGTAAGTGTGTGCATGCTAGTGTGCTTCTCACTCTTGCATTTGTCCCTTCACTTGCTCACAATCTTCATACCAATCCTCACATCTCCATGGATTGACATTTATGAGGTGGATCTCCTCACATTGGTAGTTATCATTGTGCTAGAGTGACACCAAATTCTATGTTGTTGCCGAGGAGAGAGCTTTGAGGATGAGCATGTGATGGTAAGATGTAGAATGGTGATGTTGGAAGGTAAAAAATAGTCATTTTCTATTCAGTGTTTGAGTTTTTCTCCACCATCATCATCATCATCATCATCATCACCTCCCATCTTCATCTTCTCAGATTTTCTCATTTTTTGATTGTACATTCACCTCGTTTTCCATTTGCGACTGTGATCAAGGTGTCTAGAGAGAGTTTAGTGCTGAAATACTATTGAAGAGGAGCTTTGCACTCTCAAAACATCAAAAAACTGAGTGACAGTCACACGTGACACGACCTGCATTAGGTATTGCGAGTGCAATATCATGGGTTAGATGAGTGACTTTGAATCTAGAGGCACATAGAGGTGACAAGGAGGGCATAAGGTACACATATCTACAAAAATTTTTGAATTTGGACTTCAAAAAGTCCAAGTATCATGACCATTTGAGTTCAAGTATCGTGATACCAGAATTCCTATGTGTCGTGATCCTTGGCACGTATCATGTATTGCCGTTACCTACTCCCCATGTATTGCAATACCACATCAGTATCATGTATCATCGGGTTGAGTATCGCGTATCATGTATCGTCGGGTTGAGTATCGTGTATCGTGTATCGTGAATACACAAGTATCGTATCATAGAATATTTGGTATTGTGTATCGCTAGATCATGTATCACGATACCTCACAGGTATCCTATATCGCAAAGGTTAGTATCGTATCGTGAAGCTATAACTATCATGTATCGTGTGACCTCCAAGATTGTATCATGAAAATCTAGTATCATGTATCATTGCATACTCGAGTATTGTGTATTGCTTGAAACCAAGTATCGTATCACATCTCCCGTGTATCGTGTATCATCTGGCTAAGGTATCATGTATCATCTTGGAGCCAGGTATCTAATCATGAAATTCCAAGTATCGCCAACATTAAGTATCGTATCATTAGAACTGATATCGTGTATAGTCCAAGGACAAGTATTGTATCGTGAGGTCAAGTATCATGTATCATTTGCTCTTAAGTGTTGTCGATACTTCTTAAACATTGTGTATCATCTATTCTAAAGTGATCCCATAGACATCCTGTTTGCATGTTTTAACCCCTAGAACCCTGAACTAACATAAATTTTTCATACGAAATTCGTTTGTTGTGATTTTGGGTTTGCTGGAAAGCTTTAGGTGAGACTAGGAAGCCAAGGGGGCTTCAAAAGATTTTGAGAAACACAAAGGGAAAATTGGGACTAGAAGACAAAGCTTATGAACCTGAGATCTGGTAGACACCTAGGCAGGGATAGACAAAGCATTAGATCATGTGAGGCTAGTGTCAACCATACACATAGGTCATAGGCACAACAACTTAGTGGTTATCCATACACTCAGAAATGTCTTATAACATGGAGAGACTTGCACTTAGCTTAGGCTCTGCCTATTTACAAACACCAGAAGGTCCCTATAAAACACAATTGAAATATATCAAGAACAACCTATTAGGTGCATGTATCTATGAGGATGGTATGAGGCGATCAATTGTCCAACTCAAAAATCTAAATCAACCCTTTGGACTTGAACACTCAGTGGTCAAGCTCGAAGAGGGTTCATACACTGATAAGGAAGGAACCATGTATGTGGCCACCAAATTACCAGATAGGATAGATGAGTTTGGAATACCATTCCTGAGAATGAGATAGGAGACCTAGAGCAAGGAGACCTAGGATGAGAACCCAAGAATCCTCGAGGAAAATCTATCTTGACCAGGGTAATTACTCTAGATTGGATTCCCAAAGACAACAAAAGCATAGAACTCTTCTTGAATAGAGAAACGAAAGAAGCCTTTTGGAGATTCAAGCCATATCAACCTAGCAAAATAGGTGGTGTCATCATCTATGAGTTCAAAGATCCTGAGATACCAAGCAAAGTTCTCTATCTGGACAACATATTGGAGAGAATGTTCTTGGTAACAGAGCATGATAGACATGCATATACTTGGGAGAGTGAATTGGTTTTCCCTCCACCATGATCTCATGTTTCACATGGCTTCCAAGGAGCAAGATCATCCCAGGCTCATGAAAACTAGAGGGAAAGAGCTAGAGAAATACCTGACGTAAGCTTTGCACACACGATAGACCGAAGGTGAAAGACATTGAGCACATAGGCAACAAAGAGATGAACATGATTTTCCATTGCCTAGATTGCGAGAGCACCCAAGAACCCTTAGACCCTCTCAAGTGGTTAAGGCAATGAAGAACTATTTTGATGGGTCCGGAGATCCTTATGATCATGTGGCTGAGTTCAAACAAGTGTTAAGAGGTGAACAGGTCGAGGAATTATTCACACAGTTGAGGCATTTGGTTTGACTCTCAAGGGTACTGCCTTAGATTGGTTTCAACTCCTGAATAGTCGCAACTATCGAGATATAGTTCAACTCCTAGAAGAATTCATTGTAGAATTTTCAAAGAGTGGCATCAGGCATAACACATCTGTTGGTGCAGGGCAATCAACAATTGAAGTTTTAATGAAGGTTTGGAAGTCAACGACTGAAGAAAAGTTCAAGTTATGAAGCATGAAGGAAGTGCATATTCAAAAGATGAAGATGTGTACACATATGTACATTAATTTAGAGTTAGCTCACTTATACTTTTGATTAGTTATGAGCTTGTAAATATTTGACTATATATACAAGGAAAAATGTCGGGGCAAATATTAGAGATTGTAGAATACAAGAATTAAGAAGAACTAGAAGTGATTAGACACTAGAGAAGTGTGAAGATTAACTCTCTCATCTAGATGTAAAGTTTTCTAGTAATGGAATAAAAATTGCGCCTGATGTTTCTGTGCATTCTCCTTCTGTGCTTGATCATTTCAAGAATCCTTTTGTAGACATCTAAGTCCATAGTTAATGAGTCTACGGTTAAATTTTGAGAGCCTAATTGTAAACAGGTTTTGAGACTTATGAGTAGGAACATTAATATGTGAAGAATTGTTGACTGTTTTTTTGAAACAGGTGCAAACTCGATGGTGAAAGATTTGATCATTTCTTAGTGCACAATTTAAAGTTTTGCACAAGTAAGGAGTCAAAATCTAAGTTCAAAGGTAAGCCATCTATGGCTAAAAGCATTTTCATAAACAGGTTCTAGTTTGAGAGAACCAAGTGTAAGACGTTACAGGTGTCTGAATCGACTTCTCAGAAGAACAGTTTTAGACATAGGTGACTTGATGAGATCATTTCTCAAGATTCACTGAGTCTTTTAGAATAATCTAACTTGGAGAAGGTGCGCAAATTATAGGCGACACCTTGTGCAAAGTTTTATAAAAAACTTTACACATTTGATAAGTCAATGAGAGAGTTATGTGCAGCAGACTTTCTGAGTAGTCATTTTCTTCACAGTTTTATCAAAATTTTGATAATTGATCATTGATCCTCTAAATTGGTGAAGGTTTTGAGTTACTCTTGATATAGAGGTGCTCTAACTTCAAGAGTAGCTTGTTCTCTTGGAGAGTAACCCTCGATATTAGTGGTATCAGAGCAGGAAGTATCAAAATTGAAGAAAGGAGGATCCCGACTGCTGCAGTCATAAAGAATTCAACATCTGAAGATTAAGAAGGTGAAAGCTTGAGAGCAAAGCGTGAGAAGGAGGCCATACGACATCAAGGAAGACAAAAGGAGTATCATTCAAAGTAAAGGTACATCTATTACTCATAAACTTTGAAGAATTCAATACACAGGTGAAGAAAGGATGGGAGATTCTCTTCAGATAGAGAAATTGGATAGAGAGAACTATCCAGCATGGTCAATGAGGATGGAAGCTCATCTTATGAGCAAAGACTTGATAGGTTATATCACAGGTGAAGAAGAAAATCCTGAGTTCAAAGATCCTAGTGTTCCGATTAGGGAGGAATTATCATATTTGAAGACTTGGATGAAGAGAGATGCTCAAGCTAGGAGCATTATCTACATGTCAATCAATGACTACGTGCTACCTCACATTAGAGGTCTTGAAAGTGCAAGTGATATATGGAATGCTTTGGAAGAGCATTTCCAAAACACCACAAAGTCAAGGAAGGCATCCTTGTGGGCAGAGTTTACCACATTCAAGAAGAAGGCCTCTCAATCCATCTCAGATTATGCAACAAGGATGAAGGACATTGCAGATGCATTAAGAACAGTTGATGAAGATATTGAGGAGGATAAATTGGTAAGGCAAATCCTTACAGGTTTGAGAGGTGATGATAAATGGAAGCCATTTATTTTGTCTACTGAATTATCACTAGATCATTTTAATCCTAACCTAAATCAGTTGTTAGGACACATGCTAACCTTTGAGCAGGATGTGAAAGGAGAAAGTGATAAAAGTACATGTCATGCAATGTATTCAAAGGATAAGAAGAAGAATATCAAAGGGAAGCAACAAGCAGTAATAAAGATGGAGTCAAATCTTGCTAGATTTGTGGTAAGACAAGTCACTTACTCAGAGTAATGGTGGATATAATCAGAATTTTAATTCAAGAGGAAGAGGTGGCAGAAATCAAAGAGGTAATTTCAGAAGTAGAGGTTACTTTGGAAGAAATGCAGGTAGAGGATTCCAAAGTCAACAATACAACAATACCTACTACAATTATGCTTCAGATCAGAAGGAGGATTCAACATTGATAATGAATGCAACTTGTGAAAGGCAAAGTGAAGACCAAAGAGTCTTCTACATTGACTCAGGGTGTAGCAATCACCTGAGTGGCAACATAGCTTTGATGACTGATTTGGAGAATAAGGTAACTAATCATGTAGTTCAAACAGGTGACAATACAAAGCACAATGTGAAGTCAATTGGACTAGTGAAGGCCAAGGATGGTAGTACTCTCTTGAGTAAGGTTTTGTATGTTCCTATAATTCCTAAGAATCTGATAAGTGTAGGACAAATTGTTGAAAAAGGTTATGAAGTTAGGTTCACTAATGAAGGAGTGTTTGTGGAAGACCCAAGCAATGGGTATAAACAAATTGTTTCAGGGAAGAAAGAAGGAAGACTCTTCACATTGAAGATTCAAGGTAATGTTGGTCATGCCTTGTTCACTTATGGAGGACATAAGATCTCTGTTTTAGATCTTTGGCACAAAAGACTTGGACATTTCAATGAAAGAGGTATCAAAGATATGATTAACAATAGTTCAATGCTTGGATTGCCTAATGTTGCAGGTCAACACATGACATATAGATGTGAGGCATGTCAATTAGGTAAGGCTAATAAACAATCTTATTCCAAGCATGTTTTTATGTATTCAGAGAAGCTTGAGTTGGTACACACAGATGTGTGGGGACCATCAAAGGATTTCAGTATCAATAGCTCAAGGTATTATGTGATTTATGTTGATGATGCTACCAGATGGATCACTATCTATGTGATCAAAGATAAGTCAGAGGTATTCAATACATTCAAACATTATCATGTGTATGCAGAGAGAATTACAGGTCATAAGTTGAAGAGACTAAGGTCAGATGGAGGGGGAGAGTATTTCTCTAATGAGTTCAGTGATTACTTGTGGAATGCAGGTATAAAAAGGGAAATTACTTGCAGGTACTCTCCTCAACAAAATCGTGTAGCAGAAAGGAGGAATATAACTCTTGTTGAGTTTGCAAGATCCATGATGAAGGAGAAAAATTGCCTAAATTACTTGTGGGCTGAGGCTGTAAACAGAGCTACTTATTTGGTCAATAGATTACCATGTAAAGCTTTGCAGGTTATGACACCATATGAGGCATGGTGGGGTAAGAGACCTACTCTAGATCAT
The DNA here is from genome assembly GCA_020310875.1 of Ceratopteris richardii. Classification (NCBI taxonomy): domain Eukaryota; kingdom Viridiplantae; phylum Streptophyta; class Polypodiopsida; order Polypodiales; family Pteridaceae; genus Ceratopteris; species Ceratopteris richardii. The sequence continues at coordinate 120,235,166 of CM035416.1, read as the reverse complement.
TGCAAAGTATTTGGATGTTTGGCATATGCATATGTGCCATCACAAGTGAGGCATAAATTGGAACCTAAAGCAGAGAAGTATGTATTCATTGGTTATGATGACAAGCAGATGGGTGATAGGTTGTGGATTCCATCCACAAAACAATTCCTTGTATCAAAGGATGTTACATTTGATGAGCAAGGTACTTGGTATGTAGGTACAATCAATATTTATGCAGATGATGAAGAAGTTGTGAATCAAAAGAAAGGTAAATCAAAGGTTCAGATATTTGATGAAGAGGAGAACAATGAAGTACATGTTGAAGTTGAAGAAGTGCCAAGATTTGATCCAGAGTGTGATGAACCAGAAACCTCAAGAAGTGGAGAACTCAAAAGGTCATCAAGACACAAATGGCAACCTACAAGGTATAGCTATGACACTTCTTTTTTGGCTACCAAAGATTATGCTTATATGATAAAGGTAGATGAAGACCCTTCTACATATGAAGAGGCAAAAGGTAAGGAAAATTGGGAGAAAGCTATGCAGGAAGAGTATGATGCATTGATGGAGAATCGGACATGGGATTCGGTTCCTAAACCAAATAGTCAGAAGATCATTGGATGCAAATGGGTCTACAAGACAAAGAGGTATGCAGATGGAAGTGTGTCTAGGTATAAAGCTAGACTTGTTGTGAAAGGGTTTGCTCAGACATATGGAGTAGATTATGATGAGACTTATAGTCCTGTGGCAAAGATGACAACTATCAAGACACTCATAGCCATTGCTGCATGTAAAGGTTGGAAGTTATGTCAATTAGATGTGAAGAATGCTTTTTTAAATGGTTATATTTCAGGTGATGTTTTCATGGAGCAACCACAAGGAGTAGGCCCCAAGGGCATGGAATTATAGACTTGTGAAGTTCTTAAAAGAACTTGGTTTCCAAGTATCTAAAGCAGATAATAGCTTGCTTGTCAAAGCAAGTGAAGATGGGTTTATTTACATGTGCATATATGTTGATGATATAATTCTTACAGGTACAAATGAGAAAGGCATTCAAAGTCTAAAGAAGCAAATGGAGAAAGAGTTCAAAATCAATGACTTGGGAGACTTGTCATATTTCTTGGGAATGGAGATCTCATACACTCAACATGGGGTGTATGTAACTCAAGAAAGGTATTTGAGAAACATGTTGATCAAGTTTAAAATGGATGATTGCAGGATAGCACCTACTCCAATGGAGGTGAATCATAAATTGAGCAGATATGGAGGAGAAGAGTTCAAGGTTGGTAGTCTAATCTATGCTACATTAACTAGACCTGACATGTCATATGCAGTTGGAGTATTATCTCAATTCATGCATTGTCCTAGGAAAGAACATTGGATTGCACGACAAAGAGTGTTGAGGTACATTAAGGGTACACTCAAAGAAGGTTTGTATTATGGTTTTACATCAGATACAAACATCAAGATCTATAGTGATACAGATTGGGCAGGTAATCCTAATGATAGGAGATCAACTTATGGATACTTATGTTATGTGGGAGATAAGTTAATTTCTTGGTGTTCAAAGAAGGAACACATAGTTGCTTTGTCATCTACAAAAGCAGAGTACGAAGGTATGATTGAACCTGCAAAGGAAGTGATATGGCTTAAGACTCTTATGAAGAGTTTTGACATCAGTCAGAATACACCCACTATTCATGGAGATAACATGAGTTCATTATATCTAGCTGCTAATCTTGTTTTTCATGCCATGACTAAACATATTGAGATTCAGTATCATTTCCTAAGAGAGAAGGTGATGGATAAAGAAATTGAAGTTATACATACTTCAACAAAAGATCAGATAACTGATATGCTAACCAAAAGCTTGGATGGACCAAAGCTACAGAGATTCAAAGACATGGCAGGCATAAAGAACCAGAGAAAACCTCAATTGATGATTGAGGGGGAGTTGTTGGTGCAGGGCAATCAACAATTGAAGTTTTAATGAAGGTTTGGAAGTCAAGGACTGAAGAAAAGTTCAAGTTATGAAGCATGAAGGAAGTGCATATTCAGAAGATGAAGATGTGTACACATATGTACATTAATTTAGAGTTAGCTCACTTATACTTTTGATTAGTTATGAGCTTGTAAATATTTGACTATATATACAAGGAAAAATGTCAGGGCAAATATGAGAGATTGTAGAATACAAGAATTAAGAAGAATTAGAAGTGATTAAACACTAGAGAAGTGTGAAGATTAACTCTCTCATCTAGATGTAAAGTTTTCTAGTAATGGAAGAAAAATTGCACCCGATGTTCCTATGCATTCTCCTTTTGTGCTTGATCATTTCAAGAATCCTTTTGTAGACATCTAAGTCCATAGTTAATGAGTCTACGGTTAAACTTTGAGAGCCTAATTGTAAACAGGCTGTGAGAATTATGAATAGGAACATTCATATGTGAAGAATTGTTGATTGTCTTCTGAAACAGGCGCAAACTCGATGGTCAAAGATTTGATCATTTCTCAGTGCACAATTTAAAGTTTTGCACAAGTAAGGAGTCAAAATCTAAGTTGGAAGGTAAGCCATCTATGGCTAAAAGCATTTGCATAAACTGGTTCTACTTTGAGAGAACCAAGTGTTAGAAGTTACAGGTGTCTGAATCGACTTCTTAGAAGAACAATTTTAGACATAGGTGACTTGATGAGATCATTTCTCAAGATTCACTGAGTCTTTTGGAATAATTTAACTTGGAGAAGGTGCGCAAATTATAGATGACACCTTATGCAAAGTTTTATCAAAAACTTTACACATTTGATAAGTCAATAAGAGAGTTATGTGCAGCAGACTTTCTGTGTAGTCATTTTCTTCACAGTTTGATCAAAATTTTGATAATTGATCATTGATCCTCTAAATTGGTGAAGGTTTTGAGTTACTCTTGATATAGAGGTGCTCTAACTTCAAGAGTAGCTTGTTCTCTTGGAGATTAACCCTCTCCATCAACATCATCCTTGATCCACAACTTTAAGCAGACACCCTAGCAAACAACTCGACTAACTGGATGAAGATTTAAAACATACACAAAATTCTCTATAAGCTCCAAGTCATTCATAAGCATAAGCCCAACCCCAAGTTATCAAGCTTCTAGCCCATACTTCTTGCAAAATTGCATGATATTTTTACCGTTAAAATATCCACTTCGCTTGATAACACACTCATGAAATGTTTGAATGGCACCTCACCTCTTTTGGTCTTGCTGGAAATGTAAAAACTGAGTTATCACATCCATTTGAGCAATTGTGGTGTCTCCCATAACATGTCGGATGGGAAAATTTTTTCAATTCCCACTTCTTGCTAGTCTCTCTTCTCTAGTGGATATGTAAGCTCAAGAGTCCTCCTTATCTCCTCTCTTCATGTCAGGTTCACCAAGTATGTCGTGAGGATCGTGGAAAGGATAGAGAAAGCATAGACAATCCCTTGTAATAGGCCAACAAAGCTCTTTTCTCTTCCCTACTCATCATATTTTGATGGGTTTCAAACTTCCGGAGCCTTAGCTATGGCTCATATGATGGTGTTTAGGTTCTTGGATCTAACTTTACAGGCTTGACTATGGTCAAAGTCTACATTGAAATCAACACTCAAAAATCTCAAATACTCACACGTTTTCATTGTTTTCTTTGATTTTCGCAACATCAACTGTTAATTTCCTATGCACAGTAAATAAAAGATTGTTGTTTGCTATGACTTTGTGATAGTCCTCAACATCCATAAGCTTTACAAGATGTGGTGAAAATAGAGAGGATCCTTTGGAAGTCATTGCTAGAAATGTTCATGCAAAAAGATCGTCAGATGTAGACAATACGAATAAACCTTAGTTCTTCGCATGCTTCCATGATTGCTCGTCCAAATTTCTGACGTTTGTACAAAGGCGATCAATGTGTGTCCGACCTCACGAACAAAGAGATCTCATTTGGGAGGTAGCATAAAAACAAACAAAAATCATTAAAGCTAGGAAACACACAAATGAAGCATTTCTAGCCTTAGAAACTATTGGGACACTGTATACTGATGGTCATGATCTTTTTCTTTTCGAAAGAGGAAGTTCGGCATTAGCCTACTCTCCTATACTTTGATTAAAATAAAAAACAACAAAAGTACAGATGAATGGGCCTAGCACCCATGAGACCCCCCAAATCCCACAAAGCAGGGGAAGAACATACACAGCTAAAGGGTTATACAAAGGAGGTCGATAACCCCTTCCTCCCCTTCATGCGGGGCCCACTTGGCTTTAATCTTGTTATTCTCGAGGAAAAGCACTCTATGGTGTCTAAAAGGTGGGGATTTCTTACAATTGGATATTCTTTTGCCTAGAAGGAAAAGAGATATCTCGATACACCATTCTTTAGGAGGGTTTCCAAAATTGGAAACACATTTCTCTCTCCAAATCTTCCAGAGGGTCTCACCTCTTATAGCATTCCACAATGTTGAGGAGCAACCAATCGCCTCGCCGAGAAGCGCTTGTTTCTAGTTGATCTGTTCTTGTAGAAGCAAGATTTTTCCAAGAGTCTGCCAGATGGAGACCGATTTGGGGCATGAGAAGAAAATGTGTCTCAAATCCTCGACATTACGATGACACCTCTTACACCAAAGTGGAGCCTCAAAAACTTTGTTTGCCTTTTTATTGGTCCAGATTCCCCGATGGAAGATTTTCCACATAAGCATCGACTTTTTTATGATGGGCATGATCTTGGAAGTTTCGTGAGGTAGCTACATGCAACTAAAAAGAAAGTTGAGCTCCTCACCTGTTAGGGTGCCTCCAAAACTCAAATACCTATGCTAATTTTAATCTTTCCATGCTAGAAGTAATCTTCATGTAATCATTCCACCCAAGCCTTGCATGTTCAACACTTTTGTTGTACCCTACAAATCGACCATAAGAAATCTCTATGTAAGACACCAGCAGCTCCTCTATGTTGAAACAGACTTGTGTGTGTCCTTGCTCTCAAGGCATGTGTGTCCTTGCTCTCAAGGCACATAGACAGGTATTCAATGTCATTCACAGATGACTTCCATATGAACTTTTCGCTTAGAACCTCAAGAACTAGAACTGGGATGGATTGTCAGTCATTTTTCTCTCAAAAATGAAACAGATTCGCGATGCCAATAGTTTATTTGTATGGATTTCACCTCATATTAAATTCACCACACCTAAGCGATAGCTAGGAAAGCAATCCCATTTAGATGATGATGAACTATGGGGAGACCTAACTTGCAAGTAAATGGAAAGGTATCCACACATATCTTGGGAATCACTTTTTTTTTTTTTATAAACAAGTAACCGACAATCATAGGCACCAATACTCTATGAACAAACTTATGCCTAGATAGTAAAGATGAGCACCAATATGAAAAATAACACTTTGGGTTTTTGGGGGAGTAGCTATATCTACCCCTATGTCAACTTGTTCTCTATAGGGAAGCCCACTTTCATGTAGATCCAATAATATTCACTTATCTGTGCCAAGGACATCGCCTCCAATGTAGACTAAATGAGTGCCTAGGGTTTTGAGGTCTACCCTTGTGCGCCCAATTCAAAATTCCTCTGTTCGCCTCAGTCCCCAACCAAATAGAAATTATCCCCCTCTCGGCCTTCCTTGGTATCTTCAACCTTGAAGTGACACATTTGCACCTTCTAGAGTAGTCCATACATACATTTTATATGCACTTGTTTTCTCATCATACAGTAACTTATATACATTTGTACACACATATATTTACATAGATGAACAATCACATTCCTAAACACTCATACACATATTAGCATAAGTATGTTCGTATATGCATGGTTTACAAGAAAAAGTGCATTCATAGAGTCATATGTACAAACATATAATCACATATTGCATGGGAACACACCAATGCACACACATAAAAACTTTTCCATTAGTGTTCTATCATGGCAATTTTGCTCTATCATGTTCTTTACAAATATAAATCTTAATCAAGTCAACAATCATTCAATGATTCAATCCACTCTAGGACACACACTTCATGAATGCAAATGCGTTTCCCATGCATATACATGCTCAAATACAAGCATCAACACGTAATGAGTGTCGCTATCAAGGATAGAAATCACCAAAAATATATCCATGTTGGTAGCTTGTTTTTGAATCATCACCACAATGTATTAGTGGTATGCATTTTAATCCATTTAATGTAAAATGAATGAAGACCCAGATTTCGATTATTTGAGACTCAATATGATCTCTTGGAAGGAAGACAAGATGATGCACGAAAATGTCAGGTTTACTAGGTGAAGTTGGGAGGGGAAGTGGTTCAATGGCTGATAGAGTTTGTGACAAATCATTTCACAACATATGATGCCTTGCACACAACATTCCTACAAAAATTTTCAGAAGGCAAAAACTACGAAGCAACTTTTTGTCACATTGCAATATATAGTCCAACGACTGTTGGAACTCAAGGTCAAGCACAAAACATGGAAGCACATCAAAGAGGTGGACACAGAAGAAGAAGGAGCAAGTAGGGAGCTCCAAGAAGTGTATGTCAAATTTTCAGAAGATTTCCTTACAAAAATAGTGATTTGGATCACTCAGACCATTGTAAATATCATTTCACCTTTTTGCAACTCCATTTTGTTCAAGTTGAGGAGTCCTTGAGCTTGAGGAGTATTAGAAGTACCATCGTACCAATTTTCATAATTTTAGACTTCATTTGAGCCCTCAAATAAGCCCTGGAACCTAATTTTTAACTAGGCCAGACACTATGTCTAGACAGGGCCAAAACTACTCAAAAAACTATAAAAAGAGCTAGAGAGCTCATTTTTTAGGCTAGCTTGTTAGAGAATAGAGCTTATGTAAGAGATTTCCTTTGCAATAGAAAGCTTTCCATTGTTCCTCTCTTTGATCTTGCCTTGTGCGCGTGTGTGTGTGTATGTGTGTTCATGTTTGTGTGCTTTCACTCACGCACTTGTGCCTTCACTTGCTCATGGTCTTCATACCGGTCCTCACATCTCCGCGGATTGACAAGTAAAGGAGATGGTGCTTACGCTTGAGCTACACCAAATTTTGGCGCCATTGCCGGGGAGAGAGCTTCAAGGATGAACGTTGTGATGGTAAGATTGTAGATTTGCGACGTTGGAAGGTAAAAAAACTGTCATTTTTGTTCATTTTCTGATTTTTCCTCTTCATCGTCATCATCGTCACCATCTCCATCTTCTTCCACCTTCTTCTTCATAGAATTTTCTTGTTTTTTAGTGCATTTTCACCATTTCCATACCACTTTTCATTCATTATTGTGCGAGAACGAGTTAGGAAGTGCAAGTGAGTGCAAGCGCCTGTGTTTTTTCATGATTTTCTGCACATACGGAGCTCGCCATTGCTCGGTGCTTAGAAATTTGAATTTCCCGCCAAAAAACACGATTCTGATAGAAAATCGCGATTTTCATAAAATTCAATTATTTTCAAAAAAACACGATTTTCTATTTCCCGCCTAAAAGTTTTTTAAAAGAACACGATTCTCGGACCATTCTCAAAATCGCGATTCTCTGGTTATGCTCAAAATCGCAATTCTCTAAATTTCTCAAAAACACGATTTTGAGCAAAAACACGATTTTGAGCAAAAACACGATTTTCAGTTGGATCAAAATTGCAATTCTCTAAATTTCTCAAAAACATGATTTTGACCATTTTCAAAAAAACACGATTTTGAGCAAAAACACGATTTTCAGTTGGATCAAAATCGCAATTTTCACAAATCACGATTTTCATCCAAAATCGCGATTTTCACAACTTTGAGAAAACACTATTTTCAGTGGGCTCAAAATTGCGATCTTCATAAATCACGATTTTTAGGCCAAAAACACGATTCTGTGAAAACATGCTCTCTCTAAGGTACAAAATTGCGATTTTCAAAACACGATTTCAATCAAAATCGCGATTTTCATGTCCAGTTGGTTTGACTCTGAAGGGCACTGCCTTAGCTTGGTTTCAACCACTGAGTAATCGCAACTATCGTGATGTAGGTCAACTGGTAGACAAATTCATCGTATAATTTTCCAAGAGTGGTATCAGGCATAACACATCATCTTTGATCCACAGCTTCAAGCAGACACCCCAAGAAACAGTGCGACTAGCACGTAGAAGGTTCAGACAGTACCTAGAAAGATGACCTGCTCCAGAGTTACCCACACCAGCCAAACAAGTGGCCTTATTCTTAGATGGCTTACTGAGCACAAAGTTAAGATCATATGTGTACTTGAAAGAGCCTAGATCCATAGAAGAGTGTGTGTGGACCTGCATTGACATAGAAGACAACTTGGGTGAGGAGTTAGGACTATCCAAACTCTATAAAGACTCTGACAGTTCTACTAGTCATACCTCCAGAGCCTCCACTGAGCTGGATAAGATAGCAGAGCAAGTTGCTAAGAAGCTAGGAGTTCAAAATAGACAAATACCAAGAGTCACCTCATTGAATCGGTGCTATACTTTCAGAGGCAACCATATGGCTAATGTATGCCCATTGTACAACCTAAACATGAGAGAAAGGAGTGCTCCATATTGCACTATTGAGAGAAAATACACGAACCACACGGCTTAAGATTGCCCATACAATAGACAGGCTGTTAGACAAAATTATCAGCAACCTTACCAACAAGGTAGGTATCAGAACCAATACCAACAGCCATATTTTAGACCACAACAACAATATCAGGCACCATATAGGCCACAACCAGTCCTAGGAAACCAACCACCAGCACCTGCCAATGTAATTCCAGTTAAGTATGCAGTGGCAAAAGAGAACCTTAATAGAGCATTGGTGCCAGTGACCCCATTGATCTCAGAGAATGACTCTCATGCTCATAGTTAAGACTACTCCCATGAAGGTAGTCCGCATGCTTATTACACAGAGTCACCTGAGCATAGTGAGATTTACTCGTATCAATATGAGGCACCACCTATGGAACAAAATTGGGAGCCAGAATACTCCAATGTCATGTACACAAATCCTAACCCTAGGCCCCAATTGAGACAAATGAGACCACAAGCCCCTAGAGGATCATGTTTTAGGTGTCAGGGTGACCATTTCATTCGTGATTGTCCCCACCCACCATCTCCGAGTCAAGGACAGGCTATCACAATCCAAGCTTTTTGTCTTGAGTGTGGCAAAGACCATCTCCCCATAGATTGTCCAAGAAACCCCTCTAGTGCACCCAAGGTTACACCCATTAATGTGGTAGGCTTAGTGGTGGATTCAAGTGCAAGTAGTAGTAATGTGGCCCCTATACAGGCAGTTACTAGAGCACAAGCATTAAAACAAGATAAACCAATAGAACAATCGAAATCGAGTGAATCAGGAGAGCCTAGTAAGAGAAGAACAAGAACATGGAAGGATACCAGGGAGAAGGCCAATCGCAAGTGGAATAGAAAGTTATCTGAACTAGAAGAGAGTCTGAAAGAAGCGAAAACAAAAATAGAAGACATTGTAAATAGACCACAACCAGGGTCTGTTCTTGCAAATCCAACCCCAGAAGGCTTGGACATGATGTTCAAGGCCTACCAGGCTCGACTTCAAGAAGGGTCAACAGCTGCAAACCTAGACAAGAGTTACCCTAGAGCGGATTTAGAGATTGAACGGATGAAAATGTGCATGAAAATGGTAGAACAAGCTCAAGCTATACTCGAGACTAGTCAAAAATTCAATCAGACACACTCTGTCAAACCGGATTTGCATTTCCAGGGCTTACTAGAAAGATTAGAGCAGTTTGTAAACAAACCACAAGTTTCTTTACCGGCACAGACTCAACCAGTTATTGAGAGAGGAAGCTCACCACCAATGGGAGCTTATGTTCCTAATTCCACGGATGCTAGAACACCTCCTTCAATTCAACAGTACTCTCAAGAGTTCTTGCGAGAAATACAAGAGGAGAAATGGGTCAAGGAGAAGGGTAATTCCCCTCCTATTCGTGAGATTGATGACCTTCATGATCAATTTCTCCAAGACATTCCATCTATTTACGGAGATGAAGCAAAACAACAAGAAGACGAAAGATTGGATTTTGAATCTAACACTTTAGAAGAGCTATCACAATTCAGAGGCCCATGGGAATCTGAATCTCTTCAGATTAGAGCTCCTACAATATTGGTAAGAAATGAAGACTCAGTGGTTCCAAGAAACACTGAAATTGTGAAGAACACTAAGGTTCAATGTCATCTCACTGTAGAAGAGCTGCTCAAAGCAAAACCTGAGCTATGGAATCATGTGAAGGATCAGGTTCCAAAACTTGATTCCAATATGCCAAAAGTAGGCTCTAAGCAGAAAGTACCAGAGATACCTCTAGACAAAATAGGGGACATGTGTGAGGCTGAAGAAGGTAATACTTATCTTCCAATCACCTACCAAGGTTACACAACCAAAGCAATCATAGATTCAGGTGTTGGCGTTGCTATTGCGACCACCTCCTTGTGGAAGCAATGGGGCAAACCCACATTAAGACCAACTAGAATGAAGCTTCAAATGGCAGATGGTCATTTTGAAAGACCTCTAGGATTGCTCGAAGGGATAACTCTAACCACTTGTGGTGTAGAGTTTGAACATACATTTGCTATATGTGACTTTGAGAAAAATAATGTCTATGAGATGATCCTATGAAGACCCTTCTTACGACAATTGCAAATAGTACAGGATTGGGGAACCAACTCCTTGTACTTACACACTTACGGGTCACCACCAAGGTCAATTTGAAGGATTACACCTTCAGAGATGTACCACCCCTACAGTGGAATCCTATCCACAAAGCGAAAGAAGATTCTATCTCTGTGCATTCTTGAAGTTCACCTGATCCATCCTGGTTGCATGAGGATACTCATTTTTGGATGTGCAAGGTTGCGGAGGAAGAGGAAAAATGCTTAAAGGTAAGAGAAGAAGGAACTTCTCCAAGAGATAGACCAATTAAAGACCCAGCCTATACACCAATGATCTTTCCAGATGAGGAATTTGAGCCTCATGGTTGGGCAGAAATCTTAGCTACCATGGACATTGCAGTTGATGAAGAACAATGGACACCTCATTGTGATGAGGAGGGTTATGATATTTCAGTGTTCATGTGTCAGCCCTTGCTAGAAGGATGTGACACTACTGATATCATAGAAGAAGAAGAGAATGACGATGATCTAGAGTCCATTGTGATGGATAGTTGCTTTAACTCAGAGAAGTACTATCTAGAAGATATAGGAGTGTTTACCCAAAAAGAAGAAGAACCTCTCACAAGTATTAAAATGGTAAATTCAAAGGTTGGAAGTGAGAGCAATCAAAAGAAAAAGAAAAGAAAAGCTGTGAAACAAGAAGAGGAGGAATCATTGTTTGAAGTGCCAAAAAATTTCAAGAAATATGAAGTGGACGATCGAAAAATTTTGGTACGAATGCCTAAGACAGAGGCCATCATAGGAGAAACATATGATAACAAAGAAAAGACCAAAAAAATTGTAGTAACCATTGAAGGAAATGAAGAGAGATGCACGTACATAGGAGATGATCTAAGTGCAAAAGAAGAAGCAGAACTTGTAGCTCTATTAAGGGAATATAGGGACGTGTTTGCATGGCACTATAGAGACTTGAAGGGGGTAGATCCAAGAATATGTTCTCATATGATTCCTATGACTGTTGATGCCAAGCCCACCAAACAGAAGGCCTACACATATAATGACACATGCGGCCAAGATAAAAGAAGAAATTGAGAGGCTGATTGAAGCTGGATTTATCTATGAGATTGAGCATACTGAATGGGTGTCCCTCATTGTAGTGGTGCCCAAGAAGATGGAAAGTTTCGAGTGTGTATTAACCTTAAAAAAGTTAATGCGGCTACGACCAAAGATAGTTATCCACTTCCAATCACGGAACACCTTTTGGAGCGTGTTGCAAGCAAGGAAGTTTAAAGCTTCCTTGATGGATTTTTAGGTTACAATCAAGTAGCCATTTCCCCTGAAGATCAACACAAAATAGCATTCACCACTGAGTGGGGAATCTTTGCATTTCGTGTGATGCCATTTGGGCTCACAAATGCACCTGCAACATTCCAAAGGCTCATGTGTCATGTCTTCAAGGAGTTCTTGCGAAAGAGTTTAGAAGTATATGTGGATGATTTATGTGCTCATTCCCAAGAAAGAAGACTCCACATCCTTAAGTTGAGACAAATCTTCAACAAGTGTAGAGAATATCGAGTGTGTCTGAACCCAGAGAAGTGTGTTTTCATGGTTCGACAAGGTAAGATCTTAGGTCATATTGTTTCTAAGAACGGAATATCTACAGATGAGGATAAAGTAAGAGCCATAGCAGAGCTTCCAAGGCCAAGGAATGTTAAAGAGGTACAAGCCTTTATGGGCCATTGTGGATATTACTGCAGGTTTATTCACATGTATGTGATCATAGCTAAACCTCTTTATGGTTTGTTGACAAATTTCGAATGGAACGATGACTGCAGAAATTCCTTCAATGAACTGAAGAGACGTTTGTGCACAACACCAATATTGACCATGCCTGATTGGAATAAACCATTCCATGTTCATGTAGATGCATCCAATCATGCAATAGGATGTGTGCTAGCACAACCCACAGGTGAAGGAAATTTAGATTTACCCATAGCATATGCTAGCAGACAGCTAACTGTGGCTGAACGAAACTATACCACAACTGAGCGAGAGGGTTTAGGCATGGTATATGCTATGAAGAAGCTTAGACACTACTTATTGGCCAACAAATTCAAGTTTTTCACTGACCATCAAGCTTTATTATATTTGGTCAATAACCTTGCAATACAGGACGATTACTAAGATGGTTCCTCGTACTAATGGAATATGACTTTGAAGTTGTTGTTAGGAAAGGTAGAACCCACCTCAGAGCAGATCACCTTTCTCGCATCACTTCAGGAGAGTTAGCGCAAGGAGTTTCTGATGAACTACCCGATGCTTATCTGTTCAATTTAGAAGTTGTTCCTAAATGGGCAAATAAGTTGGTACCAGTCCTAACCTTCGGACCCGCAAATAAGAATGTTAAAACATCACAAGAAGAAATTGTAAAATCACAAAAATATCACATATTGGTAGGAAGCATGTACAAACAAGATACAGAAGGTGTACTAGCTTGTTGTGTTGAGGATGACAAACATAGCAGTTGGTTGCAACAAGCCCATGAAGGATTGCTAGGAAATCACTATTCAAAACAATGAACATTGCAGAATTTGAAACGTTTAGGAGTGTATTGGCCTAGCATGGATAAAGAAGTACATGAGTGGATAAAGAATTGTCAAGTGTACCAGGAAAAACCCCTAGTGGAGCATGCGACTCTTTATCACGTTTCGTTAGTTCCAAATTGGAGTGCTCCATTGGTAGAATTCATGAGATCAGGGACTGTAGAGCCCTAACCGGTTGAAACTAAAGGTGCAAAGTATTTCTTCTCGTAAGGTTCAAAGGATGAATTTAAAATCTTAAGGTGCAAAAGTAAAGAATTAAAAGGAAAGGTGAAGGTGGAAGGCCGCGTACGCAAAGGGGAAATAGGCCGCCCAATCAAAAATTTTATTTTAAAAGTCACTCTTGTTCTAAAGTCACTACAGAACAAAGTAGCGAATCGTTGAGGACCAGTTCAAAAAGACAATCTTGGGACATTGAAAGGACACCAAGATTGTATTGCAGTTAGAGTGCGCGAACCGGGGACTCTGAACAAAAGAAGGACAAAGGCTATTCTTGGACATGGGGAGCTAGGAGCAAGGGAGAGCTTCAGAGGAAGCAAGAGAGGAAGCAAGAAGAGCCTCCAGTGTGCGACGACATTGAAGAGTGCAAGAGGTGTCAAGAGGAAAGTGTGCAGAGAAGGCGGGTTGGAGTCCAAGAGTTCCAAGGTCTATTGCGTGTGTGCGCCGTGATACCAATCCCTTAGCTTGGCGGAAGCTTAGTGCAAGGTGTGCACAAGGGAAGCGGGAAGCAAGTGAAGGATTGGTACACGAGAGGCCGTTGCTAGAGAACTTGAGATAATTGGTCTTCAGTAATTGATATTCTCTGAAGTGGTATTTAGTCATTGATTAGACTGTGCGCAGTCATTGTAATTGTTGAAGGATAATCAATATTCAAGGTTTCCTAGAGTATTCCTTTGCAGAAGTTCTCACTGTTATTCCATTTTCATTATCTCCTTTTTCTCCTACAAACACTCAAACTCCTTCTTGTCCCCGAATCCCCAACAAATTTGGCACGCCCGGTGGGACGTCCAAGGAGCTTTGAGCATAGGAGACTATATATTTCCATTGGAGGACAATATTCCAGTATCGACAACATTGGTGGGCCAAAAGTGCAAGCAGACCAGAAGAAAGACGAACAGAAGATCATCGAGTCCACTTTCATCGACTTCATCGGTAGGAAGCATGGCAGGACAGGTGGACCTAGAAATCTTGCTCTCCAGATTAAACATAAAATTTCCCTCCTTCAGAGGTTTAGCCCATGAGGACCCAGATGAGCACATTCAACGATTTCTTGCATTATGTAAGACTAGGGGACTAATGGGTAGGGAAGATGCTTTCTTGATACTCTTCCCCACCACATTGGAAGGTCTGGCAGACAAGTGGTTTAGCCAGTTTGCTGAAAATCACTTTACCTCTTGGGATTTGATGAAAGAGGCCTTTAAGAATCAATTTCAGCATGGCAACACGGCTGAGATCATTATAGAAGAATTGGAAAACTTAAAGTTGGGTCCAGGAGAGAAGTTCCCCGAATTCGTGACCAGGGCCAAAGCATTAATGGCTAAACTACCGGATCCACCACACAACTTCTTTGTCAAGAAGTGGTTAGCCAAACCTTTACCTGTGGTCACCCAATGCAAAATAAAAGAGTTAGTGCTACCTACTGCCTCTGTTGAGGAATTCATCAATACGGCCACCCGCTTGGAACAGATAAGGCACCAGTATGGTGCAACTTCTTCCCAACCATCATATGGTACAGAACTGGAGGACCCAGTGAGCCAGTTAAGAAGGGAACTGGAAGGCTTGAAAAGGAATAAGCCCTATACAGAGGAGGAGACTACTGTAGCTCAGCTGAGAAGAGAGATTGAAGCCCTCAAGCTCCAAAAGGAAGAGGAAGCCCAAGCAGAGGAACTAGCTCAGCTCAGGCAGGAGTTGCAAGAACTAAAAGGAGGCGGCATTAAGAACGGACTCTGGTGCTCCATGTGCAGCAAGCAAGGACACATAGTAAGTGAATGTCCTTTGCTAAATGTGACTTGTCAATTATGCAGGAAGATTGGGCATGAGGCCCATGAATGCCAATCAAGGGGAATGCCGACAACGACATACTGGACACAAGGCGGGCTCTTGCCACCAGCAAATGTGATGGAAGCAGCAACAAACCAAGGTAATAACTATAATCCTAGACCGAGAACTAACCTTGCAAATGGGCCTAGAAGGCCAATTATTTGCTTCAGATGTGGAGAATGTGGGCACTACCAATCTAGGTGCACCCTTCCGGAAAATGCACCTCCTTGCAGGAATTGTCCAGAGGCCAGAGATCACTATACGAACTGTTGTCCTAAGAATCAAGCCTCTACCTCCGGACCCCACCTCCAAATGATCTCTGTATTCAAGGAGGAGATATTACCTCAGATGAATGAACCCTCACCATCCACTAGAGTGGTACAATTAGAAGAACTCGAATCTTTTGCAGTACAGACAAGAAGCAAGGGAACGGCAAAAGTGGTAGAAAATCAAGAATTGATAATTAAGGAATTGAACAAAGACAGAGTTGCAATTGAAGACAAAGATACTACAAGTACAGACACAAACCACAATGAATGTCTCACAGGCACCAGCGATGCCATTGGGCATGCCTTCAAGAGGGCTCAAGAAGAGTTTGGCAAAGCAAATGAAGCTGACTTTTTTAAAGAGTCAGAGGCTTCAAAACTACTCAAGTCAATTAAGAAGGAGGTTAGTATTTTTTATTTAATAAAGATGGATGGGAAATTCAGGTCAGAATTATTGCAGATAATTGATGAGGCTTCTACGACAAGCTTAGTGGCTAAGACTGCTATCTTACATCAAGGGATAATTAGGGGGGAAGCACCCCTTACAGATTATAAAAGCCCTCGGCTTACAATATCAATCAAGGGCCATGAATTTCAAGGTGTTATTGTAGATGGTGGTTCTGGCATTAATTTGATGCCTGAACATACCATGAAAAGGATTGGACTCCACCCTTCAAGACCTGCAAATTTCACGGTTACTTTGGCAGATCAGAGCAAAGTAAGGCCCTTGGGGGTAATCCCAAAAGTTCCACTTGAAGTACAAGGTAATCTATTTATCCTGGATTTTGTGGTTTTAAGATTGCCCCAGGTTGAAGGAGGATTTCCTCTCTTAATTGGAAGACCTTGGCTGAGGCATGCCAGTGTCATTCATGATTGGGGTAAGGACACCATGTGGGTACAAAAGAAAGGGCAGGAGCTGACACAAATTCATTTAGAAGAAGGCCCAGACAATCAAGGAAACACTAGTATGATGCAAACAGTGAGCATTTGCATGGAAACAGAAGCGGAGGATCAACCCCAAATAGATTTTGAGGAAGAAGAGGATATTTTAAGTTGGCTTCATGCCGGCAACTCTTCTTCTTGTTTTGGAATTTTTCTTGATAATCCTGGTACAATTGGAGGCTATGATGAAGACAAAGGAAAGGTCCAGGTTGATGGATTGGGAGAGCCCATCACTGACCACAGAAGGGGCAGGAAGATACCCCTCAAATACAAATTGGAGGAGGATGTGTCAACATCAGATAACGAAGTTTCCAAAGCTAAAAACAAGGTAAAAAATTCTGAGGTTGAATGTTCTTTCCCAATTCAAGAAATCCCTGCAGGATGGATGCAGGACAAGGAGGAAAACATCGAAGTCCAAAATACACCTGCTTATGAAGCAATGCACGAAAAGCTAGTAGAAGAAGACAAGGAAGCAGATGCACAAGAAGATAATATGGTAACAAGAAATCCGGTCCAAGAAGTACATTTATGCACCCAAAACAATAATCAACCAGTTCTAGTGGCCACTTGGTTGTGGAGCCACCCGCAGCTCCTGGAAAAGGTAAAATCATTCTTGACCCAGTATGCAGATGTTTTTGCCTGGCATTATAAAGACTTAGAAGGAGTGCCTGCATCTTATGGAGAGCACAGAATTCCTCTGGTTGAGGGAGTCAGACCCATCAGAGGAAGGAGTTATAGACTTAATCCAAAGTATGCCGAAGCTGTCTATGTGGAAATCCAAAAGATGGAAGATGCAGGAATCATCATTCCTGTGGAACACTCAGAGTGGCTCTCGCTTATGGTTATAGTACCAAAGAAGAATACTAATAAAATCAGAATTTGTGTGGACTTTAGAGCTCTCAACAAGGTGACCATTCCAGACGGGTTCCCTATGCCTTTTGCAGAACAGGTCATTGAAGAAGTGGCTGGGCATGCACTATATAGTTTTATGGATGGCTTCAGTGGCTATAATCAAATATCAATACACCCAGAGGATCGTGAAAAGACTGCTTTTATCACACCGTGGGGAACGTATGTGTATGTAAAAATGCCATTTGGGCTCAGAAATGCTCCAGCCACATTTAACAGAACGGTCAATCTCATTTTTGGCCCCTTATTGCTGGAATCACTTAGAATCTTCATGGATGACTTCTCTTCATTTTCAGGATCTCACAAGGAAACTCATCTAGATTGTTTGGACCAGCACCTGAGGCAGCTGCAGAATATTTTCCAAAGATGCAGAGAAACTAAGTTAAAGCTCAATCCAAATAAATGTCATTTCCTTGTGACAGAAGGAACCCTTTTAGGACATGTGGTATCCGCTAAGGGTATGGCCCCAGATCCTGACAAAATTCTCTCTATATTAAAGTTACCTAAACCTAAAACTCCTAAAGAGATCCAGAGTTTTTTGGGGCATACCGGTTATCATAGAAGGTTTATAAAAATATATGCAGAGATAGCTAGACCTCTGACTAGATTCACAGGTAAAGAAGTATCTTTCAAATGGGAAGAAGAGGAGGAAAAAGCATATCAGACATTAAGGTCACGGTTAGTGTGTGCTCCTATCTTGGTCACCCCGGAGTGGTCAAAAATCTTTCATATACATGTCGATGCCAGTGCATATGCAGTGGGAGCAGTTCTGACTCAACCCAGTGAAGAATTTAAAATGGATAGGCCAATTCAATATGCCAGTAGAATCTTGACCAAGGCTGAAAGGAATTACAGTACTATCGAAAGGGAAGCACTAGCAATGGTCTTTGCCGTTCAAAAATTCCGCCATTACTTATTGGGGGTAAAATTTATTATTATATCAGATCACCAACCTCTCAAGTACTTACTCAACAAACCACATGCTACTGGTAGAATATGGAGGTGGTTACTGTTATTCCAAGAGTTCGATTTCTCGGTAATCCATAAGCCAGGAAGAGAGAATGTGATGGCGGATCACTTGTCCAGAATAAATAGGAGGGATCAAACCAGTGGTATCAATGATGATTTCCCTGATGCACACTTGTTTGCTATTCAAGCTAAAGGATGGTATAATGATATCAAACAGTTCATTAATACTGGATTGTATCCAAAAAATGCTAATGCTATACTAAGGAAGAGACTGCTTATCAAGAGTAGACCATATACTTTCATTGAGGGTAAACTCTACAGACAGGGCAAGGATGACAGGATTAGGAAATGTTTAGAGGAAGATGAAGTGAGGGAAATACTGCATTTTGCACATGAAGGAACAGGTGGTGGGCACCTTCCAGGGCATATCATGAGCCAGAGAATACTAGATGCTGGTCTATGGTGGCCTACACTCTTTAGGGATGCAGATGATTGGAGAAAAACATGTGATGTGTGCCAGAGGTGTGGACCTAAACCCACCAAGCAAAGACATTACCCTTTGGTAGTTTCCACTTCTTGGCAGCCCTTTGAGAAGTGGGGATTAGACTTTGTTGGGCCTATATACCCTGCGGCACTTCCAAAAAGGGAAAAGTACTTACTGATAGCCACGGACTACGCAACAAAATGGGCTGAAGCTATTGCATCAACGGACTGCTCTGCACAAACAGTGGCTGACTTTTTGTATTGTAATATCATTTGCAGATTTGGATGCCCGCTTGAAATCTGTACCGATCAGGGTACTCATTTTGTTAACAAAGTACTGCAGGAAATTTCCAACAGGTATAGCATTTTACACAGGACTTCTTGTGCATACTACCCACGAGCTAATGGACAAGCCGAGTCAACGAACAAAGTATTAATTTCAATGTTACGAAAAGAATGCATGTTACAGCCGACCTCTTGGGGACAGGCCTATCTGGGTACATTATGGGCATACAGACTGGCCTATAAAGAGACTGGGTATTCTCCCTTTCAATTAGTTTATGGCTTGGTTCCTATTGAACCATTTGAATTCATCAGAGGCTCTATAAGAACGAAAAGACTAGAGAAAAATGGGATGGAAGTTCCAGCACGACTGACTGCTTTGCATAAACTGGAAGAATCGAGAATTTTAGCCTCCAAACAGTTAGAGGATATTCAAATAAAGAGGAAGGAGAACCATGACAAAAATCTATGGCAAAACAATTTGAAGCCTGGAGATTTAGCTCTGCTACACAGACCACAAATTTCTACTCAAACAAAAGGAAAATGGATCCCTCACTGGGAAGGCCCTTTTCGCATCAAGAAGATGCTACAATGGGGTGCTGTGCAATTGGAAACACTGGATGGAGACACCCTACCCTTGGTAAACATCTCCCGACTCAAGGGGTACCACCTAAAGTCATAAACATTGCATTTTCATTTATTTTGTTTCATTAGTGTTTTGGATTGCTTTAATAAATACAATTAATAAGCAAAATGCTCGCGCAAGTTTTTTTTGGAACGCCATTTTTGTTATGTTGCTCATTTCATCAATAAAAATCAAGTTTATTTCATTGTTAAATAAATTAGGCGCCATTTTTTTTGGTTGACCCTTACTTCTGCAAATGAATTTCAATACCACCCTTTCTTTTGTTTATCTTTTGGATGGATGAGATTAGAACTTGCATCTCCTCTCTTTTGAGCACACTTTTGGGTTAAACCATCCATTCCTCTGAGGTAATCTTTCATTCCTCCTTGTTATATAAGGTGCCTTCTCCTTCATTATTGCTCCCCTGAGCATCCGCAATTTTGTATCCTCATCAACGCTCTGGCCAGGTTCAGCTGTCCATGATAGTGCACTTTGATCTATCGTGCATCCGACGTGGAAGAGAGAAGCTGTGGAAGAGAGAAGACGCACTCCTTCCCCCCTCCACCTCCCTCCAACTTTTCCCAAAACCTCCACTTCCACCTCTCAATCCCCCGCTCCTTCACTCCCTCTCCCTCTTCCACCATCCTCCCCCTCATCCTACACCTCAACCCCCCCTCCACTGGCAGCCCTCAGCACACCCCTCTCCGACCCCGCCCGGCACCCAACCACCCCCCCTCTCCGACGCTCAGCGCCCCCCCTCTCCGACCCCTCTACACCCAGCCCCCCCCCTCCGACCCCGCCCGGCACCCCGCATCCCCAATCAACCCCCCCTCGCACCCCTCGCACGACCCCAATCAACCCCCCCTCGCACCCCTCGCCCCCTCCGCCTACACCCTCTCCGACCCCACGCGACACCCAACCACCCCCCCTCTCCGACGCTCAGCGCCCCCCCTCTCCGACCCCTCTACACCCAGCCCCCCCCTCCGACTCCGCCCTACACCCAGCACCCCCTCTCCAGCCCCGCTCGGCACCCAGCACCCCCCCTCATCCTACACCTCAACCCCCCCCCACTGGCAGCCCTCAGCGCACCCCTCTCCGACCTCGCCCGGCACCCAACCACCCCCCCTCTCCGACGCGCATCGCCCCCCCTCTCCGACCCCTCTACACCCAGCCCCCCCCTCCGACCCCGCCCGGCACCCCGCATCCCCAATCAACCCCCCCTCGCACCCCTCGCCCCCTCCGCCTACACCCTCTCCGACCCCACGCGACACCCAACCACCCCCCTCTCCGACACCCAGCCCCCCCCTCCGACCCCGCTCTACACCCAACCACCCCCCCTCGCACCCCTCGCCCCCTCCGCCGACACCCTCTCCGACCCCGCGCGACACCCACATCCCCCCTCCGGCCTCACCCGGCACCCAGCCCCCCCCTCTTCAACCCCGCTCTACACCCAGCCCCCCCCTCTTCAACCCCGCTCTACATCCAGCCCCCCCCCTCCGACCCCGCCCGGCACCCAACCACCCCCCCTCTCCGACGCTCAGCGCCCCCCCTCTTCGACCCCTCTACACCCATCCCCCCCCTCCGACTCCGCCCTACACCCAGCACCCCCTCTCCAGCCCCGCTCGGCACCCAGCACCCCCCCTCATCCTACACCTCAACCCCCCCCCACTGGCAGCCCTCAGCGCACCCCTCTCCGACCCCGCCCGGCACCCAACCACCCCCCCTCTCCGACGCGCAGCGCCCCCCCTCTCCGACCCCTCTACACCCAGCCCCACCCCCTCCGACCCCGCCCGGCACCCCGCATCCCCAATCAACCCCCCCTCGCACCCCTCGCACGACCCCAATCAACCCCCCCTCGCACCCCTCGCCCCCTCCGCCTACACCCTCTCCGACCCCACGCGACACCCAACCACCCCCCTCTCCGACACCCAGCCCCCCCCTCCGACCCCGCTCTACACCCAACCACCCCCCCTCGCACCCCTCGCCCCCTCCGCCGACACCCTCTCCGACCCCGCGCGACACCCACATCCCCCCTCCGGCCTCGCCCGACACCCAGCCCCCCCCTCTTCAACCCCGCTCTACAACCAGCCCCCCCCCCTCCGACCCCGCCCGGCACCCCGCATCCCCTCGCTCCCCCTCGCATCCCCAGCCTAACCCCCTCGCACCCCTCGCCCCCTCTGACCCCGCCCTGTACAGCCCCGCCTTCCCCTACCCAACCCACCCCCGCATGCCCCCACCCAACCCCCCCTCGCACCCCTCGCCCCTCCGCATCCACCCTCTCCAACCAGCCCCGTCCAGCCCCCTAAGCCCCGCCCCGTCAAGCCCCTAAGCCACGATCGCCCCCCCTGCACGACCCCCATCAACCTCCCCTCGCACCCCTCGCCCCCTCCGCCTACACCCTCTCCGACCCCGCGCGACACCCACATCCCCCCCCTCCGTCCTCGCCCAGCACCCAGCCCCATCCTCTTCAACCCCGCTCTACAACCAACCCCCCCCTCCCAACTCTCCGCCTCCAACCCCATCGCACCCCCTCCTTCCTCCCCCCGTGCGCCCCCCTCTTCCTCCCAACACCCTCCACCCCTCAACCCCTCTGCCCCTCTCCCACCACCTCAACCCATCGATTCCCCTCCCCCTGCATAGGCTTTCTTTTGTTCCACTTCTTCTCCCCATTTCCATCAATGGCGGACCCCGCTCCGGGTGCTCGTTCCGATCCTACCTCTGCAATTCCTTCTGACCATCCCAATCCACCTCCTCCCTCATCGGCAGAACAATCTGTTCAAGCTACTCCAACACCTCCTACGGCCCTTGATCTTCCCATTTATTCCATACACTATGATTCCACCGACCTTTATTCCCCACCTCCCCTCCCGCACCCTCCTTCTCCTTCCCAATCTATGTCTCATTCATCCCACCCATCTTCACCAACCGGGGATTATATGCGCCTGTTTCTCCCACCTGACTTAAACCTGCAAATCCGAATGCATCTATCCCTACCTACCATTGCCCTTCGTCAAATGTTTTCCATTGAGGATCTTCAGCAGGCGGGCTTGTGGGGCTTGGCTAATGTTTTCTTCAATAACCCCGCCAATTTTACCCAGGTTTATGAAGCTATCCGCCTCTTCCCTCATTTTAGAACCGGCACTCTCTTCATCCCAGACATTGCCGCCAGTATTGGGTCTCCCCTAATAAATTTTCGTGCTCCCCCTTTCCTATACTCTGGACTGTCCGCCTCGGCCACTATTGCCTTTTGTACCACACACTTTCAAAGTAATGCTAGGTTTTCGCTCAGCATGACCACCCTTCTCAATGCGTTCATCTTTTTCTTCTTACTACGCAGTCAAACCTCTTCACTTCCCTGGTCAGATATTCGTATCGCCGATCCGCTTTTCTGCTTTCTCCATAGCCGTCCTTACCCTTACGCAACCCTCATTTATAGTTCCTTGACTTTGCGCTCCCGTCGACTCCGCGGGGCTATCTCTAGAGGCTCTCATGCATTTTCCATCTATTCTGCACCCTTCTTAGCTTGGCTATATCACATTCCCGCACAATCTGCACACAATGTTGCTTATCTCCCTTCCCAACCTGGACCGTCCATTGCTCCATCTCCCTCCCCCCCTCTAATCTCAATTGACTCAGCTTCCGCATCGACACCCGCATCCGCACCCCCTGATGTAACCTCCTTCCCTCCCCAATCTTCTTCACATATCCCTCCTGCATCCACCACCTCTCCATTCATGACTAATCCCCCTGATGTAACCTCCTTCCCTGCCCAATCTTCTTCACCTATCCCTCCTGCATCTACCATCTCTCCATTCATGACTACCCCCCCTCACTCCCCTCCTTCACTACCCAATCTTCTTCCCCTTTCCCTCCTGAATCTACCACTTCTCCATCCATGCCTACCCCTCCCATTATCCCTAGACCTCCCCTCTCTTCAGCTTTCACGCCACTCATTCAAACACAGCTCAACCCTCAAAACCCCACCTGTATGCCCCCAATTCAACCGGATTACACCTCTCCCTCTATCAGTAACATCCCTGGCAGTCGACCGCTCCCTTCCCCCAATCCTTCACTTCCCACTCCATCTGCCACTCCAACCCTTCATCCTCCTCCGCAGTATATTCCCCCTTCCCCTCCCCCCCCCTGCCCCAACGGCCACTCCCACTCCGCCTTTTGACCTACCATCAACCCCTTCATTTTTGCAATTACTACAGGACGCGAGTGTAGTCGCTATCGGCAATGCTCAGGCCTCCCAGATTTCCTTGGATTCGGTTTCCGCAGCAGCTTCGGTTCATCAACAATATATCTCAACAATAGAAAACATCAATCGCATGGCCACCTCTCAATGGCACTCCCTCAACGAAACGGTGCGATTGCTCAAAGAAGAGAGAGATCATTATCGCGATATGGCAGACTCTGCGTTGAAAGCCTTATAAGATCTTCAGAATCGATCCAACTTAGGGCTTTGTGCTAATGCTGCATGCAGACGTATCCGCAGGGAAAGGGATCATCTTAGGCAATGCCTTAGTTCGCTACAGCTTACGATCGAACAAGCTTCTGCTCCTTTGCCCCCTTCTCCATCTACCTCGGCTGACAATCTCAACCATCCTCCTCAATAAATTGCCATCTTTGTCCATACACTACTCATCACTTTGATTTCTAAATAATTTCCTTATCCTTTTTTCTTAACTAAATAATATAAACACCCTTTACCTCTTTTCTTGACTCGGTTTCGTTGTTTTCCTGTCTGGATCTTTGCAAGTCCTCAGTTTTTGTATTGCTGTTGTCTCTCCAGGACGGAGAGATCTTTAGGTGGTGGGCATCTGTAGAGCCCTAACCGGTTGAAACTAAAGGTGCAAAGTATTTCTTCTCGTAAGGTTCAAAGAATGAATTTAAAATCTTAAGGTGCAAAAGTAAAGAATTAAAAGGAAAGGTGAAGGTGGAAGGCCGCGTACGCAAAGGGGAAATAGGCCGCCCAATCAAAAATTTTATTTTAAAAGTCACTCTTGTTCTAAAGTCACTACAGGACAAAGTAGCGAATCGTTGAGGACCAGTTCAAAAAGACAATCTTGGGACATTGAAAGGACACCAAGATTGTATTGCAGTTAGAGTGCGCGAACCGGGGACTCTGAACAAAAGAAGGACAAAGGCTATTCTTGGACATGGGGAGCTAGGAGCAAGGGAGAGCTTCAGAGGAAGCAAGAGAGGAAGCAAGAAGAGCCTCCAGTGTGCGACGACATTGAAGAGTGCAAGAGGTGTCAAGAGGAAAGTGTGCAGAGAAGGCGGGTTGGAGTCCAAGAGTTCCAAGGTCTATTGCGTGTGTGCGCCGTGATACCAATCCCTTAGCTTGGCGGAAGCTTAGTGCAAGGTGTGCACAAGGGAAGCGGGAAGCAAGTGAAGGATTGGTACACGAGAGGCCGTTGCTAGAGAACTTGAGATAATTGGTCTTCAGTAATTGATATTCTCTGAAGTGGTATTTAGTCATTGATTAGACTGTGCGCAGTCATTGTAATTGTTGAAGGATAATCAATATTCAAGGTTTCCCAGAGTATTCCTTTGCAGAAGTTCTCACTGTTATTCCATTTTCATTATCTCCTTTTTCTCCTACAAACACTCAAACTCCTTCTTGTCCCCGAATCCCCAACAGGGACATTACCCAAAGAGGCTAGGCTAGCATGAAGAAGAAGTATGAAGCAAGAGGCTCAGGACTATGCCTTAGTAGGCGACAACCTATACCGAAGAGGCAAAGATGGTTACCTAAGACTGTGCATTCATGAATCGAACTATTTGAAAGTCTTAGAAACTGCACAGAGTGGTGTTGCAGGTGGACATTTTGGTCCTGACCGAGTAATCAAGACCATTCTATTCTCAGGACTTTGGTGGCCCACTCTTCATATGGATGCACATACCTATGTGAAGAAATGCGACACATGCCAACGTGCACAATATCCAGTTAGAAAAGATGAGATGCCTTTGAGGCCAATGATGGGGGGTGTGCATTCTCGAAATGGGGTATAGACTTTGTAGGTCCTATTAACCCCCCAACTAGAAACTCCCATGTAGAATAGATTATTGTAGCCACAAATTATCTTACAAAGTGGGTAGAAGTCAAGCCACAACAAAGAATGATGCTCAGACTACAGCTAAGTTCTTATTTGAGAATTTGTTCACTAGATATGGATTACCGATAGAGTTAGTGAGCGATAGAGGCACACACTTCTTGAATGAAGTCATTGAAAATCTTCTCCAAGAATTTTTGGTGATACATAAGAAGTCTGCCCCCTATCATCCACAAGCCAACGGACAAGCTGAGAGCACAAACAAGATCCTCTGTAATGTCTTGACTAAATTGGTAAACAATAAATGCTCTGATTGGGATAAACAGCTTCATCTTGCTGTTTGGGCTTACCGAGTTGCCTACAAAACGGTACTCAATGCCACCCCATTTCAGATGGTCTTTGGACAAAATGTTGTGCTACCATTAGACTTCTTAATCCCAGCTTTAAAAGTAGCACAAGAGCATGAGTGGAATGGACATGAATTGTCCTCTAGGATCTATGACCTAGAACGCTTAGGTGAGACGAGGCTACGAGCGGAAGCAGGTATCTACGCTGCAAAGAAAAGGAAAAAGGCATACTTCGATGCACACATCAAGGATAAGGGACTGAAAGAGGGAGATCTAGTGTTGGTTTACACACTAAAACAACATGCCCGTAAGTTGGAAAAACGAGGATATGGACACATGATCATTAACAGAATTTCCACTAGCGGTGCGGTTCAATTGGCTACTTTAGAAGGTGATATCTTGCCAAACTATATTAGTGGATGTAGAGTCAAGTTATATCAAGAACCTCTTACAGAGGATATGCTAACGAGACTGAATACTGCTAAGAAGCGGAAAGATGAAGAGTTGAGGGTCAGAGAAGAAGCACAAGCAAAAGCCAGAGAGCGTATTAGGTGAAATAAGTTAAGGTGATTAGGCCTAGATGTCAACTCAAAAGCCCCAAAATATCACATGGATATGTGCCGAAAATCAGGCATAATTACTTCTCAAAGCATTGACCGACGTCCCTTTGTGACCATAGAGATAGGACAAGGAAAGAGTGCAAGAACTGTGAAAGCGTTGATTGACTCAGGTGCAGCAACTAGTGCAGTTAGACTTTCCTATTGCCAAGACTTGCAGTTGAACATCAATCCCATAGAAGCTTATCTCATAGGATTGGGAGGTGTGGAAACTCCTTGTTTGGGTGAGGTGGAATTTCCCATCTACCTTCAAGATGTTCCAATGAAAGTAAAGATGAGGACCTTACAAAACCACTTGTCTTGGTTCAAGATTGGATTTATGACCATGTTGTTAACCTGAACCTCAGAAGTCAACTTCTTCAAGTTTGGGTACATGAACAATGCATCACATTAGAATTAGAGAACTGCATGCTCACAGATCATGGCACCACACACTCTCTTAGTTCCTCTAAGACTAATCTTCACGAGCAAGATGTTGTATGTGTCAAAAGCTCTATGATCTAGAAAGACTCAATCATGGAAGGACAGTCGCAAAGGCAAGCAAACCCTCCTTCTTTTTCGAAGAGTAAAGCATCCATAGTAGTTCAACCTAAGAAGCAAGCACAAAAATTCAAGACAACTACTATAGCAAATAGAAAGACACCATTCAACAAGAAAGCAGTTCCGGGCATGACGCAAATCTGGGTACGCAAAGGAGACCAACCACAAGCCTTTCTCCCACAAACCCCATCCAGGCAAGCCAACCATGCCAAAAGATGAAGGAAGAAGCTCGGAAAAGCTCAACCACAAGGTATCCGACAAATTTGGGCGCCTAAGAAATTAGTTGCAGCTCAACAAGGGAGATTACACATGTGGGTACCCAGGAAGCTCTTACATCCGCAACAATCTATGCTCTCCCATACGCGAAAAGTCTTAACAAAGAAGTCAAGGCAAGGCAAAGGTCAGAAGCAAACACCAAGAACAAAAGTAGACCAACTAACCTCTTCAACGCAAGTCAGGCGACCAGCCACAAAGGTATGGGTTTGGAAGCCAAAAGCATCAGCGGCCCCTACAAAACCAAAGCGCCAACCACAAGGGACACAACAGTCAAGAAACCAGCCAAGGATGAATAGGCCAAAGGTGCTCACTACACAGTCGCAGATCGTTCTCAAATGGATCCCCATAAGGAGGAAGGATCAGTTGTCATCTCGAGATCCCATGGATACCTCCATGACACATGGCATCAACATCCGCAAATAACATCAAAAGCCTTGACGAGCGACAACCATGTGCTCCTTGCACAATCCTTTCTTTTGCACCATTCAGGTCATGCATTTCCAAAGTATGCATTAATATAGGGCCACATTACATGGCCATGCATAGACACAATTGAGAGTCCCATGCACAAGAGCACATTGACGCATGTAAACCATTTTTTGATACTAACCTTTGTCTTCTTGTTTTGTGGCATGGTTCCTATAAAAAAAAAAGAGAGAGAGAGAGAGAGAGAAAGAACTTGTTCCCAGGTTTGGCTCATGAAACATGAATGAGTCATGCTTAGTTGAAGGTGGAACTGTTGATTACTGAGCACTTATCAGTTTGGATAGAAGTGTGTCTCAGCTCGCAGATGATATAATTACTGCCTTATCTGGTAGATGTCCAGAACTTGGCATGAACATGGCATCCAAAACTATGGTTCCCCCTTACCATGGTAGGAGTGAAGAGCGTGAAGGTCCGCAACTTGAGTGATGCTTAACTACTGCATGTACAAGAGCATACAGGGAGATATCTACAAGAGGTAGTTTGGTACCCTGAAAATCCTTGTCCGTATATTGGGTGAGAAGACTCCTGCTTATGGTAAGCTAAAGAGAATATGTGAAACTAAGCTTGGTGTAGTTACCCAAGGTTGTTTGTGAAGGAATATAAAGAAATTCAATTCTCAGTATTTGACAAATGTTGCTTTCGACACAAAGAGATCAACATCGATTGACCATTCACCATGGTAAGCATCTTTACTTTGGCAACACCATAACCATGATAGATTAGGAAACCTCTTCGTTGGCATACCCTTGAGCACTTCGCTCAAGACCCCAAATTTTTGCACCATACTTCTTCCAATGCATTTTCCAAGTAAGCATGCATAGGGCTACATTACAAGGCCATGCACAAGGCACATATTTTCCTCAACCCATGCACGAACACACTTACCCATCCCACATTATGGGTTACGAGTACTTGGCATGATTACTATGAACATCAACTTTGGAAGATCTAGAGGACATCAATGGAGATCACAAGGACATAGAAGAAGCCCATACCAAAGGACTACAACTTGAAATGGCTCGCAGTGACAGATGAAGAACAAGACAACCAACCCTGCTACATTTGGAAGATAGACAACTCTTGTTCCTACAGAATGGACACTACCTCTCAAAGCACTACTTGGAACAACCATTACAACAAGGGTCTATCAAGGACGACAGACTCGAGAGGGGGGGGAGTGTTGGAACTCAAGGTCAAGCACAAAGCATGGAAGCACATCAAGGAGGTGGACACAGAAGAAGAAGGAGCAAGTAGGGAGCTCCAAGAAGTGTATGTCAAATTTTCAGAAGATTTCCCTACAAAAATAGTGATTTGGATCACTCAAACCATTGTAAATATCATTTCACCTTTTTGCAACTCCATTTTGTTCAAGCCAAGGAGTCCTTGAGCTTGAGGAGTATTAGAAGTACCATCATACCAATTTTCATAATTTTTAGACTTCGTTTGAGCCCTCAAATAAGCCATGGAACCTGCACTAGGTCTGGACAGGGCCAAAACTACTCAAAAAACTACAAAAAGAGCTAGAGAGCTCATTTTTGAGGCTAGCTTGTTAGAGAATAGAGCTTATGTAAGATATTTCCTTTCCAATAGAAAGCTTTCCATTGTTCCTCTCTTTGATCTTGCCTTGTGCGTGTGTGTGTGTGTGTATGTGTGTTCATGTTTGTGTGCTTTCACTCATGCACTTGTGCCTTCACTTGATCATGGTCTTCACTTGAATGAGTCATGCTTGGTTGAAGGTGGAACTGTTGCTTACTGGGCATTTATCAATTTGGATAGAAGTGTGTCTCATCTAGCACATGATATAATTGTTGCCTTATCTGGTAGATGTCAAGCACTTGGCATGAACCTGGCATCCACAACTAATATTTTCCCTTACCATGGTGAGAGGGAAGAGCTTGAAGGTCTGCAACTTGAGCGATGCTTAATTACTGTATGTATGAGCGCATCCAAGGAGATATCTACAAGGGATCCTGCTGGTACCCTGCAAATCCTCGTATGTATACTGGATGCGCAGAATCCTGCTTATGGTGAGCTAAAGAGAATATGTGAAACTAAGCTTGGTGTAGTTACCAAATATCGTTTGTCAAGGAATATAAAGAAATTCAATTCTCAGTATTTGGCAAATGTTGCTTTGAAGAGAGTAGACATGACCAAGCACTCAAAGAATTTCATCTGTGGATCCTCAACACGGACATTCATCAACAATGTCCATCACAAATGCCGAGAGCACAACACGAAGAGATAAACATCGATCGATGTTTCACCATGGTAAGTATCTTTTACCTTGGCAACACCATAACCATGATAGATTAGGAAACCTCTTTGTCGGAATACCCTTGAGCACTTAGCTCAAGACCCCAATTTTTGCACCATACTTCTTCCAATGCATTTTCCAAGTAAGCATGTATAGGGCTACATTATAAGGCCATGCACAAGGCCATGCACAAGGCACATATTCTCCACAACCCATGCACGAACACACTTACCCATCATTCATTATGGGTTATGAGTACTTGGCGTGACTACTATGAACATCATCTTAAGAAGATCTAGGCCATCAATGGAGACTCACAACGACACAATCATGCTGGAATCCAAGGAAGAAGCACATACCCAAGGACTACAACTTGCAAAGGCTTGCAGTGACAAATGAAGAACCGGACAACCAACCCTCCCACATTTGGAAGATAGATGGCTCTGGTTCCTACCGAATGGACACAACCTCTCACAGCACTACCTGGAACAACCATTACAACAAGGGTCTGTCAGGGACGACAGACTCGAGAGGGGGGGGAGTGTTGAAGATGAAGGTCAAGGACAAAGCACAAGAGCACATCAAAGAGGTGGACACACAAGAAGAAGGAGCAAGTAGGGTGATCCAAGAAGTACATGTCAACTTTTCATAAGAATCCCCTACAAAAATAGTGATTTTCATCACTAAAAACCATTGTAAATACCATTTTCTATTTTTGTAACTCCATTTTGTTCAAGACAAGGAGTCCTAGAGCTTGAGGACTTTTAGAAGTATCATCCTACCAATTTTCATAATTTTTAGACTTCGTTTGAGCCCTCAAATAAGCCTTGGAACCTAATTTTTAACTAGGCCGGACACTAGGTCTGGACAAGGCCAAAACTACTCAAAAAACTATAAAAAGAGTTAGAGAGCTCATTTTTGAGGTTAGCTTGTTAGAGAATAGAGCTTTGTAAGAGAACTCTTTTGGCAATCGAAGCTTTCCATTGTTCCTCTCTTTGATCTTACCTTGTGCCCTTTGTGTGTGTATGTGTGTGCATGTTTGTGTGCTTTCACTCACACACTTGTGCCTTCACTTGCTCGTGGTCTTCATACCAGTCCTCACGTCTCCGCGGATTGACAAGTAAAGGAGGTGGTGCTTACGCTTGAGCTACACCAAATTTTGAACGACCTACTCAGACTATTGCATATTATGCCTCCCTTTTTCAGAGTACTTTATGGCATATTTTGCAAATTGAACGATCACTCGAAGATGTAGTAAGGGGATGGCTTATGGATGGTCTTAATCTAATTCTTAAGGAAAAGAGATGCCTTTTTGCTCTGGATGGGACACACATGCTAGATCAAATCATTGATGCAATTGAGCAGCTAGAAAGGAACCTAAAGGTGGTCAAACCTTCTTATCGAGATTCGTTAGAAGTGGCTACTTCCCAACAAATACCTTTAGTTGGATCTCCAAAGGTTCTTATACAGATGTACTATACAAAGTGCCAAAATGCAGGTCATGTTGTTGCAAATTATGCCTTGAATCAGTTTTGTTATGCAACATGCAATGTCATGAAGCACAGTACCAAAAATTATGTATATAATACTCACACAAGGCATCTAGAAGATTCCGATAATGTTAGGAATACTCCAAAAATAGGAAATTCATCTCACTCTAGAGTAGATCATTCTAGATACTGCAATGTTTTTAGCCACACTGGTGATTTTATGGGTTTCTTCAACATGTGTTGAGCAGTCATCACTTGTTGGAAGCTCATCGATAGTTGTCAATTTGGTTTGTAGAAGTGCATTGAGCCTTTTGTAAGGCGACTTTGTTGGAGTTAGAGGTCTGCACAAGCACGCGAACAACACAAGGAAGAAGAAGAAGCTTGGAGCACAACACACAATACTGAATGTATTACCACTAGAATGTACAAAGATAAGTAGCCCGTTAGGGCAATAGGCGTATATACAAGCCAGGGAAAAAACCTCCTAAAGAGGGAAAAAAGTGCCCCAACGGTCCTAGAGTGTTCACACACATCACTGCCTAAATATATCAACAAACCCCCCTAGGAGTGATGAGGTGAACAAGGAGCTGACACTCATGTATAAAGCAGTGCCAAGCTATGTGGAATCAATCCACAAGAGGAAGTAAGCCCAAAGCTTTGCAGAAAGCTTCAAACTTCTCCCTAGGCAGAGCCTTCGTAAAAAGGTATGCAATGTTCTCCTGCATGATCACATATGCCAAGCTGATCTCCATAGCAGAGAACCTCACCCTGACATAATGATGCACCTCAATGTTCTTAGTGCGAGCATGGAACACAGGGTTTCTCGCAACTGCCAATGCTGTTAGTGAAGATGGTGGTGGTAGAAGACTGACCAACACCCAAATCAGCCATAAGGCATTTGAGCCACACACACTCAACAATCGCTATGAAAGATGCCCTATACTCAGCCTCACAACTCGAAGTGGCCACAATACGGTGCTTCTTGCTCAACCAAGATATACATGAGCTACTAAGCATGAAGCAAAAACCACTAATGGACACATAAGTGTCATAGCAACAAGCCCAATCACTGTCAAAAAATTTATGCAAATCTGGCAGTAGTGATCCCCTCTTGGGATGAAACAATCCAAGTAGTTGGATACCACTCAAGTAGCAAAAGATGCACTTCACTACCTACCAATGCTTGACACCTGGCAATGCATTAACCTGCTCATCTATGAGACAACAAACTGAATATCTGGTCCAGTAATGCACAAGTAAATCAAGCATCCAACAGCTTGCTGATAGAGAACAACATCAAATGCATCTCCAACATCATGAAGACTCAATTGTAAACCTGTCTCCATAGGAGTGGCAATAGGTTTACAATCCTCAAGGCCAAAACACTGCAATAATGTGTCAATATATTTTGTTTGACACAAAGCCATTCCAACATCAACTTGCATAAACTGAATGCCCAAATAGTGATGCAAATGCCCCAAATCAAACATCTCAAATGAGGCATGCAAATCAGCCTTAAAATCAACAATATGTGTGTCATGAGGACTAGTGAGCAACATGTCATCAACATACACCACAATGATCAAAAGCACATCATTAGCACGCTTAACATATAAGGTGCTTTCAGTTGGACTGTTCTCAAAACCATGTGCAATCAAATAGGCATGTATCTTTTCATACAGAGCACGTGGTGCTTGCTTTAAACCATATAATGCCTTCTTTAACCTTCACACCTAGTTTTCATGTCCTTTCTGCACAAAGCCACGAGGCTGAAAAACATACACTTCTTCATGAAAGTACCATTCAGAAATGTTTTTTTAATGTCCAACTCATGTACATTCGAACCATGACGAGCTGCAAGTGCACATATGCTACGACCAATAGTCATTTGGCAAGTAGGAGCAAAGGTTTCATCAAAATCAATGCCTCTTTCCTGTGTGTAACCCTTTGCAACAAGCCTAGCCTTATACCCGTCAACTGCTCCATCACGTTTATGCTTCAGCTTGTATACTCACTTAGTGCCAATGGCCTTCTTTCCAGGAGGCAAGTCACATAAAGACCATGTACCATTTTTCATGATAGCATCATATTCAGATTGCATTGCAGCCATCCAATGTTCAAAATTTTGTGCTTCATCAAACAAAACATGTTCAGTCTCATCGCAAAGACTAGAGGCAGCCATAGCATAGCAATCTGATGCAAAAGAGGCACTATGAGAGCCTGATCGGGTACAATATGATAGAGGTGCATCTAATTTGCTGTCGTGCAAAGTCTGCACCAGCCATTTTGGCATATTTTTTGCCTGCTCAATATCAAATCTCGCATCGACAAGTGCATCATGTAAATCTGCATTAGAAATGGAATGATCTACATCATCACATGAAACCAGCAAAGGTTGAGAAGTTGCCTCATTAGGACCAGCACTAGATTTTCCACCTATAAAAAGAGGAAGCAAAGTATCATACATGTCTTTGGAGCTAAGAGATGTCTCCTTAGTACATGAAAGTAATGGTTGAATAGCATCTTCCACAAAAACAACCTCATGGCTAACTAGAATGCGTTTAGTCTGTGGATGATACAGATGATAGCCTTTACTTTCAGAACTATACACAACAAAAATACATTTTACTACTTTATCATCCAATTTTCTGTGATGTTGTTCAGGTGCTAATGCATATGCCAAACAACCAAAAACATGTAGATAAGCAACAGATGGCTTGCGACCATGCCAAGCCTCATATGGAGTGATAGACTGCAACGCTTTAGTGGGACACCTATTAAGTACATATGCTGCACACATAATAGCCTCAAACAAGAAACTATGTGGTAAAGCCTGACTCTTGACCATACACCTCGCCATCTCCATGAGTGACCTATACTTTCGTTCAACAACTCCATTCTGTTGAGGTGTATATGACATTGTACATTGATGTTTTATCCCACGTTCAGTCAGAAATGCATTAAAGTTAGAAGACATATATCCCCCCCCCCTCGATCATAATGGAGGGTGCCCATTTTACATGCGGACAGATTTTCAGCCAAAACCAGAAACAATTTGAAGCACATAAATACTTCGAACTTTGTTTTCAATGGATATACCCATGCATGCTTGGAGAAAAAAATCATCGATGAAAGTCACGAAGTAAAGATAGTTTCTAATAGAGGGTGTCTGCATAGGACCACATACATCATTGTGAACAAGCTGCAATTTCTGAGTAGCTCAAACTAAACCATCTTTTGGAAAGGAGGAACGCTAGATTTTGCCCAAAATACAACCTTCACATACATGTTTACTAGGTGCCTCAAGTTTGGGCAAAGAGGACACTATTTTAGATTTCTACAGGCGTAGAAAACTAGCAAAATTCAGATGACCAAAGTGTGCATGCCAAAGCTTTGCATTTGACATAGCCTGAGAATCATGTACTGCACATGCTGAATCATTCCCAGATCTTTCATAGTCTATGAGCTTATATAGCCCATGACATAAAATGCCACAAGCAATAATGATATCACCATTTGACAGATCATGAACTGCATATCTGTCATCAACAAATTTCACAACCAAGCCATTCTTGGCTAATGCAGAAACTGATAATAGATTTTTCTTGATCCTTGGCACAAATAAAGCATCTGACAATGTAAAAGAACTACCATCAGTAGTAGTTAGAATGATCTTACCAAATCCCATAACAGGATAAGAGGAGTTGTTGGCGCATGTAACAGTATTCCCTGTAGGGGTAGGCTCGAGTGAAAAGAAGAAATTGTGCTTAACTCATTTATTAGTGCTTATTGCTCATATATGCTATTTGAGCACTCTCATCATGTACTTCTTCATGGAAACTGCTATGTATGTTCATGTGATATAGCATGGTGATTATGGTTTGCACAACCTTGACGTGTTAAAGAGGGTCATGGTGAGGTTTTGATGAATTGGGAGACACCCAGATGTCAGGATCTCTTTGGATATATATGTAGGTGGAAGATCTACCCTAGCCTCACCATAAAAGATGTATGCTAGTGGATTCATAGGTGCTCGATAAGCCTAGCTTGCTTCTTTCAATTCAGTGGTTATATGCAGTGGATTCAATGATTTTCTTTGTAGGTTTACATGTCAGTACTCATAGTTTTATGAGTTTTCTACATTATTCATATTCTCATTTTGCAACGGAGACTCTATAATTTTTTTCTCCTAATCTTAGATTTTCAACTATACAACCGTTGACTTTACTCATTGGGAAACTTATTGATCATGTGAGCACATACATTCTCACAAAACCATCTATATGAATTTAATGCTATATTTTCTCAATTATAGGCTCAGAAAATGGAGACGGATAATGAAACCAAAGAAATATTGTTACTATAAACCTTACCATCATCATGGGATATGTTTTGCACAATTATTAGTGATAATGCACCTCATGGTAAACTAATCTATGATAACATATGTGGAGCACTCTTGAGTGAAGAGATGTGTCGAAAATCTATGGTTAGCACTCAGAGTGGCAATGCATATAGTGTTTGTGATTCTTACCAAGGAATAAATCAACAACATGCAAGGAGAAAGAACAAGGAAAAGAATGCTCAAGAGAATAAGAGTAGAAGTAAATCAATGAAGAGGGATATCAAGTGCCATTATTTTCATAAGAAAGGTTATACGAAGAAAGACTTCTATGCATTGAAGAATGCTAAAGGTAAAGGACAATATGTTGGTGGGCATGTCAAACAATTACCTGTACCATCTACTTCAATTGTGAAAATAGAAGAAATTAATGTTACATGTTCCATCTACTTCAATTGTGTTGACACTTGATAGTACTGTGCCTAATGAGGCTCTTATGGTTGATTTACTTTCCCACATGTGACTACTAGATTTGGGTGCTTCTTTCCATGTGATGCCACATAAAGAATGTTTCTCTACTATGCAATAGTCTCTTGGTATCATGTAACTTGGTGATTCTTACTAGTGTGATGTTGTTGGGATTGGTAACCATATATTTGAGATGCAAAGAGTGAGCATAGAAAACCACTTTGTAACCAAGTTCACCAAGTTGACCAATTGAGATCAAACTACATGATAACTGAGGCACTTGTCACATGGGAAGAAGCACCAAAATCTAATAGTTATGTGTGGGAAAGAGAATAAACCACAAGGGCCTCACTAGGCACAATATTGTCAAATGTCAACACATCAACATCATAAAAAATAGTATTAATTTCTTTTATCTTCACAATCAAAGTAGATAGTGTAGGTAACTATTTAACATGCCCATCAACATGTTGTCCTTTATCATCAACATTCTTTGATGCATATCATTATTTCTTCACATGTCCCTTTTTATGACAATAATGGCACTTGATATCCCTCTTCTTTGATTTTCTTCTACTCTATGGGTCTCTTCACTCAAGAGTGGTCCACATATGTCATCATAGATTGATGGTAAGGTGCATTATAACAAGATTGCTTTCATTTCATTATCCATCTCCATCTTTTAGCCTATAATTGAGAAAATATATCAGCAAAATCATTTACATGAGCATCAACACTATATATATCCTTCATGCAAAGGTCATGTAACTTTCTCATTAGATACACTTTACTTGACATTGTTTCTTTTCCATAAGTGTTGCATAACTTCTTCCAAAGCTCCTGTGCACTTTCATTCTCCAAAACTTTAAAGTAAACATGATATACCAGGTGCAATCGAATGGTAGAACTAGCCATTTCATCTTACTCGTCCCCATCATCATCATCATCCATATCACCAAGCTTCTTTGAGATTCCATTTACTAGCTTCCATTGTCTCCTCTAAATCAACCCATCTTAAATCTGATTCTTCCATAGAGCAAAGTTTGTGCCATCAAATTGTTAGATCTCAAACTGGTCTTTGCCTTGCAAGCTATAACTCCTATTTGGAACACTGGCATTAGACTGTGATCCATAAGATATGCCTAAGACATAAGATGATGATGATAGAGAATTGACTAGAATGAAAACAAAGCTAGAATAGTCCAAATATCACTAAGGCTCAAAAAACGTGACCAAGTGTCAAATTCAGGGAAAAAGTCGATAGAGTCTCCACAAAAAAATGGAGGAAAATACAAGACTATAGGGAGTGGAAGAGAAAAGCTTAAAGAGAAAAGGGGGAAAAAGAGAATGATGACATACCTCCTCCATTAGACATGAAAGTACACGTAGAGATATAGGCATTTGTGATTCTATGTAGGATTATGTGGGGATTTTTTAGTAGGTTGTATATTGATGGTGTTCTTGAGCGCTATCATTAATTGTCCATATTGGTGGGACTTGAATCCTAAACCTTTGACAACACATCGCTCTAGGTAAAAGAATCTCCGGAGATAAGAGATCTCCACCGTTTAGACATCACTGTATTTATCTCTTCGAAGACAACAAGTTGAAACCGAAATGGGTCCCACATGAGGGTGATGATATATTTATCCGCCTCATTTGTAATGCCCTCTAGCTTACCATACTCCTCCCCTGCATTGTGGGATTTGGGGGTCCCATGGGCACTAGTCCCATTCACTTGTAACTTTTCTTCTTTATTTTAATTAAAGTCTGGGAGAATAGGCTAAGGCCGAACTTCCTTTTATAAAAAAAAAATCCTAAACCTTTGACCTAATAATAAAAGGTGCTATCGTTAAACCACCCTTTCAACATACTTTTTTTTTTTAAGATTTAAATTTGAGCGAACGTGTACCGAAGCTAATGTGTAAAGCCTCCTTCTTTTAATGAGAGTGAATACGATGCATTCAAAAATTAAATAAATTGTCCCAGGCAGCTTTCCGGGTGGTTGGGTCGCTCGCCTCTTGAAGCGCGGGCGAGGGTTCAACCCCGCTGATGACATGTAAGAGACATGTTTAACATGGAAACTTGTATCATGTGGTTGATGTGCCACCATCTGTGCTGCTCCGCGGTAGTTGTGACTTCACTTTAACCAAGCTATGTAAACCCATGTTCTTGTGGGATAAGAAAGTACGAGGGAGTAAGCCTTGGCCGAACCTTCATTAAAAAAAAAATGTAACTATACCACCACCATCGGATAAAGTCAATCTCTGACTTTTTTCATCCACCTTATTTTTGTTTTAGAATTCTTTTCTGGAATTTCATAGGCAGGATTACGTCAGTTGCTTCATTTGAACACGTGATCAACTCTCGTTGCCGCCAATTTCGTGCTAGTGCAGCGAAGTGTAGTATGGCAACCGAAGCTGAAGCCACTCTAGGGTGGGTGCTTCCTATCCTCTATGCCGCTCTAGGCCTTGCTCTTGGCAGTTTCCTCTCCTCTGTTTACGCTCCTATCCTTAAGCATTCGAGCAGTTCAAGTATCCTCTCGATCCTTAAAGTAAGTAGCGCAGAGAGAGAGAGAGAGAGAGAGAGAGAGAGAGAGAGAGAGAGAGAGAGAGAGAGAGAGAGAGAGAGAGAGAGAGAGAGAGAGAGAGAGAGAGAGAGAGAGATTTTTCTTTCATATAGGTTGGCCCTGCTGACCGTAATAGATCAGGTCCTTGGCTGGCTCGAAGCAGGGATAGCACGGCACGCGCTTCTGTGATCAATGACCGAATGCCAGAAAAAGAAGAGGATTTCGCAGATTTTTGGCAATGGCAATTGAAGACCGCTCCACGTCCTACAGACGGAATTGAAGATACCTCATCAAGAACAACTAGAACTCTAAATGATTGTGACAAGGAGGCCCCTAAACCAGATCCCTACAGCACCTCCAAACGTCAAGGGTGTAATTTCAAAACCGATTTTTCTTTTGTTTCAATTGAAAACATTCATCATGAATCGTTGGAGAATTTCGAACTTGGTGTGTGCGTCTTTTTAGCGGTATTTAACTACGGGATTTACTTATATTGATTAGATTGTAGGTTCCAATCGATGCAAGGCTTTGGGTTCAGGATAAACAGTTACAAATGTGTATTCCATAGTTTCGTGTGCTCATGGAAGAACACCATCGGAATATGTGAATCCGGAAAAGTTTACCTCCATGCACCTACAATTGTTATCGTAGTCATGTTGTGATCATTTTCTGTTTTCATCTTCAGTGAACCTCCACGAAAATTGCAGTCAGCAGTTCGCAAAATTTGTTGATAAAATGATATAAGGTCAACTTTTGTCAGGCTTTCAATCACACAAAATCTTGTGGACAAAGTGGTGAACTGAAAAAATTGTATTGTATCTCACTTGCAAGAAGCAAAGTAGAAATTGATAATTTGTAGCAAGTCCTGAATAATTTTTTACTATCGCGAAAATGAATTATGTCACTTCTAAATCCCAACATAACCTTCACATTTAGATAAACTTCGACGAACTTGTTGACAAATTGAACGAGTGGCAAATGCGTGGTCTTGTCTTGCTCATTGAGAATGAAACTGGAATTGGATTGGTAAGTCTTCATACGGACATTGACCAATTGTACAATTAAGATGGGTGATTGTTTGGTTAAGTCTAGCTGGTGATCTAGGGAAGGTGCCTAGCAATGTGCTTTACAAAAGTTGTTTAATCTCCAGCTGGTTCATATAAGATCTTAGAATAGACAAGAGGTAAGACCACATAGCACATAATATGCTGTAAAACGTTAATATACAAAGGTGAGTTCATATACAAAAATCAAAATCATATAAGCTCCATGAGCATGAGCAAAGCATGAATAATAAAAGTTGATTTGAGTTTAAAATAGTTTGCCGAAAGAGTAAACCTGAAGCTAAGCTTATATTGAGCAAAAATCCCATGCCACATACAGGATCTGAAGGCTTATAAAATATCCACAGAAAGTGGCTGAACCTGAAGGCTGAAAGATTTTTACAAACAGCGGTTGAAAAACCAAGGCTGCAATCGAAAAACCCTCTTTAATTCCACTTGTAAAAGCTGTGCTGGCTCTTTTCAAATTGTTAGATTTGTAGAGATGAAATCCAATCTTGTGGAAGCAGTATGTATGCAAATAAATCAATGGGAAAAATTTAGAGTACATAGCTCTTAGCCATCTCATGCTATTTTGTTTCTCTTTGTGCACTTCTTCCAACAACTTGTAAGATGTATTGAGCTTCTTGCGATGCATACATTGAAGGACACTCCCTTGGAGCAGTCCATCCATAGGAAAACATGAATTTTTGTGTAATGTCAAAGAATGGAATGGAAGAATTAAAAATGCACCATTGTTGTTATTGATTGATGCTTTTGTACATTTAAAGATAAATTGTGGAGGATGAAGAGCTTGTGCAAAACTTAAGGGTTTGAAGAAGGTATAGTAAATTGGCTGCTAATGGCCACACTTAATGTTTGAAATTTTTTGCATAATCATGGACAAGGCACATATTGTGGGGTGCTAGCTATCAATTAACCTACTATAGGAGACACCCAAGATATATATGAGGAGCAAGATGGTTAGGTTCATAACATTCAATCAAGGTAGTCTTGTGCATTCGGTGCGTTCAGTTCGGTGCATGTAAGGTGGGAGGACTGAATGGTACCCGAAGGTAAGGTGCGTTGTTACAAACACATATATCCATTATATATATATGTGTAGTAGTAGTAGTAGTAGTAGTAGTAGTAGTAGTAGTAGTAGTAGTAGTAGTAGTAGTAGTAGTAGTAGTAGTAGTAGTAGTAGTAGTAGTAGTAGTAGTAGTAGTAGTAGTAGTAGTAGTAGTAGTAGTAGTAGTAGTAGTAGTAGTAGTAGTAGTAGTAGTAGTAGTAGTAGTAGTAGTAGTAGTAGTAGTAGTAGTAGTAGTAGTAGAGCTAGATGCAAAACCATTCACCAACTCATAAAGAGTGATATGGATAGCCCATAGTGGGGAAATCCCACAAGGCATGATGAAAAATTGCAATTAAACCCAACACAAGTGAAATTGACTCCTTGCTTGTAACTACAAACTAGTAGCTATGGCTCTGTAGATCCAATATGGCTCAATATTTCTCTCCTTCTCTCTCCCCTCTCTCCCTCTCTCGAAATCTTTTGGGCTAGTGTGTGTAGGACTCTAGGCTTGCAATGGGCAGCATGTTGTAATATGTTGGAAATGGAACCAAGGATCAAGGCTCAAGCTATGGGGCTATGGGCCGAAGGTAAGAAGCATCACAGGATGATGGAGCTCGTAGGCAACAATGGGCTAAAGGCTCTAAGCTCAAAGTTTATGAGCACTTACCTTGAGGACACCGAATATGAGAAAATTGAATGGCAAAAAAATTCGATCGTGTAACAAAGAACCGAAAGAATCGGAACGAACCGAATGGGAAGAACCTTAAAAGTTTAAAATTCGAGGAACAGGATCTACCCTGCATTCAGTATAGGTAAGATACATCAACGGAATCTTGCATCTAGGATAAGATATATGAGATATGCTACATAATATAATGCATATATGTAAAAAATGAAATTCTTATCTCTACTTTCTTGAATCTATATATCTATGTAGATGTAGAAGTATAGCCTTATGCACTTTTAGTGTACTTACTTTGTCATGCATTAGCATGGACCACTTTCGTACTTGATCACTTTAAAGTTTGGACAAACTTGGATCATTTTTTGAGCTTGGACTTTTAACCACTTTTGTTGGACCCAATGTTGGACTTCTTTGTAGATGAGCTCCTCCATGTATAGATAAGCTCCAAGTCGATGTTCTTATGTATGAAGAAGGAAACACAAAACCCTAGTTGCTGCATGCCTGTTGAAGATGAAGAAAAAATAGCTCCTACTCCAAGGTTGAAAGAGATCTCCTCTTGCCAAGCTCAAGGCCCAAGCACTCCGAAAAGTGATGAGATGTGT
Source organism: Ceratopteris richardii (assembly GCA_020310875.1). NCBI lineage: Eukaryota > Viridiplantae > Streptophyta > Polypodiopsida > Polypodiales > Pteridaceae > Ceratopteris > Ceratopteris richardii. The sequence goes on along the minus strand of CM035416.1, from coordinate 120,192,571 downwards.
GCTATGGAACTTGTGCTTATATAGTTTTTGATCCCTATTGAAAGTAAGATAACAAAACTTGAAAAAACTCAAAAAACAGGGTTTTGTAATTTTTGAAAACCCTAATTTCGAAAAGTATGTAAAATCTAATTTTGGTTTTTAAAAAAATCATTTTTTATATTCTTTGGTCAAAATTATATGGTATATTGCCTTTCGCTTTCAAAAAATGCCTTTTATGTATAAAAATAGCTTTTCAATCAAATTTCAGAAATTGGGGTTTGACTTTTGATTGTCCAAATGTGGTCCAAATTCAAATGTTTATTTATCAACATATATCTCTTTACTTGTAGTATCCAAATATGTAATAATTTCTTTTGCGTCTTTTGATCTCTTTTGACCTTTGTTTGACCATGGTTGACTTTGCCAACAATTGATCAAATCTGAAAAATATGTGCAATCTCTCTTATAGAAGGTTGCATTTTTGATATGCCAGGTAGATATATATTCTGTTGGTTGTTAAAAATGAAAAATGTTGTTGCTAGCTGAAAAAGTGTTGTTGTAGGTACCTCTTAAGATCATGCCAATGGCCATAAAAATACCTAAGACTTTCGACATGAAGAGCACTTCATACCATAAAGAAAAGGAGAACTCGAAAAATTTTCCCATATACTTTTCTCATCCAAATATTTGCATGAAGGATAGAGATAAGAGAAACCAAAAGGTACACCGCAGATGATATGATCATGACATATCCTAGAGGCAGATGTTTTGATTATAATCATCATTCATGCCGATGATATGATCATGACATGTCCTAGAGATTCAAATTTACAATTTTTAAAGTCAAAACTTAAGAATATATTTGATGTTAATGATCTTGGATTCTTATGTCATTATCTTGGCATTGAATTCATTCAAAAGGATAGTTGTATTTAGATGATATAAGAGAAGTACATTGGGAAACTTCTAGAATGGTTTGAAATACAAGATTCTAACCCTATGCCAACTCTTATGGATGGTAATGTATCTTTATAATCAGAAGTAGAGTTAGATACTTTTGATAATACTATATATATTCAAGCTATTGGTTGCTTGATTTATATATGTAAAATACATCTTGACATTCAGTTTGCTATTTCTCAAGTATCAAGGTTCATGTTCAAACCTCTGAAAATTCGTTGGAAAGCAATCAAGTGAATTTTCAGATATTTGAAAGGGGAAAAAAAGATTTATGCTACGGTTTTTTCTAAGTCACCATATTTTGTACTTTGAAGGACGCATTTTAAGAAACAACCTACAATGGCTACATCTTCAAGTGAAGAAGAGTATAGAACAATCTCTACAACGGCACTTTAGGCTATTTGGTTGCATGAAATTTTAAGTTATCTTGATGTTTATTTTTGCTTATCTATGCAGATGTTTTTAGATATCAAAGTGCTATTGCTATTGCTAAAAATTCTGTTCATTATGCAAGGACAAAGCATATTGAAGTTCATTATCATTACATTCGTGAGCAAGTATCTAAGAAGTACATTGATCTTATCTATGCTCCTACAAGTGACAATGTAGGAGATATTTTTTCAAAGGCATTATCTAGAGGCAAACATAAGAAGTAATGCAGGTTATCAAATCTAACCCCAATATGACATTGAGGAGGGATTGTTGGAAACAATGTCAGAGTGGCTCAAAATTTCTAATTTCCAGCAAACCCTCAGTCATTGTTTCATAGAAATGGAAGTAGTCAAAAAGCTCAAAAATTGTAAAAAAGTTATTGTTGCATAATTAAAGAGTGCTCTTCAAGAGCTATCTGTTGCTATCCATCTGACCAAGATTAGATCCTCAAATCATTAACCCTAATTTGTAGCTTTTCAAAATGCTTTTCAAGATTAAGTTTCATTTCAATCAATGGACAACAAAAGCATCGAAATCCTAGGTTTCATATTAAATCATGTATTCTTATCAATTTGAAGCTAAAAAAGTAAAAAAATATAGAAAAAGAAGCTCTTCCACAATTCCCGCTGCGATTTGCAACAGAAATCAGTGAAGATGCTTTATGCGGCATGCGTGCTTATAAAAGACCCACTTTGGGGTGTATTATTATAACTTATAAGTGTTATGCCCTAAGTGATTAGAGTGGAAGCTGCTGCAGCCTGCTGGAGCTGATTTTGGAGCTGTTTTGGAGTGTTCTTGCTGCTTCCCACTTCTTCTTTACACACCTAAGAGTGTGTACCTGCTGCTTTTAGTAAGTTGCTTCTATTTTTGGTTGTTTCTTCAAGCATTGCTGCTGTACCAAGTTTTTCTACCTACTACCTTGTGAGTTGGTTTCCTTGTTGTATTGCGAAACAAGATTGGTAAGCTTATTTCATGACCTTGGATTTTGGTTTAAGACTTGGGAAGGACTTTTTAAATTGTAACTTCTTATTATGATCTAAATCTCATTTGATTCTTCATCTATTTTGGGTGCACTCTTGAGTTAAATCTTATCCGTGCTTTGTACTTGTATCTTATTCTCTTATTTGTGCTTTGTATTTATTGTCATTCGATAATTGTTGTGAAGCAAAGTTGAGACTATGAGAGCAAGTGCATAATGCATGTACCCACCTTTCATTCTATGTATCATAACTTCCAATCCACATGTGAATTTGGCGAAGCCATCATGGGATAGTGATGGGTCCGAGAAGACAATTAAAAAATGCTGATTTTTAGAAAAATATCAAATGAAAATAATGTACAATGATTGTGTTAACATGTGAAGAGATAAAGAAAAACCAAACTATAAGAAAAAGTGTCTTTAAGTGTTAACATATATGGAGCACGCTGAATATTCAGTCTCGACTCTCGAGACATAACATCAAAATTTGATTGGACAAAGAGTCAAAAGTTATATGTATTTCTTCATGTGAAAAAAAGCCACACATCATCATAATATAACATAATAAAATTCAATGATCATTTGGCATTTTTATGACAACAAAACATGTCACATCATATCTTCGATAAGAACCAGGTAACAGATTTTGGAAAGTAATCTCTAGAGAATAAAACATTCATGGAGATTCCAAGTGGAGAGTCTCATTTTCTACAATAAAATCATTATCTTGTGCTTCTTCATGTTCTTCATTTTGCACTTGGTCCTCCTCTGCCTTCCATTCTCTAAAAGGATTTGCTTCCATGCATTGGGTCTTGTGTATCATTTTCTAGTTTACATTGACAAACACAAGATCATTGGCACGTTACACACCAAGCCTGCTTCTCTTTTTAGAGGCTACATGTCCATACACACTCCATGGTTGCACAAGGCAACTTATGGTGTAAGCTTGACTAAGTATTTCTTTGACCGATTGTTGCAATTGTGGACCATCAAAACCAAAATCCTCCCATCAGAGGGCAACACCAACTCGTAACCAGTCATGTGGACATTTGCGCATGCATATGAAGCATCTTTTATGGTTTTGTATTTGGATAGTTGATCTCTGATAAGTCGCCAAACAACTCTAGTTTCATCCTCCATCCATTAACCAGAATTCCAAGGTAAAAAGCAACATGTGGATCTACATGTTGCTTTTATCTTGGAATTTTGAAACCAACATGTATGCTCTCACATGAAGTGTGAGTAATAAGCATTTCATTTGCTAACATAAATTATTGATATTTCTTCATACCTTTCATTCTCTTACACCAATTTTTAAAGTGACTCAATTACGATCCATAGTTCCATACACTTCAGTGTTCACCAATGCATGGCTCCATGGAGTTTGTCAACATACCACTACATTTCAAAGCACAATGTAGCATGGTGAAGTTGTATGCAAATCTTCTATCTGAATACTTGAGCAAAGCAAGAGTAGATCTCTTGTTAAATTCATTCTTCACATGTGTATGCTTGTTGATGAAACTAATAAATGAATTTGCCTCATCAATTGTAGGCAAAATCCACTCCAAATTGCCAGTATCTTTGAGGATATTGTTAAGGCAATGAGCTATGCAAAAGCAAACAATGATATGAGGATAAAACTGTTCAATAACTGCACCTGTAGCTTTGTTTCCTAGCACCCCATGTGCTACAATTAGCAACATCATTGGATGATCTGGGGTCCCACAATCCCTATTGCACTTGGTCCACTTTGCAGCATTGGTTGACTTCGTTGTCTTGTATGCAGCCTGTGATGAGATGAAATACATCTCTGTTCTCACTTTTGTTTGTTTTCTCGATAACATAGCTTTACACCCTCTATGTATAATTTGTCTTATGGGCCAGTTTGACCCCTAACAAATGTTAATACAATTTCCTTTCCTTCCCTTTCCTAGCATGGTCTACCTCCTGCACATAATTCAAGAAATTACTCTCCTGCTCAAATCTGAGGGCCCTTTTTTCTCTAACTTTCTCAGGTTTAGATGAGATGGCAGTGGCACTGGCTGGTCGCATCTGTGCAGAGGGTGATTCAGCTCTTCTTTTCATGATCCAATTACATTGTAGCTCCAACAAAATTTTTATGTTCTCTGGCTTCATTAGAAACTCTAGCAAGGGTAATAAGGTTAGTGCTTCATAGGATGTTCACTATATTACATCAGTCATAAAAGGACAGGACAAATTTTTCTGCTGTGCATCTTTGATGGATGAGAGGGCTATCTCATTGGAATGCACTTCTTTGAAAACATTCCTTACAGTTTATGAAGAATTCAGTTATTATATTCAAGGTGGTTTCTGCATTTTATTGTATCCAATGAGCTTAGCAGAAAATGCAAATCAAACCAAAGCCATATCCTGAAATTGATTCTGATATCAATGGAGATTATCACCATGAAAGGTTCTTGGCAGAACATATATTTCCAGCTGAGCTGTCCAGAATATGATCAATAGAATCACTGTGAAGATTTGTTGTGGAATTTTTCATGTGGTAATAAGAAATGTTGGTGTATTTCATAATATGGAAAGAATGGAGGCAAACTACTGGGTTCTCTCCACTAAATGTTTGGCATTGCAGAATTTGTGGTTGAAGGCACGGAAAAGAGTTTTGAAACTTCTGCTGAAGTAATTCCATGACTTTCTACAATCAATCACTTATGGTGGGATCTTAAATGAGTTTTTGTTTGTTCAATGTTCACATATCAATGAATATTGCTTTAGCTTTGGTTCTGTGGTTCTTGAATATGGCAAGGCTATCCAAGGGAGCATGTTTGAACAACTCAAGAGTTGTAAGTGGTCGACTTCAGATCATTTTGACACCAGGGCCAAAGATACATTTGGGAATTTTGTGCATGTAGTCATCAGGAGCTCTTTCGACGAAGGGTTTTAGCTCCACAGGGTACACAGCTAGCTGCTATCCCACCAAAGTGTAAAGGTTTAACAAGTTAGAATCAGAATGTGGTTACCATTGTTTCAACCCAGGAACTCCATACAACTTGTCAATTATTTGTAGCAGTGGCAAGGTAGCTTATGTTGACGTTCAAAGCACTAATCCTTGGAGTCCAATTTCTGGCTTGACCAACTTTGGTCAACCAGTTTGGTTGCCCAAATTTTCATTTGATGATAATTTGGTTGTCCAAGTTTTGGTCGTCCAATCTTTGGTCAACCAATTTGGTTTGGCTGATTTGGGTCGACCAATGTGGTCCTGACCTTTGGTCGAAGACTACATTCTGGAGCGGCACTCTTCACAATCCTCCTCGTGGAGACACATGCTTCCACATTGCAGGGCATGGCTCTGGAGTACTGAAATTATATGCATATTTGCAATGTAGAATGTCTAATTCAAGACAATTGGATGGCTTTTGGTGATGATTGCATTTCAATTGTAAGTGTTGACTCTGATATACCTGGTCCTGGACTCCTATGAAAAGATGTGGGGGAAGACCAAAGCATGGCAGCATGGCATTTGATATGGAATGGGAGACAAAAGAATGCTGACTCTGCCATGTTATAGGCGAATAGGTGTTCCTTCACATGTGTGAAATGACAGTATCATCTAGGCCTAGTGTACAAGAGGCCATGATTGCGATTGAAGGTTTTGCATGAATAAGTTTGATTTTCCCTTAAATATGTATACCCTTTGTAAACACCACGATGGATGGGCACAAGCAGAAAAGGACTGGGCAGCAACACAAGTGCTCATTACACAACCTTAAAAAGAAAGCTTACGCATCATTTATAGTAAAAGATGAGGATTCCAATTTCTGTATATGTGGTGGATTGAGTCTTGACAGAGCCAAAAGTTTGTGCAAAAAGCTTCTCCTTTATCATAGAGTTTTCCTTGGAGTTGACTTTGGGTTTCTTGGAGATGGAGCATTGAGAAGGGATACCCCACGGAGTTTGAAATTTTCATGTCCTAAATGAAAAAGCTCAAGTGAGACATGCAACACTTGTTTTGGATCTGTACGTATATTTAAGGCCAGCATCCAGAAGTTTCCTTACCGTTATGCATATGGCTGCTTAAAATCAGCAGAAACATTCTTAGATTTGGCCTTTATTCTCGTCATGATGGAGTAGTCTGGATCTTGAGTCTGCTCAGAATATAGATATTCTGTTATATACGGCAATCTAGAACTGCTATTTTGTTTGAAGGAAAAAGGCTGTTCTCGAAAGCTCTTGTGCAAAAACCTTTGAAGACTTGTATTTAGACAATACTCACCATTTAGACAATGACTCCAGATCGCAAGTGCCTTTAGCCTTCCCGACAAAAGCCTGCTTGATCTCACAGAAACTATATTCACTTGTACATGACAGTAGTAAAAGAGACACTTTCTCAAAACAAAAATGTGGGGAGGTGGGTAGGAAGATATATCAGCAAGGAGAGATGGAGGGAATTGGGTAGCCAGATAGAGATAAAGGGGTAAGAAGACAAACCCATATGGACATGTGCAGAAGCAGGAATTCCCTGAACCCTAAATGGAAATTCTAGATGTTGCTATGAGTCCTTGCATTGGGCAGGCTTGTGTCTGTGAGCATTCCCATGACATGCAAGTTCTTAGTTTTCGTCTTTCATCTCAGCAGTAGTAATAGTGGTTACTAAGACTTTTTCTTCTTCTTTACACAACTTATGCTTTGTCGTGGTCATTATCGATGCAGGTATTTATCTTGGGATGACTATTTTATGGCAATAGCGTTTCTGTCTGCACATCGTTCTAAAGATCCAAATCGTCAGGTAGGCAGATTTGACCCTCATATTTACTTTTTACTTTCAGGTTTTCCAATAATCCAGGCACTGCTTTATAATGTTTGTGCAAATGGTATGCTGCACACATAATCAATCGCTTGAATTTCATTTTTTGATATTCAGTCGTTAACCAAACCGAAGATTCATAGCAGGGCATACCAGTATATGGCCTTTAAAATTGCTTTGGGATGATTGGCTTATATTATGTCTATTCATGCTAAAAACAGTATTTTTCTGGTATCAACACAAAACTGCTCCAAGTTGTGAGTCCATCGATTTGTGCTTAACTTGACTTATAAATACTTATTCTTGGGTGTTCGTCATCACTGTCTGCTGATATTGTTCTGTTAACAGATTACTGGCTATTGATAATTTATTTTGTAGTTTTGGTACTGATGCTTATTCTCGGCACTCACAAGTCTGTTTGATGAGATTGTAGGTTGGGGCATGCTTAGTAAGTCAAGACCGAGTGATCCTTGGTAAGCATTACATAACAATTTGTTGCAATCTGGTTGTTCAATGATCACTTTTAATTTAAAGCTACATAGAGTCCTTATGGACTAACTATTCAAATTGCACTGATCTATTAAGAACCATTAACTATGAACATGTTTATTCCTAGGTTGCCATGTGAACCAAAGGGTCAATATTCTACGATAAAAACCAGGGACTGAAAATTGGACATGCCTCATCCTACGAGCCATTCATACTTCCACATTTGGGACAATCAAATTGCATGGCAAACCCATAAAATCATTAGATTTAACGCCGAGTACTTACTCTAGTATCGCTTGGTACCAGGGCAATGAATCGAAATATTTTTTTAGCTTATGCACTAAGAAATTGAAATCCTAAACAAGTTCATTTATTGTAAAGATGCATATACTTTATTGCATCTGAGCAGAGTCCTTAGCTTTTTTAAGTTTGTTAACCATCCATAAGTGCGCCATGACATTCTACACAGCTGCACAAGAGGTAGACACACAAAGGGGGGGAGAGAGAGAGAGAGAGAGAGAGAGAGAGAGAGAGAGAGAGAGAGAGAGAGAGAGAGAGAGAGAGAGAGAGAGAGAGAGAGAGAGAGAGAGAGAGAGAGAGAGAGAGAGAGAGAGAGAGAGAGAGAGAGAGAGAGAGAGAGAGAGAGAGAGAGAGAGAGAGAGAGAGAGAGAGAGAGAGAGAGGCGGCATGGGATTCAATACATAGGCCTTTATATGCATTATAAGTGCAACACAGATGGAAGAAGTATCATATTAGCTTATAGAGTTTTAATGCTCAGAGGTATACTTCATGCGAATATCAACTTGCAAAGCTTGCAAAATTGAAACTGGCCTGTTCTCATTCAGGGATCGGTTACAATGGCTTTCCAAGAGGTTGCTCTGATGATGAACTTCCATGGGCAAAGGTAGTGTTAAATCATGTATAGATTTCTGTTGTGTTGCATGGTTGTTATTTGATTTTTCTTGATCTTCCAGCTTTCTCGGGATGGCAATGCTCTTGAAACAAAATATCCGTAAGTGACTATTGTATGCGACTGTAATTCCATATGCTTAGTGAGCCAGTTTAGTCGTGTCTAAGAGAGATAGCTGTTTGTTAGATATGTTTGCCATGCAGAAGTCAATGCCATTCTCAATAAAAATCATGCTTCTGCTTGTGGCCAGGTAGATTGTTCTTCTTTTAGTTTTTTATTACCCAATGTCCTGCCTGTATGTGGTTACTGTTTTCGCTACTGCTTAACATTTTTGGGAGTCATCTATATGTATGTTTTGCAGCGCTTGTATGTCACCATGTTCCCATGTAACGAGTGTGCCAAAATTATTATTCAGGTTCGTCTCTCTCTCTCTCTCTATCTCTCTCTCTCTCTCCCCTCTTCTCTTTCTCTCTCTTTGTTTTTCCCAAAAGCTTTTACTAAAGCAGATTTTCTAAGGAGCAGATAAAAACCAGATATTTTCTTTTTCAAAAAGCACAAATTTTTGTGTTTTATTGCATAAGAAATGTCGAGCTGTATAGTAGATTGATAGTAAGTACATGGTCTTAACAGTGAAGGCATTTTCTAAAAGATCCTTGAAGCGCATTTCATTGTACTGGGTTCTGAAAATCATTTGAACAAATAGTGTGCTACATTGATGCCATTACCTCACTGACTTCATTATTGGTCCATATAGCATCTAGTAGCTAGTCATACTTCTTTTTCTATGTTCAACAGTGCCCCTTCATACTCTGAAGGCAATTTGCAAAGTGTAGTTGCTTCAAATGGATAAGTAACCCATAGAAAAACTTAGCTACAAGGGAGTCTTCAAGAATACCTTGTGTTCCACTCCTAGATAGATACAAAGTCAAATGTTTTCATGACTTATGCAAAAGCGAAGCTGTTCTGAAATGCTCCTTGATTGGAACATTGGAGAAAATTAGGGTCCAATAATGAAGTCGTTAAAGCTTTCCATAAGAATTGCAACTCTGATCCAAGTAATATAAGAGCGATCACTTCATAAAAGATCCGGGTAGAGATTTCTTAAAGATAGGGCATCTCTTGGTTGTAGCATGAGTGAACTAGCATAATAAAAATTTTAGAATAAAGGGTATATGGTCAATACACAATAGGTGATACACTAAAATAGTCTGAGTGATGCGCATATGATAATGCAAGGGTAGTGTAAGAGCCATTCATGTGCTTTCTATTTACTCACTTTGAAACCTAAAAATTTTTACACTTTCTTTGATTTAAGCAACCAATATGTAATCCAAATGCTTGTAAACTTGCCCTCTATGAATCATGGATTCTTCCCAACTTCTAGGGGTAGCAAATGCTATCGAGATCGGATTTAGTTTTACACCAAGGGGCAGAAAATAGATGTCAACGCCCATGGCTACTTGCATATTGGCAGTTGAGCCTTGCAAAAACATTGATATGCCATCAACAAAGCATACTCTAGGAATATTTACATAATACAACACTAATTGGAAGCTTGCAAGGTTGTGAGCAAATTCCACAATAGAACATATGACTGTTAATAACAAATATAACTTGGGGGGCAACCATGACAGATTTCTCTATGTTTGTATAGGTATAAGGTACCATGAACTGATATGGAAGCTGTGGTCTCCATGCACAATTGTTAAATAATAGAACTCATTCGCAAAGAGAAGCAAATATGAAACGTGAAACATGAAACATGATCTACATCATGGAAGATGAGCTCATTGTAATTTGTGTCAAAAGTCTTGTAGCAAATGGAAGTTGAAGAAGAACAATATCTTGATGACTTTGTTGGACAAGTTTAGATCCAAGCATGATGATGAATAAACAAAAAATCGAATGGCATTCAAAAAATTCATGCTGAATTGGCCGTTGACAAGTCCATATCGAATTGGATGGATATAATGGGGTGAATATGTCATATATGAATTGCCAAAGCTATGCTTAATGTCTTGTGAAGATTGCCTATCAACATCATGAGACATCAATCATGAGGAATAGCATGGCATCGCTTTCGACAATTAGCGCTCTCCGTTATGATACACTTTTTTATGGAACCTAACACAAAACATTGATAGCATTATCATTATAGGATAAGGTAATAAAAACATGGAGGTAATTCCAACAGCGAACCATGATTTCTTCGTAAGGACCATCAACACTTGAAGTCTTGCCATTCCCCATGCATTTTGGAGCACAAGGGGCTTTCTCACAAGTGAGAGAATTATTGACATATGCAATTTGTTATTGATCATGATAGAGATGTTCATTTGAACATGGTACAAAATAGAGTATTGAATCATAGTTTCAACTTGAGATTTAAAGTATTTAGATTATAGAGGTTTAAAAGAATGAAAATTATAATCTAGTTTTGATTCATCTTAGAAGTAAAAAAAGAACACCTCAAGTTATGTGACAATACATATTTAGCATATCTCTTACCCATTCAGCTATTTAGTATATCTCTTACATATTTAACACCAAAAAAGATTACATACTTATAAAATTTATGATCTAGTATCCGATAGACATTACTTGTCATCACTAGTTTGGAATTGTGTACCATAATTGTTCCTTACGAGAATCCAACTTTTTGACTTTTAGTATAAATCTTTGAAAGGTCTAATAAAACATTTTTACAGTTTTTAACACGACCTTAGACTTTGATAAAATCTTTTGAGAAAATAATCATGTTAATTCAAACTTGAAGCATGATATATCCACACATGGGCCATAACATAGAATGCAATATGAGCTATATTATATTGTATATAATTTTGTATAATTATTTGGTCAATTTTCTTTAAATGTATCCTAAGGTTTGTCTCTTAGAGCATCATGCCCATAGTCCCACTATTTGTTGAAAAATTGCATTATATAAATAGGATAATAAGAAAAAAGTTTCTTTGTATGTCTTTTTATTTGCCAACTTGAAACATGAAATACTTATATGGACAATTGCAAGGGTGGATTCCACATAAAAGTCAAAGAGCAAGGTCTACAATGACTTCTTAATGTCATCAACGAGCTCATCCTCTATGGCTCAACATTGAATGTACTAGCCCATGATGATCTGCTAGTAGAGTTGACATGCTTGGATTGTTTTGCGTACTCTTATGCTTTCACAATCACTATCTCCACTAAAAGAGGATTAGGATGACACCTCCTCCTAATTCTTTGGATAAGCTTTCTTTGCTTCTTCTCTATTGAGACCTTGAGAATTGGAAGTGCCTCCAAGCCTCCCACATTCTCGTCCACCTCTCCTTGAAGAAAACTTTAGTGGATGACTAGTAGATGGCAATGATGGATCAACTATAATTTCATGATGTATTGCATTCGAGTTGAGATGAATAATGGGATAATTTGCGTATTTTACATTTCATGACTCATTGACTTATGATTTATTCATTGTACCTATTGCTAGCGTAGGTCTCTTGGTTTTACTATGAGTTTGGTGAATATGTGTATGATACTCCATAGCAAGCGTGGCTTAAATTTTACTCTTGTACTAAATTATTAGCCAAGATAAACACAGTATGCCAAATATAAGAGATATAATACACATAAACAAAACATATGCATGAGATGGTCAAAGATTGCAATGTTCCATTAATGATAAGTAGTTACAAGATAATGATATACTCCAACAAATACAAAAAATGTACACATAACTCATATACTACCAAGAGAACTTGTGTGGGTGAGGGATGAAGACAATGAAGAGGCTAAGGTAACGTCAAGCAAATCTCTCATATAGAGAGCATGTGAGACTTCCAAGAATGTTAGCCCACTCTTCCTTCTCAAAGTGCTCCAAGAATGCATGAGAGAGCACTCTCACTCCAAGCAAGCTTCTCCTCCAATCTCCAATGATGAAGCTCCCACGTGAGAATGATGCTCAAGTGATGATGGCCCATGTCTGTATATAGCGTTCAGCTCGGCAAAGCTTTTTGTAAAAGCTACAATCATAGAAGCTCCACAATAGCTCTAAATGAGGCTTTCAATATTTTTGGTGTGAGCTCAAGTTAAAAGATATGCATTTCTAGGGCAAGCTCAAGTTTTTGTTTTTCATAAAATAACTCCATTTGAAGGCTTTTGAACCTTAAGAAAGTCAAAGAAAAAAGTTGAAGGTGCAACCTTATCCAAAAGGAGGCATTGAAGTTTGAACTACCAAAAGCCACTTCAATGAAGAGACAAAGTCACAAGGTAAGTGAAGAGATAAGGAGGGCATCTGAAGAGACATGGAGGACATATGAAGAGTCATAGAAGGCTCTCATGGCTATATAAAGACCATCCAAGCTCATTCAAGGGGTGTGTGGATGCTAGGAAGTCAGGGTGCTGCCTATATATGTGCCATTGAGCCATAGGCTCTCATAGATGCTCATATTCTCTTGTATATCTCTCCTACCCTTTCCAAAGGGTGCTTCATTTCTGTACTAGCCTGTCAGGACTTCATTTTCTCTTGTAGAAAGCTCCATTATGAGAGTTCTTGTACTTATTTAGAAAGCTTATAAAGCAAGGATTCTATTCCAAAACGAATTTTGGCAAAACTCTTCTTGTACTTTGAGATATAGCTATTTCTTTGTCTGCTGTTCTATCCCGAAACCTGCTAGGAAAACTAGGCTGTCTTGTGTGACTTAGTTGACAGGTCTATAGGTGTCCAAATCGAGTGATTGATAGCTCATTGGAAAGCTCTTATTGTTTAGTTTCTGTGGCTAAAAGGGTTTTTGGATTGGATTCGAGAATTGTGAGATATACCAGTTTTAGTGAGTACTGGTATGCAGGCAGATAGGTCTTGGGCTGGGTCCAAGCTTCTTCTTGTGCATTTGGAGGAGAAATATTCCAACGGTGGTATCAGAGCTTCTTGTGGACATCAAGGAGAGTACAAAGGACTCCAAGCCAAGGAATCAACCATTGAAGCCTTTTCAAAGCTTGAAGGAGGTTGCAAACTTGGAACCAAAGGGGAGCTTCATCGAGAAAGTGCTTCATCACACAAAGGGACTTCACTTTCAACAAAGGAGGTAACCCCACACCATATTTCAGGTTTAGGTGATTCAAGAAGATGGGAGAGGCATAGATCAAAAAGAGATTTAAATCGCGATTAAAAATTGGGATTTAAACGATTTAAACGTTTTAATCGCGTTGATTAAAAATAAAAATCACGATTTTTATTTTTTTGCAATTTTTGTGATTTTTGTTTTTGGAAATTTTTGTATATACACGTACAAAACATTTTAATATATACATATATATCATAAACTTTATATATAATGCATGTAATATGGATATAATGCATGTAATATGGATATAATGCATGATAATGTCTCAAAATAGAGCAAAAATAATAAAAAACAAAATTGAAAAAATAAAAATCGCGAATAAATCGTTTAAATCGTTCGAGATTTAAAAGATTTTTATTTTATGAAAAAATCGTGATTTTTTTGTACTATGGGGAGAGGTATCCAACCAGATTGAGAAGAAATTGGGAGGGCCATGCTTTCACTTTTGCGTACGTTGTCGCTTCACATACCTTCACATTTTGCCTTTTAATTCTTCACTTGTGCACCTAAGAGAGGGTTCACCTTAACCTTCCAAAACACTTTAAAAACACTTTAAACCTTAGAGAAATTACATAAATACCTCTGCAACCAACTTTCTGCAATTTTATCCTTTGTGAATAATTAATTGTGCACTACCTGTGCACCTTGATATTTGAACTTTGAACACTTTGACTTTGCCCATGTTGACCTTTGACCTTGAACATGTTGACTTTGACCTTTTGACTTGGATTATAGTTGACTTTGATTGTGGTTGACTTTGACCAATATGACTTTTATGGGCTCAACAATTTTCCACCACCTAATGTGCTCTCCGTTCCGGAGAGCTATAGCCAAAACTCTGAGCAGATATGACACCATGATTCTTGTGCTTCAAAATCTTCAAAAAGATACGTGAGCAGCTACCAAGTCCACCAAAAGCAGGAGAGAACAAACACCAGAGACGAACCCAAAAATGGAATTTTTTCCTGGAAAAGCAAAGGAGGGCAATGGGAGGGTAGAAAGGAGGGGGAAGGGAGGGCTGAGGGGGCTGAGATGGATAGGGTAGGGAGGGGTAAGGATGGGGCTTGGAAAAGGGTAAAGGGCGGGTGAAAGAGTAGGATTATGGGCACTGGAGAAGGCCGAAATGCTCAAACAGTAGAGCTACAGAGGGTGCATATGGGAAATTGTGAAACATATAGACCATGTGGGCCATGTGGTTAAATAAAAACATGTGATAAATGTGCTCAAAACATGTGGGTTTTGACCAAAAGTTAGAGAAAAGGTGGGATTTTGTAAAATTAAAGGCAAAAAATGAGTCCAGAGGTGTCAAAATACATGAAAATGACCTTAAGTTTGAAAAAAATTTCCATCCGAGGTGCAATTGTGAGAGAGAGAGAGAGAGAGAGAGAGAGAGAGAGAGAGAGAGAGAGAGAGAGAGAGAGAGAGAGAGAGAGAGAGAGAGAGAGAGAGAGAGAGAGAGAGAGAGAGAGAGAGAGAGAGAGAGAGAGAGAGAGAGAGAGAGAGAGAGAGAGAGA
Organism: Ceratopteris richardii; assembly: GCA_020310875.1. Classification (NCBI taxonomy): domain Eukaryota; kingdom Viridiplantae; phylum Streptophyta; class Polypodiopsida; order Polypodiales; family Pteridaceae; genus Ceratopteris; species Ceratopteris richardii. The sequence goes on along the minus strand of CM035416.1, from coordinate 120,177,399 downwards.
GGTTTTTTTTTTTTTTGGGTTGAAATTTTCCTCCCTCCCCCCCTTTTTTTTGTGGAAAAAATAAAATCTCCGAGGGCCTTTTTTTTTGAAAATATCCAAGAAAATGGAGAAAAATACAGAAAAAATCCAAAAAAAAACAAAAAAAATCCAAAAAATTCTCAAAAAAATTTATACAGGTCTAGGTCAATTTCCTCACTCAAAACCACAGAGAGCTTCCTTTATTTCCTCGAATTTGGAAAGAAAATGACATTTGAAAAGGATGAAAAATGCTAGAAAAATTCTAAAAATGTTTGAAAAATTCCCAAAAAAATTTCCAAAAATTGTGCTTATGCCAAGGACTATGAAAGGGTTGCTAAATTTTCTAAAAACGCATAGAACAAGCATGAAAATGGATAAAAACTCTTAAAAGTTAAGCAAAAATGACATGAGAAGGCTATGTATAACCTGGACAGATTTTGTAGGTTCTAGGTGATCCATAAATCTTCACTTGTGTTGATGATAGGCCTTGAGCCTTGATATGTTGACTCAGAGAAACTCCTCCATAATCTCCAATTGTACTGCACTTCATTTGTTTTGTCTTCTTGTTGGGCACACTGATCATCTGATAGGGGTATCTTTTGTATTGCATCTTTTGTATCTTTGTTTCAACAACTTTATAGCTTAATTTGCAAAATTCCATTTTTACTATTCGAGCTTCTTCATCCAATGGAACCCTCTGTTTCCAAAGACTTTTAGGTACTCCTTCCACATCCTTGTAAAGCTTTGCACTTACTATCATAAAAATTGACATAACAGATGATATCCATACCAGTATCCACAACAAACTAGCCCTTGATATAGGATTTGAAGTAGCTTCGTCACTGTTGCACTTAAGGGCTTTTCTTTTCTTCTCTCTTCTATGGCCTTTGACTGAGATTGTCTCACTCGAGTCGGTAATCTGAATGATGTCCTCTTTTTCTTCATATGTTTCCTCTCTACTTGAGTTTGGAAAAATTCCATAACAGGAAGATGGGTCTTCTGTATGGAGCCAAGCCAACATGTTTTCCTCTTCATATAAATTTGCTTCTTCAAATAGATTTGCTTCTTGGTTATCCAACAATTCTTCTTCCATACAAATACCAATTGTCTGCATCATGCTGGTATGTCTTTGGTTGTCTGGACCTTCTTCTAAAATTATCTGCTGTAACTCTTTCCCCTCTTGCTTTACCCACATTGTGTCCTTATCCCAGTCATGTAGTACATTGGCATGCCTTAACCAAGGTCTCCCAATTAATAGGGGAAACTTCCTTCTACCTGTGGCATCCTTAAAACAACAAAATCCAAGTTAAAGATGGTACCTTGTATCTTGACTGGGACTCCAGGGACCACTCCCATAGGTCTTACTATGCTTTGGTCTTCCAGTGTTAAAGTGAAGTTGGAAGGTCTTGAAGGGTGTAGTCCAATCTTTTTCATGGTATGTTCAGGCATCAAGTTAATGCCAGAATCACCTTCCACAATAACTCCTTGAAATTCATGAACTTTGATAGAAACTGTTAGCCGAGGGCTCTTATAATATGTGAGGGGTGCTTCCCTTACAATTTTATCTTTATGCATAACAGCAGCCTTTGCCACTAAACTTGTTGTGGAAGTCTCATCAATTATCTGCAAGAGTTGTGACTTGAATTTCCCATCCATCTTTATTAAATAAAAAATACTGACCTCTTTTTTCATGGACTTGAGTAGGCATGAAGCGTCTGATTCCTTAAGAGCATTGGCTCCAATTGATTTATCAAACTCCTGATAAGCCCTGTTTAATGCATGTCCAATGGCATCACTGATACCTATGAGATTTTCTTTTTGCCTTTCATATGCACATGTGGTTGCTTTGTCTTTAGATGTCTTTTTGTCTTTATTCAATCCATTAATCCTTGATTCTTGACCCATTTCTACTTGAGTCTTCCCTTTGTCAAGGGAGCACTAGAGTGTGCTCTCTGACTACAGTAGACAAGATTTCGGAAATACACTTATGATTACAAGAACACCCACGTAGGGGAAATAATGCAAGAAGACGTTGCTTATACAAAACGTCCCACAACCAGGGACCAATAGGTATGGAAAACTGGACTAGAGATGATACAGGAGATCCCACAACCCGGGATCGTAAGTATGAGACAAGATGTCTGGATTACAGGAACTCCCTTCTGGGAGATGACCTGGATACACGAAAGAACTCGACAGGATCTCGTACTACGAGATTACAAGGGGACAAGATAGTATGTCCAAGAACTAAACTAGAACAAGGAACAAGACAAGAATTAGAACTTGAACTTGAAGAGTACTTACTTGGCGGTCACGACTCCTTGAGCTCCCAAGACTGGTATTGGCAAGATTGATTATGAATGTGGCCAACCCCTCCTTATATAGGTTTTCAAGGGCGGTTCCCAAAGGAGGTTGCGACTTGATGATGTCATCATGATGTCATCGACTCGAAGCATGGTCTCTGGATATCAGAATAAGCAAGAAGACAGTCGATCTTAGGGTTTTTGCGCGTTCCGGACGCAATGGACGCATTAGTTTCCCCAAATTCTGAACCAATCATGAGATATAGGATTCACATGGAATCTGAGATTCAAGATGGTTTCCTTTGTCCATGACATTACCTCCCCTCAAGCGACGAGTTCCACGAGGAGCGGTCATGTTCTCTGGTCTCGGCTTCATTGGATTTTTCTTATGGAATTCTCGAACCTTGATTGGTGCTCTCTGAAGGTTTTCTGCAGGTTCCAAGTACGATCACTGATGTCATACCCTTTCCAATGAATAAGGTATTCCAATCTTCCTCGGGATATTCTGGAATCTAGGACATGCTCGACTTCGAATTCTTCATGATCATCAATCTCGATAGGTGGTGAAGGACTAGGTCTCTCCCCCCTCAATGGTGAAATCTGATATGGTTCCAACATGGATACATGGAAAACTGGATGTATTCTCATGGTACTCGGTAACTGGAGCTTGAAGGTGACTGGCTTAATCTTGGCCAAGATGGTAAATGGACCAAACCTTTGATGATCTAACTTTGCACAAGGCCTTGAAGTTTGTAAATTGTTTCGGAGTAACCATACTTTATCCCCAATTTGGTATGATGGATTCTAGACACGATGTTGATATGCATAGTACTTATATTGTTGTTGAGCTTTATGGATCTCTTCCTTCAGTTCTTTGTGAATGTCCATCAGGTACTGGGCCTTGTCTCTGGCAGCTGGGTTCTTGACATGATTTGAGAGTTGTATATCCATCCTTGGATGTTGTCCATAGTTTGCAAAGAAGGGAGTTTGCTTAGTAGATGCATGAACACTATTGTTATAGGCAAACTCTGCAAAGGGTAACAACTCAAACCAATCATTTTGGTGATAGTTGCTAGTGCAACAGAGATATTGCTCTAGGACTTGGTTCACCCGTTCTGTTTGTCCATCAGTCTGTGGATGATTTGCTGTAGATAGTTTAACTTGAACACCGAGGAGCTTGCAAAGACAGTTCCAAAAGCTAGATATGAACTGTGGACCTCGATCACTGACAATATCATGAGGCAATCCATGAAGCCTAAAGATGTATCTGAGAAAGAGTCTAGCAGTGGCTGCACCTGTGATTGCCTTTGTAGTTGGAATGAAGTGTGCCATCTTTGTGAATCTATCCACAATAACAAGAATGGTATCATACTTATCTGACTTTGGTAGATCTGTGATGAAATCCATAGATAATGAAGCCCATGGCCTTTCTGGAATAGGTAAAGGTTGCAAGAGGCCATGAGGCTTATGTCGTGGTACCTTATATCTATTGCAAGTATCGCAGGTTCGGATATATTCTTTGACTTCCTTCCACATTTGAGGCCACCAAAAATCCCTGGATATGAGTTCTATGGTTTTATTTACTCCAAAATGTCCTGCTGCAAGGTTGTCATGACGTTGTTGAAGTACTTGGATCCTTGGCTTTCCTGGAGGGACATACAATAGGTTCTGATAGAATAGTAACCGTCCTTTTCCTGGGATTCATTTACTTCTTGGACTTTTCCTTCTTGAGTTTTTTGCTTAACATTACAAAATAATTCATCTTGTGGTAGATTCTCACGAATCAAATGATTCAAGGCTGAATCTTTAGGATGGGTTGAAGAGATCGCTGCTAATTGGAGATGCTCGGTCTTGACAGGGCATCTGACTGACATTGATGACGTCCTGGACGGTATGTGATGAGAAAGTCGAATCTGGATAAAAAGTTACTCCATCGAGATTGCCTTCTATTGAGAATCCGGGTGGTCATAAAATACTCTAGGTTCTTGTGATCTGAATACACAATGACTTTATGAGCTTCTCCTTCTAGATGGTGTCGCCAGGTATCAAACGCGTCTACTATGGCAAGAAGTTCCTTATCATGAATTTCATAATTAATTTTTGGAGGGGAAAACTTCCTTGAATGATATGCAACTGGATGTAGATGTCCATCATCTCCATATTGGGAAAGAATGGCCCCTAGAGCAAAGTCCGATGCATCTGTCTCAAGGAAGAAGGGCTTACTAGAATCAGGATGAACTAGAATTGGAGCGGTAGTGAATGCTGATTTCAAGGTCTGAAAGGCCTTCTCTGCTTCTTCGGTCCATGAGAATTTGGAGTTCCCTGTAAGCTTGGTAAGAGGTGTCACTATCTTGGAGTAATCTGTGATGAATATCTTGTAGAAATTGGCAAACCCCAAAAAACATTATACATCTCGAACACATGAAGGTGGTTGCCAATCAAGGATTGTCTCAATCTTCTTAGGGTCCATAAAAATTCCTTTATCTGATACTATGTACCCTAAAAATTCCACTTGTCTTATGGAAAGAGCACTTCTCCAATTTCGCATATAATCCTTTTTCTCTTAGTTTCTCTAGGACTATCTTTACATGATCTTCATGATCCTCTAGATTTTTGGAGAATATCAAGATATCATCAAGGTATATTACAACAAAATCATCTAAATATTCTCGAAAGATATCATTCATCATATGTTGGAAGACAGCTTGAGCATTTGTAAGACCGAATGGCATAACTACATATTCAAAATGCCCATATCTTGTTCGAAATGCTGTCTTCCATTCGTCTCCTTCTCTGATCCTGACAAGGTAATAAGCTCCTCGAAGATCAATTTTCGTGAAGAATTTTGCTTTTCCAAGGCGTTCCAAGAGCTCTGATATGAGTAGTAGAGGGTATCTGTTTTTTATAGTGACTTTGTTCAGTCCACGATAGTCTACACACATCCGGAGAGTCCCATCCTTCTTCTTTACAAATAGAATAGGAGCTCCTTCTGGAGACTTCGAGTGTTTGATAAACCCCTTTGCTAGATTCTCATCAATGTTCTTGCGTAGTTCTGTAAGTTCCTCTGGAGATAGTCTGTAGATTGGTCCAAAGGGTGGTTGTGCTCCCTCTTGAAGATCTATGGGGCAATCGTAAGGTCTATGCTCTGGGAGGATATCTGCATTCTTCTTTTCAAAAACATCTTCAAAGCCTTTGTACTGATTGGGTAGTTGTACTGGATCATCTTTCTTGGATTCTTGAGCTTGTATGGCATAGATCATATATGTAGGTTCCTTCCTTACTGCATGTATGAAGGCTTTGGCTCCAACATATGTTGGGTTCTTCTGGATATCTCGACGGGAATCAATGTTTGGTATGCTTCTTTAACCAGGGCATTCCAATGATAACTAGATGTACATGGCTCGATATTACATTGAAACATATGTGGGATTCATGGTCACCAAGGTGTACTCTTAATGGTGTGGTTTCCATGGTTATATTCCCAGATGCTAGAGGTCGTCCATCTACTACTTCAGCTACTACTGGTTTGTTCTTCCAAAGTACAGGAATTCCATGTTTCTTAACCAATCCTTTATCGATGAAACATGAGGAGGCTCCTGAATCTACTAGGGCTGTAAGGGAAAGGGTCTTCTTGGGCATGATTAACTTGACAAGTACAAGACATGTTTCTATGGGTGTAGCTTGAATTATGAGACCCTTTCTTATATCATGGTCCGGCTGCAGGGTCTCTTTTACAACTGGACTTCCTCGTTTCCCTGCTCTACAAGGGTGGCTGCGACTCTTGAGTTTGTTCTCTTGTTTGGACAATTAATTGCAATATGTCCAGGGTTTCCACAGTAGAGACATAACTTATTAACTCTCCTTCTCTGTTTCTCTTCTAGTGTTAGAGGCTTAAACCTAGTTACATCTATTTGCATAGGTTCAGGCATGGACTCATCTTTAGTAGTAGGTTGGAAAGGTTTCCACTGGCGAGGTCTTCCTTCTACTTGGTTTTCTTGTTTCCTTTCAAAAACTCGGTTATCACATTGAATAGCTTGCATGATATATTCATTCAATGTTTTAACCTCTGGCATCGTGAGCAAAAGGTCCTTCACATCATCTCTTAAACCCCATCTGAATTGGCTTATGAAATAATCTTCATGCCAAGTGAGATCACATATCAACCGCCTAAATTCAGATGCATAGGTAGAGGCAAGGCGATTACCTTGACGTAACTTCCGAAGTTTTGTTTCTGCTACTCGACTTGTATCTGCATCTCCAAATGTGGCGGAGAGTTCTCGGAGAAACCCCTCATAGTCTTGAAGTACTTCCATCTTCTTCTCCAAGATTGGGGCAAACCATGATAACGCTTGGCCACAGAGCAAGGTTCCAATAAACCTGACCTTGGATGCCTCGTCAAGGTATCTATCCGGTTGCATACGGATGTACAATTTAACTTGCTGGAGAAATCACGAAACTTTGTGCGATCCCCATCGAACTTTTCTTTCATGCAAATCTTGGGTTCCTTCATAAATGATGTACTAAGCCGTTGATTTACTTGAATACTCCCTTGATTTTCTTGAAGACTCCCTATTCGTTCTTGTAATTCTTGGAGGAGTGCACCTACATGCATTGGATGTTCCATCTCGACTTGTGTTTGTCGATGACTTAGGTCTTCGACTTGTTGTTGGAGACTTTGAAGTGATGCTACGATCTGTTCATAAGCATTCTCCATGATGCCTTGTCTTGGATAGAAGATAGTCTTGCCAAAATGTCAGGGGAGCACTAGAGTGTGCTCTCTGACTACAATAGACAAGATTTCGGAAAGATTTCGGAAATACACTTATGATTATAAGAACACCCACGTAGGGGAAATAATACAAGAAGACGTTGCTGATACAAGACGTCCCACAACCCGGGACCAATAGGTATGGAAAACTGGACTAGAGATGATACAAGAGATCCCACAACCCGGGATCGTAAGTATGAGACAAGATGTCTTGATTACAGGAACTTCCTTCTGGGAGATGAACTTGATATACGAAAGAACTTGACAGGATCTCGTACTACGAGATTACAAGGGGACAAGATAGTATGTCCAAGAACTAGACTAGAACAAGGAACAAGACAAAAACTAGAACTGGAACTTGAAGAGTACTTACTTTGCGGTCACGACTCCTTGAGCTCCCAAGACTGGTATTGGCAAGACTGATTATGAATGTGGCCAATCCCTCCTTATATAGGTTTTCAAGGGCGGTTCCCAAAGGCGGTTGCGACTTGATGATGTCATCATGATGTCATCGACTCGAAGCATGGTCTCTGGATATCAGAATCAAGTAAGAAGACAGTCGATCTTAGGGCTTTTGCGCGTTCCGGACGCAATGGACACATTAATTTCCCCAAATTCTGAACCAATCATGAGATATAGGATTCACATGGAATCTGAGATTCAAGATGGTTTCCTTTGTCCATGACACCCTTTGCTTCTTGTCTTCACTGTAAAAGATTCAATTTCTTCTAACTGCATCACCCTGGTAAATGGTGATGGCACATTGACTTGATCCACCGTTTCTTTTTTGCGCACAGAGATCATTTGAATGTGGGGCCCAGATGAAGATGCTTGGTTCTTAGGACAATAATTAGTATAGTGGTCTCTAGCCTCTGGGCAGTTCCTACAAGGAGGGGCATTTTCTGGTAGAGTGCACCTACTTTGGTAATGCTCATATTCTCCACATTTGAAACAAATAATTGGCCTCCTTTGCCCATTTCCAAAGTTATCCCTATGTCTAGGGTTGTAATTGTTACCTTGATTAGGTGCAGCCTCAATCACATTTGCTGGTGGTAGGGCTTCTCCTTGTGTCCAATATGTTGTTGCAGGCATTCCTCTTGATTGACATTCATGGGCCTCATGACCAGCTTTCCTGCATAGCTTGCAAGTTACACTTAACAGAGGGCATTCACTTACTATATGACCTTGCTTGCTGCACATGGTACACCATAGCCCACTTTTGATGCCACTCCCTTTGAGTTCCTGCAACTCCTGTCAAAGCTGAGCCATTTCTTTTGCTTGGGCTTCCTCCTCCTTTTGTAGCTTCAATGCCTCAATCTCCCTCCTGAACTGAGTAACAACATTCTCCTCCTCTTTGTGGGGCTTATTCCTTTTTAAGCCCTCCAGCTCTTTCCTTAGCTTGATTATTGGATCCTCCATATTTGTAGAATAGGGTAGTTGAGAAAAAATTGCTCCATATTGTTGCCGTATTTGCTCCAGTCGTGTAGCTATATTGATGAACTCCTCTATGGAGGCTGTTGGAAACACTAATTCCTTGATTTTACATTGTGTGGTCATTGGAAGTGGCTTAGCTAACCATTTTTTAATAAAAAAATCATGTTGAGGATCTGTCAACTTAGCCATTAGTGCCTTGGCACTAGTTAGAAACTCTGGAAATTTTTCACGTGGACCCAGTTTCAAGTTTTCTAATTCCTCTATGATAATCTCTGTAGTATTTTCATGCTTGAATTGAGTTTTGAATGCATCTTTCATTAAGTCCCAAGTGGTGAAATGGTTCTCAACAAACGGGTTGAACCATTTATCTGCTAACCCTTCTAATGTGGAAGGGAAGAGTATAAAAAAGGCATCCTCTCTTCCCATCAAGCCTCTTGTTTTGCATAGTGCTAAAAACCTCCTAATATGCTCGTCCGGATCTTCATGAGCTAAAGCCTTTGAAAGAAGGAAATTTTATATTTAATCTTGAAAGTAGGGTTTCCAAATCCACTTGACCTTCCATGCTCTTTACTGATGAGGTTGACGAAAGTGGACTGGAGGATCTTCTAACAACCTTCCTGCTTGTAGCTTTGCAGATGACCCTCAATGTTTGAGATCGGGTTGCGGTCATGAGCTTTTCATAGTCCTCTTTAGGCTAAGAGAATTGATAAGAAAATTTACCTCTTAACCCAATGAAGTAGCACTGTAGCACTGTCGGCACTTGAACTCTTCTACACTTTGCACTTTGCTTCTCCTATGCTCAAATCTCCTTGGAGTCCCACCGTGCGTGCCAAATTTTGTTAGGGGATTCTTGTACAAAAGGGATTTGAGTATTTGTAGGAGAAAAGGGAAAGGGAAGAAGAAAGATACACACTGGAAGCCTCTGTCGATTGATTATAAGAAGACAAATACAATGATGATGCACAATACAATCCAATGCTTCTTTGCAAAATCCCACGGAGTGCTCAATCACAAAATACAAAATACCCAAGGGTCTTGCTGCTTCCGGCCTTCTCTGCACCAGACCTCCACCTTCTCCAAGCTTGCACTTGTGCACACCTTGCACCAAGCTTCCAATAAGGGGGAGGGATGGACACCTTCTGTCGGCACTCGTACAGCTTCAATGGGACCTTGGGATCTTTGGTTGTATGCTTAGCACTTCTCTGCACACTTTTTAGTCACTCTTCATGCACACCTTGCATTTCACTCCTCTGCGTCGCACACTGTGTGTCTCTTTACTTCTCTCTCTTGCCTAGCTTAGACTATGCTCAACTTGCTTAGTCCTCCAAGAATAGTCCTTGCCTTGATTTGAGTGTCGATTCACGTACGCTCCTAACTGCTAAAGTATCTTTGTGCTCACTTTGATGTCCCAAGATTGTCTCCAAAAGTGGACAGCCAACATATTCCTGTTTTGTCCTGTAGTGACTTTAGATTAAAACAAAAATTTTAATTAGGGGGGCCACGCTTTCACTTTTGCATACATTGCCGCTTCACGTACCTTCACATTTTGTCTTTTAAGTCTTCACTTGTGCACCTAAGAGAGGGTTCAACTGAACCTTTCAAAACACTTTAAAAACACTTTGAACCTTAGAGAAATTACAGAAATACCTCTGCAACTTGCAACCAACTTTCTGCAATTTTACCTTTTGTGAACAATTAATTGTGCACTACCTGTGCACCTTGATACCTGAACTTTGAACACTTTGACTTTGCCTATGTTGACCTTTGATCTTGAACATGTTGACTTACCAGTTTGACTTTGACCTTTTGACTTCGAGTACGGTTGACTTTGATTGTAGTTGACTTTGATTGTAGTTGACTTTGATTGTAGTTGACTTTGACTGTGATTGACTTTGACCAATATGAATTTTATGGGCTCAACACTTATGGAGGATCATTAGAGCTCAAAGGATATGCGGATGCTGATAGGGCCGGCTCCAAAGATGATAGAAGAAGCACCACAGGTTATGTGATCATGCGAGGAAATAATTGTGTATCATGGAGTTCAAAGAAGCAACCCACGGTTGCTTTATCTTCAACCGAAGTTGAATATAGAGCCTTGGCCCAAGCTACTTGTGAGATAATGTGGATGGAAAAGCTAATGAAAGACTTGAATGTGCAGGTTGGATCAGCTCCTTTGTTTGGAGATAATATATCAGGCATCTATCTTGCAAACAATCCTATGTTTCATGCAAGGAGCAAACACATCGAAGTCCACTATCACTTCATAAGGGAGAAGGTGCTTGAAAAGGAAGTGGATATTCATCATGTAAGTATAAAGGACCATGTAGCTGATCTATTAACAAAGTTCTTGGATGCTGGAAAGCTTGCTAAGTTGAAGCAAGTCATACAACTCAAGGAACCAACTTCAAACGCAAAAGAAACTTGAGCTTGAGGGGGAGTGTTAAAAGATATGCATTTTTAGGGCAAGTTCAAGGTTTTGTTTTTCATAAAATAACTCCATTTGAAGGCTTTTGAACCTTAAGAAAGTCAAAGAACAAAGTTGAAGGCGCAACCTTATCCAAAAGGAGGCATTGAACTACCAAAAGCCACTCCAATGAAGAGATAAAGTCACAAGGCAAGTGAAGAGACAAGGAGGGCATGTGAAGTGACATGGAGGATATATGAAGAGTCATAAAAGGCTCTCATGGCTATATAAAGACCATCCAAGGTCATTCAAGGTGTGTGTGGACGCTAGGAAGTCGGGGTGTTGCTTATATATGTGCCATTGAGCCATAAGTTCTCATAGATGCTCATATTCTCTTGTATATCTCTCCTACCCTTTCCAAAGGGTGCTTCATTTCTGTAGCATCCTGTTAGGACTTCATTTTCTCTTTGTAGGAAGCTTATAAAGCAAGGATTCTATAAAGCAAGGATTCTATTCCAAAATGAATTTTGGCAAATCTCTTCTTGTAATGTGAGATATAGTTATTGTACTGTTCTTTCCCGAAACCTACTAGGAAAACTGGGCTGTTTTGTGTGACTCAGTTGACAGGTCTACAGGTGCCCAAATCCAGTGATTGATAGCTCATTGGAAAGCCCTTATTGTCTAGTTTCTGTGGCTAAAAGGGCTTTTGGATTGGATTCGGGGATTGTGAGATATACCAGTTTTAGTGAGTACTGGTATGAGGGCAGATAGGTCTTGGGTTGGGTCCAAGCTTCTTGCTGTGCATTTGGAGGAGAAATCTTCCAACAACTCCAAGCAAGCTTCTCCTCCAATCTCCAATGATGAAGCTCCCATGTGAGAGTGATTCTCAAGTGATGATGGCCCATGTCTGTATATAGCGTTCAGCTCGGCAAAGGTTTTTATAAAAGCTACACTCATAGAAGCTCCACAATAGCTCTAAATGAGGCTTTCAGTATTTCTGGTGTAATATTTTTTCTAGTGTGGTAAGATTTGACACGTGGCACAGTGAATCTTATCGTCTTAGGTTGAGGTTGCCATGTGTCAAGTTTTTTGACCTTTTTGTGTTTTATTTTGACCAAAATCTTTAAATTAGAGTTTTGAAAAATTAGGGTTCGACTTTAAAGGCTATTGGGGTTTTTGGGTAAGATCTTATACATGGATGTAAAATGTTATATATGGATGGGTAGCTCTCTTCACTTAATGAATATGTGGTTCATTTCCAAAAGCACTCAATGTCATTTTAACCATTTCTTTGACCAATTGTTAACCTAAATCTGAAATCGAATAAAATTCAGACTCTTTCTTGCTTGAATAGCACAACCCTCTTGGGCAAATCCATTGCATTGATTGAGTTGAGGTGAACTCCCACATGGAGTTTTGGTACAAAAGGCTTTGCCACATGAGCAAGAAGGACTCTTTGGTATATTGTCTTATATGAATAAGATTTATGCCAAAGGTATGAAGTTGGAAATTTGTAATGAATGTCAATATGATAAGCTAGTGAAAATGCCTCATATTATGTTGGTGTGTCTCATAAAGCTAATCTTCTTGTTTTGGTGCATGTTGATGTATGTAGCATGCCCACCAAATCTATATGTAGTGTTTCCTATTTTGTCTCTTTTCTTGACGATTGTTTAAGAAAAAGTGGGGGTTATATGTTGAAATCTAAGGATGAAATCTTCATTGCATTCAAAAAGTTTCATGCATTTGTGACCACTCAATGTGATAAAAAGCTTAAATGTTTGTGTATAAGCAATGATGTGAGTTTTCTTGATTTGCTTTTTGAAGACATTGGGAACATTGCATGGATGAAGTCAATGTTAGAAGATGCACAAAAATTGTTGTATTTGTGACTTCTAAACCTACTATCCTTGTTTCATTTAGAAAATTCAGAAGCAAGGATTTGGTAAAGCGTGCACCCACATGCTTTGCATACATGTTTATCATGCTCTCCAATATGCTTGATGAGAGGGCGTATAATGACTTGCGGACATTATATATATATATATATATATATATATATATATATATATATATATATATATATATATATATATATATATATATATATATATATATATATATATATATATATATATATATATATATATATATATAAAAGTGGTTCGTACTCAAGTGCAAAATATGTGTCCAATGTTATTCTAAGTGCTTTCTTTTGGAGGAATTTGAAAGAAATGGTAGCAATTTGTGTTTCGATATTGAAATCTTGCATTTGGCAAATAGAGAAGCTTCCACCATGGGCCTCATGTATGAGCTCACAAATAGAATGGTGGAAGAGGTGTCAAAGTTGAATGTAAGTATTCTTGAAAGGCTTGATGAGATAAAAGCTTTATGCATAAATAGATGGAATATGATGGATTCCCCATTCCATGTTGCTCCATATGTATTTCATCCTATTTGGAGAGAGAAATGCTTTGATAAGGATGGAGAGGTTAATGATGGTTCGGTGGGTGTTCTATACACATATACAAATGGGGAGCTTAAGAAGCAAGGTGCTCTTTTTAATTAGTTGGACACATATAAATCATGCTCAAATACATTTTCTCATCCAATTACGATGGATCTCAATAGAACAATATTCCATCAAGTGGTGGGAAACTTTTTGGCACAAACCTGCCAATTTGCAAAAGTTTGCCATTTGCTTCCTCTCACAAGGAACATGTGCTTCCCTTTGTGAGAGAAATTGTTTCATTGATTCACACAAAAATAAATAAGCTACTTTCAAAAAATGTGGAAAAATTGGCTTACATACATACAAATCTACGTCTTGCATCCAAAATTAAAGAAAGGGTTTATAAAAATGAAAGTTATGTTGGATATGATTGAGAACTTTCAAGATTGCAAGAGATCATTGAGGAACAAGGATCTTTGGAAGCAAGAATGATGCTTTTCATATCATGTACACATGGGAAAAAGGGTTCTAGTGAACCCTACACATGATGATGATGATGATGATGATGATGATGAGTATGTGGAGGAAGATGATGGCTAACCATACATGACTATGTGCATATTTTGACATGACTTTGCACTCATATTTATAGACTTTTGGTCTTTCGTGATATCATATATGAGTCCATTACCTTATTTCAGCTTCATACTTTTTGTGTTTATTGAATTTATGCTTGATTGTCATTGATTTATCTTTTAATCTTATTTAGAGTAACTTCAATAATTTTTGTAAAATTGTTTGAAAAAAAAAGGTCACCATCGATAACATCCAAAATGTTTTTCCGACCTTATTTGGGGCTCTTCGACTTGTCCAAGTCCGAAGTCCAATTCCTGTCCGAATCAACTATGCCTCCATCAAGCTTGCTCAAGAAGAGCACTTCATCTATGATGATACAAGTGTTAGTAACATGGTCTTTTTAAGGGGAATGTTGAATAAAGCAAAAAGCTAACACAAAAACCTAATTAGGGTTTTTTGAGAACCCTAAAATAAAGCACCCGTTTTAAGTTTTAATAGGATGTTGACATGTGTCACACTTGTTTTCCACATTATAAAGTGCTTTTCATACTTAGCTCAAAAAGTAGGGTTTTAATTTTGACCATGATTTTGGGCCAAATAGATAAGTGTTATAAATGGTTGGATAGTTCTTAACAAGGTGGAAAGGTATGTAAGGTACGGTACAAATACGGTACGTACGGAACGTACATTTGTATTGAATGATTTTTAAGGTACGTGACCAGTACGTACCTTTTGTAGAAGTTGAAACAAAATTCAGCAATTTTGCAATATTTTGTACCAACTATCTCAAACTCATGTAACCCATTATCCACATACGTACACACATACATACATACATATCAATAATTATATACATATATATGTCATACATACATACATATTACGTAATACATACATGCATGCATGTGTGACATGTATGTATTTAGTATGTAATGACTAGTATGTATATGTACTATGCATGTAACATGTATGACGTATGTATGTACTATGTACTATCATCTATGCATGCATGCATACATGATATATGCATATAATAAGTGATTATTAATGTCTGTTATATGTGTGTGTGACTATATCACTACTGAAACTTGATGAGTGGCACTTCTTTCTCTAAATGGGCCTGCAGGACAGTTTTCTTTTGAGAAGCATGTAGGAGAATTCTGCCTAAAGCAAACGAAGTAGTGGCAGAAGTAAGAAAGTATCTATGAATGAACGAATGTACAATGCCCGCTTGTTTGTGCATGTGTATGCACAACTCTATATATCTGTGAGTGTGTTTATGTGTGAAAATGTACCAATCATACAGAAATCACATAAAATATTGTAAAATCCTTCCCATCCAAAACATTTACATGGTGGCTGCTCCCATAGTATATAATCAATGTAATTGAGGTGACTGAATTCTGAACCTCTCTTTAACTATTTTGACAAAGCAGTCATGGAAACCACTAATATATTATGTGTGCAATAGTGGATCAAGTATCTTTAACTGTCCACATTGTATGTAAACAAACAGTGGAATTTTCAGAAATATCAGACTTTTATAATTTTTCCATAAGGAAAAAAAAGCCACGTACTGTACCGTACTGATACGTACTGATTCGTACCGTACTGAAAAAACGTACTGATTCAATCAGTACGTACGTACTGATCCAACCTTGGTTCTTAATGATAATATCACATTATCACTCCAAGAAACCTGACATACAAGCACCAACTTGGGCAAAAGATGCACCAACTTCCTTTACCTTGGGTCTCTGGAGCATTGGGAACTTAGCTTTAGTGTTGTAGAAAATGTGTGCAAAACTTTGCCTGTCACATTCAATATGTTTTTCATCGTTGTCTTGTATCATACGTCATGTTCAAGTTCATGTTTGTCTCCCATCTTCCAAGTTCAGCCCCTTCATGTAGCTTTTGCCAAGTGCACACTTCTGGCCACCAGTTGATATTATGATGGCTGATCACTTCAATGCCTTTTTTTGGGTGTGCATTATGTTCTCTCTCAGACTGTCTTTGAACTTAACCTTGCTAGGCCATACAACTGTGTTACTATTTCTCTTGCTAGTATTTTGATGATTGATCACTGTTGAGCCATGTGTGCTGGTGTGTAATTGTACTTATTAGGTGTGGCTACCTGATAATGTATGGAAGAACTGTATTGTATATCTTTCTATCATGCAGTAGTGGCGTTTCTCAGCTGTTGCTACAGTTGCTGGTGTATTCTTCTGCAATCAGCTCGAGAATTCATCCATATTGTTGTTATGTGATCATCATCCACTTCTCCAGCCACAATTCTTGTTTTGTCTTCTGGATTCTTACCCATCAGATTTCTCCATGCAAATGGACGCAAATCCAAGAACCATTGGTTACATCCTGGCATGGCGCGTCTGTGATTATACATCTAAAATATCATCTTTTTGATTCAATGGGAACATGTTCATAACCATGTCATATTTTGCTTTGGACCTTTGAGGGCAGATCTTTGTTTTGTCAAGCTCTTCCAGAGAAGCTTTTAAAAGGCTGTTTAGTATTCATATACTTTATATACTGACCTCAAAAATCATGTTCATTAATGTCAATCTTTTGAGCCTCATAGTGGCCATTGTAAATCATTTTGTAGAGTTTGCTTTCATGTAAATATTGAGAACAACTTTTTGTGAAATGAATGTTAGTTCTTGATGAATATATGTGGCTGCATTGACATGCATATAGATTTTAGATTGCAGCTGCTGCTCCTACTTCAAGTCTGTCATCCAGACTCTTTTCAAATTGTAAATAATTATGCCTGTCTCTCCTAGCTTGGAAATTAGAATGAAGTTAGAATGCCCATGTCTGACCAAATCAGAATAAGCCTTCCCGGAGTTCATAGATTTGTCACAAGCAAATGAGCTGAGCTGGAGTGAAGGGGTGCACCATTAATACATTATAGTGTAACATTAAGTGCATCCTCACAGGTTTGGTGTGTTTACAGGCAGGTATAGCAGAAGTTGTTTACTTCACAGACAAAATGTCTGCATCTGACTCTTATATTGCCTCACAGAGGTTGCTGTCTATGGCAGGTGTTAAGGTAAACACAGTTCCTTTGCAAAGAAGGCCATATCTCACAATGCACATCATATAATGGATTTATCCTTCCACAGGTTTGGCAACATCAACCGGAGCAGCAAAAACTTGTTTTAAACTTCAAATGACCATGGAAGGATTTATCAGATACTATACAGTGAAGTGTATCATTCATTGTAGTTGATTTCAAAAAGTGAGATAATCCCTTATCATTTACTCTGCTCGTGGGCAGTCAGCAGGCAATTTTTCTGCTAATTTTTTTTGATTTCAATCCTAGCAAATGTGATTGACCATGTAGGCTCATCTGTTAATGCAGAGGATCTGATGCAGGTTGCTCATTTTTCTGCACCATGCTCATTGCGAATCCATGTAGGATTATCCTTATACACTGGATGCTTATGGCCCTAACTTTATCTATTTGTTCGATGCTGAGCATTACCATGAGCTCACCATTCTCATTGTCTACGAAACATTTGTTTAATGTCTATGACACATGATGAACACCACCTTTTCAAAGGACTTGTGCATGTAAACTGAAGGTTCCCTTTATTGCTGTAAATTACTACACTTCTTTGGAAAGGCCATGCATCTGCAATCTTTTCCTCTTGTACTGAGATACCATAAAAAAATCTGTTATATTCATCCGCCTATCTCTTGTTACTAACGTGTGAAAACCACTACTCTTATTTATTCCTACTGAAGTTGATGTATCATGTATACTCTATCACCACTACTAATATTATCTTAACTATTCCTCCTGAATAACAGAAAATTACAGTTTCTGTTGATGTATCATGTATGCTTTATTACTGTTAGTAATAGTACTGTCATCTTTGCTCATTTTGATGGCATAGCATTTGTATCGCCTGAAATCAGATACATTTGAAATAATTTTATTTTCAAATCAGTGCGACAAGGAACATTCATATGCACATTTGATAAGTAAAATGAATTGTAGCAACTGCTTGTTTAACACATTATTAAATGCTTTCCTTAAAACAGCAACATTGCAAGGTTGTTGAGGTGCAGTTAGCTCAGAAAGAAAGAATAGCACACAAACAAGATAAAGAATCACACAATTCATTTAGTCAAAAGCCATATGCTCCAATTCATGATACTAGTCCAACATGAATACCAAAGAGAGCATGGGAAGGGTAAGGGGCAAGGCATGAAGAGGCTTAAGCATGATGCGAATCTTCAAAGCATTCTCTCACAAGAGTATATGAGACCTCCAAAAACACTTCCAAAAGTAGTAACTCCTCCAAACACCTTCAAGAATCTCCTCCAAGAGAGCGAGAGACATTTCTCCTCACTCTCAAGAGTGTATGTGAGAGGAGCACCTCATATGAGAAGATGTTCATGAATTATGATGTGAGGGGATAGAGCACGTCCTTATATAAAAACTTGGGAGATGGCTTTTATTGGGGCAAAAAGCTTAGAAGTTGTTTTATTCTCATGTGTGGAAGCTTTTTAAAGCATGGGGGGCTGGCTATCACAATCATTGAATCATAATTAACTTTTAGAGCTGTTGACTTTTTTAGAAGTGTTGACTAGAAATTAGGATTTGATGCTTGAAGGGTGAAATAGTGTAAGACAAATACTTGTTATACATGATTGGATTGATCTCTTTGAGTACTTAAAGGATATGTGATTAGTTTCTCTTGCATAAAATGACCATTTTTTACCAAGTATTTGATGAGTTTGGCTTGGTTTGACTTTATGCATATGACCTAGGTCCTAATCTAATCCATCTTCATGAATACATACAATGACTAATGTAATCGAAATTAAAAATATACAAAATAGAATTTCTATCAAGTCTTAAATATTAAAACCTAATATTCTCTTAATTATAATTTGGGATAGAAGGAGAACTTCACAACACTTTATAATCCAATATCTTTCCATCTTTTCTTTTTCATAGTGGGAAAGATACTTAAAAGTTACTTGAGGCTACAAGTCTTTCGTTTTGGTCATACATCAAAATATGCAATACATCAAAATATGCAGCCGTAGTATGAGAATACAATTCCATAGGTCAAGCGACTTGTGTAAGAAATGTCGTCTTTTGAGCTCAATTAAGATATTCTTATGATTAATGTTCAAGTTGGATTGAACATTGATGAATTCCAAGTTTCTTTCATAATATTATAGTTTCATATCATATTTACAAAAAGATATCCTCCATCATCTTCTCAAAAAGATATCTCTATATCTTCCATATAGGATGTACTTGATAAAGAATTGTGGATGCCATTCTATTAAAGAAATCCACTCCTCAACTTTTGTTTCTTTTCCTTTGTCTTTAAATGTGCTTATCTATTCCATAAAAAACTCCAACTCATATCATAAGTAGATATGGCATGTAGCAAAGATACATACTTTCCAATATTTTTTGAAGGGTTTGGATAGAAAACTAGGAGTTTGTGCAATCCAGAAATAGAGGGAATTGTAAGTGAATCATGTGAAACAAACTGGGTACTTCTAGATGTGTAAAAACACTTCTCAGTAAGATTCACATGATAGAAGAAATTTCATACACAAGATTTGTAAATGCACAAGTACTAGGTAAGTTTTTTTTTTAATACTGGTCATATGCTCATTTTACAGAGGATACTTTGGCAATTTTTTTCCAGATTTTTTGGTTTTGTCAACTATATAGTGGTTGATTTACTCCGTGATACATTTATTGGTGTGAGCACATTTATTCTCACATAATCCTTTTGGTTGGTCATTACTATTCTTTAATTCATTTTTTGGGAAGAATACTGATTTTTTTCCCACAATCTAACACTTGTTCATCCTCTTTTGAGCCTTAACGGTGTTTTGACTCTTCTATCTTCACTATCATTCTATTCAGTTCTCTATCATCATGGCATTAGACGTCTAAAGCACGTTTGGTGGATCATGGTCTAGTGCCAGTGTTCCAAAGAGGAGCTATAACTTGCAAGGCAAAGACCATTTTGAGATCCGAAATTTTGATGGCACAAACTTTGCTCTATGGAAGAATCATACTAAAGATGTGCTGATTCAGAGGAGGCAATGGAAGCCAGTAAATGGAATCTCAAAGAAGCATGGTTACATGAATGAAGATGATTGGGATGAGTTGGATGAAATGGCCGGGTCTACCATTCGATTGCACCTTGCAGATAATGTTTACTTTACAATATTGGACTGCGAAAGTGAAGATGAGCTTTGGAAGAAGTTATGCAATACATATGACAAAAAAACTGCACGAAATAAAGTGTATCTGATGAGAAAGTTATATGAACTTCCCATGAAGAACACAAATAATATTACTGCTCATCTAAATGATTTTGATACTATTTTCTCCTAGTTACAGGCTCAGAAAATGGACATGGATAATGAAATGAAAGCAGTCTTGTTGTTATGCACCTTGCCATTATCATGGGATACATTTTACACAACTATTAGTAATAGTGCACCTGGTGGTAAACTGGTCTATGATGACATATGTGGAGCACTCTTGAGTTAGGAGATTTCGTAGAAAATCTATGGTTGACACTCAGAGTGGAGATGCATATAATGTTTGTGATTCTTATCAAGGAAAGAATCGACAATGTGGTAGGAGGAAGAACAAGGAAAAGAATGGTGAATGGAATAAGAGTATAAGTAAATCAAGGAAGAGGGATATCGAATGTCACATAAGAAGAAAGATTGCTATGCGCTAAAGAATGATAAAGGTAAAGTGTAGAATGTTGATGGGCATGTTAAACAATTACTTGCACGATCTACTTCAACCATGAAGGTTGAAGAAATCAATGCTATTTTTGATGATGTTGATGTGTTGACACTTGATAGTACTATGCCTAGTGAGGCTCTTATGGTTGATTCTCTTTCCCACATGTGGCTGCTAGATTCTGGTGCTTCTTTCCATGTGAGATCACATAGAGTATGGTTCTCTACTTATGCAACAAAGTCTTTGGTACTGTGAGACTTGGTGACTCTTACCAGTGTGACATTGTTGGGATTGGAGATGTTGTGCAATTCTTTGATGGTTCAAAATTTACTATGCATAATGTGCACCATGTACCTCAATTATGAGGTAGTTTGACGTCAGTTGGTCAATTTGATGACCTTGGTTACAAGGTGGTTTTCTATGCTCAGTCTTTTTGCATATCAAAGGGCAATGTGGTTATTGCAAAAGCAAGCAAATTCGGCTCACTTTATTATTTGTATCACGGAAAGAACACTTGTTACCTATTACTGAACAACCTATGGCTTGTATTTGACATGGCCGTTTGGGCCACATACTTCATAGTGGAATGGAAAATATTTCTTGTTCTGTCTACTTACCTAGGTTATCTTTTTATGATTTTTCATTTTGTGATCATTGTCAATATGGAAAGCAAACTAAGAATGTGTATAAAACGCACATCGACTCTTCAATTATGCCTTTAGATCTTGTTCATATAGATGTGTGTGGTCCAATGTCCATAAGGTCATTAGGTGGTTCTCTTTACTTTGTCACTTTCATAGATGATGCTACTAGAAAAGTCTAGGTATATCCTATCGAATCGAAGGATGAGGTATTCCCTAACTTCAGAAAATGGCTTGCTTTAGTTGAGACTGAAAAGGGAACTAAGCTCAAAGCTTTAGGTTTAGATAATGGGGGTGAGTATACCTCACATGAATTCAGCCTTTTCTATCACTCTAGAGGAATTTGTGGAGTTTACAACTCATACCCCAGTACAAAATGGCGTAGCTAAAAGGGTAATAGGATAGAGTAGTTTCTATGTTGCATCATGCAAACTTTCAAAAGGCTTTTAGGCAAAAGTAGTATTGACTGCAAATCATGTGATTAACCTTTCACCTAGTATTGCCAAAGTTCGGAAAGTGGCACAAGTGTTATGGATAGGGAAGCCATGATATTATGATCATCTTTGAGTTTTTGGGTTTGAAGCATATGTCATATACCCAAGAATCTTAAACAAAAGCTAGACCATAAGTCAAAGAAATACATTTTTCTTCGATATGGTCGAGAAGGAAAATTTGGATATTGCTTATGGGATCCTGAACCATAGTCAGTGATCAGAAGTAGTGATGTCATTTTCAATGAGTTTAAGATACATAAACAACCCATTAAGGAGGTTGAAGTGAGAAGAGTGGTGTTTGAGGATACTAGCCCTCCAATTAGCATGCATAAAAATGTTTCCCATAGGAATGTTCAAGAGAATGTCCGATCAGATCAGTTTGCAAATGTTCTTGTTCAGCAACCATTGAGATGCTCTTTACGTGTACGAACATATAGAAAAACCCCTAGTATTGTTAGAAGGAGTAACCCTCACTTCATGTTGTGTCGATTTTGAAAACACTTTTGGCATATGTGAATTTGGAAAGAATCACGTCTATGATATGATTTTAGGTAGACCATTCATGAGGCAGTTGCAGATAGTGTAGGATTGGGCAACCGATTCCTTGTACTTACAACACTTAGGAGTAACTACCAAAGTCAATCTCAAAGACTATTTTCATAGAGAGATACCACCCCTACAGTGGAATGTGTAAAGCTACAGTGGAAGGAGAGTAGAGATTAGAAGCTAGAAATTTAGGTGCTACAAAGAGCTATTCAAGACCCAGCTCATGCACTATGGTATTCATAGATGAAGATTTTGAACCCCATGGTTGGGCAGAGATATTAGGCACGATCCACATAGCAGTGAACAAGGAAAAACGGACCCCTGCTGTGATGAAGATGGCTTTGATGTCTCGATATTTACAATATAACCACCCATTTTTGACCTTGTTGTCAAGGTATTTGATCCTAGTATAGATGTACTAATGGAAGCCAACGATGAGAATTCTCAATCCATCACCATGGAACCCTTTTGTGCTTCATAAGAATAGCACTTAATCTTTGTAGAAGCTAAAACTCAAGAAGAGGAAGATACTAAACATGAGGTGATGTTAGCTAAGCAGGAAGACACCAAGATTAATAAGAAAAAATGAAAGGAAAATTCCCCCACACAAGAAGAGGAATAATCCCTATTCAAAGTGCTATTCAATTTCAAGAAATATGAAACAAAGGACAAGAAAATCATGATAAGAATGCCTAATGAGAAGCTCTCATAGGAGAAACATATGATAATAATGAGTAGAAAGAAAATTTTGGTGACAGTGGAAGAAGGAGAAGAAAGATGTACCTACATAGGACATGACCTAAGTGAAGAAGAAGAACAAGAACTGATCAATTTGTTGAGAGAATATAGAGATGTGCTTGCTTGGAACTATAAGTACTTGAAAGGAGTGGATCCAAACATCTGTTGTCATAGGATCCCCATGACCTTAGAAGCCAAGCCCATCAAGCAGAAGCCTTATACATATAATGATAACTATGCAGCCAAGATTAAAGAAGAAATAGATCAACTGATATAAGCATGATTCATCTATGAGATTGCGCATATAGAATGGGTACCCCCCATTGTTGTAGTGCCCAAAAACAATGGAAAATTTCCTGTGTGCATTAACTTGAAGAGAGTTAACATCATCAGTATTTGAGATAGTTATCTGCTTCATATCAGTGAGATTGTTTACAACTTCCTTGATGGATTTTTGGGTTACAACCAAGTAGCGATCACCTTAGAAGATCAACATAAGATGGAATTTTCGAATAAATGGGGTATCTTCACATTTTGTGTGATGCCATTTGGGCTCGCCAATGGACATGCTACATTTCAAAGGCTAATGTGTCATGTGTTTAAGGACTTCTTGAGAAAGAGATTAGAAGTCTATAAGGATGATCTATGTGCTCATTCCCATATTAGACAAACACATATCCCAAAGCTCAAAAAGATCTTTGAGAAATTCCGTCAATGTCATGTTGGAAATTTAATTGGCCCATAACTAATACCACAGGTCCATGGTTCCATAGGTCCACCATTTACAACAGAGAATCCAACAATCTTCTAATATTGACAAAACATGAACATACCACACTTAATCATACAAATGATGAGACAAAGATAGAGAGAGATTAGACAACATGTGTAACGTGTTATGTATGCCACTGCTTACTCACACTATCATATATACAAATGTCAATTTACAATGTGGGAGTCAAAATCTCAACCACTCTATGTGAACAGAAATAAATGGATGAGTGAATGTACAAATGTAACAAACATATTCATATGTATGGACAAAAATATGAATATATATGAGATGTGTGACCTAATAGGTTGTAGAAGAGTGAATATGAGTGACGGAAAGAGGAAGGATCAGTCTAAAACTGATAATCAGCAAACCCTCATATGAACTTAGGCTATGGAAGACCCTAAATCAGATATGTGTGTGAAAAGTCTTCTTCAAAACTGAATCTTAAAAAACCTAAACTTGCTGAATATGAACCATAATACCTAAGAAAATATGCAATCTAGATATCCAATAGTGTACTCATCAAGCAATCATTTGCTTGACATCAAATGTAGCAAGTACTGACTCTGAACCTGCTATCTCATGTCTTCACAAACTTGAAAACATACACTAGGATCCACATATTTGCATTTATCTTACGAAAGTTTTCTCAACGTACTTCTCCTGTGTCATGTAAATACACTAAACAAAATCAAGAACTGAATCCTGGAACCTGTGACTGACAACTCACAACTTAGTGTATTATGAACACTAACTGGTTCATCTCTGACTGTACTCAAGTCAACTCAACTCATGAGTCTCATAAAAAAATCTATGATGTCATCATGTCTTCATCCTTTTTCGATCTGTAAATCCTTCATACCTCTTTCCTTTAGAATTTGGTATAAACATATATGTGCGCACTTATGAAAACATACCTCTCTGAAATATCAAATTTCTCTTCAACATAACTCTGGAACCTTCTCCTGATCAGGAACACCTAATAGGAACTTTCTCCAGACATTCTTCTTCTTCCTTCTTCTTTCAAATCTGGAACATAAAGAGAAACTGACAAAGGAAATATAGGAATACCTGATATAGAAATACCTGTAGCTATGACTTCGCATTATTTCACATATGGCTGAAAATAAGTCTTCATATTTCATCACCCCCCTAGATGATTTAACACTAGTATCCAGAATTCTTCAAAGTATATCAAACTTTATGAAGTCTGGACCGTCTTCCTTCATAAATTTGATTTTTCATAACATTAATACCTGTGTTTGAAACAAAACTTCTCAACCCTTTTTATTAGCATTGTGCACATGCCAATAGCTTTCCCTATCATTTTTCAGCTTCCCAAAATCTAGAATAAGGTTAGCTGATCTATCATAAAAACCTTGCAGAAAGCATTTTAGGATTCATAACCTTTTGCAACATAACAAGTATCTTTTTCTATTCCTCTGCAACACTAATCTGATAGAACCTGAATCTTTGACTTACTTCTTCCAATGTTAAAGAACTTTCACAAACAAAGGATAGATATCTGACTCATAAATACTCAAGATCTTCATGATCATTCAAGATCATCCAAGATCATACAAGATCATACGAGATCTATGATCTTTCCAACAAAATACCTGTGTAGAATCTGCTCTCATCAAACCTTCATGACTGAATGTTTGATTTGCTACCTGAATGTCTCTAAGTGTCCATGCTTCTCACATAAAGTTGTAAAACTTTTTCTTTAACCAAATCCTTTCTAAGAATCTGCAACTCCTACTTGAAACATAAGTGAACAAACTTCTCACCTTGAGAACTCCAAAAGCTGCAAGTTGATACTTCATATCTTCATATTCTGTCCGGGTGAAATGTGATAGTATTTGCTTGACTTTCTTTTGGCTAACTCCACTTTTCAATCAAGTGATAGGGTCTTATGGAACACCTTTTTTGAATACAAGCATGTATACAAAAGTCAAGACAATCATAGAAAGTAGATTCTCCAACTGATTGGTACATCAAAATAATCTGAATTTTCCTGAACTTTCTGCATTCTCATCCTGATAAACTCTGAACTTTTTGGATATACTGAATATACAGAATATGAGGTACCTTTTCCAAACACAAAACCTCAAACAAAGTCTCCAACATCTATCACAAATACTCTTTTACCTCAAGAGTTAGATAAAGAAGAAAAATACTTCTCTACAACTTGTCATATATCAAGTAGCTCTGAATTGACAATCCAAGAATTCTTTGAGGGAACATATAAGATGCCTGCTCAAAATCTTCAACTTATATATAACTCCTACATATGATTCAAAAACATATATCTACTGCTTTTCTTTCTCTCAATGCAATTCTTTGTTAAATCTACTAAATCATGACCAAGTATAAAGCAAAACAAGAAACTGCTTCTTCTTTATACTATCTTCACACAAGACGTTCTTGTAAACTTGTCTTTGGATGTAGAGGATAAAAGTAGGAAAAGTATATGGAAAATATATGAGAAAAGGAAGTCTTACTTTCCCTTCGAAATTGTTGGACTTTCTTCTTCTGCATCTTTCTTCCACCTGATGATGGTGTCAACATCTTCAAACTTCTCTTCCATACCTTTTGTTCTCTTCATCTTGAAGTAGCAAGCACTCTTGACTTCTTCAAATGAACTTTTTCTCTTCCTCTAGTGCTAAGGGTAAGAGACAAAAACAAACATGGTATACAAATGGAAGTGAATATGGAATCATGTTTTACCATCCTCCTCATATCTCTGAATCAAAACTCTGCTTCAAATGTGACTGATATGACTGAATTCACCAACCTTTTGACTCAATGATGAATTACGTTTCTAGAGTTACCTCTGTAGATACAAAATGTGAGCAAAAAAACTTCCAACCAACTTACAATGCAAGATTGGCTGAAAACAAAACAAAGGCTCTCCATATTTGTCTTCTTAGATGAGCTTTCTTGCCATGAAAGAGATCTCTCAAAACTCTCTATAAAAACCTCTAGATACCTGTTTTGATGTAGCTAATGCTTTTAACTTTCAAAAAATGAAAGTGTATAAAAGCACTCCTTGAATCCTTCAAATCTCTTCATAATTGCTCTTCTAAGATATGACCTGCAAATTATAATGTGATAGTAGAAACTAATACCTGTGATCTGATGTTGATCTGGTTCCTTCATCTTCTCCAAACCATTGTTTTTCCTTGAATTTGAAGTAGCTTTCTTATTATCAAGTCTTGTTCTTTAAACAATACTTCTGTAAAGTATTTTCATACTCTTCCAAAAATATTCGACTGCTAATAGATCATCGACTTCATACTCCACACTGATGAATAAACATGTGACTGAATTGTCTAATTCTCAAATCTCTACAAATCTAGATTAAGTGTGTATGTCAAATGTCAAATGTTAGAGGATGCTCTTAAATCATATGTTGTAAACCTGGAAGTTTGGAAACATGTGAACCTGGATATCTAAGAGCCTAGATGCTCTGATACCAAATGTTTGAAATTTAGTTGGCCCATAACTAATACCACAGGTCCATGGTTCCATAGGTCCAGCATTTACAACATAGAATCCAACAATCTTCCAATATTGACAAAACATGAACATACCACACTTAATCATACAAATGATGCGACAAAGATAGAGAGAGATTAGACAACATGTGTAAAGTGTTACGTAAGCCACTGCTTATTCACACTATCATATATACAAATGTCAATTTACAATGTAGGAGTCAAAATCTCAACCACTCTATGTGAACAGAAATAGATGGATGAGTGAATGTACAAATGTAACAAACATATTCAGATGTATGGACAGAAATATGAATACATATGAGATGTGTGACCTAATAGGTTGTAGAAGAGTGAATATGAGTGACAGAAAGAGGAAGGATCAGTCTAAGACTGATAATCAGCAAACCCTCATCTGAACTTAGGCTATGGAAGACCCTAAATTTGATATGTGTGTGAAAAGATCACATACTTACAAAAGTAGCAAAGAATGCTAACAAGTTTGCTGCCAGAAATCCTCAAACTCATATAAACATACCTTCTCGAACACCTCATCCAAATATGCATAAAGCATACATGTAGTGATTCTCTTGTACCTATGCCAAATAGGACTCCTCTTGATATGGATGCCACTGCCTCCATAAACTCCAAGTAGTACTTGTGTGCATAAAGAGAATATGTACCTAAATTCTTAACATAAGATGCAAATCTTATGTTAACCACCATCCAATGTCTTTGAAGTATACCGAAATCTTCATGTAAGATAATCTTCAAATACATTATGTAGATGGCTGATCCACACCACCAAGCTGCTGATGGACAAGTCCTCTCCATAAGCAAGAGTGTGAACACACTCTTCTCCAAGAAGAACTCCATAGCTGCTCCTCAACATGCTCCTAGAGTGCACCATGGATGCCCCATGTGTGCTAGAGCACCCCCTCTACTGAGGGACCAAAGCTGGCATTGCAATTGATGTAGGATGTCCTAGAAGTGGCCCAAACACTTCTTTATATAGCCTTGAGTGTCTCATGCAAAAAAATCACTAAAAAGTGCTTTATTTTAATCTCATTGCTTTTTAAATTGCTTTTGCTTTATTTTTAAGTGAGTTTGCTTTATTTTTAAAGTTGCTTTTAGCTAACTTTAAAAATAACTTCTTGACCTGCTTTTTCACATTTCTGACTACCTGATGAATGATCTGACAACATTTTTATGATCCTCATGCCAAGAACTATCAAATGAGGTCAAAACCCTAAATCAATAGAAAATTAGGGTTAGGGTTTTCTCCCAAATCTGATCTCTGATGATTGAATGTCATATACCATTGGAAAGCTCGCATCAAGCTCTACAAGATAGGCTCATAAAAATTTTACCCATTTTTTGTGCCCAAAATGACTAAGTATCAAAATTAGGGTTTCTGCCCGAAATGGATTTTGGATTGATGTGACATTGTTTTCCAACAATTCCCCCTGCAATGTCATATTGGTACAAATTGAACTGGATATGTAACTTCATTCATCTGCAAACTTTCAAACTTGTACTCCCGAATTGACCTTCAAACCTTTTCTTCAAAAGTCTTCTTCAAAACTGAATCTTCAAAAATCTGAACTTGCTGAATATGAACCATAATACCTAAGAAAATATGCAATCTAGATATCCAATAGTATACTCATCAAGCAATCATTTGCTTGACAAAGAATGTAGCAAGTACTGACTCTGAACCTGCTATCTCATATCTTCACAAACTTGAAAACATACACTAGGATCCACATATTTGCATTTATCTTACAAAAGTTTTCTCAACGTACTTCTCCTGTGTCATGTAAATACACTAAACAAAATCAAGAACTGAATCCTGGAACCTGTGACTGACAACTCACAACTTAGTGTATCATGAACACTAGCTGGTTCATCTCTGACTGTACTCAAGTCAAGTCAACTCAACTCAACTCATGAGTCTCATAAAAAAATCTATGATGTCATCATGTCTTCATCCTTGTTCAATCTGTAAATCCTTCATACCTCTTTCCTTCAGAATCTGGTATAAACATATATGCGCACTTCTGAAAACATACCTCTCTGAAATATCAAATTTCTCTTCAACATAACTCTGGAACCTTCTAATGATCAGGAACACCTAACAAGAACTTTCTCCAGACATTCCTTCTTCTTTCAAAGCTGGAACATAAAGAGAAGCTCACAAAGGAAATATAGGAATACTTGATATAGAAATACCTCTAGGTATAACTTTGCATTATTTCACATATGGCTGAAAATAAGTCTTCATGTTTCATCACCCCCCTGGATGATTTAACACTAGTATCCAAAATTCTTCAAAGTATATCAAACTTTATGAAGTCTAGAATGTCTTTCTTCATAAATCTGATTTTTCATAACATTAATACCTGTGTTTGAAACAAAACTTCTGAACCCTTTTTATTAGCATTGTGCGCATGCTAATAGCTTTCCCTATCATTTTTCAGCTTCCCAAAATCTAGAATAAGGTTAGCTGATCCATCATAAAAACCCTTCTAAAAGCATTTTAGGATTCATAACCTTCTACGACGTAACAAGTATCTTCTTCTATTCCTCTGCAACACTAATCTGATAGAACCTGAATCTTTGACTTACTTCTTCCAATAATAGAGATCTTTCACAAACAAAGGATAGATATCTGACTCATAAATACTCAAGATCTTCATGATCATTCAAGATCATCCAAGATCATACAAGCTCACACGAGATCTATGATCTTTCCAACAAAATACCTGTGTAGAATCTGCTCTCATCAAACCTTCATGACTGAATGTTTGATTTGGTACCTGAATGTATCTAAGTGTCCATGCTTCTCACATAAAGTTGTAAAACTTTTCTTTAACCAAATCCTTTCTAAGAATTTGCACCTCCTACTTGAAACATAAGTGAACAAACTTCTCACCTTGACAGCTCCAAAAGTTGCAAGTTGATACTTCATATCTTCATATTCTGCCCGAGTGGAATGTGATAGTATCTGCTTGACTTTCTTTTGGCTAACTCCACTTCTCAATCAGGTGATAGGGTTTGATGGAACACCTTTTTTGAATACAAGCATGTATACAAAAGTCAAGACAATCATAGAAAGTAGATTCTCCAACTGATTGGTACATCAAAATAATCTGAATTTTCCTGAATTTTCTACATTCTCATCCTGATAAACTCTGAATTTTTTGGATATACTGAATATACAGAATATGAGGTACCTTTTCCAAACACAAAATTTCAACCCAAGTCTCCAACATCTGTCACAAATACTCTTTTACCTCAAGAGTTAAATAAAGAAGAAAAATACTTCTCTACAACTTGTCATATATCAAGTAGCTCTGAATTGACAATCCAAGAATTCTTTGAGGGAACATATAAGATGCCTGCTCAAAATCTTCAACTTATATATAACTCTACATATGAGTCAAAAACATATATCTGCTGCTTTTCTTTCTCTCAATGCAATTCTTTGTTAAATCTACTAAATCATGACCAAGTATAAAGCAAAACAAGAAACTGCTTCTTCTTTATAGTATCTTCAACAAAATGTTCTCGTAGACTTGTCTTTGGATGTAGAGGATAAAAGTAGGAAAGTTATATGGAAAATATATGAGAAAAGGAAGTCTTACTTTCCCTTCGAAATTGTTGGACTTTCTTCTTCTGCATCTTTCTTCCACCTGATGATGGTGTCAACATCTTCAAACTTCTCTTCCATACCTTTTGTTCTCTTCATCTTGAAGTAGCAAGCACTCTTGACTTCTTCAAATGAACTTTTTCTCTTCCTCTAGTGCTAAGGGTAAGAGACAAAACCAAACATGGTATACAAATGGAAGTGAATATGGAATCATGTTTTACCATCTCCTCATATCTCTGAATCAAAACTCTGCTTCAAATGTGACTGATATGAATGAATTCACCAACCTTTTGACTCAATGATGAATTACCTTTCTAGAGTTACCTCTCTAGATACAAAATGTGAGCAAAACTGGATATTTGAGAGCCTAGATGCTCTGATACCAAATGTTGGAAATTTAGTTGGCCCATAACTAATACCACAGTTCCATGGTTCCATAGGTCCAGCATTTACAACATAGAATCCAACAATCTTCCAATATTGACAAAACATGAACATACCACACTTAATCATACAAATGATGAGACAAACATAGAGAGAGATTAGACAACATGTGTAAAGTGTTAAGTAAGCCACTACTTACTCACACTATCATATATATAGATGTCAATTTACAATGTGGGAGTCAAAATCTCAACCACTCTATGTGAACATAAATAGATGGATGAGTGAATGTACAAATGTAACAAACATATTCAGATGTATGGACAAAAATATGAATATATATGAGATGTGTGACCTAATAGGTTGTAGAAGAGTGAATATGAGTGACAAAAAGAGGAAGGATTAGTCTAAAACTGATAATCAACAAACCCTCATCTGAACTTAGGCTATGGAAGACCCTAAATTAGATATGTGTGTGAAAAGATCACATATTTACAAAAGTAGCAAAGAATGCTAACAAGTTTGCTGCCAGAAATCCTCAAACTCATATAAACATACCTTCTTGAACACCTCATCCAAATATGCATAAAGCATACATGTACTAATTCTATTGTACCTATGCCGAATAGGACTCCTCCTGATATGGATGCCACTGCCTCCATAGACTCCAAGTAGTACCTATGTGCATAAAGAGAATATGTACCTGAATTCTTAACATAAGATGCAAATCTTATGTTAACCACCATCCAATGTCTTTGAAGTACACCGAAATCTTCATGTAGAAGACAATCTTCAATTACATTATGTAGATGGCTGATCCACACCACCAAGCTGTTGATGGACAAGTCCTCTCCATAACCAAGAGTTTGAGTACACTCTTCTCCAAGAAGAACTCCATAGCTGCTCCTCAACATGCTCCTAGAGTGCACCATGGGGCAGTGTGCTAGAGCACCACCTCTACTGAGGGACCAAAGTTGGCATTGCAACTGGTATAGGATGTCCTAGAAGTGATCCAAACACTTCTTTATATAGCCTTTTGTGTCTCATGCGAAAAAATCACTAGAAAGTGCTTTTATTTTAATCTCATCGCTTTTTAAATTGCTTTTGCTTTATTTTTAAGTGAGTTTGCTTTATTTTTAAAGTTGCTTTTAGCTAACTTTAAAAATAACTTCTTGACCTGCTTTTTCACACTTTTGACTACATGATGAATGATCTGAGAACATTTTTATGATCCTCATGCCAAGAACTATCAAATGAGGTCAAAACCCTAAATCAGTAGAAAATTAGGGTTAGGGTTTTCTCCCAAATCTGATCTTTGATGGCTGAATGTCATATACCATTGGAAAGCTCTCATCAAGCTCTACAATATAGGCTCATAAAAATTATACCCATTTTTTGTGCCCAAAATGACTAAGTACCAAAATTAGGGTTTTTGCCCTAAATGGATTTTGGATTGATGTGACATTGTTTTCCAACATGTCAAGCCTGCTAGAACCCAGAAAAGTGTGTTTTAGGAAAGGCAAAATTTTAGGCCGTATTGTGTCCAAGAATGGGATCTCAATCGAAGAGGATAAGGTAAGATCTATCGTAGAATTACCTAGAAATAGACCGGATTCTTAGCCAAAGCAATGTCACTCTGCCTGTCATTGAGCAAACGAGGTACATGCTGAGGTAAACCCATATCACAAGCAACATGAGAAAGCCACAATGCTTCCTTACATGCCTCACTTGCTGCAACATACTCTGCTTCTGTGGTGGAAACAACTGTACATTCTTGAAGACGAGATCTCCAAGAGATAGCACCTCCAACAAAATTAAAAATGTACCCGGATGTAGACTTACGATTGTCTACACAACCAACATAGTCACAATCTGTGTAACCAATAATGGATGCTTTCCCTCTACCTAAGCATAGACACTTGTCCTTAGTGCCACTCAGATATCTCAAAATCATGTTGACCACTTCCCAATGTTTCTTGCCAGGATTAGACATATATCTGCTCACAACTCCCACTGCAAATGCAATGTCTGGTCTCGTAGCAACCATAGCATACATGAGACTACCAACGGTAGACAGATAGGGAATTTTGATAATGAATTCCTTCTCTTCATCTGATTGGGGGCAATCATCCTTGCTCAATTTCACATATGTGGGTAAAGGTGTACTCAATGACTTTCCACCCTGCATATTGAACTTGTGAAGTACTTTGGATATGTACTCACTTTGAGACAAGTATATGCATCTTTTACTCCTATCACGAGTAATGCACATGCCAAGAATATGTTTGGCATCCCCCAAATCCTTCATATCAAATGTCTGACTCAACTTCCTTTTGAGAATTGACAAGTCATAGGAGGACTTCCCAGCAATCAACATATCATCGACATAAAGTATCAAGCATATCAAGCTGCCATCTGAACATCTCTTTGTGTAGAGACAATGATCCTCATTGCTTCGAGAATAGCCTTGGGACTTCATAAAAGCATCAAACTTTTGTTACCATTGTCCAGGAGAGTGTTTAAGTCCATACAAGCTCGTCTTGAGCTTACAAACTAGACTTTCCTTGCCAAGAACTACATAACCCTCTGGTTGTTCCATATAGATCTCATCTATAAGATCTCCATGCAAGAAAGCAGTTTTCACATCCATTTGGACTAGCTCTAAGTCCTCCATTGCAACGAATCCAAGCAACATGCGTAAAGTAGTCATCTTGACCACCAGAAAGAAGATTTCCTCAAAATCAACACCATGTTGTTGCTTAAAACCCTTTGCAACAAGTCGTGATTTATACTTTGGAGAAGCACTATCTAATGTGAATTTCAGCTTATATACCCATTTACATGGTAAAGCTTTCCTGCCCTTTGGCAAAGGTACTGAACCCCAAGTACCATTCTTGTGAATAGAATCTAGCTCACTCTTCATGGCACGCTCCCACTTGACATGATCCTCTGTCTGCATAGCCTCTTTGTAGCAAGAAGGCTCACCGACATCTGTTAGCATAACAAAATCTAAACCTGGAACATATCTATCAGGTGGACGTGAGACACGTGCAGAATGTCTCAAGGGTTGCAGAACAGGAACATGTGCAGATTGATCTGAATGGACATTCTCTTGAACATCCCTATGTGCAAAATTTTTATGCATGCTAACCGGAGGACTAGTATCCTCAAACACCACTCTTCTCACTTACACTCCTTAATGGGCTGTTTATGCATCTTAGACTCATTGAAAATGACATCACTACTTTTGATCACCGTTCGTGTTTCAAGATCCCATAAGCGATATCCAAATTGTCCTTCTCAACCATATCCAAGGAAAATGCATTTCTTTGACTTATGGCCCAACTTTTGTCCAAGATTCTTGGGCATATGAACATATGCTTCACACCCAAAAACTCGAAGATGATCATAATATGGTGGCTTCACTGTCCACAACTCTTGAGCCACTTTCAGACCTTTGGCAGTACTAGGTGAAAGGTTAATCACATGAATTGCAGTCAATACTGCTTCTGCCCAAAAGCCTTGTGAGAGGTTTGCATGATGCAACATAGAGACTACTCTATTTGAATAGTTCTATTCATCCTCTCAGCTACACCATTCTGTACTGGGGTACAAGGAGCTGTAAACTCTCTACGAATCCCTCTAGACTGACAGAAAAGGCTGAATTCATGTGAGAAAAGGCTGAATTCATGTGAGGTATACTCACCCCCATTATCTGAACGTAAAGCCTTAAGCTTAATTCCTTTTTCAGTCTCAACTGAAGCAAGCCATTTTTTGAAAGTAGGGAATACCTCATCCTTCGATTTGATAGGATATACCCAGACTTTTCTAGTAGCATCATCTATGAAAGTGACAAAGTAAAGAGAACCACCTAAGGACCTAGTGGGCATAGGACCACACACATCTGTATGAATGAGATCTAAAGGTTGAATTGAAGAGTCAATGTGCGTACTATGCACATTTCTACTTTGCTTTCCATATTGGCAATGCTCACAAAATGAAAAATCAGAGAAAGATAACATAGGTAAGTATCTAGAACGAGAAAGATTTTCCATTCCACTATGAGATATATGGCCCAAACGACCATGTCAGATACAAGCCATAGGTTGTTCAGTAACAGCTAACAAGTGTTCTTTTTGTGATACAAATAAAGGATAAAGTGAGCCAACTTTGCTTCCTTGTTCAATAACCATATTGCCCTTTGATATATGAAAGGACTGAGCATAGAAGACCACCTTGCAACCAAGTTCATCAAGTTGACCAACTGACATCAAAGTGCGTGATAACTGAGGTACATGGCATACATTATGCATAGTAAATTTTGAACCATCAATGAACTGCATAATCACATCTCCAATCCCCACAACATCACACTAGTAAGAGTCACCAAGTCTCACGGTACCAAGAGACTTTGCTGCATAATTCGAGAACCATTCTCTGTGTGGTGTCACATGGAAAGAAGCACCAGAATCTAACAGCCACATGTGGGAAAGAGAATCAGCCATAGGGGCCTCAGTTGGCACAGTACTATCAAGTGTCAACACATCAACATCATCAGAAATAGCATTAATTTCTTCAATCTTCACAGTCAAAGTAGATTGTGGAGGTAACTGTTTAACATGCCCATCAACATTCTGTCCTTTACCTTTAGCATTCTTTAATGCATAACAGTCTTTCTTGATATGTCCTTTATTATGACAATAATGGCATTCAATATCCCTCTTCCTTGATTTACTTCTATTCTTATTCTGTTGACCATTCTTTTCCTTGTTCTTGCTCTTGCCACGTTGCTGATTATTTCCTTGGTAAGAATCACGAACATTATATGCATCTCCACTCTAATTGCCAACCATAAATTTTCTACGAATCTCCTCACTCAAGAATGCTCCACATATGTCATCATAGATGAGTTTACCACCAAGTGCACTATTGCTAATAACTGTGCAAAATGTATCCCATGATGATGGCAGGGTGCATAACATCAATACTACTTTCATTTCGTTATCCATATCCATTTTTTGAGCCTGTAACTGGGAGAATATAGCATCAAACTCATTTAGATGAGCAACAACACTATCTGTGTCCTTCATGCGAAGGTCATATAATTTTCTCATCAAATACACTTTATTTGATGCGGTCTCTTTTTCATATGTATTGCATAACTTCTTCCAAAGCTCCTTCATGCGAAGGTCATATAATTTTCTCATCAGATACACTTTATTTGATGCGGTCTCTTTTTCATATGTATTGCATAATATTGTAAAGTAAACATTATCTGCAAGGTGCAAGCGAATGGTAGACCTGGCCATTTCATCTAACTCATCCCAATCATCTTCATCCATGTCAGCAGGCTTCTTTGAAATTCCATTTACTGGCTTCCATTGCCTCCTTTGAATCAGCACATCTTTAATATGATTCTTCCATAGAGCAAAGTTTGTGCCATCAAATTTTTGGATCTCAAAATGGTCTTTGCCCTGCAAGTTATAGCTGCTCCTCGAAACACTGGCACTAGACCCTGATCCAACAGATGTGCCTGAGACCTCTGATGCCATGATGGTAGAGAATTGAATAGAATGATAATGGAGCTAGAAGAGCCCAAACACCAACGAATAAGTGTATCAAAGAGTAAATCGTCCATTGTATAGTTGACTAAACCAAAAATCTGGAAAAATTTTGCTAGAGTATCCTCTACAAAATGAGCGTATGAACAGTGTCAAAATATCATAAAACTGCAAGTACTGACATGTTTACCTGCATAGTGAATCACTGACTTCACTGCATATAATCAGTTACCCAATAGAAGCCAACTAGGCTTATTGAGCACCTATGAACAACTATCATACATCTCCTATGGCAAAGCTGAGCAAGTCTTCCACCTACATCACCAAAGAGACCCCGACATCTGGGTGTCTCCCAGTTAGGAAAACCTCACTACAACCCTCTTTTTCAAATGTAAAAGGCTTTATGCAGAAAACATAACCGCTATATCAATGACCACATGGACGTACATAAGCGGTATCCACAGAAGCGTACATGGTGTGTATGTGCTCAATATATGCAGTAAAATGACACTAAAAGGCTGAATGCATAGCCCAAAGACTAGCCAACAACACCTACAAGTGTCTATCAATTTTGATGTTTTAGGCCCAAAAACTTGCATAAATTGTTGGAGATTCACTCACTAATTAGGCAATACGACATAAAGACAAAGAGAAGCAGAAATAAAGCAGTCAGAAAATCAAAGAAACTTCCAGAATTTTGAGTTTGTTGAAACCCGGATCAATTTTTGTATATAAGAGAGATATAGTAGAAATGTAAGTGACTCTTGTATAGAACTTAATAGATGAGAAGATTCCCATAGGGATAAGTAGATGTATGTGTAGAAGACGCCAGAGATTGCGTATGTAGAGATGAATAACAGAACCTGAAATGTCGGGTATTCATCTGAGAGAGATGGTAAGGAGAAACTACTCAGTATAGGAGAGTTCTCATGACTATGAGCGAAGTGAGGCTGAGTCATTTTTGTACACATCTTCTCTAATAGAAAACACATGTTCATGTGGAAATATCTGAGCGTATTATTCTTGTGTGAAGAAGTCTAAGTGATTTCATGTTACTGTGAAAGAAAGTTAACATTTACAGTTTTCTCAGTATACACTTTTACGGTATTTCTACAAGTTAGATCTAACTGTATAGTGTAAAGTTTTGTATAAGAGATAGCTCCTTTTGAAGCTACGAGTCTCTACTATAAACTGATCAAAGAGTTTTGTGAAACGGAACACGTATACACAATATAATGTCTGACCGGAAAAGACATCCAAAAGTGGTGAAGTTTTTTCTTAAACTTTAGAAAGAGTTTATTCAGTCCTGTTCCTTAAGTTCTCTGCTTCTTCCATGTATATCTTATTTGTGATTCCAAGATCTTGCTTCTTGCATTCATCTGTGTTTTCTCAGCCTCGCTAGCTTCCAATTTCTTTAGTAACTCCTGTAGTTGTTCTTTCCATTTCTGATTTTCTGTTTCTAGTGTTTTACATTGTTGCTTGGCCTCTTGGACTTCGTTCTCTTAATGTATTATGGTCTCATGTGCTAGAATCAATTGGGCTGAAAGGTTCTTACCCATTTCGTGAAGTTGATGGTTTTCGTGCATTGCTTTATCATAGTCAGCATCAGCCTCAAGCATTAATTGTTGCGTATCCATAGCAGTCTTGATCATATGTTGAACCACTGGCTTGAGCTGAGCGACATCTACATTCAACCACATTTTTGGTATGCTTGGAGCTTCCCGTGTGATTACATCCTTCCCTTTTTCTACGTGTAGTGTATCGTTATGTGGTTGCCAGATTTGTAGTTGTACCTCCTGTTCTTTGCTTTCTTCTTCTAGATTGATAATCTTTGTGGCACTCCCTTGAAATGTAACATCCATAGGGGAGGGTTCTGCCACTACCCTTATTGGTGTGAAGGGTTTTGACTCTTCCACCATTGTGTTTTTTGGCTCTTCTTTGGGATTCTTGAATGATCCTTCTCGTGCAAGCCTAGTTTCTTGGATTTGAATGTTAGATGTTTCATTTATTTTGATGACATGTACTCTGTCTTGGGATACCTCTCTGCCTGCGGTGTCTTGATTGGGGTTGATGAGAGTGTGATTTACCTTCATGCCCTCATCTTCTGCATTGTAGTTTACTTCATTTAATTCCTCCCATTGTCCATCATCTTTGGACTCACTTCGAATGTCCGTATTCAATAAGGAGGTGGCTGGTTCCTCTTGTGCATCTGAAGATGAGCTTGAATTTACCAACCCTAATTCCCTATACCGATGAACCTTGGTTAGCCTCTTTTTTACTTCCATATCTTGGTGGGCTTGCTCGTAATGGTGCCCTTGCACTGATAGATTTACTTGACCTTCAGTGTATTGGTGTGTGTCTTCTAGGGCTCTTGTTAATTCTTCTTCGGTAATCGGTCGATGCTCTTCAATTCTTGTCTTCGGAAGCACATGTGCCCTTTTTGTGGCTGGGACTTCCGCTTTCGCTTGCATCATTTCTCTTAGTCTTTTTGTACCTCTCATTTTAGGTTGGGAGCTCGTTTCTACCTCCTCAATGATCTTTACCCCTTTTTTCTTTTACGAGACTGTAGCTACCTTTGCGTATTTGGCCATGGCTTCTGATGATGGCATTTCTTGTAGCTGCTCTCTAATGCCCAAGGCATGATATATCAATATTGTCAGAGCTACACTGTCGTTCATGAACTTTTTGTGATTCCACTACTTCTTTGCCTCGAATAGCCTCTCTTGAATATAAGGAGTCATATTGATTGGATTCCCAATTTGTTTAATAGCGTGTGACAGCATCTGGACGATGATCTTCTGAGGGGCAGTGTATCTATGCATGTTAGGAAAACAAAAGTGTTGATGAATGAGTCTTATTTCTTCTTCAATATGAATGCGATTAATGTCAGTAAAGGTCCTGGTCTTCGCTCCTCGACTTTCTTCTTTTAACACTGTATTTCCATCCTTCTCCCATCCAAAAGCTTCTTTGATTAAATCATGTGTAAATTGAATTATGACCCATTCACCTACTGCATCCATGATTCTTGCGTCTGGCACCAATGGATCATGTAGTGCTGGTTGTAACGTATTCATAACTTGCGTGCACCTTTGAAAGTCGGGTTTGTAGATTGGTATCCCTTACCGCATATATATTTTCATCATCATATTTTTTTTCTGAAAGAAACAAGAATTAGCATAGCCAAATCATTTATTTATTTACATAGTAGGTCCATTCCTAGGAAGTAGAAACTATGACTTATCCCCAATTGGAGAATGTGCACCACTAACTCTATTTTGTACATTATGTGTCGAATGCCTGGCCTCGTAATGTGGCCCTATCATGCATACTTTAGGTGCATTGGAAACTTCATGTGTGCAGGAATCTTCTTCATTCTGGTGTTCTATTCCTAGCTGTTGCTTGGGTTTCCATACCCATTTCGTAGTAGGGGTTTTAAGCCTTGTCCTTTTCTCATTTTGTCGTCTTGCAAGTGTATCTCTTCCTTTTCTTGTTATCCGAGTTGTGGGGTTCCTTCTCCTGGGGTATTTGTGACGAAGCTTGCTAGTCCTTATGGTATTGTTTTGTCGATATAATGTTTCCTCATGCTTGTCTTCTCTTGAATGGCTGCCTGTCTGACCTTCTTGGGAATCCACAATGTCATTTGTTGTCGTGTTTTTTGAGCTTCAATCAAAGGCTTAGGAAGCCATACTTGCAAGAGTTGTTTTGGTTCTGATTTTGGTGAAGAAGAATTCTTGCCCATGTTTGACTCCTTGTGAGCAATGACATGTGCTGGTGTTGCGATCTCTAATTCCTTCACCCGATCCTCGCGAACCCATTTGAAGTTACTGTTTCCTGAATGCGAGTAGTTGATGGTGGATTTCTAGGGGTTTGATCGTTCTTTTGCATGGAAGACCTTAAGGGCATTGTTCTCCGCGGTTTCCTTTTGTTCGCCAATCAAGTAGGATGAATCTACTTTCTCCTTAGATACCTTGGGGTTTGAATTCCTTTCTTCAGTCAACACTGCTTTCGATTGATTTTTGTTGGAATCATTTGCTATGTGCTCTTGCACGATTGGTTCAGTCCTTCTGATGATTCCTGGTTAGGGTTGCTCTCCGAGTAGACTAAAGATTTCCTTGTGCCCTATTTTGGCTGAAATGTATCCTTGCGCTAGGTGGATGCTTACTTCATTCTCAATGATCCAGTCTTGTCCTAGTATCAAGTTTTCTACTAGATCCTCATCTTTGCACACTAGAACTCGTTGTTCCATAGTTGAATTTCCTAGGTGGAGGGATACTATGGCTTCTCCAATGCAGGTTATAGCTTGACCTCCTACACCTATCAGACGTGCTTTCGTGGGTGTCAGAATAGTTTGAAGATCCAAGATGACCGTATTTCGTGTGCAACTGAGTGTTGCTCCTGAATCGATCAAGGCATCGATTAGTTGATAATCAGTCTCTCCAATTCCTAGGTTTAAGTATGGCTGTGACATGCAGACATTGGTTGTGTTGGACTTATGAACCTGGTAATTAGCCATGGGTAATAGGCTCTTCTGCTTGCAGATACCGTTCATCTCTTTGTCTCATCCACTCTTTCCGTTTCTTGATACGCTCTAAGGCTTCTTGCCGTGCTTCCTCTCTAATTCGTTCTTCCTCCTTCTTCCTAGTTTGCGCACCGACGAAGCGTGCTAGCATTTGATCCGTCAATGGCTCCATATATCGTTTTACTCGACATCCACTTATGTAGTTAGGAAGAATATCTCCATCCAGAGTAGCTAGATTAACTGCTCCACTAGTGGAAATCCTATTGATGATTAGAGGTCCATATCCATGTTTCTGTAATTTCTTGGCATGTTGCTTCAAGGTATAGACCAGAACTAAGTCTCCTTCTTTTAGTCCCTTGTCTTTTATGTGTGCATCATAATATGCCTTTTATCTTCTCTTGGCCGCGTAAATTCCTGCAACCACTTGTAGTCTAGTCTCATGCAGCTTCTCAATTTGGTCTAATTGCTTGGATAATTCATGTCCTTTCCATTCGTATTGTTGGGCTACTCTCAAAGTGGGCATTAAAAAATCAATCGGTAGGATTGCGTTCTGTCCGTACACTAGATTGAATGGAGTAGTTCCAATGGTAGCCTTGTAAGCGACTCGGAAGGCCCAAATTGCATGATGCAATTGTTTGTCCGAGTCTGACCTTCCACTATTGACTATCTTTGTCAATATTGTGCATAACACCTTATTCGAACTTTTCGCTTGACCATTGGCTTGACGGTGGTATGGGGCTGATTTTTTATGGATCACTAAGAACTCATTCATTAAAGACTCTAGCCTTTGCCTCCACCCATTTTGTCAAATAATCTGTGGCTACTATGATATATTTGGCATGTGAGCCTTTGGTGGGTGGATTAATGGGTCCTATGAAATCAATACCCCATTTGAAAATGCTCTAGCACAGACCATAGGTCTCAATGGCATGTCATCTCTCCGAATCGGGAATATAGTCCTTTGTCATGTCTCACAACTTTGGACATAGGTGTGAGCATCCATATGTAGAGTTGGCCACCACAAGCCCGCAAATAGGATCATTTTTATAGTTCTCTCAGCTAAAAAATGACCTCCTACCGCACCTGCGTGTGCCATCTCTAATATGGGTAAGTATTCTCCTTCATGCACACATAACCGTAACTGATTATCTTTTCCCCTCTTGAACAATCGTCTTCCCAAGATTACATAATCCTTGCTCATTTCCTCTAGGGATCGCTTCCTTGCCAGGCTAATTCCCTCATGTTCTCTTGTCTTTAGGAATTTCACCAATGTTTTACTCCAATTGGGTGCTATTGTTGAGAAAGGTAAGGATGTATGATCCTTCGGGATGGTCTCCTGACATTCTGCGCAGTCACTAACATAATCATGGACATCTTTAGGCATATCAGGCCAGTATACTCCTAATCGTTTCAATTCTCTTAGAGTTTGGTGAATTCCTTTGTGTGTCCTCCATTTGTTCACATGGGCTTGTTCAATCAGCTTCATTTGTTCATCTTCCTCAACACATCTCAGTAGTACACCGCTGGGTTCCATATAGTACACACTTCCTGCAATAATGTGCAAATTCCTTGACTACATAATTTCCTTTTTACTCTCTTTATTGATTGAGTGTTGTGGGCCATGAGTGAGTATCGGAATTAGTTTCTCTGTCCACTTTGGACACACTTCCAAATTAAACAGATAAGTGTCTGGCAGATCGTCTGATACTCCACTTGGTGGTTCTCCATGTGTTAATCTTGAGAGGTGATATGCTCTTATGTGGGTATTTCCCTTTTTCACAATTACTTCAAAGTCATCAATAGAAAAAACCATCTCACAAGTCTTCCCGTGTTATAAGGCTTATTGACTAGGTACAATAAGGCTTGATGATCTATGAAGAACTTGAACTTGTTGGCTAAGAGATAAAGTCTAATTTTTTTCACTGCATAGACCATTCCTAATCCCTCTCGCTCTGTAGTTGTATAGTTTTTTTCAGCTTGATTCAGTTGTCTACTCGCATAGGCAATTGGGTGATCTAACTTTCCTTCGTCTGCCGACTGAGCTAAGATGCATCCTATTGCGAAGTTTGATGTGTCCACATGAATATGGAAAGGCTTATTCCAATTCGGTGTTTTCAAAATTGGGGTCGTGCTAAGTCGCCTTTTTGGCTCGTTAAATGCCTTCTCACATTCATCAATTCAAGTGAATTGAGTCAAAAGTCCATACAAGGGTTTGGCAATTATGGCATACGTGTGGATAAATCATGTTGGAGATAAATGTCTGCGGAAGCACGCGAACATCACAAGGAAGAAGAAGAAGCTTGGAGCACAAACACACAATACTGAATGTATTACTAGAGAATGTACAAAGATAAGTATCCCATTAGGGCAATAGGTGTATATACAAGCCGGGGGAAAAAAACCTCCTAAAGAGGGAAAAAAGTGCCCCGGCGGTCCTAGTGTGTTCACACACATCACTACCTACATATATCAACAAATCCCCCTTGGGAGTGATGCGGTGAACAAGGAGCTGGCACTCATGTATAAGGAAGTGCCAAGCTATGTGGAAATCACTCCACAAAAGGAAGTAAGCCCAAAGCTTTGCGGAAAGCTTCAAACTTCTCCCTAGGCAGAGCCTTCGTGAAAAGGTCTGCAATGTTCTCCTGTGTGGGCACATATGCCAAGTTGATCTCCCCAGCAGAGAACCTCTCCCTCACATAAT
The DNA here is from genome assembly GCA_020310875.1 of Ceratopteris richardii. Classification (NCBI taxonomy): domain Eukaryota; kingdom Viridiplantae; phylum Streptophyta; class Polypodiopsida; order Polypodiales; family Pteridaceae; genus Ceratopteris; species Ceratopteris richardii. The sequence goes on along the minus strand of CM035416.1, from coordinate 120,133,167 downwards.
GATAATGCACCTCAATGTGCTTAGTGCGAGCATGGAACATAGGGTTCCTTGCAACTGCCAATGCGCTCTGACTATCAGTGAAGATGGTGGTGGCAGAAGACTGGCCAACACCCAAATCAGCCATAAGGCGTCTGAGCTACACACACTCAATAGTAGCTGTGAAATCATGAAGACTCAATCATAAACCTGTCTCCATAGGAGTGGCAATAGGCTTACAGTCTTCAAGGCCAAAATGCTGCAATAATGTGTCAATATATTTTGTTTGACACAAATCCATTCCACCATCAACTTGCATAAATTGAATGCCCAAAGAGTGATGAAAATGCCCCAAATCAGACATCTCAAATGAGGCATGCAAATCAGCCTTGAAATCAGCAATATGCTTCTCAATAGGACCAGTGAGTAGCATGTCGTCAACATAGACAACAATGATCAGAAGCACATCATTAGCACGCTTAACATATAAGGTGCTTTCAGTTGGACTGTTCTCAAAACCATGTGCAACCAGATAGGCATGTATCTTCTCATACCAAGCACGTGGTGATTGCTTTAAACCATATAATGCCTTCTTTAACCTGCACACCTGGTTTTCATGCCCTTTCTGCACAAAGCCACGGGGCTGAAAAACATACACTTCTTCATGCAAGTCACCATTCAAAAATGTTGTTTTAATGTCCAACTGATGTACATTCCAACCATGATGGGCTGTAAGTGCACAAATGCTCCGAACAGGAGTCATATGGCATGTAGGTGCAAAGGTCTCATCAAAATCAATGCCTCTTTCCTGTGCATAACCCTTTGCAACAAGCCTAGCCTTATACCTGTCAACTGTACCATCAGGTTTATGCTTCAGCTTGTATACCCACTTAGTGCCAATGGCCTTCTTGCTAGGAGGCAAGTCACATAAAGACCATGTACCATTCTTCATTATAGCATCATATTCAGATTGCATAGCAGCCATCCAATTTTCTGAATAATGTGCTTCATCAAAAGAAACAGGCTCATTCTCATCACAGAGACTAGATGCAATCATAGCATAGCAATCTGATGCAAAGGAGGCACTATGAGATCTTGAACGAGTACGATATGACAAAGGTGCATCTAATTTGCTGTCACGCAAAGTCTGCGCCAGCCATTTTGGCATAGTTTTTGCCTGCTCAATATCACCTCTCTCATCAACAAGTGCATCATGTAAATCTGCATCAAAAATGGAATGATCTGCATCATCATATGAAACCTGCAAAGGTTGAGAAGTTGCCTCATTAGGACCAGCACTAGATTGTCCACCTGTAAAAAGAGGCATCAAAGTATCATACATGTCTTTAGAGCTAACAGATGTCTTCTTAGTACATGAAAGCAATGGCTGAATAGCATCTTCCACAAAGACAACATCACGGCTAAGCAGAATGCATTTAGCCTGTGGATGATATAGACGATAGCCTTTACTTTCAGAATTGTACCCTACAAAAATACATTTTACTGCCTTATCATCCAATTTTCTGTGATGTTATTCAGGCACTAGTGCATATGCCAAACAACCAAAAACACGCAGATGAGCAACAGATGGCTTGCGGTCATGCCAAGCCTCATATGGAGTGATAGACTGCAGTGCTTTAGTGGGACACCTGTTCAGTACATATGCTGCATACATGACAGCCTCAAGCCAGAAACTATGTGGTAAAGCCTGACTCTTGACCATGCACCTCACCATCTCCATGAGTGGCCTGTTCTTTCATTCAGCAACTCCATTCTGTTGAGGTGTATACGGCACTGTACACTGGTGTTTTATTCCACGTTCAGCCAGAAATGCATTAAAATCAAAAGACATATATTCCCCCCCTCGATCAGAACGGAGGGTGCCCATTTTACATGCTGACAGATTTTCAATCAAAACCAAAAACTCTTTAAAGCACATGAATACTTTGGACTTTACTTTGAGTGGATATACCCATGCATGCCTAGAAAAATCATCAATGAAAGTCACGAAGTAAAGGTAATTTCCAAAAGAGGGTGTTTGCATAGGACCACAGACATCACTATGTACAAGCTGCAATTTCTGTGTAGCCCGAACTGAACCATCTTTTGGAAAGGAGGAACACTGCATTTTGCCAAACATACAGCCTTCACAAACATGTTTTCCAGGTGCCTCAAGTTTGGGCAAAGAGGACACCATTTCAGATTTCTGCAGGCGTAGAAAACTAGCAACATTCAGATGACCAAAGTGTGCATGCCAAAGCTTTGCATCTAACATAGCCTGCGAATCATTTACAACACATGCCAAATCATTTTTAGATCTTTCATAGTCTATGAGCTTATACAGCCCACGACATAAAATGCCAGAAGCAATAATAACATTGACATTTGAGAGATCATGAACTGTACATCTGTCATCAACAAATTTCACGACCAAGCCAATCTTGACTAATGCAAAAACTGATAACAGATTCTTCTTGATCCCTGGCACAAATAAAGCATCTCACAAAGTGAAAGAACTACCATCAGCAGTAGTCAAAATGATCTTACCAACTCCCTTAACAGGATAAGAGGAGTTGTTGGCGCATGTAATAGTATTCCCTGTAGGGGCAGGCTCGAGTGAAGAGAAGAAACTGCGCTGCGAGGTAATATGTTTGGTCGCCCCGCTGTCAAAGTACCAAACATCTAAGTCTACTGCAGACATGCATTGATCATGAGAAGATGGGTCAAAACTGCAGACAGTAGTAAACGCCCATTCTTCTTCCTGCACAAGATTTGCAGACTCTGTTTTTGGTGTAGAGGCCTCTACAACAACCATTCTAGCCTCTTTCTTCTTTGCCTGTTAGCAGCCAGTTTTGGACAGTTCTTTATGATATGATCATTCCCTTTACAGTACTTACAAAACAATTTCTGCTTTTCTGATTTCTTCTCATCTTTATCTTCCTTCTTCAAATATGCAGAATTAGCATATTTTTGCTTACTAGTTAAAGAGCTCCATTTTCCTTTGCCCTTCTGACTAGCCAGGAAAGCTTGATCTGCAACTCGCATAATGGACCTGTTTTGCCTAGACTGATCTTCCTGCAATAGAACAGAGACTAAATCCTCAAATGACAAGGCATTTGGATTGCCTTTCATCATCAACCAAAGAGTAGAAACAAAACTCTAATATGAATCAGGAAGACCATTCAGAACGGTCTGCAGAAGTGAGCTATCTGGTATAACCTCATTAGCAGAAATCAATTGTTCCTTCAAGTCTTTAACCTTCGTTAGGAAACTGTCCATAGAATCACCTTCATTCATGTGCTCACTCTCCAACTGTTTTCGGACGTAAGCAACAGGAGCATCATTCCTAGCTTGGTACAATGTGGTAAGTGTATCCCAAGCATCCTTAGCTGTTCTGCAAGAGCGAATGTGAGGAATAATGGCACGTTTGATAGACAAAGCTATCAATGTATGTGCCTGGGCATCTCTGCCATCCCAACGAATCTGCTCTCCAGTAGGTGCAGCAGAAACAGCAGCACGAACAGGAATCTACGGAATATTATCTTCGACACCATCTTCATCAGCTCTAGCACCTGTATTTGTAGTACCTATAGTCAGAGGTGTAAGAGGACGTCTTTCAACACCCTGCACAATGTTCCACAATCCTTTTGCAACCAATACATGTCGCATCATATAAGCCCATAACGGGTAGTTGGTACCATCCAACTTATCCTCAACAGCCAACATACGGAATACATCACTACTTTCAGCCATGGCCGATGACTAAAATACCTTGATGCAAAAAAATTGACTGTATCTCAAAAAGTTGAACAGAACTGCCCATACAAATTCAGCTAGACTTGTAGCAGACTTCGAGATGCTTATATTGGCGAACAGAAACTGGTATTTACCTTTGGCACAAAAAGAAGAAATAGCTTGCACAAGCGCTACGATAATGCGTTCAAAGGTCGAAACGAGCTCAGATCGCGATTTCGGCACCACAAAACGAAGCTATATTGATCTCTGAAACAACTTGAGTATGCTTACCAAATTTCGTATGAATCTGAGACTGCAAACTAAAGAGTGTCGATGGTGCTCTAGATGAAGCGACAACCTGCTCTGATACCAATTGTTGGAGATAGATGTCTGCGGAAGCATGCGAACAGCACAAGGAAGAAGAAGAAGCTTGGAGCAGAAACACACAATACTGAATGTATTACTAGAGAATGTACAAAGATAAGTAGCCCATTAGGGCAATAGGCGTATATACAAGCCGGGGGAAAAAAACCTCCTAAAGAGGGAAAAAAGTGCCCCGACGGTCCTAGTGTGCTCACACACATCACTACCTACATATATCAACAAATCAACGATAGTATCCACAATGTCCCATAAATGCTTGCACTTCTTTTGCATTCTTTGGCCTAGGCAGTTCTAAAATGACCTTGATCTTATCTTCTTCTGTAGATATTCCATTCCTAGACACTATGTGGGCTAAGATCTTCCCTTGTCTTACCATGAAGACACACTTCTCAGGGTTCAGGCAGACTCTGTATTGTCGACATTTATCAAATATCTTCCGCAATTCAAGAATGTGGTCTTGCCTTTGATTTGAATATGTACATAGGTCATCTACATACACTTCCATACTCTTCTTCAAGAATTCTTTGAAAACATGACACATCAATCTTTGGAAAGTAGCAGGGGCGTTAGTGAGTCCAAAAGGCATCACTCGAAAAGCATAGAGTCCCCATTCAGTCGCAAATGCAGTCTTATGTTGATCCTCACTAGCAATAGCTACTTGGTTGTATCTAGAGAATCCGTCTAAGAAGCTATAGACTTCTTTTCGTGCAACTCTTTCCAACAGAAGGTTAGTGATGGGTAATGGGTAGCTATCACGAATCGTGGTTGCATTGACCTTTTTCAGGTTAATGCATACTCTGAGTTTTTCGTTCTTCTTAGGCACAACCACTAGTGGTGATACCCATTCAGTATGTTCTATTTCATAAATGAATCAAGCCGCTAATAGTTTGTCTATTTCTTCTTTTATTTTGGCAGCATAGACCTCATTGTATGTGTAAGCGCGTTGTTTAGATGGTTTTGCCTCCACTGTCATTGGTATTCTATGGGAACAAATAGAGGGTTCTATACCCTTGAGATCCTTGTATGTCGAGGCGAATACGTCTCGATATTCCTGGATCAACTGTACCAATCCTTCTTCCTCCTCTGTGGACACATCTTTTCCTATGTAGGTACATCATTCTTCCCCGTCTTCTACTGTCACTATGATTTTCTTTGTTTTTTCCTTATTGTCGTAAGCTTCTCCTTCTCTTACCTCTCTTTTAGGCATTTGAATAGCTATTTTTCTCTCCCCAACTTTGTACCTTTTAAAGTGCTCTAGAACCTCAAAAAGATCAGGATTTGGTTCGATCTTACTCACACTTTCCTCCTGCTTTGGTACTATGGGGGCTGCTTCTATTGCTAACACTTTGGTCATTCCATACTTGTCTTCGGTTCGAATGGCTTCTAGGTAACATTCTTCATAATCAAATTCCATTTCCATCTCTATGCTCTCATATTCTTCTTTCCATTCCTTTTCCAGTATTTCTCCTACTTCGACTTCTGGTCAGACCACCATATACAAATTTACGTCATAGCTTTCTTCGTCCACACATTCATTCATCGTCAAAACTTCTTCATTCACACATACGTCCAAGGTTGCTAAGATTTCCATCCATCCATGCGGTTCAAATGTTTCCTCAGGGAAGCTTTGAGACATGTATATTGGATCTTCTATGGGCCGGTAATTAGGATGTCCTATTGGCCACAACTACCTTTTATTATCCTCTTTCTTGGCTTCTTTACACATCCATAATTGGGCATCCTCATGCATCCATGATTGATCGCTTGATCCAGCGCTATGAATAGATAGATCATCTTCTTCCTTGTGTATAGGATTCCATTGTAGTGGGGGTACATCTCGATATGCAAAAGTATGCAAGTTTATCTTAGTGGTATTTCCTTGAAGTTAAAGGTATAATGAGTCTCGTCCCCAATCTTGTACTACCCTAAGCTGTCTCATGAAGGGTTGTCCTAATATCATCTCATAGTTACTTGCTTTTCCAAATTGACAGATAGCTAAGGTATGTTCAAATTCAACTCCACAGGTGGTTAGCTTGATCTTTTCTAATATTCCCAAGGGTTTCTCCACATGGCCATCTGCTAATTGAAGCTTCATACGAGTGGTTCGTAGAGCAGGTTTCCCCCATTTCTCCCAAATTTCTTTAGTCTCAATACCTACTCCTGCTCCAGTGTCTAATATGGCTTTGGTCATATAGCCATTGTAAGTGACAAGTAGACATGTGTTACCTTCATCTCCTTCACTAAATTCTCCGATATTATCCACAGGGATTTGTACGTTAGGTGGGCTTTCCTTTCCCTTGTTTTCCTCCTCATTCTTCTCCTGAATTAACTCCAATTGTCCCGCTATTTGTTTCCATAGGTGTGGTTTAACACGAAGTAGTTCTTCCATAGTCAAGTGGCATTATACCTTGGTCTTCTTTAGTTTGGTTAAGTTGTGTGCACTCTTATGTGAGATTCCTTTTCCTTTTCCTCGTACCGTGGGTGCATGGAAGATTAATGACTCTTTTACGTATTCTCTCGTGTAGTTAGATAAGGTGGAAATGCTATGAGTTTCCTCTCTATTTCGGTCTAGTTTCGAAACTTCTTCATATATTTTCTCTAAGTTTGGTTGGGGTTGATAATCTTCCATGTCTAATTCCTCGAATGGGGGTTTTACAACTCCATTCCTTTTCCATTGATCTTCCCGAATTCTATTCCACAGTTCTTTTGGCCAATCCATTTCTAAGTCTAGGATGGTGGACATAGCTTTCCCCGGTGTATTGGGTAATTCTTTCCCTTCACTCCTCTCTTCTGGTTCCAGGTCGTTGGTTTCCATACAACTCTAATATTGAGTTTCAGGCATTCTTGTCTTATGGAGGGCCGGGATGGTCTTCTCTAGGGTGGCCTGAGCTACCTCTATGAGTTTTCTACAAATAGCCAGCCTCTCCTTTTCTAATTCCCCTTGTGGGTAAAGTTTTTCATGTTGTTCTAAGTTTGGTCCATTCTTGATTCTAGCTTGGTAAGCTTTCAACCACATGTCTAAATCATCCGGTTTTGGGTCAGCTAGAATTGATCCTAGTTTCTCTGACTCTCGTGACTGTGGTGGAACAGAAACTTCTTCCCGAATCTCAGGTTCTTTGGATGTCTTATTGTTACGCGTCTGTCTCTTGTCTTCCTTGTTTTTGTTTTTCATCCATTTTTCCTTAAGTTTTTCTCTCCTTTCTTTCCACTTTTGACTCTTCGTTACTTCGGTATTCTCGTGTAGGTCCTCTGAATCTTCCACAACTTGAATTCTGGGTTCTAGGTTTTTACCCTTCCTTTGTTCCAGTTTTGCTCGTGGTTTTTCTTGCTCTTTAGTTTGAGCTCGTGTGATTGCCTTTAATGGTACTGTATATTCCTTGTCACTTCCTGATGTTTCTATGACGTCGATCACATTAATAGGTGCTGTGTCCTGGGTCCTATTAGGAGTTTTAGGACAATCTCTGAAGAGGTGTTTCTTCCCACAATCACTACAATATCCTTCCCATGTCCTAAGAGGTGTTTGGTTGTATGGCCGAGTGCATTCTCTGATAAAGTGGTCTCCTCCACATCTATAACATGGTCCTCTTGGCATAGGTGGCCTGAGGGGTGGTCTTAAGGGTTCCTGAGCTTTAGGTGCGGTGTACATTAGTGTCGCCACCTCTAGTCCATCGACATTGTCATACCCTTCGCACCCGTAGTAGTGTGAATCATAAGTTTGTTCGTACTCAGACATGTTAGTGTCATAGGGATAGTACTCTCCCTGAGATGGCTCGTACCTTGGGTTTGTCGACTCTAAGCTGGTCATAGGTGATGCTGGCACGATGGCACTTTCTAGGTTTTCCTCTGGTTGAGCGTACTTGACCGGTACCACATGTTGGGGATGTGACAGTTGTGGTCCTAACATTGGCTGGGGTTGTGGATATTGTGCTTGTTCATATGGCTTCGGTGCTGCTGGTGGTGTTGGGTAGGGATTGTACCTGGGCATATCTCTGCCTCGCTCTCTAGGTGGATATCCATATGGCCGATACTAGGTGGTTGTAGAGGCCGTGTCTGCCTATTGAATGGGCAATTTTCCGTGGTGTGATTGGTGTATTTTTGTTCTATGTGACAATACAAGGCTGTTCCTTGATGGGGCTATCTATTATAGGGGTAGGCCTGAGGCACTCCCATTCCTCTTTGTACGCACATCTGAGTGGGGTGATCTCCTCCACATATGGGTACTCTTAGGGGTGGATGTTGGTAATTTCTCTGCCCTTGGACTCCTAATTTCTTTGCCACCAGCTCCGCTAATTCCTCCACATTACTGGAGTTGGATGTAACCGTACTCCGAGAGTCTTCTGATTTAGTGGGGTTGGGCGTGCTCTTAAGATCCTCTGCTAGATTGTCTTCTAAGTCGATACACTCTTGAAGACATTCACTCAGGGTCTGTAACCTCTTCACATAGACTAGCGTTCTTAGAGTCCCATTCGTTAGTCCATCCAAAAACAATGATATCATTTTTTGCTGCGTCGATCTTTGTGCTACATGACATCTATCCACATACTGGTTGAATCTTTTGGCAGCTCTTTTCACAGTTTCATTAGGGTTCTGTTCAAAACTATGGATTAAAGACGAAGAATTGTGTTTAATCCCTCTCTTAGTGAATTCCCCTATGAATTCTTGAAAGAATTGCTCCATATTTCCAAATTGGTTGGGGTCTAATGGCTGAAACCAAGTCAGAGCCGTTCCTGTGAGGGTGAGTCCAAAAGACTCATACTGCACAAAGAAGTCATCCACTTGTTCAACTCTTAGAACTTGCTTAAATTCGACAATGTGGTTGTAGGGTTCTCCCAATCCGTCATAGTGATTCCTCACATATTTGGCCACTTGAATAGGTCTTAATCTTATGATGGGTTCTGGCTGTCTAGGCATTGATTACCTACTCCAAGGTGGGTCTGATTGTGCGTTTGCAATCCGGGTGTTGCGAATTGCACATGCATTCGGTTCGGAACACTCCATTGGCTTGTTTGTCCCGACATTGTATGCTATGCATCTTGTTGTGTCCCAAAGGGATTCTGAGAGGTGGTTGCCTGTTCTCATTGAGGGAATACAAGCAATCCCATGTATTTCATTCGAGATCTATCTATGGCATCCACTAGCCAATACCTTCTTTGGTTCTTGTCTAGGTATGTTACTCTAGACTCGTCTTCCGGATCCTTTAACTCGTAAAATGTCATCGTACTTTCTTCTCTTCCTTGAGTTGGTGAGTCAGTTTGAAGTAACAAGTCTGTTCCATGGATCAAATAGACTTCCAATAAGTAGTCATCTTGAGGTATCAAGTCCCCTCTCAAGACCCGCGTCACTATTGACTTGCCTTTATGGGTAGTCACTAGCTCCTCAAGGTTCGGTCTCCCTGAATGTTCTGGTCCTTCCAATTCTCCTCTCTCATTGATTAATTTTGGGTGTTCTGTCACCACATAGACGTGACCCAACTTATCCATAAACACTCCTTCATACTTGATAGCCGATCTGGGCACAATGGTGGCATTGGTGGAGGTCACCATCCTAGCAACATATCTATTTAACCCGTCCAAGAAGATCAGAATTTTCTGTCCATTGGTAGACACATATTGCAAAGAGGTGCGGTACTCCCCTTCTACCGTAGACACGAAGTTTCTTCTGGGAACATGACCTTGCATGTCTTCTGAAGCCATGGGTATCTCCTCCTCTAAGTCACTAGAAGTATCTGAATAGACAGAGCGGTGACTAACCTGAGCGGTACTCCCTACGGATGATATGACACTTCTCTGTCTACTTAGAATCCTTCCTGACCTCAAGTTCATTCACCCTCCTGGGGCTCTCTGGATCTCTATCACTCTTCCTAAGTGGCTCCTCAAATGCCTCAATTTCACCCTTGAAAATGCTCAAGGTGTTCTGGACGATACCACTTTGGCGATACTGCACTAGGCGATACCAGGTTGTCAGCGATACGATACCACTTGAGAGCATGATACGATACTGTAAAGTCACGTGTTACGATACCTCAACACTACACGATACGATACCTGACCTTGTCACGATACGATACCAAGTATGCTCACGATATGATACTTGGGAAATCCATGATATGATACTAGAAGACTAGACGATACGATACTATGGCCAACAGGCGATACGATACCTCCCGAAGTGACGATACGATACTACTATAGGGCACGATATGATACTGAGAAATCTTACGATACAATACCAGTGCAGCTAGCGATACGATACCAAAATTGGCACGATACGATACTAAACTCTTCCACGATACGATACCAGAAAGGTCGCGATATGATACTGGAAATAAGGTGATACGATACCAAAGTGGACCACGATACAAAACCACTTGGCAAATCACGATCGCGATACCAACTAGGCAATACGATACCAAAAAATGGTATCGCGATACCATAGCTGGCAACCGGCGGTACGATACTTCAGCGAGTATCGCGATACAAGGGAATTTTTGGTATCGCGATACCGAAAACTCAACCGATCGAGATACTACAGCCAAATCACCTCCAAATTCAAAAATTTTTTTATCCCTGGATCCTCTCTCACCCCTCTTCACTTGTACACCCCTGTTTCACAAAGAGAATCCCTCAAGACACTCTATCCCACCCCACGATACCGTTCGGACCTTTAATCACGTGTAAGTGCAAATTTTAGAAGTTTTTGAGATTGAGATTTGAATGTAGCTTACCTTGAGGTTGTTATGCTTAGGTCTTTGAATTCACTAGGTAAGTTTGGGATCTGTTTGCACGATCTCACACTGACGATACCAGTCGCTGCCCTCAGACGATACCAAACTGAAGCAAGTGTCAAATGAACTTCAATTTTTTTGGTTTTTTTAGTTTTTAGTGACTGAAGCCTAACTACACTAATTTGGCAATTTTTGGAGATTTTTCTTGATAGTTTTGACTTACTCCTACTCCACCGCTCTTCCTAACCTAACCCTGACTCTTTCTTCTCTCTCTCTCTCCAAACCGTAAACCTAAAAACTCATCACACACACCTCCGGATGTGGAGTAACAAGTGCTGAAGTGTCGAACTCTTTGCCACTGAACGAATTCACTCCTACAAGTACGATTTCATCACTCTAAAGCTATAACCATCACGAAGGCACCTTGGTCGAGTGTGTTCCCTGGCAACGGTGCCAAAAACATGTGTACCCAAGTCACAAAGTCTTAGGGACTTGTGTCAAAGAGACTAAATCTCATTTGCCACACAAGTGCGCATAGTGGTGGATTGACACACGCTTAATTATCAATCCGATGAACCGACCTAACCAAACATATGATGACGTGTGCACATGTGATGGAAAGTGAGGTGGTTCAACTTGCATGCATGAGAAAAGACTAACCTACCTCTCTGAATCACTTAACTATTGCAAGTTTCTGTCGCAAAACCACTTACAACAGTTTTCATTAAATTGAGGATTTCTCCCAGCTCCGAACTCCGAATATGGCCAATACTAGGTTCATTTCGAAGCTCTCTACGAGACGCTTCCATTTGGAGCTGGCTTCACTCGATTCTGACTACTGTGCTTCAAGTTATGACAGAAATAGTGAATGGCAAGAAATGCACACACTCACTCCACAACTCATCCTTGCTCACACACACTCTATAGTAGCTCAAAAGTGATGGGGAGGGGTAGACAACAGTCTTACACACACATTCCAATCTTCACACACACAAAAGATCATAAAGAATATGAAAATCTACACGAAAGAAGCAAATTTGAAATTCTCAAGCTCTCCTTCTTCAAAATGGCAAAAAGTCCTTACAAAGAGTCACCAAGTGACTTATATACATGTGCCCTAAAAATGGTCCTTTCACACAAGTGACTGGCACTTTATTATTTCTATTCTCCTACTATTTTACAAGGAATATATTACAATGGTTTGGGATTATGCATCTAGAGGACTCCTCTAGTGCATTTACATAGCTTGAGGGAATTTCCTAAGACTTTGAAGAAGAAAAATATGCTCATTAAGTTGAAAAATTTGGAGGCTCCTCTTTTGTGTCTCTTTGCTCTGCAACAACTCGTGTGTCCACTAGCGGCTCTTGCTTCATGCTTGGTAGCTCATGTATATCTTGGTTGAGCAAGAAGCAGCCCACTGTGGCCACTTCCAGTTGTTAGGTTGAGTATAGGGCAACTTTCACAGTGCTGTTGAGTGTGTGTGGCTCATACGCCTTATGGCTGATTTTGGCGTTGGTCACTCTTCTGCCACCACCATCTTCATTGATAGTCACAGTGCATTGGCAGTTATGGGGAACCCTATGTTCCATGCTCACACTAAGCACATTGAGGTGCATTATCATTATGTCAAGGAGAGGCTCTCTACTGGAGAGATAAGCTTTTCATACGTGCCCACACAAGAGAACATTGCAAACCTTTTCATGAAGGCTCTGCCTAGGGAGAAGTTTGAAGCTTTCCGCAAAGCTTTGTGCTTACTTCCTTTTGTGGATTGATTCCACATAGCTTGGCACTTCCTTATACATGAGTGCCTACTCGTTGTTCACAGCATCACTCCTAGGGGGGATTTGTTGATATATTTAGGTAGTGAGATGTGTGTGAACACACTAGGACCGTCGGGGCACTTCTTTCCCTCTTTAGGAGGTTTTTTCTCCCCGACTTGTATATACGCCTATTGCCCTAACGAGCTACTTATCTTTGTACATTCTAGTGGTAATACATTCAGTATTGTGTGTTGTGCTCTAAGCTTCTTCTTCTTCCTTGTGTTGTGCGCATGCTTCCATAGATGTCTAACTCCCACAAGGACCATTTTTTAGGGCACATGTATATAAGTCATTTGACGCCTCTTTGTAAAGGACTTTTTTGCCATTGTGAGGAATCAAGCTGAAATTTTGAATTTTCTTCTTCTCTGTTCAGTATCTTCTTCTCCAAGATCCTTGCATGTGTGTTTGATGCTTGAAATGTCTATCTAGGAGTGTTTTATACCCCTTCCCTTCTTGTTTAAGCCACATTCAAGAGCAGCAACTAGTGTTATTGGGTATTCTTGATGTCAAGACATGGATATACTAATGAATCCTCTTGAGGCTTACCTTGTAAGGTTAGGTGGTGTGGAAACCCCTTGCATGGGTGAGGTGGAACTTCCCATCTCAACTCAGGATGTCCCTATGAAAATCAAAGTACTAATATTCCATGATGAAGATCTCATTGAGTCTCTCATCTTGCATCAAGACTGGATCTATGATCATGCAATCAACTTAAACTTGAGTTGGCTCCTTAAGGTTTGGGTAAGCAAAAAACATCTCATAGTAGAATTAGATAATTGCATGTTCATTGATCTTGGTCCCACACATGCCCTTAGCTCTTCTAAGAATAATATTGGAGAAAAAGATGGTGTATGTGTCCAAAGCTCTGTGATGCAGAAGAAGTCAACCATCAAAGAACAAACTCAAGAGTAGGTGGATCTCCTGTCTATTCCAAAGTTGAGCATGGTTGCAATAGCTCAAACAAAGGGGTGAGCCAAGAAGCAAAAGAAGACTGGTGCATCAAGAATACCCACAAAATCTTGGAGAAAAGTGATTCTTGGCATGAATCAGATCTAGGTTGAAAGGGTGAGCAACTGATTACCCCCTTGCGATCAAAACCCTTACCTAAGAAGCAGATGATAAAGCCAAAGCATGGAGCAGCAAAACAATGAAGACCCCCATCTTGAAGAGTACTCCATATTTGGTTACCAAAGCGGTTGATGAAGGATGACCATAATAATGCACAAATTTGGGTGCCTAAGACTTGCTTGTGAGATCAGATCTCTCGACATGAGCTCTTTAAGTTCTAGTTGTTCAAAATCCATCCCAAGCCCTAGAAACATACACAAAAAGCTATTGTAATTAAGTCATCACATAAATTCTTTCCTAGAATAACTTGTAAATGGGTACCTAAAAAAGTCCCATAACCAAGAAAATTCATCATTAAGAACCATGTATAAACCTAAAGGGCAATCTTGAAATCCCATAAGGGAGTTCATGAGAGTCAAGAATTGTAAATTATCACTTGAACCAATCTATAATATACTTCTACGTTATTAGGAGCATACCAAGCTAATGCATTGTCTGAGTATGCATTTAGGCTTCACACTAACTCACATTCTCACTACATCACACACTCATCACTCACAAAATCATTAAATCCATACACAGGGATAAAGGGAGAGATGTTGGTTTTGTAAAGGGATCAAGACCTCATCGAGTTTCTCAGACAATACTAATATGTTCTTCTTATTCTTGCAGATCATAAAAGAGCATGACTTGTATTAGTAAACCATGGCCGAAGCAAGACCTAGTTACCAACCCATTAACATCAATAACCTACCCATTTGGGAAACTCCATTGAAAGGCCAATAGAGTTTAGGAATTTGAGAGTGATTCCCATTCACGATCCCCCTCTTGGTCAAACAAAATAGGTAAATACCCATTCACATTGGTTCAATGAGCTAGTTGGACCCCTTGGAGATGCTACCAATATCCCATGAAGATGCTACCAATATTTGGGAGTCCAACTATGAATTCAATAACGTTTGGGGTAGATTCTAATTCTTCACCATGAATTTGAGCATCTCTAGAACACATCAGAGCTAAAAACATTTGGCAGAGAGCTGGTTAGCATACTATTTTAGTGAACCATTTCCCAGGCCAAACTTCATGAGATGCTACTATTTAATTTACACTTTACAAACAAGTATAGTGAAAGATGTACCGAGCACATTTGTGATTCCTTATCTATTATGTAACAATGACATGAAGACGTTCAATCTCACCTTGAACTTAGTAGGAGATCCCTCTGTTGAAGAGTCACTCACGAATTTGACAAATAGATAGACATAAAGATAAAGAAAGATAAAGAGAAGCATAATCAAAGTATTCAGAAAATCAAAGCCTTAGTGAAGGGACAAATTCATGACCGTAATGTACAACGTAGAAACTTCTAGAATTAAAGTTTGTTAGAGTTTGTTACACCGGATCAAAACTGTATATAAAGAGAGACGAGAACAGAAAAAGAGTATGAAGAGAGAGAGAGAGCACGAGTGTGCGTGAGAAGAGCGTGCAGTGCGAATAGAACGCATATAGAAATCAAGAATAGGTTTAGAAGATGCCAAAGATCGCGTATGTAAAGATGAATAACAAAAACCTGAAATGTCAGGTATTCATCTGAGAGAGATGGTAAGAAGAAACTACTCAGTGTAGGAGAGTTTCTATAACTTGAGCAAGAAGAGGCCAAGCTAGTTTTGTACTCATCTTCTCTAATAGAAAACACATGTTCATGTGGAAGCTTGCGTGCATTCTTCGTATGTGAAGAAATTTGAATATTTTCTTGTTACGGTATAAAGTTAGTTAACAGTTGCAGTTATCTCAGTGAACGAATGTTTCGGTCAATTAAAGCTACCTCAATAAACACATTTTTCGGTCAGTTATAGTTCTTTCAGTAAATGTGTTTTTCGGTAGAACAACGAAGTATATCTTGCAGAATAAATTAAAGTTTTGTATGAGAGATAGCTTATCTTGTAGCTAGACATCTCTACTATCAGTTCATCAAAGATTTTGGTGAAATGGATATGGACACACAGTACAAAGTCTGACCGGAAAGAGGCATTCTAAACCGGTGAATTTTTTCCTTAAACTTCAAAAAGGGTTCATCCAGTGAAGGAAGTTCACGCATCACTTCCTTACTTTTTGTATATTCACTTGAAGTAATTACAAATAGAATCGCAATTGATTCCGGTAAGATTCTGGTATAATTACGGTGATAGTCTGGTGTTACTCCGGTGAAGTTCCAGTGGAATTTCAGTGAATTCAAAACACAGTCCTATATGTTCGAGTGACAGTAACATTTCTAAGCTACTGCTGATTATGGAGGTGTTCTAATATCGCTCTAGCTTAGCAACTTTTCGATGGCGCGGCGAATTCCGCAGGCTTGACGAAGTTCGAGCCTTTGTCGTGTCATCCCCCAAGAGTGGTATCAGAGCCAAAGATTCTCAGAGAGCAAACGAAAGAAAAGACACAAGAGAATTCGAAAAACCTTCATAAAGAAAGGTGAAGCTGGAGAGATCGATAGCAAACGGCATCAAGAAGTACTCCAAAGTCATTTTCAAGGTAAAGGTTTACAAACGGTAAAGTTCTTTAACATTACACTCACCGGAAGAAACAGAAACAAGAAGATTATGGAAGATCATGTTTCAATTGACAAATTGGACAGAGAAATTATCCCGCATGGGTAATGCGCATGGAAGCCTTACTTATGAGTAAGGACTTAATGATGTACGTGACCGGAGAAGAAAAGAAGCCGACTTTTGAAGACAGTAGACAACCAAAGGAAGAAGAATTAGAAGACTTGAAGCTGTGGCAGAAGAAAGATGCAACGGCAAGAGCTTACATCTATAATACCGTTAAAGATCATCTATTACCGCACATTAGAGGTCTGGAGAAAGCGGAGGACATATGGAGTGCGTTGGAAGATCATCTCCAAAATACTACGAAAGCTAAGAAGGCTAGCTTATGGTCCGAATTCACAACGTTCAAAAAGAAGTCGAATCAAGGCATTAGTGACTATGTTACTAAGATGAAGGATCTAGCAGATAGTCTTGGATCCATAAATGAAGATATCGAAGATCAAAGATTGATAGGGCAACTGCTCACAGGTTTGAGAGGAGATGAAAGGTGGAAACCTTTCGTACTCTCAACTGAACTATCCTTAAATCATTTTGTACCAGATTTAAATCAGTTGCTTGGTTTGATGCTCACATATGAGCAAGACCTAAAAGGAGATGGAGATAAAGGACAAAGTTCTGCAATGTACATGAAGACAAGAAGAAAGGAGATAAAGGTAAGTCAAAAGATGAAGAAGAGTCGAGTTCTCAGGCTTACTATGCAAGAGGTAAAGGCACCGATAGAGGAAGAGCAAGAGGTTTTGGAAGAGGAAGAGGTAGTCAGAATATCAACAAGAAGGCTTGCTGGATTTGTGGATTAAGTAATCATCTGGCTCATGATTGTTGGCACAATCAACAAAGATCAAATCAAAATCAGAACAGTAATAGCAGAGGCAGAAGCGGAAGATATCAGAGTAATTTTCAAAGAGGTAGACAGAATCAAAGAGGAAGTTATGGTAGAGGTGGAGCAAGAAGTTGGGGACAGAATCATTCTTACAACACCACCTACAATAACTACGCAAATGACACACAGAATGAAAGTCATACATCATTGATGATGAACTCAATCGGCACATCAGATAACGAAGATCTAAAGGTATTTTACATTGATTCTGGATGTTCTAATCATTTGTCAGGAAATATAGAACTAATGTCAGAATTGGAAAAAGGCAGTTCCAGTCATACTGTCCAAACAGGTGACAATACGAGACAATGTACATTCAATTGGAAAAGTGAAATGTAAGAGTGGAGCAGATTTGCTAGCCAATGTTTTATATGTTCCGACAATACCAAAAAATTTTTTGAGAAAGGTTTTCAGGTCAGATTTACAAATAAAGGAGTATTTGTAGAAGATCCCGAGAATGGATATAATCAGATCGTCTCTGGTAAGAAAGAAGGTAGACTCTTTACTTTAAGAGTCCAAGGGAACATTGGTCAAGCGTTGCTCACACATGGTGAAAAGATGATTACAGAACTTGATCTCTGGCATAAGAGATTAGGTCATTTTAATGAAAAAGGAATTAAAGCTATGATTTCAAATCAGTCAGTACTGGGATTACCGAATGTACAGAACCAACATATGATTCACAAGTGCGAAGCATGTCAGATGGGAAAAGCCCACAGGTTACCTTTTCAGAAGAAAGGATTCAAACATGATGGAGTACTTGAACTCATTCATACAGATGTATGGGGTCCAACAAAAGAAGGATCAATCAGTGGCTCAAGGTACTATGTTTTATTCGTTGATGATGCTACAAGATGGATAATGTTATATGTTTTGAAGGAAAGATCAAAAGTATTTGAAACCTTCAAGCATTTTCATGTATATGCTGAAAGACTTACAGGACGAAAGCTTAAGAGACTGAGGTCTGATGGAGGGGGAGAATACTTCTCCCGAGAGTTCAATGACTATCTTTGGAATGCAGGTATTAAGAGAGAAATAACCTGTAGGTATACACCACAACAAAATGGTGTAGCAGAAAGAAGGAACCGAACTCTAGTTGAGTTTGCACGAGCTATGCTAAAAGAAAAAGATTGTCCAAACTATCTTTGGGCTGAAGCTATAAATACAGCTACATACTTGGTAAACAGATTACCGTGTACAGCTTTAGATGGAATGACTCCTTATGAAGTTTGGTGGGGAAAGAAACCAACACTTGATCATTGCAAAGCGTTTGGATCAGTAGCTTATGCTTATGTACCATCACAACTCAGACATAAGCTTGAACCAAAAGCAGAGAAATATGTGTTCGTCGGATATGATGAAAAGCAGATGGGTTACAGGTTATGGAGTCCTCTAACAAAACAGTTTACTGTTTCCAGAGATGTTACATTTGATGAACAGGAAAGCTGGTATGCAGATCAAAGTCATACAACGGAAGAATTTGAAGAAGAGGTAAGAAGAAAAGAGAAAGGGAAATCAATTGTGCAGGTGAATAGAGATGAAGACTATATGCAAGCAAGTACGTCCAGAAATGGATTAACAAGAAGGAATGAAGAAATTCCTATATTCGATGAAGAAGTGTATTCAGAAACTTATGAAGAATGTGAACCAAGAAGGTCAAGCAGGACTAGAAGACAACCAGAAAGGTATTCCTATGATACTTCGTATATAACTCAGAAAAATTATGCATATATGGTCAAAGATGATGAAGAACCTCATAACTATGATGAAGCTAAACGCAAGAAGCAATGGGAAGAAGCAATGGAAGAAGAGTTTAGCGCACTGGAGGAGAACAAGACATGGGAACTTGTTCCTAAACCAAATGGTAAGAAAGTAATCGGAAATAAATGGGTTTTCAAAGTTAAGAAACTTGCAGATGGAAGGATGGCCAGATACAAAGCTAGACTGGTTATCAAGGGCTATGCTCAGACGCATGGCATAGATTATGATGAGACGTTTAGTCCGGTGGCAAAGATGTCAACCATAAGGACAGTGATTGCTATAGCAGCATCAAAAGGATGGAAGCTAAGTCAGCTAGATATCAAGAATGCATTTTTGAATGGATATATATCAGACGAAGTCTATATGGAACAACCTGAAGGGTTTGTAAGTTCCAGATACCCAAGTTTTGTTTGCAGATTAAGAAAAGCACTTTATGGATTGAAGCAAGCTCCAAGAGCTTGGAATTACAGACTTGTGAAATATCTTGATGAACTTGGATACCAAAGTTCGAAGGCAGATGCAAGTCTACTCATCAAGAGAACAGAAGAAGGTATGATCTACATTTGTATTTATGTAGATGACATTATAATCACAGGTACGACAGATGAAGGAATTAAAGAAGTAAAGAGATTACTTGAAAAGGAGTTTAAGATCAGTGATCTAGGAAAGTTATCATATTTTCTTGGAATGGAAATCACATACACAGATCATGGTGTATATGTTTCGCAAGAAAGGTATCTCCTAAACTTACTAAAGAAGTTTAGTAAGGAGAATTGCAGAGAAGCTTCAACACCGCTTGAAGTAAATCATAAACTCAGCAAATATAGTGGAGCAGAGTTTAAAGATATGAGGAAGTATCAGTCATTAGTGGGAAGCCTAATTTATGCTACGCTAACAAGACCGGATCTTAGTTATGCAGTGGGAGTTCTCTCAGAGTTCATGCATTGTCCGAAGGATCAACATTGGGTTGCAAGGCAAAGAGTTCTTAGAGATATCAAAGAACTTTAAAGGAAGGATTATATTATCCTTTTATGTCAGATATAAAGTTGAGAGCATTGAGTGACTCAGACTGGGCAGGAAGTCAAGATGACAGAAGATCAACACATGGGTATGTGATATACCTAGGAGATAAGCTAGTGAGCTGGTGTTTGAAGAAACAACACACAGTTGCTTTATCGTCAACAGAAGCCGAATATAAAGGACTTGTAGAAGCAGCTAAAGAAGTGATATGGATGCAGACCTTGTTCAAAAGCATGGGTATTGATCAAGGTATACCTATCATACATGGAGATAATATGAGCTCGTTGTATCTTGCAGCAAATCCAGTATTTCATGCAAGAACAAAGCACATAGAGATTCAGTATCATTTCCTGAGGGAAAAGGTGATGGAGAAGGAGATAGAAATAGTATACACTCCGACAAAAGATTAGATTGCAGATATTTTGACAAAGAGCTTGGATGGAACAAAGACAAGCAGATTCAAAGAAATGGCAGGTATAAAAGAAAGAAAAATATATGAAAGTGTTAACCTCCAGATTGGCTCGATGAATGGTATTTCTGCACTCAAATTTAGTGCAATCACCATTTGTTCGAACCCTACTTTGGCCATGTATTACTCCTTTGACGAGGGATTTTGATGTTACTTGGACTTACGGTCATGAGTCTCTTTGCCTCTCTAGATGGATGTAATGTTCCCTTGTGTGCCCTTTACCACAGACCTTTGGGAACTCAATGTAAATAAGAGGTGCTTATCATTCTAAAAGGGAAAAAAAAAAGAAGATAAAGAAAAGAAAAACGAAACAAAAAAAAAAAAGAAAAAAGGGTCAATTCAGTGCTGACTCCCCACTTCTCCCCTCTGTCGCATGTGTCAGGGAGCATTTACTAGCCCGCATGCATCGTGGCAACTGCTCTGGTTAATATGTACAGAAAATGTGGGAGCTTGGAGGAGGCGGAGGGGGCCTTCATCTCCCTTCCCTCTCTCTGGAGCTCACTATGTGAGCTATGGTGAGAGGCGAAGAAACAAAAGAGGGCTGTGGCCTGTTGAAGCTTTAGAGACAGAGAGATGCACATTTACAAGTAGTCCGATGCATTCTTCCTCACATTGTTTTCCGATATGTTGGGCGTCCCTTGATTGATCTCTGAACCAAAGAGAGACAATTCATCATCTCATGGAATCGGTCAGGCCTCTGATGTGCCGCCAAAGATAAAGAAGTTCATCTCAGCTGTCACAAGTGTCCCGCCTGAGAATATTCAAGAGCCTCTCTCTCAGTTCTCATGGGAATTTGAAAAGGGAGATTTTCATCATTGGTCAGACCTTTTCCATCACTTCGATATCTTTTTTGAGAAGTTCATCAAGCCGAGGAAAGATTTGCAGTTGGATGGAGATTTTTGGCAGTACAATGAGGAGCTTCCTAAAGAGGCTCTTCTACAGGTTTTAAGGGTGCCACGGATTATTTTTGACAATTGTGCAAATAAGTACCTTTTCAGGTCACATGAGCATTTACTGTCGTTATTGGCATCAAGGGATCCAGATATTGTCATAGCTGCATTGGAAACTTTGGCAACATTAGTGAAAAAGCCAGCTCAATCAACACAATCCATTCGGTGCCATGGAGATTCTGTTGTCAATAGCCATTTATTTTCTTTATCGCAAGGATGGGGTGGCAAAGAGGAAGGGCTTGGCCTTTTAGCTTGTGCCATAGAAGGTGGCTGTGATGCTGATGTGTCTCGCCTCGGTTCAACGCTGCATTATGAATTCTATGAAGATGGCACACCTAAATCAGATGTAGATACTGGGAAACAGTTAGCTTCTTCAGGCCTTCAGGTGATACACGTTCCTGATGTTCACACAGTGGTTAAAGATGATTTGCAGCTTTTCAAAGAGCTTTTGGACCAATATAGTGTCCCAACCAAGCTAAGGTTTTCATTATTCACTCGATTAAGATTTGCCACAGCCTTCAACTCATTATTGACGCATAGGCAATTTATATGCATTCGCCTCCTGGCATTCACTGCTCTCTTGCAGTCTAATCCTGATCATGAAGATCTGGTAGTTTTTTTTGTAAATGAACCAGAATTCGTGAACGAACTTGTTGCTATTTTGCAAGCTGAAGATTCAGTTCCTGAACATACTAGGATTCTAGCTGTGCACGCCTAGTCAGCTCAGGCACAAGAGTCCTCGCCAATCAAATGTTTTGGCTGTTGTAAGTGCTGGTGGGCATAGAGGAGTGCTGCCAAATCTTGTCCAGAAGGCCGTAGCTTCTTTAACAAATGATTCAGGGATCTGTTCTATTGTTTTTGCTGAAGCTCTTTTGTTTCTGGTAACTGTTTTGCTATCATCTTCTGCTGGCTGTGCAGCATTGCGGGAAGCAGGTTTGATACCAACCTTACTTCCTCTTCTCAAGGATACCAACTCACAACATCTTGATCTAGTGACATCAGCTGTTCGCATATTGGAAGCTTTTATGGATTACAGCAATCCTGCAGGGACTTTATTTAGAGATTTAGGGGAACAGTCCCTGATGTCATATCTGATCGATGGCTAACTTTCAAGGATATTCATGAACTGGTGGAACAGAACAGTCAACTCCGAGTTTTTGTTCGCACACTTGAACATCAGAACGATGAGGCTGAAGCAAAGCTGAAGGAAGCAGTTCAGTTGGAGTTAAGGAAGCGAATATATGAAATTGCACAGAAGGTTGCTTTTGTGATAAAAAGGTCAGAGGAGCAGCTGCAGGTCATTGCGTCTCTCCAAGGGATGATGGGCATGTACAAAAGATTGTATGAAGAACTCAGGTCTCAAGTCATGGCAGATAAAGGTAATGGAGTAATAGGAGTCATGGATGTGGGGAGTTGCATTCTGTAGGCAGTGGAGACTAGCTACAGACG
The DNA here is from genome assembly GCA_020310875.1 of Ceratopteris richardii. NCBI lineage: Eukaryota > Viridiplantae > Streptophyta > Polypodiopsida > Polypodiales > Pteridaceae > Ceratopteris > Ceratopteris richardii. The sequence goes on along the minus strand of CM035416.1, from coordinate 120,110,322 downwards.
GGAGGATGCTGAAAAACCTTGAAAGGGTGCAGCTGAACAAATTTTAGCTCTGGAGAAAGATCTTGACAAAGCTAGGCAAGATATGAACCTGGCACATGCAGAGTGGGATAGATTGATTCTTGAAGTAGAATTTTTAAAGGAGCAGTTGCAATGCTTCATGAAGGAATCAAAGAATAAGAGGACAGAGATGGATGGTGTCTAGCCAAAAATTATTACTGATCACCAAAAAAGGATGAGGTGGAGTTCTGATCATGTTCAGTCAGTTGAGGACAAGTGTAGAAGATTGTCTGTTGAGGTGTCTGTCATGGAGAGAGAGAGAAGAAGCTGACATGAAATGACTGAGAAAAGAGCATCTCAAAAAGTTTCATCCTTGTCTGATGGTGTGCATCAACTTCAGGCTACTTTAGATATCATGTGTACCAAATATGTGTTTGTATGTTGTCCAATGTTGTTGATTTCAGGACATATGAAGAGATTGAGTTGGCAACTGATGTTCTTTTGGTAGATTTGAGAAGAAATCCTTTGTCATGAGCTTCTATAAAAAGTAACAATATATTTTTCAAATGGACCCCATACACATTTTAGCATCATATGTTCATGGTGTGAGTTTTTCCATCTGAGCATGCTCAGTTTTTGGACAGTCTCGTTCTATTGATGAGTATGCTTCTCATTGTGAGTGTGTGCCAAAGAGTTATTTTATCACCGGGTTCTGGCATTGAGCACAATAATGTGAATTCACAAGAGTCAGGTGTTTCCTCTAAGTGCATCTCAATGTATGGGGAACGATCTGTGGGGTTCTGAACAATTTATCTGGGTTCTTCTTTGGGAGAGTGGAGTCTGAAGCTCCGCAAAATGATTGTTTTAATCATCAACTTCGAATTAATTCATGATGAAGAATTAAAACAGCAATAAAATTAGCAGTCAAGCATACATTTACATTGGGCTTTTAGGGCCGGTCCAGAAAGACAGGAAGAGTCAAATTAGTGATTGAGGGGGAGCTGTTGAAGAATCACTCACGAATTTGACAAACAGACAGACATAAAGATAAAGAAAGATAAAGAGAAGCAGAATCAAAGTATTCAGAAAATCAAAGCCTTACTGAAGGGACAAATTCATGATCGTAATGTACAGCGTAGAAACTTCCAAAATTAAAGTTTGTTAGAGTTTGTTACACCGGATCAAAACTGTATATAAAGAGAGACGAGAACAGAAAAAGAGTATGAAGAGAGAGAGAGAGCACGAGTGTGTGTGAGAAGAGCGCGTAGTGCGAATAGAACGCATATAGAAATCAAGAATTGGTTTAGAAGATGCCAGAGATCGCGTATGTAAAGATGAATAACAGAAACCTGAAATGTTAGGTATTCATCTGAGAGAGATGGTAAGAAGAAACTACTCAGTGTAGGAGAGTTTCTATAGCTTGAGCAAGAAGAGGCCAAGCTAGTTTTGTACTCATCTTCTCTAATAGAAAACACATGTTCATGTGGAAGCTTGCGTGCATTCTTCGTATGTGAAGAAATTTGAATATTTTCTTGTTACGGTATAAAGTTAGTTAACAGTTGCAGTTATCTCAGTGAACGAATGTTTCGGTCAATTACAGTTATCTCAGTAAACACATTTTTCTGTCAGTTACAGTTCTTTCAGTAAATGTGTTTTTCAGTAGAACAACGAAGTATATCTCGCAGAATAAGTTAAAGTTTTGTATGAGAGATAGCTTATCTTGTAGCTAGACATCTCTACTATCAGTTCATCAAAGATTTTGGTGAAATGGATATGGACACACAGTAGAAAGTCTGACCGGAAAGAGGCATTCTGAACCGGTGAAGTTTTTCCTTAAACTTCAGAAAGGGTTCATCCAGTGAAGGAAGTTCACGCATCACTTCCTTACTTTTTGTATATTCACTTGAAGTAATTACAAATAGAATCGCAATTGATTCCGATAAGATTTCGGTATAATTACTGTGACAGTCTGGTGTTAGTCCGGTGAAGTTCCATTGGAATTTCAGTGAATTCAAAACACAGTCCTATATGTTCGAGTGACAGTAACATTGCTAAGCTACTGCTGATTATGGAGGTGTTCTAATATCGCTCTAGCTTAGCAACTTTTCGGTGGCACAGCGAATTCCGCAGGCTTGACAAAGTTCGAGCCTTTGCCGTGTCGTCCCCCAAGACCCTCAACATGAAAGGTATGCATATTCCCTCAGATAAGGAGGCCCTAGTACCAGATAACATGAAGAATAGGAATATAATGAAGCTAAAGGATATGGAAACAATGATGTCAAATGTCATAGTGCCACTTAGAATGTGCATGCAACACTATGCTTTTTCTAGACAGGATCATTTTACTCATCTCCAAAAGTGGATATGGTTCAGTTTGTACTTGGTTGAGACCCCATAGGTGACAATATCCTCCCTACTTGGATAACTAAATAGCTTCATGCAATGAATAGTCGATGGTTCTGCAAGCCTATTTTGAATGGGTGTTGTGCCATTACATGCATTGCCTACAAGTGTCTATCCTATGATGTACTGATCTAGAGAGCCCTAAACTAATCAAGGCTTTAAGTATTAAAAATTTGGAAAGCTTCCACACCCCACCCAAAGCAGATGAAAGGATCCCTTTTTTGTGAACAACTATGAGGTGCAACTTTGACTCCATACATTTCGACGACAAGGGAAAGACTTGTGAAATCTTTCACAATTCATCCTCTCAGATGCAATGCTTATGTAGCATCCACTATACAACGTAATGAACTATAGGAGATTTGAACTCACAACCTCTTGGTTAGCCCATCACACTCCTAATCAAGAGGTTGTGAGTTCTAACCAAGAGGTTGTGAGTTAAAATCTCCCATAGTTCATTACATTGGTATCAGAGCCTAGGAAGTAGGCTTGGGCAAGGTGGATTGACCCAATGGCCTCTAAAAAATGCACTTGGGCACTCTATCATGTGAAAGGGTACTAAGGGAGAAGGTGGTGCTTTGAGTATCGGACCCAACAAAGATTCAAGTGTATCTCTCAATCTGTAGGTCAAATTGAGGCATGTAAGATACCCTTGGAAAGCTCTCAGAACAACTCTTCAAATATACTGAGCTAGCTAGGAAGTGGGAAGCCCTTGGGAAACCATGGGTGGTAATTGATTAAGGATTCAAGATATTGAACATGGGTGAGAATGAGCTTCAAGAGACCAAAGTTGGGAACAAGGTTCAAGAAAATATGCAAGATTGAGGACATCAATTCAAGGGTACCTAGGGAGTTCAAGGAGCTGCTCACTAAGTGTTAAGTCTTAACACCCAAGTGAAATATGATTATACAAGCCTTTATTCTGCTCAAACTCAATGGAATTGGTCCACTTGGATTACCTAACGGCCACAATTATCTCTCGATTGATACTTCTTTTGTCTATGCACTAGCTCATATGCTTCCCGGCAAACACACCAAAATGTTTGCTTCCTAATACCCAAGGGAAAGCACACTAATTTATGCTTATACTTTGCCAAAGTCTCTCCAAAATTGATATGCTTGCTTTGTCCAAATGCCAAACAACTATGATGACCAACTTTTGCAATTGCACCCTCTCCTTTTTCACGGGTTCCTGTGTCCACTTTCCACCCTCTCACTCTGGCCCCTTTCTCTCACTCACTTTCTTGCTTGCCTTCCCTCACTTCTTCTTTCAATCCTTCACATGCTATCCCTCTCTCTCTCTCTCACACATGCACTTCTTCACTCTTTCATACAGTTTCTCTCACATACACACAAGAATGCACTAGGCCTCTTCACACACGGTCAACACTTTGCATGCATCCTTTCTCTCACAGGTACACTCTTCCACACACGCCCCAGCCATCACACCCACTTTACTCATACACTCACTCTCTCACATACACTCACACATACGTATAACCCACTTCCTTTTTTTTCTTTCCTTCTAGAGGAAGACGGCTCAGATCCAACTTCTTCACATAAATCGGAGTTATCTATTTTGGTCACATGCGAAAATCAATAGATCAAAGCACATGGGCTAAATTTCTTTGATTTACATAATATGCATAATGATGACACCGATGTTGATGAGTGCTAAGAGTGTTCATCGCACAACGACCAACGTTTGTCTATATACGTCATGCATATGTGCCGGCAAGGATGGAAACCCCTTTTATACAATACTCATCGTAGGGTTGAGCTACTCAAAGCATATGTGTGCATACACATTATATTGCGGAAGATCATGCTATATCTAGAAATGTTAACAACACAACCGTGACTAGTGATGGAACTTCTTTTGTCTACATGCTCTTGCCTCACAATATTCGCATTAAGCTGGAGTGTCAATCACAATCAAGGCATGGAGTTAAAGAAATAATTAAAGAAATGGAGTGTCCTATCGTTCCTCTAAAGGTTACAGTATTCAGTCATCGATCATGATTATATGTGTAACAGTGTGAGTCCCGTACACACTCGATCCATCCATCCTCACATCTCCAACTTGCAATCCTGACAAAGCAAACCCTAATCAGACCTAGACCGTCCTCATTGGGATCCATTGCATCATCTATTTCTTTTTCATCTCCAACATCTGCCTTGTAGAGATTCCACATGACTCGACAGCTTACTGATATTGTCCTCTAGCCAGGCGATACGATCTAGAAGGCCACTGTCCATTACTACACCTCTTAATGCCTCGAGCTTCGTAGCTAAGTCCCTTATCCCTTGTTTATGTTGCTCAATACCACCTTGGAGTGGAAAAATCTCATCATCCACTTGATGGAGCCAAACCCACATTTTCTTCCTCTCCTCTTCTAAATGACTCATCTTTCTTTTTGTTTCGAGGGGAACCTCCTCCCTCCTCTCGACTAGGTCAGACAGCTTCTCAAATTCTTCTCGGATCATTCTATCCCCCCACATTCTACTTTCATTTTCTAATTCAAGTTCATCCACCTTCTTCGCCAACTTCTCCATCCCTTCAAACCCCACTCCTAATGCCTCTAACTTGTCCAATACCGGTTTCAACTCTTCCTCCATTTTTCGTACTTTTTGGTCCCCTTCTACACATTTTTGTCTCTCATGGTCTCTCTGACTCATCCATTTACCTAGCTTGCCACTCAACATCTCATTTTCCTTCTCTAATTGTCTCATCTTCTCACCTCTCTCTGCTTGGGCACTTTTCATTCTTCCTAACTCCAGGTGGAACTCTTCAGCTACCTTAACCGCTTGGTCATCATATCTACCACTCATCGCTCGAAATTTCTCGATTTCCTTTTCCATGCAGTCGACTCTCTATGTCAAGTCATCATCATATTTAGGAGAATCCTCCTCGATCGCAATGTGGCAATCGGCTATCATCAAGCGGGTTCTTAGGTCTAAGACCACGTTTTCATGTTGAGACCTCGCAAGGCCTTCCCTCAACCTCTTGTTCGCTTCCAATTCTTTGTTTCTATTCTCTACGTCTTGCAACTATTCTACACACTTTGCGACAACCTCTCCTAATCTTGCTTGACTTTTCTCCAACTTTTCTACTTTGGCCCTCTCATTGTCGCGTTCCTCGCGAAGACATTCCAACTCACGTTATAGGCTTGCCAAAGAGCTTTTGTTGTCTTCGGCTTTCACATAAAAAGTCGCAACCGACGGACTAACCTCTTTTGCCATGACCTGCTCAACGAGAACATCCTTTGCATGACACACATGCTCGCATAACCTTTTCTTTCCACAATCCGTGCATGCGGGAACAAAGTCCAACAGACTTAACACATGAGGGCAAAATTTTGCGATGTGCCCCATCTTCTCGCAACACCAACACCGAATGTAATTCGTGATTGGACCAACCGGGTGACATTCATATGCACGATTTCCCATTGGGTGTCCAAACCCGCTTCGACTTCTAGCCCATTCGAGGGCCATCATCCCCGGGCCAACCTTTTGAAATTCCCTAACTTGTGTTCTTTGTGACATCTTTCTACCTAGGCCAACACACTCAATCTGGGCGGACGGGTTGTGCTGCACAATTGGGGCACCGAGCGTACTCGTGGCACGACTCTATGAGGAGTGCCAAGCCAACTCCCCAGCAGGATCACCAAAATATTAAGTCCTACGCCCAAGCGAAATATGATTATACAAGCCTTTATTCAGCTCAAACTCAGTGGAATTGGTCCACTTGGATTACCTAGATGCCACAATTATATCTCGATTGATACTTCTTTTGTCTATGCACTAGCTCATATGCTTCCCGGCAAACACACCAAAATGTTCGCTTCCTAATACCCAAGGGAAAGCACACAAATTTATGCTTATACTTTGCCAAAGTCTCTCGAAAATTGATATGCTTGCTTTGTCCAAATGCTGGCAAACAACTATGATGACCAACTTCCGCAATTGCACCCTCTGCTTTTTCACGGGTTCCTGTGTCCACTTTCCACCCTCTCACTCTGTCCCCTTTCTCTCACTCACTTTCTTGCTCACCTTCCCTCACTTCTTCTTTCAATCCTTCACATGCTACCCCTCTCTCTCTCACACATGCACTTCTTCACTCTTTCATACAGTTTCTCTCACATACACACAAGAACGCACTAGGCCTCTTCACACACGATCAACACTTTGCATGCATCCTTTCTCTCACACGTACACTCTTCCACACACGCCCCAGCCATCACACCCACTTTATTCATACACTCACTCTCTCCCATATACTCACACATACGTATAAACCACTTCCCTTTTTTTCTTTCCTTCTAGAGGAATATGGCTCAGATCCAACTTCCTCACATAAATCGAAGTTATCTATTTTGGTCACTTGCAAAAATGCACATGGGCTAAATTTCTTTGATTTACATAATACGCATAATTATGACACCGATGTTGATGAGTGCTAAGAGTGTTCATCGCACAACGACCAATGTTTGTCTATATACGTCATGCATATGTGCAGACAAGAATGGGAACCCCTTATATACAATACTCATCGTAGGGTTGAGCTACTCAAAGCATATGTGTGCATACACATTATATTGAGGAAGATCATGCTATATCTAGAAATGTTAACAACACAACCGTGACTAGTAATGGCACTTCTTTTGTCTACATGCTCTTGCCTCACAATATTCGCATTGAGCTGGAGTGTCAATCACACTCAAGGTAGGGAGTTAAAGAAATAATTAAAGAAATGGAGTGTCCTATCATTCCTCTGAAGGTTATAGTATTCAGTCATCAATCATGATTATATGTGTAACAATGTGAGTCCCGTAAAAGTGCCAACACTATGCATTAGTGCAACTTCCAAGCAGAGGGAACAAGATCATTATTTGACACACATCAGTTTCAATGAAGGCAAAGCTCTTGCTTTTGAAAATGACAGCAGAGATGTGTACATATGATAACTTTTTTTCTGGAAGACATGAGACTTTCTTATATTCTTTCTCCTATCACGTGTGTAGACTTTGAGTTTCTTTTCCCTTTATTTGTGGTAGGAGTGCTTAGCTTCCCCAGACAACTATCGACTCCCCCTAGCACCATCAGAAGGAGTTTGAAATTGATGCACGATGAGGGAATGGGTGGAAAGAGGGAATGAAATCACGGAAATACACATGGAGCTGCAAAACTTTATCCATACCGTAGCATATGGTTTCAAGTTTTTTAGAATAAAAAACATGGATCGTCAGTATGAAGATCTCACAGGTTTTGGTAAGCTTGTCGAGCATTGTATTCCCATCAAGAACGATTTTTAGCACAAAACATTGCATCAAACTCGTGTTTTTCAATTAAGAAATGCAACATCTCCAAGTATCTCATGATTTATGTCCCGACCTGGTTCCTCAATGCATCATATTTACATGCCCCCATAGCGCACAAACTCTGGTTACATACAGAGTACAATCCTTTCCCGTACAAGATCACATTACATATTCTCAAAAGTCATAGTATTATCTAGGGATAACAACAATGTTGTAAAAAAGAGCACTTACAACTGCGCGCATGTATGGATTTTGTTTGAAAGGATGACCCTCGGCTCTTTCCGGTGAGTCACTCTCCTCCTTCGTTTCAGCACTATAGATGAGAATAAGGCTAGCACGAAACTGAATCTCCCTTCGTGACTAAGCACCTGTTCAGCTTGTCCTTCCTTAAACCTTTTACACCAGATTTTTAGGGAGTGGCCCTGGTTGATGATTTCCCCTCTCTATGATTTCTCTCTACCAAACGGATCATCATTTTTTTTTGTGTCTGGCCCGCTTCTCCTGCAATTGCCCATTGATTCTTGCACGTCCCACAGAGATGACCGAAAGCTTTCCCCCAACTTCTCCTTATACCACCGAGGAGATCAGAACTGCCTCCCAAAATCAGAACAAAAAATAGAGAGTCTCCCCTAGCATCAAGCACTCCCCGAAGAGAAAATCCTCCCCGTTTTCTCACACGATAGCCAACCCTCCTCACTCTCCCCAGCGAACCTCGCCAAAAAAATGAAGTTATTCCCCCTGCGATCTAGAGCAGCCCCCCTCTGGTCCAGCCTGATCCTCCTCCTTTACTTCCGAGCTACCCACCTTCTGCTCTCCTCCAGATGACGACTCTGAGAGCCTTCTTCTAGTTCATGGTGATGCCTCCCTCTACCTCTCCCCTTCTTGCACACACACCCCAGCCGACATGCAAGAAGGCAGACCCCCAAACAGCTGGTCGCTCCCCCCTTCAGGATCCTGAGGAACAAGAGAGGTCCCCCTCGTGTATGCATTCAAGGGTCATACCCCCCTCTGTCGAAAAATGCACGTAGAATTTAGGGGGTGTACCCCCTTTAGAGTTAGCAACTCCAATAATGCAATCCAGCGACTCCTCCCGCTTGTGATATTTTAAAGAAAATAGATGTTGTCTGTCATTTGAGATATTAAATCACCATGCCCATACCACCTAGGATTAGGACGTTTGAATCGGGGACCATTATCTCTATGCTCTCTAAATTTAAGCTCAGGAGAAAATGCACATTTGAAGCAAGAAGAGCATCCATTGCCCCTTTGGAATGAGGGTATATAACGGAATTCTTCCACAGCCACTACATCAATGATGTGTATCCCTCAGAAAGTAGCACCCCCATGTGTATCCCATACCAAAAATGGGTACAAGCTCACATGATTTCCCAACAAAAAGAGACCACCACTCCCTTCAGGATCCCTCCAAGTGTCCTCACTTTTGAAGAATTGCCACAAGATGGATTAATCATTTGTGGACTTCGAAACCCAATTTCTACCAAATAAAGCTACATTCCATCAATTCTCCTTGCAAAACTCCTGCATTCAAAGGAAAAATCTCCGAAATGGAACATTTTAGTGCATAATCATTAACAAATTTTTCAGCTAACACTAAGGCTAGAGGGATACAAGAGAAAATCATTGAGGACAATGATCGACCAATGGGGGAAGAATGTAATAAAGTGATAGGCAGGAAATGGTTGAACCACACCCTTGACAGATAGGAGATGGTTGAACTACATCCTAAGATGGAGGATTAGGAAGTAATCCTCAACCATGGCATTTGGGGAAGTGGTTAGCCCATAATACTCCTAACCAAGAGGTTGTGAATTCAAACCTCTTATAGTTCATTACACACAACCAACTTCCCTTCCTCTGCCCACTAATTTTGAGTTTCAAGTACGTGTCGGATTAGAGAAATTATGTACTTTTGACTTTTAGTAGCTTCTTCATGACGTTGCTTTGACAGAGGTAGACATAGGATATGCCATATAATATGAAATAGAACAAAAGACAACTATGTAGGAGGAACAACAACACACAATAGAAGAACAACAACATCGAGAGGAAGAGCAACAAGAGAGATAAGAGCAAGACAAAGAAGAAGAAGAATAAGAAGAGGAAGAAAAACTTACCTACATAGCTCAACTGAAACAATTATGACAAATGATGGAGAGCCTTCATGCTCGAGGATGACTTTTAGTGAAAACAAGCCGTTTACTCATGGTACAACTCATCGAAGCAGATGATGTAGACCAACAATTCATCAAATCATTACAAGCTTTAATAGAGACTTGCAGTGTTATAGAAGCAATTGATCAAACATTACACAGACCCCAAGCTCAGTATGATGCGAGATGAACCCACACACGATCATTGTCAGGTAAGAACATGCAAATAGTAATCATTTCAGCTAAAGCAACCACATTTGCTTTTGTGACAATCGAAGTCACCACCATGTTCACACCATTAATCACTATAACAACCATTGATCTAACCACAGAAACGTGTTATCGTTAGTGTCCATGTGAAAGGCCAAATGGCCATCGGACACTTCTTTGTATATGTTCTTTAATAAAACATATAGTGTCCTAGTCAGCCATAGATTGTAAGTTTGACCACATTTGTAAGACCTAAGAAGTCTTTCTTCGTGCTCTTTATGTACTGTCTTTTTCTACGTATTCTGCAGCCTCTATGCTGAGTACCGTGTGCGTCCCTAGGAGCTCAGTTTTGTACTCCGAGGATATTGTTGTGGACCTCTCAAGAAGGAGAGTGCACTATGGTGCATCCTCATCAAAAGCTTCACTGGTATCAGAGCTATTAAAGGTTTGGTCCTTTTGTGCGAGCGAAGCAAGCCCCCCCCCTTTGGATTTCTCCAAGGCTTGCAACTAAGGTGGTGATCAAGGCATAGACCTTGGCATACCTTGTCATCGGAGTCATCGAATTCATCGTTGGCACCTTTGGCTGCGCGCGAGGGAGGACCTCAACTATCAAGCAAGATAGAGGTTCCTGGTACTTATCGGGAGGTCACCCATCTCAATACTGATTCCCCCTAGAGCTCGCTTAACAGTGGAAATCTCTTGCCACTAAGCTACACTCTTGTGGTGTCTAAAGAAGGGTAAATACTAAGGTGAACGTTACCTTGAACATGTTTTTGTCCCTGAATGCTTCATTCTTTGCTTTCAAAGCCTGTATTTGAAGCATGTTTGGGGTATCTTTTGGAGCCAATTTGGAGTACTTTCGCACATAGTTCTCTTCACACAAGTCCAAGAAAACCAAGAAGAGTATTCATTGTACTTCTCCCACAATAAATATCAACCTTTGGGGCTGTGCTTTTTCAGCCATACTCATAAAACTACATGTTTGTCGAAACGTTTTCAGTTTTGGTGGGAGCAGCTGCTACAAATTTATGTAGGTTTTTTGAACATAAAACATCAGAGTTGGCAGACACTTGCAGGTGTTGTTGGCTAGTTTTTGGGTTGTGGTTGGCACTTAGAGCGGAGATGCATATAAGGTTTGTGATTCTTACCAAGGAAAGAATCAACAACATGGCAGGAGCAAGAACAAGGAAAAGAATGGTCAACGGAATAAGAGTAGAAGTAAATCAAGGAAGAGGATATTACTGTCATAAGAAAGGACAGATGAAGAAAGATTGTTATGCATTAAAGAATGCTAAAGGTAAAGGACCAAATGTTGATGGGCATGTTAAACAGTTACCTGCACCATCTACTTCGACTGTGAAGATTGAAGAAATTAATGCTATTTCTGATGATGTTGATGTGTTGACATTTGATAGTACTATGCCAACTGAGGCTCTTATGGTTGATTCTCTTTCCCACATGTGGGTGCTAGATTCTAGTGCTTCTGTCCATGTGACACCACACAGAGAATGGTTCTCTAATTATGCAGCAAAGTCTCTTGGTACTGTGAGACTTGGTGACTCTTACCAGTGTGACGTTGTGGGGATTGGAGATGTGGCTCTACAGTTCATTGATGGTTCAAAATTTACTATGCGTAATGTACGCCATGTACCTTAGTTATCATGTAGTTTGATGTCAGTTGGTCAACTTGATGACCTTGGTTACAAGGTGTTCTTCTATGCTCAGTCCTTTCATATATCAAAGGGCAATATGGTTATTGCAAAAGGAAGCAAATTTTGCTCACTTTATCCTTTATTTGTATCACAGAAAGAACACTTGTTAGCTGTTACTAAATAACTTATGGCTTGTATTTGGCATGGTCATTTGGACCATATATCTCGTAGTGGAATGGAAAATCTTTCTCATTCTCGCTACTTACCTGTGTTATCTTTCTTTGATTTGTCATTTTGTGAGCATTGTCAATATGGAAAGCAAACCAAAAATGTGCATAGAACGCACATTGACTCTTCAATTCAGCCTTTAGATCGCGTTCATACAGATGTGTGTGGTCCTATGCCCACTAGGTCCTTAGGTGGTTCTCTTTACTTTGTCACTTTCATAGATGATGCCACTAGAAAAGTCTAGGTATATCCTATCAAATCAAAGGGTGAGGTATTCCCTACTTTCAGAAAATGGTTTGCTTCAGTTGAGAGTGAACAAGGAACTAAGCTTAAGGCTTTACATTCAGATAATGGGGGTGAGTATACCTCACATGAATTTAGCCTTTTCTGTCAGTCTAGAGGGATTCGTAGAGAGTTTACAGCTCCTTATACCCCAGTACAGAATGGTGTAGCTGAAAGGATGAATAGAACTATTCAAGATAGAGTAGTTTCTATGTTGCATCATGCAAACTTGTTGCAAGGCTTTTGGGCAGAACAGTATTGACTGCAGCTTATGTGATTAACCTTTCACCTAGTACTGCCAAAGGTTTGAAAGTGGCACAAGAGTTATGGACAAGGAAGCCACCATATTATGATCATCTTCGAGTTTTTGGTGTGAAGCATATGTTCATATACCCAAGAGTCTTAGATAAAATTTGGACCATAAGTAAAAGAAATGCATTTTTCTTGGATATGGTCAAGAAGGACAATTTGGATATTGCTTATGGGATCCTAAAACACGGTCACTAATCAAAAGTAGTGATGTCATTTTCAATGAGTCTAAGATGCATAAATAGCCCATTAAGGAGGTTGAGGTGAGAAGAGTGGTGTTTGAGGATACTAATCCTCCAGTTAGAATGCATAAAAATGTTGTACATAGGGACATTCAAGAGAATGTCCGATTAGATCAATCTGCACATGTTCGTGTTAAGCAACCATTGAGATGCTCTACATGTGTCTCACATCCACCTGATAGATATGTTCCAGGTTAGAATTTGTTATGTTAACAGATGTCGGTGAGCCTTCTTGCTACAAAGAGGCCATGCAGATAGAGGATCATGTCAAGTGGGAGCGTGCCATGAAGAGTGAGTTGGATTCTATTCACAAGAATGGTACTTGGGATTTAGTAACTTTGCCAAAGGGCAATAAAGCTTTACCATGTAAATGGGTATGTAAGCTGAAATTCACATCAGACAGTGCTTCTCCAAAGTATAAAGCACGACTCGTTGCAAAGGATTTTAAGCAACAACATGGTGTTGATTTCGAGGAAATATTCTCCCCAGTGGTCAAGATGACTACCCTGCGCATGTTGCTTGGATTCGTTGCAATGGAGGACTTAGAGCTAGTCCAAATGGATGTGTAAACTGCTTTCTTGCATGGAGATCTTATAGATGAGGTCTATATGGAACAACAAGAGGGTTATGTACTTCCTGGCAAGGAAAGTCTAGTTTGTAAGCTTAAGAAGAGCTTGTATGGACTTAAACAGTCCCCCAGACAATGGTACCAAAACTTTGATGCTTTTATGAAATCTCAAGGCTATTCTCGAAGCAATGAGGATCATTGTCTCTAGACAAAGAGATGCTCAGATGGCAGCTTGATATGAGTGATACCTGATGTCAATGATATGTTGATTGCTTGGAAGTCCTCTTATGATTTGTCAGTTCTCAAAAAGAAATTGAGCCAGACATTTGATATGAAGGATTTGGGGGATGCCAAATATATTCTTGGCATGCACATTACTCGTGATAGGAGTAAAAGATGCATATACTTGTCTCAAAGTGAGAACATATCCAAACTACTTCACCGGTTCAATATGCAGGGTGGAAAGGCATTGAGTACACCTTTACCCACATATGTGAAATTGAGCAAGGATGATTGCCCCAAATGAGATGAGGAAAAGGAATTCATGACCAAAATAACCTATCAATCTGTTGTTGTTAGTCTCATGTATGCTATGGTAGCTACAAGACCAGACATTGCATTTGCAGTGGGACTTGTGAGCAGATATATGTCTAATCCTGGCAAGAAACATTGGGAGGCGGTCAAGATGATTTTGAGATATCTGAGTGGCACTAAGGACAAGTGTCTATGCTTAGGTAGAGGGAAGGCATCCATTATTGGTTACATAGATTCTGATTATGCTGGTTGTTCATAAGTCTACATCAAGGTACATTTTTCATTTTGTTGGAGATGCTATCTCTTGGAGATCTCATCTTCAAGAATCTACAGTTGTTTCCACCACAGAAGCAGAGTATGTTGCAGCAAGTGAGGCATGTAAGGAAGCATTGTGGCTTTCTCGTCTTGCTTGTGATATAGGTTTACCTCAGCATGTACCTCGCTTGCTCAGTCATAATCAGAGTGCCATTGCTTTGGCTAAGAATCCGGTCTATCATGCAAAGACCAAGCACATTGAGGTGAGGTATCACTTCATTAGAGATTGCTTAGCCATTGAGCGCATTATTCTTGAGAAGGGTCACACTCAAGATAATGGTGTAGATGCTTTGACTAAAGCTCTTACACAATCACTTGTATACTGTGTAACATGCCCATCAGGTGGGAGGTATCGTTTGTATACTTACACTCAGGTATTCTTTATCATTCTTTATTTTTGTCCCATAGTTACTTTGGCCATCTTGGCCTTTAGTGGGAGATTGTTACCATTAGTGTCCATGTGAAAGGCCAAATGGCCAACAGACACTTCCTTGTATATGTTCTTTAATAAAACATATAGTGGCCTGGTCAATCATAGACTGTAAGTTCGACCGCATTTGTAAGACCTAAGAAGTCTGTCTTAGTGCTCCTCTGTGTACTGTGTTTTTTATGTATTCTGCAACATCTGTGCGAAGTACTATGTGCGGCCTCAAGAGATCGATTTTCTACTCCGAGCATATATTCGTAGAGGTCTCAAGAAGGAGAGTGCACTGTGGTGCATCGGCGTTGAAATACTTCATGTTTAACATTATATATTTTGGTATACATGTATCCATGTACTTATGCATGATGAAGACCGAAAAATAACTAAAGTTATCTGAGTGAACACTATATATGTGCTAAGATTTTAGAAGTACTTGCTTAAAGTTTGGAGATAACTACGGAATATAGTTTGGAGATAATTGTATATAGAATAATAATAACCACTCTATTCTTTAGATTATAATGTCTAGAGAATATTCTTCCTTTAGAGGAACCTACTTGAATTAGGAGGCATGAGTGTTGCAGAGAGTTAGAGGCTCAAAAGTAAAGAAAGCAAGAAGACAAGAGAAGAAGAGCAAGGCCTATAAAATTTTTCAAGAAATTTCCCTTTTTTTTCACAAGTCCATGAAGACAATGGCGCCTTCTAAATACACTAGAGGAGTCCTCTAGTTCCCTAAAGATTGTATCAAAATCCTTCTAAAATGTTTTTTTTAAGGAATTTCTAGAGGTTTCGATCCACTTGTGTGAAAGGAACAAAATAAGGACACATGTATATAAGTCACTTGGTGACTTTTTTGTAGAGACTTATGCCATTTTTTAAAGAAACTAGCTTGAAGCAAATCTCATAACTCCTTTTTCTTGCTCTCTTATCTCCTTCTTCGTGATCTCATGTGTGTTTAAGGCTTGTAATGTGTGCTTGGATGTGCTTTTTACCCTTCCCCACCTTTTTTTGTTATTATTATGCATGTGTGAAGCATTGGGAGTCATTAGTTGGAGATAGGTGACTCCCCACACTTGGATTTTTAGTCATAACTTTGCATAGGAAGCTCAAATTGAATCTCTATAGATGCATCTCATTGAGAGCTTTGAAATGAACCTACTATCAACTATATTCGAGTATCAAAGCTAGGAGAAAACCTCGATTACGTGTCTACCACTACACCAAGTATCGTTGCACATACCCACATGTATAAGGTGTCGTGTGAGGTAGAAATCATCCTTCTATGCATTATTTGACCTATTCATGCATGAACCATCATATGGAGCACATGTTTCTATGCACTTGGACAAGTCAGACTATTTAATGTGTGTATGCATGTCAAACCACCACCATAGTGCACTTGTAGGATGTGTGGGAGCTAGCTAGTCTCACTTGTCAGGAGTTGCACAGACATTGCAGGTTCCACACATTTTTTCAAATTTTTTTAAGGATGAGAGCCTAACTCAAGGTGTCTAGGTGATTGTTAGAGCATCGTTGTGGAGATATTTGTCAGTCTAGCACAATGGGAGTACCGACATGAGGATATCTACCTTGTAAATGTCAATGTGTAAAGACTTGAGGATGCTATGATGATCATTAATGAGAGGAATGCACAAGTGTGTGAGTGAGAAGCACACTAACATGCACACATATACACACACACACATGCACACAAGGCAAGAGCAAAGAGTACAATAGTGGAATCCTTTGTGTAATATCTCAAGGAATGATTAAAAAGCTCATAAGGAAGTTCAATCTCCCCTAGCGAACCTAAAAGATGAGCTCTGTAGATCTTTTTATAGTTTTTTTACTAGCTTTGAACTAGTTCAAACCTAGTTTCTGACCTAGTTAAAAATCAACTTTCTAAGCTACTTTGTAGGCTCAAATGAGCTCTAAAAATGATGGGAATTAATATATGGGCACTTCTAACACTCATCAAGCTCAAGGACTCCTTGACTTTCAAAAAAGGGTATTTAGAATGAAATGAAGTGATGAAAATCATTGTTTGTTGAATGATTGATTTGAAAAAAAATAGTTAGGCATATTCATTGTCCGATCTATGTTGAATAATCTTTCTGATTAGTCATGTGCCTTATCCTTGCCTCTCTTGTTGTCCTTCTTGTCTGAGGCTTCCTTGCCTGCTAATTCCTCCTTGACTGCTAACACTCACCCCTTCTCGTGTATGTCATCCATGGTAGAGCTTTGTTGGAGGGGGTGTTCTATGTAGTATTGTAGGATATGTATTGCTAATCGTGTCCTTTTGATCGGACTCTACATGCAAGATCTACCTTTAGTCAGTCCCAATCAATAGCACATGGGACCTCTGGATGTGGCATTTTATATTGTTTTGAATGCGAGGCTAGTTCCAATGCAAATAAATGCAACAAGCGAGTAAGTTTAGATATGAATATGCCTAACTATTTTTTTTCATGTACTCATCTTTTAGGTTCGCTAGGGGAGATTGAACTTTCTTATGAGCTTTTTAATCATTCCTTGAGATATTACACAAAGGATTCCACTATTTTACTCTTTGCTCTTGCCTTGTGTGCATGTGTGTGTGTGTGTGTATGTGTGCATGTTAGTGTGCTTCTCACTCACACACTTGTGCATTCCTCTCATTAATGATCATCATAGCATCCTCAAGTCTCTACAGATTGACATTTACAAGGTAGATATCCTCATGTCGGTACTCCCATTGTGCTAGACTAACAAATATCTCCACAACGATGCTCTAACAATCACCTAGACACCTTGAGTTAGGCTCTCATCCTTAAAAAAATTTGAAAAAATGTGTGGAACCTGCAATGTCTGTGCAACTCCTGACAAGTGAGACTAGCTAGCTCCCACACATCCTACAAGTGCACTATGGTGGTGGTTTGACATGCATACACACATTAAATAGTCTGACTTGTCCAAGTGCATAGAAACAAGTGCTCCATATGATGGTTCATGCATGAATAGGTCAAATAATGCATAGAAGGATGATTTCTACCTCACACGACACCTTCTACATGTGGGTATGTGCAATGATACTTGGTGTAGTGGTAGACACGTAATCGAGGTTTTCTCCTAGCTTTGATACTCGAATATAGTTGATAGTAGGTTCATTTCAAAGCTCTCAATGAGATGCATCTATAGAGATTCAATGTGAGCTTCCTATGCAAAGTTATGACTAAAAATCCAAGTGTGGGGAGTCACCTATCTCCAACTAATGACTCCCAATGCTTCACACATGCATAATAATAACAAAAGAAGGTGGGGAAGGGTAAAAAGCACATCCAAGCACACATTACAAGCCTTAAACACACATGAGATCACAAAGAAGGAGATAAGAGAGCAAGAAAAAGGAGTTTGGAGATTTGCTTCAAGCTAGTTTCTTTAAAAAATGGCATGTCTCTACAAAAAAGTCACCAAGTGACTTATATACATGTGTCCTTATTTTGTTCCTTTCACACAAGTGGATCGAAACCTCTAGAAATTCCTTAAAAAAAACATTTTAGAAGGATTTTGATACAATCTTTAGGGAACTAGAGGACTCCTCTAGTGTATTTAGAAGGCGCCATTGTCTTCATGGACTTGTGAAAAAAAAGGGAAATTTCTTGAAAAATTTTATAGGCCTTGCTCTTCTTCTCTTGTCTTCTTGCCTTCTTTACTTTTGAGCCTCTAACTCTCTGCAACACTCATGCCTCCTAATTCAAGTAGGTTCCTCTAAAGGAAGAATATTCTCTAGACATTATAATCTAAAGAATAGAGTGGTTATTATTAGTCTATATACAATTTTCTCCAAACTATATTCCGTAGTTATCTCCAAACTTTAAGCAAGTACTTCTAAAATCTTAGCACATATATAGTGTTCACTCAGATAACTTTAGTTATTTTTCGGTCTTCATCATGCATAAGTACATGGATACATGTATACCAAAATATATAATGTTAAACATGAAGTATTTCAATGCCGATGCACCAGAGTGCACTCTCCTTCATGAGACCTCTACGACAATATGCTCAGAGTAGAAAATCGAGCTCTTGAGGCCGCACACAGTACTTCGCACAGATGTTGCAGAATACATAGAAAACACAGTACACAGAGGAGCACTAAGACAGACTTCTTAGGTCTTACAAATGCGGTCGAACTTACAGTCTATGATTGACCAGGCCACTATATGTTTTATTAAAGAACATATACAAGGAAGTGTCCGTTGGCCATTTGGCCTTTCACATGGACACTAATGGTAACAATCTCCCACTAAAGGCCAAGATGGCCAAAGTAACTATGGGAGAAAAATAAAGAATGATAAAGAATACCTGAGTGTAAGTATACAAACGATACCTCCCACCTGATGGGCATGTTACACAGTATACAAGTGATTGTGTAAGAGCTTTAATCAAAGCATCTACAACATTATCTCGAGTGTGAACCTTCTCAAGAATAATGCGCTCAATGGCTAAGCAATCTCTAATGAAGTGATACCTCACCTCAATGTGCTTGGTCTTTGCATGATAGACCGGATTCTTAGCCAAAGCAATGGCACTCTGATTATGACTGAGCAAGTGAGGTACATGCTGAGGTAAACCTATATCACAAGCAAGACGAGAAAGCCACAATGCTTCCTTACATGCCTCACTTGCTGCAACATACTCTGCTTCTGTGGTGGAAACAACTGTAGATTCTTGAAGATGAGATCTCCAAGAGATAGCACCTCCAACAAAATGAAAAATGTACCTTGATGTAGACTTATGAACAACCAGCATAATCAGAATCTATGTAACCAATAATGGATGCCTTCCCTCTACCTAAGCATAGACACTTGTCCTTAGTGCCACTCAGATATCTCAAAATCATCTTGACCGCCTCCCAATGTTTCTTGTCAGGATTAGACATATATCTGCTCACAAGTCCCACTGCAAATGCAATGTCTGGTCTTGTAGCTACCATAGCATACATGAGACTACCAACAACAGAATGATAGGGTATTTTGGTCATGAATTCCTTTTCCTCATCTCATTTGGGGCAATCATCCTTGCTCAATTTCACATATGTGGGTAAAGGTGTACTCAATGCCTTTCCACCCTGCATATTGAACCGGTGAAGTAGTTTGGATATGTTCTCACTTTGAGACAAGTATATGCATCTTTTACTCCTATCACGAGTAATGCGCATCCCAAGAATATGTTTCGCATCCCCCAAATCCTTCATATCAAATGTCTGGCTCAATTTCTTTTTGAGAACTGACAAATCATAAAAAGACTTCCCTGCAATCAACATATCATTGACATCATGTATCACTCATATCAAGCTGCCATCTTAGAATCTCTTTGTGTAGAGACAATGATCCTCATTGCTTCGAGAATAGCCTTGAGATTTCATAAAAGCATCAAACTTTTGGTACCATTGTATGGGGGACTGTTTAAGTCCATACAAGCTCTTCTTAAGCTTACAAACTAGACTTTCCTTGCCACTAAGTACATAACCCTCTTGTTGTTCCATATAGACCTCATCTATAAGATCTCCATGCAAGAAAGCAGTTTACACATCCATTTGGACTAGCTCTAAGTCCTCCATTGCAACGAATCCAAGCAACATGCGCAGGGTAGTCATCTTGACCACTGGGGAGAATATTTCCTCGAAATCAACACCATGTTGTTGCTTAAAACCCTTTGCAACGAGTCGTGCTTTATACTTTGGAGAAGCACTGTCTGATGTGAATTTCAGCTTACATACCCATTTACATGGTAAATCTTTCTTGCCCTTTGGCAAAGTTACTAATCCCAAGTACCATTCTTGTGAATAGATCCAACTCACTCTTCATGGCACGCTCCCACTTGACATGATCCTCTATCTGCATGGCCTCTTTGTAGCAAGAAGGCTCACCGGCATCTGTTAGCATAACAAATTCTAACCTGGAACATATCTATCAGGTGGATGTGAGACACGTGTAGAACGTCTCAATGTTTGCTGAAAAGGAACATGTTCAGATTGATGTGAATGGAAATTCTCTTGAACATCCCTATGTGCAGCATTTTTATGCATGCTAACCAGAGGACTAGTATCCTCAAACACCACTCTTCTCACTTCAACCTCCTTAATTGGCTGTTTATGCATCTTAGACTCATTGAAAATGACATCACGACTTTTGATGAGTGTCTGTGTTTCAGGATCCCATAAGCGATATCCAAATTGTCCTTCTCGACCATATCCAAGGAAAATGCATTTCTTTGACTTATGATCCAACTTTTATCTAAGACTCTTGGGTATATGAACATATGCTTCACACCCAAAAACTCGAAGATGATCATAATATGGTGGCTTCCCTGTCCACAACTCCTATGCCACTTTTAGACCTTTGGCAGTACTAGGTGTAAGGTTAATCACATGAATTGCACTCAATACTGCTTCTGCCCAAAAGGCTTGTGAGAGGTTTGCATGATGCAACATAGAGGCTACTCTATCTTGAATAGTTCTATTCATCCTCTCAGCTACACCATTCTGTACTGGGGTATAAGGAGTTGTAAACTCTCTACCAATCCCTCTGGACTAACAGAAAAGGTTGAATTCATGTGAGGTATACTCACCCCCGTTATCTGAACATAAAGACTTAAGCTTAGTTCCCTTTTCAATCTCAACTAAAGCAAGCCATTTTTTGAAAGTGGGGAATACCTCATCCTTTGATTTAATAGGATATACCCAAACTTTTCTAGTAGCATCATCTATGAAAGTGACAAAGTAGAGAGAACCACCTAAGGACCTAGTGGGCATAGGACCAAACACATCTATATGAACGAGATCTAAAGGCTGACTTGAAGAGTCAATGTGCATTCTATGCACATTTCTGGTTTGCTTTCCATATTGACAATGCTCACAAAATGAAAAACCGGAGAAAGATAACACAGGTAAGTAGCCAGAACAAGAAAGATTTTCCATTCCACTACGAGATATATGGCCCAAACAATCATGCCAAATACAAGTCATAGGCTATTCAGTAGGAGGTATCCACAGAAGCATACATGGTGTGTATGTGCTCAATATATGCAGTAAAATGACACTAAAGGCTGAATACACAGCCCAAAACTAGCCAATAACACCTACAAGTGTCTATCAACTCTGATGTTTTAGGCTCAAAAAACCTGCATAAATTTGCAGCAACTGCTCCCACCAAAACTGAAACCTTTCAAGAAACCTGTAGTTTTATGAGTGTGGCTGAAAACACAGCCCCAAAGGTTGATATTTATTGTTCAAGAAGTACAAAAAACACTCTTCTTGATGTTCTTGGACCTATGTGAAGAGAACTATGTGCGGAAGTACTCCAAAATGGCTCCAAAAGACACCCAAAAATGCTTCAAAAATAGGCTTTGAAAGCAAAGAATGAAGCTTTGAGGGACCAAAACATGTTCAAGGTAATGTCAACCTTAGTCTTTCCCCTTCTTTAGACACCACAAGAGTGTAGCTTAGTGGCAAGAAATTGCCACGGTTAAGCAAGCTCTAGGGGGAACAGTATTAGGATGGGTGACCTCCTGGGAAGTATTGAGAACCTCTATCTTCCTTGATCATTGAGGTCCTTCCTCGAGCACAGCCAACGGTGCCAACGGGGACTTCGGTGACTCGGATGACAAGGTATGCCAAGGTCTATGCCTTGGTCGACACATGGATTTATATAGTGGTTATGTGAATGAATTTAAAGTAAAGGGAATTTAATGAAGCACATTTTTATGTGTTACTATATGTTGTCACTATCTTATATGAACTTATATAAAAATTTGATCACTTGAAAAATGCACAAGGAGCCATACACATTTAGAATTTTCATTGTTGAGAATTCTGATGGAGAGTGTTAATCTCCAAAAGAACAAGCTACTCTTGAAGTTAGAGAACCTCTATAACAAGAGTAACTCAAAACCTTCACCAATTTGGAGGATCAAAACTCAATTTTCAAAATCTTGAACAAACTGTGAAGAAGATGACTACACAGAAAGTCTGTTGCACATAATTCTCTCATTTGTTGATATATTTAGGTAGTGATGTGTGTGAACACTCTAGGACCACCGGGGCACTTTTTTCCCTCTTTAGGAGGTTTTTTTCCCCCGGCTTGTACATACGCCTATTGCCCTAATGGGCTACTTATCTTTGTACATTCTCTAGTAATACATTCAGTATTGTGTGTTTGTGCTCCAAGCTTCTTCTTCTTCCTTGTGCTGTTCGCGTGCTTCCGCAAACGTCTATCTCCAACAATTGGTATCAGAGCAGGTTGTCGCTTCTTCTAGGGCGCCGTCGACACTCCTCTGTTTGCAGTCTCAGATTCACACGAAATTTGGTGAGCATACTCAGGGTGTTTCTGAGATCAAAACCGCTTCGCTCTGTGGTGCCAAAATCGCGACCTGAGCTCGTTTCGGCCTCCGAACGCACTATCGTAGCGCTTGTGCAGGCTATTTCGTCCTTTTATGCCAAAGGTATATACCAGTTTCTGTTCGCCAGTTTAAGCATCTCGAAGTCTGCTACAGATCTAGCAGAACTCGTCTGGGTAGTTTTGTTCAACTTTTTGAGATACAGTCAATTTTCTGCATCAAGGTATTTTAGTCACCAGCCATGGCTGAAAGCAGTGATGTATTCCGTATGTTGGCTGTTGAGGATAAGTTGGATGGTACCAACTACCCATTATGGGCTTATATGATGCGACATGTACTGGTTGCAAAAGGATTGTGGAACATTGTGCAGGGTGTTGAAAGACGTCCTGTTACACCTGTAACGACAGGTACTGCAAATACAGGTGTTGGAGCTGATGAAGATGGTGTCGAAGATGATATTCCACAGATTCCTGTTCGTGCTGCTGTTTCTGTTGCACCTACTGTAGAGCAGATTCGTTGGGATGGCAGAGATGCCCAGGCACATTCATTGATAGCTTTGTCTGTCAAACGTGCCATTATTCCTCACATTCGCTCTTGCAGAACAACAAAGGATGCTTGGGATACACTTACCACTTTGTACCAGGCTAGGAATGAGGCTCGTGTTGCTTACCTCCGAAAACAGTTGGAGAGTGAGCACATGAATGAAGGTGATTCTATGGACAGTTTTCTTACAAAGATCAAAGACCTGAAGGAACAATTGATTTCTGCTGATGAGGTTATACTAGATAGCTCACTTGTGCAGACCGTTCTGAATGGTCTTCCTGATTCATATCAGAGTTTTGCCTCTACTCTTCGGTTGATGATGAAAGGCAATCCGAATGCCTTGTCATTTGAGGAATTAGTCTTTGTTCTGTTGCAGGAAGATCAGTCCAGGCAGAACAGGTCCATTATGCATGTTGCAGATCAAGCTTTCCTGGCTAGTCAGAAGGGCAAAGGAAAATGAAGCTCTTCTACTAGTAAGGAGAAATCTGCAAATGCTGCACAATCGAAGAACCAGGATAAAGATGAGAAGAAATCAGAAAAGCAGAAATTGTTTTGCAAGTACTGTAAAGGAAATGATCATATTATAAAGAACTGTCCAAAACTGGTTGCTAAAGAGGCAAAGAAGAAAGAGGCTTGAATGGTTGTTGCAGAGGCCTCTACACCAAAAATAGAGTCTGCAAATCTTGTGCAGGAAGAAGAATGGGCGTTTACTACTGTCTGCAGTTTTGACCCATCTTCTCATGATCAGTGCATGCATGCAGTAGACTCAGATGTTTGGTACTTTGACAGTGGGGCGACCAAACATATTACCTCGCAGCGCAGTTTCTTCTCTTCACTCGAGCCTGCCCCTACAGGGAATACTGTCACATGCGCCAATAACTCCTCTTATCCTGTTATGGGAGTTGGTAAGATCATTCTGACTACTGCTGATGGTAGTTCTTTCACTTTGTCAGATGCTTTATTTGTGCCAGGGATCAAAAAGAACCTGTTATCAGTTTCTGCATTAGCCAAGATTGGCTTGGTTGTGAAATTCGTTGATGACAGGTGTACAGTCCATGATCTCTCAAATGGCGATGTGATTATTGCTTCTGGCATTTTATGTCGTGGGCTGTATAATCTCATAGACTATGAAAGATCTGTGAATGATTCGGCATGTGCAGTTCATGATTCTCAGGCTATGTCAGATGCAAAGCTTTGGCATGCACGCTTTGGTCATCTGAATTTTGCTAGTTTGTTACGCCTGTAGAAATCTGAAATGGTGTCCTCTTTGCCCAAACTTGAGGCACCTGGAAAATATGTTTGTGAAGGCTGTATTTTGGGCAAAATGCAGCGTTCTTCCTTTCCAAAAGATGGTTCAGTTCGGGCTATGCAGAAATTGCAGCTTGTACATAGTGATGTCTGTGGTCCTATTCAGACACCCTCTTTTGGAAATTACCTTTACTTTGTGACTTTCATTGATGATTTTTCCAGGCATGCATGGGTATATCCACTCAAAGCAAAGTCCGAAGTGTTCATGTGCTTCAAACAGTTTTTGGTTTTGGCTGAAAATCTGTCAGCATGTAAAATGGGCACCCTCCGTTTTGATCGAGGGGGGGAATATATGTCTTCAGATTTTAATGCATTTCTGGCTGAACGTGGGATAAAACACCAGTGTACAGTGCCATATACACCTCAATAGAATGGAGTTGCTGAACGAAAGAACAGGTCACTCATGGAGATGGCGAGGTGCATGGTCAAAAGTCAGGCTTTACCACATAGTTTTTGGCTTGAGGCTGTCATGTGTGCAGCATATGTACTGAACAGGTGTCCCACTAAAGTGTTGCAGTCTATCACTCCATATGAGGCTTGGCATGGCCGCAAGCCATCTGTTGCTCATCTGCGTGTTTTTGGTTGTTTCGAATATGCATTAGTGCCTTAACAACATCGTAGAAAATTGGATGATAAGGCAGTAAAATGTATTTTTGTTGGGTACAGTTCTGAAAGTAAAGGCTATCGTCTGTATCATCCACAGACTAAACACATTCTGGTTAGCCGTGATGTTGTCTTTGTGGAAGATGCTATTCAGCCATTGCTTTCATGTACTAAGGAGACATCTGTTAGCTCCAAAGACATGTATGATACTTTGATGCCTCTTTTTACAGGTGGAGAGGCTAGTGCTGGTCCTAATGAGGCAGCTTCTCAGCCTTTGCAGGTTTCATATGATGATGCAGATCATTCCATTTTTGATGCAGATTTACATGATGCACTTGTTGATGAGAGAGCTGATATTGAGCAGGCAAAAACTATGCCAAAATGGCTGGTGCAGACTTTGCGTGACAGCAAATTAGATGCACCTTTGTCATATCGTACTCGTTCAGGCTCTCATAGTGCCTCCTTTACATCAGATTGCTATGCTATGGCTGCATCTAGTCTCTGTGATGAGAATGAGCCTGTTTCTTTTGATGAAGCACAAAATTCAGAAAATTGGATGGCTGCTATGCAATCTGAATATGATGCTATAATGAAGAATGGTACATGGTCTTATGTGACTTGCCTCCTAGCAAGAAGGCCATTGGCACTAAGTGGGTATACAAGCTGAAGCGTAAACCTGATGGTACAGTTGACAGGTATAAGGCTAGGCTTGTTGCAAAAGGGTTATGCACAGGAAAGAGACATTGATTTTGATGAGACCTTTGCACCTACATGCCGTATGACTACTGTTCGGAGCATTTGTGCACTTGCAGCCCATCATGGTTGGAATGTACATCAGTTGGACATTAAAACAGCATTTCTGAATGGTGACTTGCATGAAGAAGTGTATGTTTTTCAGCCCCGTGGCTTTGTGCAGAAAGGGCATGAAAACCAGGTTTGCAGGTTAAAGAAGGCATTATATGGTTTAAAGCAAGCACCACGTGCTTGGTATGAGAAGATACATGCCTATCTGATTGCACATGGTTTTGAGAACAGTCCAACTGAAAGCACCTTATATGTTAAACGTGCTAATGATGTGCTTCTGATCATTGTTGTCTATGTTGATGACATGCTGCTCACTGGTTCTATTGAGACACATATTGCTGATTTTAAGGCTGATTTGCATGCCTCATTTGAGATGTCTGATTTGGGGCATTTGCATCATTTTTTGGGCATTCAGTTTATGCACGTTGATGGTGGAATGGCTTTGTGTCAAACGAAATATATTGACACATTATTGCAGTGTTTTGGCCTTGAAGACTGTAAGCCTATTGCCAGTCCTATGGAGACATGTTTACGATTGAGTCTTCATGATGCTGGAGATGCATTTGATGCTGTTCTCTATCAGCAGGCTGTTGGATGCTTGATTTACTTATGCATTACTCGGCCAGATATTCAGTTTGTTGTCTCACAGATGAGCAGGTTTATGCATTGCCCAGGAGTCACGCATTGGAAAGCGGTTAAGCGCATCTTTCGCTACTTGAGTGGTACTCGGCTACTTGGGTTGTTTTATCCCAAGGGGGGATCACTACCGCCAGGTTTGCATGCTTTTTCTGACTCAAATTGGGCTGGTTGCTATGACACTCGTGTGTCCACCAGTGGTTTTTGCTTCATGCTTGGTAGCTCATGTATATCTTGGTTGAGCAAGAAGCAGCCTACTGTGGCCACTTCCAGTTGTGAGGCTAAGTATAGGGCAGCTTTCACAGCGACTGTTGAGTGTGTGTGGCTCAGACGCCTTATGGCTGATTTGGGTGTTGGCCAGTCTTCTGCCACCACCATCTTCACTGACAGTCAGAGCGCATTGGGAGTTGCGAGGAACCCTGTGTTCCATGCTCGCACTAAGCACATTGAGGTGCATTATCACTATGTCAGGGAGAGGTTCTCTGCTGGGGAGATCAGCTTGGCATATGTGCCCACGCAGGAGAACATTGCAGACCTTTTCACGAAGGCTCTGCCTAGGGAGAAGTTTGAAGCTTTCCGCAAAGCTTTGGGCTTAGTTCCTTTTGTGGAGTGATTTCCACATAGCTTGGCACTTCCTTATACATGAGTGTCAGCTCCTTGTTCACCGCATCACTCCTAGGGGGGATTTGTTGATATATTTAGGTAGTGATGTGTGTGAACACTCTAGGACCGCCGGGGCACTTTTTTCCCTCTTTAGGAGGTTTTTTCCCCCCGGCTTGTACATACGCCTATTGCCCTAATGGGCTACTTATCTTTTTACATTCTCTAGTAATACATTTAGTATTGTGTGTGCTCCAAGCTTCTTCTTCTTCCTTGTGTTGTTCGCGTGCTTCCGCAGACGTCTATCTCCAACATCATTGACTTATCAAATGTGTAAAGTTTTTAATAAAAATTTTTCACAACGTGTCACCTATAATTTCTGCACCTTCTCCAAGTTAAATCATTTCAAAAGACTCAATAGATCTTGAGAAATGATCTCAACAAGTCACCTATGTCTAAAATTGTTCTTCTGAGAAGTCGATTCAGACACCTGTAACTTCTAACACTTGGTTCTCTTAATCTAGAACCCGTTTATGCAAATGCTTTTAGCCATAGATGGCTTACCTTCCATCTTAGATTTTGACTCCTCATTTGTGCAAAACTTTACACTGTGCACTAAGAACTGACCATTTCTTTGACCATCGGGATTGCGCCTGTTTCAAAAGACACTTGACACTTTCTTACATATGAATGTTCCTACTCATAATTCTCACAGCCTGTTTACAATGAGTCTCTCAAACTTTAACCATAGACTCATTAACTATGGAATTAGACACCTACAAAAGGATTCTTGAAATGATCAAACAAAGAAGGAGAATACTCAGAAAGATGGGGTGCAACATTTTTCCATTGTTGAAAAATTTACATATGAGTGATGAGAGAGATCTTACTAACTTCTAAAGTGTCTAATGACTCATACAACATCTAATTTCTCGATTCACATGCTCTCTCATATTTTCCCCGACATTTTTACTTGTATATATAGGCAAATATGTACAATCTCATAACCATACAAAAGTATAAGTGATCTATCTCTGAATTAATGTACATATGTATACATATCTTCATTCTCTGATCATATACTTTCTCCATGCTTCATGACTTGATCTTTTCTTCAGTCCTTGACTTCAAAACTTCATCAAAACTTCAATTGTTGATTGCCCTTGCACCAATAGCTCCCCCTCAATCATCAATTGAGGTTTTCTCTATCTTCTTTATACCTGCCATGTCTTTAAATCTTTGTAGCTTTGGTCCATCCAAGCTTTTTGTTAGCATATCAGCTATCTAATCTTTTGTTGAAGTATGTATGACTTCAATCTCTTTATCCATCACCTTCTCTCTTAGAAAATGATACTGAATCTCAATGTGTTTAGTCCTAGCATGAAAAATAGGATTAGCAGCTAAATACAATGAACTCATGTTATCTCCATGAATAGTGGGTGTACTCTGAATGATGTCAAAACTCTTCATAAGAGTCGTAAGCCATATCACTTCCTTTGCAGCTTCAACCATACATTTGTACTCAGCCTCTGTGGATGATAAAGAAACTGTGTGTTGCTTCTTTGAACACCAAGAAATTAACTTATCTGGCACATAACACAAGTATCCATATGTTGATCTCCTATCATCAGGATTGCCTGCCCAATCTGTATCACTATATATCTTGATGTTTGTATCTGATGTAAAACCATAATACAAGCCTTCTTTGAGTGTACCCTTAATGTATCTCAACACTTTTTGTCTTGCAATCCAATGTTCTTTCCTAGGACAATGCATGAATTGAGATAATACTCCAACTGCATATGACAAGTCAGGTCTAGTTAATGTAGCATAGATTATACTACCAACCAAACTCTGATATAACTTCATGTCCTTGAAACCTTCTCTTCCATATCTGCTCAATTTGTGATTCACCTCCATTGGAGTAGGTGCTACCCTGCAATCATTCATCTTAAACTTGATCAACAAGTTTTTCAAATACCTTTCTTGAGTTACATACACTCCATGTTGAGTGTATGAGATCTCCATGCCCAAGAAATATGACAAGTCTCCCAAGTCACTAATCTTGAACTCTTTCTCCATTTGCTTCTTTAGGCTTTGAATGCCTTTCTCATCTGTACCTGTAAGAATTATATCATCAACATATATGCACATGTAAATGAATCCATCATCACTTGCTTTAACAAGCAAGTTACTATCTGCTTTAGATACTTGAAAACCACGTTCCTTCAAGAACCTCACAAGTCTATAAATCCATGCCCTTGGGGCCTGCTTCAAACCATACAAAGCTCTCTTGAGCTTACATACATACTTTGGATAACTTTCATCTCTGAATCCTTGTGGTTGCTATTATGGTTACTAATTTATCTGTAATACTTTTTGACGTAATATATGATCAAGATTTTTGGTGCTACATTTTCCATATTTATATTCTTGTAAGAGTTATTGCAAGATTTAAAGTCCCTTATTTACCTTTGATGTGTGAGGACTGTACGTTGATTTATTCAAGTTTTACTAATAAATATCGTTGAAAAATAAATACATAAAATAAAAATATCATTTATGTGGAGCTTTTGCATAGATATGAAGGTGTGTGTGCATAGATAACAAGCTCTCAAAGTCATTACAAAAAACAAGACAAAATGGCGAATTTAAGTGACAAATGTGTGTGTGTGAGAGAGAGAGAAAGAAAATGCGCAAACAAATATATAGGCAGCGAGACACACACCTCTCTTACTCTGTTGCATCATACGCTCTCGATTTTGAAATTTGGGAAACGCCACTTATTTTTTTTTTAATAAAAGGAAGTTCGGCCTTAGCCTATTCTCTCGGACTTTAATTAAAGTAAAGAAGAAAAGTTACAATTGAGTGGGACTAGTGTCCATGGGACCTCTCAAATCCCACAAAGCAGGGGACGAGTATGGCAAGGTAGAGGGCATTACAAATGAGGTGGATAAATCTATCATCACCCTCATGTGGGACTCATTTGGGTTTCAACTTGTTGTTTTCGAGGAGATAAATACAATGATGTCTAAACGGTGGAGATCTCTTATCTCGGGAGATTCTTTTACTTAGAAGAAACAATGATTTCTCGATCGACCATTCCTTAGGAGTTTGATCAAAATTGACAGCACATCGCTCCCTCCAAATCTTCCTTAGGGAAACGCCACTTGTGGTGTGCAAATTTTCTTTCATTTAACTTTTTTTTGTCAATTTTGTTTCATTTAATTTTTTATGTCAATATATCTGTTTGAATATTGTTCAATATATTGGTCGAGACTTTTTTTTTTCCCATCGTATACCAACAACCAAATTGCATTTAAACAAAATGATAATATGAAAGCTAAATAATAAAAAAAAATGTAAAAAATTATTCAATATAGCGATCGCTATATCTATTGATATGTCCATGGGTAGGGAAAAAAAAAATTTGCGTCCAATCCTTATATCGGAGGAAATATATGTTCGTCAAGCAAATTTTTTAATAGAAAGGAAGTTTGGCAATAGCCTACTCTCCCGGACTTGAATTAAATAAAGAAAAGTACAAGAGAAGGGGACTAGTGCCTACGGGTGTAAAATTGACCATTAATGTTTTTCTCTAATAAAAAGAGTTCAATCTCATGATATACATCTCTCCAATCTTGAATTGTTTGAAAGTGTGACTATGAAGGGTATAATACTCATGAGACCCTCGAATCACACACAAGCAAGGATAGAACACCTAACACCTACCAAGATGAATAGATCTCGAAGAATCTCTAAGATAGAAATGGTGACCCTAAGGGCTGACAAAGAGACTGAGAATTTTGACTAACCCGAAAGTAGTGGTGCTAACAAAAAAGACTACCCAAAGGCAACTGATTTATTGATTTAACTCTGTTCAAAGGCAATACACTGATCTAGAGCCCACAACTATCTTACTGTAGAGAGGATTGAATGCTAACCCCCCCCCCCAGGAGACGAAAGACCCAACCAAAAAGCTTAACACACATAGACATCTTATGGAATATAATTTCTTGTTAATTTTTTTTCTCCTTCAAAACACAAAGAGAGGTGTCGTTTAGAAATCACTTACAAGATCCAGCGGGCATGGTTTAACGGATGTGCTTTGTACTCCTAAGCAGATGGCCAAGGTTCAAGTCCCACCTAAGGCTGGATGCCTCATAGTTCTTCAAGATGAGTGCCTCTACATTACGAGGTCGGATGTGTGTATCTTTACATTTCATTGTGCTCTCAAAAAAAAAAAACAGAAACCACTTGCAAGTCAACGGTTCGAAAAACAAGATTAAAAGTCGAGGAGTGTGTATACTTGCTTCTATTGTGTACAACGTTTTTTTCTTTTTCGTGTGTATGTGTGTGTTTTTTTTTTGGGTGTGTGAAGAGCTAGTTTGAGACATTATTCCTTATCAAAGCTTTTAGATTTTTTTTTGATAGGCATTATTCCTTAGTCCACATGCACTTACTCATCACTTAAGCGCTTAATGATAGGCATTAATCCTGTGCTATAATGCCTATCATTAAGCGCTTAAGTGATGAGTAAGTGCATACATGGGTGAGCTATGTAGGATTCATACTAAAGTGGTGCAACAAACCTTCCTTTCAAGAGTTTCTCAAGTGGTATACTCCTGAAATTACTGAAATTTGATCTTGGGTTGCTCATATGATAACAGCTCAAAAAATGGATTTATGGCTGCCACCCATTGTGAATGATCTTCTATCATTCCTATGAGTACATGCAAGGTGGATTACAACAGAAAATACCATGCCACCACCTGTGTGAATAGTGAAGGTGGTGAAAAAAAAAAAATGCATTGACAACATTAAATTCCATAATATCTCATGTTTGAGAAAAAAAATGAAGATAGTCCACATGCATTAGGCTGCGAAGTTGGGCCTTTGCCTCTTGAGGCAGGGGTGAAGGTTCAACCCCTCCCTATGGCAGAACACATGTGGGCCCTAGGTATGTAAAGACTAGTTGTTAAACCAATTGCGTTCGGAAGTCTTTTCTAAGAATATCACCTTCGAGCAGTCTAACCCCTCCTTTGTGGAATATGAAGGGTCCCATGGGTGCTATATCCATTCACCTGTATAATTGTTCTTTCAATCTATTCAAACAAGAGAGATTAAGGGCGATGGAACCAACACAAAAAATGATCAAATTCCGACTGGTAATACTCAAGCTAACACAGGTCTTCTGCCCAATTATTCACATATAGGGTGGAACACTGATATTTTGTTTCAAGCCTCTGCCTTATGCGAACGCACAATTAAAGAGATGAATCTAGTGAACATGTATATTTTCATGTATATTTTCAATCTATAACAAATAGGACAACTCCATGTGTACAAAACAAATTCGAGTTCCATCATAGGGCGGGGGAGGGAGGCCAGAACGTTCTTCACCACTTTGTTCCGCTGGCAAATAGAGACCGTAAGGACTCTGGCCCTATGTGAATGATACATTACACATGGCATACAACCATTTTTAGTTGCAAAGCCTCACTGGTGCCACCTCTGTCTGAAATGGATCTAAGCTTCGGCCGAACTTCCTCTATAAAAAAGAAAAAAGTGAAAATAAAAAATTAGAGATTTTTGCAAGCGTTGTTGGAGAGGATCGTGGGCATTCCCCAACAATGGACCTTTGCAAGAGTGACTGATGAGAAGAGGATGGTGGTAGGGATATGTGTGAGGATATAATAGGCTTGTGAACTAAGTGGAGTGGATGCTTGCCGTCTCGTTATTGTTCTTGTTGCTGTTTTTTGTGGTGCAGAGGGGACCATGAAAAGTCTTGGAAGCGACACCTCTGAAAGTATCTTGTTCTTTGGCTCATCATACCATCCATCAAAATAAAAAAAATCAAAGAATGAAGACTGCTTGCTGCTACGTGTCAAAATATCTGAGGTCTTCAATTTCGTCCAATAAGAACGCCTTCTGGCACTTGAAATCCGATCCACGTAGGCAAGAAGATTCAGTCTCTAGGCACAGCACTGCTCCCTGGCACCTGCTCTTGTCGGGCTTCCTCTCCTCCCATCCACTCGCGCAACGATTCGTCTGCTGCAACCTTCGTCCCGACGCCCCCTCCCACTCCCTCATGGCTAGCTCCGCTTCCCTCTCTCTGAGCTCATTACCTTCCGAACACGCGATCTCTCCGTCTATGTACTCCCTGACTTCGCTTGTGCTCCCTTGTGGTGACCCCAGCAGTTGCCATAAACCCCGTCGTCTTCGATCTACCTCCAGAATCCCGACCTGCTCTGCGTTCCAGAAGTCCTCTCATGTCTCCAGAAACGTTCACAGTAGCGGAGTGTGTGGTGCGACGAACTCCACCGCAGCGCTAATTTCCGTTGACGAGAGCACTCTCTCGGATGAAAAAGAACCAAATGTTTTGGATGGCGCCGGTAAGGTGAGGCCTCCAAGGGTAATCGTAGCAGGGGGTGGTATTGGGGGGCTTCTATTCGCCCTGGCTGCCAAAAACAAGGGAATGGATGTCAAGGTTTTTGAAAGAGATCTCAGTGCCATCCGTGGTGAAGGTCAATACCGAGGCCCCATTCAGATACAGAGCAATGCTCTAGCTGCATTAGAAGCTGTAGACCAGAGTGTGGCAGAGGAGATCATGATAAATGGGTGTGTGACCGGAGATAGGATCAACGGTCTTGTCGACGGTATCAGTGGTGACTGGTAAGCGGTTTTCATGGCCTAAAGTGTATGTCTTCTTGCATGAGATGAATTTTCGACGGTCTGTATTATGTGAACGTGCACAAGTTGAGTAAACTCAGCTTAATCTTGGATTTCTGGACTGCTAATTCTGTCCTTATTACTCTTACCCAATTAGAAGGGAGGAGAAAGGAATTATATGATTCCTGACATTAACTGATCAGACGTAATCGCGCTTCGTAATCGACCAGTAAAGAAAATGGCTTCAGCGAATTGATTCGTATGGAATCCAAAGTGAGGAGTGCTATTCATGAACCTAGTTTCAGTAGAGGAAAACTCGAAGCACGTGAGTTTGGCATCCGCACCTTGCAGGAATTTTTCCACGTAAGGTGAACTTATCACCGTTCTCGTTTTGCAAAGCGGAATGGAAACTGAATTTGTTACTTGGTGAGGAACTCGATGATTCACAACGTACGTAGTGTTAAGTATGATTATGAGCATGACCCTGGAATCATAGATTGTGAGCATGACTCTAGAATCATGTGTCAGCTACCAGATGCGAGAGGCTGATAGTTGCTGTTTAATGGCGACTGTTGAATTATTTCTTCATGGATAAGATCTTAAATGATCAAAATCTGAAAAGTACACATTTAGTGAGGAAGCATCACTGAATTTTAAAGCTGGTTTTTGGCCGTTCAGATGCAGAGAAATAAATTTCCCGAGTCCCTCATGTCGTCATATAAGAAGATCTCTAGGTGCTATTTTCTCTGTAGCCTTCTAATTTCTCCCCCCGCCCAATTTTATCAATCACTATTTTTTTATTTTATTTTATTTTTTGGATTCTTTAGACTTCATGGGTCTTGCGTACATTGATATTTTAAGCTACTGATGTAACTCCTTTAATTCCTATTGTGTTTCTCAGTGTTAATATAAAAGGATCCAAATTCATACAATATTTTTTTGGTAGATTGTTCCCACAAATAGATGTACAAATGTCTGTGTAAGATAAGAACCATTTTGTCTAGGTGAAGGAAACTTGTGACCTTATCAACATGGGCATATCTTTAAGGTCTGATACTTTTCAAGTTAGGAGAGTAGTAAAGTAGTTGGATCATATTTAGGGCTTTGTAGAGAAGATGCCAAGTAGCACATATGACTAAAATTTTAACATTAACCATGGTCCAAATCTAAGTTATGACAATTGTCCACGTCAAGTAACCTTCCATTCTGTTATTAGCACAAATTCAGAGTAATTCACTGTTATAGAGCCACTTAAGCTTCTTTAGTGTTTTTTAGGTATTAGCATGTGACTTATTGATGAGATCTTTAAGGGTTTACTATTAATCATTTAGCGATATTGTGTGCCCAAACAAGGGCCTTCTATGACCGAGAAATCACACTTGCCCGGGCCGATATTTAGTTGCTTCTTGACACTGGTTAAAATTTTCTTGATGACAATGAAGGTGGTTGTAGAAATCATTCAAGTTTGATTTCTATTTATCACTCGAAGAGATTGAAAAAGTCATTGATGAGAGTTTGTAAACATGTATGCAATTCAGAAATCTATTCAACTATCCCTAAGGACTAATACGTTACACAATTGAAACATGTGCATTTTTTAACTCAAATGCCACTTTACCACCTCTCCAAGGCTTGCTTTGTGAAGGGTTGAGGGAATTTATGTTGTAATTGGTCTTAGCCGTAGCTCCAAAATCAACACTAACTTTGATTTTACTAGAGGATTTTTAAGGGGTACCATTGATGTTAGCCATCTTGAGTGCTATACATACTAGAGTGCTTGCTCACTTAGCTCCACCTTGACATCTTCAACATACTTAGAATTCAAGAGGTGATGTCAACTTCTTACAAGTTTGGATCCCTCCAAAAGGGAAGTCATATGTATGCCATAATCTTTGGGTATGCTGGGCAAATCCTTCTAAGATAAGGCCAAAATAGATATAAGTGTACATGAAAGGGATCATTTGATTCAGTAAGTGGGGCTTATCTCAGAACCATGCTGAAAAGTGAATCACTTTTGTTTTCTTACGAGTTACCAAGTTGACTTGTTTGAATAGGATATTATCCTTTTTTCTACCTAAGAATTTCCTAGTGGTGCATGCATGTGTAGAGTTTGTCTCAAAGATCAATCGGAGCTCTTTCAACTGTCTTTGGGATTTCTTCTATAAGGAGAGAACAAGTAATTGGGCGATGTTGTTGAGAGGACCTTGTTGTGACACTTTGACTTTGAAAATCATGTTGATTGGTTCAAGTAGGCTTACTAACGGTGATGTGAGATTATCAAGTTGATCAAGTTGACCATTGACCAAGTCGAACAAGTGAACCAAATTGACTAAGGTGATAGGTTGATCAGGCATAGCAAGTTGATCATGTCGATAAATCCAACTAAGCTGAGTCGATGGATAAGGCTTGATGAGATTGACCAACTTGACCTAATGGACCAAGTGCACCAAGTGGACTAGCTTGACAAGACTTGCCAATTTGTCCTAGTTGACAATGTGAACAAGCTTGACAAGTTGATCGTATAGTCATAGTGGGAAGGTGTGTTTTTACCAAGTGTCTTTGTGTCATCCAAGTCAATCAGCTCTAGCACAAAACAGGACGAACCATTGAACAAGCCCAAATCTGTGGTGTCCAACACTCTCATCATTTCTTCTCAAGTATCATAAAACTATCTGGTGGTTGCTTAGTGAGGCAGTCAAATTTCCCAATTTAGTAATATATCCATCTTGGGAGTGTGAGTGTTAGAGATGTCCAGTGCTACACCCTTGTAAGAACTCACTAGTGGTAATTGGTGTTTCAATCTGTAAGGCCCTGTTTCCCTTATTAAGGATGAAGGGAGGTCACTTAATGTTGAAACAGACAAGGAGAAGGCTGTTGGCTGAAGATAACCTTAGACTACAATCTACAGCTATAACTTATAAGTGTCAGCAAATAACGTTAAATCACAGCAACAACTTCAAATGGCATTATGGCAGGCTACAGCCAATAACTTGAAATCATAACAGCACATCCTTTGTAAATAGCTAAGTTCCACTTTCCAACAGCGGAAGTTGTTCGAACTAAAAGCATAGAGACATAATGCCATATTTGATGTCACGGTTCATGGTAAAGAAGCAAAAGAAGTCAGCAGCTTCTATTACTCTTTGTCAAAGCTTCTTAGCCCAATGCAAGGATCATCATTGTCATCATCTGCATTGTGATTGTGATGATCTTTATTATCATCCTCATCATCATTATTAACGGCTGCATCATGTTGAAGTGAAGATGATGTGATAGTATGGTTAGCATCACATATTGCTGCCTCATAAGCAAGTACATATTATCGTTAGGTTCTAATTCATGTTTATAAAGTTATGCCAAAGTTCTATGCCTTAGTCGATGCGTTGGAGTAAGTCGAAGCCATAAACATAGGAGTAAATGGCAAGCGTAAATTGTAAGAGTAAACTATAGTTTCACGCAGTAGAACGAGATCTAAATCAAAAACCAAAACAAAAACTGAAAATGAAAACAAAACAGAAACATGAATCGGAACAAGAACAAGATTAGGAGCCAAATCCGAAAGTAGAATCGGAATCGAAATCGGATGTCAAAACGGATAGCATTGGAATGCTTCTACATTGACATCTACAATCTCTAGGGACAAATCCCTACTATGACTTATCTCTACAAGTAAATTAGATGTACTTCTACTAAAGTAATTAGTCCAAATTGTTGAAATCTTTTTTGTTGTTTCCTTTCCCTTGAAAGAGATTATGGGGAATAGACTTACATCCATCTAATCTTATAGAATCATCTATCATATGTTGCCTAATCATACTCGGGTGGAAGAACAAATCTTCTTTTGACAGCTCAATTTCTTAAGGAGGCATCTACTCCTAGTTTAATGCAAAATGCTCTCCATGAATAATGAGTCTTTTTCTCCCTACGCATAGAAGAAAAGTGCCAAAAGGGAATTTGTATCCACTGTCCCATACTAGTGGATCCTCCTTCTAATCCATGTGCTACATCTTTACTAAACCAAATATGAATTCCTCATCCCAAATGGAATTCCAATAAAATCCAAAAATGGAATCTTATAAAATGTGGACTCTTAAGAACGAAATATGGATTTTTTATTAGTCCCCATAAAATTCAAACCAACTATTTTAATCTCGTTGATCATTCTATCATTGATATCTTTACCCATTTTTACTACTTATTCTTGAGTACAAAGATCAAATATAGGCGCTTCTCACGATCCTTTCTCTTGATCTTTGATCACATTTTTGTGCATCTTGAGATCCCCATCTCTATCTTTGATTTGATAATTCCTTGATCCACTTTTACATCTTTTGAGTACTCTAGATTCTCTTCCTTGGGATCTTTTCTATAGGTCATAGAGCTTATGCCTATAACCTTGATAATCACGTAATACTTATAAATACCCATCGATGTTTCTAAATGAAACCCATCTCTTTGATCCCTTCCAATTGGTTTCCAAGCTTAAATCGAGGTACTTTTCATGATTGTTTTTTTTTATCCTTTGTCATATTCTGTATTTCTTGAGATCTCGATCTATATCTTTGATTTGATAATTTGTTGATCCACTTTTACGTCTTTGAGCACTCTAAATTCTATTTATTGGGATCTTTCCGATAGGCCATAGAAGCTAATTTTTATAATCTAGAGAATCACTTAATACTTATAAACACCTATCGATGTTTCCACATGAAGCCCACCTTATGGATCCCTTCCAATTAGTTTCCTAAATGGTTAAGTAGTGTATACATCACAATTTTGGTCAAGTGATGTTAAAGATTGAGCTTTTCCAATCCTCATGGCATCCCATATTCTCATATGTTCTCTTTTGAGACTTTCTTGAAGGAAATAATCCTTCCTTATTCTCAAAACTATCATATCTACTTATCATATTTCCCTTATATTTGTGTAGAATTTTTGAACAAGACCCACCATGTTTTTCTTTACAATCCTAAAAGACTTGAGTTGTAACTCCTATTGGGGTTACCTTAACAGGTGTTTGAGTTACTTGCTTTTGAAATTTTTGACTATTCACTTGCAAATGTTTAAGTTTCATGTGGAAGTGTAGGAAAATCAGATGAGGAAGCAATAAAATGTACTTTTGTTGGGTACAGTTCTGAAAGCAAAGGTTATCATCTATATCATCCATAGAATAAACGCATTTTGATAGCCGCGATGTTTTTATGGAAGATGCAATTCAGCCATTACTTTTATGTACTAAGGAGACATCAGCTAGGGCCAAAGACGTGTATGACTCTTTGCTTACTCTTATTATAGGTGGTGAGTCAAGTGCTGGTCCAAATGAGGGAATTTCTCAGCCTTCACAGGTTTCACATGATGATGATGATCATTCCATTTTTTATGCAAATTTACATGATGCACTTGTTGATGAGAGGGGTGGTATAGAGGAGGCCAAAACTATGCCTAAATGGTTGGTGCATACTTTGCGAGATAGCAAATTAGATGCATCTCTGTCATATCGTACTCATTTAGGCTCTCATAGTGCTTCTTTTGCATCAAATTGCTATGCTATGGATGCCTCTAGTCTTTGTGATGAGAATGAGCCTGTTTCTTTTGATGAAGACTCTAAATTCTGAAAATTGGATTGGCTTCCATGCTATCAGAATATGATGCTGTTATGAAGAATGGTAGTTGGTCTTTATGTTTGCCTTCAGGCAAAAAGGCCATTGGCACTAAATGGTTATACAAACTGAAACGTAACCTTGATGGAACAGTTGACAAGTATAAGGCTAGGCTTGTTGCAAAAGGTTATGCTCAAGAAAGAGGCATTGATTTTGATCTGACCTTTGCACCCACATGCCGAATGTCTACCGTTCGTATCATTTGTGCACTTGAAGCTCATCATGGTTGGAATGTACATAAGTTGGACATTAAAACTGCATTTCTGAATGGTGATTTACATGAAGAAGTATATGTACTTAAGCATTGTGGTTTTGTGTAGAAAGGGCATGAAAACAAAGTGTGCAGGTTGAAAAAGGCATTATATGATATGAAGCAAACACCACGTGCTTGATATGAAAAAATACATGCCTACTTGATTGCACATGGATTTGAGAATAGTCCAACTGAGAGCACCTTATATGTTAAGCATGAAAATGATGTGCTTCTGATCATTGTTGTCTATGTTGATGACATTCTGTTCACTATCCTAATGAGAAGCATATTGCTGATTTTAAGGTTGATTTGCATGCCTCACTTGAGATGCGATATTTGGGGGCATTTGCATCAATATTTGGGCATCCAGTTCATGCAGGTTTATGGTGGAATAGATTTGTGTTAAACAAAATATATTGACATATTATTGCAATGTTTTGGCCTTGAAGATTGCAAACCTATTGCAACTACTATGGAAACAGATTTATGGTTGAATCTTCATGATGTTGGAGATGCATTTGATGTTGATCTCTATCAGC
Organism: Ceratopteris richardii; assembly: GCA_020310875.1. NCBI lineage: Eukaryota > Viridiplantae > Streptophyta > Polypodiopsida > Polypodiales > Pteridaceae > Ceratopteris > Ceratopteris richardii. The sequence goes on along the minus strand of CM035416.1, from coordinate 120,069,669 downwards.
AAGATGTTGGATGCTTGATTTACTTATGCATTCCCTAGCTTGATATTTAGTTTGTTGTGTCTTAGATGATCAGGTTTATGCATTGCCCAAGTATCCAACGTTGGTAGGCGGTTAAACGCATTTTTCGCTACTTGAGTGGTACCCGGCTACTTGGATTGTTTTATCCGAAGGGGGGATCACTACCGCCAAATTTACATGTTTTTTGACTTTGAGTGAGCTAGGTCCTATGACACTCGTGTCCACCAGAGGTTTTTGCTTGATGGTAGCTCATTCATATCTTGGTTGAGCAAGAAGAAGCTACTATGGCCACTTCTAGTTGTGAGGCTAAGTATAGGGAAGCTTTCACAGTGACTGTTGAGTGTGTGTTGCTCATACGCCTTTTGGTTTATTTAGGTGTTGGTTAGTCTTTTGCTACCACCATCTTCACTAGCAATCAGAGCGTATTGGGAGTTGCAAGGAACCTTGTGTTCCATGATTGCACTAAGCACATTGAGGTGCACTATCATTATGTCATAGAGAGGTTCTCTATTGGAGAGATTAGTTTGGCATATTTACCCATAGAGGAGAACGTTGCATACCTTTTCACAAAGGCTCTGCCTAGGAAAAAGTTTGAAGCTTTCCGCAAAGCTTTGGGCTTACTTCCTTTATTGTATTGATTCCACATAGCTTGGCACTTTCTTGTACATGAGTGCAAGCTCCTTGTTCACCACCTCACTCCGGAGGGGGATTTGTTGATATATTTGGGTAGTGAGTGTGTCAGCACACTTAGGACTGCTCGGGACCTTTTTTCCCTCTTTAGGAGTTTTTTCTTTCCCAGCTTGTATATAAGCGTATAACCCTAACGGGTCTCTTATCTTTGTACATTCACTTGGTAATACATTCAATATTGTGTCTTGTGCACCAAGCTTCTTCTTTGACCTTGTGCTATTTGCGTGCTTCGGCAAACCTCAAACTCCAACAAAAGGCTTCTGTGAACAGTGAAACTCGGGAGACTCCAAGTATGAGCTCGTGTGGAGAAGTCTTGGTCAATGTTATGATAGATATGACCCTGATTTTCTTTTGAAGGGGGCAAGTGGGTATTTCTTTGTCACTTCTTCCCTTTTTTCCGCACTTGGAGGCAGGAAAATGTGCGAAAAAAAATCCCACGGGTCTGAAAAAATGATGGCCTCAACAAGGAAAATCTGCCTCCCTGTACAGAATTTGCAGGAGATATCACAGAAACATGATTGACAAGAGACTTAGAAGCATTATTTATCCACATGAGAACTGTCAATCAGATTATAAAGCACAACAGTTGATGTCAGGTTTTCACTGTAATAGAAAATAATATGGTGCTGTTGTAGTAATCCTCTCAGTGCATGTGCAGAGGGTATGTTCCAAGCTCAGAGGCATAGAGAAATGAACTTCAGACAGCTTAGAAGTATCATCCACATGGAGGACTGTGACCCAGATTATAGAAAACAACAGCTGGAGTCAGGTTTTCACCTGATAGAAAATATTATGGTGCTCTGGTAACAACCCGCTCAGTGCAAGGGCAGAGGGTCTGTTCCAAGCTCAGTGGCACAGAGAACTAAATTCAGACAATTTCAGACGAACATTATTCTGGTCTATTACTGTGGGAGAAGATCTCATACTGCTTGTGTCTGCCAGTGAAGCCGGAGCATTACAACTTAATGTTAGTCTCTTGTCCTTCCTGGGCTTTTTTGGGCATCTACTTGGATTCCATCACTGGATATCTTGTGCCTGTCATTGGAATCTGGATAAAACTATGTCTTCTCTGTATACTGTCGTTAGAAAGGACTAGAATACTATATAGGACCCATACCATTTCATTCATTGCCTTAGACAATGTGCGTGCCATGTGGAGAGTCAACAAAGCACTTTTAGCTTGGGCTCAAGATTCAAGAACCTAATTTGCCCCATGGCTTCAGCCTTTTTAGTACATGTTGAGAAGCAGTGATGAATGCAGTGGTCAGTGGTAGGAGGGATCAGAGTTGAACAGGCCAAGTAATCACTACCCAATTCCAGCACTACTTAGTGCCTTTCTGTATGCCCCTTTTTTTGCCAAGTCTTTATCGAGTGTGGAAGTAATCTACACATACGTCAAGAAAGTTGATCACTCCATCTGAAGCTTCTGCTTCCAGATCAATATGGTAAAATATAAATGTGGAAGTTCACTGACTAGATCACTAATGTTAGGTATCTTTCATGTTGGCTTGAGCTATGTGACGACATGATGTCTTTGGAAAGATACTTGTACGGAACATTTTGCCTCTTGGGAACTTAATGCATATACAAATAAGAGGGACTTTTTCCCAAACAAAAGAATTTTATGGAAGTTTTCTCTAGATGATATTCTCGTGTTGCGAGGATTTTGAAATTTTCATTTCTCGTCGTCTCTTTGCGTATGAATACATTTCCTGTGAGACATTTGCTGGCTGTGGGGTGGCATGTTTCAAAAGATTCTTTCAAATGTTTTGTTGGCTGCATATAGTTCAATATACTGAATGCTATCATCATAAGTTACGCTGGTTATTGATGCTTGCTTTTCTTGCATGTCTTATTGACCAGGTACTGCAAGTTTGACACCTTCACACCTGCAGCTGAAAAGGGTCTTCCTGTCACAAGGGTCATCAGCAGGATGACCTTGCAAAAGATCCTGGCTGAGGCAGTCGGACCTGAGATCATAGAAAACAACAGCAATGTTGTAGACTTTCAAGATCATGGATCCAAGGTGTTCATCCTTAGTACTGGGAGTTTTCACAGGCTTGAGTCTAAGAAGATTCATTGTGTTATTCTTCTCTGAAATGTAGGTGTTATGATTCGCAGGTGACTGTAGAACTGGAAGATGGAAGGAAAATAGAAGGTGATTTGCTTGTAGGTGCTGATGGTATCTGGTCCAAGGTAACCATCCATGCAGCTTTAGATTAAGAATTACTGTTCTGTATGTGGTATGCCTGCATAAAGAGAATATAGCTGAAATAGAGGATAAGAAGGGCATAGTATGGCATCCTAACTGTCACATAGTAGGAACAAGTTTGATGTCCATCAAGGCGTGGAAACTGAATCATATACTGAACCAACCTGCCATTCCTACTCTGAGTTCTTCTATATGATGCAATCTTAGTGTCAGACTGTGCATCATTTGGAGTTCAATTCCTGAAAACTATTTTGTGCCTCCCACAGGTGAGAAGTAAACTTTTTGGACCTTGTGATGCAACTTATTCAGGCTATACTTGTTACACTGGAATCGCAGACTTCATTCCTCCAGATATTGAAACCGTTGGGTGGGTGATCATCTGAGTATCTCTTACAGAAGTTGGAGTTTTTCTTCTCTTTTAATTTTCAAAACAATTTCTCTATTTTTGACAATGTTTGACTTTCCTCGGTGGTGGCTTATTTTCTGTTTAAGATATCGAGTATTTCTGGGGCACAAACAATACTTTGTTTCATCCGACGTGGGTTATGGGAAGATGCAGTGGTATGCATTCTACAATGAACCTGCTGGTGGAGTTGATGAAGGACGTGAGTCTTCATTATCTTCATTATCTTCATGATAACTTTACATCTGCCTTTAGTTCACATTCACCTACATACCCGATGCTTCAAGTTTTGTACCTCTTACTGTTGGTTCCACCTCTGGAACATTGCAGCAAAGAAAGAAAGGCTACTGAAGCTCTTTGCAAATTGGTGTGATGGGGTGATAGACTTGCTTATTGCCACTCCAGAGGAGATGATTTTGAGGCGTGATATTTTTGATAGAATACCAATATTTAACTGGAGTAAGGGCCGCACAACTCTGCTAGGGGATTCTGCTCATGCAATGCAACCTAATATGGGACAGGGCGGCTGCATGGCTATTGAGGTGAGGCATTAGATCAACAACGCTTTTAAGTTTTCTATGAACATAGATGCACATTCCCAATATCTCATGCATGTCTGCATGGAATCACTTAGTAAACAGCCATGAAGATCCATTTTAATTTACTTAACTTGACCTATCAGGCTCACTAATTAGAATGCTTAAGTTTACCAGTGATTGGAATTTGGATTACAAGTACCATTCAATTCGCAAATCTATTTTTGACTTTCTAGTGTTGAGGTTGTGTGACTGTTAACACAGTTGCATGAAGTATATCATTGTCTCACATTATAAGGGTAACTAGATTGGGAAGGGCCAAAAAAAACATGAATTTTATACCACTGAACTGTAAGAGTTCTTATGCTTTTCTTTACCAAGGATAGTTTGTGGCAGTGTCCATGTGTATAGACAATGAGAGGTATGCCTAACACATGGCATAGATTGGCTACCTATCTCTTCAAGATGATATTTAGGCTGTAACCTTATACAGTGAGAGTTATGCTACTCTGTGACAAGGGTAGTTCATCTTGGTGTCCATGTATACGTTAACATTTAATTTGTAGATCAAGGCTTTTGTCTCATCAGAAGTGACAAGGCGAGCAACCATATGAATCTCCTGTGCAGGATGGATATCAGTTAGCCGTAGAACTGGAGAAATCATGGAAAGAAGCAGCAGCAGGCGGCAAACCTATTGATATTGTGGCTGCATTAAAAAGGTAATTATCTTCCTTTCTGGTTTCGCATTTTCATTCAGAATCCTATGGAGAAAGACACATGCATTCAAGCTTTATGCAAATTGGGACATAATTTGAAGCTTTTCACAAATGCATCTGTGCTTAAAGATATGAAGGTGAGAGGGTGTTAAGAGTTGGGGCAATCCATGGCATGGCACGAATGGCTGCAATTATGGCTTCCACTTATAAACCCTACCTAGGTGTGGGCCTTGGACCCCTAGAGGTAAGTATTGGCTAAATTCACAAAGAGCTGTTTCTTCTATTCATGATGACAACTGGTTTGAGTATCTGTGTCTGATACTTGACATGCAGTTTTTGACAAACCTTAGGATACCACATCCAGGAAGAGTTGGGGGAAGGTTTTTCATTGCACTTTTCATGCCAATCATGTTGGACTGGGTTCTCGGTGGTAATAGGTAACTTGGCAAGTCTGAATCAATAAATTTTTTTATTTTGTCACATCTAATAAATTGAGCTCTGAAATGGGTCTATCTTTTAGTTCCAAACTGGAAGGCAGAGTACCGAGTTGCAGGCTTACTGACAAGGTCAGCATCTTCCTAAAGATCAGATTTTGGATCGGTTTTCAGGGATTCCTTGACTAAACCTATATGGATTGCTTGTTCAGGCTAGTGGAGACTTAAAGACATGGTTTGATGATGATGATGCTCTAGAACGTGCAATTAATGCAGAGTAAGTGTAATCTAAACTCAAGAACCATAGGTAGTCGTAAATATACTCCACTTCTTCATAGAGGTTAGCAGAAGTAGTGACATTAAAGAAAAGACTGTTAACTATACCCATTTCACAGAAATACTGAGTGTGTTGACTGAGGTACTGTAATTTCTTGACACATGTTTCTCCCTTGCGAAGTGTTTTACATGTCATTTCAGAGGGAAATGTTTTTCCTCTCTCTTTTCTGCACTTGATTTTAGCCACTTTTCTTTTTGGGGCCGGGAAGAGCGATGAATTCATTGCCTTTGGCAGTTGACTGGAATCTTTTAGTGTCAGCTTGGAGTGCTCATACATGATTCATTCAAGAGTTTCTACAGAGTAAGACTGGAAATACATAGTATGTGATCTCTACGTTCTGATACAGATTTAGTTCATGACTGTTGGCTTGGAGTATTAGTACATTGGAGTGCCACTTTTCTTTTGAGGGTCGGGAAAAATGATGAATTGATTGCCTTTGGTGGCTGACTGGAAGCTTTTAGTGTCAGCTTGGAGTGCTCATACATGATACATTCAAGAGTTTCTATAGAGTAAGAGTGGACAACACAGGATGTGATCTCTACATTCTGATACAGATGTAGTTCATGGCTGTTGGCTTGGAGTATTAATACATTATCTGGTCAAAAGTTTCGATGGAATATGAGGTCAAGTGATGACAATATATATTGTGACTCTGACATTTTGAAACAGATGGTACTTGACACCAGCAAATGTGATGATGTCAGAGTTAGGTTCGACATCAGGCAGGTCTGATATCATCAGGTTGCCTCAAAGGGAAGGACATTCTGTCTTTGTTGGGTAAGCTGGAATGGAATCTATGGTGAAAGTTCTACATAGGTATGCTGTTACACTATTAACTCAGAGATATCATTGCCTTTCTTTTTATGCTTGTCGAACCATGCAGAAGCAAAGCAGATGAATTAGTGGAAGGGGACTTTGTGGCAGTTGATGCCCCAGGGGTAAAACTGAAAACCTGCTTTCAAATCAAACTGCACTCTCTGGAAGCCCCTAACTTCAAACAAACTCTTCACCCATGTGTGTGCAGGTCTCGGACAAGCATGCACAGATCACTTATAGGGAGGGGGCCTTCTACATTACTGATCTTCAGAGTACCAAAGGAACGTCGATGATGGAGTGAGTTTCTTTGATTCAAACTTTCTCGCTTTCAAACGCATGAATATCTGTTCAAGAGAAGTTTGAATCTCACTGCCTGTGTCATCACCAATTCATGCATATTGCACTCCTTTGAGCTTTATCCCATAGACAGGCAGGCACAACCTTAGCATGTCATCCTAACTTAAATTGATTTATGAGCATCACAATTTAGCTTCATCTTACTGGGTTACCCATCTCTACTGTTTGCCTAGTTCATCCTCTATTCATCAATATGTCATAAAAGTTACATTGTATGGGTAAATCTACTTTCTAATTTTTTGCAAGTTTTCTGTCATGTCAATATAATAACTGTTGCTGTGTCTGCATTCATGCCTTTGGATGCGCTTAGTTCTTGATAACCTCTGGGCGCTTATTGTATTTGACATATGTTATCTTGTTCACAACCCAGAATGCTGAGTGGTGTTAAAGTAGCAGTTTGAGCTGTTGGCATGTAGGTTTTTCGCCAAGGGTCGAACTCCATAATGGACACCTTTCATACACTTAACTCATGGCTTAAAAGGAAAAAAAGAGAAAAAAAGGTGGTGGAATATTGAGTGATGCCAATCCAGCCCCACCTTCATGTCTGTCATATCTTCCTTTTTGATGCATGGTGTAGTGGTTAACACATTGAGCTCTGGACTGGTGGTCCTGGGTTGTACCCACAGGCCGGCCCTATATAAGCCCCTGAAAGTGAGAGATAAAGGGGGTCCCCTGGTTGTGTAAGTTGTAGCAGTGAGAGTCTATTGCTGAAATGTCTTTTTATAATGATCAATAGAAGCCATTCCTGCTCATCTGTTCGAGGAACAGCAATAATCTCATGTAGTACTCAAGGTTTTTCTTACTTTCATCAAGAAGGTAGGCCAAAATCTCCCCCTTCTTTGATCTGGATCTTTATTTTCATGCTGCAGCATTGAAGGAAAGCAATACAGGCTACCTTCCTCAACACCAACAAGATTGCGGGCAGGTTTCACTATTTGCCTCGGAGATGACAGCAAGGTATGCAATCTTCTCCGTTCTACAGGACTGTGCTCCGGCATAAAATTTGCGTGGAGATTTGAGAGGTTTGATTGAGAGGTGTGTGGGCAGCGAGGAAATTTTTTTGGTGAGTATAACTTTGATTGAGAGGTGTTTTTTATGATGAGCAGGCGGCATTTAAGGTAAAATTGCGAAAATCAGAGCTGCCTCCTAAAGCAGTTAACAGGCCACAACTTATGGAGCTTGCAGCTGCAGCCAGTTGAGTAAGCATCCGGGGGACAGAAAAGTATCATGCAGTTGTATAGTAATCACAATTGGTCTCATTAGATTCTGATTGTTTTTGGCCTTACCTGCTTAGAGCCATGAAAGAAGCCATGGAAGGAGAGTGAGTGCCTCTGTTGTATCTTCATGTTGTATCGAGCTCAAAATAGGTGTAAAGTATTCCCATTCCATTACAACGAGATGATTGAGATATCCTTTGTACAACATACGTCTGTTACAGATTCAGACAAAAATGTCAAGTTTAAGTGCGGTTGATTTTTTCTAAGTTGAAGAATACTAAAGTGGTACAGACTCAACTGTGACTCACAACCATATTGTCTCTCAGATTATTTAGTGTGAATGTTCTTGAGCTTGATGGTAGTTGATTATGAGAGAGTGTGGACAATAAGTGACCTTGATTTTCCTTGTGGCTTCCATGTATGATAACATGCCGACCATTGAAGGAAACAGAAACTGACTATAAAGAAAGTTCCTGTACCTTTTAGCCACAATTTCCCATTGCAATGAAACAATTTCTGGAGTGTCTGATGTCTCAGAAAAGCACGAAATCACTTACTGCTATTATATTCCAAGGTCATGAAAAAAGGAAGTGATATTTTGTGACCAAGAAACAAAAACAATATGGAAAATTATGCAAGGAGAGCTGCATTTTGTGAACTGGTAACATTGCCACTTTAAAGGTTTCTTTGATATGGAAATTCATCTCTTCACCATAATGAGAGGTGTTCGTGTGGCTTGTTCTCAAATGGCTTATTTCTTGATCCCTTCTTCCTCCCCTTAAAATCAGTTGTATTGAAGTTGCAAATGGAATGGAACATGCAGAGTAAGGCATAGAGCTTCACTGATCAGAAATTGAGCTCACCACTTTCTACTAAGAGTACAAGCCAGCACAAATACTAGCTAAGCGAACTTGATTAAATGAATATGATTATTTCAACTAGTAAGAAGCATGAGGATTTAAGAAGCGAACAACTTCCTGTGCTATGAAACAATTCGTTTATTAAAGGTTTGAAGTCGTAGAAAGAAGTAAATAGAGTAAAGAAGATGTTTCTCTGAAGTCTTAAGAAGCGAATGGTCTTTCAGCAGTGACTCATGGGAGAGAAGTCTTTAATTGTGGAAGATTTTTTAATAGAATGTAAATACATATGAGCTGTAACCTTACACGGAGTAATAAATTCATTACAAAAAACGTCCTATCACACCAACAATTGTTACAACTGTAGGTACTGAAGCTGATGCAAAAGGTGTTGAAGATGATGATATTCTGCATATTCCTATTCGTGTTGCGGTTTCTGCTGCACCTACTGCAGAGAAAATTCGTTGGGATGGCAAAGATGCCCAGGCACATGCATTGATAGCTTTGTCTGTCAAACGTGCCATTATTCCTCACATTCACTCTTGCAGAACAGCTAAGGATGCTTGGGATACACTTACCACATTGTACCAAGCTACGAATGAGGCTCGTGTTGCTTACCTCCGAGAACAACTAGAGAGTGAGCACATGAATGAAGGTGATTCTATGGATACTTTTCTAACAAAGATCAAAGACTTGAAGGAATAGTTGATTTTTGCTGATGAGGTTATACCAGATAGCTAACTTTTGCAGACCGTTCTGAATGGTCTTCCTGATTCATATCAGAATTTTGCTTCTACTCTTCAGTTGATGATGAAAGGCAATCCAAATGCTTTGTCATTTGAGGAGTTAGTCTCTGTTTTGTTGCAAGAGGATCAGTTCAGGCAGAACAGGTCCATTATGCGTGTTGCAAATCAAACTTTCCTGGCTAGTCAGAAGGGCAAAGGAAAATGGGGCTCTTCAAATAGTAAGCAGAAGTTTGCTAATTCTGCACAATCGAAGAGGGAAGACAAAGATGAAAAGAAATGAGAAAAGTAGAAATTGTTTTGCAAGTACGGTAAAGGAAATAATCATATCATAAAGAACTATCCAAAACTGGTTGCTAAAGAGGCAAAGAAGAAAGACGCTCGCATGGTTGTTGCAGAGGCCTCTACACCAAAAACCGAGTCTGCTAATCTTGTGCAGGAAGAAGAATGAGCGTTTACCATTGTTTGCAGCTTTGACCATCTTCTCATGAGCAGTGCATGTCTGCGGTAGACTCAGATGTTTGGTACTTTGATAGTGGGGCAACCAAACATATTACCTCAGTGCAGTTTCTTCTCTTCACTCGAGCCTACCCCTAGAGGGAATACTGTTACATGCGCCAATAACTCCTCTTATCCTGTTATGGGAGTTGGTAAGATCATTTTGACTACTGTTGATGGTAGTTCTTTCACTTTATCAGATGCTTTGTTTGTGTCAGGGATCAAGAAAAATCTGTTATCAGTTTCTGCATTAGCCAAGATTGGCTTGGTTGTGAAATTTGTTGATGACAAATGTACGGTTCATGATCTATCAAATGGCGACGTGATTATTGCTTTTGGCATTTTATGTCGTGGGTTGTATAAGATCATAGACTATGAAAGATCTGTAAATGATTCGGCGTGTGCAATACATGATTCTCAGGCTATGTTAGATGCAAAGCTTTGGCATGCACGCTTTGGTCATCTGAATTTTGCTAGTTTGCTACGCCAACAGAAATCTGAAATGGTGTCCTCTTTGCCCAAACTTGAGGTACTTGGAAAACATGTTTGTGAAGGTTGTATTTTGGGCAAAATGCAGTGTTCCTCCTTTCCAAAAGATGGCTCAGTTCGGGATACTAAAAAATTGCAGCTTGTACATAGTGATGTCTGTGGTCCTATGCAGACACCTTCTTTTGGAAATTATCTTTACTTCGTGACTTTCATCGATGATTTTCCTAGGCATGCATGGGTATATCCATTGAAGGCAAAGTCCGAAGTGTTTATGTGCTTCAAACAGTTTTTGCTTTTGGATGAAAATTTGTCAGCATGTAAAATGGGCATCCTCCGTTTTGACCGAGGGGGGTAATATGTCTTTTGATTTTAATGCATTTCTGGCTGAACGTGGGATAAAACACCAGTGTACAGTGCCGTATACACCTCAACAAAATGGAGTTGCTGAACGAATGAACAGGTCACTCATGGAGATTGCGAGGTGTATGGTCAAGAGTCAGGCTTTACCACATAGTTTTTGGCTTGAGGCTATCATGTGTGCAGCATATGTACTTAATAGGTGTCCCACTAAAGGGCTACACTCTTGCACTCCATATGAGGCTTGGCATGATTGCAAAGCCATTTGTTGCTCATCTGCATGTTTTTTGTTGTTTGGCATATGCATTAGTGCCTGAACAACATCGTAGAAAATTGGATGATAAAGCAATAAAATGTATTTTTGTTGGGTACAGTTCTGAAAGTAAAGGCTATCGTTTGTATCATCCACAGACTAAACACATTTTGGTTAGCCGTGATGTTGCTTTTGTGGAAGATGTTATTCAGCCATTGCTTTCATGTACTAAGGAGACATCTGTTAGCTCCAAAGACATGTATGATACTTTATTGCCTCTTTTTATAGGTGGACAGTCTAGTTCTGGTCCTAATGAGGCAACTTCTCAGCCTTTGCAGGTTTCATGTGATGATGTAGAGCATCCCATTTCTAATGCAGATTTACATGATGCACTTGTTGATGAGAGAGCTGACCATCCACAAAAGGAAGTAAGACCAAAGCTTTGCGGAAAGCTTCAAACTTCTCCCTAGGCAAAAAGGTCTGCAACATTCTACTGTGTGGGCACATATGCCAAAATGATCTCTCCAGTAGAGAACCTCTACTTGATATAATGATAGTGCACCTCATTGTGCTTAGTGCGAGCATGGAACACAGAGTTCCTTGCAACTTCCAATGCGCTTTGATTGTCAATGAAGATGGTGGTGGTAGAAGACTAACCAACAGGCATCTGAGCCACACACACTCAACCATTGTTGCAAAAGTTGCCCTATACTCAGCCTCACAACCAAAAGTGGCCATAGTAGGTGTTCCTTGCGCAACTAGGATATGCATGAGATACCTAGCATGAAGCAAAAACCACTAGTGAACACACAAGTTTCATAGCAATCAGCCAGGTCAAAGTAAAAAAAAGCATGTAAATCTGGCAACAATGACTGCCCCTTGGGATAAAACAATCCAAGTAGACCGATACCACTCAAGTAGTGAAAGATGTGCTTAACCACCTGCCAATGCCTAACAATTAGGCAATTTTATAAACCTGCTCATCTATGAGACAACAAACTGAATATCAAGCCACGTTATGCATAAGTAAATCAAGCATCCAATTGCTTGCTGAGAGAAAACAACATCAAATGCATCTCCAACATCATGAAGACTCAACGATAAACCTATTTCATAGGAGTGGCAATAGGTTTACATGCTTCAACTTGTATACCCACTTAGTGCCAATGGCCTTCTTGTGAGGAGGAAAATCACATAAAGACCAGGTACTACTCTTCATAATAGCATCATATTCCGATTGCATAGCAGACATCCATTTTTTTGAATTTTGTGCTTCATCAAACAAAACAGGCTCATTCTCATCACAAAGACTAGATGACGCCATAGCATAGTAATCTGATGCAAAAGAAGAACTATGAGATCTTGAGCGAGTACGATATGATAGATGTGCATCTAACTTAATATCTTGCAAAGTCTGCACTAGCTATTTTGGCATAATTTTTGCCTTCTCTATATTAATCCTCTCATCAACAAGTGCATCATGTAAATCTACATCAGAAATGGAATGATCTGCATCATCACATGAAACTTGTAAAGGTTGAGATACTACCTCATTCAGAGGAGCACTTGATTATCCACTTGTACAAAGAGGCAAGAAAGTGTCATATAGATATCTAGAGCTAACACAAGTCTCCTTGGTACATGAAAGTAATGGTTGAATTTCATTTTTTAGAAAAACAATATAATGGCTAACTAAAATGCATCTACTTTGTGGATGATACAGATGATAATAACCTTTGCTTTCATAACTATGCCCAACAAAAATACATTTCATTGTTTTATCATTCAATTTCCTGCGTTGTTGTTTAGGCACTAATGCATATGCCAGACAACCAAAAACATGCAAATGAGCTACAAATGGCTTGCGACCATGCCAAGCCTCATATGAAGTGATAGACTACAGTGCTTTGGTGGGACACGTGTTAAGTACATATACTGCACACATAACAACCTCAAGCCAGAAGGTATGTGGTAAAGCTTGACTTTTGAACATACATGTCGCCATCTCCATGAGTGACATGTTCTTCATTCTAGCAACTCCATTCTTTTGAGCTCTATATGGCACTATACATCGATGTTTTATCCCACGTTCAGCCAAAAGTGCATTAAAATCAAAAGACATGTATCCCCCCTCCCCCCCCCCCCGATCAGAATGGAGGGTGTCCATTTTGTAGGCTAACATATTTTCAGCCAAAACTAGAAATTGTTTGAAGCACATAAAAAGTTTGGACTTTGCTTTCAGTGGATACAACCATGCATGCTTGGAAAAATCATAAATGAAAGTCACGAAGTAAAGGTAGTTCCCAAAAGAGGATGCCTGTATAGGACCATAGGCATCACTGTGAACAAGCCATAATTTCAAAGTAGCTCAAATTGAGCAATTTTTTGGAAAGGAGGAATGTTGCACTTTTCCCAAACTAGAGCCTTCACAAACATGTTTACAAGGTGCCTCAAGTTTGGGCAGAGAGGACACTATTTCAGATTTCTACAGGCACAACAAACTATCATAATTCAGATGACAAAAGTGTGCATGCCAAAGATTTGCATCTCACATAGCCTGAGAATCTTGAACTACACATGATGAATCATTCACATATTTGTATAATCAATGAGCTTATAGAGCCCATGACATAAATGCCAAAAGCAAAACTAACGTCGCTATTTGATAGATCATGAATTGCACATCTATCATTAACAAATTTCACAACCAAGCCAATCTTGGATAATGTTGAAACTAATAACATATTTCTCTTGATCCTTGGCACAAAAAAGCATCTAACAATGTAAAAGAACTACCATCAACAATAGTCTGAATGATTTATCAACTCCCATTGTAGGATAAGAGGAGTCGTTAGTGCATGTGAGAGTATTCCCTATAGGGGCAAGCTCAAGTGAACTGAAGAAATTGCACTGTGAGGTAATATGTTTGGTTGCCCTACTATCAAAGTACCAAAGATATGAGTTTGTTGGAGACATACAATGCTCATGAGAAGATGGGTCATAACTACAAACAATAGTAAGCGACCATTTTTCATTCTGCACAAGATTAGTAGACTCTGTTTTAGATGTAGAGGCCTCTACAACCACCATTCTAGCCTCTTTCTTCATTGCCTCTTTTGTAGCCAATTTTGGACAGCTCTTTATGACATGATTGTTTTCTTTACAGTACTTGCAAAACAAATTCTGCAGATGTAATTTCTTCTCATCTTTGTCTTCCTTATTTGACTATTTTGTGTTGGCAGATTTCTGCTTGCTAGTAGATGAGCTCCATTTTCCCTTGCCCTTGTGACTAGCTAAGAAAGATTGATTTGCAACACACATGATCGACATGTTCTATCTAGAATGACCTTCTTGCAACAAAACAAAGATAATTCCTCGAATATTAAGGCACTTGGATTGTGTTTCATCGTCAACTGAAGAGTTGAAGCAAAACTCTTATATGAATCTGGAAGACCATTAAGAACAGTTTGCACAAGTGAACTATCAGATAATACTTCATCAACAAAATTCAACTGCTCCTTCAAATCTTTGATTTTTGTCAAGAAAACATCCATAGAATCCCCTTCATTTATATGCTCACTATCCAATTGTTTTTGGAGGTAAGCTACATGAGCCTCATTTCTTGCCTGGTGCAAAGTGAGAAGTGTATTCCAAGCATCCTTTGCTATTTTGTAAGAGCGAATGTGAGGAATAATGACACACTTGACAGACAAAGCTACCAATGCATATGCTTGAGCATCTCTGCCATCGCAACAAAGTTTCTTTGAAGTAGATGCAACAAGAATGACAACACAAACAAGAATTTAAAGATCGTCATCTTCAATGCCATCTGCATCACTTTCGATAACCATATTTGTAGGTGTAATATGATGTTTTTCAACACCTTGCACAATATTCCATAGTCCTTTTGCAACCAATACATAATGCATCATATATGCCCATAATGGGTAATTAGTACCATCCAATCTATCCTCAACAACCAACAAATGAAATACATAATTGCTTTCAGCCATGACTAAAATACCATGATGCAGAAAAATGATAGTATCTAAAAAAACGAATAGAACTACCTTGTTGAGCTTTAGTAGTTCTGTAGCAGACTCCGAGGAGCTTGTAGTGGCAAACCAAAACATGTATATCTATTTGGCACAAAAGCATGAAATTGCCTGCATAGGCACTATGATAGTGGTTTGGGGATCGAAACGAGCTCAAATCGCGATTTTGACACCACAATGTGAAGCTATTTTGAATTCTATCACCTTGAGTATGCTCACCAATTTTGGTGGGATTCTGGGAGTGTGACGGGAGGGGTGCCAATGACACCCTAGATGAAGCGGCGACCTGCTCTAATACCAATTGTTGGAGTTTGAGGTATGTGGAAGCACATGAACATCATAAAGAAGAAGAAAAAGCTTGGAGAACAACACACAATATTGAACGTATTACCAAGTGAATGTACAAAGATAAGTGACCCATTAGGGTTATAGGCATATATACAAGTCAAGGGAAGAAAACCTCCTAAAGAGGGAAAAAAGGTGCCCCGGTAGTCGTAGTGTGTTCATCCACATCACTAAGGAAATATATCACCACTTTTGCATTAGAAACTATTGATAATCAGGCTAAATCCAATCAAGTTTAGAAAAGGTAAAGATGAAGTTGTATGATTTTGAATGAAAAAGAAATGTTTTAATGTCAAACTACACATGCTGGGAACATCAATATGATTGGGTAACTCAAAGAGAGATTCTATCATTTAGAAACAATAACTTTTTTACATAGAGCAAATGTGAAATTTCCAAATAGAAATTATGTATTGGATGAAACCAAAGTTAAAGAATTAGTTAATATTGTCATGAAGGATTTGGGTGAATATGGAGAAATGATTATATTGGTGCACAAAATAGGCCTAAAGAGAATTAAGATAAATTTAACCACTATGAATGCTTAACTAGAAGTTACTTAGGGTTCCATAAATGTTCGAGCTCTCATGAAGGCTTCTCCCCATAATGGGGTCCTTACAACTTAGAGCACCATGGATCATTTAAGGTCACTTGAGAGTGGATTATTGAGTATGTCCCCTCACCCCCCAATGTCCACCTTGTGGTAAATTACCTCCTTCAACCAATGCCAAGCTTTGAAAAGTGTCAATGAAATTGCTCTCTCCCAAGAGGTTAAGTGAGATGTTTGCTCCATGTTCTTCAGCTGGATAATAGATTATCTTCACCAACCCATCCTCGATGAATTGATGCACATAGTGGTATTGAATTTCTATATGCTTGGTACATTCAAGGAAAACAAGATTCTTTGATTATCACACTTCAATATTGTAGCCTCCTATCCTCATATTCCTCTATGTCGTATGATCCTTCTCAACATAATGCTTCACATGAGCAACACATGTCACTTTTCACTTAACTTCAATATAAGATAATGCTACAATTAGTTGCTTCTTACTACTCCGAAACAAAATACTAGATCCTTCAAAAATTGATTTTGTAGTATCAATATCTCTTGCCCAATGTGAATCACAATATCCAATCAAAGGTGATCCTTCTTCATAGAGAATACCATAATCAATGAATACTTTCATAAACCTTAATATTTGCATACTTTGCCGTCCAATGAGTTTAGCAAGGCTTATCAAAAAGCCTGCTTACTAATCCAACATCATAGGAGATATATTATCTAATATTGCACAAGTAGATGAGACTTCCAACTAGTTTCCTATATCTTCCAATATCCACTAGAGGTGAAGTATCTTCAATAGATATTTTTTTGTTGAACTCTATACGTGTAGAAATCTCCTTGAAATCCTCGATGTCGAATGCCCTCAAAATCTATCTTGCTCCCTCAAAATCTATATTGCGTACTTTTATTGAGAGATGAAAATATTCCCTTGTTCGTGTCATACTTCAAGGCCTAAGAAATAATGCATTAAGCCTAAGTCTATCATTTCAAAATTTGAACTTAGGTCATCTTTTATTTGTTGAAGAACAACATCATAATTTCATGTTATCAAAAGGCCATCTACATAGAGTACAATCACAATTGTCTTCCCTTCTCTCTTTAGAACATACAAGTTAGCATCAGAAGCACATTTTTTGAAACGTAAGTTTCCATGAGATACTTATGTATCCATTGGGATGCTCTAGGGGATTAATTTAGCCCATGTAATGCCTTCTTCAGCTTACATACATTATTCTCTAAATGGGGAGCCTCAAACTCTAGTGATTGAGACACATATATCTCCTCCTCAGGGTCTCCATCCAAGAGGGCTGATTTGACATCCATGTGATAGAATGGCCATCATTTATATGCACAACCACAACTAGTACTACTCGGACAGTAGTCATCCTCGTAGTCGGGAAAATGATTTACAAAAGTGAGTAGTCATGTGCAACAAGTATTGCTTTGTACTTCTCCAAAGTACCATCAACTTTGCACTTTCGCTTTCAGACCCACTTGTTGCCAATGATTTTGCACTTAGGGGGTCAATCCACTAGCTCCCAAGTTCCATTCTTCATGATATTTTAGTATTCTATTTTCATCGAGGTCCTCCAATTCAGATCGTGGATAGCCTCTTCCACAAATTTTGGTTCCTTTGCTTATTCTTGAATGAGCTTAGCCATCAGGGCTATATTTACAATATGGGTGCTTGCTCATATATGATGCTCTATTCTTTGTGATCTCCTTGGCCCATCTGAAACCTATTCTAGTGAATGTGGGATGGGATTTGTAGAGCCACCTCAACCAACATGGTGATGGCTTTTCCACTTGGGTGATGATAGGTTGGTCGATGAATCTCAGACTCGTCATATGAAGATGATGCTTCCTTCTCTTATGTAGAAGGCATAGCTCTTGGGCTAGGTTCATCGGGGATTTCCCCTTCGCTTGATGATCTTTCTTTTCCTCCTCCACTACATGTGGATGTTCTTCCTTGAACACCACATCACGACTCTCCATGATTTTCTTAGCCTCAGGGTGATAAAGCTTATAAGCCTTCTTATCCTTTATGTACCTTAAGAAGATACATTTGATGCTTTTTGGTTGAAATTTGTTCCTCTTGCTATCTAGAACATGTGCATAGTATTCACTTCCAAATACTTTGAAATCGAAAGGAGATGAATTTCTACAAGTGTAGGCCCCTTGTGGAGTGTTTCCATCAAGTGTGTTAGTGTAGCTTCAATTCAAGATGTAGACAGGAGTGATGGGCTCTACCCAAAATTCATTTGGAAAACCCTTTCCCTTAAAGATGCCCTTTTCCATCTCAATGATGGCTTGATTTTGATATTCTACAAAACCATTTTGTTGAGGGCTATGTGCCACTATGAGTTGATATGCATGAATCCTTTACACTTATAGAAATCTTCAAACTCTATTGATGTAAACTCACCACCATTGTCTGCCCTGAATTTCCTCATATTCTTCTCTATTTTAGTTTCAAAAAGCTCAAACCGTTCTTCAAACTTACCAAAATCTTGAGCCTAATCATGAAGGAATACACCAACATCTTCTTGCTATAGTTCTTAACGAGTAACATAAAGTAGGAAGATAGGCCTTAGGCTTGTGTGGGAATTTTTTTACACAAGTCAGCATGCACCAACCCTAGAGGATAGCTTGCTCTATTCTTGTTTTCTTGTGGAAATTCCTTCCTTTATTGCTTGCAAATCATGCAAGCTTCACATGGTGCCTTCATGTCTGCAATCGATGCTAGGTGTGAAATCATACCCCTAGGATGCATCTCCTTTAATACAAGGTATTTGATATGGTCGAGTCTCTCATGCCACAAGCTTACTTGTGCCTACACTTGTAGTGATTGTAAGAGCAGAAAAATAATGCAGGTTGTTCTTCTATGCCAGTCCCAACAATGTTGTTGGTACTATCCATAATCTTAGCTCCTATCTCATTGAAAGATACATGAACTTGATTAGTTATAGAAGCCATTAAAAGAAGATTTTTCTTGTTTGTTCTTCTTTTTGTCTCCACCTTTTGAAGAGTGTGCTTTGCCTCCATTTGTGTTTTCTATGAATACAACATCTCATTTGTTGCTGCCACTCCTTACCTTGAGCCATAGCTCCTCCTCCAGGAGTAAGGAATTGAATTTTTCAAAACTTAGATATTAAGTTCTTATTTGAACATCAAAAAAGTTTCCAAACCATCAAACTTTGGTGGACAGATTCGATGACAATGTTGAGTTAGCTCCTTGCTTGACTCTTGTTCACTAGCTTCTGCCATTTGATCCTGTAGATTCTTTATGCGAGTGATGAAAACTTGTACAATCTCCCCATTAGCAAGCCTTCCTATTTCTAACTGATTCTTCATGTTCTTAATCCATGTCTGATAACGAGTTTCATATTGATTTCTCAATATGTTTGGTGCTTCACAGGCCTTCGTAGTATGTTGAATGAGAGTCATAACACTATCATTAGCACTTGTAATTAGATCACACAATGCATCTACATTTCTATGTTTTCCATGTTGATATATGTAGGTAGTGATGTGTGTGAACACACTAGGACCGTCTGGGCACTTTTTTCCCTCTTTAGGAGGTTTTTTTCCCCCGGCTTGTATATACACCTATTGCCCTAATGGGCTACTTATCTTTGTACATTCTCTAGTAATACATTCAGTATTGTGTGTTTGTGCTCCAAGCTTCTTCTTCTTCCTTGTGCTGTTCGCGTGCTTCCGCAGACATCTATCTCCAATAATTGGTATCAGAGCAGGTCGTCGCTTCATCTAGGGCGCCGTCGACACTCCTCAGTTTGCAGTCTTAGATTCGCACGAAATTTGGTAAGCATACTCAGGGTGTTTCAGAGATCAAAACCGCTTCACTCTGTGGTGCCGAAATCGCGATCTGAGCTCGTTTTGACCTCCGAACACATTATTACAGCGCTTGTGTAGGCTATTTCGTCTTTTTGTGCCAAAGGTATATACCAGTTTCTGTTCGCCAATATACGCGTCTCGAAGTCTGCTACAGGTCTAGAAGAATTTGTCTGGGTAGTTCTGTTCAACTTTTTGAGATGCAGTCAATTTTCTATATCAAGGTATTTTAGTCACCGGCCATGGCTGAAAGCAGTGATGTATTCCGTATGTTGGCTGTTGAGGATAAGTTGGATGGTACCAACTACTCGTTATGGGCTTATATGATGTGACATGTATTGGTTGCAAAAGGATTGTGGAACATTATGCAGGGTGTTGAAAGACGTCCTGTTACACCTCTGACTACAGGTACTGCAAATACAGGTGTTGGAGCTGATGAAGATGGTGTCGAAGATGATATTCCGTAGATTCCTGTTCGTGCTGCTGTTTTTGCTGCACCTACTACAGAGCAGATTCGTTGGGATGGCAGAGATGCCCAGGCACATGCATTGATAGCTTTGTCTATCAAACGTGCCATTATTCCTCACATTTGCTCTTGCAAAACAGCTAAGGATGCTTGGGATACACTTACCACATTGTACCAAGCTAGGAATGAGGCTCATGTTGCTTACCTCTGAAAACAGTTGGAGAGTGAGCACATGAATGAAGGTGATTCTATGGACAGTTTCCTAACGAAGATCAAAGACTTGAAGGAACAATTGATTTCTGCTGATGAGGTTATACCAGATAGCTCACTTGTGCAGACCGTTCTGAATGGTCTTCTTAATTCATATCAGAGTTTTGCTTCTACTCTTCGGTTGATGATGAAAGGCAATCCAAATGCCTTGTCATTTGAGGAGTTAGTCTCTATTTTGTTGCAGGAAGATCAGTCCAGGCAAAGCAAGTCCATTATGCGAGTTGCAGATCAAGCTTTCCTGGCTAGTCAGAAGTGCAAAGGAAAATGGAGCTCTTCAACTAGTAAGCAGAAATCTGCTAATTCTGTGTATTCGAAGAAGGAAGATAAAGATGAGAAGAAATAAAAAAAGCAGAAATTGTTTTGTAAGTACTGTAAAGGGAATGATCATATCATAAAGAACTGTCCAAAATTGGCTGCTAAAGAGGCAAAGAAGAAAGAGGCTCGAATGGTTGTTGTAGAGGCCTCTACACCAAAAACAGAGTCTGCAAATCTTGTGCAGGAAGAAGAATGGGCGTTTACTATTGTCTCCAATTTTGACCCATCTTCTCATGATCAATGCATCTCTGTAGTAGACTCAGATGTTTGGTACTTTGACAGTGGGGCGACCAAACATATTACCTCGCAGCACAGTTTCTTCTCTTCACTCGAGCGTGCCCCTATAGGGAATACTGTTACATGCGCCAACAACGCCTGTTATCCTGTTAAGGGAGTTGGTA
Source organism: Ceratopteris richardii (assembly GCA_020310875.1). Classification (NCBI taxonomy): domain Eukaryota; kingdom Viridiplantae; phylum Streptophyta; class Polypodiopsida; order Polypodiales; family Pteridaceae; genus Ceratopteris; species Ceratopteris richardii. The sequence continues at coordinate 120,048,464 of CM035416.1, read as the reverse complement.
AGATCATTTTGACTACTGCTGATGGTAGTTCTTTCACTTTGTCAGATGCTTTATTTGTGCCAAGGATCAAGAAGAATCTGTTATCAGTTTCTGCATTAGCCAAGATTTGTTGATGACAGATGTACACTTCATGATCTGTCAAATGGCGATGTTATTATTGCTTCTGGCATTTTATGTCGTGGGTTGTATAAGCTCATAGACTATGAAAGATCTGAAAATGATTTGGCATGTTAGATGCAAAGCTTTGGCATGCACGCTTTGGTCATCTGAATTTATCTAGTTTGCTACGCCTGCAGAAATCTAAAATGGTGTCCTCTTTGCCCAAACTTGAGGCACCTGGAAAACATGTTTGTGAAGGCTGTATTTTGGACAAAATGCAGCGTTCCTCCTTTCCAAAAGATGGTTCAGTTCGGGCTACACAGAAATTGAAGCTTGTACATAGTGATGTCTATGGTCCTATGTAGACACCCTCTTTTGGAAATTACCTTTACTTCGTGACTTTCATTGATGATTTTTCCAGGCATGCATGGGTATATCCACTCAAAGTAAAGTCCGAAGTGTTCATGTGCTTTAAACAATTTTTGGTTTTGGCTGAAAATCTGTCAGCATGTAAAATGGGCACCCTCCATTCTGATCGAGGGGGGGAATATATGTCTTCTGATTTTAATGCATTTCTGGCTGAACGTGGGATAAAACACTAGTGTACAGTGCCGTATACACCTCAACAAAATGGAGTTGTTGAACGAAAGAACATTTCACTCATGGAGATGGTGAGGTGCATGGTCAAGAGTCAGGCTTTACCACATAGTTTCTGGCTTGAGGCTGTCATGTGTGCAGCATATGTACTGAAAAGGTGTCCCACTAAAGCACTGCAGTCTATCACTCAATATGAGGCTTGGCATGACCGCAAGCCATTTGTTGCTCATTTGCGTGTTTTTGGTTGTTTGGCATATGCACTAGTGCCTGAACAACATCGCAGAAAATTGGATGATAAGGCAATAAAATGTATTTTTGTTGGGTACAGTTCTGAAAGTAAAGGCTATCGTCTGTATCATCCACAGACTAAACGCATTTTGGTTAGCCGTGATGTTGTCTTTGTGGAAGATGCTATTCAGCCATTGCTTTCATGTACTAAGGAGACATCTGTTAGCTCTAAAGACATGTATGATATTTTGATGCCTCTTTTTACTGGTGGACAGTCTAGTGCTGGTCCTAATGAGGCAACTTCTCAGCCTTTGCAGGTTTCATATGATGATGCAGATCATTCCATTTTTGATGCAGATTTACATGATGCACTTGTTGATGAGAGAGCTGATATTGAGCAGGTAAAAACTATGCCAAAATGGCTGGTGCAGACTTTGCGTGACAGCAAATTAGATGCACCTTTGTGATATCATACTCGTTCAGGCTCTCATAGTGCCTCCTTTGCATCAGATTGCTATGCTATGGCTGTGTCTAGTCTCTGTGATGAGAATGAGCCTGTTTCTTTTGATGAAGCACATAATTCAAAAAATTGGATGGCTGCTATGCAATCTGAATATGATGCTATAATGAAGAATGGTACATGGTCTTTATGTGAGTTGCCTCCTAGAAAGAATCCCATTGGCACTAAGTGGGTATACAAGCTGAAGCATAAACCTGATGGTACAGTTGACAGGTATAAGGCTAGGCTTGTTGCAAAGGGTTATGCGTAGGAAAGAGGCATTGATTTTGATGCGACCTTTGCACCTACATGCCGTATGACTACTGTTCGGAGCATTTGTGCACTTGTAGGCCATTATGGTTGGAATGTACATGAGTTGGACATTAAAACAGCATTTCTGAATGGTGACTTGCATGAAGAAGTGTATGTTTTTCAGCCCCGTGGCTTTGTGCAGAAAGGGCATGAGAACCAGGTGTGCAGGTTAAAGAAGGCATTATATGGTTTAAAGTAAGCACCACGTGCTTGGTATGAGAAGATACATGCCTATCTGGTTGCACATGGTTTTGAGAACAGTCCAACTGAAAGCACCTTATATGTTAAGCGTGCTAATGATGTGCTTCTGATCATTGTTGTCTATGTTGACGACATGCTCCTCACTGGTCCTATTGAGAAGCATATTGCTGATTTCAAGGCTGATTTGCATGCCTCATTTGAGATGTCTAATTTGGGGCATTTGCATCATGATTTGGGCATTCAGTTTATGCAAGTTGATGGTGGAATGGCTTTGAGTCAAACGAAATATATTGACACATTATTGCAACGTTTTGGCCTTGAAGACTGTAAGCCTATTGCCACTCCTATGGAGACAGGTTTACGATTGAGTCTTCATGATGCTGGAGATGCATTTGATGTTGTTCTCTATCAACATGCTGTTGGATGCTTGATTTACTTATGCATTACTCGGCCAGATATTCAGTTTGTTGTCTCACAGATGAGCAGGTTTATGCATTGCCCAGGAGTCACACATTGGAAGGCGCTTAAGTGCATCTTTCGCTACTCGAGTGGTACTCGGCTACTTGGGTTGTTTTATCCCAAGGGGGGATCACTACCGCCAGACTTGCATGCTTTTTCTGACTCAGATTGGGCTGGTTGCTATGACACGCGTGTGTCCACCAGTGGTTTTTGCTTCATGCTTGGTAGCTCATGTATATCTTGGTTGAGCAAGAAGTAGCCTACTGTGGCCACTTCCAGTTGTGAGGCTGAGTATAGGGAAGCTTTCACAGCTACTGTTGAGTGTGTGTGGCTCAGACACCTTATGGCTGATTTGGGTGTTGGCCAGTCTTCTGCCACCACCATCTTCACTGACGGTCGGAGTGCATTGGCAGTTGCGAGGAACCCTGTGTTCCATGCTCGCACTAAGCACATTGAGGTGCATTATCACTATGTCAGGGAGAGGTTCTCTACTGGGGAGATCAACTTGGCATATGTGCCCACGCAGGAGAACATTGCAGACCTTTTCACGAAGGCTTTGCCTAGGGAGAAGTTTGAAGCTTTCTGCAAAGCTTTGGGCTTACTTCCTTTTGTGGAGTGATTTCCACATAGCTTGTCACTTCCTTATACATGAGTGCCAGCTCCTTGTTCACCACATCACTCCCAGGGAGGATTTGTTGATATATGTAGGTAGTGATGTGTGTGAACACACTAAAACCGCCGGGGCACTTTTTTCCCTCTTTAGGAGGTTTTTTTCCCCCGGCTTGTATATACGCCTATTGCCCTAATGGGCTACTTATCTTTGTACATTCTCTAGTAATACATTCAGTATTGTGTGTTTGTGCTCCAAGCTTCTTCTTCTTCCTTGTGCTGTTCGCGTGCTTCCGCAGACATCTATCTCCAACATTCCAACCACCTAGAAGATCAACATCAAGAGGAAGCATTCGACTAGGATTAATTTGGATTAGGTGTTTTTTGGGGTTTATTGTTGGTGCATTTTTATCCAAGCCTAGTGCTTGATCACTCATCATTTGTTATGTATACTGTCAATGAGAGAGGTTGGAAAAACTAACTTTTGTAAAATTCACTACTTGAAAAGTAATCACATCAAAAGGTAAAATCCTTAAGAATCTCGTGGCCTATCTTGGCACGAATCAGGAGGTTAGTTAGGAGAAATTGATCAACCAAATATTCCCCTAACTTAAGGTAAAATCCTTGAGAATCTCACAGCCTATCTTGGAATGATTCACGAGGTTAGTTAGGACAAATTGATCAACCAAATATTCCCCTAACTTAAGGGAATTTTTTAGGTGGAATCCCTCCAAGCTTTGAACTTGAACTTCTCTATATGTACACCCAAAATTAGTCACGATTTAGAGCATAATTTTATGCTACATTCAAAGGAGTTCGACCAAGTATTATGCTATTGTTGAAGCACACATTGTGCTCCTCCTTCCCAATCCTCATCTCCAATGAATTCATGTATCATATGTGCAATATAGATTGATTTGCAAGACACATCTTGGAGTTCACTTCAATTGTTGCTACAAGTTTATGTCTCATTTTCAGTCAAATTTGATCAGTGATTTCTCTGTGTATTCTTAGTTTTTTTATGAGATTTATATTTGATATAGGTAGAACATTAAGTCTATTTGAATTATATCAATTTTCATCACATTTGGTTCATTATTCTATGAGCTACAATTATTTGAAGTGACCTATGTATGCAAACAAATGTTCCCTGAAATGTCGGGATGACACCTCAATGTTCCTAAATTAAACTATTTCAGTATGATTAATCAAAATTTATCAAATTTGTTGCTTAAGATTCATCATATATCTAATTTAAAGTGTGCAAAATATCTTTGGACAATTTTGAGCAAGTTGTAAGCTCTGAGCAAAATCCCAGAGAGCACCTCATCCCAAATCAAAGTCAAGAAGATTCACTCCTTCTCGTGAACCTATCATTGAAGGAGGGTAAGGATGATGATCATGTCTTCTATATTGATTCAAGATGCTCCAATCATGTATCAAGAAATGTAGCCTTGCTCTCTAACTTAGAAGATCCCAAGAATAAACATGAAGTGCAGACATGTGATGATACAAGGCATTCAGTGGAAAAGATAGGTAATGTCAAGACATTAAATGGCAACATGAATCTTCTAAGCACCAAAAACTTGATAAGTGTTGGAAAAATTATGGAGAAAGGATTGCAGGTTCGGTTTACAAGTCATGGAGCATATGTGGAAGATCCCAAGCAAGGATTTAAAAGGATTACCAAAGGAGATAAGACAGTAAGACTCTTCATTTTGAAGTGGAAGACACCAAGAACTTAGCATTGTTTAGCTATGGATCTCAAACACTCTCTAAATTAGAGGTATGGCATAAAAGGCTTGCTCATATTGGTGAGAGAACCTTGAAACAAATTTACAGGGATCAAAGTGTACTTGGATTTCCCAACATCACAAAGCAACATATGATCTATCTCAAATGAATTTGGTGCTTTCCTACAAGAAAGAGTCATCAAAAGAGAGGTAACAACCAGATACACACCTAAACTCAATGAAGTTGCTGAAATGAGGAACAAGACTATAGTAGAAGCAACCAGATCTATGCTAAATGAAAAGAGGCTACCTAATTATCATTGGGTAGAGGTTGTATCAACAGCCACATACCTTATAAATAGAATTCCATCAAATTCTTTAGAAGGTATGACTCCTTATGAAATGTGGAATGAAAGAAGACCAAGACTAGAGCATTTCAATATCTTTGGATATCTAGCTTATGCTCATATTCCTTCTCAAGTAAGGGAAATTGGATCCCAAGGCAGAGAAGTGGTTCTTTATTTGTTATGATCAAATGAAAAAGGACACAGTGCAAAAAAGCACTATGAGAGCTTGAATGAGTATGATATTGCAAAAGTGCATGTAATTTGCTATCTGGTAAAGTTTGTGCCAACCATTTTGGCATAGTCCCCCCCCCCCCCCCCCCTATATCAGTCCTCTCATCAACAAGTGCATCATGTTAATCTACATAAGAAATGGAATGATATCCATCATCACATGAAACATGTAAAGGCTAAGAATTTTCCTCATTCAGGGGAGCACTTCACTGTCACCTCTAAAAAAGGCAGCAAAAAATGTTTTTATTCTCTAGATGATACAAATGATAGCGTTTGGTTTCGAAACTATACCCAACAAAAATACATTTCACTACTTTATCATCCAACTTCCTTCTTTGTTGTTCAGGAACTAATGCATATGTGAGACAATAAAAATCACACAGATGAGCAAAAAATGGCTTGCAACCATGCCAAGCCTCATATGGAGTGATAGATTGCATTGCTTTGTGGGACACCTATTAAGTACATATCTTGTACACATAACAACCTCAAGCCAGAAGCTATGTGGTAAACATTGACTTTTGACCATACACCTGGCCATCTCCATGAGTGACATGTTCTTCATGTTAGGAACTCCATTCTATTGAGGTGTATATGGAACTATAAACTGATATTTTATCCCACATTCAGCCAAAAATGCATTAAATCAGAAGATATGTATCCCCCCCCCCCCCCCCCCCCCCCCCCCCCCCCGATCATAGTGGAGGGTGCCCATTTGCATGCTGGCAGATTTTCAACCAAAACCAAAAATTGTTTGAAGCACATAAATACTTCGGACTTTTATTTTAGTGGATAATCCCATGAATACCTGGAAAAATCATCAATGAAAGTCACAAAGTAAATGTAGTTCCCAAAAGAGGTGCATGCATAGAACCATGAACATCATTGTGAACAAGCTGCAATTTCTGATTAGGTCGAACTCAGCCATCCTTTGGGAAGGAGGAATGCTACGTTTGGCCCAAAATATAGCCCTCATAAACGATCTACTCTATTGAGCTCTAGTAAACGTGTAGCAAACTTCGAGGCACTTGTATTGGAGAACCAAAACTTGTATATATGTTTGGTGCAAAAGGACAAAATTTCTTGCATAGGCACTGTAATAGTGCATTTGGAGACCAAAACGAGTTCAAAGACTGTGATCAAAGGGGTGTTGAAGATGCCCTACATGAACCAGTGACATGCTCTGATACCAATTCTTGGAATTTGACGTCTACGAAGCATGCGAACAAAGAAAGAAGAAGAAGAAACTTGGAGCACAACAGAAAATATTGAATGTATTACCAAGTGAATTACCAAGTGAATTTACAAAGATAAGTGTCTTGTTAGGGTTATAGACTATATACAAGCCGAGGGAAAAAACCCTCCTAAAGAGGGAAAAAGTACCTTGATGGTCCTAAATGTGTTCATACACATCACTACCAAAATATATGAACAATAATTCCTTAGGGAAGGCATCATCTTGAGAAGTAAGTAGAGCTTCAAAAACATGGAGTTAAGGTGTAACGTTGTGTATTAATGTTACAACAAAGAAGGGTTAAAAAAAAAAGAGGACTAGTTGTGTGAATGATAAAAGGTGGAATGAGACCTATTGGTAAGCATACTACTCGGGTTAAGATGAAATCCAATAAAGGAAACTTTGGGTTGCAAGTTTGAGTGACTATTGAGAAAAAAGGGATAAGAAAATCGAAGTAAGGGTTAGGGATGGAAGGTCATAATTAGAAGAAAAAAAGAATCCACACCCTTGTTATTAGATCTGCCAAGAAAACCCAAGAAAATATTCTGACCAAATCTATAATACAATGGGTAGGGCCTTGAGACACCACCCTCAGAGTCCCTAGAAGGCATGTGTTCTCCAAGCCCTAGAGATTGGCTGACTACAAATCCCTTTAGGAAATTGTATATAGAGGAAATCCCAAACTAAGTATGTGGCACATTAGGGACTAGATCAAAAGATTCTTCCCAAAACTATTAATACATGTGGCAATTTACCCAATCAACCAAGACATCTACCAAGGCGAAGGCCCCCTGGGGCCTCTACATACAAATCTCTTGGGGGAATTCAATCATAAAGTACTTTTTGGTGAGGAAATTTTTTCACACACCAAGGGAAAATAAATTTGGAAGAGAGACCACACATGCTCAAGAACATAATAATTTAAATCATTAGAAGCCCATAAGTAGGGCCTATGAGACCTATGCCCATATCTCAAGGAGCCCTCGAGTGGATTCATTGAGGAAAGAGAGCTCACAGTTAGTTGGCCTCATAAGATCCAAGCCTCTCATGGGCCTAATATTCTTGGTTATACCATTTGTTGAGTGAGGTATTTTGACTTCATTCTAACTTTGGGAAAAGGAAAGTCCCCATAGGACCTCTACACAAGGGCCCCAAGGTTTGCTTTGGTCATTGAGTTTCATAATAAGGGAACAACTTTACATGATGTAACAACCCCAACTCAAATTATTTGTGTGAAATTATGGGGTAAATATAGTTTGGGCTATCAATTGAGCATTAGTATTATCAAACCTAAGGACCAATGGGGCCTTTGATTCTAGAGATCTTGGTCCTTGGATTTTTGCATTGAGTTGGAAAGATAAGCTTATGACTTTACTCTCTAAGGTAGTGCTAAAGACACGTCAAAGAGAAGCAAGGATTTCCCTCTAGACACCAAACCAAGTATCCACATAGGACCCCACAAGGCTTGTGTTAAACAAAGCCCAAACCCTTGAGCTTCAACAATGGGTTGACTCATTTCCCACAAGACTAAGGAAGGAAGAACCATTGATAATAGACATCCACATCACTTGGGGAGGGAGATAATATTCATAGGCTTTGGGGTGTGTGTACCTAAGGACAAACCTAGGGACTTGTGAAGAAAGAGACTATACCTCGATCCCCCTCAAGTGCATATAGTGGGGATTCATGCTTTATTTATCAATCCGAGGAGTATCAAAACCTAGCCGAGTGTATGAAGACATGCATTCAAATGACGATCAATGCAAGTGAGCTTCCCAAAGAGTGCAAACAAGGCAAAGACTAATCCAAACAAGCTTCAACTGTCAGTCATGGTGTCACGATACTTGGAGCAGCATCCAATAGTAAATTGAGCTTTTCTCTCAGCTCCAAACTCCGAATATAGAAAATGGCATGTGCATTTCGAAGCTCTCAAGAAGAAGCATCTAATCGTGGTATTTTCACTCAATTCTGACAGTTCTACTTCAAGTTATGAGCAAAATACTGAGTCACAAGAATGCCCTTCCTACACTTCAACACTTCCTACACTTCACACACACCTTAACCACAGCAAACAAACACTTTCATGGATAGACAACACTTCCTAACACTCTTTTCAAGCAACACACATGCATACAAGCTCAAAAAGAAGAGGATATAGAGAGGAGAAGACACAAATTCGAAATTCTGTGCTCTTGATTCTCACAATGGCAAAAAGTCTTTACAAAGAGTCACCAATTGACTTATATACATGTGCCCTAAAAATGGTCCTTTCACACAAGAGACCGACACTTTATTCACTAAAAGGCTACTTTCCTACTAATTTACATGGGTAAGCTACTAAACTTCTACGGGGATGCATCTAGAGGACTCCTCTAGTGCATTTACATCGGAAAATATATTACAACATAATTATGATACAAAAGATAAGGTGTTCAAATCGGAAAAATTTTGGGGCCCTTCTTTTTCTCTGCCTTGTGCTCTTCTTAGCTCTACAACACTCTCCCCCTCTTTGTCTCTATCATCCCTTGACAGGCTTTACTTCTTGTCTCTCACTTGTTGTCCGCATGCATCTCTTGGTCAGTTCTACCTGCTTGTTAGATAGGTGTTCAGTTTTGATGGCCTCTTCTTGATTCTTCTTTTACATCCTCTGGGCCTGATGCATTCGTGTTGCTTGTTTTTTTCTTTTCATCACCCGCAACCCATGGAGATGGACTACCTCATGTTCGTAGTCTAGCTCACCAATAACCTCTTTAATTCTGGGTTGCTTTGTTAAGTCAGGCTACCACGCATGCCACCAGTGGAAGGTATGAGGATGTGGTCCTTCCAAAGACCCAGATGTTGAAGGAACTTCTTGTGGTTCTGGAACCGCCGGATATCTTCTTGCACTTCTTCATGGATACTTCCTGGCCCTGGTTCCTCCTTCCCTCCTACGTGCTTTTCCTTGATGTGTGCCCCTGCGGGGCTCTGTGCAGAGATGGGTGTTGTGCCCCTGCGGGGCTTCCTGCAGAGACATATCTTCAAATGTAATCTTTTAATGAAGCTTCTTTCTTTGTCTTCTTCTTTTCTTCTTTTTTCTTGACTCTCCCTCAACACTGCCCCCCTCCTGAACTCTGTCGTCCCCAACAGGCTTTGGAAGTCGACGGGAGTATGTTCTGTACACTTTTTGCTCTGTTTCATTAAGCAGATTAGCTTCACGTATCATGAGTTGCTTCCACTGTTCTGCTTTCACACCATCATGTGGCGGCTATCTATGGTCAGCGAAGAAGCTTAGCTCATATGCCACCAGTCTGGCATTCAAATTGGATGACATCTTTAAGAAAATTTCTGAGTCAATTTCAATGAACCCTGTGAAAAAGGCTTCTTCGAATGTTTGCATATATCTACTCGGTAAAAACATCAGCCTAGAATAATATGCCATTATTGTGGGTCGGCTAGGCATAACAAACAAATCAAAAACGAGAATATCGGCTCCCTGATTAATGCCAATGAAATTTAAAAATGTATACGCCACGTGCTTGAACACCTTCAAAACTGTAAGGATCATGCTAAGAATTTTATTCATCATTTTGATAGTTAGATCAGGTACTATTGCATAACAATGTAGCCAAAATTCAATGGTTTTAACCATATAATCTTCGGTTGGTAGATAGTTATGAGGTGGAGTTGGAAGTAGCGGATAATTCAGCCACTGTTTATTGGTAACACTACCCTTTTGCATGTCCAAAAGTTCTCTTGCTTCTCTGTGACGTGGTGTTGGGAAAAATTAAAGTTTTACCTGTAATAATTATGGTGCTGCTTGCCAGTGCACCCGCAATGTAGGCTTTTTCTCCAAAAATTTTCTTATCCATACCGGCTGTGCAGCTTCAAATTCTTCTTGAGTATACTTGAATGTGTCATCTTTGAAATGCAAATGTTCGTCTGGATTTCTCTGTGTGATCTTCTTTATGTATTGCCTTGTTTTCTCTTTCAATAATCCGTACGAAATATTGAAAGGCTTCATTATGATATCCAAGTCTTTGCCCTTTATTTTTGCTTCCTTCATTCCTTTGAGCACTTCATTTTCAAAATTCTCTATCAATCGGGACACCAATAGTGCCCGTTCCTTCTGACCTATTTTTGCAGTGTATGGCATGGGATGATCATCACATGGGTCCGCCATCTGCTCTTTTATTGAAGAATTATAAACCGGGAGAGATAGAGGGCGTACCTCTACCTCGTCAGTAGGATTTTCTTGTATTGGCTCTATTGGTGTCCCGATTGGTACTTTCTCTTCTGCTTTATTTTCTAATTGTGCGATGTGTTCAGTCTTCTCTTTAACTTCTTGCATAGCTGCTCGGAGTGCCTCTTTGGTAGCAAGTAACTCATTACTAATATCTGCTACCTGATCCATATTTTCACTGTAACTTACTGCAAGTTTTCCATTGGCCGTATTCAGCTGCTTTTTTAGCTCATTGATTTCTTGAACGTACCTACGTTCCCATTCTTCTCTTAAGGCCTGTGCTTGCTTCAACAATTCTGCATACTTCTCAATCTGATCTCTTAATTCTTTCTGGTCAGTAGCAGAAGTCTCTTGTTTTTCTATAGGCTTGTCATATAGTAATGCCTTCATCAATTCTTTATTTCTGCTGCGTAAACTATCATTTTCCTCCATGTATACTTTTAATTGTGTTTCTAGCAAGTTGCTTCTAGCTTTCATTCTCTCCTTGTCTGCTTCGCTAGCTTCATGTTATCTTTGTAAATCTGTCAATTGTGCCTGGAGTTGATGATGTTGTTTCATCAATGTGTTACATTGCTCTTTAACTGAGGTTATCTCCCTTCCTTTGACTGAAATCTCTTGCTGGGCCTGGATGAGCTGTGCGGACAATTATTCACTCATGATTTGAAATTGATTCTTTTCCCGTGTGGCCTTGTCGTAATCCGCATCCGTTTCCATCATTTGTTGTTGCGTGTCCATGGTCGTTTGTATCATTTGCTTGACCACAGGTTTTAATTGAGTGACGTCAACATTCAACCATGTGGTAGGGATGCTAGATTCTTCACCTGTTGTGACATCTTTTCCTTTTGCTACATGTAAAGTAGTATCATGGGGCTGCCTAATATGGAGTTGTATCCTTGGCTCGGCCTCCCTATGGTCACTTTTACCTTGAGGTGTATCATCAAGTACCTCAATCACAATTGGCTCCTTATTTTGTTGTAGGCTTGAGTCCTGGTCCACTGGTGTTTGTATTTCCTCTTTGATAGGTGGCACTACATCTTTATTAGTTATTTGAGTTTCCTTTATGCTTATCTTTGATTGATCATTTAACTGAATCAAGTGTTCCTGTTCAGTTTGTGCTTCCTGGTGCTGTGCTTTTCGTTGTTGATTTCCAGGTGTGACTTCAACCTGATTTATTTCTATCCATTCTTCGTTGTTCATTTTGGTTCGTATATCAGTGTCTAAGGTGTCCTTCTCTGGGCTAGATTCTTCGTTAGAGCTCGAATCTTCTAACCCTAGTTCTTTGTATCTGGGAGTTTGTTCTGGAGTATGTTCTTTATCTTTGTGTTTCTTTTCCTGGCTTGCCTGTCTGTAATGATGACCTTGGACATTTAAATTTACTTGCCCCCGCATATATGTGTGCGTCTCTTCTAGAGCTGCAGAGAGGTCTCTTTTCGTGATCGGTTGTTGTGTCACAGGAATCTTTGGCAATATATGTGTTCTCTTTGATTGTGGTGTCTCTTGAGCTTCTTCTTCTCTTAGGCATTTAGTCCCCCTCATGGGTTTCTTTGAACTGGTTCCCACTTCTTCAATAGCTATGGTTGTTTTCTTTTTCTTTGGAACAGTCGCTGACTTGGCATATTTTTCTAGCTATGTTGAGGTCAGCATCAAGCGTAAGCAATTCTTCATGTCAAGTGCCTCATAAATGAGTAATGTCAATGCCGAACTACCATTCAGAAACTTTTTCTGACCCCACTTCTTCTTTGCTTCGAATAGGTGATCCTGAATGTATGGAGTCATATTTACCTTATTTCCTACTTGCCTCATAGCATGTGAGAGTAATTGCACAACAATTTTTTTAGGTGTTGTATATCTATGCATACTCGGAAAGCAAAAATGCTGGTGCACTAAGCGAACAGAGTCTTCAATATCCGTTCTGTTGATTTCCAAAAATGTTCTCTTTTTCGGATCATGACATTCATCTTTGACATTGGTGAGTCCCTCTTGATTCCATCCAAAAGCTCTGTTAATTAGCTCATGAGTGAATTGAATTGTTTTCCAGATACCAACTTTGTCAAGTACTCTTGCTTCCAGGACTGATGCCTTATTCGATGCAGACTGTAGTGTATTCATCACCTGTACATCTCTGGAAATCTGGCAGATAGATTGCCAGTCTTAGGAATGCATCAATTCTTGCTTGTGTCCAGACATCTGTCATGCGTGGTAATCCTTGTATGATAGTCTTGAAATCTTGTGACATGATAGGGAAGTAGTGATCCCTATCCATGATCTTGATGGTCGCCATGAAAATGAGTTCGGACACTGGTTGATCATCAAGAAACCAATTACCTCTTGCCTTCATTATTGATTCCAAGGGAAGAAGCTGGATCTCTTCCTCTTGCGTAGCCTCGAAATTAGAAGATGCCATCTACACTCAATCTAGAGTAGTAATTAGTGGCAAGATGGCATCAAGAATCATCCTTCATTTATCCTTCATTAGATTGGCAACGCTCCGCGTGAATTGTGTCGTCCCTTCCCCTGTGGGTGTGAGAAAGGTAATACCTGGAATTTTTCATACTTTTATATATTTTTATGTTTTTGTCTGAAAGAAAAATAGAAAAGTTAGTTCATAGCCAAAGCGGTTATTAAATCTTGAGTGATTTTCTTAGATTATGTACAAGTGCTCTCCTATTTCCCGAGAGGGAAATGTGCTTCACTATCCTGAAATAGAAGAAAAATGTGCCGAATGCTTGACCTTGTAATGTGGCCCTATCATGCATACTTTGGGTTCTGGTAACTCCAAATGTGTGCAACTCGAATTATTTGGTTGATGCATATAGCTTGTCTTGCCTTTCGGCATCCAAATCTGCTTTACTCTGTTGGGACGGATTGTGTTTCCAGTATTCTTGGTAAATGTAGTGCCTGTCCTGTTGTACCTCAGGTTCTTTGACTCCTTGAATTATTTGTGTTGCGTATCTCGGACCTTGTTGTGTCTTGTAGGCGTTCGTCTTTTGTTGTTTCGCCTTTAGATCATATTGATTCTCCTTTTGCCTTAGCTTCTCCTTTTTGATGTTTTTCATTTGAGCACATGACTTGGGAATCCATATTTGCGTTCATGTCGGCTAGGCAGATACCACCTTCTTCGGTATCCATACTCGAGCAATTCTTTGTGGAACTGGTTGTCCATCATGACTTGGATTCTTATTCCGTTGTTGTTTTCGATGTCGATAATGAATCTGTTGTTGAAGATAAACCGTCACTTGATCTTTTCTGATCCAAGCTTGTCAGGTGTGAGGAATAGGGTATATTCTAATGTGTGCAGACTCATAATCGTCATACTGACTATTCTCTCTTGTGCTTAGTTCCTCACGGAGGCTATTATTGGATAGAGTACTACTCATGTGATTTACTAGATTAGAAGATTGTGTGCAATCGAGATTCAGTGTATCCTCACAAGAATTACTCGATGAAGGGATTCCATAGTGCGAGTGAACATACAGTCATCGTCGTGTTCATGTGAATGAGCTTTCGGGTCTATACCTTTGGCTTTGATCGGTCGTTCCTCTAACATGTTGAATATTTCCCGTTGTCCTATCTTGGCCGAGATGTATCCTAGGGCTAACTGAATAGTCACATCATATTCGTATATCCAATCTTGACCTAACACGAGCTCTTCTAATAAGTCCTGATCGTGACATACTAAAAGTTTTTGTTCCATCGTGTTGTTTCCGAGATGTAGAGGTAAAGTAATCTCACCTATACACTGAGTAATTTTCCCTCCTACTCCACTGAGTTGTGCCTTAGATGGGCATAATTCTTGCTTGAGTTTCTGTGTTAATGAAAATTTTATACATATAGCAGCTCCTGTATCAATGAGAGCATCCACTAAGTGGTACTCTTCTTTTCCAGCTCCCAAATTCAAATAAGGTTGCGTCATTTGTTGACCTAGGTTCTCATTGGCTCTAAAATTAGCCATCCGAACGAGTTCCTCTCCTTGTCGATATCTCTCGTCTCTCTGTCTCATCCACTCTTTTCATTTCTTGATTCGTTCTAGTGCTTCTTGCCTGGCTTCTTCTCGTATTCTTTCTTCCTCGATGCACCTATTTTTACCCATTATTAATCGTGGCATTATCTCTTCTGTCAATGGCTCTAAGTATTTCTTTACTCGACACCCACTGATATAGTTTGGCAATACTTCTCCATCTAGGGTTGCTAAACTGATGGCTCCACTGGTAGATATACGATTGATGATTAATGGGCCATATCCTCTTTTCTGCAGTTTCTTCGTGTGTTGTTTTAAAGTATAAGCCAAAACTAAATCTCCTTCCTTCAAGTTTTTATCTTTAATATGAGCATCAAAATAGGCTTTCTGTCGTCTTTTTGCAGCATAAATCCCTGCTATCGCTTGTAACTTAGTTCATGTAACTTTTCTATTTGATCCAATTGAGCTGATAGTTCATGTCCAGTCCACTCATAAGTTGTTGCTACTCTGAGAGTGGGTATTAAGAAGTCAATTGGCAAAATAGCATTCTATCCGTACACTAAGTTAAAAGGAGTAGTTCTTATGGCGATTTTGTAGGATACTCGGAATGCCCATAAAGCATGATGTAATTGTTTATCCCAATCAGATCTTCCATTGTTAACAATTTTAGTGATAACTGTGCACAAGATTTTATTTGAACTTTTGGCCTGTCCATTGGCTTGCAGGTGATATGGGGCTGATTTCTTATGAATTACTAAGAATTCATTCAATAGGGCTTCTATCACTTCATTCACAAAGTGCGTGCCTCTATCACTCACAATTTCTATTGGCAGTCCAAATCTAATGAAAACGTTCTCAAAGAGAAACTTGGCTGTAGTTCTTGCATCATTTTTCTTGGTTGCTTTGGCTTCAACCCATGGGATCCTTTAGCTGGTGGACTAATAGGTCCTATGAAATCTATTCCCCATTTAGTAAAGGCTCTGGCACTCATCATGGGTTTTAGAGGCATTTTATCTCTTCTAATTGGATATTTCGTTTGTTGACATGTATCCAATCATATGTTGCTGCATCTTGATGTAGAGTTGGCCACCACATTCCTGCAAAAAGAATCATTTTTGCAGTTTTATCTGTAGAGAAATGTCCTCATGCACCTCCTGTATGTGCCATTTCTAAAACAACAATATACTCGTCTTCATGAATGCACATTCGTAAATGATTATCTCTTCCTCCTTTAAAGAGTTGTTTTCCTATGAGAGCATAGTCCTTGCTTTGTTCTACAAGTGCACATTTCCTTGCTAGAGTGGCTCATTCTGGGTACTCTTGGGTCTTCAAGAGCTTCACCAGAGGCATGCTCCATCTTGGTGCTATGGTGGAGTAGCATAGACTAGAGTTCTCTTCTGGATTCCATTCTTGACAAGTTGGGCAGGCTGATACATAGTTATGTGTATCCCTTTGCATGGTTGGCCAATATATGCATAATCTCTTCAATGTTTGCCATGTTCTTCACATTTCTTGTTCCTCCTCTTCCACACATCTCATTGAGTAATCCACTTGAGTCTTGGTGATATAGGCTTCCAGCAATGATATGAAGGTTTTTAGTTTTCCATAGGTCTTGGTTTCGATTCGGTTGATCCCATGTTTAGGTCCATATGTGAGTATAGGGATCAACTTTTCTGCCCATTGGGGACATACTTCGAGATTAAAAAGGTAAGTGTCTGGTAGATCATCAGGTACTCCCGTGGGTGGTTCTCCATGTGTCATTCTTGATAAGTGATCTGCTCTAATGTGCATATTCCCTTTCTTGACTACTACTTCAAAACCAAATTCCATCAACAATAGAAACCATCATACTAGTCGTCCCGTATTACAAGGCTTATTGACTAAGTACAGTAGGGCTTGATGATCAATGAAGAATTTGAATTTGTTTGCCAATAAGTAGTGTCGAAACTTCTTCACTGCATACACCATTCCTAGGCCTTCTCTTTCAGTCGTGGTATAATTGTGTTCTGCTTGATTCAATTGTCTACTGGCATAGGCTATAGGGTGGTCTAACTTTCCTGTATCTGCGGGTTGAGCTAAGATGCAACCAATGGCAAACTTGGAAGCATCTACGTGAATGTGAAATGGTTTGTTCCAATTAGGTACTCGAAGGATTGGGGCTGAACTTAATCGACTCTTTAATTCGTTAAAGGCCTTTTCACATTCTTCTGTCCAATTAAACGGAGACAATAATGCATATAGAGGTCTAGCAATTATGGCATACATATGTATAAATCTTCGGTAGTATCCCCAATGTCCCATAAATGCTTGTACTTCTTTAGCAATCTTTGGTCTCGGTAAATCCAGAATTACTTTGATTTTGTCTTCATCCGTTGAGATTCCATTCTTAGAGACAATATGTCCTAATATCTTTCCTTGTCGGACCATGAAGACACACTTTTCTGGATTGAGGCATACTCTATATTATCGACATTTGGCAAAAATCTTTCCTAGTTCAGGGATATGTTCTGATCGTATAGCTAAATAAGTGCATAAATCATCAACGTATACCTCCATGCTCTTTCTCAAAAACTCCTTGAATACATGACACATCAATCTTTGGAAAGTGGATGGGGCATTGGTTAGACCAAAAGGCATAACCCTAAAGGCGTCTACTCCCCATTCAGTTGCAAAGGTTGTTTTATGTTGGTCCTCAGGAGCAATGGCTACATGATTATACCCTGAAAAACCGTCTAGGAAACTATAAACTTCCTTCCTTGCCACTCTTTCCAAAAGATGATCCGTGATGGGTAATGGGTAACTATCCCTTATGGTGGCAGCATTTACTTTTTTCAGATAATGCATACTCTTAACTTACCATTCTTTTTCGGCACGACCACCAAAGGTGACACCCATTCCGTATGTTCAATCTCATAAATAAATCCAGCATCTAACAACTTGTCTATCTCTTCCTTAATTTTTGCTGAGTAAACATCGTTATATGTGTATGGTCTTTGTTTGGAAGGTTTAGCTTCAGATTTCATAGGGATTCTATGTGCACAAATAGAAGGATCTACTCCTTTCAAATCCTTATATGTCCAAGCAAAGACATCCCGGTATTCTCGAATGAGTCGTATCAACTCTTGCTCTTCTTCCAATGAGACATCTTGACCTATAAAAGTACATCGTTCTTATCCTTCCTCTAAGGCTACTATTATTTTTTGGTCTGTTCTTTGTTGTCATATGCTATTCCTGGCTGTGCTTCTCGTTTCGGCATTTGAATAGCAATTTTCCTCTCTTCTACTTCATATTTTTTGAAGTGGACAGGCACTTCAAATTGATCTTGTGGTTTATTTTCTCCATCTTCTTGTTCTTTATCTAACCCAGGCTCTTCTTCCTGTGTCATTTCTTGATTTATTTCATTAGTTATCACACTTACTCCTTGATTTTCACTTTCTGTTTCCATTTGCTCTTGCTCCATTTCAATGCTCTCATAATCCTCTTTCCATTCTTTTCCGATTACTTCTCCTTCTTCAGCCTCTTGAAGAACTACCACGTATAGACTAACATCATATCCTTCCTCATCAATGCATTCATTCATGGTTATCACTTCTTCATTTACACACACATTGAGAGTGGCTAAAATCTCCATCCAACCATGAGGTTGGAATTCTTCATCTAGGAATATTTGAGGCATGTAAGCTAGATCTTGTATAGATCTAGCAACTCCTTGCCTGTGCTACCATCCTTTCCTCCTATCCTCTTCCTTTTTCACAGTTTGGCATATCCATAGATGTGTGTTTTCGTTCATCCAAGATTGGTCGCTTGAACCTATACTGTGAATCAACTGGTCGTCTTCCTCCTTATGAATCTGATTCCATTGCAAGGGAGGAACATCTTGATATGTGTATGTGTGGAGATTTATTCTTGTTGTGGTTCCTTCATGTTGTAAGTATACTGCATCTTTTCCCCAATCTTGCACTACCTTTAGTTGTCTCATGAAGGGTCTTCCAAGTATCATTTCATAATTGCTAGCCCTTTCAAATTGACATATCGCTAAGGTGTGCTCGAATTCAACTCCGCAAGTGGTAAAAATTACCCGTTCCAATAATCCCAAGGGTCGTGCGTGTTGGTCTTAGAGCTGGTTTTCCCCATTTCTCCCAGATTTCTTTAGTTGCAATTCCTACTCCAGCTCCTGAATCTAAGATAGCTTTAGTGGTATAACCCCTATAGGTAACTGGAAGGCAAGTGTTTCCTTCCTCTCCTTCGCTGAAATCTCCAACCTTATCGACTGGGATTTTGACTGTGGTCACCTCATCAAGCATTTCCTTCTCTTTAGCCTTTGTCTCCATTTGACTGGTTAATTTCTCCTTCAAATGTGGTTTGACCTTCAACAGTTCTTCCAATGTCAGAGTACAAGGGATTTTTACCTTTCTAAGGTGTTGTATGATGTCCGATGTTTGGATTGATGGGTTCTGTTCTTTTTTTCTTATTGAGGGAATGCAGTATAATTCCGAATTATGTTTGTATTCTCCTGTGTAATTTGGCAAGACCTTTTCACTGTCATTCTCCTTTTCACTTTGGTCAAAGGGTAATAATCCTTCTGAATTCAGCTCAGGTATTGAATGTTCTAATTCACCCCCCGCTTCTAGCTCTTCAAAGGGTGGTTCTATTCCTTCCACTTTCTTCCATCTGTCTTCTTGGACTCTTGCCCACAAGTCTTTAGGCCATTCTCCATCTACTTCAGGGATGATGGATCCTTCTTTTTTATCCTCGTAGTAATTTCTATCATGTGTCTCACCTTCTTTGGGTTTCTCGGGGTTATTAGGGAAGACACACTCTTGGAATTCCTTTTCGAGAATTGGTGAATTAGGCAATTGAAGAACAGGTTTTTCTAGGGTCTGTTGAGCTACTTCAATTAACTTTTTGCATATCTCCAACCTTTCTTTCTCTAAGTCACCTCTAGGATATTCTTTCTCATGTTGTTCAATGGTTGGTCCTGCTCTGATTCGTGCCTGGTATGCCTAAATCCACATGGCTAACTCTTCTGGCATGGGATCTGCTAAAACTGATCCTACCTCTTCTTTTTCAAACTTTCCTTTCCGAATTTTTACCTCCACTTCTTGTTTTTCCTTTTGATCTTGTTCATTTTTTTCTTTCTCCATCTGTCGATGTTATTTCTTTTCCTTTATCCTATCTCTATGATTCTTCCATCTTTGTGTTCGTTTACTTGTGATACTTTTTCCAAGTTCTTCCGAGTCTTCAACTCTTTGAGGTGTACGTATGTCCACTCTCCTGTCAGCTCGATCATTTGCTCCAATCTTTTCTGGCGTCTCTCTAGCTTTGGCTCATGTTATTGCTTTCAATGGTACGGTGTATTCCTTATCACTCCTTGACGACTCTATCACTTCTATCACTTTGAGTTAACTTTGTTAGGATTTTTGGGGCAATCTCTAAAAAGGTGTTCTTTACCACAATCACTACAGTATCCTTCCCAGACTCGCTGTGGTGGTGGTGGGTTTGGTAGTGTACATTCTCTGATATAATGATCACCTCCGCATCTATAACATGGTCCTCTAGGTACAGGCCGTCTGTTCATAGGTTGGGGGGTATGGATGCTCTGGGAGCTGTGTACATCAATGACACATAATCCTGCTCATATCCGTAAGAATTATTTGGTGCTTCTATGCTATATGCATATGGTTCGTACATTTGTCCATATTCTATCATAGTGCTCTCATAAGTGGAATAGTTTCCTTGACTATGGTCATAGGATGAGTCATATGGTTCATTACTAGTCAAAGGCTTGGCTGGAACTATTGCTCTCTCTAAGTTTTCTTCAGGTTGAGCCATTTTCATTGGGACAACATTCTGAGGATGGGGCGGTTGTTGCCCTAAAACCGGTTGTGGTTGAGTGTAACCTTGATAAGCATAGGGTCATGGTGCTAGTGCCTGTTGTTGATAGGTGGGATATCTGAAGGCTTCTCCTCCTTGATCTCTCTGAGGGTATCCATAAGGTCTCATGAGAGGTTGTACTGGTCTTGATTGCCGATTGTAAGGACAGTTTTCTATACTGTGGTTTGTGTACTTTTGTTCTATGGTGCAATATTGTAGAGGGCCCGGAATAGGTGGTTTATTGTAAGCATAAGCAGGTGGTGGGACTACTCCCCTAGTGCACATATGAGAGGGATGATCTCCTCCACAATGCATACATCTTCTAAGCATGGGCACTCTCATTGGGTTGTTGGGGTAGTTCTTTTGTCCTTGAATGTTCAATTTCTTTGCTACTAAGTCAGCTATTTCCTCCACATTATTCTTAGGGTTTGATGTGTTGTTGACGGAATCTTCACTTTTTACGCTACCTTGAGGTATTTTCAGATCTTCCGCTAGATTGTCCTCTAGGTCAATGCATTCTTTCATACATTCTTGCAAGGTTTGAACTCTTTTCACATATACCAGAGATCTTAATGATCCATTCACTAACCCTTCCAAAAACAATGACACCATCTTGTTTTGAGTGGGTCTCTCTTCAACAGGGAATCTATCCACATATTGTTTGAATCTTCTTGCTGCCAATCTCACTAACTCTGTAGGAGCTTGCTTAAAACTATGGATCAATGAGGAAGAGTTGTTCTTAATCCCAGATTTAGTGAATTCCTCAATCATTTCTTGATAGACTTGTTCCATGTTTGGAAAATTATTAGGATCTAATGGCTGGAACCACGCTAAAGCTGTGTCTGTCAATGTTAGACCAAAGGATTCATATTGGATCAAGAAATCTTCCACTTGTTCGGCTCTGATAACTTGCTTGAGTTCAGCTATATGATTGTAAGGTTCACTAGAGCCATCATAATGGTTTCTCATGCATTTGGCGACTTGAATGGGTCTTAATCTTCTTCCTGCCTCAAGTGGTCTAGGCATCACAGGGAAAACCGGTCTTCCTATCCATATACCAGGTCCTTTTACCACAGGTGGTCTATGTGGAACAGGGATTCTATTCCTTGGGTCAACAGGTGGCTGAAGCCGATAGTTAGGGTTATTTGCAAGCATAGCAAACTGCACATGGGGTCTAATCGGGATTTATGTTTGTTGTGTTTGTCCAGACTGATGATATGAATTATCCTGAAACAATCCTTGAGGGTTTTGCAAAGTAGTGGCTTGATCCCTAGAGGGGAACACTGGAATGTTCTGATATTTCAACCCTGCTCTTACTAACTCCGTTAGAGGTCAGTACCTCCTGTGGTTTTTGTCCAAATATGTGATAATGGTGGGGAGTTCTGGATCTTGTAACTCATAGACGGTAACTGGGTTAGGGGCTACTTCCCATAATGAAGAGTGGGCTCTGAGGAGATGCTCCATTCCATTGATCAAATACACATCCATTAGGGAGTCATCTTGGGGAACGATCTCCCTCTTGGAGTGGTCACTTGCCCTTCATGTCCGTCTTCATTAAGGTTGTGAGCATTGTCTTCTTCCCCATGTTCATTGATGTTTTCAGGGTGTTCTATAACAACATACTGGATATCTCTTTTGTCCATATAAAACCCTCCTGCATACTTAACTGCTGGCCTAGGCACTATGTAGGCATCTGAAGCTTTCTTTAGTCTGGCCACTAATCAGTTTAGACCATCTAGGTAGATAGGTGTCTCATGTTGATTGGTGTTCACATATTCTAAAGATGTCCGATATTCACCCTCAATAATTGACATCATGCCAATCATTGGTACGGTATTTTGCATGTCCTCTGAAGCCATGGGAACTTCTTCCTCTGACTCACTAGAGGTTTGAGAGTATTGTGAACGACTACTTGGTTCGGCTACACTCCCTACAGAGGAAATCACACTTCTTCGGCTTCCTAGGGTTCTTCCAGATCTTAGGTTCATTCACTCGAAAGCT
This sequence comes from Ceratopteris richardii, assembly GCA_020310875.1. Taxonomy (NCBI): domain Eukaryota; kingdom Viridiplantae; phylum Streptophyta; class Polypodiopsida; order Polypodiales; family Pteridaceae; genus Ceratopteris; species Ceratopteris richardii. Next base: position 120,025,863 of record CM035416.1, on the reverse strand, counting down.
CTGATTAACCTTAGCCAACCTCCAGCTCCTATAGTTCTTTATTGAGGGTCAGAATTCTAGAGAAAATTTGGTTGGAATAGGACTGACAGTAAATCCACAACTCATGATACTTGACCCAAACAAATCCACAATACTCAATACTTGACAGGTTGGGCCTTACCACGATACTCGATACTCGACAAGTATCACCTCAAAAATCCACGATAGTCGATACTTGACTCACTACAAAAGGTCACGATACACGATACTTGATAAACTCGATACACGATACTCGATAGTTCACAAGGAAAATCTCCACGATAGTTGATATTCCATAGATATCGTTTTCTAATCCCACGATACACGATACTACTCTAGTATCGCGAGAAATTTCTGACGATTCTCGATATCCACGAGAAGGCTTCGTCCACGATACACGATATTGCACAGGTATCGCGAAAAACTTCATGATACGCAATATCTGGAATTTCCACGATATCCGATATTCATAAAGTATCGTTTTCAGGCCTCCACAATACACGATGTTTGAGAAGTATCGCGAGAAAATTTCCGACGATACTCGATATCCACCAAGTATCGCGAAAGCTTCTTCCACGATACACAATATGGCATAGGTATCGTGACCGGAATTTCACGATAGATGATACTTGACAGGTATCACTATCAGATTTCCGTGATACACGATACACGATATGTGGCTGGTATCGTGAGGATTTCTCAATGATACATGATATTCGACCACTTGCAAGTATCGCGATACTCGACCACAAGAGTTTACGATACCTAGGTATTGCGATACCTCAACCGTGGGAGAACACGATACTTGACACTTTTTCAATTTTTTGCAAGTGTTTTTTTGGATCTTGAGTACATACACATGTTCTTAGAGTGTATCTACCCTCCCCTCTTAGCCTAAATCAAAAAATTAATCCTTCTCTACCCCGGGATGGCCTTCACGATATTTATCGTAGATCATTTGGCTAAGTTAATTGGTTTTAACTGATGGTGATGAGTATCAGGCAGAAATGCTCACCTTGGAGTCTCTTTCCAAGCTCCTCTAACACTCACTCTTGCTCTGCGCACCTCCAAGCTCTCTAATCTCCGATCGCAATACTCGGTTGCCTGCTCTCTCTCTCGATACTTGTTTGGAGACAAGTGAAGTTTAGAAGACAAGTTTTTTTGGGTTTCTATACTTTTTGAAAAATTCTTCCTAATTAAAAAGACTCACAAAACTATAGTTAATGGCTACTCTAACTCCCTAACTACTCTCTTCTTCCTCCTACTCTACTCACTCCACTGACTTCTCTAGACTAATAACTCACTACACACACTTCAAAAGTGAGAAGTAGTAAGTGCGGATCAGTGTGACTTACCAAAGAAGAGAAATTCACAACTCCTCTACTCGCTTCAATGCTAAAAGCTACTTACCATCACACGAATGCCTCGGTTTGATTCGACAATCTCCGGCAACGGAGCCAAAAACGTGTGTACCTAAGGACAAACCTAGGGACTTGTGGAGAAAGAGACTATACCTCGATCCCCCTCAAGTGCATATAGTGGGGATTCACGCTTTATTTATCAGTCCGAGGAGTATCAAAACCTAGCCGAGTGTATGAAGACATGCATTCAAATGACGATCAATGCAAATGAGCTTCCCAAAGAGTGCAAACAAGGCAAAGACTAATCCAAACAAGCTTCAACTGTCAGTCATGGTGTCACAATACTTGGAGCAACAGCCAATAGTAAATTGAGCTTTTCTCTCAGCTCCAAAATCCGAATATAGAAAATCATTTGAGATGTCAAATTTGGGGCATTTGCATCATTATTTGGGCATTCAATTTATGAAAGTTGATGGCAAAATAGCTTTGTGTCAAACAAAATATATTGACACATTATTACTGTTGGCTGTGTGTAGAAGTGCGAGAGACACACGAGAAGCACACACAAGGAGCACAAATGCAGCAATACACATGGAGAAGATGATGGCTGGAATAGCTCTCTCTATTGAGGATGAACTGAACCGAAGTAAGAGCTGAATAATATCCCTAAGTACAAAGTACCACCACATATGAGTGAATCATGTATGTTATAACATGGGAAAAAAACCTCTAGCTAGCACTATAGTAAAAAGTGTCCATGTATAGGGAAAAGGTTCACATCAAAGCTACTCGAGGAACACATAAGTGTAACAAACCCCCCTGCAGTGAATGATGTGAACACATACAGGGAGTGATAGATCAGCCCCCACAAAGTAATAAGCCTAAAGCTTTGCGAAAAGCTTCAAACTTTTCCCGTGGAAGAGCTTTGGTGAATATGTCTGCCACATTATCTTGTGTAGGCACATATACCAAATCAATATCTCTTGCATGAAGGTGCTCTCTCACATAGTGATAATGCACCTCAATATGTTCCGTCCATGCATCAAACACTGGGTTTCATGCAATAGCCAAAGCACTCTGACTATCAATGAGAATATGCATAGCAGCATCAATCTCCATGCAAAGATCCATCAATAGGCGTCTCAGCCATATACACTCCATTGTGGCTATGAAAAATGCCCTGTACTCAGCTTCACAACTCGATGTTGCCACTGTAGGTTGCTTCTTACTCAACCAAGATATGCATGAGTCTCTAAGAAAAAACAATTACCACTAGTGGACACACGAGTATCATAACAACCAGCCCAATCACTATCTGTAAAAGCATGCAAGCATGGTTGAACATCTCTTCCATAAAAGAGACCTAAGCTCAAAGTGCCTCTGAGATATCTAAACACACGTTTTACCGCTTGCCAATGCTTAGTGCCAGGGCTATGCATGAATCGACTCAACTGGAAAATTGCATATTGTATATCCGGCCTTGTGTTGCATGCATATATAAGACATCCCACAGCTTGCTGATAAAGAGAAGTTTCAAATTCATCTGGAATCCTCGAAGTCAAAATGCTAAAGTAGCTTTTCAACATACTTTGCTTGATGCATAACAATTCCCCCCTCAACGGATACAAACTAGATGCCAAGATAGTAGCTCAAAAGACCAAGATAAGTGACATCAAAAGTATGCTGCAAATCAGCCATAAGAATGTCAAGTTTTGCATCACATGACCCAATCAAGAGTATGTCATCGACATAAAGAACAAGCACTATAAGATCAGCCCCATTTTTGCATGTATAGAGTGTGCTTTCAATTGGACTACATGTGAAGCCAAGAGCAAACAAGTGCTTATGTATTTTGTCATACCATGCACGTGGAGCTTGCTTCAGACCATACAAGGATTTATGCAAGCAACAAACCATATGCTCTTTCCCTTTCATAACAAATCCAGGAGGTTGCTTCACATAAACCTCTTCTTGCAAATCACCATTCAAGAAGGCTATTTTTATGTCCAACTGATGCACTTTCCAACCTCGATGGGCAGCCAATGCAACCACGATAAGAATGGTAGTCATGCGTGAAGTAGATGCAAAAGTTTCCTCATAGGCATAGTTTGTGCACTCTTGATAGACATGTGTTCACTATGTAAAACATCTTCAATATGTACATCATGCGTGGGCTGAATTTCATGCTCATTTTCAGCCATATTTTGACACAAATGTTCAGCCATATGTGGCTGGAAATTTCCAGTAGTTTTGATAATTTTTGGCTGAAAAACTCAGCCATGTTTGCTTGGAAATTCTCTACATTTTCAGCACTATTTGGCTGGAATTTTTCAGCCCTTTGAGCCTCAGGTGGCTGGTCTACATGGCCATAGTCAAGTGCACCATTTTGGAACAAAGGCATGAGTGTATCGAACACATCTTGTGAGCTAACTGTTGGTTGTTTTTTGCATTCAAGTAGAGGGAAAACTTAATTTTCAGCAAATACCACATCTTGACTCACAATAATTGTGTTCGTCAATGGATGATATAAACAATATCCCTTACTTTCAGCACTATAACCAAAAAATATACATTTCTTTGCCTTGTCATCAAGTTTGTGACGTTGTTGTGATGGCACAAGAGCATATGCCAAACAACCAAACACAAGCATATGACTAACCATAGGCTTATGACCGTTCCAAGCCTCATAAGGAGTGATGACTCTCAATGCTTTTGTGGGGCAGCGATTCAACACATAGTTTGCACACATGACTGCTTCCATCCAAAACTTATCAGAAAGATGCTTTCCTTTAACCATACATCGTGTCATTTCAAGTAGAGTTCTATTTTTATGCTCGGCAATACCATTTTTCTGAGGTGTATATGGCACCAATGTAATACCTCTTTCATAAAGAAAAGCATTAAACTCATGTGACATGTATTCACCACCACGATCCGTGCATAGAGTCAAAAGCTTTTGTGAAGAAAAATTTTCAGCCATAGCTAAAAATGCTTTGAAGCAAGAAAAAACCTCATTCTTTGCTTTCATAGGATACACCCATGTATGGCAAGTAGCATCATCAATGAAGGTAAAAAAATATACATGCTTCCCAAAAGATGGAGTCTTGACGGGACCACATACATCACTATGAACAAGTTGCAATTTTCTTGTAGTGTGTGTATGGCTATCTTTTGGAAAAGAAGCATGATGCATTTTTCCAAGAATGCAACCTTCACATTAATGCTTTTCAATGGACTCAAGTGTAGGAAAACCAATAACCATGTCCTTCTTTTGCAAGTAAAGCAAACTATTGAAGTTCAAGTGACCGAAACGAGCATGCCAAAGCTCCATTTCAGCCATGGAAGAAGTATGAGCAACCAAGGCATTCGAGGCAACCCTCTTGTATGTATCCATGCGATACAAACCATTACATAATGTACCGGACATCACGATAACATCACCATTGTTGAAATCATGAACCATACACTTATCATCAACAAAGTGTACATGAAGTCCAGATCTGGCAATCAACGGAACTAAAATTAAGTTCTTATTGATACCCGGCACATACACTGCATTTTTTAAGAGATTCACACCTCCATTTGCAATCGTAAGCTCAATTTCTTCTACTCCAATGATAGGATAAGAGTCATTTTTTGCACACACCACATGTTGTCCTTTAGGTCCATCTTTCAAAGAGGCAAAAAATCTTTTGCATGATGTTATGCGCTTTGAAGCACCACTATCAAAGAACCAATCCGAATCAGCCTCACTCACAACCAGACATTTAGAATGCAAAGAAGCATCATAATGACATGTAACAACACATGCCCAAAAATCTTGAGCCATGTTAGCTTCATCATTCTTTACATTTGCTGAATTTTCAACAATAGACATGCCGGATTCTTTCTTCTTTTCATTGTGTTTAGCAAGCTTTCTACACTCATCAATAGTATCACCAGCCTTTCGACAATATTTGCATCTCTTCTTCTTTTGCAAATCACCATCATTAGAGGAATGAGTGGAAGAGGAAGATTGAGGCTTTGGTTTTGATGAACCCAAAGTTGAACCATACTTGCTTTTTCCCTTTTGTGAGATAGCAAGTGATTGTGTTCCCTCAATCAAACCACTCCTATTCACTCTAGATTGCTCTTCTTGCAAAAGAAGAGACACAACCTCATTAAATGCATACATATTAGGATTTCCTTTTGCAACCAAATGGAGTGTAGTAGCAAAGCTTTGAAAAGATTCTGGTAGTCCTTTCAATAATGTAGAAATGAGTGATGCATCCGCAATGATCTCATCTATGTTTGCCAATTGATATTTCAAGTCCTTGATGCATGTCACGTACACATCCACCAACTCATTTTCAGCCATACGTACATCCTCAAGTTGCTTCCTCAAGTATGCAACATGTGCTTCATTACACATGGCATACAAAGAAGCAAGAGTGTCCCATTCCTGTCGTGATGTAGAACATGACCAAATGTGTGGAACTATGTGATGCTTCACAGAAAGTGCAATCAAAGCATGAGCTTGAGCATCTTTTCCATCCCATCTAAGCTGCTCCTGTGTAGGTGGAGAAGGAGAAACCAATGTACTCGAAGAAGAAGCTCCATCTGTGACAGTAGACTATGAAGTAGAAGCATTTGTCGATCTTCGATCTACATCTGCCACTATGTTCCAAAGTTGTTTTGCAACAAGAACACGCTTCATCATGTAAGAACACATCGGATAGTTGGTCCCATCAAGCTTATCTTCAGCTTGAAGCATGCTAAACAAGTCATTGTTGCCCGCCATTTCATTAAAGAACAAGAATGTGACAAAATCTTCACTTTGACAAAAGCTGAAATGAATGCTAAAATTTTAGCTCACAAACCGTCACTCTGATGGCGATTCTAACTGCACGAATGGCTTCAAAATGGGGGTAAAACCCCAGCGCACCTGTTGGAAATGTTTCTTGGCTGCTGAAATTCACAGTTCTATGCTCCGAAGTCGATTTGCACTGTTAAAATGTGCATGCATCGCGATGCAAAAAACCGAAACGTGAGAAGGAGTTGAACCTGCTTTGATACCACTATTGGGTGTGTGCTTCTCGTGTGTCTCTCGCACTTCTACACACACCCAACAATTACATCGTTTTGGCCTTGAAGACTACAAACATATTGCCACTCCTATAGAAATAAGTTTATGATTGAGTCTTCATGATGTTGGAGAGGCATTTCATGTTGTTCTCTATCAGCAGGTTGTTGGATGCTTGATTTACTTATGCATTACTTGGCCAAATATTTAGTTTGAAGTCTCACAGATTAGCATGTTTATGCATTGCCCAAGTGTGAAGCATTGGTAGGTGGCTAAATGCATCTCTTGCTACTTGAGTGGTACCCGGCTACTTGGATTGTTTTATCCCAAGGGGGGATCACTATTGCTAAATTTTCATGGTTTTTCTTACTCTAAGTGGGTTGGTTTCTATGAAAATCGTGTGTCCACTAGTGGTTTTTGCATCATGATTGGTAGCTCATGCATATCTTGGTTGAACAAGAAGTAGGCTACTATGGCCACTTCTAGTTGTGAGGATAAGTATAGGGCAACTTTCACAGTAACTGTTGAGTGTGTGTAGCTCAAACACCTTATGGATGATTTGGGTGTTGATTAGTCTTGTATCACCACATCTTTACTGACAGTCATTGTGCATTGGAAGTTGTGAGGAACCATGTGTTCCATGCTCGCACTAATCACATTGAGGTGCACTATCATTATGTCAGGGAGAGGATCTCTGCTAGAGATATCATTTTGGCATATGTTCCCACACAAGAGAACATTGCATAACTTTTCACAAAGGCTCTGTCTAGAGACAAGTTTGAAGCTTTCTGCAAATCTTTGGGCTTAATTCCTTTTATGGATTGATACCACATAGCTTGGCACTTCCTTATACATGAGTGCTAGCTCCTTGTTCATCGCATCACTCCCATGGGAGATTTGTTGTTATATTTCAGTAGTGATGTGTGTGAGCACACTAGCACTACCGAGGCACTTTTTTCCCTCTTTAGGAGGTTTTTTCCCTCGGTTTGTATATATGCCTATAACCCCAACGGGTTAGTAATCTTTGTACATTCTCTTGGTAATACATTCAGTATTGTGTGTTGTGCTCCAAGCTTCTTCTTCTTCCTTGTGTCGTATGCGTGCTTCTGCAGACCTCAAACTCCAACAATGGCCTCCAAGAAGGCCATCCCAACCCACCCATGCACCTCCTACATGTGGATAGAGAGGTAGAACTTATTCTCTCTCTCTCTCTCTCTCTCTCTCTCTCTCTCTACTCTATTGATCATGAGGAGATTACCACCATGGGGCATCTTATATAGGTACTTTTTCCATGGAGCACTACACATATGGGATAAGAAAGGCAAGTTCAAGTGCCATATGTGGTTCTTCTTCAATGTGGAGTCCCATTCTGACTCTTGGAGTCTCTCTCTCTCTCTCTCTCTCTCTCTCTCATACTACCACCATGAGGCACCTTATATAGGTAATTTTTCCATGGATCGCTACACATATGGGATAAGAAAGGATTATTCAAGTGACATATGTGGTTCTCCTTCAATGTGGAGTTCCATTCTAACTCTAGGAGCTCCATTCTCTCCACATATCCCTCTATAGGAGCTTATTTCTAGCATCCACCTTCACTCTTTTAAGCATAATTTCCTCTATATATCTCCAAATCAAGTGCTCTAACTTGCTTTGGAATCCTTTCTGTAAGAGCTACCCATTGAATTAAAAGTCCATCATGAAAAGTGTTGAAATTGAATGTTCACACACTAGAATCTTTGTAGAAGTCAGTAGGAGGTATGTGAGTGATTGGTTTCAACTCAATAAGTTTTCACACGTTGGTTTGTGATCATTTTCAACCTCTAAAACACATGTGCACATAGATTCCCTCATCTTTATATAACTTTTCTTGTCAATATTAGCTTCCATAACTCTTCTTTTCATGGATTAATTGACATTCAGAGTAGACATCTAGTTTTTATACATGCATGAATGCGTGCAAACATGTGTGTAAACTTTTGCACTTCTGCTAAGTTGCAAAGTAGCTTGTTAGCACTATTAATGTAGGTACCACAAGGAGAAAGAAAGGCTATGTAGTGTCGTAAGTTAATTGTTGCAATATGTGCCATAAGCACATGTCTTTTGAGAAGGGTATGTAGTACCCTATGGTTTTTTTGCAATAAATTGTGCCTGCAAATGTAGTTGTATCGTTGAAGTGCATGTAGAGCACTATGTTTTTGGTTAAATTATTAGAATAATGTCGAAATGCTGATAAAGTTTTCAATTTTTTATGCATGCTTATTTGAATCATAATATAAAACATACTAATGTGCATACTTTCATTTCTTATTTCTCTTTTACAAAAGCTACTGATTACTTGTTTTCCAAGTGCCACTATGTATATCGTTATGTGTATATAAAAACACTTAAAGCATAAAACAAATCAAATCCTAAAAAGAGAACAAATCACATCTTTGTAGATATGGAGTAAGGAACCTCCTTGTCAAGAAGAAATATACATGATATAGCACTCCTTAAGAGTCCATAAAAATCATGAGCCAAAGGATCTTACACACACTTCAAAACATCTTAGAGCATGCATACATCTCTAAGAAAGAAGAAGCCATGCCTAAAGTTGGGACCTTAGGGACAGAGTTAGGAACTCTAGGTGCATGCCATACTCCAAAAGTTTCTATTAAGGGCAACTGAACAAGAGTGGCTAGGTAGAAGCTTAAGGATCTTAAAATATCACATCATCATGGCTCTATGAGTATGTTGATACATTTTGGTAGTGATGTGTGGGAACACACTAGGACAGCCGAGGTACTTTTTTCCCTCTTTAGGAGGTTTTTTCCCCCAGTTTGTATATATGCCTATAACCCTAATCGGTTACTTATCTTTGTACATTCGCTTGGTAATACATTTAGTATTGTGTGTTTCTCTCCAAGCTTCTTCTTCTTCTTCCTTGTGCTCTTCACGTGCTTTTTTAGACCTCAAACTCCAACAATTGGTATCATACTAGGTCACCGCTTCATCTAGGGCATCATTGACACCCCTCCCGACGCACTATCATAGTGCTTGTGCAGGTAATTTTGTCTATTTGTGCCAAACATATATATAGGCTTTGGTTCACTAGTATAAGCACCTCAAAGTCTGCTACAGGTTTAGCAGAACCTGACAGGATAGTTTTGTTCAACTTTATGAGATACAATCATTTTTTTGCCTCAGGGTATTTTAGTTAGTGGCCATGGTTGAAAGCGGTGATCTATTCCGTATGTTGGCTATTAAGCATAAGTTGGATGGTACCAAGTACCCATTATGGGCATATATGATGAATATTGTGCAAGGTAATGAAAAACATCCTACTACAACTACAAATACAGTTACTCAAGGTGATGCGGATGGTATTGAAGATAATGTTAGGTTCATGTTCATTTGGATGGCAGAGATGCTCACGCACATGCTTGATAGCCTTGTCTATCAAATGTGCCATTATTCCTCACATTTGCTCTTGCAAAATATCAAAGCATGCTTGGGATACAAACCTTCTTGGGATCCATCTTGATCCCATTGACCCAAACTACATGCCCTTGGTACTCTATCTCTGCAAGAAATAATTGAGTTTTATTGATATTTACAAACAATTGGTTTATTTTTAATTTATTCAACACTAAGTGTTAATGATTTCATGTTCATGCAGTGACTTAATATATATAACAACTTATTTACAATATCCATAACAAAATTTCCAATGAAAGGACATAACCTGTCATTTATTAACATCATAAAATTGGCATGTGCATTAATAAGACCAAATCGCATAACCAAATGCACATGACTAAACTAGTTCCTAAAAGATGTCTTATATACGTCCTCTCTTAATCTGGTGGTAGCCACTCTTTAGATCTATTTTACTAAGTATAATTGCTCCACCTAGAGCATCAAATAAATCATCTATTTTGGGCATGGATAATTTATGCTTGATGGCAATCTTATTGAGTGCATTATAATCTACTCACATCCAATAAGATCCATCTTTCTTCTTTACTAAGATAAATGATGCTATAAATGGCAAATAGATGGATCTAAACAACTCCTTGAAGTATTTTGATGGCGATGCACCACAGTGCACTCTCCTTCTCAAGAGCTCTAGGACGATATCCTTGGAGTAGAAAATTGAGCTCCTAGGGCTGCACAAGGTACTCCGTAGAGAGGCTATAGAATACGCAAAAAAACACAATACACAGGAGCACAGACACAAAATTCTTAGGTGTTAAAAATGAAGTCAAACTTACAGTCTGTGATTGACCATGCCACTATATGTTTTATTAAAGAACATATACAAAGAAGTGTCCGGTGGCCATTTGTTCTTTCACATGGACACTAATAGTAGCAATCTCCCACTAAAGGCCAATATGGCCAAAGTAATTATGAGATAAAAATAAAGAATGATAAAGGATACCTAAATGTAAGTATACAAACTATAGCTCCCACCTGAGTGACTGTGTAAGATCATGAATCAAGTAACCCCCATCAAGTGACAACAGTGTCGAAAGCTATCCTGTGGTAGAGCTTTAGTCAAAGCATCTGCAGCATTATCTCGAGTATGAACCTTCTCAAGAATAATGTGCTCAGTGCCTAAGCAATCTCTAATGAAGTGATACCTCACCTCAATGTGCTTGGTTTTTGCATGATAGACCGGATTCTTAGCCGAAGCAATGGCACTCTAACTATCACTAAGCAAACGAGGTACATGATGAGGTAAACCCATATCACAAACAAGACGAGAAAGCCACAATGCTTCCTTACATGCCTCACTTGCTACAATATACTCTGCTTTTGTGGTGGAAATAATTGTACATTCTTGAAGACGAGATCTCCGAGAGATAGCACCTCCAACAAACTGAAAAATGTACCCTGATATAGACTTACAATTGTCTACATGACTAGCATAGTCAGAATCTACGTAACCAATCATGGATGCTTTCCCTCTATCTAAGCATAGACACATCCTTAGTGCTACTCAAATATCTCAAAATCATCTTGACCGCTTCCCAATGTTTTTTGCCAGGATTAGACATATATCTACTCACAACTCCCAGTGAAAATGCAATGTTTCGTCTCGTAGCTACCATAGCATACATGAGACTACCAACAACAGAGTGATAGGGAATTTTGGTAATGAATTCCTTTTCCTCATCTGGTTTGGGGCAACCATCCTTGCTCAATTTCAGATATGTGGTTAAAGGTGTACTCAATGCCTCCCACCTTGCATATTGAACCTGTGAAGTTACTTTGGATATGCACTCACTTTGAGATAAGTATATGCATCTTTGACTCCTATCATGAGTAATGTGCATGCCAAGAATATATTTGGCATCCCCCAAATCCTTCATATCAAATGTCTAACTCAACTTCTTTTTTAGATTTGACAAGTAATAAGAGGACTTCCCAACAATCAACATATCATTGACATAAAGTATCAAGCATATCAAGCTGCCATCTGAGCATCTCTTTGTGTAGAGACAATGATCCTCATTGCTTCAAGAATAGCCTTGAGACTTCATAAAAGCATCAAACTTTTGGCACCATTGTCTAGGGGATTGTTTAAGTCCATACAAGCTCTTCTTGAGCTTACAAAATAGACTTTCCTTGCGAGGAACTACATAACCCTCTGGTTGTTCCATATGGATCTCATCTGTAAGATCTCCATGCAAGAAAGCAGTTTTCACATCCATTCGGACTAGCTCTAATTCCTCCATTGCAATGAATCCAAACAACATGCGCAAGGTAGTCATCTTGACCACTAGAGAGAAGATTTCCTCAAAATCAACACCATGTTGTTTCTTAAAACCCTTTGCAACAAGTCGTGCTTTATACTTTGGAGAAGCACTATCTGATGTGAATTTCAGCTCATATACCCATTTACATGGTAAAGCTTTCTTGCCCTTTGGCAAAGGCACTAAATCCCAAGTACCATTCTTGTGAATAGAATCCAATTCACTCTTCGTGGCATGCTCCCAACTGACATAATCCTCTATCCGCATAGCCTCTTTGTAGCAAGAAGGCTCACCTGCATCTGTTAGCATACCAAAGTCTAAACCTAGAACATATATATCAGGTGGATGTGAGACATGTGCAAAGTGTGTCAATGATTGCTGAACAGGAACATGTGTAGACTGATTTGATTGGACATTCTCTTGAATGTCCCTATGTGCAACATTTTTATGCATGCTAACTGGAAGACTAGTATGCTCAAATACCACTCTTCTCACTTCAACCTCCTTAATGGGTTGTTTATGCATCTTAGGCTCATTAAAAATGACATTACTACTTCTGATCATTGACCATGATTCAAGATCCCATAAGCGATATCCAAATTGTACTTCTCGGTCATATCCAAGAAAAATGCATTTCTTTGACTTATGCTCCAACTTTTGTCTAAGATTCATGGGTATATGAACATATGCTTCAGACCCAAAAACTCAAAGATGATCATAATATGGTGGCTTCCCTATCCATAACTCTTGTGACACTTTTAGACCTCTGGCAGTACTAGGTGAAAGATTAATGACATGAACTGTAGTCAATACTGCTTTTGCCCGAAAGCCTTGTGAGAAGTTTGCATGATATAACATAGAAACTACTCTATCTTGAATAGTTCTATTCATCCTTTCAGCTAAACCATGTTGATGTATGAAACACCACAAGGAATGAATTAATGTGACACTAGAACACCTCTATGGTCACCATTAACTCATTGCCACTTCAAACTTTGAGAAATGATAGCCTAAAGTTCTTCTCTAGCATAGTGTCCTATTTCACCACAATGATAGCATGTTATACCTTTATGAGAATTGTAGGAGTCTCGACCTCTTCCTCTACTTCTACCTCAACCTCTTCCTTGTATGTTGGCATTTGATGCATCCTTGTTGCCTTCCTAATTGTTTTGATTGTAGTTGGAGTTTTTGTGACCTCTTCCTTTTCCTCTTGAGCCTCCTCTTGAGTTCCTTCCTTTACCTCGACGTTGTGGAGGTGATCACAATCCGGGTGGATCGGGTTCGGTCACGACACACGTAGAGTGTATGAAGCTAGTGAGTGTTGGAAGGTCTTTGTGATAAAAATATGAAGGTGAAGATGAAGTTGGGTATGGGGAGGAGAGTTGTCATGATTTAATTATGAAAGGGGAACATATGGATGTATGCATGATGAGGACAAAAAGAAAACCACACACATGAATCAACTTTTTGAAAGGAAGAATGGTCCTCGAATGGAGCTTCTTATACACTTTCCAAAATCAATTCATAAGCATGGGTTCTTACGGATGTATGCATGATGAGAACAAAAAGAAAACCACACACATGAATCAACTTTTGAAAGGAAGAATGGTCCACGAATGGAGCTTCTTATACACTTTCAAAAATCAATTTATAAGCATGGGTTTTTGTGGGTGGCATGAATGCATGTGGGTCATGATGTAAAAAATGAATAGAAAATTATTCTCTGAACCTTAATGGATCATCCTCACTGGTTCAACACAATATTGCGGAGCCTTCTCACACATAGAAATATATAGAAAGTGACATGTAAAAACATATAAGAGACAAAGATATAGGAGACATGAGAAATGAATTAGAAGATATTGTTATGACAAACATATACATGAATGTTGTGAAACGTCAAGCTAAGCATTCTACTGGTCAAAGGTGGTCCGCACGACCCTCTCACCATGATAGTTCAACCCAATGTCACACGTAAGAGGATAGGTCCCACTTCATTGACCCTAATGTATTTCTAGGATCGTAATGTGGTTCTAAAGACGTATAAGACACATAAACCAGCTCTAACTCACTCACACACTCCACTCAGGGTGAGAAAAGAAAGAGAAACTGGGTTTATGAGTCTATCCTAGAGAGGAAGTCTAAAAATTAAATCTAGGAACTATGCTCTTACTAGCCCACCTTGGATCCTCACACGCTCAACTAAGGGTGATCCTCTCAAGGAAACCATGTGCTAGCAACGGCCCTATGGATGTCTAACAATGATGCTCTACGAGTTTGGTTTATATAGTTTTTGGAATGAATTTGGGCCCTTGGATCTAGAGAAATCAACTCTCAACCCTAAGATCAGCTTCTTTTGATTACAACCATTGGATTTATCAAATGGATGGTTAGGATTGGTTCTTCATATGATATCTAGGGCAAAGGGGAGGAAAATAGGTGCCTTCATTCTCCACCATTGGATCTGGGGCTGATCTGGACCGTCGGATCAGTGCTGACATCAATTTGGATAAGATAAGCCACTATTTTTGGAGAAACTTTGCATTATTAATCTTTGATCATCAAAAAAAGCTTATCTAGTGAAAAAACTCGTGGATTTTCCTTTCTTTATGCTTTAGTGCATCTCCACCCTTGAATATGAGCTCATCTTGACTGTACAACATGGTTCAATTATTGTTTGCCATGTGGCAACCCTTCAAGCCTTCAATTTTCTTATTTTAGGAAACTACAATGACCTTGAAAACTGGATTTTAAGCTCTTTGAACCTTCAAATGTCCTTTGATGAAGATAAAAATTTGTAGGGCCATGTTTTGAAAGGCCTCCTTTAGGAATATGCACAAAAAACTCCCATCTAAATCTCCCTTGTACAAGTTTGACTACATTTGGAAGCTTGCAAGGTGGCATTAAGGTATCTAAGAAGCTCTGATAGCCTTGAAACTTCGTACAAATATGTAAACTCATATGCTCTTTATACATCTCAAACCATATGGCTAACAAAAATTCCTATACAAGATTTTGTATGGTCTAAGTGGAAAAATTACATTTTTTTCAAAATGCATATGGCATATCAATGTGATAGAAAATCCATTTTCATGTGAAATTTGGGCTATAGACTGCCTTTGATAGGCTTTACAAGTATATGAATTTTCATGTGATTTGAAGACATTGAAAGTTTTGCCCTAATTTCCAAAGTTTGACCAACTTTGACCGCTACCCTAGATTTGCTCGATTTCTTCCAAAGTTTGCATGTGAACTCCCTTTGACATCCTTGATGCATCTTGGACTTCTCAAGGAATTTTGGCTACCTTCATTGAATGTGTTTCCTGTAGGCCTTCATTGTTGGAAGTGAGGTAGGCCCTTGGCTCATATCACAGGTCCATGGTTCCATAGGTCCAGCATATACAACATTAATTCCAGCATTCTTCAATATTGACAAAACATGAACATACCACAACTTAATCATACAAATGATGAGACAAAGATAGAGAAAGAATAGACGACATGTGTAAGGTCTTACGTAAGTCATCACTTACTCATAGTATCATATATACCAATGTTCAATGTACAATGTGGGAGCAAAACTCTCGACCACTCTATGTGATGAGAAATAGATGAATGCGTGAATGTACAAATGTAACAAACATATTCAGATGTATGGGCAAAAATCTGAATCAACATGAGATGTGTGACCTAATAGGTTATAGAAGAGTGAATATGAGTGACTGAAAGAGGAAGGATCAGTGTGAAACTGATAATCAACAAACCCTCATCTAGCCTTAGGCTATGGAAGACCCTAAGTCAGATACAATGTGGGAGCAAAACTCTCAACCACTCTATGTGATGAGAAATAGATGAATGCATGAATGTACAAATGTAACAAACATATTCAGATGTATGGGCAAAAATCTGAATCAACATGAGGTGTGTGACCTAATAGGTTATAGAAGAGTGAATATAAGTGACTGAAAGAGGAAGGATCAGTGTGAAACTGATAATCAACAAACCCTCATCTAGCCTTAGGCTATGGAAGACCCTAAGTCAGATACATGTGTGAAAAGATCACATACTTAAAAAGTAGCAAGGAATGATAACAAGTTTGTTGCCAGAAATCCTCAAACTCATGTGAACACACCTTCTCAAACACCTCATCAAAATATGCATAAAGCATATACGTACTGATTCTCTTATACCTATGCCGAATAGGACTCCTTCTAATATGGATGCTACTGCCTCCATAAACTCCAAGTAGTACCTATGTGCATAAAGAGAATATGTACCTGAATACTTAACATAAGATGTAAATCTTATGTTAAACACCATCCAATGTCTTTGACGTAGCCCGAAATCTTCATGTAGAAGACAATCTTCAACTACAACATGTAGATGGCCGATTCTCACCATCAAGGTTCTAATGACCAAGTCTTCTTTCCATGAACAAGAGATAACCTCCTCTCCATGATCTAGAGTGTGAGCACACCCTTCATCTTCTCCAAGAAGAATCATTAAGAAGAACTCCATAGCTGCTCCTCAACATGCTTCAAGTTAGCACCATGGCTTCCCCATGTGCTAGACGAAACACCACCTCTATTGAGGTCAAAGCTCAAGGCTTGTCTTGAAAACTAGGTGAAGAATGATTCAAGTGATCCCAAGCTTGTGTTTATATAGCATATTCTTGATCCAATAAAGCACTCCCAAAAGCATCAAACTACGATCGCAACAATAAAGCAAAATCTATCGCGATCGCTAAATCTGAAAAGCAAGAAGAACGTGCGCGCTCGCCTATCGCTGTTTTTGGCAAACACTAAATCAAATAAAAGTTTGATAGTTCTGTGATGTGTTGCCGCCGGGGTTTGAACTCACGTGGACGCGTTAGGAGGCTTTTGCCTTATCCACAGCGCCTAAGCGCTTTTGCTGTAGGACGGAGTAAACAGAACATTTACACATTCTGTCGCACTCCGTCGGGATTCATGGTTGGAGAGTGCTATAAAAAAACACTCATGCTTTAAAATTTGGACAAAAGTGGACCAATGGGACATTGTTTCCCAACAATCCCCCCTGCAATGTCATATTGGTACAATCTGGACTGGATCTGCAATTTGTTACAAACTGCAAACTATCACAAGCTTCAAGCTTGTACTCCCGCATTCCAAACTTGTTCTTCAAAAGTCTTTTTCAAAACTATATTTGAATTTTCTTCAAGACTTGCTGAATATGAACCATAATACTAAACTTTCTCTAAACATTCTTCTTCTTCCTTCTTCTTTTAAAGATGGAACATAAAGAGAACCTGACAAAGGAAATATAGGAATACCTGAAATAGGAATACCTGTAAGTATGAATCTGCATTCTTTTACATATGGCTGAAAATAAGTCTTCATGTTTCATCACCCCCTTGGATGACTTAACACTAGTATCCAGTATTCTTCAAATTATATCAGACTTTATGAAATCTTGGACGTCCTTCTTCATAAATCTGATCTTCAGTGATCAATACCTGTAACTGAAACAAAATCTCTGAACCCTTTTTATTAGCACTATACACATGCTAATAGATTTCCATGTCATACCTCAGCTTTCCAAATTGTAGAATAAGGTTAGCTGATCCTAACATAACAAAACCTTGCTGAAAGCATTTTAGGATTCATAACCTTCTGTAACATAACAAGTATCCTCTTCTATCTCTCTGCAACACAAATCTAATAGAACCTGAATCTTTGACTTACTTCTTCCAATGTTAAGGATCTTCACAAACAAAGGATAGACAACTGACTCATAAAAAGATCATACAAGATCTATTCAAGATCAATGATCTCTCTTGTGTAGAATCTGCTATCATCAAACCTTCATCATTGAATGTTTGAGTTGCTACCTGAATGTCTCCAAGTGTCCATGCTTCTTACAAAGTTGTAAAACTTTTCTGCAAACAAATCCTTTCCAAGAATATGTAACTCCTACTTGAAACATAAGTGGACAAACTTCTCACCTTGAGAACTCCAAAAGCTACAAGTTGATGCTTTAAAAGCTTCAACTATAACATAACTCATACATATGAGTTAAAACATACAATTTCTCTTCAAAATCTGCTGCTTTTCTTTCTCTCAATGCAATTCTTTGTCAAATCTACTAAATCATGACAAAGTGTAATGCGAAACAAGAAATTGCTTCTTCTTTAAACAAGATGTTCTCGTAGACTTGTCTTTGGATGTAGAGGATAAAATAGAAAAAGTATATGGAAAATATATGAGAAAAGGAAGCCTTACTTTTCTTTTGGAAATGATGGACTTTCTTCTTCTGCATCTTTCTTCCACCTGATGATGTCAACATCTTCAAACTTCTCTTCCGTACCTTTTGTTTTCTTCATCTTGAAGAAGCAAACACTCTTGACTTCTTTGAATGAACTTTTCTCTTCCTCTAATGCTAAGAGTAAGCGATAAAACAAACATGGTATACAAATGGAAGTGAATATAGAATCATGTTTTATCATCTCCTCATATCTCTGAATCAAAATTCTGCTTCAAATGTCTGATAGACTGAATTCACCAATCTTTTCTATGAATGATGAATTACCTTTCTAGAGTTACCTTCTCTAGATCACATTTGTACCTTGATATCCGACCAACTTACAACACAAAATTGTTTGAACACAAAACTCATCCCATCTTCACATTTGTCTTCTTAGATGAGCCTTCTTGCCATGAAGGAGATCTCTCAAAACTCTCTAGAAAAACCTCTAGATAGTTGTTTTGATGTAGCCTTTAACTTTCAAATGATGAAAGCGTATAAAAGCACTCCTTGAAACCTTCAAATCTCTTCATAACTGCTCTTCTAAGATATGATCTGCAAATGATAATCTGATAGTAGAAAGTGATACCTGTGATTTGATGTTAATCTCATTCCTTCATCTTCTCTAAACCATTGTTCTTCCTTGAATTTGAAGTAGCCTTCTCTTCATCAAGTCTGGGTCTTCAAATAATACGTTTGTAAAGTATTTGCATACTCTTCCAAAAATATTTCAGCTGCTAACAGATCATCAACCTCATACTCCACACTGATGAATATTCATGTGACTGAATTGTCTAATTCTCAAATCTCTACTCATCTAGATTAAGCGTGTATGTCAAATGTCAAATAGTAGAAGATGCTCTTAAATCATATGTTGTAAACCTGGAATTCTGGAAACCTAAGAATATGAATGAGCCTTAATGCATTGATGCCGAAGATCTAAAGTTCATAAACCAAAAACTTAGTGCTCTGATACCAAATGTTGGAAGTGAGGTAGGCCCTTGGCTCATATCACAGGTCCATGGTTCCATAGGTCCAGCATATACAACATTAATTCCAGCATTCTTCAATATTGACAAAACATGAACATACCACAACTTAATCATATAAATGATGACACAAAGATAGAGAAAGAATAGAAGACATGTGTAAGGTGTTATGTAAGCCATCGCTTACTCATACTATCATATATACCAATGTTCAATGTACAATGTGGGAGCAAAACTCTCAACCACTCTATGTGATGAGAAATAGATGAATGTGTGAATGTACATATGTAACAAACATATTCAGATGTATGGGCAGAAATCTGAATATACATGAGATGTGTGACCTAATAGGTTATAGAAGAGTGAATATGAGTGACTGAAAGAGGAAGGATCAGTGTGAAACTGATAATCAACAAACCCTCATCTAACCTTAGGCTATGGAAGACCCTAAGTTAGATACGTGTGTAAAAAGATCACATACTTAAAAAGTAGCAAGGAATGCTAACAAGTTTGTTGCCAGAAATCCTCAAACTCATGTGAACACACCTTCTCGAACACCTCATCAAAATATGCATAAAGCATATACGTACTGATTCTCTTGTACCTATGCCGAATAGGACTCCTTCTGATATGGATGCTACTGCCTCCATAAACTCCAAGTAGTACCTGTGTGCATAAAGAGAATATGTACCTAAATACTTAACATAAGATGTAAATCTTATGTTAAACACCATCCAATGTCTTTGACGTAGCCCGAAATCTTCATGTAGAAGACAATCTTCAACTACAACATGTAGATGGCCGATCCTCACCATCAAGCTGCTAATGACCAAGTCTTCTTTCCATGAATAAGAGATAACCTCCTCTCCATGATCTAGAGTGTGAGCACACCCTTCATCTTCTCCAAGAAAACTCATTAAGAAGAACTCCATAGCTGCTCCTCAACATGCTTCAAGTTAGCACCATGGCTGCCCCATGTGCTAGACGAAACACCACCTCTATTGAGGTCCAAGCTCAAGGCTTGTGTTGAAAACTAGGTGAAGGATGATTCAAGTGATCCCAAGCTTGTGTTTATATAGCATATTCTTGATCCAATAAAGCACTCCCAAAAGCATCAAACTACGATCGCAACAATAAAGCAAAATCTATCACGATTGCTAAATCTGAAAAGCAAGAAGAACATACGCACTCGCTGGTCGCTGTTTTTGGCAAACACTAAATCAAATAAAAAGCACTCCCAAAAGCATCAAGCTACGATCGCAACAATAAAGCAAAATCTATCACGATCGCTAAATCTGAAAAGCAAGAAGAACATACGCGCTCGCCTATCGCTGTTTTTGGCAAACACTAACTCAAATAAAAGTTTGATAGTTCCGCGATGTGCTGCCGCCGAGGTTCGAACTCACGTGGATGCGTTAGGAGGCTTTTGCCTTATCCATAGCGCCTAAGCTCTTTTGCTATAGGATGGAGTAAACAAAACATTTACACATTCTATCGTGCTCCGCCGGGATTCATGGTTGGAGAGTGCTATAAAAAAACACTCATGCTTTAAAATGTGGACAAAAGTGGACCAATGGGACATTGTTTCCCAACAATCCCCCCTACAATGTCATATTGGTACAATCTGGAGTGGATCTGCAATTTGTCACAAACGGCAAACTATCACAAGCTTCAAGCTTGTACTCCCGCATTTCAGAACTTGTTCTTCAAAAGTCTTTTTCAAAACTGAATTTGACTTTTCTTCAAAAAACTTGAATTTGCTGAATATGAACCATAATACTTGAGAAAATATGCAAACTAGATATCCAATAGTGAACACATCAAGCAATCACTTCTTGACAACAAATATAGCATGAACTGTCTCCGAACCTGCTATCTCCTGTTTTCAAAAACCTGAAAACATACACTAGGAACCACATATTTGCATTTACCTTCCAAAAAGGTTTTTCAACGTACTTCTGTTGTGTCATGTAAATACACTAAACAAAATCAAGAACTGAATCCTGCAACCTGTGACTGACAACTCACAACTTAGTGTATTATGAACACTGCTGGTTCATCTCTGACTGTACTCAAGTCAAATCAACTCAACTCAATTGAAATCAACTGAAATCAATTGAAATATGAGTGAAAATCTATGATGTCATCATGTCTTCATCCTTTAAATCCTTCATACCTCTTTCCTTCAAAACCTGGTATAAACATATATGTGTGCACTTCTCAAATATACCTTTCTGGAATATCAAGCTTCTCTTCAATAGAATTTTGGAACCTTCTCCTGAACAGGAACATCCTAACAGGAACTTTCTCCAAACATTCTTCTTCTTCCTTCTTCTTTTAAAGATGGAACATAAAGAGAACCTGACAAAGAAAATATACAAATACCTGAAATAGGAATACATGTAAGTATGAATCTGCATTCTTTTACCTATGGCTGAAAATAAGTCTTCATGTTTCATCACCCCTATGGATGACTTAACACTAGTATCCAGTATTCTTCAAATTATATCAGACTTTATGAAATCTTGGATGTCCTTCTTCATAAATCTGATCTTCAGTGATCAATACCTGTATCTGAAACAAAATCTCTGAACCCTTTTTATTAGCATTGTACACATGCTAATAGCTTTCCATGTCATTCCTCAGCTTTCCAAATTGTAGAATAAGGTTAGCTGATCCTAACATAACAAAACCTTGCTGAAAGCATTTTAGGATTCATAACATTCTGTAACATAACAAGTATCCTCTTCTATCTCTCTGCAACACAAATCTGATAAAACATGAACCTTTGACTTACTTCTTCCAATGTTAAGAATCTTCACAAACAAAGGATAGACAACTGACTCATAAAAAGATCATACAAGATCTATTCAAGATCAATGATCTCTCTTGTGTAGAATCTGCTATCATCAAACCTTCATGACTGAATGTTTGATTTGCTACCTGAATGTCTCCAAGTGTCCATGCTTCTTACAAAGTTGTAAAACTTTTCTGCAAACAAATCCTTTCCAAGAATCTGTAACTCCTACTTGAAACATAAGTGGACAAACCTCTCACCTTGAGAACTCCAAAAGCTACAAGTTGATGCTTTAAAAGCTTCAACTATAACATAACGCATACATATGAGTTAAAACATACAAGTTGTCTTCAAAATCTGCTGCTTTTCTTTCTCTTAATGCAATTCTTTGTCAAATCTACTAAATCATGACAAAGTGTAATGCGAAACAAGAAATTGCTTCTTCTTTGAACAAGATGTTCTCGTAGACTTGTCTTTGGATGTAGAGGATAAAATAGAAAAAGTATATGGAAAATATATGAGAAAAGGAAGCCTTACTTTTCTTTTGGAAATGATTAACTTTCTTCTTCTGCATCTTTCTTCCACCTGATGATGTCAACATCTTCAAACTTCTCTTCCATACCTTTTGTTTTCTTCATCTTGAAGTAGCAAACACTCTTG
Source organism: Ceratopteris richardii (assembly GCA_020310875.1). Taxonomy (NCBI): domain Eukaryota; kingdom Viridiplantae; phylum Streptophyta; class Polypodiopsida; order Polypodiales; family Pteridaceae; genus Ceratopteris; species Ceratopteris richardii. The sequence goes on along the minus strand of CM035416.1, from coordinate 120,002,953 downwards.
ACTTCTTTGAATGAACTTTTCTCTTCCTCTAATGCTAAGAGTAAGAGATAAAACAAACATGGTATACAAATGGAAGTGAATATAGAATCATGTTTTATCATCTCCTCATATCTCTGAATCAAAATTCTGCTTCAAATGTCTGATAGAATGAATTCACCAATCTTTTATATGAATGACGAATTACCTTTCTAGAGTTACCTTCTCTAGATCACATTTGTACCTTGATATCCAACCAACTTACAACACAAAATTGGATGAACACAAAACTCATCCCATCTTCACATTTGTCTTCTTAGATGAGCCTTCTTGCCATGAAGGAGATCTCTCAAAACTCTCTAGAAAAACCTCTAGATAGTTGTTTTGATGTAGCCTTTAACTTTCAAATGATGAAAGCGTATAAAAGCACTCCTTGAAACCTTCAAATCTCTTCATAACTGCTCTTCTAAGATATGACCTGCAAATGATAATCTGATAGTAGAAAGTGATACCTGTGATTTGATGTTGATCTGATTCCTTCATCGTCTCTAAACCATTGTTCTTCCTTGAATTTTAAGTAGCCTTCTCTTCATCAAGTCTAGGTCTTCAAATAATACTTTTGTAAAGTATTTGCATACTCTTTCAAAAATATTTTGCTGCTAACAGATCATCAACTTCATACTCCACACTGATGAATACACATGTGACTGGATTGTCTAATTCTCAAATCTCTACTCATCTAGATTAAGCGTGTATGTCAAATGTCAAATACTAGAAGATGCTCTTAAATCATATGTTGTAAACCTGGAATTCTGGAAACCTGAGAATATGAATGAGCCTTAATGCATTGATGCCAAAGATCTAAAGTTCTAAAACCAAAACCTTAGTGCTCTGATATCAAATGTTGGAAGTGAGGTAGGCCCTTGGCTCATATCACAAGTCCATGGTTCCATAGGTCCAGCATATACAACATTAATTCGAGCATTCTTCAATATTGACAAAACATGAACATACCACAACTTAATCATACAAATGATGACACAAAGATAGAGAAAGAATAGACGACATGTGTAAGGTGTTACGTAAGCCATCGGTTACTCATAGTATCATATATACCAATGTTCAATGTACAATGTGGGAGCAAAACTCTCAACCACTCTCTATGTGATGAGAAATAGATGAATGAGTGAATGTACAAATGTAACAAACATATTCAGATGTATGGGTAGAAATCTGAATATACATGAGATGTGTGACCTAATAGGTTATAGAAGAGTGAATATGAGTGACTGAAAGAGGAAGGATCAGTTTGAAACTGATAATCAACAAACCGTCATCTAACCTTAGGCTATGGAAGATCCTAAGTCAGATACGTGTGTGAAAAGATCACATACTTAAAAAGTAGCAAGGAATGCTAACAATTTGTTGCTAGAAATCCTCAAACTCATGTGAACGCACCTTCTCAATCACCTCATCGAAATATGCATAAAGCATATACATACTGATTCTCTTGTAACTATGCCGAATAGGACTTCTGATATGGATGCTACTGCCTCCATAAACTCTAAGTAATACATGTGTGCATAAAGAGAATATGTACCTGAATACTTGACATAAGATGTAAATCTTATGTTAAACACCATCCAATGTCTTTGACGTAGCCTGAAATCTTCATGTAGAAGACAATCTTCAACTACAACATGTAGATGGCTGATCCTCACCATCAAGCTGCTAATGACCAAGTCTTCTTTCCATGAACAAGCGATAACCTCCTCTCCATGATCTAGAGTGTGAGCAGACCCTTCATCTTCTCCAAGAAGAATCATTAAGAAGAACTCCATAGCTGCTCCTCAACATGCTTCAAGTTAGCTTCATGGCTGCCCCATGTGCTAGACGAAACACCACCTCTATTGAGGTCCAAGCTCAAGGCTTGTGTTGAAAACTAGGTGAAGGATGATTCAAGTGATCCCAAGCTTGTGTTTATATAGTATATTCTTGATCCAATAAAGCACTCCCAAAAGCATCAAACTACGATCGCAACAATAAAGCAAAATCTATCGCAATCGCTAAATCTGAAAAGCAAGAAGAACATACGCGCTCGCATGTCGCTGTTTTTGGCAAACACTAAATCAAATAAAAGTTTGATAGTTCCGCGATGTGCTGCCGCCGGGGTTCGAACTCACATGGTCGCGTTAGGAGGCTTTTGCCTTATCCACAGTGCCTAAGCGCTTTTGCTATAGGACGGGCTAAACAAAACATTTACACATTCTGTCGAGCTCCGCCGGGATTCATGGCTGGAGAGTGCTATAAAAAAACACTCATGCTTTAAAATGTAAACAAAGTGGACCAATGGGACATTTTTTCCCAACATTCATGAGTGAGAGAGCAGAGAAAATCTCGATGACATTCGCCCCCACTAAACCTGCGATTCCTTCGGAAGCGCCACTCCAGTATCTGGGAAAAACAAAATGTTTCAGGCATCAAATTCTTTTATAGGCAACATAAGAAACATGGAAGGAAAAATTGATCATATGCATGAATGAGTAGGCAACGTGACATGAAGCAAAATTTGCATCAAAGAAAGAATTGAAACATGCAACATGAATATGCATGAACAAATAGGCAACATATATGCAAATGAACAAGCAACATTCAAAACAAGAAAGAAAACAAACAAGCATCAATATGAAGTGGAAGTGGATGTATTCAATCGTTTTAAGCATCAGTTCCTCTCATCTTGAAGAAAAACTTGTACCTTTTTCATAAAGCAATCTACGTTAAATACGATTATAAACAAAGATTTAGGATTTTCAAGAGACATCTTTCATCTTTAGCTTATTTTAGATCAACTCTTTTCCTACATAAATATGAAGATACTCTTTCTCTAATAATATGCAAGGAAATCTAACTAAACTCCACTAATGCATAAATCTACCTATATAGCTCGTGATTTATTCTACTATGCCTCTTTATCTTCCTTTGGCTTGCTCTCTCTTTTTTTTCTTTATGATGATGATGATTTGGCAACTTTATGGTTATGATCACTTTTTTGGGATGGAAGAAAGTGTAAAGACTTCCTGGTAACATGTAGCAAATTGTTTTTTTTTATGGGGAAAAATTAAACCTGGATACAAGGTACAACCATTTTTGATGATGGAGGACAGTCGTTTAAACTCCAATACAAGTGTTGTGAGATGGACTAAGGATGTAGAAACATGCAGTAGCAAGAGCTAGGATTTCAACAATTATGCTTTCGATACAAGATACATATGCATGTTTATATATGAAAGTCATGTCACCAAAATAAACCTCTAAATCTACATGCCCTATCTTTTCATAATCCTAGATTATAATAAATTTCTTAGTAGATAAATTACTACTTAAGATACAATTTTACACAAGTAGAGAAATCATCGTTTGCCTTTTTGACTCAAGTGACGTGGATATGCAATGCAATGCAAAGACTGAAAAAAAACATGCATGAAACAAGAATGGAAAAAAAGTAGAATGAACTTGAAAAAAAACAAAGCAACATGAACTTGAAAAAATTAATGATATTTTTATTTTTTTTTTTAATTTTATTTTTTATTTTTATAACATGGATAATCCTGTTTATGATCTGGCCTCATTGTTGTCATCTTCTTCAATGTCATCATCCAAAATGTACTTATCATTATCACGTTTCTTGAATAGCTTTATCCTTTTACCTGCAATCAAAGTTTTTAGTGCAACACCATTTAATTCACAAAGAGCATACGTACCATTGTTGTTGACTTTTGATACAATGTATGGCCCAAAACACCGTTGAGTGAGCTTTTTGCATGCATCATATTGAGAGTGAAATGTACTATCATAAATGAGCACCCAATCTCCTACGTCAATTGGCTTAGGACGCAATCGATGAGTTTTATCAAAATAATGCTTATTCTTCATTCTAGATTCTCTTAATTTTTCAATGGCATCATCAAGTCTTAATTTACCTTGTTCTAACTGTTTAATGCACAAACTCAAAAAATCATCAGTAGACATGTTTTCAGACCAAGGAAAATTTTACCATGCAGAAATATGAGACTCAATTGGAAACAATGGTTTTTGACAGTACATGAGTTCAGCAGGCATATACCCACTAGTACGTGTGCACGTCATTCTATCTGTCCAAAGTGCAAAAGGTAAGAATCTAGGCCATTGTTTGATGTCACCGTTACATGCTTTAGATATGGCTTTCACAATAGGTGGATGCCCTCTCTCTATTTTACCATTGGCCTCTGGATTATATGCAGCAGTGAGAGACAAACAAATACCGTGATGTTCAAAGAACTCTTTAGCTTCTCTCGCATTTAATTCTCCACGATCGGCAACTACTTTCTCTATATACCCAAAGTGACTTATGACATCTTCAAGCAAGAATTTGCAAACATTGTAAGTGGTCTTAGATCGTAGTGCACGTCCCTCTACATGATTAGTTAAGTCTTCTCTTGCAAGTACAATGTAACACATTTTGTCAATACCTTTAGGCATAGTTACAAGATCTTCTACCCACTTATAGTGAATACAGGGTGGATAAGTAGGATGCAACGGATCTTTCTGTTTGACTGTTGAATGAAATCGACAAGTAGAACATGTAGAAACATAGCTACTTTTGTCAACATACATCCTAGGCCAATAATAGGTACTTCTAATTTTTTCATATGTTCCAAAAAATCCTTTGTGACCTGCCCTGCATTTCCTTCATTACTTGCAACTGAAGACCTCGTGTCCTAGGACTCGTTGTGGATTCCTAACCTTACCCTTAGCATGTCTCCAAAGATAACCGTTACATAGGAAAAAGTTATAAGCTCGTTTCCTAATGTTACGAAATCTATTCGTAGTCGAGCTAGGTAATGGTTGTAGTGTATTCAGATACTTTCCCATGTCTCTCCATTCATTTTCATACTCAGACTCATGAAATCTCTCATACTCGTATATATGTGGAACATAGTCAACTAAGTTCACATTCTTTATTAGATCACTTTCAAGATCATCATCAAATCTAGCTCTGGATAACATAAAAGAAACTCAGTTTGACTTACCTGAAATATGAACTAACTCAGGATTTATGAACTTAATATATGAGATCCATCTAAGCATGGCTATATCAAGAGATGAACAATTGGCTATCATTCCAATGAGAGGCAAACAATCAGTCTCAACTTTGACATTTGCACCATTGAAATATTCTTTGTCTCTTTTCAAAGTTGTTACCATACCCCATAGTTCTCGTTTGATCTGTGGAAATTTTTGTTGTGTTTCATGTAAAAATTTTGGCACCAAACCTAATCGCATATCTATTCCCTTCACTATCATCCTGACTTATGACCCAACCTATACCAATAGGACTAGTATCAACAGTCAATATAATAGGTTTGTTAGCTGAATAGTCTACACGCTTAAGGATGGGAGCTTCAAGCAATAATTTCTTCAATTTACGCATAGCTTGATTGCTTTAATTGGAATACCATCAATGAATGGCATAGTTATATGAGGGATAAAATCATGTAAGACCATATTCATAGCACTCATCATATGAGCCACAAAATTAGTCGCTCCTTGAGGTAAAGTACACATTCGCACTAAGCCTAAAGGAGTTTTCATTGTGGTTATGTCATGAATATCAATTTCTAATTGGAATTGTTCATATCCAAAATATAAATCACCCATTGAATAGATAGAGTGTCTTGAAAATGATTCAGCAAACTCATCTACAATGGGTCCTGTACCTACATTCCTTATGGTGAATATCTTGAATAAAACATAGTTTCCCATTCTTTTTAGGCACAGTGAACCATCAATTTGAGTAAGGTGCAAAAGATGGCTCTAAAACTCTTATGTTTATCTTCTCCTTAAGTATTTTCATTAGCTCAGGTAAGTGTGCCTTTGGAACTGGTATAGGGCGAAGATTCCATGGAATATGTGCAATAGTAAAGATTATCATGGATGCAACTAGCTTAGGATCTACGCAACCAATCTCATGAGGATACATAGTAAAGCCTTTTCCATGGCTAAGTATGACTCTCTCAAATTTATCTCTCTCTACTGGCAAAAGAAATTCATCATTTGTACCAATTTTCACATGTTTGATTGTCTCATCCGTGAATGTATGTCCTATGTTTTTCTTATCCCGAAGAATTGGATCGTTTTTCACATCAATAATTTTTTCATTACTTCCTTGGGGTAATGGTTGAGCTATGGGTTTGATTTTTTTGTCTACAGTTTTGTACTTTGTTTCAACTAAGGCATCATTTGTTTTGTTAAATTTTGAGCACTTGTCAACATTAAGAGCATATTCTTGGATTAGAGCATACTCATCAAGGGAAGAAAGAAGAATAATATGGGAATTAGAATTTTTTAAAAGACATAACTCTAACTCCTCAAGAGTAGAGAAACAATGAGATGTTTCAAACACATGCTCAATGTTCTCATAATGTTCCATGATTTTGTTGTTTTTATAATTTTTTTTTTTGTTTTTTGGATAAAAGACTTGGACAATTGACTCTTATGAAGAAAATCTAATCTAGAATGTGGAAAACAAAGTGACAAACTATTGTACATGTTTGTTGGATGTGAGATGTCAAACCAATATCCACTGTTGTCCCGCTCAACAATGGATTCTATCCGAAATTTTGATCATATGTAGCTCCAAACATGAATCGAGGTGCACAATCACTACATGCATGCTCATGACCTTGAGTAACAATAGGTTTCTTTCTAATTGACAATCGATTCCTAGGATGATTCACTCCTACCGTCATGACTTGAAGTGATTGCATTCCATCTTTAGACTTAATTCTAGCATAGGTAGACCCATCATCCATGGCTTTAGTTTCCATATGACTCACAAATAAAGGGTTGACCTAAGAGAACTTCATAGGAGAAATTATCTTGAATAAAAAAGTGAAAATCTTCTGTGGTTCCTCCTATGGATATGGGCACACTAGCACAAGCTCCATATAGTTACCTACACCATAATCTGCAGTTCTCATATGCCATCCACAATCTTTATCTATGGGCCATCGAAACTTATCATAGACTTCTCTTGAAATCACATTGATTTCGGAGCGATAATTTACTAATGCATTTACAGTGATAGAGCTCTTATCATTTCCTATTTTAACATGCATCTCTCATGTACCTCTAGACCAAAATTTTCTTTTAAAGTGACTTTCAGGATTGTTTTCATGATTTTCATGGTCAGGTTGAATAGGTCCGAAGAAATTTTTACTAACATTTACTTCATCATCATCAAACTCCTATTCATCAAATTCATCAAAGTTTAAGGCTGCATTCACAGCTTGATCTTGATCTAGAGAATCTTGCATCTCAGTATCTAGATTAAGCGAAAACCTCTTCCTTTTAATTAGGCCGATAAAGTTATCTTTAAACACAGGCTTTGCAATAGAGAAAACTTGTTCTAAAGACATAGTCACTTGACTCTTAAGAAAAATGTCATCTAAAATCTCCATAGGATCTATTTTTCTCTCAATTTTTGAAATCAAGATGGCTTTAGGTTTTCTCTTTGGTTTCTTTTGTTTTTGCTCAGAATCTTGTTTTTGTTCATGTTCTCGTGTTTGGTCTTCAGTTTGTTTTGATTGTTCTTGTTTATCTAAAGGCTTTGGTTCTGTTTTTCTTTGCTTTGTCTTCTTCCCTTTTTGTTTCTCCTCTTGTTTTTGTTCATTGGGTTGTGATTCTTGTTTTTTTGTTTGGATTGTGATGTTTCTCCCTGCTCTATGATTGTTTCTATACCCTCTGAGGTTTGTTTTCGAGTCACTCTTCTTTCACTATGCTCAGCTTCATCTCTTTTTCATTTTTCTTCTACATTGGATATGTGAGAAATAAGAGATTGATCTTCTATCGATGACTTCCAAGCCGTTATTCTCCTAATCTCATCTCGTGCTCTTACTAAAGCCTTTATGGAAAAGTCACCTTCCTTTGTGGGTTTACTTGATTCTACTTGTTGTTCATCAAGAGCTTCTAGTTTCACTCCTCTAGTTCCTACGTCTGTTATGGTTATATTTTCATAGTGTTTTTTCATTCCTCCCTTACCATAATTTCCTTGCAAAGGTAGCCTAGATCGATAGTCACACATTTTCTTGTCTATGTCTATTACTAGTCGTTGCTCCTTAGCAGCTTTCAATAGTTCACAATCTCTCAAAAAGTGCTCTAATGAATCACACCAGGGACACCTACGAGGGCCACGCACAAAACCATTTTGATTTTGAGGATTTTGATTAACTTGTGGTTGGAAATTTTGAAATTGAGGATTTTGTTGATAAGGTATTGCTTGAGCAACATAATTAGGATTTTGATAAGGCAATTGATGTATTTGAGGAGCTTGGGGAGCAACATGTGGTACCTGAGGTGCAAGAGGAGCTTCCATAGTATAAGGCTGATGATTTTGAAAATTCTGATTTTGAGGATTTTGAAAAGCTATTTGAGAAGCTTGATTAGACTCTTGAAAAGACATTGGGTTCATTTGATTTTGGAAAGTTTTGGTGTAATTAGATAGTAAAGCATCTATAGTCTTGGCCAAATTGGATCTTGTAGCAATAAGACTTTCCATTTGCTTAGTGAGAATTTCCACTTGAGATTGTTCAACTACACTTTTATTTGTCTCTTCTTTAAAACCTTGAGTAGGCTCCATCATTTGAGGAATAGGAGTAGAGTCAAAAAGCATAGCATGGGATTGTTCTCTAACTTGTTCCTTAGTTTGTGGAAGGCTAGCTTGAGGAAGACTAGTTTGCTCATAAAGCATGGATTGTCTTTGATGTCTATGGGCTACAGCCTCTACTACTTTATGCACTTTTTGCCAATTGTCAGTAAGACCATAGCGCTTATCTGGCTCTTCTAATCATCGTTCAACTTCCCTACGAGTTTCAGGATGAAGAAGCTTAAGAAAATTGATCACAAGATCAGGTTCCAAAGTTATCTTATCCTCATCAGGAAGTTGTTCATAGAGTCTAATATACTCATTTTGTAAGTGAGTAATAGAGCTACTATGCTTTGGGGAATTGACCCATCGTAAGATTCCATCCCGATTATGTTGGCTATAATCTTCAAGATAGAACTCTTTGAGCATCTCCTTTCTAAAATCACTCCAAGGAAGACTATCATATTGAGTGACAGGGTTTATGATAGAGCTATCAGCAATTCGTTCAAAGAATGATATCAAAAGATCTTTGTGAAGACAAAAAATCATAGCTTGCTCTTCAAACAAATCTAAGTAGCTTGTAATGTTGATGCCATTGAATTTTCCCTTCTCTCTCAACATAGAAGAGACTATTCTTTGGCATTGTTTCTCAACAATAAGAGATTTTAATCCTTCCTCCATCTTATGTGAATAAGCAAGTGATGCACGATGTTCTAGATCTCTCACAAATGCATTTACTTCACGACGAAGATGTGCACGATATTGTGAGAAAGCCAGTGCAACAATCAAGAATGATAAGGATGATATGATGAGGATGAAAAATATGAAACAAAAAATATGGATCACAACCTCCCAACAAGGTCAGAAGCAAATGCCACGAAGCGATTCACGTCGGGTTCAAATGTGGAGGTGATCGCAATCCGGGTGGATCGGGTCCGGTTGGGGCACACGTAGAGTGTATGAAGCTATGAGTGTTGGAAGTTCTTTGTGATAAAAATGTGAAGGTGAAGATGAAGTTGGGTATGGGGAGGAGAGTTGTCATGATTTAATTATGAAAGGGGAAAATATGGATGTATGCATGAAGAGAACAAAAAGAAAACCACACATGAATCAACTTTTGAAAGGAAGAATGGTCCACAAATGGAGCTTCTTATACACTTTCAAAAATCAATTCATAAGCATGGGTTCTTATGGATGTATGCATGATGAGAACAAAAAGAAAACCACACACATGAATCAACTTTTGAAAGGAAGAATGGTCCATGAATGGAGCTTCTTATACACTTTTGAAAATCAATTTATAAGCATGGGTTTTTGTGGGTGGTATGAATGCATGTGGGTCATGATGTAAAAAATTAATAGAAAATTATTCTCTCAACCTTACTAGATCATCCTCACTGGTTCAACGCAATACTGCAGAGCCTTCTCACACATCGAAAGATATAGAAAGTGACATGTAAAAACATATAAGAGACAAAGATATAGGAGACATGAGACATGAATTAGAAGATATTGTTATGACAAACATATACATGAATGTTGTGAAACGTCAAGCTAAGCATTCTACTGGTCAAAAGTGGTCCGTACGACCCTCTCACGATGACAGTTCAACCGAATGTTACATGTAAGAGGATAGATCCCACTTCATTGACCCTATGTCTTTCTAGGATCGTAATGTGATTCTAAAGAAGTCTAAGACACATAAAACCAGCTGTAACACACTCACACACTCCATTGAGGGTGAGCAAAGAAAGAGAAATTGGGTTTATGAGCCTATCCTAGAGAGGAAGTCTAAAAATTGAATCTAGGAACTATGCTCTTACTAGCGCACCTTGGATCCTCACACGCTCAACTGAGGGTGATCGTCTCAAGGAAACCATGTGCTAGCAAGGGCCCTATGGATGCCTAACAATGATGCTCTAGGAGTTTGGTTTATATAGTTTTTGGAATGAATTTGGGCCCTTGGATCTAGAGAAATTGACTCTCAACCCTAAGATCAGCTTCTTTTGATTACAACCATTGGATTTATCAAATGGATGGTTAGAATTGGTTCTTTATATGATATCTAGGGCAAAGGGGAGGAAATTAGGTGCCTCATTCTCCACCATTGGATCTGGGACTGATCTGGACCGTCAGATCAGTGCTGATATCAATTTGGATAAGATAAGCCACTATTTTTGGAGAAACCTTGCATTATTGATCTTCGATCATCAAAAAAAGCTTATCCGATGAAAAAATACGTGGATACTCCTTGCTTTATGCTTTAGTGCATCTCCACCCTTGAATATGAGCTCATCTTGACCGTACAACATGGTTCAATCATTGTTTGCCATGTGGCAACCCTTCGAGCCTTCAACTTTCTTATTCTAGGAAACTACGATGACCTTGAAAACTGGATTTTGTGCTGTTTGAACCTTCATAAAAATTTTTAGGGCTATATTTTGAAAGGGATCCTTTAAGAATATGCACGAAAAACTCCCATCTGAATCTCTCTTGTACAAGTTTGACTACATTTGAAAGCTTGCAAGGTGGCATTAAGGTGTCTAGGAAGCTCTGATAGCCTTGAAACTTTGTACAGATTTGTAGGCTCATATGCTCTTTATAGATGCCAAACCATATGGCTAACCAAAATTCCTATACAAGATTTTGTAGGGTCTAAGTGGAAAAATTATATTTTTTTCAAAATGCACATGGCATATCAATGTGCTAGAAAATCCATTTTCATGTGAAATTTTGGCTATAGACTGCCTTTGATAGACTTTACAAGTATATGAATTTTCATGTGATTTGAAGACATTGAAACTTTTGCCCTAATTTCCAAAGTTTGACCAGCTTTGACCACTACCCTAGATTTGTTGGATTTCTTCCAAAATTTGCATGTGAACTCCCTTTGACATCCTTGATGCATCTTGGACTTCTCAAGGAATTCTAGCTACCTTCACCGAATGTGTTTCGTGTAGGCCTTCATGAGTGAGAGACGCGAGAAAATCTCGACGACATTCGCCCCCACTAAACCTGCGATTCCTCCGGAAGCACCACTCCAGTATCTCTGAAAAACAAAATGTTCTAGGCATCAAATTCTTTTATAGGCAACATAAGAAACATGGAAGGAAAAATTGATTATATGCATGAATGAGTAGGCAACATGACATGAAGCAAAATTTGCATGAAAGAAAGAATTGAAACACGCAACATGAATATGCATGAACAAATAGGCAACATATATGCAAATGAACAAGCAACATTCAAAACAAGAAAGAAAACAAACAAGCATCAATATGAAGTGGAAGTGGATGTATTCAGTCATTTTAAGTATCCGTTCCTCTCATCTTGAAGAAAAATTTGTACCTTTTTCATAAAGCAATCTACCTTAAATACGATTATAGACAAAGATTTAGGATTTTCAAGAGACATCTTTCATCTTTAGCTTATTTTAGATCAACTCCTTTCCTACATAAATATGAATATGCTCTCTCTCTAATAACATGCAAGGAAATCTAACTAAACTCCACTAATGCATAAATCTACCTATATAGCTCGTGATTTATTCTACTATGCCTCCTTATCTTCCTTTGGCTTGCTCTCTCTCTCTCTCTTTTTTTTAATGATGATGATGATGATGATTCGGCAACTTTATGGTTATGATCACTTTTTGGGGTGGAAGAAAGTGTAAAACTTCCTAGTAACATGTAGCATTTTTTTTTATGGGGAAAATTTAAACCCTGATACAAGTTACAACCATTTTTGATGACGGAGAACAGTCGTTTAAACTTAGATACAGGTGTTGTGAGATGGACTAAGGATGTAGAAACATGCAGTACTAGGAGCTAGGATTTCAACAATTATGCTTTCGATACAGGATACATATGCATGTTTATATATGAAAGTCATGTCACCAAAATAAACCTCTAAATCTACATGCCCTATCTTTCCATAATCCTAGATTATAATAAATTTCTTAGTAGATAAATTACTACTTAAGATACAATTTTACACAAGTAGAGAAACCGTCATTTGCCTTTTTGACTCAAGAGATGTGGATATGCAATGCAATGCAAAGACTGAAAACAAACATGCATGAAACAAGAATGGAAAAAAAGTAGAATGAAGTTGAAAAAAAACAAAGCAACATGAACTTAAAAAAATTAATGATATTTTTATATGTTTTTTATATTTTTTTTTCTTTTTTTATTTTTTTATTTTTTTATTTTTTATTTTTATAACATGGATACTCCTGTTTATGAATCGGCCTCATTGTCATCTTCTTCAATGTCATCATCCAAAGCTTGAGGAAGACTAGTTTGCTCATAAAGCATGGATTGTCTTTGATGTCTATGGGCTACAACCTCTACTACTTTACGCACTTTTTGCCAATTGTCAATAAGACCATAGCGCTTATCTGGCTCTTCTATCGGCGTTCAACTTCCCTACAAGTTTCAGGATGAAGAAGCTTAAGAAAATTGATCACAAGATCAGGTTCCAAAGTTATCTTATCCTCATCAGGAAGTTGTTCATAGCGTCTAATATACTCATTTTGTAAGTGAGTAATAGAGCTACTAGGCTTTGGGGAATTGATCCATCGTAAGAATCCATCCTGATTATGTTGGCTATAATCTTCAAGATAGAATTCTTTGAGCATCTCCTTTCTAAGATCACTCCAAGGAAGACTATCATATTGAGTGACACGGTTTATGATAGAGCTATCAACAATTCGTTCAAAGAATGATATCAAAACATCTTCGGGAAGACCAAAAATCATAGCTTGCTCTTCAAACAAATCTAAGTAGCTTGTAATGGTGATGCCATTGAATTTTCCCTTCTCTCTCAACATAGAAGAGACTATTCTTTGGCCTTGTTTCTCAACAATAAGAGATTTGAATCCTTCCTCCGTCTTATGTGAATAAGCGAGTGATGCACGATGTTCTAGATCTCTCACAAATGCATTTACTTCACGACGAAAATGTGCACGATATTGTGAGAAAACCAGTGCAACAATCAAGAATGATGATGATGATATGATGAGGATGAAAAATATGAAACAAAAAATATGGATCACAACCTCCCAACAAGATCAGAAGCAAATGCCACGAAGCGATTCACGTCGGGTTCAAATGTGGAGGTGATTGCAATCCGGGTGGATCGGGTCCACTCTCGGCACACGCAGAGTGTATGAAGCTAGTGAGTGTTGGAAGGTCTTTGTGATAAAAATGTGAAGGTGAAGATGAAGTTGGGTATGGGGAGGACAGTTTTCATGATTTAATTATGAAAGGGGAACATATGGATGTATGCATGAAGAGAACAAAAAGAAAACCACACACATGAATCAACTTTTGAAAGGAAGAATGGTCCACAAATGGAGCTTCTTATACACTTTCGAAAATCAATTCATAATCATGTGTTCTTATGGATGTATGCATGATGAGAACAAGAAGAAAACCACGCACATGAATCAACTTTTGAAAGGAAGAATGGTCCACGAATGGAGCTTCATATACACTTTCGAAAATCAATTTATAAGCATGGGTTTTTGTGGGTGGTATGAATGCATGTGGGTCATGATGTAAAAAATGAATAGAAAATTATTCTCTCAACCTTAATAGATCATCCTCACTGGTTCAACGCAATACTACGGAGCCTTCTCACACATAGAAAGATATAAAAAGTGACATGTAAAAACATATAAGAGACAGAGATATAGGAGACATGAGACATGAATTAGAAGATATTGTTATGACAAACATATACATGAATGTTATGAAATGATAATAATTTCCATGTGATTTGAAGACATTGAAACTTTTGCCCTAATTTCCAAAGTTTGACCAGCTTTGAGTGCTACCCTAGATTTGCTCGATTTCTTCCAAAGTTTGCATGTAAACTCCCTTTGACATCCTTGATGCATCTTGGACTTCTCAAAGAATTCTGGCTACCTTCACCCAATGTGTTTCTGTAGGCCTTCATGAGTGAGAGAGGAGAGAAAATCTTGACGACATTCCCCCCCACCAAACATGTGATTCCTTCGGAAGCACCACTCCAGTATCTGTGAAAAACAAAATGTTCCAGGCATGGAAGGAAAAATTGATCATATGCATGAATGAGTAGGCAACGTGACATGAAGCAAAATTTGCATGAAAGAAAGAATTGAAACATGCAACATGAATATGCATGAACAAATAGGCAACATATATGCAAATGAACAAGCAACATTGAAAACAAGAAAGAAAACAAACAAGCGTCAATATGAAGTGGAAGTGGATGTATTGAGTCATTTTATGCACCAGTTCCTCTCATCTTGAAGAAAACTTTGTACCTTTTTCATAAAGAAATCTACCTTAACTACGATTATAAACAAAGCTTTAGGATTTTCAAGAGACATATTTCATCTTTAGCTTATTTTAGATCAACTCCTTTCCTACATAAATATGAATATGCTCTTTCTCTAATAACATGCAAGGAAATCTAACTAAACTCCACTAATGCATAAATCTACCTATATAGCAAGTGATTTATTCTAATATGCCTCCTTATCTTCCTTTGGCTTGCTCTCTCGTTTTTTTTTTCTATGATGATGATGATGATGATTCGGCAACTTTATGGTTATGATCACTTTTTTGGGGTGGAAGAAAGTGTAAAACTTCCTGGTAACATGTAGCAGTTTTTTTTTTATGGGGAAAAATTAAACCTCGATACAAGGTACAACCATTTTTTATGACGGAGAACAGTCGTTTAAACTCCGATACAAGTGTTGTGCGATGGACTAAGGATGTAGAAACATGCAGTAGCAGGAGCTAGGATTTCAACAATTATGTTTTCGATACAAGATACACATGCATGTTTATATATGAAAGTCATGTCACCAAAATAAACCTCTAAATCTACATGCCCTATCTTTCCATAATCCTAGATTATAATAAATTTCTTAGTAGATAAATTACTACTTAAGATACAATTTTACACAAGTAGAGAAATCATCATTTGCCTTTTTGACTCAAGTGATGTGGATATGCAATGCAATGCAAAGACCGAAAACAAACATGCATGAAACAAGAATGGAAAAAAAGTATGAACTTGAAAAAAAACAAAGCAACATGAACTTGAAAAAATTAATGATATTTATATTTTTTTTTCTTTTTTTCTTTTTTTATTTTCTTTTATTTTTTATTTCTATAACATGGATACTCTTGTTTATGAATCGGCCTCATTGTTGTCATCTTCTTCAATGTCATCATCCAAAATGTACTCATCATTATCACGTTTCTTGAATAGCTTTATCCTTTTACCTACAATCAAAGTTTTTAGTGCAACACCATTTAATTCACAAAGAGCATATGTACCATTGTTGTTGACTTTTGATACAATGTATGGCCCAAACCACCGTTGAGTGAGATTTTTGCGTGCATCATATTGAGAGTGAAATGTACTATCATAAATGAGCACCCAATCTCCTACTTCAATTGGCTTAGGACGCAATCGATGAGTTTTATCAAAATAATGCTTGTTCTTCATTCTAGATTCTCTTAATTTTTCAACGGCATCATCATCTTAATTTACCTTGTTCTAACAGTTTAATGTGCAAACTCCAAAAATCATCAGTAGACATGTTTTCAGACCAAGGCAAATTTGGCCATGTAGAAATATGAGACTCAATTGGAAACAATGGTTTTTGACAGTACATGAGTTCAGCAGACATATACCCAGTAGTACGTGTGCACATCATTCTATCTTCCCAAAGTGCAAAAGGTAAGAATCTAGGCCATTGTTTGATGTCACCATTACATGCTTTAGATATGGCTTTCACAATAGTTGGATGCCCTCTCTCTATTTTACCATTGGCCTCTGGATTATATGCAGTAGTGAGAGACAAACAAATACCGTGATGTTCAAAGAACTCTTTAGCTTCTCTCACATTTAATTCTCCACGATCGGCAACTACTTTCTCTATATACCCAAAGTGACTTATGACATCTTCAAGAAAGAATTTGCAAACATTGTAAGTGGTCTTAGATCGTAGTGCACGTCCCTCTACATGATTAGTTAAGTCCTCTCTTGCAAGTACAATGTAACACATTTTGTCAATACCTTTAGGCATAGTTACAAGATCTACTACCCACTTGTATTGAATACAGGGTGGATAATTAGGATGCAATGGATCTCTGTGTTTGAGTGTTGAATGAAGTTGACAAGTTGAACATGTAGAAACATAGCTACTAATGTCAACATACATCCTAGGCCAATAATAGGTACTTCTAATTTTTTCATATGTTCCAAAAATCCTTTATGACCTGCCCATAATGTCTCATGCATTTCCTTCATTACTTGCACCTGAAGACCTCGTTTTCCTAGGAGTCATTGTGCATTCTTAACCTTACCCTTACCATGTCTCCAAAGATAACCATTACATAGGAAAAAGTTATAAGCTTGTTTCCTAATGTTACGTAATCTATTCGTAGTCGAGCTAGGTAATGGTTGTAGTGTATTCAAATACTTTCCTATGTCTCTCCATTCATTTTCGTACTCACACTCATGAAATTTCTCATACTCGTATATATGTGGAACATAGTCAACTAAGTTCACATTCTTTATTAGATCACTTTCAAGATCATCATCAAATCTAGCTCTTGATAACATATCAGCAACTAAGTTTGACTTACCTAAAATATGAACTAACTCAGGATTTATGAACTTAATATATGAGATCCATCTAAGCATGGCTATATCAGGAGATGAACAATTGGCTATCATTCCAATGAGAGGCAAACAATCAGTCTCAACTTTGACATTTGCACCAATGAAATATTCTTTGTCTGTTTTCAAACCAAACCCCATATTTCTCGTTTGATCTCTGGACATTTTCGTTGTGTTTCATGTAAAATTTTGGCACCAAACCTAATTGCATATCTATTCCCTTCACTATCATCCTGACTTATGACCCAACCTATACAAATAGGACTAGTATTAATAGTCAATATAATAGGTTTGTTAGCAGAATAGTCCACACGCTTAAGGATGGGAGCTTCAAGCAATAATTTCTTCAATTTACGCATAGCTTGAGTGTGTTTGTCAGTCCAAATAAATTTTTGTTTCTTCCTCAACAAGTCATAGAGACAATCACCAACATGAGCAAAGTGTGGGATCCAAATAACATAAAAGATGCAAGCACCAAGAAATTTGCATACCTCACTCACGTTGTTACATGTTTCAGAAATCTTGCTAATGGCATCAACTTTTTGTGGGTATGGCTTTCGACCATAATGACCACATAAATGTCCAACAATAAGAACCTCGTTGACACCAAAAACAGATTTTTCTATGGAAAATGTGAGACCTACCTCTTCAAATCGTTGAAATATTCTTTCACAATCAGATATATGGTCAAGAACAAATTTACGACATCCAGATGAATCTAAAGTACTGTCCTTTACACGTTCCTCACTCCCTTTAATTGGAATATAATCAATGAATGGCATAGTTATATGAGGGATAAAATCATGTAAGACCATATTCATAGCACTCATCATATGAGCCACAGAATTAGTCGCTCCTTGAGGTAAAGTACACATTCGCACTAAGCCTAAAGGAGTTTTCATTGTGGTTATGTCACAAATATCAATTGCTAATTGGAATTGGTCATATCCAGAATATAAATCACCCATTGATAGAATGTCCTGAAAATGATTCAGCAAACTCATCTACAATGGGTCATGTTCCTACATTCCTTATGGTGACTTTATTGACGGGTTGGAGATCTTGAATAAAACGTAGTTTCCCATTCTTTTTAGGCAGATTGAACCATCGATTTGAGTAAGGTGCAAAAGATAGCTCTAAAATTCTCATGTTTGTAATCTCCTTAAGTAGTTTCATTAGCTCAGGTAAGTGAGCCTTTGGAACAGGTATAGGACGAAGATTCCATGGAACATGTGGAATAGTAAAGATTATCATGGGTGCAACTAGCTTAGGATCTATGTATTCATGGCAATGTATGACTCTCTCAAATTTATCTCTCTCTACTGGCAAAAGAAAGTCATCATTTGTACCAATTTTCACATGTTTGATTGTCTTATCCGTGAATGTATGTCCTATGTTTTTCTTATCCCGAAGAATTGGATCATTTTTCACATCAATAATTTTTTCATTACGTCCTTGGGGTAATGGTTGAGCTATGGGTTTGATTTTCATGTCTATAGTTTTGTACTTTGTTTCAACTAAGGCATCATGTGTTTTGTTAAATTTTGAGCACTTGTCAACATTGAGAGCATATTCCTGGATGAGAGCATACTCATCAAGGGAAGAAAGAAGAATAATATGGGAATTAGAATTTTGTTGAAGACATAATTCTAACTCCTCAAGAGTAGAGAAACAATAAGATGTTTCAATCACATGCTCAATGTTCTCATCATGTTCCATGATTTTGTTGTTTTTATAATTTTTTTGGGTTTTTTGGATAAAAGACTTGGACAATTGACTCTTATGAAGAAAATCTAATCTAGAATGTGGAAAACAAAGTGACAAACTATTGTACATGTTTGTTGGATGCAAGATGTCAAACCAATATCCACTATTGTCCCGCTCAACAATGGATTCTATCTGAAATTTTGATCATATGTAGCTCCAAACATGAATTGAGGTGCACAATCACTACATGCATGCTCATGACCTTGAGTAACAGTAGGTTTCTTTCTAATTGAAAATTGATTCCTAGGATGATTCACTCCTACCGTCATGACTTGACGTGACTGCATTTCATCCTTAGACTTAATTCTAGCATAGGTGGACCCATCATCCATTGCTTTAGTTTCCATACGACTCACAAATAAAGGGTTGACCTAAGAGAACTTCATAGGAGAAATTATCTTAAATAAAAAAGTGAAACTCTTCTGTGATTCCTCCTATGGATATGGGCACACTAGCACAAGCTCCATACAGGTTACCTACACCATTATCTGCAGTTCTCATACGCCATCCACAATCTTTATCTATGGGCCACCGAAACTTATCATAGGCTTCTCTTGAAATCACATTGATTTTCGAGCCGGAATCTACTAATGCATTTACAATGATAGAGCTCTTATCATTTCCTATTTTAACATGCATCTCTGATGTACCTCTAGACCAAAATTTTCTTTTAAAGTGACTTTCAGGATTGTTTTCATGATTTTCATGGTCAGGTTGAATAGGTCCTAAGAAATTTTTATTAACATTTACTTCATCATCATCAAAGTCATATTCATCAGATTCATCAAAGTTCAAGGCTTCATTCATAGCTTGATCTTGATCTAGAGAATCTTGCATCTGAGTATCTAGATTAGGCAGAAACCTGTTCCTTTTAATTAGGCCGATAAAGTTTCTTTAAAAACAAGCTTTGCAATTGAGAAAACTTGTTCTAAAGACATAGTCACTTGACTCTTAAGCAAAATGTCATCTAAAATCTCCATAGGATCTATTTTACTCTCAATTTCTGAAATCAAGATGGCTTTAGGTTTTCTCTTTGGTTTCTTTTGTTTTTGCTTAGGATCTTCTTTTGTTCATGTTCTCATGTTTGGTTCAGTTTGTTTTGATTGTTTTTGTTTATCTAAAGGCTTTGGTTTTGCTTTCTTTGCTTTGTCTTCTTCCCTTTTTGTTTCTCCTCTTGTTTTTGTTCATTGGGTTGCGGTTCTTGTTTTTTATCTTTGGATTGTGATGTTTCTCCCTACTCTATGATTGTTTCTATTCCCTTTGAGGTTTGTTTTCGAATCACTCTTCTTTCACTAGGCTCAGCTTCATCTCTTTTTCATTTTTTTCTTCTACATTGGATATGTGAGAAATAAGAGATTGATCTTCTATCGGTGACTCCCAATCCATTATTCTCCTAATCTCATCTCGTGCTCTTACTAAAGCGTCTATGGAAAAGTCACCTTCCTTTGTGGGTTTACTTGATTCTACTTGTTGTTCATCAAGAGCTTCTAGTTTCACTCCTCTAGTTCCTACATCCATTATGGTTATATTTTCATAGTGTTTTTTCATTCCTCCCTTACCATAATTTCCTTGCAAAGGTAGCCTAGATCGATAGTCACATATTTTCTTGTCTATGTCCATTACTAGTCGTTGCTCATTAGTAGCTTTCAATAGTTCACAATCTCTCAAAAAGTGCTCTAATGAATCACACCAGGGACACCTACGAGGGCCACGCACAAACCACTTTGATTTTGAGGATTTTGATTAACTTCTGGTGGGAAATTTTGAAATTGAGGATTTTTTTGATAAGGTATTGCTTGAACAGGATAATTAGGATTTTAATAAGGCAATTGATGTATTTGAGGAGCTTGGGGAGCAACATGTGGTACTTGAGGTGCAAGAGAAGCTCCCATAGTATACGGTTGATGATTTTGAAAATTTTGATTTTGAGGATTTTGAAAAGATGTTTGAGAAGCTTGAGGATACATGTTTTGATACATTTGAGGATTTTGCACATGAGGATGAGGATTTTGCATTGAAGGATTATGCATTGGAGGAACTTGATATGCTTGAGTAGGAGCTACTTGTGGATTTTGGTTGGGAGCTATAACATGTTGATTAGACTCTTGAAAAGACATTGGGTTCATTTGATTTTGGAAAGTTTTGGTGTAATTAGATTGTAAAGCATCTATAGTCTTGGCCAAATTGGATTGTGTAGCAATAAGACTTTCCATTTGCTTAGTGAGAATTTCCACTTGAGATTGTTCAACTACACTTTTATTTGGCTCTACTTTAAAACCTTGAGTAGGCTCCATCCTTTGAGGAATAGGAGCAGAGTCAAAAAGCATAGCATGGGATTGTTCTCTAACTTGCTCCTTAGTTTGTGGAAGGCTAGCTTGAGGAAGACTAGTTTGCTCATAAAGCATGGATTGTCTTTGATGTCTATGGGCTACAGCCTCTACTACTTTACGCACTTTTTGCCAATTGTCAGTAAGACCATAGTGCTTATTTGGATCTTCTAATCGCTGTTCAACTTCCCTACGAGTTTCAAGATGAAGAAGCTTAAGAAAATTGATCAATAGATCAGGTTCCAAGCTTATCCTCATCAGGAAGTTGTTCATATCCTCTAATATACTCATTTTGTAAGTGAGTAATAGAGCTACTAGGCTTTGGGGAATTGACCCATCGTAAGAATCCATCCCGATTATGTTGGCGATAATCTTCAAGATAGAATTCTTTGAGCATCTCCTTTCTACAATCACTCCAAGGAAGACTATCATATTGAGTGACACGGTTTATGATAGAGCTATCAACAATTCATTCAAAGAATGATACCAAAGATCTTCGGGAAGACCAAAAATCATAGCTTGCTCTTCAAACAAATCTAAGTAGCTTGTAATGTTGATGCCATTGAATTTTCCCTTCTCTCTCAACATAGAAGAGACTATTCTTTGGCCTTGTTTCTCAACAATAAGAGATTTGAATCCTTCCTCCATCTTATGTGAATAAGCGAGTGATGCACGATGTTCTAGATCTCTCATAAATGCATTTACTTCACAACAAAGATCTGCACGATATTGTGAGAAATCCAATGCAACAATCAAGAATGATAATGGTGATATGATGAGGATGAAAAATATGAAACAAAAAATATGGATCACAACCTCCCAACAAGATCAGAAGCAAATGCCATGAAGCGATTCACGTCGGGTTCAAATGTGGAGGTGATTGCAATCCAGGTGGATCGCGTCCGATCGCGCCACACGCAGAGTGTATGAAGCTAGTGAGTGTTGGAAGGTCTTTGTCATAAAAATGTGAAGGTGAAGATGAAGTTGGGTATGGGGAGGAGAGTTGTCATTATTTAATTATGAAAGGGGAACATATGGATGTATGCATGATGAGAACAAAAAGAAAACCACACACATGAATCAACTTTTGAAAGGAAAAATGGTCCATGAAAGGAGCTTCTTATACACTTTCAAAAATCAATTCATAAGCATGGGTTCTTATGGATGTATGCATGATGAGAACAAAAAGAAAACCACACACATGAATCAACTTTTGAAAGGAAGAATGGTCCACGAATGGAGCTTCTTATACACTTTCAAAAATCAATTTATAAGCATGGGTTTTTGTGGGTGGTATGAATGCATGTGGGTCATGATGTAAAAAGAAAATTATTCTCTCAACCTTAATAGATCATCCTCACTGGTTCAACGCAATACTACGGAGCCTTCTCACACATAGAAAGATATAGAAAGTGACATGTAAAAGCATATAAGAGACAAAGATATAGGAGACATGAGACATGAAGTAGAAGATATTGTTATGACAAACATATACATGAATGTTGTGAAACGTCAAGCTAAGCATTCTACTGGTCAAAGGTGGTCCACACGACCCTCTCACCATGACAGTTCAACTGAATGTCACACGTAAGAGGATAGGTCTCACTTCATTGACCCTATGTCTTTCTAGGATCGTAATGTGATTCTAAAGAAGTCTAAGACACATAAAACCAGCTCTAACTCACACTCCACTGAGGGTGAGGAAAGAAAGAGAAACTGGGTTTATTAGCCTATCCTAGAGAGGAAGTCTAAAAATTGAATCTAGGAACTATGCTCTTACTAGCCCACCTTGGATCCTCACATGCTCAACTGAGGGTGATCGTCTCAAGGAAACCATGTGCTAGCAACCGCCCTATGGATGCCTAACAATGATGCTCTAGGAGTTTGGTTTATATAGTTTCTAGAATGAATTTGGGCCCTTGGATCTAGAGAAATCAACTCTCGACCCTAAGATCAGCTTCTTTTGATTACAACCATTGGATTTATCAAATGGATGGTTAGGATTGGTTCTTTATATGATATCTAGGGCAAAGGGGAGGGAAATAGACACCTTCATTCTCCACCATTGGATCTGGGGCTGATCTGGACCGTCGGATCAGTGCTGACATCAATTTGGATAAGATAACCCACTATTTTTGGAGAAACTTTGCATTATTGATCTTTGATCATCAAAAAAAGCTTATCCAATGAAAAAACTCGTGGATCCTCCTTGCTTTATGCTTTAGTGCATCTCCACCCTTGAATATGAGCTCATCTTGACCGTACAACATGGTTCAATCATTGTTTGCCATGTGGTAACCCTTCAAGCCTTCAACTTTCTTATTCTAGGAAACTACGGTGACCTTGAAAACTGGATTTTGTGCTCTTTGAACCTTGAAATATCCTTTGATGAACATAAAAATTTGTGGGCTATGTTTTGAAAGGCCTTCTTTAGGAATATGCACAAAAAACTCCCATCTGAATCTCCCTTGTACAAGTTTGACTACATTTGGAAGCTTGCAAGGTGGCATTAAGGTGTCTAGGAATCTCTAATAGCCATGAAACTTTGTACAAATATGGAGGATCATATGCTCTTTATACATGCCAAACCATATGGCAACAAAAATTCCTATACAAGATTTTATAGGGTCTAAGTGGAAAAATTACATTTTTTTCAAAATGCACATGGCATATCAATGTGCTAGAAAATCCATTTTCATGTGAAATTTGGGCTATAGACTGCCTTTGATAGGATTTAGAAGTATATGAATTTTCATGTGATTTGAAGACATTGAAATTTTTTCCCTAATAAAAGTTTGACCAGCTTTGACGGCTACCCTAGATTTGCTCGATTTCTTCCAAAGTTTGCATGTGAACTCCCTTTGACATCCTTGATGCATCTTGGACTTCTCAGGGAATTTTGGCTACCTTCACGAAATCTGTTTCCTGTAGGCCTTCATGAGTGAGAGAGGAGAGAAAATCTCGACGACAATGTGCATATAACATTTGGTTGTGGCTGTCCTTTCCTTTGGGGCCACCAAAGCTAAGCTTTTATGTGAGAAGATGAGGGATTAGTTGTTCAAAACCTAGATATGCATCTTTCAAGTTAATGGAAGTTATAAAAGGCTTCCATCTTTCATCTTCTCTCAATCCATTGAGAGTATAAGACACAAGATCTTCTTCTTCAACCATTGTGCCAATAGAAGCTAAAGCATCTCGTAGGTCCTTAATCTTCAAAGTATATTCAGCTATGGATTCACTCGAAATTTTCTTGATTGTGTTCAAATCATTCTTGAGTTGAAGTTTCCTAGCTTAATGAGCATATGGCCAGTGTCAAAATATCATAAAAACTGCAAGTATTGACATGTTTACCTGCATAGTGAATCATTGACTCCACTGCATATAATCAGTTCCCCAATAGAAGCCAACTAGGCTTATTGAGCACCTATGAATAACTATCATACATCTCCTATGGTGAAGCTGGGTAAGTCTTCCACCTGCATCACCGAAGAGACCCTGACATCTGGGTGTCTCCTAGCTAAGAAAACCTCACCATGACCCTCTTTATCAAATGTAAAAGGCTTTATGCAAAAACGTAACTACTATATCAATGACCACATGGATATACAGCAATATCCACAAAAGTTTACATGGTGCATATGTGCTCAATATATGCAATAAAATGACACTAAAATGTTGAATGCACAACCCAAAAACTAGCCAACAACACCTACAAGTGTCTGTCAATTGTGATGTTTTAGGCTCAAAAACCTACATAAACTTGTAGTAGTTGCTTCCACCAAAACTGAAAAGCTTTTAAGAACCCTGTAGTTTTACGTGTGGCTGAAAACACAGCTCTAAAGGTTGGTATTTATTGTTGGAGAAGTACAAAGAACACTCTTCTTGATGTTCTTGGACCTCTTTTAAGAGAACTATGTGTGAAAGAACTCCAAAATGGCTCCAAAAGACACCCCAAAAATGCTTCAAAAACAGGCTTTGAAAGCAAAGAATGAAGCTTTGAGGGACCAAAACATGTCCAAGGTAATGTTAACCGTAGTCTTTCCCCTTCTTCAGACACCACAAGAGTGTATCTTAGTGGTAAGAGATTGCCACGGTTAAGCGAGCTTCGGGGGAATACTATTGGGATTGGTGACCTCCCAAGAAGTACTGAGAACCTCTATCTTCCTTGATCGTTGAGGTCCTCCCTCATGTGCAACCAACGACGCCAATAGTGACTTCAGTGGCTCAGATGACAAGGTATGCCAAGGTCTATACTTTGGTCACTACCTTAGTCGTAAGCCTTAGAGAAAGCCTTGGGTGTGGGGGCAGGTGCTCGCTTCGCTCGCACAAAAAATGAACAAATCTTTTGCATCCAAATGCTCTGATACGAATGTAGTATTTTGATGGTGATGCACCACAGTTTGCTCTCCTTCTCAAGAACTCCACAATGATATCCTCAGAGTAGAAAACGGAGCTCCTAGGGCCACCGCAAGGTACTCTGTAGAGAGGCTATAGAATAGAGACTTCTTAGGTGTTAAAAATCCAAGAAAAACATGGTACATAGGGAGCACGAACACAAACTTCTTAGGTGTTAAAAATGCGGTCGAACTTACATTCTGTGACTGACCATGCCACTATATGTTTTATTAAAGAACATATACAAAGAAGTATTCGGTGGTCATTTGGCCTTTCACATGGACACTAACGATAACACCCTTTTCTTTGAATACTCATCCATGACCTTGCAAACTTCTTTATCATCTTGCAAACTCATGCAAAATGATGGCCAAATGGTTAGACTTTCCCTTGGCACCAACTTCATCCTATGTTCAATGTTCTTGAAAGGAACTAAAATCGAAGGTAATTCACATAAAAAAAACTCTTGTAATTTTTCTCTCACCTTTCTTGGAAGTGCTTGTGCATTCCAATTGGAGCTTCCTTGACTATGAGAATCCATCATGACACAAGATGAATACAAAAAGTAAAAAAATTAAGTATACTCATAATAAATTTTGAGCATCTTGATTGTAGTTTCCAATCATGTTTCTTGGAGATCTGGCTCTCCACAAATCAACAATCACCTTCCATGGTACCAAACTAGCAAATGTGAGAAGCAAAATTTATGAATGGTTGTTTCTTAGCATGTTATTGCTTACTAAGGACTACATCAAGATATGTTGATATATTTAGGTAGTGATGTGTGTGAACACTCTAAGACCGTCAAGGCACTTTTTTTACTCTTTAGGAAGTTTTTTTCCCTCAACTTGTATATACACCTATTGCCTTAACAGGCTACTTATCTTTGTACATTCTAGTGGTAATACATTCAGTATTGTGTGTTGTGATCCAAGCTTCTTCTTCTTCCTTGTGTTGTTCGCATGCTTTTGCAGACTTCTAACTCTAACAATTGGTATCATAGCAGGTTGTCGCTTCATCTAGGGCATCATCGACACTTCTCTGTTCGTAGTCTCAGAATCGCACAAATTTTGGTGAGCATACTCAAGGTGTTTCAAAGATCAAAACAGCTTCATTTTGTGGTGCCGAAATCACGATCTGAGCTCGTT
Source organism: Ceratopteris richardii (assembly GCA_020310875.1). Classification (NCBI taxonomy): domain Eukaryota; kingdom Viridiplantae; phylum Streptophyta; class Polypodiopsida; order Polypodiales; family Pteridaceae; genus Ceratopteris; species Ceratopteris richardii. The sequence goes on along the minus strand of CM035416.1, from coordinate 119,975,972 downwards.
TCGGCCTCTGAATGCACTATCATAGCACTTGTGCAGGCTATTTTGTCTTTTTGTGCCAAAGGTATATACCAGTTTTGGTTCGCTAGTATAAGCATCTCAAAGTCTGCTATAGGTTTAGCATAATTCATCTATGCAATTCTGTTCAACTTTTTGAGATACCGTCAATTTTCTGCATCAAGGTATTTTAGTCACCGGTCATGGTTGAAAGCAATGATGTATTCCGTATGTTGGTTGTTGAGGATAAGTTGGATGGTACCAACTACCTGTTATGGGCTTATATGATACGACATGTATTGGTTGTAAAAGGACTGTGGAACATTGTGCAGGGTGTTGAAAAATGTCTTATCACACCTACAACTGTTACAACTGCAGGTACTGAAGTTGATGCAGAAGGTGTCGAAGATGCTGATATTCTGCAGATTCTTGTTTGTGTTGCGGTTTTTGCTCCACCTATTACAGAGAAAATTCATTGCGATGGCAAAGATGCCTAGGCACATGCATTGATAGCCTTGTCTGTCAAACGTGCCGTTATTCCTCACATTCGCTCTTGCAGAACAGCTAAGGATGCTTGGGATACACTTACCACATTGTAAAAGGCTAGGAAGGAGGCTCATGTTGCTTACCTCCGAAAATAGTTGGAGAGTGAGCACATGAATGAAGGTGATTCTATGGAATTTTTTTTGACAAAGATCAAGGATTTGAAGGAACAATTGATTTCTGCTGAGGAAGTCCTTCCTGACAATTGTAGACTGTTTTGAATGGTCTTTCTGATTCATATCATAGTTTTGCTTCTACTCTTCATTTGATGATGAAAGGCAATCCAAATGCCTTAACATTTGAAGAGTTAGTTTCTGTTCTATTACAAGAATATTAGTCTAGACAGAACATGTCTATTATGCATGTTGCAGACCAAGCTTTCCTAGCTAGTCAGAAGGGCAAAGGAAAATGGAGCTCTTCAACTAGTAAGCAGAAATCTGCTAATTCTGCACAAGCGAAGAAGGACGACAAAGATGAGAAGAAATCACAGAAGCATAAAATGTTTTGCAAATACTGTAAATCAAATGATCATGTCATTAAGAACTGTCCGAAATTGGCTACTAAAGAGGCAAAGAAGAAAGATGCTGGAATGGTTGTTGCAGAGGCCTCTACACTAAAAACAGAGTCTCCTAATCTTGTGTAGGAAGAAGAATGGGCATTTACTACTATTTGCAGTTTTGACCTTTCTTCTCATGAGCAGTGCATGTCTACAATAGACTCAGATGTTTGGTATTTTGATAGTGGGGCAATAAGTCGCAGCACAATTTCTTTTCTTCACTCGAGATTGCCTCTATAGGGAATACTGTTACATGCGACAACAACTCCTCTTATCTTGTTATGGGAGTTGGTAAGATCATTATGACTACCATTGATGGTAGTTCTTTCACTTTGTCAAATGCTTTATTTGTGCTAAGGATCAAGAAGAATCTATTATCAGTTTTGGCCTTAGCCAAGATTGGTTTGGTTGTTAACTTTGTTGATGACAGATGTATAGTTCATGATCTGTCAAATGGCGATGTGATTATCGCTTCTGGCATTTTATCTTATGGGATGTATAAGCTCATAGATTATGAAAAATCTGTGAATGATTCACCATGTGCAGTACATGATTCTCGGGCTATGTCAGATGCAAAGCTTTGGGATGCACGCTTTGGTCATCTGAATTTTGCTAGTTTGTTATGCCTGTAGAAATCTCAAATGGTGTCCTCTTTGCCCAAACTTGAGGCACCTAGAAAACATGTTTGTGAAGTCTGTATTTTGGGCAAAATGTAGCATTCCTCCTTTCCAAAAGATGTTTCAGTTTGGGATACTAAAAAATTATAGCTTGTACATAGTGATGTCTATGGTCCTATGCAAACACCCTCTTTTGGAAACTATCTTTATTTCCTGACTTTCATTGATGATTTTTCCAGGCATGCATGGTATATCCACTCAAAGCAAAGTTCGAAGTGTTTATGTGCTTCAAGCAGATTTTGGTTTTGGCTGAAAATTTGTCAGCATGTAAAATGGACACCCTCTGTTCTGATCGAGGGGGGAATATATGTCTTCTGACTTTAATGCATTTTTGGCTGAACGTGGGATAAAACATCAGTGTATAATGTTGTATACAGCTCAACAGAATGGAGTTTCTGAACCGAAGAACATGTCACTCATGGAGATGGCAAGGTGTATGGTCAAAAGTCAGGCCTTACCACAGTTTCTAGCTTGAGGCTATTATGTGTGCAACATATGTACTTAATAGGTGTCCCACTAAAGCAATGTAGTCTATCACTCCATATGAGGCTTGGCATGATCGCGAGCCATCTATTGCTTATCTGCATGTTTTTGGTTGTTTGGCATATGCACTACTGCCTGAACAACATCACAGAAAATTGGATGATAAAGCAATAAAATGTATTTTTGTTGGGTATAGTTCTGAAAGTAAAGGCTATCGTCTCTATCATCCATAGACTAAACGCATGTTGGTTAGCCATGATGTTGTTTCTGTGGAAGATGCTATTCAATTGTTACTTTCATGTACTAAGGAGACATCTGTTAGCTCCAAAGAAATGTATGATACTTTGCTTCCTCTTTTTACAAGTGGATAGTTATGGTTCTAATGAGGCAACTTCTCAGCCTTTCCAGGTTTCATGTGATGATGCAGATCATCCATTTCTGATGCAGATTTACATGATGCACTTGTTGATGAGAGAGCTAATATTGAGGAGGCAAAAACTATGCCAAAATGGTTGGTGTAGACTTTGCGTGATAGCAAATTAGATGCCACTCTATCATATCATACTCGATCAGGCTCTCATAGTGCCTCTTTTGCATTAGATTGCTATGCTATGGCTGCATCTAGTCTCTGTGATGAGAATGAGCCTCTTTCGTTTGATGAAGCACAAAATTCAGAAAATTGGATGGTTGCTATGCAATTTGAATATGATGCTATAATGAAGAATGGTACTAAGTCTTTATGTGACTTGCCTCCTGGCAAGATGGCCATTGGCACTAAGTGGGTATACAATTTAAAGCGTAAACCTGATGGAATAGTTGACACGTACAAGGCTAGGCTTGTTGCAAAGGGTTATGCGCAAGAAAGGGGCATTGATTTTGATGAAACCTTTGCTCCTACTTGTCAAATGACTATTGTTCGTAGCATTTGTGCACTTGCAGATCATCATGGTTGGAATGTACATCAGTTGGACATTAACACAACATTTTTTAATGGTAACTTGCATGAAGAAGTGTATGTTTTTTAGCCTCATGGATTTGTGCAAAAAGCGCATGAAAACTAAGTGTGCAGGTTAAAGAAGGCATTATATGGTTTAAAGCAAGCACCGCGTGCTTGGTATGAAAAGATACATGTCTATATGATTACACATGGTTTTGAGAACAGACCAACTGAAAGCACCTTATATGTTAAGCGTGCTAATGATGTGCTTCTGATCATTGTGGCGTATGTTGATGACATGCTTCTCACTGGTCCTCGTGACACACATATTGCTGATTTTAAGGCTGATTTGCATGCCTCATTTGAGATGTCGAATTTGGGGCATTTTCATCACTATTTGGGCATTCTGTTTATGCAAGTTGATGGTGGAATGGCTTTGTGTCAAATAAAATATACTGACATATTATTGCAACATTTTGGCTTTCAAGACTGTAAGCCTATTGCCAATCCTATGGAAACAGGTTTACGATTGAGTCTTCATGATGCTGGAGATGCATTTGCTGTTGTCATCTATCAGCAGGATGTTGGATGCTTGATTTACTTATGCATTACCCCTCATTTCTAACAAAAGGTTGGATAGTTTCTCTCAAGTGCAAGACAGACTTACGAACTTGGAGAAACTCTAGAAAGGAATATAGTACTCTGAGAAGTACCTCCCCATACTTATCTCTATATTCTTGGAAAATTTGCTTTTCTTGACTAATGAAAAATCATGTATCAAGTTCCTTAGATGTCTTATTATTTGGCACAAAATTATTATAGAATAAGACCCTAAACTATTCCCATGTAGTGGTGTCTTTCTTGTCTTTCTTTATCTTATGCCACCACATGGATGATATTCATGAGATTAAAAGTAGTTTGCTGAATCGTGTGCCTATCATCCATGATATGACACAAGCAAAAACACTATTACCACTTATTGAGCCAATGCTAAGCAACATTAGTAGTACGAATACTCTGTTGGAGTTTGAGGTCTGCGAAAGCATGCAAACAACACAAGGAAGAAGAAGAAGCTTGGGACACAACACAAAATACTAAATGTATTACTAAGTGAATGTACAAAGATAAGTGACTTGATAGGGTTATAGGTGTATATACAAGACAGGGGAAAAAACCTCCTAAAGAAGGAAAAAAGTATCCCAACAGTTCTAGTGTGTTCACATACATCACTACCAAAATATATCAACAAATTCCCCCTCGGAGTGATGCAGTGAACAAGGATATGGCACTCATGTATAAGGAAGTGCCAAGCTATGTGGTATCAATCCACAAAAGGAAGTAAGCCCAAAGCTTTGCAGAAAGCTTCAAACTTCTCCCTAGGCATAGGCTTTGTGAAAAGGTCTACAACATTCTCCTATGTGGGCACATATGCCAAACTCACATAATGATTCACCTCAATGTGCTTAGTGCAAAGACGGTGGTGGCAGAAGACTGACCAACACCCAAATCAGACATAAGGCATCTGAGCCACACACACTCAACAACCATTATGAAAGCTTCCATATACTTAGCCTCAAAACTAGAGGTGGCCAAAGTAGGTTACTTCTTGCTCAACCAAGATATGCATGAAATACCAAGCATAAAGCAAAAACCATTGGTTGATACATGAGTGTCATAGCAAGCAGCCAAAGAAGAGTCACAAAAAGCATGTAATCTGGTGGTAGTGATCCCCCCTTGGGATAAAACACTCTAAGCAGTCGGGTACCACTCAAGTAGTGAAAGATGTGCTTAACCGCTTGCCAATGCTTGACACCTAGCCAATGCATAAACTTGCTCATATGTGAGACAGCAAATTGAATATCAAGCTGAGTAATGCATACGTAGATCAATCATCCAATAGCTTGCTGATAGAGAACAACATCAAATGCATCTTCAACATCATGAAGACTCAAACATAAACATGTTTCCATAGGAGTGGTAATAGGTTTGCAGTCTTCAAAGCCAAAACACTGCAATAATGTGTCAATATATTTTGTTTGACACAAAGCTATTCTGCCATCGACTTGCATAAATTGAATTCCCAAATAATGATGCAAATACCCCAAGTTTGACATCTCAAATGAGGCATGCAAATCAGCTTTAAAATCAGCAATATGCTTCTCATTAGGACCAAAGAGCAACACATCATCAACATAGACAACAATGATTAGAAGCACATCATTTGCACGCTTAACCAATAATGTGCTCTCAATTGCACTATTCTCAAAACCATGTGGAATCAAGTCAGCATGTATCTTTTCATACCAAGCACGTGGTTCTTGCTTCAAACGATATAATGCCTTTTTCAACCTGCACACTTTGTTTTCATGCCTTTTTTGTACAAAACGATATGGTTGAAAACATACACTTCCTTATGTAATTCATCATTTTGAAATGCAGTTTTAGTGTGCAAATGATGTATGTTCCAATCATGATGAGGTACAAGTGCACAGATGCTACGAATAGTAGTCATTCGGCATGTAGGAGCAAACGTCTCATCAAAATCAATGCTTCTTTCTTGAGTATAACCTTTTGCAACAAGCCTATCATTATACCTATCAATTGTTCCATCATGCGTACGCTTCAACTTGTATACCCACTTAGTGCAAATGGCCTTCTTGCAAGGAGGCAAGTCACATAAAGACCATGTATAATTTTTCATAATAGCATCATAGTTTGATTGCATAGCAACCATCCAATTTTCTGAATTTTGCACTTTGTTGAGAGCAGTATGGGCACCCAAGGACCGACTAGACAAGGAAGCCAGCGGAGAGAGTCAGAACAAGGTGAAGGAGTAAGTAGACAAAGCAGTCGACGCAAATCTGGCAGATAGGCCCTTCAATTTTTCCCAAATCTACATCTTTTAACAGTGATTCTTATCACTAACAATCATTGTAAATACCACTTCATATTTTTGTAGCTCCATTTTGTGCAAGCCAAGGAGTCCTTGAGCTTGAGGAGCCTTAGAAGTACCTACATATCAATTTTCATACTTTTTAGACTCCGTTTAAGCCCTCAAATTGGCCCTGGAACCTAATTTTTAACTAGGCCGGACACTAGGTCTGGACAGGGCCAAAACCTAGTCAAAAACTATAAAAAGAGCTAGAGAGCTCATTTTTGGGGCTAGATTGTAATTGAAACGAACTTGTAAGAGCATTTTGAAAGTAATCTAAAAGCTCCATTGATTCTCACTCTTTGTCTTGCCTTGTGTGCGCGTGTGTGTGTATGTGTGTGCATGCTAGTGTGCTTCCCACTCACGCACTTGTGCAGCCACTTGCTCGAGGTCTTCATACCATCCTCACGTCTTCCCGGATTGACATTAAAGGAGGTGCTACTCATCATTGAGCTACACCAAATTTTGGCGTCGTTGCCGGGGATCGAGCTTTGAGGACGAGCGTGTGATGGTAAGACGTAGAGTTGACGCGTTGGAGTTGTAGGTAATTTCTTTATTTTTCCTATTTTTCTCTTTCTTACCTCACCACCATCATCATCATCATCACCCTCACCATCTTCCACCTCCATCTCCATCATCGCGAAAATTTCAGTTTTTTGACTATATCCCCATCTCCACCTCATTTCCCTCATTTCACTTGTGAGAGAGAGCGAGAGAGCGAAATTGCATGTGCTGTTTTTGCATGTTTCTTGAGCTATCTTGCAGGTACAGGTCACATCACCATCCCCAGCTTCCTGCGCAGGTACGGAACTCGACGAAACTGTCTCGCAGTCGCCGACTTCTGTCGATCGCGATTGACAGAAATTCTCACCTTTTGGTAAATCTGAGTGCACCACAGTGGACTAGAGACCCTGCACACCACCTTTCCACCAAAATTTTTGAAAATCTTGCAAAATTTCAGTCCATCGCGATTGACAGCCCTGTCCATCGCAATTGACAGCTCTGTCCATCACGATTGACAGCTCTATCCATCGCGACCGACTGCCTGTCCATCGCGATTGACTGAACCCCTGTCCATCGCGATTGACTGAACCCCTGTCCATCGCGATCGACTGAACCCCCTGTCCATCGCGATTGACTGAACCTCTGTCCATCGCGACCGACTGCCTGTCCATCGCGATCGACTGAACCCCCTGTCCATCGCGACTGATTGAGTGTCCATCGCGATTGACTGAACCCTCTGTCCATCGCAATTGATTGAGTGTCCATCGCGATTGATTGAGTGTCCATCGCGATTGCCAGCCCTGTCCATCGCGATTGACAGCCAATTTTAGCCAAATTTTTTAGGGATTGTTAATTGAAGAGTTGGGCTAATTTTGGGCACAAACATTTTACTCTAGAGCACATTAGGAAGCTTTAGGAAACAACTTGGGGAAAACCTGTTGCACAGTGATCCTGTTTGAACCCTGTCGTAACCCTAGAACCCTGAACGGTTACAACTTTTTCATACGAAATCCATTTTTTGAGCTCTAGGGCTTGTTGGAAAGCTCGTGGCATATACTACACGCCCTCAACTGTTTTTTATAAAGATAATGCATTGATTTTCAGATAGGGTATTTTGAAGTTGACCATACCCAGGGGGATCAAAGTCAGGGGCCTTTAGAATTGTTCTCTTAAAAATCACTATGCAAGCTAGTGTGTGTGCTACAGGAATGAAAATCATTGGTTCTGTCTTTGGAATTTAAATCTTTAAGCTAACTTTGGAACTTTTACAGATCTTTTGAGAGCATCCAAAGGCGTTCTAAGCAAGAGTAAGTGCAGACTTGGGAACACACTTCCTGGGCAGTCAAGACAACCAAGAAGGAAACAAAAGGTTGGAAATTCTCAACTCCCTTTATCAATTCCTAGCTTAGGCTAAGAACGACGAGAGGTAGGAGTAAGTCAGAGCGACAATAAGCAGGTATCAAATTGAAGACCACCTAAAAACTCAAGTTCAAGCTAAAAACCTAATCTCTGTACTGTCGGTAACATAAAGGAAAAGAACCTAACGTGGAACGATCAACCTAAAAGCACGAAGAACATTCAAGTAATCCTGACGATGTAATATCAGACAAGACCTTAAACACGAGAAATAACTAAAAAGAATCAAGTGACTAATATAAAGTAACCAGCAACGAGGTTGTACTCTGGGCAAAGAATTGGGCTACTTAGATAGGCATATGAACCTTAGATCAGGACGACATCTTGTAAGGGAGAGACAAAGCCTTAGGTCTTCAGAGGCTAGCGTTAACCACACTGCTAGGTCTTGGGCCCAACAGTTGAGCCACCACTCGTACTACCCTAGCTCTGAGACCAGTGAGTCAGAGATGTCTCAAGGCATGGACAGACCTACGGGAAGTTCAGGAGTGCCTTACTTGTACAGGGTGGAAGGCCCTTACAAAACACAGCTGGAGTACCTTAGGACCAACCGATTAGGTGCCAGCATCTACGAGGACGGCTTAGGAAGATCTGTGATACAGATTAAGAATCCTGATCAATCCATTGGACTAGAGCACCCAGCAGTCAAGTTTGAAAATGGTGCATACCTGGACAAAGAAGGAACTATATATATAGTCACTAGTCACCCGGATAGGACAGATGAATTTGGGAATGTAATCTCAGAAGCGGACTTAGGTGACTTGGAACAAGGGAACATGGGTGCGGAACCTAGAACCCCTCAAGGTAAATCAGTTCTCACTAGGATTATCACACCTGAGTGGGTACCCCAAGACAACAAGAGCATAAAGTTGCTCCTCAATCGAGAAACCGACGAAGCCTTCTGGAGGTATAAATCTAATCAGCCAACTGATATAGGAAACATCATGATCTATGAGTTTAAGGATCCGGATAGCCCAGGTAGAGTGACCTACTTAGATCACACTTCAGAACGGATCTTTGCGGTTACGGAAAATGATAGGCATGCTTACACTTGGAAGGGTGAATTTATTTTCCCCCAACCAAGATCAAATGTATCCTATGGTCACCCTGGGGCTGGAACTTCCCAAGCTCATGGTGTGCAAAGAGACAGAAGTAGAGATAGACCAGAAGTAAGTTTTGCCAACCCAGTGGGTAGAGAAAGAACGAGAACGGAGACGAATAGGGTAGAACCTGAGATGCTTAGAGCTCACAGGAACCAAAGAAATGTGGATGGATTTCCTCTGCCGAGACCTAGAGAGCATACAAGAACGTTGAGACCAACCCAGCTAGTTAAGTCCATGAAGAATTACTTTGATGGCACAGGAGATCCCTATGATCATGTGGCGGAGTTCAAGCAAGTCTTGAGAGCTGAACAAGTGGAGGATCTATTCACGCAGTACAATGCCTTCGGTCTAACCCTTAGGAACACAGCACTTATATGGTTTCAGCCATTGGATGAGCGCCAGTTCAGGAGCATAGACCAACTCCTAGAGGCTTTCATTGTAGAGTTCTCTAAGAGCGGCATAAGACACAATACCTCCTCATTGATTCACAGCTTTAAACAGACTCCCCAAGAGACTGTAAGACTGGCAGGAAGAAGATTTAGGCAATACCTCGAAAGATGTCCTGTTTCGGAGCTACCCACATCTGCCAAACAAGTAGCCTTATTCCTTGACGGATTGCTGAGTACGAAATTGAGATCCTATGTGTATCTGAAAGATCCTAGGACTATAGAAGAGTGTGTACGCATGTGCATTGACATTGAAGATAACCTAGGGGAAGAACTAGAGCTTTCCAAAATCTACAAAGATTCAGATAGTGCATCTAGTCAATCTTCCACGCAATCCACATCAATTGAGGAACTCGCAGAGAAAGTAGCTCAGAAATTAGGGGTAACTAGTAAACAAATCCCAAGATTTGCCCCTGTGAAAAGGTGCTATACATGCGGTGGTGACCATATGGAAAACGTTTGCCCCATTATGGCTCAGCCCCAAGTAAATCCTAGTAGCCAGTACTGCACCATAGAATGGAGGTACACCAATCACACCGCACAAGATTGCCCCTACAATAAGCAAACAGTTAGGCAAACCTATCCTCAACCCTATCCACCACAGGGAAGATACCAGAACCAGTACCCTCCACAGCCATATGGTAGACCAACACAAAATTATCAACCACAATATCAAAACCAACAAAGACCTCAACCGGTGCTAGCACAACAACCCCCAGCTCCAGCCAATGTGATCCCGGTAAAGTATACTGCTGCAGAAGAGAACATGAATAGAGCCTTAGTCCCGGTAACATCCTTGCTTTCTGAAAATGACCTTAGTGACCATAGCTTTGATTCTACACATGTTGACAGTCCCCAGGCGTACTACATGCAGTCCCCAGAACATGGTGAGTCGTATTACAGCGAAGAGCCAAATGAACCTAGTTGGGAGTCAGATTATACAAACATCATGTATGCAAACCCCAACCCTAGGCCTCAACCTAGGCAAGTAAGACCTCCATTCCCAAGAGGACCATGCTACAGATGCCAAGGAGATCACCTCATTCGTGATTGTCCCTTACCTCCCCTACACAAACACAGTCCGTGACGATCCAAGGCTTTTGCCAAGACTGTGGAAAAGAGCATCTCTTACGAGATTGCCCAAAGAACCCCAATAATATGCCAAAAATCACGCCTATCAACGTTATTGGGTTAGTAGTAGATTCCACAGGAAGTGTCACTTCCACTGCTCCCGTACAGGTAGTCACTAGAGCTCAAGCATTGCAGCAAAACCAAGGGGTAGACCAGGAAAAGAGCTCAACAGCTAGTGAAACTGAGAGCATAACCAAGAAAAGGACTAGAGCTTGGAGAGATAGCCGTGAACGTATGAAAAGGCAATGGGCAAAGAAGATGAGTGAACTTGAGGAAAGTTTACGCGAAACCAAGGCTAAAATCATAGAGATCACATCCCAACCGCACTCTCACACAATTCCACCGCTACCATCCCCATCACCCTCCATCCCTCCACCCTCTAATACACCTCACGTAACCCACCCACCACCCCAAGCAGGATCAGTATTAGCTGATCCCACTCCCGAGGACCTAAACCTGATGCTTAAAGCATATCAGGTCAGAATCCAAGAAGGGCCAACCATAACCGATCATGAAAAATGCTACCCTAGAGCCGAGCTAGAGCTTGAACGAACTAAGATTTGTGCCAAAATGGTGGAATTGGCTCAGACCATGTTTGAGGCCAGCCGCCTATTTAACATTTCTAGTTCAGCTAAGACGCAGTTACACTTTGATGGGCTGCTGGAAAGAATAGAGGGGCTAATTGCACAATCAGAAAAGGAAACTGCCCCTCAAAGAAAGGATAGGGCAAGAGAACGGATAAGCCAGCCTCTTCAGGAAGCCCATGTGCCTCCTCAAGAAGCTTATCTTCCCCCCCAAAAGGCAGATGAACCCCCCTCAAAAGCTTACATACCTCCACAGGTTGCCTACATTCCTTCTCAGGGAGCATATGAGCCTGCTCAGAAGAGTAATAGAATAAGTAATCCTCCCCAGGAAGCTTGTGCACCAGCCATCTATGAGAACAAGGAGAGAGTCAACGATAGAATAAGCCCTCCTTCCCAGGTTGCTTATGTGCCTAATTCTACGGAGCCAGACACTTCTTCTTCTATGAATCGGTTTGCACCAGACTTCCTACGAGAGATTCAAGAAGACAAATGGGATAACGAAAGTGAAGTCGCCCCTCCTTTTGAACTTGTGGATGATGCACACGATCAATTCCCACAAGACATCCCATCTATTTACGGGGAACATGAGAGTACTCAGTCTCACGAGAGATTGGACTTTGAGTCTAATTCCATACAAGAGCTACCCCACTTCACAGGCCCATGGGAAGCAAAGTCCACGTGTATGAGAGCACCCACAGTCATGGTAAGGAACGACGACTCAGTCATATCAAGGAACACGGAGGTAGTAAAGAACACCAAGGCGCAGCGCGATCTCACTTTGGAAGAACTGCCTAAGAATAGACCAAAAGCGCGGAAAGGTGTAGCCAGTCAAGTGACTGAAGTTGCAGAACCATGTTCCCGAATAGGATCCCATAGGACAGTGCCAGAAATTCCCTTGGATAAGATAGGAGATATGTGTGAAGGTGAAGAAGGGAACACCTATCTTCCCATCACCTACCAGGAGTACACCACCAAGGCAATTTTGGACTCAGGTGCAGGAGTTGCAATTGCCACCACCTCCTTATGGAAGCGTTGGGGCAAGCCAGCACTCAGGCCAACGAGGATGAAATTGCAGATGGCCGATGGTCATATTGAGAGACCCTTAGGATTGCTAGAAGGAATAACTCTCACCACTTGTGGTGTTGAGTTCGAGCATAGCTTTGCTATATGTGACTTCAGCAAAAATCATGCCTATGAGATGATTTTGGGAAGACCATTTATGCGACAGTTGCAAGTGGTACAGGATTGGGGAACCAACTCCTTGTATTTGCAACACTTGGGTGTTACGACCAAAGTCAATCTCAAGGATTATTCTCATAGAGATGTCCCTCCTATCCAATGGAATCCCATCCATAGAGCCAAAGATGATACGGAATCTGTGCATTCCATAGGGTCAGGATCCTCTTGGATGCATGAAGACACCCACTTATGGATGTGCAAAGTAGCAGTAGAGGAAGAGAAGAGAGAAAAGGCCAGAGAAATAGGTGCAAAAGAGCCACATAGAGCAATTCAAGACCCAGCCTATGCACCGGTAGTTTTTCCTGATGAGGAATTCGAACCCCATGGCTGGGCAGAAATCTTAGCAACAATGGACGTAGCCATCAATGAAGAGCAATGGACACCTCACTGTGATGAGGATGGCTATGACATTTCAGTCTTCTCCATAGAGCCAATCATGGGAGAGGCAGTTCTAGAAGAATGCGAACCTAGCCCTGATACATTTGAGGATGCAAGTGACTCCGATCTAGAGTCAATCATTATGGACCCACCATTTGCATCAGTTGAAGAATACTTCCATGAAGTAGAATTTCAACCCCAGAGGCACGGAGAGATTACAAATGATGTAAGATTGACAACACATGTGACGCCGAAGGAAGAAGGAAAGAAACGAAAGAAGAGAGAAGCCTCACCAAAAGAGGAAGAATCTTTGTTTGAGGTCCCAGAAAATTTCAAGAAATATGAGATAGATGACAGGAGAGTCATGATAAGAATGCCTAAACGAGAGGCACAATCAGGAGAGGCCTATGATAACAAAGAAACTACCAAGAAAATCGTAGTGGCCTTAGAAGAAGGAGAGGAGAGATGTACGTACATAGGTCATGACCTAACAGAAGAAGAAGAGTACGAATTGATTGCCTTGCTAAGAGAATACAGAGATGTATTCGCTTGGAGTTACAAGGATTTGAAGGGAGTAGACCCGGACATATGCTCACACACCATCCCCATGACCTCAGATGCTAAACCCTCTAAGCAAAAGCCCTACACATATAACGATAATTACGCTGCTAAGATCAAAGAAGAGATAGATAGATTGGTTGAAGCTGGATTTATCTATGAAATTGAGCACACCGAGTGGGTATCCCCCATTGTTGTGGTGCCCAAGAAAAATGGCAAGCTGCGTGTGTGCATTAACTTGAAAAAGGTTAATGCAGCCACAATTCGAGTTTACTATCCGCTTCCCATCACAGAACATCTCTTAGAAAGAGTGGCAGGCAAGGAAGTGTACAGCTTCCTTGATGGATTTTCGGGCTACAATCAAGTAGCCATAGCTCCAGAGGATCAGCATAAGACAGCCTTTGCCATAGAATGGGGCATTTTTGCCTTTAGAGTAATGCCATTTGGGCTTACCAATGCACCAGCTACCTTCCAGAGGCTGATGTGCCATGTGTTTAAGGAGTTCCTGAGGAAGAGTTTAGAAGTCTACGTTGATGATCTTTGTGCTCATTCCAACATTAGACAAACCCATATCCCTGAACTCAAACAAATCTTTGACAAATGTAGAGAATATCAAGTCTGCCTGAACCCAGAAAAGTGCGTTTTTATGGTCAGGCAAGGCAAGATTCTAGGACACATAGTGTCAAAGAATGGCATATCTACTGACGAAGAGAAAGTGCGAGCCATAGCAGAGCTACCTAGGCCCAAGAATGTCAAGGAAGTACAAGCTTTCATGGGGCACTGTGGTTATTACCGACGATTTATACACATGTATGCTGTCATTGCAAAGCCCATGTACGGACTTCTGACAAACTTTGAGTGGACGGATGAATGTGAGAATTCCTTCTAGGAGCTTAAACGAAGATTATGTTCAGCACCAATCTTGACCACACCAGATTGGAATAAGCCATTCCACGTTCATGTGGATGCATCCAATTATGCCATTGGATGTGTGCTTGCACAACCTACTGGTGAAGGTAATATGGATCTTCCAATTGCCTATGCCAGTAGACAGTTGAATGCGGCTGAACGAAACTACACCACTACGGAGAGAGAAGGTTTAGGCATGGTATATGCAGTTAAGAAATTTAGACACTATTTGCTTGCAAATAAGTTTAAATTTTTTACTGATCATCAGGCATTGTTATATCTCGTAAACAAGCCATGCAATACAGGAAGATTAGTAAGATGGTTTCTCTTGCTAATGGAATATGATTTTGAGGTTGTGGTAAGAAAAGGGAGGACTCATTTAAGAGCAGATCATCTCTCTAGGCTCACATCGGGAGAAGCCCCACAAGGAGTATCAGATGACCTTCCTGATGCTTACTTGTTTAATTTGGAAGTGGTGCCGCAGTGGGCTAAGCCATTGGTCCCAGTATTGACGTACGGGCCTAACCATCCAGTGGTAAACACACGGAATAGAGAGGTTGTAAGAGCCCAAAAGTACCACATAATGGCAGGAAGCATGTACAAGCACACAGATCAAGGGATCTTGGCTTGTTGCGTAGAAGAGGATGAGTACGCTAAATGGTTGCAATTAGCACATGTAGGTGCGTTAGAGCAACACCATTCAAAGCAACGAACTTTACAGACCCTAAAGAGACTCGGAGTACATTGGCCAACTATGGAAGCTGATGTCCAAAAGTTGTGCAAGGAATGCCCAATCTGTTGCACTAAACCACCAGTGGAACACGCCACTCTTTATCAAGTATCCATTGTGCCAGATTGGAGCGAACCTCTAGTATCCTTCCTGAGGACAAACACATTCCCGCCAGACATGACTCTGGCTAGGAAAAGGAGTTTAGAACAAGAAGCCCTGGATTACTCACTCATTGGTGATAATCTATACAAACGCGGTAAAGATGGTTACCTAAGACTGTGTGTCCATGAGAGTGAGTATCTTAAGATCTTAGACACTGCTCACCAAGGTGTAGTAGGAGGACACTTTGGACCGGATCAAGTGATCAAGGCAATTCTATTTGCGGGCTTCTGGTGGCCTACCCTTCACATGGATGCACATACCTATGTGAAACGGTGTGATGTCTGTCAGAGGACTCAGTATCCTATACGCAAAGATGAGATGCCACTGAAACCTATGATGGGTGGACGTGCATTTTCTAAGTGGGGAATAGACTTCGTAGGTCCTATTAATCCCCCAGCCAAGGGTTCTCATGCGGAATACATCATTGTTGCAACAGATTATCTCACCAAGTGGGTAGAGGTAAAGGCTACGACAAAGAACGATGCTCAGACAACTGCTAAATTCTTGTTTGAGAATGTGTTCACAAGATATGGGCTACCTATAGAACTAGTAAGTGATAGAGGCACTCACTTCCTGAACGAAGTGATTGAAAATCTACTCCAAGAATTCCTGGTAATACACAAGAAGTCTGCCCCCTATCACCCTCAAGCTAATGGACAAGCTGAGAGCACTAATAAGATTTTATGCAATGTACTGACAAAATTAGTGAACACTAAACGCTCTGATTGGGACAAACAGCTACACCATGCTGTTTGGGCATACCGAGTTGCCTACAAAACGGTACTCCAAGCCACCCCCTTTCAAATGGTATTCGGCCAAAACGCTGTGTTACCCTTGGACTTCTTGATCCCTACGTTGAGAGTAGCACAAGAGCACGAATGGACAGGCCATGAACTCTCCTCTAGGATTTTTGACCTTGAACGATTAGGAGAAATGAGACTGAGAGCCGCAGCAGGAATATATGCAGCCAAGAAGAGACAGAAGGCATACTTTGATGCCCACGTAAAGGATAAGGGTTTGAAAGCAGGAGATCTAGTTTTAGTCTATACACTGAAACAACACGCAAGGAAGCTAGAAAAGAGAGGCTACGGACCAATGATCATCAATAGGATCTCCACGAGCGGAGCAGTACAACTAGCCACGTTAGAAGGTGATATTCTCCCAAACTATATTAGCGGTTGCAGAGTCAAGTTGTATCAGGAATCCCTCACGGAGGAAATGCTCAGCCGACTCAACACTGCTAAGAAACGCAAAGAGGAAGAAAAGCGAGTTCGAGAAGAAGCTCAAGCAGAAGCTTTAGAACGCATCAGAAGGATGAAGTTACGAAGGCAAGGTAGAGATCAACCTAGAGCGAATGACTATGCAGATCAAGGATATCCTATGGCTATGTGTGAAGTTGCAGGAACAAGCTCGCATAGGATAATTGATAGACGTCCTTTCATAACCCTAGATATAGGACAAGGAAAGAGTGCAAGGAACGTAAGAGCCTTGATTGACTCAGGCGCAGCCACTAGTGCTGTTAGAGTGTCTTACTGTCAAGAATTACAGTTAACTGTCAATCCTGTGGAAGCATACCTCATAGGATTGGGTGGAGTGGAAACCCCTTGCATGGGCGAGGTGGAACTTCCCCTCTACATTCATGATGAGACAATGACAGTTAAAGTACTAGTGTGCCAAGATGAGGACCTCACGGAACCCCTTGTCTTGGGTCAAGACTGGATCTATGACCAAGCAGTCAACTTGAACCTAAGAAGTGGACTTCTTCAGGTATGGGTCAATCATAGTCGAATTACAGTAGAGTTAGATAATGGAGCACTCAAGGAACTAGGAAAGGCACAGACTCCTGGTCCTTCCAGGAGTACACATGAAGATGACCATGTTGTTCTTGTCCAAAACTATGTGTTGCAGAGGAATGATGGATGCAAAAAAAGAGTCAAGGATGCAACGGAACTCCCCTCTTTTCCAAAGGTCAGAAGGAAGCAGCAACCAAAAGTGGATCAAAGGCAGAAGAAGCAGAGTACTACCTATGCTGGAAATCAAAAGTACCTGCGTAGCAAAATGTCTCAGCAAGTGAACAAAGTGTGGGTGCGGAAAGGCGAACACCCGGTTGCACTCAAGCCAACCACACGGGCAAAGCCTCTTATTAGTAACCAACAACACGACACTAATAAGAAGTCTTTCGGAAATTCTTATGCTAACGTGAAATCTATTTGGGTGCCCAAAAAGTCGAGGAAGGCTAGCCCACAATCCAGACAAATTTGGGTGCCTAAGGCTTGTTTGCGGGCTCAAATAGCTACACCAAGAACACACCCTACACAGCATGATCCATT
Source organism: Ceratopteris richardii (assembly GCA_020310875.1). NCBI lineage: Eukaryota > Viridiplantae > Streptophyta > Polypodiopsida > Polypodiales > Pteridaceae > Ceratopteris > Ceratopteris richardii. The sequence continues at coordinate 119,958,363 of CM035416.1, read as the reverse complement.
CACTCGCACAGCCTACATCCACTCATTTTTAACACCAAGGCACATGAGCACGAACAGAATCAGTTGTAAATGGGTACCTAAAAGGCCTCATGTTCAAGCTGACACACCTATAAAGCTCTCGAGAATCTCTACGGAACCACAAGCAAAACCTATCCACTGCATTTGGCAGCCCAAGACTTGTAACAAACCCCCGGACCCCGATTGTAAATCCATGACCACCTACTAACCGCTTCACTCTCACATCACATCATTTCGCTTAGCTCTTAGGTCTACCTAACTCCTAACTACACACACCAGCACCGAGCACTTATTAACCCTTAACCACTCCTGAACTTTAAGTTAATGTTGTAACAAGGGACACCATGTCATTTTTGTGTCCATTGCAATGTTAACGTTTATTCATATATTCTCACAGAATCAGCGGCGACATTTTCAACATGGCGGAGGCAGCAGGAACTAGCTCTCACACAGAAACAAACCCGCAAGTGGTGGACCTGGACAGTTTACCCGTTTTGCCTGAGACAATTGAAAGACCAGAAGAATTGCAGGCGGTCAAAATCATACCTATTGCGGACCCTCCGCGAGGCCACACCATGCCCGTGGGAAAGACTTCCCATTGGTTTACCGAGGTGGCAGGACCCTTGGGTGAAGGAACGTACCTATGGGAATCAGAGTTGGACTTCAATGGAAAGCAAGGCAGATACCATTTCTTTACAAGAGAATTTGAGAAATTACAAAATGCGGAAGGTCTACGTCCGATATGGGAAAAAGCAGGATTGAGTGCCTATTTCAGTGCCCGACTCCCAAAACCTGACTTCATGCGATGCTACTATCTCATCAACACCTTGACTCCAAACCAGAACCCAAAAGGTGCAAGCTCATTTGTGATTCCATCTCTGACAAAGGGGAATGAGCTCAAGAGGTTCAGGCTATCAAACAATTTGGTGAGAGAAGCTCTAGATATGCGCGGAATGCATATTCCTATAGAAAAGGAAACCCTAGTACCGGATTACATGAAGAATCGAAGTCTCACCAAACTCAAGGACATGGTATCCATGACGCCTAATATTGCAATACACCTTCGCATGTGCATGCAACACTTTGCTTTCCCGGCGCAGGATAGATTCACCATGCCGCCCAAAAAGATTTGGTTTAGCTTGTATCTGGCAGAGACACAGAGCCTCACCATCAACCTACCCCACTGGATAATTGATCAGATACACCTAGCTCACAAACGATGGCCGCGGAAACAGGTTTTATATGGTTGCTGTGCTCTGACAAGAATCATTTATAGGTGTTTGGCTTATGACATTCCAATCCAACGGGCCCTAATGTGGAATCGGGTAGAGCAGTTTAGAGGCAGGACATCCACTGGACCCCCTTCTAAGAAGATGAGAGGCACGGTCCAAGTCCCATGTGCTCAACCACGTGGAGCCACCCTAACACCAGACGTCACCCCGCCACCCCGAAGAGTCCGACCATTCACACTCCGACTTCCAAGACGCAGCACCGATGGTTCCACCTTGATATTCCCTCCCATCCCAACGGATCTCGAATTTCCTAGTGGTGCACCTTTGGAAGAACTCACTAATGAAGACTTCGAACAACTATTACAAGATGTGGAGCTGGAGGCAGAAGAGGCACAACAAGCGGAAAACGTACAAACGCAGGCCACAACCTCCCAAGCACCTGTCACACCTGTTGAAGTGGATGCAGAAGATGACGGAGATGAAGAACAGGAGGATGATGAGGAGGAGTATGATCAAGAGCACCAAGAGGAGCAACAAGAAGTGCCAGAACTTGTAGGTGCACCAGCATATACAGCTCAACTACGAAGGCTATACGACACTATCAAAGCAGTACAAGAAAGGCATCAACTCTCTCTTGTATCAGGTCAAGCTTTGATGCAAGAAATGCTATCAGATGAAGGGGTGGACCAACACTTCATTGACACCCTCAAATTAGTGTCAGACTCTTTAGGAGTTCCGGAGGCTGTCCACACCGCAGTCCGCCAGTCCGTAAGGTATGACAAACGCAGAGTGGACACGTTACCACGAACAGGTAAGACTATCAGGATACCCGTCACAGAACCAGAAGTACCCATTGAGACCATAGCCACCCCCACAACCACCACTGACCTCTCCGCCGAAACCTTCGTTCAGACATCACCCATCTCACCCCAGCATCCTCCATCACCACCTTCTCCACCCCCACCACCACCTCCCACCTTGGAAGAAACGACAGTCATCACCTCTACCTTCACTTATAACCCATCCTCATTCAAATCATTCTCATTTCGAGAACCCACCTCACAAGACACCCTCTTCTCCTTCGTCACCAATCCCCTGTACACTTCGTCCCGTCTATCCTCTGAACCCATGACTGGCCATCCCATAATTCCAAGTGTAGTTGGGAACCCAGCACCCACAGAAGGCACCCTATGTTTCCCGACCTATCCCCCAATACGGGTACCTTCATTCCATGACCCTCACTTCCCATCTGGCCCCTACACCTCTTTCAACCTGACCGCGCCACCCCAATACCCGTCCGTTGTGGAGTAGTTCACCCGCTCTCCAATGTTTCCGCGGCACATTTCTCCGATGTTCGCAACGACATCAATTTACACGAACACCACACTCACTTCACCTACCATACCCACATACATGGTAGCCCCTGCACACACCACCTTGTCTGACCCAATGGACATTTCACCAACCACAGCACCTCTCCCCACGATTCCACCATCTTCCCCTCCCTTGCCCCCCACCTCACCACTCACATCATTGGCACACACAGCATTCACTACCCCCCTACCCAATCCCACCTCCCTTGCATTTCAAACTTTTCCCCTTGCATCTCATAATGTAAATAGCACGTTCAACACATTACTTCAGTGTGCACATCAGCTACAACAAGACTACCATCAATTGGAAGAACGCACTGCTGCCCTCCAGGCAGAATCTCAATGTCTGCAAGCTAGAGTCACCACTCTTGAAGCTGACTACCAGACGCTCCTAACCGAGCATACCACACTACAGCAGGCTCACTCCGAATTGGAATCAAAGACATCAACTGTAGATGACCAAGCAGTCAAGGAACTAGAAACAGTGCTTCAAGCGCAAATGATCTCTAACGCTACACTCAGACGCAACATTGGGCTATTAAGGAAGCATATGGCCGCAGCACTAGAAGAGAACAAACGACTTCAACAACAAAACCAAGACAACTTTGAAGCGGCTATGGAAGGAACCGTAGGAGCAACCGTTAGCCCGACCAGATATAGAGCAGTCCCATCGGAAGACATTCGCATCTTACTTGAGGAGCATGCAAATTTCTTGGAGTCATATGAAAAGCTAGAGACTGAATGTGCAGACCTCAAGAAACAGATTGCCAGTGTGCCCACAGCTCAACAGGAGCCGGTAATCTTGCAGCACTCTACAGAAGAAATGGAGACCCTCCGGAAACAGGTGGCAGAACTCCAAGCACGCCTCCTCCCATATGAACGACCACCCTCGCCCATTGAAGAACCAGAACCTGAAACAGTAGTGGAAATCCCCGTCGATGACAGCTATGAAGAGCCATACGAGCCTATGCCGACGCCTGGTGGTCGAACTATGGAAGAAGGACAAGACACGTTAGAAATTCAAGTTCCAGATTGGGTCAAAAGGGTCGAGAAAGTGGGTAAGACACATGATGATCGTGTGGCCGTGCAAATGCAATCTCTCACAAATCTGGAAGAAACTGTCCTTCGGTCTTCCTACTTTCAAAATTTATCCCATCAACGGTTAATCACAACATCAGAATCGCAATACATGCCTTATTTTGTCTTACTACATGATTATAATGCAGAAGTCAAAAGACATACAGGGAAGGAGCCCACGTTCGCCACTCAATTTGAGATAGGGGATTTACCGACAGATGCACGTGCTGGCTCGATCTTCCAACCTAATTGGCGTGCACGTTTACTCACTGATTACCCAGAGATGATGAGTACCTGGGCAACCATGCCACTATATATCAAGTATAATCCATGCTATTGTCCAGTGGTACGTCGCAGATCCTGGCAAGCATTTGCAATCAAGGTACGCAACAATAAAGAGTGCTCGGCTTGGGTTAACTACCCATATTTTGCTCCACCTCGAGGGACTCCAACCGTAGCCTACATGATATCAACAATTCGACACTGGTCTACACGTCTAAATAATGTACCCGACATCGCGGCGAAAATGTGTATGAAGATATTCGAGCTCATGACCATTGTCTTCAAAACCTTTCGGAATGTCCAAGCTCCATACATCTCTGCCCCTGGATTCTCTCAAGGCAACAAGGATTTAGTCTACGACATGAGCCAAACCCCCTCGGTCACTATCATCTTTGCTTGGCATGCACGAATAAAGTACTTGCCCGCATGCTTCAAGCAAACATTTGAGGAAATGTTCTCTACGGGATTCTGGGAATACAATTCCGAAATTTTCATTCCCAGACCCACACATTTGCTACATCTATTCGCAGTAGAACAAGCGATCCATGCAGATCAGTTACGTCTGCCACATCCGGACATTCCAGGACCAATCGATTGGGATCGTATGATGACAGATTTGGCCAGAGGACTACGCATACAAGAACATCAGCTTGCCACTCAGGTTGTGGAATATTACATCCAACACTCCCAGCAACAAGGGTCTGTCAGGGACGACAGACGCGAGAGAGGGGGGGGTGTTGAGAGCAGTATGGGCACCCAAGGACCGACTAGACAAGGAAGCCAGCGGAGAGAGTCAGAACAAGGTGAAGGAGTAAGTAGACAAAGCAGTCGACGCAAATCTGGCAGATAGGCCCTTCAATTTTTCCCAAATCTACATCTTTTAACAGTGATTCTTATCACTAACAATCATTGTAAATACCACTTCATATTTTTGTAGCTCCATTTTGTGCAAGCCAAGGAGTCCTTGAGCTTGAGGAGCCTTAGAAGTACCTACATATCAATTTTCATACTTTTTAGACTCCGTTTAAGCCCTCAAATTGGCCCTGGAACCTAATTTTTAACTAGGCCGGACACTAGGTCTGGACAGGGCCAAAACCTAGTCAAAAACTATAAAAAGAGCTAGAGAGCTCATTTTTGGGGCTAGATTGTAATTGAAACGAACTTGTAAGAGCATTTTGAAAGTAATCTAAAAGCTCCATTGATTCTCACTCTTTGTCTTGCCTTGTGTGCGCGTGTGTGTGTATGTGTGTGCATGCTAGTGTGCTTCCCACTCACGCACTTGTGCAGCCACTTGCTCGAGGTCTTCATACCATCCTCACGTCTTCCCGGATTGACATTAAAGGAGGTGCTACTCATCATTGAGCTACACACTTCATCAAAGGAAACATGCTCATTCTCATCACAAAGACTAGAGGTAGCCATGACATAGCAATTTGATGCAAAAGGAGCACTATGAGATCTTTAACAAGTAGCATATGATAGAGGTGAATCTAATTTGCTATCTCACAAAGTCTCCACCACCCATTAGGCATAGTTTTTGCCTCCCTTATATCATACATCTCATGTATCATGTAAATATGCATTAGAAATGGAATGATCTACATCATTATGTGGAACCTGCAAAGGCTGAGGAAAAAGAGGCAACAAAGTTTCATACACATCTTTGGAGTTAACTGATGTCTCCTTAGTACATTAAAGTAATGGCTGAATTGAATCTTCTGCAAAAACAACATCAAGCCTAAACAAAGTGTGTTTATTCTATGGATGATACAGTTGATAGCCTTTGCTTTCAGAATTGTAACCAACAAAAATACATTTCACTACTTTATCATTCGATTTCTTGCATTGTTGTTCAGGCACTAATGCATATGCCAGACAACCAAAGACATGTATATGAGCGACAGATGGTTTGCGACCATGCCAAGCCTCATATGGAGTGATAGATTATAGTGCTTTAGTGGGACACCTATTAAGTATATATGTTGCACACATAATAGCCTCAAGCCAAAAACTATGTGGTAAAGCCTGACTCTTGGCCATACACCTTGCCATCTCCATGAGTGAACTATTCTTCCTTTTAGCAACGTCATTCTGTTTAGGTGTATATGACACTGTACACTGATGTTTTATCCCACGTTCAACCATAAATGCATTAAAATAAGAAGAGATATATTCCCCTTTCGATTAGAATGGAGGGTGCCCATTCTACATGCTACCACGGCCAAAACGAGAAACTGTTTGAAGCATATAAACACTTCGGAATTTGCTTTCAATGGATATACCCATGCATGCCTAGAGAAATCATCAATGAAAGTCATGAAGTAAAGGTAGTTCCAAAAGAAGGTGTTTGCATAGGACCAGAGACGTCACTGTGAACAAGCTGCAATTTTTGAGTAGCTTATACCGAACTATCTTTTGGGAAGGAGGAACAGTGCATTTTCCCCAAAATAAATCCTTGATAGACATGTTTACCAGGTGCTTCAAGTTTGGGTAGAGAGGACACCATTTTAGATTTCTACAGGCATAGCAACCTAGCAAAATTGAGATGACCAAAGCATGCATGCCAAAGCTTTGCATCTAACATAGCCTGAGAATCTTGAGTTGCACATGCTAAATCATTCATAGATTTTGCATAATCTATGAGCTTATACAATCAATGACATAAAATTCTAGAAACAATAATGATGTCATCATTTGATAGATCATGAACTGTACATCAACATATTTTGAAACCAAGCCGATTTTGGCTAATGTTGAAAATTAATAACATATTTTTCTTGATCCTGGCACAAATGAAGCATCCAAAAATGTAAACGAACTACTATCAAGGATTGTGCAAAATTAGCAGATTTTTGCTTACTAGTAGATGAGATCCATTTATCTTTGCCCTTCTGACTAGCCAGGAAAGCTTGATCTGCAGTTTGCATAATGGACCTATTCTACCTAGACTGATCTTCTTGCATCATAACAGAGACTTACTCCTCAAATGTTAAGGCATTTGGATTGCCTTTCATCATCAATCAAAGAGTAGAAGCAAATGTCTTATATGAATATGGAAGACTATTTAGAACACTCCGCACAAGTGAACTATGTGGCAAGAATTCATTAGCAAAAATCAATTGCTCCTTCGAATCTTTGATCTTTGTCGAAAACCTGTCCATGGAGTCAGACCAATGTCTCTAAAATTAATCATTACAAGAAATTCTTCAAGGTGTTTAACAATCAAGTCCTTGTGTGGTTGCAGAAGGAAGGTCGCTTTCAAATTACGAATGATGAAAACTTTAGGCTCCTTGATATCCTGATGGGCTTCCAAGTCTTCTCCCTTGTGAAAATGGCAATTGATCATAGATAAGGTCAAGACTAAGCCATCTAAATGGAAAACTGCCCACCCCTCACTGGCCCACATGAGATTTATCTTGAATCACTACACCATCCCCTCAGTGGTCTATCCTTGCTCCTACAATTCCCATCTTTATTCCACGTTTGGGTTGTTCTCCTCCTTTCTTTGGAATGGAAAGAACCCACTTATTGACTTTGGGACCTTCTCCAAATGGATCGAAGATGTTGGTATGGTTTTGCTTGACATGAATCACTTGTCCATCAAATTCAAAGATGGTGGGATGCATGTACTTGACATTGATCACTTGGCCATGACAATCCTACTATGAAGTTCATGAGTATACTATCCCAATTATGTTTTAGAATCAATGAATAGTGTAAAAGAATTGGTGTGCTGATCCTTTCTGCCTTTTTGACTTGGCATATGAAAACATTGTCGAACATGTGTGGACAACTCTGGCTAATCTGAGCCCCCAAAATGTTCTTATGACTATCTGTATGGTCTTGTTAACAACATGATATAAACATCATGGTTATCATGAAATTATTTTTCTCAAAATTTGGGAATCTGGTATGCAAAACCTTTCCTTTCCATTTGACTATTCCATTTTGCATTGAGAAACTAGAATATAGACTTGACCTATTTGCTTTACTAGGGGAAGAAGAAGATGGAAATGACTTTCTCCTATAATAGAGTCACTGATGGCTCTTATAATTTGTAACAAGTGTGGATCTTCCACCTGTGCTTCGTTTATCTCTTGAAGCAATGAAGTTATTAGAACTATAAAGCTCATTTGATACATTATCCAAGACAATCCATCAAATACTATATCCTCTTTGCCTCTTTTGTTTATGATTTTCATATGGAACTCTTGCATGAGCTCAGCCCAATGATCTTGTATGCCTTTAAGATCTTTCTTATAACAAAATACTTGAATGTATGATGATTTTTGTATACCTTAAAGTCTACATCATAAAGATAGTGTCTTGAGACTTTAAAAGCATGCACCACTACATACAAATACTATTCATGCACTGGTCAATTGTGTTGTGCACTACTCAATATTTTACTTTCAAAAGCTATAGGCCTACCACCTTGGCTCAAGATTCCCACATGGCTATACCACTAGCATCTATATCCAAGTCAAATAGATTCTATGGATCTACCACTTTGAGCATTGGAGCCTCTAAAAAACTTCTTTTAGAATGTCAAAAGTATCTTGCTATTCTTGGTTCCATGCAAATGGAAATTTGCCTTGAAGTAGATTTGTCATAGGCTTTGCTATCAGTGAATAAGATAAAATGGATCTTCCATAAAAACATCCTAAAAAAGATCAAATATACCCCTCTTCTAGAGGAGTTTGCCACTCTAAGATTAGCAAGACATTTGACCAAAATTTTATAAACGAAGCTAGTCCCTAAAGGTTCCATGCAAACAATGAAAACTAAAGTAAACGTAGATATAAAATGTAATTCATAGGCATAATGGACCTCCACTTGGTGTTATCTCCTTTGCTTCCCTTTTTGTGAGCCTGATAATCCCTTGGTTGATATGTCGTTAAGCAGACCATCAGGTCCCAGGGACTTATTATCCTGAAGATCATCAATGACATGCATAATCTCCCATAACCTGAGAAGCTCATCAAGGGACCCAATTTGATCCTTCTAGTAGGCTCTAAAAACATTGATTTTTTCTTTTTCATCCGAAATGAAGGAACCCTAGAAGAAAAGGTCTTAGCGGAATTATTTCTCCTTATTTCTTTTGAAAAGATTAAACATTGCCTTCGATGGAAGGTCGGTAACCTCTTCCCACTTGAGCTTGAGACATTTGGCAATCGCTTTGTTGTCGATGTGGATCCTATCCCTGCAAGCAATTGCATGATGCCCATCCCTCGATGCGAGATCAAAGAGGAAGCCAAAGCTAATAGACAACCTTTGAGCCATTCTATGGGAATTGACATCCTTCTTAAAAGCCATGAGGATTCTTTTGGAAACCAACATAATCATGTGCCACTTGCAAAAAGGGGGGCTTAGGAGCTAGAGATGGGAATGATTTCCCACCTCAAGGCTACAATCATCGACAGGTATGCAAGGAGGACTTGGTTGATATGAACCCACCTAGAGCGAGGGGTAGCGCAACAAGAGGATGATCAAGAGATGATTCAAAGCCATGATGGAGGAGACAATTGAGATTGAGCAAGAAACCGGATTCAAGAAACCCCTGGGAACAAGATATCTATCAAGCCTCTGAATGTCACAAAAACCATCAAGGTCAATCCAAGCTCGCTTTTCAAAACCCACAATCACTTATCCGAAACTTTTCACCTATCGTTGAACAATCCCACCATGTTGAAATCACCCATGAGCACAAATTCGCCCCCTACCTTAACCACATAGCTCCACATGGAAGGCTCGAGCATAAAGAGAAACGATGGAATAGTTGAAGTCATGGCTAAGATTATCGATAACTATCCAAGGGCTAATTGAATGAGCCAAAATTGTGGAACTTACCGAGTGAGAGACCCCAATGCAAGTCCCACCAGAACCTTTCTGATGATTCGAATGGAACCAACAAAAGCTTGCATAGGATATCAAGATTCCAATGGAGGACTTGTTCATATACCTTAATTTCCTACAAACATACGACGAGGGAAGGGCTCAGCAGAGCAACTAGACCCACATGGACCTCATACACATTGGAGAGACCGGTTAATCATTTACAATCGAGAAAGTACACATAAAAAGGAAGCAAAGAAAAATTTTTAGGTGTGTTTAGAAGTGTGAGACACACGAGAAGCACACGCAATGAGCACAAATGCAGCAAGACACATGGAGAAGATAGATGGTTGGAATAGCTCTATTGACAATGTTCACAATTGAAGTAAGAGTTGAATAATATCCCTAAGTACAAATTACCACCATATATGAGTGTATCAAGTATGTGGTAACATGAGAAAAAAACATCTAACCAACACTAGAGTAAAAAGTGCCCATATATAGGGAAAAGGTTCACATCAAAGCTACTTGAGGAACACACAAGTGTAACAAAACTCCCTGGAGCGAATGATGTGAACACATACAGGGAGCGACAGATCAGCCCCCACAAGGTAATAAACCCAATGCTTGTCATTCGGCATGTCAGAGCAAAGGTCTCATCAAATCAATGCCACTTTCTTAAGCATAACCTTTTGCACCAAGCCTAGCCTTATATATGTCATATTGTATTCGTTCAAGTTCTCATAGTGCTTCTTTTGCATCAGATTTACATGCTATGGTTGCCTCTAGTCTTTGTGATGAAGATGAGCTTGCTTCATTTGATGAAGCACAAAATTCAAAAAATTGGATGGTTGTTATGCAATCAGAATATGATGTTATTATGAAAAATAGTACCTAGTCTTTATGTGACTTGCCTCCTAGCAAGAAGGCCATTGGCACTAAGTGAGTATACAAGTTGAAGCATAAACCTGATGGAACAATTGATAGGTATAAGGCTAGGCTTATTGCAAAAGGTTATGCTCAAGAACGAGGCATTGATTTTGATGAGACCTTTGCTCCTACATGTTGAATGACTACTATTAGTAGCATGTTTGCATTTGCAACTCATCATGGTTGGAACATACATCAGTTGGACATTAAAACTCCATTTCTAAATGGTGACTTGCATGACAAAGTGTATTATCTTCAGCCCCATGGTTTTTGCAAAAAGGGCATGAAAACAAAGTAGGCAAGTTGAAAAAAAACATTATATAATTTGAAGCAAGCATCGGGTGCTTGCTATGAAAAGATACATGCCTACTTGATTGCACATGGTTTTGAGAACAGTCCAACTGAGAGCACCTTATATGTTAAGAGTGCAAATGATGTGCTTCTTATCATTGTTGTCTACGTTGATGACATGTTGCTCACTAGTCCTAACGAGAAGCATATTGCTGATTTTAAGGCCTATTTGCATGCCTCATTTGAGATGTCAAATTTGGGGCATTTGCATCATTATTTGGGCATTCAGTTTATGCAAGTTGATGGTGGACTAGATTTGTGTCAAACAAAATATATTGACACATTATTGCAGCGTTTTGACCTTGAAGATTGCAAACCTATTGCCACTCCTATGGAAAGAGGTTTACGGTTGAGTCTTCATGATGTTGGAGATGCATTTGATGTTGTTCTCTATCAATAGGTTGTTGGATGGTTGATTTACTTATGCATTACTCCACCAGATATTCAGTTTGTTTTCTCACAAATGAGGAGGTTTATGCACTATCGAGATGTGAAGCATTGGCAAGTGGTTAAGCACATCTTTCGCTACTTGAGTGGTACCCGGCTATTTGGATCATTTTATCCCAAGGGGGGATCACTACCACCAGATTTACAGGCTTTTTCTTACTATGATTAGGCGGTTGTTGTGTTACTCGCATGTCCACTAGTGGTAATTGCTTTTTCCTTGGAGACTCATGCATATTTTGGTTGAGTAAGAAGCAACCTCAGTGGCAACTTTGAGTTACAAGGTAGTTTTCACAGCTACAGTGGAGTGCATATGGCTGAGACACCTATTGATGGATCTTTGCATAGAGATTAATGTTGCTATGCATATTCTCACTGACAGTCAAAGTGCATTGGTTGTTGCATGAAACCCAGTGTTTCATGCACAAACCAAACATATTGAGGTGCATTGTCACTATGTGACAAAGCGCCTTCATGCATGAGATATTGATTTGGTATATGTGCCTACACAAGATAATGTGGCAAATATATTCACCAAAGCTCTTCCACGGGAAAAGTTTGAAGCTTTTCCTATGGAAGAGGTTTGGTGAATATGTTTGCCACATTCAATTGATAATACATTCAATATTGTGTGTTATGCTCCAAGCTTCTTCTTCCTTATGTTTTCGCATGCTTCCGCAGATCTCAAACTCCAACAAAGATTGCACGTCAAAAGAGAAAACCTTGGAGAGAAGGGATCGCAACTTTTCCAAACCTTCCAAATTTTCAAATCTCAAAGTCTCTAAAGAAGGAGATAGGAGTTTTTCTTCAAGTGCCAGAAAGATCAACTTCATTATCCACCACGAAGTGCAATAAGCTTTCACTAAGGTTTTGTGCACCTTGCAAGATGGTTAAAAAGCTTTGTGATGTTGTACACTGATTAAAGCTTCCTCCAAATTGTATAGTCCATCCAGTATCTCATGTCAGTGAACTCAGAAAGTTCACTGACAAGGGAGGACAATCTAATAGAGAATAATGTTTCTTTGCAAGAAAGTAACATCACATATCGTTCTCCTCATATGATACTATATAGGAGACAAAGGATTACCACTCACATATTATGGGAATCACAAGCTCTAGTTCATAAGTACTTTCCCTCATTGATCATTGAGGACATTGATCTTTAGAAGGGGGAGTGTCTAAATAGAGACAAAGGATTACCACTCACATATTTTGGGAATCAAAAGCTCTAGTTCATAAGTACTTTCCCTCACTGACCATTGAGGACATTGATCTTTAGAAGGGGGAGAGACTGTTAGACATCAGTCCACAGAGATCATTCCATTTGTGTGTGGGACAAGGGTTGGTAGCCAAGGTTTTGAGGAATATCTTAAGGTACCTAATAGGTAATGGGAATGAGTGTTCCATGATGGCCACATGTTGAAAAGCTAGAGCATTCTGAACCATAGCCATTTCGAGGAATATCTTAAGGTACCTAATAGGTAATGGGAATGAGTGTTGAATGATGGCCACATGTTGAAAAGCTAGAGCATTCTGAACCATAGCCGTTTTAGGTACAAGTGGATATAAAGGATGGGAAGTTAGTTGCACACAGAACAATCAAGTCTTGGTTGCACGAGTCTTTTGTGAGTTTGCTTTTGAGAGTTTGTATGAGACCCTTTCATAATATTAGCCACTCAAATCAAAGCACTAAAGGGAAAAGAGATGACCTAATTTTGTCTAGGAATCATGTACTTGCTAACTACACCTGAAAACCCCAAGTGACACTATTATTATAATTGAGGATATTCTTGGAGTGGTACTTCAATACTACTGCCGAACAAAGAGATTGTGCAGATCCTAAATTTGGGATTGAGATATCCATGCTAAGACTTCAGAGCACCTAGACCGTATACTTGAGGGTGTCAACACTTACTTTAACCATCCCAAGAAGTATTAAAATCGATTTAAAGGGTACACAAGAAGGGAAATTGATTTAAAGGGTACACAAGAAGGGGAAAGACAAAGCAAAATCTAGGAAATTGACTAGGGAATCAGCCCCACATAGAACAAGAGGGTATTATTAGGAGCATATTATATCTACAGAGGGGGAGTTACAAACTTCTCTCATGATAGGCTCTATTAGGACTACGTACGAGACTTCAAATGAGTCAACGAGTGTTCATGAGCCCATGACTCCATCCAACTCTCAGAATATGCATCCTCCTAGCCCCAATACACATGAATTGGATGGCAAAGGAGGAAGATGAGTATCAAATCAAGCTCCCCTTCATGCACAGGAATCCGCTAAGAGCCACCATCTTCGGGGATGACTAGACACAGTCTGTCTTGGAGCTTGGCAAGCTCAAAGAATTGAGTCTTCCAAACATAATAGTAACCAAAGCCCAAGGGAGAGCTACTTGTGGACAAAATGGGTAGTTACTATTATGGTGACAAATAAGCTAGAAAGAATTAAGCCACAGGGTATTGAGTTCTTACCCAACACAAGTGAACGTTCATAAAAGTATAAACCAATACTTTACCTTCCCTTATACAGACTAAACACTTAACAAGGTCATCCATGACAAGGTCTATCCCGGAGGTGTAGTCTGCCCCAGAAGGAGACATTTTGGGCCCTTCCATTGCCTATGGGTAGAGGGACATATCACTTGGACATCCATGGATTTAAGTATGCAAATCTGGCAATATTGTCTATGTATGAAGATGCGCGACATAGGTAATATCACCCTCTTGAAGGTGATGTGCATCAAAATTTTACTCGTCACAACCTCAAGCATTCATGAATGGTTGAATGGTATTCCAAGGGACGGTGGCCACTTTCACACTTGGAATCCTCGCCAATTGTCCCGATGTCTTAAAGTAATCTTGTGACTGCAATGGTAATCCAAACTCAAGGGATCTCCGAGTGTTCATGAATGGTATTCCAAGGAAGCTGGTCATTCCCTTGGAATCCTTCACCACCTATCTCAATGTCTCAAAGTAATCTTGTGCCTTCAATGGTAATCCAAACTCACGGGATCTCTTCAGGGGCCAGCTCCACTTTGGTCCACACCATTTTTGTCTCTATAGCTCCAACCACTTCAACGCCCACACCGATCTCAAATGTCTCATCCGCACCATTAGGGACCACTTGGCAACCAATGCCTACCTTTTAATTCAGTATTATGCTTATTACCATGCCTGCACCAGAAACGACATACCCTCCCTATAGTTGAACTAATTACGCCAACGATAGCTATGCCCACATGGCTGCCTGAAGGGCCTTACCTGACCTTCCCCATTGGTTTAAAGTGATTAAGATTCAAGTTTTAATCATTGATCAAAAGTGATTAAGATTCCTCAAGTTGTTATCACTCCTACAATGTCACAAAATCAAATGGCACAAAATCAAGTCCATAGGCCATATCTTGGTCTTACTGCAGTCAAAGGCAGTAAGTGTGTAAGATCACTGCAGCTATTAGCTGGACATCTGAAGGGCGAAAACCCGAGTAGAAGGATCCCCGTCTTCCTACGGAAGCATTCTAGGTATCATCATGGAACCACCATCCAGCTAGGAGATTAATGTGTGTCTTGTATCATACAAGTGTCCCACCATATAGTATTGGTTGGCAGGTAATTTGTCATCCATACACAACTTCACAAGGAATGTGGCTTTCTACACTGATGAAACAAAGACTCTCTCTCCACACCAAAGAGCACTTAGTGGGATTTTATTTCACCTGACTTGATTCAAATGTGGATAGTGGGTCAGCTCAACGAATAATAGGGAATTTGAACATACTCTGAAATCATGACTCTGGCTCAGGAACAATGTCCATGAATCAATTCTCCTCGATCATTGAGAAGCTTAAAAATATCATGCCTACTGAGAGACTACTGCCACTCTGAAGCCAATAGACTGGCTCTACTTGTTAAGCCAGAGCCCACGCACAATACTCACCAAAATATTACCCAGCAAGGGGCTACTGTCTCTGTGCCCAGCAACGGACTATTGCCTCTTAGAACGCTGTAGGATAGGTCAACTGCGAATTAACTCAGCTCACTTGGCCACCGAACAAAGGCATCAGCTTAGTCAAAAGCTAAATGCAGGATGGACTATTTTCCAGAGCTCTCCAAGTGATTGCAGACTAAGACTATTCACCACCCAAGTCATTAGCTATGGGCACTAGAATCCATCCTAGACTACTAATCACAGCCATTCTGACTACTTACTGTGACACCCAGAATGGTTTTTGTTACTCGGTTAAGGAAAAAGAGACTTTTTTGTGGTTTACAGTGTGCGCTTCAATATTACTTTTCCTCCACGGAAAAGAACATCTTGATTTATTTTTGTCTGCATGGAGAAAGAGACTCTTTTTCACTGCAGGAAACTAAAGACTCCCATATAGATTAATACAATCTGATGCATCAATATTGCTTTTTCAAAACAAATGTATCAGTATACTCTACTTCCTTAGAGTAGAATTAATACCTACAAAAAGTTCATCTAACAGAAGCAAAGTTCAAATTCTTTGACATTAATATATCTTTAGTAAGAGATGCATCATTGTGGACTTTCATAGTTAAGAGTTTGGCTTCTCAGCCATGATGGTGGTTTTACCTCATGGACTCGCGTTTCACAACCAAGCACTCGATAATATTTACAAAGACCATAAACAATTTCAAAGCAATAACACCCCTTCAGAAACAGGCAGTAACCTCTTTCAGGCACTCGTCTTTTCAACACCCATTGTCATAATGAAGTACAACACAAAAAAAGAGAACGTCAGAATATTCACACCAAAAAGGGCCTTCGACATTCAAAACAAAGTGCTGCCAAAAAACTCTGACCACCATTTTTAACCACATAGATGTTAGATGCCAACATCTCATGGGTGCTGCCAGAAGAGAACTATGATGGTAGCTGATGTCCTGCTGGGATATTTAGACCCAAAAAGACAATCATGCTTTGATTGCATGCAAAATCAGCACAAACTTAAACATCTCAGCATAATTCAGTAGCTGGGACACTTCATGTCATAGTTCCTGTTGGGAAAATGTCGAAGTCTTGCTGCATCAGAACCAAATACTCATCCAGTGTCTTCTTGACTATGAATCCCTTCAGTAGGGATAGAACATCGCCACATTGTAAGTTCTTTTCTTATCCATAAAATACCATATCAGAAGATCAGACTCACACAGACCTTCCCTTCAAAATACTTGATGCCTTAAAATCCATATTTACAAATATTTGTCATATATTCTATACTCTAGAGAAAACCGCCACCGTAACATAAATGCATAAAGGGTCTGTAGACCAAAAATATGAGAAAAATTGAAAACTGGCATGTATTGCTAGATAAATTTGTCCATTCGTTTACACTGGCTTAGATTAGTGACAGCATAACAGTACAGGTAGATTGTTATTTCACAGGGCTGTTCGCCTTTTGCTCATACAACTCTACTCCACCAAATAAAGCCAAATTCGAAGCATAGTCAAATAATAAACCGGTGACAACATTAGAGATTAACAAGCAAAATAACTCTTGCACTTTCCCAAATTCCTCTTCTCAAGCAATTCAAACAAACCAATGCACACTGAATTGCTTGCCCTACAAAAATAATTCTTTAGGCCACCTGCCAAAAACTGAAGACGATATCAAAATAGAACGACATTCATCAAACAGGATACATTTGAAATTAAGGAACTCAATAATCTTAATGATGTTCTGAGAAAGTCCTGACCACCAAAGAGTAAAAATCAGGTCTCAACACATCCTAGCTTTCACCCCCCGAAATCTGCAAACTTTCACTGGACTGAACTGATTCAAAATCGGCCCGACCTTGTCAAGCTTACCATTCTACCAGATGCATCTGTCTGGCCACCCCTTACAGAAGATCCAGACTGATATGGTGTTCTTCCCACACTACTATAGGCATCCTGGTATCTTGTACTTTGGAAGGTAGAGCTATATGTAGTACCACCTCGAACATTACCTTGAGTTGATCGAAGATCTTTATATCCACCAGTTCCACCAACTCTGCTTTGGCTTGTTCTTCCAACATTAAAGAGAGACCGCTGCCCAGTGGACCCATACCTTGAATAGCTGCTTTGTTTACCTTGAGCAGTAGACAATTCACCTTGCCAGCGTCCGGTAGTCACTGAAGCATAATCTTGACTCTCTTTGCGCCTTCCAGCAGGTGGGCCATCCAAACTACCACCTGTATAAGCTTCATATGCTTTCTCATTACTATCCATTAGCACTGTGAGCTTCTCAGCGAACTGTGCAGCCAAAGCTTGTAACCTCGTAGGCTCAACATTATGAGTGACAATACAACGTGTTGGCTGATCCCAGCTAGCATGGAGCTCCTCAGCAACAATCATTTTACTGACGATACTGTGTACCTGAGACTCTGACAAAGTAAACATTTTTATGAGCTGATCTAGACTAAGTGCATCATAGTAGGGTGAGTATGTAAACAGATAAGTTCGGAGGGCCTCCTCCTGTATTTTTCCTTTAAGCATTTTGAGCACATGATCTTTCT
Organism: Ceratopteris richardii; assembly: GCA_020310875.1. Taxonomy (NCBI): domain Eukaryota; kingdom Viridiplantae; phylum Streptophyta; class Polypodiopsida; order Polypodiales; family Pteridaceae; genus Ceratopteris; species Ceratopteris richardii. The sequence continues at coordinate 119,940,296 of CM035416.1, read as the reverse complement.
TGGGAAGTAATTTCCACACATCGAGACTCTGTATCACTTCAATCGCCTTTTCTGCATCACCCCTGCTCAGTGCCCGTGTGGCCGCCATAACATGATCACGTACATTCTCTGGTGGGCCTATGAAAGCTAACTTCTCACTACTTTCAATCAGTCGTCGAAAGTTCTTGCTTATAACCTTTTTTTTGGGATCAAGAGCACTAGCCGCCATGTTTGGTACCTCAAGCAGCATAGCTGATACTAGATGAACAGCCTCTAGTAGCTCGAGGTTTATATGCATATGGAATGGCATCTGCCTTCGTCTCTCCAGTTTCTCCTGCATATCCATGAGTCAAAACAGGAGATTAGACCTTAATAGTTAAAAAGATCTTTAGAACCTTTCCTACAAGAAATATCTACGGGTACAAAAGATAAACCTGCTCAGGTGTCTTTTCGTAATATCGACTTTGCTGCACTCCTTGGGCAAGCAACTCTTTCACTCTGCCACCAGCATAAAGCTCTGAAAGACAGCTATGAGCTTCTGAAATAAGTGATGCACGAAATGCACACAAACCGAGCTGAGCCATTGCCCGATTAAACAGAATCTGTGTGGATATGTCCATATGTTGCACACTGTCCTGAAGGTGGCTCATCAGTAGCAGATCTCGGGCAGTATGAAATTCTTCAGAGACCGCATGATAATAAATATCACAAAGCATGGCCCTTGGCTTTGTTCTCTCATCCCCTACCCTATAGATCAAAGAGAGAAGCTGGTCCATCAGAGTCCTGCTGAGTTCAGGAAAACTTGGTTGGCGAGGCACTATTTCCAGAACTGACACAAATGCAGGGGGGCCTTTCATATCAGATGAAAACTTTGTCATTTGCCTATCTTCATCATCAAGTTCACTATCCCCATCGTCAATATTTTCACCAGTTGTCACTGATCTAGACTGCATCCTCATTGCTTCGTACACTGCTTGAGGTTTGTAATATACATGTTCAAGCCTTCTAAGTGCGACTCTAGCAGCAGCCTTCATGTCACCAATTCTCTCCAAATAATCTTGAACATTCTGTGCAAGAACCATAAAAAGAGGCTCATCCCTTAACCTCTCAACATAGTCCTTAGTATGTGGATCGATAAACTGAAGGCTCTTAAAAAATTCATCATCGATTCTTTCAAGGAAAGCCACAATGTTACCCCATATATGGATCGGCCCATCATAATCAGCTCCCTTTTGAGATTCATTCTCCATTTCAGGATCCATTGCATCTTCCAGGACAATGTTTGGATACTGGGCAAGAATATCCAGCATCGACAAGACATTCTGTACAGACTTCTTCCACACATTTATAGGCATGTGAGTATTTAGGCTCAGATTTACATCAAACTGAGCTGACACTACGTGCATTAAAACCTCCAGCTTCTGAGCAGGTGTCTTCGCAACTCTTAGCAGATAGGTAAGTTGCTCAATTTGTTCAGCCCGATCTGTACCCTTACGTCCTCTAGCAGCAATAATTTCTTTCACCTTCTTATCCACCATTTCCCATGAGATTTCACTTGGATCCTTTGCGAACTGCTTATCCATTATCTTTTCTTTTCTTGTTTTCTGCTTTTCCCATGGCCCATCACCGCCTTCAGGCTCCTCATCACCTGCATCTGAATCAGAAAACCCAATAATTTTATCAGGTTCTTCATCACTGTATCCAGCTTCTGATTCTGTCTCAGATTGATCCATCATTTCACTATCTTTGTCTTCCTCTACTTCTGACTCTGGATTTTCCCTGAATTTCTCAATTTCCACCTCATACTGTTTGTTATTCTTCTTCAGCTTTTGTTTCATGTAATTCAGTGCTTTTGCATTGCTTGGGCTCATTTTCTTTTTTGCGTCTTTATTTGCAAGGGCTTGAGCCAAAAAATCCTCAAGCATCACAAGAGCTTTGATATAGACACGGGGAACGACCTCTGATTCAGTAACGCGGAAGACCTTCTCCAGCTGCTTATTAAGCTTGTCATAATTCTCCTCGATACTTACCCAATCATTGATCTTCATGGAGTTTTTAACCTGTTCCACAGTATGTACCATCTCGTCAAAGCGTTTATCCTTTGCTGATCTGACAACACGTTTTTGGTCATCAGAATCTTCGCTATCACTATCACTTCTAAGGTACTTCGATCCATTCCCAACATCCTGACCTCCTTCCTTTGCACCAGCTTGCACCTCGTATTCCAAATCACTCTCCTCCTCCTCAGTTTCACTATCTCCACCCTGCAAAAGAAGCAATAATTAAAGGACAGAACAGATCCCTCTAAAACATTGGAAGACGGAATCCACAAGCGAATCCTGGAGAAATCTATTTGAGAAGAGCGTATGGAGGCGACGAACAATGCTGTTGGCGACGAAACTAAAAAATCCCGTCGGGGAACACAGAAGCGTGATGAGACGTCGAAGATCGAGTGAAACAGCTTATACACGGATTCGCGAGTGAAATACAAAAGCGCCTGAGGTACACCTACCTGAGTCCAGAAGCGCGACGCCATCGCTGCAGAGGCTCGAGAAGAACGAAAGCGGTTGTGAATTCGAGAGAGCTAAACTTAGGGTTTTTGGCCTCTGCCGAAATCTCTGATAAGCTGGAGGTACAGCAAAAATTGAGACTTCAATTTTGCTTATATAGTTCTCCCCCACCGCTTTGCCCAGCCCCCAACCTTCGCTTTTCCTTGGGAAAGCAGCTTCGGAGTTCATAGGAGGAATGGCTCTCTTCACATACGAAACTCCATGATGGCAATTTATTTGATCTCCTTTGTGTGATGCATGTGTTGAATAGATTGAAATTTGTGATCGTGCTCTTCATTGTGTGAGTGGAGGTAAGTAATATACATATTTCTAATTGATTTTTTGATGTTGTAATGTATTTCATCTTCAAATTAATTGTAATTTACACACGCATAGAGCGAGATAATGAGAGAGATACCTTCATAAACACAAACACAAATACATAGACATCTTCAAATCAATTTAATTTTCAGTTTTCGTATAGGTCTAAGATTGAATTGCCTCTATGTTAAAAGAAAACTATGATTGAAACTTTTCCCCCCTTAATATTGAGTCTAGACGAAGTTAGATTGCACTTGGCAAAAGAAGAGTGGTCCATTAACATATCATTTTTGAGAGTCTTCTCTAGACTTTGGTGGATCCTCTTCAAAATAATATTTACAATGTAAAAATGGGATAATTGAGGGTTCATACGATTTGACACCATAGAGAAATGGTGTTATGTGATGATTCCTTGGGGATGAGTGTGTTAACTCTCCCTTAGAAATCTCTATAGGTGGACTAGCACATGAATGCCAAGTGGCACCATGTGAGAGGCCACATGGATCCTTTATGGAACATGAGTGAGGGGGAGAATAAAAGAAATAATTAGTAGAGCATCTCCGTGTGGTCGGAACTTCTACTTGCACATCTTCTTCTGCATTGATAGTCATGGAAAAGTACACCCAAAAGTAAGGAGTTTCATTGGGAAGGCAACAATGGACTACATGACACTGGTATCAGAGCACATACGACCATGCACGCATGAGAGAGAGCTAAGGACAACCCATGATACAAAGCCAATTCATACACAACCTCAAACTATCGTGAGCATGCAAGGAGAGAGACAAGGAGCTCTTTATTCTCCCTTCCACTCCTTTTGGATGAGTAGAACTAGGAATGCTCCCTCTATATATACATGTGAACTTTTCATAATTTGCCTGCTATGTGGGATAAGTTTGTTTCTCCCTAAGCCATTCTCGAAGAAGGATACCCCTATCCAACTACCTACAAAGGTAAATTAACTTGAATTAAATTTTCCATGAAATTGAATTCATTTAAACCTCCTTCAAGAAGTTTGGGCCCAAATGAGTATGTATACATGTATTATGGGTTGTGGATTTTGAGGAGGATCAACAAATCATCCATAGAATCTTCATAGAGTGAGGTTTTTGGAGCCTCCAAAGTGACCCTCCAACCCATTTTCTCATCCCACATTCCTACATCTACACCCCCGATTTCCCCGAGCCATAGCTTCACGTTCAAAGGTCGGATTGAAGCAATTATGGTCTCAATTTGAAGCTAATCTCTAAACTTTGCTAGCAACAAATGGCACATCATTTGGAGGAGATTTAACAAGTCAAAAAAGTTATATAACACTTCAATAGGAACTTGTAGATCGCTTCCCAGCCAAGCATTTGGTGCCCAAATTCACTTTCATCACTTGGATTGGTGTCATAGTGTCACTCTAGCACAATGGTGAGTACCAACGTGAGGAGATACACCTCATAAATGTCAATCCGTGGAGACGTGAGGACTAGTATGAAGACTATGAGCAAGTGAAGGCACAGGTGCGTGAGTGAGAAGCACACAAGCATGCACACACATACACACACGCGCACATAAGGCAAGAACAAGGAGAGGAACAATGGAGTTCTTTGCATTAATCAAAAGGTCTCTTACATAAGCTCAATTCACAAACAATCTAACCCCAAAAATGAGCTCTCTAGCTCTTTTTATAGTTTTTTGACTAGTTTTGGCCCTGTCCAGACCTAGTGTCCGGCCTAGTTAAAAATTAGGTTCCAGGGCTTATTTGAGGGCTCAAACGAAGTCTAAAAATTATGAAAATTGGTACGATGGTACTTCTAATACTCCTCAAGCTCGAGGACTCCTCGGCTTGCACAAAATGGAGTCTAATCTACCAAAAACGGGATTTACAATGTTTGTGTAGTGATTAAAATCACTTGAGTTGTACATAATCCATGGGAAAAATGATCTGGCCTTGTTGCCGTATTGTGCATGACTCCTCTGTTGCTTTGTATGTCAACACTCCCCCCTTCCTAGCGTCTGTCGCCCCTGACAGACCTTTGTTCTCTCGGGTGGTCGATGTAATATTGGATGACATTGGTGGCCAGTTCATGTTCTCCTATCCTTAAGCCTCTTGCTAGATCAGCTTCCAATGCATCCCAATTTATTGCACCAGGGGTCTCTGGTTGCGGGGTGGTGTAGTACTCTGAGTACATTGCTTGTTCACAAGCAAACAGTTGGAGCAGATGTGTTGGCTTTGGTGCGAAAATCTCCGAGTGATACTCCCAGAAACCTGATCTGAACATTTCTTCGAAGGTCTGTTTGTAGCAGGCAGGGAGGTATTTGATGCGTGCATGCCAAGCGTAAGCCACACGAATACTGGGGGTGGTGCTCATGTCATACACCAAGTCGTAATTTCCATTGCTAAACCCCGGGAGACGTACCTGTGGTGCGGCTGCATTTCTAAAGGTCTTCAGGACTACTTGCATCATATCTAAGATTTTAAGCATCATTTGCGCTGCTACATCTTGCATGGGCTTCAAGCGCGGCATCCAGTGGCGAATGGTTCCCATCATATATGCTACCGACGGTGGTCCCTGTGGTGGTGCAATGTACGGGTAGTTCAGCCATTCCTTGCATTGCGCGTTGTTCTGTACCTTGATATTGAATGCCTTCCAAGACCTGCGACGGGGAACTGGACCGTAGCATGGATTGTACAGGAGGTGTAAAGGCGCGTTGTTCCATGTGCGTAGCATTTCTGGATATGTCTCTAGAAGTTTCTGCCGCCATGTGGGTTGACGAATTTTACCTTTTTGCACCTCTGGAGGAAGGTCTTCGGGTTGAAATTGGGTCGCAAAGGTAGGAATCTGACCCGTGACTCTTTGTATTTCTGCATTATAATCAGCCAAGATAATATAATACGGCCTGTATTGGAGTTCAGATGAGAGGATCAGGCGTCTCGATGACAGGTTCTTAAAGTAAGCCGATTGTAACACAGTTTCCTCTATGACCCTCATGGCCTGATTTTGCACTACTGTGCGCTCTTCGTGCGAGCTCCCGATTTCCTCCACTTGACGTAACCATGGGGGCCGTGGTGCCTCGAATGTGTCTTGCGCTTCCTCTGTTCGTTGGCCTCCTGGGAATGGTTGCGGATCGTATTCTTCGTCAAACGTTTGTTCCACAGGAATTTGCACCACTTCTTCGTCCGTGGGAGCCTCTGGAGGGGAAGATGGTCTCTCATATTGTAGTAGGCGTGTTTGCAATTCAGTGACCTGTTTCTGGAGATCTTTTATGGCTTCTGCGTCTGTGAGAAGTGAAGCCGCGGAGGGGGTGGTTGGAGAGGCTTCTGTTGGTCCTTGTTGGTGTTCCTGCTTCAATTGTCCCAGTTCCTCCTATAGTTTATCATGTGCTTCAAGCAGCATGGCATAGTCTTCCAATATAATCTTGATATTATCGGGGGTCACTGCTTGAAACTTGGATGGGCTGATGGGTGCCCCCGGTGTGCTCTCAATAGCTGCCTCCAGGTTCTCTTGATTTTGTATTTGCAGGCGTCTATTCTCCTCCTGAGCAGCCGCAAGATGGCGTTTGAGTAGTGCCATATTTCGCTGAAGTTTTGAGTTGCGTTCCAGCTGTGTCCGTAGGTGACCTTCTACCACCTGCACCGCTTCCTGATCTACGTTCTGTAACTGTACCTCCAATATGCTATGAGCTTCTTGGAGAGTTTGGAACTGTGTGTGGAGGCGAGCATTCTCCTCTTCTAGTGCCGCCAGGCGGCGCTGTAGTGTCTCTGAGTGCTCATGCAGGCGTTCGTTTTGTTGCTGGAGCTGAATGTAATCTGTCCTTAAATTTGATATACAAGCCAACATGGTGTCTAATGCATTTCCTATAGATGAGTGGGTGGTGTTTACAGTGGGAGATGCATGGGAAGGGAATTGGGGAAGGGAAACAGTGAATGATGTGTCTACGGGAGTTGTGTGTGTGAGTGAAATTGGTGGAGGGGGAATGGGAGGAGGTGAAATCGTGGGGGGAGGTGCCGTGGGTGGTGAAATGTCCATACCTTCAGGAGTGGGTGTGAGTGTGGGGTCTGCCATATACATTGGGATGGTAGGTGGTGTGTGTGTGGAAGTGGTGAATAGATGCGAAGTGGGGTGGGGAGCTGAAAAGACAGGAAATGGTTGAGACCCTGGTTGAAAAGCTCTAGCAAGGAGGTCATGGAGGGATTGTAGAAATGGAGAGAGAGATATCGGGGGTTGAGGTCGTAAATTTGAGGAGGGCTGGAAGGGTTGCGTGGTAGCAGGGAAGCCCATGAATGTGGATCTAGGGTCAGGATGACCCATGGCTGAGGGCATGGGGGATGGTTGCCCTAGGGCAGGCTCTAGGAGTGGTTCGGTGGATTGTGTAGTGATGGGGTTTGCTTCAAAGATTGGGTTATCGGTGGTAGAGAATAGGGTGGAACTAGAGATGGGAGTACGGAAGATGAAGGTTGGGTCAGTGGGTTGAGTGGTCGATGTGATTTCCACTGTCTCTGCTCTAGGAGGTGATGGTGGGGGTGTGGGTGGTAGTGGTTCGGTGGACTCCTCATGGGTGACTGGGTGCTGTTGGCTAGCTGTTTCGGTTGCTTGGGAGGTTGTCCTGATAGGTTCAGATGTAGTAGTTGGCTCTTCTGCAACTGTAATGGGAATTTGGATATTCTTACCTGAGCGAGGTCGTGTCTGGAACCTTCGTGGGTCATATTGAACTGGAGGCCTCTGAATGGCAGTGCGCACTGCTTCTACTACTCCATAGGTTTCTGCCATCAATAAGAGACCTTCCCTAAACTCTGAGTCAATCCCTGCTTCTTCCAACAACTGAGTCATGAGTACTCTGCTACTCTGTTCGGTGAGTAGTTGTTGCGATCGCACTCTTTCCATAATCTGATACAGCCTTCGGAGTTCTGCTGTATAGGCTGGGGCTTCAGTGGTCTCCTCTTCATACGCACCTTCTTCTTCTAGGTGTCCTTGTTGTTGACTTTGCTGAGCGTCACTCCAATGTACATGTCGGCCGTCTGTAGACTTTCTTCTTCTTCGTGAGGGTGTGCCTTGCTCCTCTGCCTCTGAATAAAACTCCACATTAGAAAATTGGGTACTTTGTAGGAATGCTTCGAAGTCCTGGGGGTCCATTCCTTCAGCATCTCCAGTGGCAGCGAATTCGAATTCAGGTGGAACAGGAGGAGCCGATGGGGTAGCTTGTGTCGTAGTTTCAGATCCCGACCTGGGTATCCTGATGGTAAAGGGAGGTACAGTGGCCTCCCTTAGTGGTGATGCCTCAAGAGTAGTCAGAACTTCCCTTGTCTGGACACAAGGGATCGCGCCCCTCATGCGCTTGGATTGATGTGTGGACGTCTTGAACCTTTTAAACATTTGTAATTGTGCCCAAGTTAAGGCACGTTCAATGGGGAAATCATATGCTAAGCATCGGTAAATAATGCGTGTGATTGCACAACATCCGTTCACCACTAATTTCCTAGAAGCCCGTTTGTTTGCTTCATACAACTGATCTATAATCCATACCGGTAGCTTAATGGGTAACGCACCTGCTTCCGCTAAGTAGAGAGCGAACCAGATCCTCTTGTGTGGTTGTGTGAATCGGTCTTGGCCGGGAAAGGCGAAATGTTGCATGCACATGTGGAGAGGGATAGACACATTTGGCGTGAGTGCTGCCATGTCTTTAAGCTTCAATAGTTTCCTATCCTTCATGTTAGTGGGAACAAGAGCATCCTTTTCAGAGGGTACATGCGTGCCGTGCATATTCAAAGCGTCGCTTACCAACTCCACAGTAAGTTCAAACCTCTTTAACTCGTTGTTGCCCAACAATGAGGGAAGAACAAATGATCCGGGTTTGTCCTTTTCTTCATTAGCTTGTAATGTGGAGACTAAATAGTAACATCGGAGGAGATCGGGTTTGGGTAGTGGGGCTTCAAAGTATTCTGCCAACCCTGCTCGTTGCCATATGGTCTGGAGATCCTCGGTGTTCTGTAAAGTCTCGAACTCCTTGGAGAAAAATTGGAATCGCACCCATGATCTGTCATACTCGCACTTAGACTCCCATATATACTTGGCCTCTCCTAATGGACCTGGCATGCCATTGAACCAATGAGAATTGGCGTGGACTCTTTCTGTGATCCCTGTGGGTGGATCCGGCACCGGGATTTGCTGAAGGTGCTGCAGCTCCACTGGTCGTTCAGTTGGTGGCACATCCACAGGTAGACTATCCACATCAATTCCTGCAGTAAGTATCCCTACTTGTGAGCCCGAACCTGTTGCTTCTGCCATTTTACTGCTTGCCTTCTGATTCTGTGAGAATATAGAATCATGTGTTAACATCGTAATGGACATATTAAATCCGTTGTTGTCCCCGTTACAACATTAACATGAGGTAGATGGTGAGTTAGTGGTTAGTAAGTGCACGAAGACAGTGTGTGTAGTTAATGCTTGGGTATTCCTAGGAGACGAATGCAGTTAGTAAGTGGGGGTGAATTTACAAGTTGGGGTCGGGGGGTTTATTACAGGGCTTAAGCTGCCAAATGCAGTGGATGGTTTTTTCTCTCGGGTTCGTAGAGACGCTAGAGAACATTATAGGTGTATCAGCTTGAACATGAGGCCTTTTAGGGACCCATTTACAAATGATTCTGTCCGTGCTCATGGGCTTTGGTATGTTCGTGAGTGTTGAAAACGAGTGGATGCCGGTTGTGAGAGTGAATGTTTTATGCTGTATATGTTGTGGCTTCGGCGTAGCTATTTGCGCCCGCAAGCAGGCCTTAGGCACCCAAATTTGCCTTGAGTGTGGGCTAGCCTTCATCGACTTCTTGGGCACCCAAATAGATTTCACGTTAGCAGAAGAATTTCCGAAAGACTTCTTATTAGTGTCGTGTTGTTGGTTACTAATAAGAAGCTTTGCCCGTGTGGTTGGCTTGAGTGCAACCGGGTGTTCGCCTTTCCGCACCCACACTTGTTTCACTTGCTGGGACATTTTGCTGCGCAGGCACTTTGGATCGCCGACATAGGTAGTACTCTGCTTCTTCTGCCTTTGATCCACCTTTGGTTGTTGCCTCCTCCTGGCCTTTGGAAAAGAAGGGAGTTCCTTTGCATCCCTGACTCCTTTTTTGCGAATATCATTCCTCTGCAACACATAGTTTTGGACAAGAACAGCATTGTCAACTTCATGTGCACCCCTGGAGGGACCAGGAGTCTGTGCCTTTCCTAGTTCCTTGAGTGCTCCATTATCCAACTCTACTGTAATTCGACTATGGTTGACCCATACTTGACGAAGTCCACTTCTGAGGTTTAAGTTGACTGCTTGGTCATAGATCCAGTCTTGACCCAAGACAAGAGGTTCAGTAAGATCCTCATCTTGACATACTAGTACTTTAATTGTTATTGCCTCATCATGAATGCAGAGGGGAAGTTCCACCTTGCCCATGCAAGGAGTTTCCACGCCTCCCAATCCTATGAGATACGCTTCCACGGGATTGACAGTTAACTGCAACTCTTGACAGTAAGACAATTTAACAGCACTAGTGGCTGCACCTGAGTCAATCAAGGCTCTTACGGTCCTTGCACTCTTTCCTTGTCCTATATCTAGGGTTATGAAAGGACGTCGATCAATTATCCTATGAGAGCTTGTTCCTGCGACTTCACACATGTCCATAGGATATCCTTGATCTGCATCGTCATCTGTTCTAGTCTGATCTCGGCCTTGCCTTCGTAACTTCATCCTTCTGATGCGTTCTAAAGCTTCTGCTTGAGCTTCTTCTCGAATTCGCTTCTCTTCCTCTTTGCGTTTCTTAGCAGTGTTGAGTCTGCTGAGCATTTCCTCCGTGAGGGGTTCCTGATACAACTTGACTCTGCAACCGCTAACATAGTTTGGGAGAATATCACCCTCTAACGTGGCTAATTGTACTGCTCCACTCGTGGAGATCCTATTGATAATCATAGGTCCGTAGCCTCTCTTTTCTAGCTTCCTCGCGTGTTGTTTCAATGTATAGACTAAAACTAGATCTCCTGCTTTCAAGCCCTTATCCTTCACATGGGCATCTGTAGCTCAAGCGTAAGCACCACCTCCTTTACTTGTCAATCCGCGGAGACGTGAGGACCGGTATGAAGACCACGAGCAAGTGAAGGCACAAGTGCGTGAGTGAAAGCACACAAACATGCACACACATACACACACACGCGCACAAAGTAAGATCAAAGAGAGGAACAATGGAAAGCTTAGATTGCAAAAGAGTTCTCTACCAAAGTTCTATTCTCTCACTAGCTAGCCCCAAAAATGAGCTCTCTAGCTCTTTTTATAGTTTTTTGACTAGTTTTGGCCCTGTCCAGACCTAGTGTCAGGCCTAGTTAAAAATTAGGTTCCAGGGCTTATTTGAGGGCTCAAACGAAGTCTAAAAATTATGAAAATTGGTACGATGGTACTTCTAATACTCCTCAAGCTCGAGGACTCCTCGGCTTGAACAAAATGGAGTTACTAAAAATAGATAATGGTATTTACAATGGTTTCTAGTGATGAAAATCACTATTTTTGTAGGGGATTCTTCTGAAAATTTGACATACACTTCTTGGAGCTCCCTACTTGCTCCCTTTCCTCGTGTGTCCACCTTTTGATGTGCTTCCATGCTTTGTCCTTGACTTTGAGCTTCAACACTCCCCCCCCTCTCGAGTCTGTCGTCCCTGACAGACCCTTGTTGGAAGGGCTGTTCTGTGTAGTACTTTGAGAGGTGGTGTCCATCCGTTGTATGAGCTGGTTCCTTGGATTCCAGCAAGAATGTGTCGTTGTGAGCTTTCAAAACTGCAAGTTGCTCGGAAGAGGTTGTCAAGAGTGATTTGGAGCAACTACTGGCTTCAATTTGCTTCCGAGATATGGATGTTGTTCCCATGATGTCTGCTAGCTCTTTTAAAGATGATGTTGAGAGCATTCATGCCAACTACTCATAACCCATAATGAATGATGGGTAAGTGTGTTTGTGCCTGGGTTGAAAAAAGTATGTGCCTTGTGCACGGCCTTGTAATGTAGCCCTACGCATGCTTACTTGGAAAATGCATTGGAAGAAGTATGGTGCAAAAATTGCGGGTCTTGAGCTAAGTGCTCAAGGGTATGCTGACGAAGAGGTTTCCTAAACTATCATGGTTATGGTGTTTCCAGAGTAAAGATACTTACCATGGCGAAGGTTGATGGATGTTTGCCTCTTCGTGTTGTACACTCGGCCTTTGGGATGGAACCTTGTTGATGAATGTCCATGTTGATTGTCCACTGATGAGATCTTTTGAGTGGTGGATCTCCTCTCCTCTTTTCAAAGCAACATTTGTCACTAACAATGTGCATTTCTGAGCTTGGGCTCATGCACGTTCACTTCCCTATATTGACACTCAGAGGAATATTGGACACGTGCCGGTTTCTAAGAGATTACCATGCTGATTGACATAGACCATTCACCAGTGCTACTGTTCCATACTGGTTCAGGAAATACTGAGAATTGAATTGCTTTATATTCCTTGGCGAGCAACATCGGGTAACTACACCAAGCTGAGTTTCACATATGCTCTTTAGCTCACCATATGCAGGAGTCTTCTCCTCCAGAACTACCTTTTGCAGATATCTCCTTGGATGCTTTGGTACATGAAGTAGTTAAGCATCACTCAAGTTGCGGACCTTCAAGCTCTTCATTCCTACCATGGTAAGAGAAAATCATAGTTGTAGATGCCATGTTCATGCCAAATGCTTGTCCTCTACCGGATAAGGCAGCAATAATCTCACTGCTGGCCGAGACACACTGCGATCCAAATTGATAAATGCCTAGTAATCAACAGTTCCACCTTCAACTAAGCATGACTCATTCATGTTTCATAAGCCAAATCTGGGAACAAGCTCTCTCCCACTTTTTTTTTTTTTTTTTTTTTTTTGAGGAACAGGATATCACAAAACAAGAACACAAAAGTTAGTATCAATAGAAATGTTCGACATATGTCACTGTGCTCTTGTGCATGGGATTCTCAAGTGTGTCTATGCACGGCCGTGTAATGTGGCCCTATATTAATGCATACTTTGGAAATGCATGACCTAAATGGTGCAAAAGACAGGGTTGTGCAAGGAGCACATGGTTGTTGCTCGTTCGAGGCTTTCGATGTTATTTGTGGAGGTTAATGCCGACCTTGGTGGAGGTATCCATTGAGTCTCGAACTGATGTAATCCTCCTTATTGGAGTCCATTTTAGAACATCATTTGGCACTGTAGAGGTCACTTCAGGCGTCTTTCTCTTTGGATGCTTTCTGAACTGTGGTATCCAGTGTGGTTGATGCTTTGGTTCGGTGGAGGCTACTTGCACTTTTGGCTTCCAAACCCATGTCCTTTTTGCATGTCTTCCTACTAATGTTGAAGAGCTGATTTGATCTTCCTTTGGTCTCTGTACGTGGTTCTTACCCTTTTCTCTTTTTGGCTTCTTTGTTGAAACCTTTTGCATGTGGGAGAACAAAGGTTGTTGTGGGTGTAGGATCTTCTTAGGTACCCACATCTGTAATTGCCCTTGTTGAGCTGCAGCTAACTTCTTAGGCACCCAAACTTGTTGGATATCTTGTGATGGAGCTTGTCTGAGCTGCTTCCTTCGTCTTCTGGCCTGGTTAGTGTGCATGGATGGGATTTGTGGGGGTAAGGCTGGTGGTTGCTCTCCTTTGCGTACCCAGATCTGCTTCATGCCCGGAACCGCTTTTTTATCGAATGGTGTCTTTCTATTTGATGTAGCAGTTGTCGTGAACGGTTGTGTTTGCTTGTGTGGTGGGCTCACTACTGTGGCTACTTGAGTCTTTGGAGAAGAAGAAAGATCCACCCGCCTTCGAACCTGGTCTTCCACGATTGACTCCTTCTGCATCATAGAGCTTTTGACACATACAACATCTTCTTTCATATGATTAGTCTTGGAAGAACTAAGAGAGTGTGTGGTGCCATGATCTAGGAGCATGCAGTTCTCTAATTCTAATGTAATGCATTGTTCATGTACCCAAACTTGAAGAATTTGACTTCTTAGGTTTAAGTTAACTGCATGGTCATAGATCCAATCTTGACCCAAGACAAGTGGTTCTGTAAGGTTCTCATCTTGACATACTAGCGCTTTGACTTTCATTGGAACATCTTGAAGGTAGATGGGAAGTTCCACCTCGCCCAAACAAGGGGTTTCCACACCTCCCAATCCTATGAGATAAGCTTCTATGGGATTGATGTTCAACCCCAGGTCTTGGCAGTAGGAAAGTCTAACTGCACTACTTGCGGCACCTGAGTCAATCAATGCTTTCACCGTCCTTGCACCCTTCCCTTGTCCTATCTCTATGGTCACAAAGGGTCTTCGGTCAATGACCTGAGAAGTCGCAATGCCTGACTTTTGACACATATCCATGTGATATTTTGGGGCTTTTGAGTTGACATCTAGGCCTAATCGCCTTAACTTATTTCGCCTAATACGCTCTCTGGCCTCTACCTGTGCTTCTTCTCTCACTCTTAACTCTTCTTCTTTTCGCTTCTTAGCAGTGTTGAGTCTCATTAGCATATCCTCAGTAAGAGGTTCTTGATATAGCTTGACTCTGCAGCCACTAATATAGTTTGGCAAGATATCTCCTTCTAGAGTGGCCAACTGAACTGCACCACTAGTGGAAATTCTATTAATGATCATGGGTCCATATCCTCTTTTTTCCAACTTACGGGCATGTTGTTTTAGTGTGTATACCAACACTAGATCTCCCTCTTTCAATCCCTTATCCTTGATGTGTGCATCAAAGTATGCCTTTTGCCTCTTCTTTGCAGCGTAGATGCCTGCTGCCGCTCGTAGCCTCGTTTCACCCAAGCGTTCGAGATCAAAGATCCTAGAGGACAATTCATGCCCATTCCACTCATACTCTTGTGCTACTTTTAAGGCAGGGATTAAGAAATCTAATGGTAGCACAGCGTTCTGTCCGAAGACCATCTGAAATGGGGTGGCGTTGAGTACCGTTTTGTAGGCAACTCGATAAGCCCAAACAGCATGATGAAGTTGTTTGTCCCAATCAGAGCGTTTATTATTCACCAGTTTTGTCAATACGTTACAGAGGATCTTATTGGTACTCTCGGCTTGTCCGTTGGCTTGTGGATGATAGGGGGCGGATTTCTTATGTATCACCAAGAATTCTTGGAGAAGATTTTCAATGACTTCATTCAAGAAGTGTGTGCCTCTATCGCTCACCAACTCTATTGGTAGTCCATATCTCGTGAACACATTCTCGAATAAGAACTTAGCCGTAGTCTGAGCATCATTCTTTGTTGTGGCTTTGACTTCTACCCACTTTGTAAGGTAATCTGTGGCTACAATGATGTACTCTGCATGGGAGTTTCTAGCTGGGGGGTTAATAGGACCTATGAAGTCTATGCCCCACTTCGAAAATGCACGTCCTCCCATCATTGGCCTCAAGGGCATCTCGTCTTTTCTCACTGGATATTGTGCACGTTGGCATGTGTCACATTTCTTCACATAGGTATGTGCATCCATATGAAGAGTGGGCCACCAAAGTCCTGAGAATAGAATGGTCTTGATCACTCGGTCAGGACCAAAATGTCCACCTGCAACACCGCTGTGTGCAGTTTCTAAGACTTTCAAATAATCTGATTCGTGAACGCACAGTCTTAAGTAACCATCTTTGCCTCTTCGGTATAGGTTGTCTCCTACTAGGGCATAGCCTTGAGCCTCTTGCTCCATGCTTCTTCTTCTTGCTAGACTAGCCTCTTTGGGTAATTTTCCCGATCTCATAAACTCTACCAATGGAGCACTCCAATCTGGAATTAATGACACTTGATAAAGGGTCGCATGCTCCACTGGGGGTCTCTCTCTGCACCTTGGACAATTCTTAATCCACTCATGTATTTCTTTGTCCATGCTAGGCCAATACACTCCTAAACGCTTTAGATTCTGCAATGTTCGTTGTTTAGAATAGTGATTTCCTAGCAATCCTTCATGAGCTTGCTGCAACCAACTATTATGTTCATCATCCTCAACACAACAAGCTAATACGCCCTCCGTATCTTGTTTGTACATGCTTCCTGCTAATATGTGATATTTTTGTGATTTTACAATTTCTTCTTGTGATGTTTTCACATTCTTATTTGCAGGGCCAAAGGTTAGGACTGGTACCAACTTATTTGCCCATTTAGGAACAACTTCTAAATTGAACAGATAAGCATCGGGTAATTCGTCAGACACTCCTTGCGGGGACTCTCCTGAAGTGATGCGAGAAAGGTGATCTGCCCGAAGGTGGGTTCTACCTTTCCTGACAACAACTTCAAAGTCATATTCCATTAGTAAGAGGAACCATCTTACTAAGCGTCCAGTATTGCAAGGTTTATTGACCAAATATAACAAAGCTTGATGATCAGTGAAAAACTTGAACTTGTTGGCCAATAAATAGTGTCTAAACTTCTTCACAGCATATACCATGCCTAAGCCCTCTCGCTCAGTTGTGGTATAGTTCCGTTCAGCTGGAGTGAGCTGTCTACTAGCATATGCTATGGGCAAATCTAAGTTTCCTTCACTTGTGGGTTGTGCTAGCACACATCCTATGGCATGATTGGATGCATCCACATGGACATGGAATGGTTTATTCCAATCAGGAGTGGTGAGTATTGGTGCCGTGCACAAACGTTTCTTCAGTTCGTTGAAAGAATTCTCGCATTCGTCGTTCCACTCAAAATTAGACAACAAGGCATAAAGGGGTCTAGCTATGATCGCGTACATGTGGATAAACCTACGGTAGTATCCACAATGGCCCATAAAGGCTTGTACCTCTTTAATATTCCTTGGCCTTGGTAGCTCCGCTATGGCTCGTACCTTATCTTCATCTGTTGAGATTCCATTCTTAGAAACAATATGACCTAAGATTTTACCTTGACGCACCATAAACACACACTTTTCTGGGTTTAGACACACTCGATATTCTCTACACTTGTTGAAGATTTGTCTGAGCTCAGGGATGTGAACCCTTCTTTCTTGGGAATGAGCACATAAATCATCCACATACACTTCTAAGCTCTTTCGCAAGAACTCTTTGAAGACATGACACATGAGCCTTTGGAATGTTGCAGGTGCATTGGTGAGCCCAAATGGCATCACCCGAAATGCAAAGATTCCCCACTCTGTAGCAAAAGCTGTTTTGTGTTGATCTTCTGGGGCAATGGCTACTTGATTGTAACCTGAAAATCCATCAAGGAAGCTATAAACTTCCTTGCCTGCAACACGCTCCAATAGGTGTTCTGTGATTGGAAGTGGATAACTATCTCTAATCGTAGCGGCATTAACTTTTTTAAGGTTAATACACACTCGCAACTTCCCGTTCTTCTTGGGTACCACAACAATGGGGGACACCCATTCGGTATGCTCAATCTCATAGATGAATCCAGCCTCAATCAACCTATCAATTTCTTCTTTGATTTTGGCTGCATAGGTATCATTATATGTGTAGGGCTTCTGTTTGGTGGGCTTAGCATCAGCAGTCATGGGGATAGTATGAGAGCAAATTCTTGGATCTACCCCTTTCAAGTCTCTATAGTGCCATGCAAACACATCCCTATATTCCCTTAATAGAGCTATGAGCTCCATTTCTTCTCTCGCACTTAGGTCATCTCCTATATATGTGCATCTCTCTTCGTTCTCTTCAATGGTCACTACAATCTTCTTGGTCTTTTCTTTATTATCATATGATTCGCCTATGATGGCCTCTCGCTTAGGCATTCGTACCAAAATTTTGCGGTCGTCAACTTCATATTTCTTGAAGTTTTCTGGTACTTCAAACAATGATTCCTCCTTTTCTTGTTTCACTGCTTTTCTTTTCTTTTTCTTTTGACTACTCTCACTTCCATCCTTTGAGTTGACTGTTTTAATACTTGTGAGAGGTTCTTCTTCTTTCTGGGTGAACACTCCTATATCTTCTAGATAGGGCTGCTCTGAGTTAAAGCAACTATCCATCACAATAGACTCCAGATCATCGTCATTCTCTTCTTCTTCTATGACATCACTAGGGTCACATTCTTCTAGCAAGGGTTGACACATGAACACTGAGATATCATAACCCTCCTCATCACAATGAGGTGTCCACTGTTCCTCATTGACAGCAATGTCCATGGTGGCTAAGATTTCTGGCCAGCCATGAGGCTCAAACTCCTCATCTGGAAAGATCATCGGTGTGTAGGCTGGGTCTCTAACTGGTCTATCTCCTAGTGAAGTTCCTTCTTCCCTTGCCTTTAAACGTTTTTCCTCTTCCTTTGTGACTTTGCACATCCACAAATGAGTATCTTCATGCAGCCATGATGGATCAGGTGAACTTTCAGAATGCACAGAGATGGAATCTTCTTTCACTTTGTGGATAGAATTCCACTGTAGGGGTGGTACATCTCTGAAGGTGTAATCCTTCAAATTGACCTTGGTGGTAACCCCTAAGTGCTGTAAGTACAAGGAGTTAGTTCCCCAATCCTGTACTATTTGCAATTGTCGTAGGAAGGGTCTTCCTAGGATCATCTCATAGACATTATTTTTCTCAAAGTCACATATAGCAAATGTGTGCTCAAACTCTACACCACAAGTGGTTAGAGTGATCCCTTCTAGCAATCCTAGAGGTCTTTCAAAATGACCATCAGCCATTTGAAGCTTCATTCTAGTTGGTCTTAATGTGGGCTTGCCCCATTGCTTCCACAAGGAGGTGGTCGCAATAGCAACACCAGCACCTGAATCTATGATTGCTTTGGTTGTGTAACCTTGGTAGGTGATTGGAAGATAAGTATTACCTTCTTCACCCTCACACATGTCCCCTATTTTGTCTAGAGGTATCTCTGGTACCCTTTGCTTGGAGCCTGCTTTTGGCATGTTGGAATCAAGTTCTGGAACCTGATCCTTCACATGATTCCAGAGCTCAGGTTTTGCTTTGAGCAGCTCTTCTACAGTGAGATGACACTGAACCTTAGTGTTCTTCACGACATCCGTGTTCCTTGGAACCACTGAGTCTTCATTTCTTACTAGTATTGTGGGAGCTCTAATCTGGAGAGATTCAGATTCCCATGGGCCTGGAAATTGAGGCAGTTCTTCTAAGGTATTAGATTCAAAATCTAACCTTTCGTCTTCTTGTTGTTCTGCTTCATCTTCGTAAATAGATGGGATGTCTTGGGGAAATTGATCATGAAGATCATCAATCTCAGGAATAGGAGGGGAATTACCCTTCTCCTTGGCCCATTTCTCTTGTTGTATTTCCCGCAAGAATTCTTGAGAGTACTGTTGAATTGAAGGAGGTATTCCTGGATCCGTGGAATTAGGAACATAAGCTCCCATTGGTGGTGAGCTTCCTCTTTCAATAACTGGTTGAGCCTGTGGAGGTAAAGAAACTTGTGGTTTGTTTACCAATTGCTCTAATCTTTCTAGTAAGCCCTGGAAATGCAAATCTGATTTGATAGAGTTTGTCAGATTGAA
This sequence comes from Ceratopteris richardii, assembly GCA_020310875.1. Taxonomy (NCBI): domain Eukaryota; kingdom Viridiplantae; phylum Streptophyta; class Polypodiopsida; order Polypodiales; family Pteridaceae; genus Ceratopteris; species Ceratopteris richardii. The sequence continues at coordinate 119,920,982 of CM035416.1, read as the reverse complement.
CTTTTGACTAGTCTCAAGTATGGCTTGAGCTTGTTCTACCATTTTCATGCACATTTTCATCCGTTCAATCTCTAAATCTGCTCTAGGGTAACTCTTGTCTAGGTTTGCTGCTGTAGGCCCTTCTTGAAGTCGAGCCTGGTAGGCCTTGAACATCATGTCCAAGCCTTCTGGGGTTGGATCTGCAAGAACAGACCCTGGTTGCGGTCTATTTACAATGGGTGGTGGGGTGGGATGAGGTGGAGTGGATGGAGTTTCGGCATGCGAGGGGCTTTGAGATGCAATGTCTTCTATTTTTGTTTTCGCTTCTTTTAAGCTTTCTTCTAGTTCCGATAACTTTTTATTCCACTTGCGATTGGCCTTCTCTCTGGTATCCTTCCATGTTCTTGTTTTCCTCTTACTAGGCTCTCCCGATTCACTCGACTCTGATTGTTCTACTGGTTTATCCTGTTTTAAGGCTTGTGCTCTAGTGACAGCTTGTATAGGAGCCACATTGCTACTACTTGAACTTGGATCTGCCACTAAGCCTACCACATTAATGGGTGTAATCTTGGGTGCACTAGAGGGGTTTCTTGGACAATCTCTGGGGATATGGTCTTTGCCACAATCAGGACAAAAAGCCTGTATTGTGATAGCCTGTCCTTGACTCGGAGATGGTGGGTGGGGACAGTCACGAATGAAATGGTCACCATGACATCTGAAACAAGATCCTCTAGGGGCTTGTGGTCTCATTTGTCTCAACTGGGGCCTAGGGTTAGGATTTGTGTACATGACATTGGAGTATTCTGGCTCCCAATTTTGCTCCATAGGCGGTGCCTCATATTGATACGAGTAAATCTCACTATGTTCAGGTGACTCTGTGTAATAAGCATGTGGACTACCTTCATGGGAGTAGTCTGAACTATGAGCATGAGAGTCATTATCTGGTATCAATGGGGTTAGTGGCACCAAAGCTCTATTTGGATTTTCCTCTCTCACAGCATACTTGACTGGAATCACGTTGGCTGGAGCTGGTGGTTGGTTTCCCAAGACAGGTTGTGGCCTATATGGTACCTGATATTGCTGTTGTGGTCTATAATATGGCTGTTGGTATTGGTTCTGATACCTACCTTGTGGATAAGGTTGCTGATAATTCTGTCTAACAGCCTGCCTATTGTAGGGACATTCTTGAGCCGTATGGTTTGTGTACTTCCTTTCAATAGTACAATAGGAAGCATTCCTTTCTCTAATATTTTGGTTTTGCGTTGGGCATACGTTAGCCATGTGGTCACCTCCGCAAGTATAGCACCGATTCAATGGAGTGACTCTCTGTGTTTGTTTATTTTGGACTCCCAGCTTCTTGGCAACTTGCTCAGCTATCTCTTCTATTTCTGTGGAGATCTTTGAAGTATGACTAGTAGAACTACCCGAATCTTTGTATAGTTTGGACAATCCTAACTCCTCACCCAAGTTATCTTCTATGTCTATGCACGTCCGCACGCACTCTTCTATGGATCTAGGCTCTTTCAAGTACACATATGATCTTAATTTTGTGCTCAGTAAGCCATCTAAGAACAAAGCCACTTGTTTAGCTGGTGTGGGTAACTCAGGAGTAGGGCATCTTTCTAGGTACTGTCTGAACCTTCTACCTGCTAGTCGCACTGTTTCTTGGGGTGTCTGCTTGAAACTATGGATCAGGGACGATGTGTTATGCCTGATACCACTCTTGGAAAATTCTACAATGAATTCGTCTAGCAGTTGACCTATATCGCGATAGCTGCTTCTACTCAATGGTTGAAACCAAGCTAAGGCAGTACCTTTAAGGGTCAAACCAAATGCCTCGTACTGGGTGAACCAGTCCTTAATTTGTTCGGCTCTCAGCACTTGTTTGTACTCGGCCACATGATCATAAGGATCCCCTGTCCCATCGAAATAGTTCTTCATTGCCTTGATCACGTGAATGGGTCTAAGGGTTCTTGGGTACTCCCGAGGTGTAGGCAATGGAAAATCCTGTTCATCTCTTTGTTGCCTATGTGCTTGATGTCTCTCTCTTTCAGGTCTGTCATTTTCAAATCATGACCTATTCCTGCCCACGGTGTGTGCGAAACTTACCTCAGGTCTCTCTCTAGTTCTTTCTCTCTGGGCTTCATGAGCCTGGGATGATCCTACCCCTTGGAGGCCATGGGAAACATTGGATCTTGGTGGGGGGAAAATCATTTCATTCTTCCAAGTATATGCATGTCTATCATGTTCTGTTACCAAGAAAATTTTCTCTGATGTGTTATCCAGGTAGACAACTTTGCCTGGTATCTCAGGATCTTTGAATTCATAGATGATAACTATGCCCAATTGGCTAGGTTGATCTGGCTTGAACCTCCAAAAGGCTTCCTCTGTTTCTCTATTCAAAAATAGTTCTATGCTTTTGTTGTCTTGAGGGATCCAGTCCGGAGTGATCACTCGGGTCAAAACTGACTTGCCTCTAGGAGTCTGGGGTCCTTGTCCTATATTTCCTTGTTCTAGGTCTCCTATCTCATTCTCATGAATGATATTTCCAAACTCATCGGTCCTATCTGGTTGGTTGGTAACCACATACATGGTTCCTTCCTTATCAATGTATGAACCCTCTTCGAACTTGACCACCGGGTGTTCAAGTCCAAAGGATTGATCTGGATTTTTGAGTTGGACCACTGATCGCCTCAGACCATCCTCATAGATGCGAGCACCTAATTGGTTGGTCCGAATATATTCCAACTGTGTCTTATAGGGACCTTCCGGTGTTTGTAGATGGGCAGTCCCTGAGCCACCTGCAGGTTTTCCCATGCTAAAAGACATTTCTGAATCACTTGTGTCTGAACTTAGTAAAAGATCACCACTTAGTTGTTGTGTCCAAGACTTGGATGTATGGTTGACACTAGCCTCAGAAGATCTAATGCTTTGTTTATCCTTGCCTAAGTGTCTACCAGATCTCAGGTTCATAAGCTTTAGTCAAGAGTCCAAATTTTCCCTTTGGTATGGTTCAAAATTCTTTAGAGCCCCTTGGTTCCCTAGTCCCACCTGAGGGTCAACTTCAAATTATCCTATCTCAAAATCAACGTGTTATTCTTGAAAAAAACAGTTGAGGTCGTGTAGGATTTGAAACGAGCTTTCCAACAAGCTATAGAGCTCAAAAAATGGACTTTGGATGAAAAAGTTATGCCAATTCAGGCTCTTGGGGGTCAAAACAGGCAAACAGGGCCTTTGGAGAAAATCGCGATTTTGTGAACTTTCAGAGAATCGCGATTTTGTGAACTCTGAAAATCGCGATGTTGATCACAAAATCGTGTTTTTGAAAATCGCGATTTTGAGCAGAAAATCGTGATTTGAAAATCGCGATGTTGATCACAAAATCGTGTTTCTGAAAATCGCGATTTTGATCACAAAATCGTGTTTCTGAAAATCGCGATGTTGATCACAAAATCATGTTTCGCGATATCGTGTTTCTGAAAATCGCGATTTTGATCACAAAATCGTGTTTCTGAAAATCGCGATTTTGATCACAAAATCGTGTTTCTGAAAATCGCGATTTTGATCACAAAATCGTGTTTCTGAAAATCGCGATTTTGATCACAAAATCGTGTTTTAGAGAATCGCGATGTTGATCACAAAATCGTGTTTCTGAAAATCGCGATTTTGATCACAAAATCGTGTTTCTGAAAATCGCGATGTTGATCACAAAATCGTGTTTCTGAAAATCGCGATTTTGATCACAAAATCGTGTTTTAGAGAATCGCGATGTTGATCACAAAATCGTGTTTCTGAAAATCGCGATTTTGATCACAAAATCGTGTTTCTGAAAATCGCGATGTTGATCACAAAATCGTGTTTCTGAAAATCGCGATGTTGATCACAAAATCGTGTTTCTGAAAATCGCGATTTTGATCACAAAATCGTGTTTCTGAAAATCGCGATTTTGATCACAAAATCGTGTTTTAGAGAATCGCGATTTTGAGTCAGAGAATCGTGTTTCTGGCTGAAAATCGTGATTTGTGAGAATCGCGATTTTGAGCCCGCTGAAAATCGTATTTTCTCAGAATCGTGTTTTTGGCATGAAAATCGCGATTTTGTACCTTGGATGAAAATCGTGTTTTTTTTAGAGAATCGTGTTTTTTGAAAATCGCGATTTTGAGCAGGGAATCGTGTTTTTTGAGAATCGTGTTTTTTGAGAAAAACACAGAATCGTGATTCTTTTCAGCCAACTTTTAGGCGGGAAAACTGAAAATCGTGTTTTCAAAAAAAATTTTGAATTTTCACAGAATCGCGATTTTCATCACAGAATCGTGTTTTTTGACGGGAAATTCAAATTTCTGAGCGCCGGCTATGGTGAGCTCCGTATGAGCAGAAAATCATGAAAAAAACACAGCGCTTGCTCTCCCTTGCACCTCCTAACTCCTTCCCACACAATAATGCATGAAAAATGGTATGAAAATGGTGAAAATGCACTAAAAAACAAAAATTTCTATGAAGAAGAAGGTGGAAGAAGGTGGAGATGATGATGATGATGAAGATGAAGAGGAAAAAACAGAAAATGAACTGAAATGACAGTTTTTTTACCTTCCAACGTCGCAAATCTACGATCTTACCATCACAACGCTCGTCCTCGAAGCTCTCTCCCCGGCAACGGCGCCAAAATTTGGTGTAGCTCAAGCGTAAGCACCACCTCCTTTACTTGTCAATCCGCGGAGACGTGAGGACCGGTATGAAGACCACGAGCAAGTGAAGGCACAAGTGCGTGAGTGAAAGCACACAAACATGCACACACATACACACACACGCGCACAAAGTAAGATCAAAGAGAGGAACAATGGAAAGCTTAGATTGCAAAAGAGTTCTCTACCAAAGTTCTATTCTCTCACCAGCTAGCCCCAAAAATGAGCTCTCTAGCTCTTTTTATAGTTTTTTGACTAGTTTTGGCCCTGTCCAGACCTAGTGTCAGGCCTAGTTAAAAATTAGGTTCCATGGCTTATTTGAGGCTCAAACGAAGTCTAAAAATTATGAAAATTGGTACGATGGTACTTCTAATACTCCTCAAGCTCGAGGACTCCTCGGCTTGAACAAAATGGAGTTACTAAAAATAGATAATAGTATTTACAATGGTTTCTAGTGATGAAAATCACTATTTTTGTAGGGGATTCTTCTGAAAATTTGACATACACTTCTTGGAGCTCCCTACTTGCTCCCTTTCCTCGTGTGTCCACCTTTTGATGTGCTTCCATGCTTTGTCCTTGACTTTGAGCTTCAACAGCATCGAAATATGCTTTCTGTCTCTTCTTGGCTACATATATTCCTGCAGCGGCTCTCAGTCTTGTTTCTCCTAATCGTTCAAGGTCAAAGATCCTAGAGGAGAGCTCATGACCTGTCCATTCGTGCTCTTGTGCTACTTTCAACGTAGGAATCAGGAAATCCAAGGGTAGCACAGCGTTTTGGCCGAATACCATCTGAAAGGGGGTGGCTTGGAGTACCGTTTTGTAGGCAACTCGGTATGCCCAAACAGCATGGTGTAGTTGTTTGTCCCAATCAGAGCGTTTAGTGTTCACTAATTTCGTCAGTACATTGCATAAGATCTTATTAGTGCTCTCAGCTTGTCCATTAGCTTGAGGGTGATAGGGGGCAGACTTCTTGTGCATTACCAAGAATTCTTGGAGTAGATTTTCAATCACTTCATTTAAGAAGTGAGTGCCTCTATCACTTACTAGTTCTATAGGTAGCCCATAACTTGTGAACACATTCTCAAACAAGAATTTAGCAGTTGTCTGCGCATCGTTCTTTGTCGTAGCCTTTACCTCTACCCACTTGGTGAGATAATCTGTTGCAACAATGATGTATTCCGCATGAGAACCTTTAGCTGGGGGATTAATAGGACCTACGAAGTCTATTCCCCACTTAGAGAATGCACATCATAGGTTTCAATGGCATGTCATCTTTGCGTATAGGATACTGAGTCCTCTGACAGACATCACACCGTTTCACATAGGTATGTGCATCCATGTGAAGGGTAGGCCACCAGAAACCCGCAAATAGTATTGCCTTGATCACCCGATCCGGTCCAAAGTGTCCTCCTGCTACACCTTGGTGAGCAGTTTCTAAGATCTTAAGATACTCACTTTCATGGACACATAGCCTCAGGTAACCATCTTTACCACGCTTATATAGATTATCACCAATGAGTGAATAATCCTGGGCTTCTTGTTCTAAACTCCTTTTCCTAGCTAGAGTCATGTCTGGAGGGAATGTGTTTGTCCTCAGGAAGGATACTAGAGGTTCACTCCAATCTGGCACAATGGATACTTGATAAAGAGTGGCGTGTTCCACTGGTGGTTTAGTGCAACAGATTGGGCATTCCTTGCACAACTTTTGGACATCCGCTTCCATAGTTGGCCAATGCACTCCGAATCTCTTTAGAGTCTGTAAAGTTCGTTGCTTTGAATGGTGTTGCTCTAACGCACCTACATGTGCTAATTGCAACCATTTAGCGTACTCATCCTCTTCTACGCAACAAGCCAAGATCCCTTGATCTGTGTGCTTGTACATGCTTCATGCCATGATGTGGTACTTTTGGGCTTTTACAACCTCTCTATTCCGTGTGTTTATCACTGGATGATTAGGCCCATAGGTCAATACTGGTACCAATGGCTTGGCCCACTGCGATACAACTTCCAAATTAAACAAGTAAGCATCAGGAAGGTCATCTGACACTCCTTGTGGGGCTTCTCCCGATGTGAGCCTAGAGAGATGATCAGCTCTCAAATGAGTCCTACCTTTCCTTACCACAACTTCAAAGTCATATTCCATGAGCAAGAGAAACCATCTCACTAATCTTCCTGTATTGCATGGCTTGTTTACAAGGTATAGCAATGCCTGATGATCAGTAAAAAATTTAAACTTATTTGCAAGCAAATAGTGTCTAAATTTCTTAACTGCATATACCATGCCTAAGCCTTCTCTCTCCGTAGTGGTGTAATTCCGTTCAGCCGCATTCAATTGTCTACTGGCATAGGCAATTGGAAGATCCATATTACCTTAACCAGTAGGTTGTGCAAGCACACATCCAATAGCATAATTGGATGCATCCACATGAACATGGAATGGTTTATTCCAATCTGGTGTGGTCAAGATTGGTGCTGAACATAATCTTCGTTTAAGCTCCTGGAAGGAATTCTCACATTCCTCTGTCCACTCAAAGTTAGTCAGAAGCCCGTACATGGGCTTTGTAATGACAGCATACATGTGTATAAATCGTCGGTAATAACCACAATGCCCCATGAAAGCTTGTACTTCCTTTACATTCTTTGGCCTAGGTAGCTCTGCTATGGCTCTCACTTTTTCTTCGTCGGTAGATATGCCATTCTTTGACACTATGTGTCCTAGAATCTTGCCTTGCCTGACCATAAAAACGCACTTTTCTGGGTTCAGGCAGACTTGATATTCTCTACATTTGTCAAAGATTTGTCTAAGTTCAGGGATATGGGTTTGTCTAATGTTGGAATGAGCACAAAGATCATCAACGTAGACTTCTAAACTCTTCCTCAGGAACTCCTTAAACACATGGCACATCAGCCTCTGGAAGGTAGCTGGTGCATTGGTAAGCCCAAATGGCATTACTCTAAAAGCAAAAATGCCCCATTCTGTGGCAAAGGCAGTCTTATGCTGATCCTCTGGAGCTATGGCTACTTGATTGTAGCCAGAAAATCCATCAAGGAAGCTGTACACTTCCTTGCCTGCCACTCTTTCTAAGAGATGTTCTGTGATGGGAAGCGGATAGTTATCTCGAATTGTGGCTGCATTAACCTTTTTCAAGTTAATGCACACACGCAGCTTGCCATTCTTCTTGGGCACCACTACTATGGGGGATACCCACTCAGTGTGCTCAATTTCATAGATAAATCCGGCTTCGACCAGTCTATCTATCTCTTCTTTGATCTTAGCAGCGTAATTATCATTATATGTATAAGGCTTCTGCTTAGAGGGTTTGGCATCTGAAGTCATGGGGATGGTGTGTGAGCAAATGTCCGGGTCAACACCTTTCAAATCCTTGTAACTCCAAGCGAATACATCTCTGTATTCTCTTAGCAAGGCAATCAATTCGTGCTCTTCTTCTTCTGTCAGGTCATGGCCTATATACGTGCATCTCTCCTCTCCTTCTTCTATGGCCACTACTATTTTCTTGGTAGTTTCTTTGTTATCATAGGCCTCTCCTGATTGTGCCTCTCGTTTGGGCATTCTAATCATGACCCTCCTGTCATCTATCTCGTACTTCTTAAAATTTTCCGGGACCTCAAACAAAGATTCTTCCTCTTCTGGTGAGACTTCTCTCTTCTTTCGTTTCTTTCCTTCTTCCTTCGGGGTCACATGTGTTGCTAATCTTACATCATTTGTAAGCTCTCCATGCCTCTGGGGTTGAAATTCTACTTCATGGAAGTATTCTTCAGCTGATGCAAATAGTGGGTCCATAATGATTGACTCGAGATCGGAGTCGCTTGCATCCTCAAATGCATCAGGACTAGGTTCGCATTCTTCTAGAACTGCCTCTCCCATGATTGGCTCTATGGAGAAGACTGAAATGTCATAGCCATCCTCATCACAGTGAGGTGTCCATTGTTCTTCATTGATGGCTACGTCCATTGTTGCTAAAATTTCTGCCCAACCGTGAGGTTCAAATTCTTTGTTTGGAAAAACTACAGGTGCATAGGCTGGGTCTTGGATTGATCTATGGGTTTCTTTCGCACCTACCTCTCTGGCTTTCTCTCTCTTCTCTTCTTCTACTGCTACTTTGCACATCCATAAGTGAGTGTCTTCATGCATCCATGAGGATCCAGACCCTATGGAATGCACCGATTCTGTATCATCTTTGGCTCTATGGATGGGATTCCATTGGATAGGAGGGACATCTCTATGAGAATAATCCTTGAGATTGACTTTGGTCGTAACACCCAAGTGTTGCAAATACAAGGAGTTGGTTCCCCAATCCTGTACCACTTGCAACTGTCGCATAAATGGTCTTCCCAAAATCATCTCATAGGCATGATTTTTGCTGAAGTCACATATAGCAAAACTATGCTCAAACTCGACACCACAAGTGGTGAGAGTTATTCCTTCTAGCAATCCTAGGGGTCTCTCTATGTGACCATCGGCCATCTGCAATTTCATTCTCGTCGGCCTGAGTGCCGGCTTGCCCCAACGCTTCCATAGGGAAGTAGTGGCAATTGCAACTCCTGCACCTGAGTCCAAAATAGCCTTGGTGGTGTATCCCTGGTAGGTGATGGGAAGATAGGTGTTCCCTTCTTCACCTTCACACATATCTCCTATCTTATCCAAGGGAATTTCTGGCACTGTCCTATGGGATCCGACCTGGGAACGAGGTTTTGCTATCCCTGGTACTTGTTTGGCTATATGTTTCCATAATTCAGGTCTAACCTTGAGTAGCTCTTCTAACTTGAGATTACAACGCACGTTAGTGTTCTTCACTACTTCTGTGTTCCTAGGTATGTCTGAGTCGTTGTTCCTTACCATGACGGTGGGTGTTCTCATACATGTGGATTTGGCTTCCCATGGGCCTGTGAAGTGGGGTAGCTCCTGTATGGAATTAGATTCAAAGTCCAATCTCTCGTGAGATTGAGTACTCTCATGTTCCCCGTAAATAGATGGGATGTCTTGTGGGAATTGGTCATGTGCATCATCCACAAGTTCAAAGGGAGGGGCGACTTCGCTTTCGTTATCCCATTTGTCTTCTTGAATCTCTCGTAGGAAGTCTGGTGCAAACCGATTCATAGAAGAAGAAGTGTCTGGCTCCGTAGAATTAGGCGCATAAGCAACCTGGGAAGGAGGACTCCCTCTATCGTTGGCTCTCTCCTCGTTCTCATAGATGTCTGGAGCACAAGCTTCCAGGGGAGGTTTACTCATTCTATTACTTTTCCGAACAGGCTCATACGCTCCCTGAGAAGGAATATAGGCAACCTGTGGAGGTACGCAAGCTTTCGAGGGAGGCTCATTTGCCTTTTGGGGGGGAAGATAAGCTTCTTGAGGAGGCACATGGGCTTCCTGAAGAGGCTCGCTTATCCGTTCTCTTGCCCTTTCCTTTCTTTGAGGGGCAGTTTCCTTTTCAGATTGTGCAATTAGCCTCTCTATTCTTTCTAAGGAGGGGAAGTTGTCTGGTTTAGTGGAATTGGTTACATAAACTTCCGATGGGGGATGGTTCATGTTTTTGCTTGCTTTATCTCTCTCTTGATTTTTTTCTTCCTTGGCAGATCTTGCAATTATTCCCTCTAACTTCTCTAAGAATCCATCCAAGTGTAATTGTGTCTTGGCTGAGCCCGAGTAATTGAAAAGGCGACTGGCTTCAAACATAGTCTGAGCCAATGCGACCATTTTCGCGCACAGCTTGGTTCTTTCTATCTCTAGGTCAGCTCTAGGATAGCACTTGTCATGATCCGTGACGTTTGGCCCTTCTTGGATTCTGGCCTGATATGCTTTAAGCATCATGTCTATGTCTTCAGGAGTGGGATCAGCTAATACTGATCCTGTTTGGGGTGGTGGGTGGGTTACGTGGGGTGTCTTAGAGGGTGGAGGGATGGAGGGTGATGGGGATGGTAGCGGTGGGAATGTGTGAGAGTGCGGTTGAGATGTGATCTCTATGATTTTAGCCTTGGTTTCTCGTAGACTTTCCTCAAGTTCACTCATCTTCTTTGCCCATTGCCTTTTCATGCGTTCGCGGCTATCTCTCCAAGCTCTTGTTCTCTTTTTATTTTGGCTCTCAGTATCGCTAGCGTCTGGGCTCTTTTCCTTGCCTACCCCTTGGTTTTGCTTCACTGCTCGAGCTCTCGTGACTACCTGTACGGGTGCAGTGGAAGTAACACTTCCGCTGGAATCTACCACTAACTCAATAACGTTGATGGGCGTGATTTTTGGCATATTATTGGGGTTCTTTGGGCAATCTCGTAAGAGATGCTCTTTTCCACAATCTTGGCAAAAGCCTTGGATCGTCACTGACTGGGGTTGTGTAGGTGGAGGCAAGGGACAATCCCGAATGAGGTGATCTCCTTGGCACCTGTAGCACGGTCCTCTTGGGAATGGAGGTCTTACTTGCCTAGGTTGCGGTCTAGGGTTGGGGTTTGCATACATGACATTCGTGTAATCCGACTCCCAACTTATTTCATTTGGCTCTTCACTATAGTAGGACTCACCATGTTCTGGAGACTGCATGTAGTACGCCTGGGGACTATCAACATGTGTAGAATCAAAACTATGGTCACTGAGGTCATTTTCAGAAAGCAAGGATGTTACCGGAACTAAGGCTCTATTCATGTTCTCTTCTGCAGCAGTATACTTTACCGGGATCACATTAGCTGGGGCTGGGGGTTGTTGTGCTAGCACAGGCTGAGGCCTTTGTTGGTTTTGATATTGAGGTTGGAAATTTTGTTGTGGCCTGCCATATGGTTGTGGAGGGTACGGGTTCTGGTATCTTCCCTGCTGAGGGTATGGCTGAGGGTGGGGTTGCCTAACTGCCTGCTTGTTGTATGGGCAATCTTGTGCGGTGTGATTGGTGTATCTCCGTTTTATGGTGCAGTACTGGCTACTAGGATTTACTTGGGGCTGAGCCATAATGGGGCAGACATTCGCCATGTGGTCACCACCACAAGTGTAGCACCTTTTCACAGGGGCAAACCTTGGGATTTGTTTACTAGTTACCCCTAATTTCTGAGCTACTTTCTCTGCGAGTTCCTCAATTGATGTGGATTGCGTGGAAGAGTGACTAGATGCACTATCTGAATCTTTGTAGATTTTGGAAAGCTCTAGTTCTTCCCCTAGGTTATCTTCAATGTCAATGCACATGCGTACACACTCTTCTATAGTCCTAGGGTCTTTCAGATACACATAGGATCTCAATTTCGTACTCAACAATCCATCAAGGAATAAGGCTACTTGTTTGGCAGATGTGGGTAGCTCCGAAACAGGACATCTTTCAAGGTATTGCCTAAATCTTCTTCCTGCAAGTCTCACAGTCTCTTGAGGGGTTTGCTTGAAGCTGTGAATCAGTGAGGAGGTATTGTGTCTTATGCCACTCTTGGAGAATTCAATAATAAATGCTTCTAGGAGTTGGTCTATGCTCCTGAACTGGCGCTCATCCAATGGCTGAAACCATGTAAGTGCTGTGTTCCTAAGGGTTAGACCGAAGGCATTGTACTGCGTGAATAGATCCTCCACTTGTTCAGCTCTCAAGGCTTGCTTGAACTCCGCCACATGATCATAGGGATCTCCTGTGCCATCAAAGTAATTCTTCATGGACTTAACTAGCTGAGTCGGTCTCAGAGTTCTTGCGTGCTCTCTAGGTCTCGGCAGAGGGAATCCATCCACATTTCTTTGGTTCCTGTGAGCTCTAAGCACCTCAGGTTCTACCCTATTCGTCTCCGTCCTCGTTCTTTCTCTGCCCACTGGATTGGCAAAGCTTACTTCTGGTCTATCTCTACTTCTGTCCCTTTGCATTCCATGAGCTTGGGATGTTCCAGCCCCAGGGTGACCATAGGATATATTTGATCTTGGTTGGGGGAAAATGAATTCACCCTTCCAAGTGTAAGCATGCCTATCATTTTCCGTAACCGCAAAGATCCGTTCTGAAGCGTGATCTAAGTAGGTCACTCTGCCTGGACTATCAGGATCCTTAAACTCGTAGATCATGATATTTCCTATATCAATTGGCTGATTAGATTTATACCTCCAAAAGGCTTCGTCAGTTTCTCGATTGAGGAGCAACTCTATGCTCTTGTTGTCTTGGGGAACCCACTCAGGTGTGATAATCCTAGTGAGAACAGATTTGCCTCGAGGGGTTCTAGGTTCTACACCCATGTTTCCTTGTTCCAAGTCACCTAAGTCCGCTTCTGAGATTACATTTCCAAATTCATCTGTTCGATCTGGGTGACTGGTGACTACGTATATGGTTCCTTCTTTGTCCAGGTATGCACCATTTTCAAACTTGACTGCTGGGTGCTCTAGTCCTATGGATTGATCGGGATTCTTGATCTGTACCACAGGTCTTCCTAGGCCGTCCTCATAGATGCTAGCACCTAATCGGTTGGTCCTAAGGTATCCCAACTGTGTTTTGTAAGGGCCTTCCACCCTGTACAAGTATGGCACACCTGAACTCCCCGTAGGTCTGTCCATGCCTTGAGACATCTCTGACTCACTGGTCTCAGAGCTAGGGTAGTACGAGTGGTGGCTCAACTGCTGGGCCCAAGACCTAGCAGTGTGGATAACACTAGCCTCTGAAGATCTAAGGCTTTGTCTCTCCCTTACTAGATATTGTCCTGATCTAAGGTTCATATGCCTATCTAAGTAGCCCAATTCTTCGCCCAGAGTACAACCTCGTTGCTGGTTACTTTATATTAGTCGCTTGGTTCTTTTTAGGTATTTTATCGTGTTTAAGGTCTTGTCTGATATCACGTCGTCAGGAATATTTGAATGTTGTTTCGCACTTACAGTTGATCGTTCCACGTTAAGTTCTTTCCCTTTAAAATTCTCGAGAGTACAAGGATTATGCCCTTAGCTTGAGCTTGAAAGTTTAGGTATGCTTCAACTTGATAGTTGCCTATCGTAGCCCTGACTTACTCCTACTTCTAATCGTCCTTAGCCTAAGCTAGGAATTGACGAAGAGGAGTTGAGAGTCTTCCGACCTTTCTTGCCGAACCTTGCTCTTTAGTGCTCGAGAAGTTGATTCTCAAGCTTGTGCAAAACCCTTGCTTGGATGCTCTCAATTGCTTCTCAATAGACCTGCATAAGTCCCAAGATTAGCTCCAAGTAGACCTTTCAATTGACAGACAATTTATTTCAGACACTTTTTTAATGACCCTTGTTTCCCCTTTTGTATTGCTAGAAATTTCCTCTAGAGCTCCCTTGGTGTTTCTACCCCTCTGTGTGTCAACTCCCAAATATCCTATCTGAAAATCAATGCGTTATTCTTATAAAAAACAGTTGAGGGCGTGTAGTATATGCCACGAGCTTTCCGACAAGCCCTAGAGCTCAGAAAATGGATTTCGTATGAAAAAGTTATGACCGTTCAGAGTTTAGGGGGTTAACTTAGACAAACAGAACCTTTCAGGGTTCTAATGCATTTTTCTAAGGCCTTTGCAAGCGTATGAGTATTTGAGAGTGCAACTAAGCCCAAAGTTTAGCCTAAATTTCCAAAAAATTTACCCCCTTAATTTTTGCCGAAAATGTCTGTCTGTCGCGATAGACGGTGTCTGTCGCGATAGACACAAACTATCGCGGAATTTCTGTCTGTCGCGATAGACGCTGTCTGTCGTGGATTTCTGTCTGTCGCGATAGACGGTGTCTGTCGCGGAATTTCGGTCTGTCGCGATAGACGGTGTCTGTCGCGGAATTTCTGTCTGTTGCGATAGACGGTGTCTGTCGTGATAGACGGTGTCTGTCGTGGAATTTCTGTCTGTCGCGATAGACGGTGTCTGTCGCGATAGACGGTGTCTGTCGCGGAATTTCTGTCTGTCGCGATAGACGGGGTCTATCGTGGATTTCTGTCTGTCGCGATAGACGCTGTCTGTCGTGGAATTTCGGTCTGTCGCAATAGACGGTGTCTGTCGCGATAGACGCTGTCTGTCGTGGGTCTCTGTCTGTCGCGATAGACGGTGTCTGTCGCGATAGACGGTGTCTGTCGCGATAGACTGAAAAAACGCAAATTTTTGAGAAACTTCTAGTGATTTAGAGTGCCCTAATGGTGTAGGTTACCGTGCTAAACATGCATTCACAAAATTTTAAGTTTTTCTATCTGTCGCGACAGACAGAGGTCGTCGTCCCGGGACCTGTGCAGAGCCTGTCGTACCTGCGCACACTGCTGGAGGAGGTGGTACAGCAAGTTCCTGCAACAAAAGCTCACAAACACACCAAAAACAGATAGCATGCAAGCTCTCTCTCGCTCTCTCTCACAATGAAATGAGGGAAATGAGGTGGGGGGTGTAATATGACCAAAAAACTGAAATTTTTTGTGGAGATAGAGATGGAGGTGGGAGATGGTGGAGATGATGATGGTGATGATGGTGATGCAAAAGTAAGGAAAAAATGAAGAAAAATTAAGAGAAGGAAGGATGTTACCTATAACTCCAATGTCTCAACTCGACGTCTTACCATCACACGCTCGTCCTCGAAGCTCTCTCCCCGGCAACGGCGCCAAATTTGGTGTCACTCTAGCACAATGGTGAGTACCAACGTGAGGAGATACACCTCATAAATTTCAATCCGTGGAGACGTGAGGACTAGTATGAAGACTATGAGCAAGTGAAGGCACAGGTGCGTGAGTGAGAAGCACACAAGCATGCACACACATACACACACGCGCACATAAGGCAAGAACAAGGAGAGGAACAATGGAGTTCTTTGCATTAATCAAAAGGTCTCTTACATAAGCTCAATTCACAAACAATCTAACCCCAAAAATGAGCTCTCTAGCTCTTTTTATAGTTTTTTGACTAGTTTTGGGCCTGTCCAGACCTAGTGTCCGGCCTAGTTAAAAATTAGGTTCCAGGGCTTATTTGAGGGCTCAAACGAAGTCTAAAAATTATGAAAATTGGTACGATGGTACTTCTAATACTCCTCAAGCTCGAGGACTCCTCGGCTTGCACAAAATGGAGTCTAATCTACCAAAAACGGGATTTACAATGTTTGTGTAGTGATTAAAATCACTTGAGTTGTACATAATCCATGGGAAAAATGATATGGCCTTGTTGCCGTATTGTGCATGACTCCTCTGTTGCTTTGTATGTCAACACTCCCCCCTTCCTAGCGTCTGTCGCCCCTGACAGACCTTTGTTCTCTCGGGTGGTCGATGTAATATTGGATGACATTGGTGGCCAGTTCATGTTCTCCTATCCTTAAGCCTCTTGCTAGATCAGCTTCCAATGCATCCCAATTTATTGCACCAGGGGTCTCTGGTTGCGGGGTGGTGTAGTACTCTGAGTACATTGCTTGTTCACAAGCAAACAGTTGGAGCAGATGTGTTGGCTTTGGTGCGAAAATCTCCGAGTGATACTCCCAGAAACCTGATCTGAACATTTCTTCGAAGGTCTGTTTGTAGCAGGCAGGGAGGTATTTGATGCGTGCATGCCAAGCGTAAGCCACACGAATACTGGGGGTGGTGCTCATGTCATACACCAAGTCGTAATTTCCATTGCTAAACCCCGGGAGACGTACCTGTGGTGCGGCTGCATTTCTAAAGGTCTTCAGGACTACTTGCATCATATCTAAGATTTTAAGCATCATTTGCGCTGCTACATCTTGCATGGGCTTCAAGCGCGGCATCCAGTGGCGAATGGTTCCCATCATATATGCTACCGACGGTGGTCCCTGTGGTGGCGCAATGTACGGGTAGTTCAGCCATTCCTTGCATTGCGCGTTGTTCTGTACCTTGATATTGAATGCCTTCCAAGACCTGCGACGGGGAACTGGACCGTAGCATGGATTGTACAGGAGGTGTAAAGGCGCGTTGTTCCATGTGCGTAGCATTTCTGGATATGTCTCTAGAAGTTTCTGCCGCCATGTGGGTTGACGAATTTTACCTTTTTGCACCTCTGGAGGAAGGTCTTCGGGTTGAAATTGGGTCGCAAAGGTAGGAATCTGACCCGTGACTCTTTGTATTTCTGCATTATAATCAGCCAAGATAATATAATACGGCCTGTATTGGAGTTCAGATGAGAGGATCAGGCGTCTCGATGACAGGTTCTTAAAGTAAGCCGATTGTAACACAGTTTCCTCTATGACCCTCATGGCCTGATTTTGC
Source organism: Ceratopteris richardii (assembly GCA_020310875.1). Classification (NCBI taxonomy): domain Eukaryota; kingdom Viridiplantae; phylum Streptophyta; class Polypodiopsida; order Polypodiales; family Pteridaceae; genus Ceratopteris; species Ceratopteris richardii. The sequence goes on along the minus strand of CM035416.1, from coordinate 119,904,193 downwards.
ACTACTGTGCGCTCTTCGTGCGAGCTCCCGATTTCCTCCACTTGACGTAACCATGGGGGCCGTGGTGCCTCGAATGTGTCTTGCGCTTCCTCTGTTCGTTGGCCTCCTGGGAATGGTTGCGGATCGTATTCTTCGTCAAACGTTTGTTCCACAAGAATTTGCACCACTTCTTCATCCGTGGGAGCCTCTGGAGGGGAAGATGGTCTCTCATATTGTAGTAGGCGTGTTTGCAATTCAGTGACCTGTTTCTGGAGATCTTTTATGGCTTCTGCGTCTGTGAGAAGTGAAGCCGCGGAGGGGGTGGTTGGAGAGGCTGCTGTTGGTCCTTGTTGGTGTTCCTGCTTCAATTGTCCCAGTTCCTCCGATATTTTATCATGTGCTTCAAGCAGCATGGCATAGTCTTCCAATATAATCTTGATATTATCGGGGGTCACTGCTTGAAACTTGGATGGGCTGATGGGTGCCCCCGGTGTGCTCTCAATAGCTGCCTCCAGGTTCTCTTGATTTTGTATTTGCAGGCGTCTATTCTCCTCCTGAGCAGCCGCAAGATGGCGTTTGAGTAGTGCCATATTTCGCTGAAGTTTTGAGTTGCGTTCCAGCTGTGTCCGTAGGTGACCTTCTACCACCTGCACCGCTTCCTGATCTACGTTCTGTAACTGTACCTCCAATATGCTATGAGCTTCTTGGAGAGTTTGGAACTGTGTGTGGAGGCGAGCATTCTCCTCTTCTAGTGCCGCCAGGCGGCGCTGTAGTGTCTCTGAGTGCTCATGCAGGCGTTCGTTTTGTTGCTGGAGCTGAATGTAATCTGTCCTTAAATTTGATATACAAGCCAACATGGTGTCTAATGCATTTCCTATAGATGAGTGGGTGGTGTTTACAGTGGGAGATGCATGGGAAGGGAATTGGGGAAGGGAAACAGTGAATGATGTGTCTACGGGAGTTGTGTGTGTGAGTGAAATTGGTGGAGGGGGAATGGGAGGAGGTGAAATCGTGGGGGGAGGTGCCGTGGGTGGTGAAATGTCCATACCTTCAGGAGTGGGTGTGAGTGTGGGGTCTGCCATATACATTGGGATGGTAGGTGGTGTGTGTGTGGAAGTGGTGAATAGATGCGAAGTGGGGTGGGGAGCTGAAAAGACAGGAAATGGTTGAGACCCTGGTTGAAAAGCTCTAGCAAGGAGGTCATGGAGGGATTGTAGAAATGGAGAGAGAGATGTCGGGGGTTGAGGTCGTAAATTTGAGGAGGGCTGGAAGGGTTGCATGGTAGCAGGGAAGCCCATGAATGTGGATCTAGGGTCAGGATGACCCATGGCTGAGGGCATGGGGGATGGTTGCCCTAGGGCAGGCTCTAGGAGTGGTTCGGTGGATTGTGTAGTGATGGGGTTTGCTTCAAAGATTGGGTTATCGGTGGTAGAGAATAGGGTGGAACTAGAGATGGGAGTACGGAAGATGAAGGTTGGGTCAGTGGGTTGAGTGGTCGATGTGATTTCCACTGTCTCTGCTCTAGGAGGTGATGGTGGGGGTGTGGGTGGTAGTGGTTCGGTGGACTCCTCATGGGTGACTGGGTGCTGTTGGCTAGCTGTTTCGGTTGCTTGGGAGGTTGTCCTGATAGGTTCAGATGTAGTAGTTGGCTCTTCTGCAACTGTAATGGGAATTTGGATATTCTTACCTGAGCGAGGTCGTGTCTGGAACCTTTGTGGGTCATATTGAACTGGAGGCCTCTGAATGGCAGTGCGCACTGCTTCTACTACTCCATAGGTTTCTGCCATCAATAAGAGACCTTCCCTAAACTCTGAGTCAATCCCTGCTTCTTCCAACAACTGAGTCATGAGTACTCTGCTACTCTGTTCGGTGAGTAGTTGTTGCGATCGCACTCTTTCCATAATCTGATACAGCCTTCGGAGTTCTGCTGTATAGGCTGGGGCTTCAGTGGTCTCCTCTTCATACGCACCTTCTTCTTCTAGGTGTCCTTGTTGTTGACTTTGCTGAGCGTCACTCCAATGTACATGTCGGCCGTCTGTAGACTTTCTTCTTCTTCGTGAGGGTGTGCCTTGCTCCTCTGCCTCTGAATAAAACTCCACATTAGAAAATTGGGTACTTTGTAGGAATGCTTCGAAGTCCTGGGGGTCCATTCCTTCAGCATCTCCAGTGGCAGCGAATTCGAATTCAGGTGGAACAGGAGGAGCCGATGGGGTAGCTTGTGTCGTAGTTTCAGATCCCGACCTGGGTATCCTGATGGTAAAGGGAGGTACAGTGGCCTCCCTTAGTGGTGATGCCTCAAGAGTAGTCAGAACTTCCCTTGTCTGGACACAAGGGATCGCGCCCCTCATGCGCTTGGATTGATGTGTGGACGTCTTGAACCTTTTAAACATTTGTAATTGTGCCCAAGTTAAGGCACGTTCAATGGGGAAATCATATGCTAAGCATCGGTAAATAATGCGTGTGATTGCACAACATCCGTTCACCACTAATTTCCTAGAAGCCCGTTTGTTTGCTTCATACAACTGATCTATAATCCATACCGGTAGCTTAATGGGTAACGCACCTGCTTCCGCTAAGTAGAGAGCGAACCAGATCCTCTTGTGTGGTTGTGTGAATCGGTCTTGGCCGGGAAAGGCGAAATGTTGCATGCACATGTGGAGAGGGATAGACACATTTGGCATGAGTGCTGCCATGTCTTTAAGCTTCAATAGTTTCCTATCCTTCATGTTAGTGGGAACAAGAGCATCCTTTTCAGAGGGTACATGCGTGTCGTGCATATTCAAAGCGTCGCTTACCAACTCCACAGTAAGTTCAAACCTCTTTAACTCGTTGTTGCCCAACAATGAGGGAAGAACAAATGATCCGGGTTTGTCCTTTTCTTCATTAGCTTGTAATGTGGAGACTAAATAGTAACATCGGAGGAGATCGGGTTTGGGTAGTGGGGCTTCAAAGTATTCTGCCAACCCTGCTCGTTGCCATATGGTCTGGAGATCCTCGGTGTTCTGTAAAGTCTCGAACTCCTTGGAGAAAAATTGGAATCGCACCCATGATCTGTCATACTCGCACTTAGACTCCCATATATACTTGGCCTCTCCTAATGGACCTGGCATGCCATTGAACCAATGAGAATTGGCGTGGACTCTTTCTGTGATCCCTGTGGGTGGATCCGGCACCGGGATTTGCTGAAGGTGCTGCAGCTCCACTGGTCGTTCAGTTGGTGGCACATCCACAGGTAGACTATCCACATCAATTCCTGCAGTAAGTATCCCTACTTGTGAGCCCGAACCTGTTGCTTCTGCCATTTTACTGCTTGCCTTCTGATTCTGTGAGAATATAGAATCATGTGTTAACATCGTAATGGACATATTAAATCCGTTGTTGTCCCCGTTACAACATTAACATGAGGTAGATGGTGAGTTAGTGGTTAGTAAGTGCACGAAGACAGTGTGTGTAGTTAATGCTTGGGTATTCCTAGGAGACGAATGCAGTTAGTAAGTGGGGGTGAATTTACAAGTTGGGGTCGGGGGGTTTATTACAGGGCTTAAGCTGCCAAATGCAGTGGATGGTTTTTTCTCTCGGGTTCGTAGAGACGCTAGAGAACATTATAGGTGTATCAGCTTGAACATGAGGCCTTTTAGGGACCCATTTACAAATGATTCTGTCCGTGCTCATGGGCTTTGGTATGTTCGTGAGTGTTGAAAACGAGTGGATGCCGGTTGTGAGAGTGAATGTTTTATGCTGTATATGTTGTGGCTTCGGCGTAGCTATTTGCGCCCGCAAGCAGGCCTTAGGCACCCAAATTTGCCTTGAGTGTGGGCTAGCCTTCATCGACTTCTTGGGCACCCAAATAGATTTCACGTTAGCAGAAGAATTTCCGAAAGACTTCTTATTAGTGTCGTGTTGTTGGTTACTAATAAGAAGCTTTGCCCGTGTGGTTGGCTTGAGTGCAACCGGGTGTTCGCCTTTCCGCACCCACACTTGTTTCACTTGCTGGGACATTTTGCTGCGCAGGCACTTTGGATCGCCGACATAGGTAGTACTCTGCTTCTTCTGCCTTTGATCCACCTTTGGTTGTTGCCTCCTCCTGGCCTTTGGAAAAGAAGGGAGTTCCTTTGCATCCCTGACTCCTTTTTTGCGAATATCATTCCTCTGCAACACATAGTTTTGGACAAGAACAGCATTGTCAACTTCATGTGCACCCCTGGAGGGACCAGGAGTCTGTGCCTTTCCTAGTTCCTTGAGTGCTCCATTATCCAACTCTACTGTAATTCGACTATGGTTGACCCATACTTGAAGAAGTCCACTTCTGAGGTTTAAGTTGACTGCTTGGTCATAGATCCAGTCTTGACCCAAGACAAGAGGTTCAGTGAGATCCTCATCTTGACATACTAGTACTTTAATTGTTATTGCCTCATCATGAATGCAGAGGGGAAGTTCCACCTCGCCCATGCAAGGAGTTTCCACGCCTCCCAATCCTATGAGATACGCTTCCACGGGATTGACAGTTAACTGCAACTCTTGACAGTAAGACAATTTAACAGCACTAGTGGCTGCACCTGAGTCAATCAAGGCTCTTACGGTCCTTGCACTCTTTCCTTGTCCTATATCTAGGGTTATGAAAGGACGTCGATCAATTATCCTATGAGAGCTTGTTCCTGCGACTTCACACATGTCCATAGGATATCCTTGATCTGCATCGTCATCTGTTCTAGTCTGATCTCGGCCTTGCCTTCGTAACTTCATCCTTCTGATGCGTTCTAAAGCTTCTGCTTGAGCTTCTTCTCGAATTCGCTTCTCTTCCTCTTTGTGTTTCTTAGCAGTGTTGAGTCTGCTGAGCATTTCCTCCGTGAGGGGTTCCTGATACAACTTGACTCTGCAACCGCTAACATAGTTTGGGAGAATATCACCCTCTAACGTGGCTAATTGTACTGCTCCACTCGTGGAGATCCTATTGATAATCATAGGTCCGTAGCCTCTCTTTTCTAGCTTCCTCGCGTGTTGTTTCAGTGTATAGACTAAAACTAGATCTCCTGCTTTCAAGCCCTTATCCTTCACATGGGCATCGAAATATGCTTTCTGTCTCTTCTTGGCTGCATATATTCCTGCAGCGGCTCTCAGTCTTGTTTCTCCTAATCGTTCAAGGTCAAAGATCCTAGAAGAGAGCTCATGACCTGTCCATTCGTGCTCTTGTGCTACTTTCAACGTAGGAATCAGGAAATCCAAGGGTAGCACAGCGTTTTGGTCGAATACCATCTGAAAGGGGGTGGCTTGGAGTACCGTTTTGTGGGCAACTCGGTATGCCCAAACAGCATGGTGTAGTTGTTTGTCCCAATCAGAGCGTTTAGTGTTCACTAATTTCGTCAGTACATTGCATAAGATCTTATTAGTGCTCTCAGCTTGTCCATTAGCTTGAGGGTGATAGGGGGCAGACTTCTTGTGTATTACCAAGAATTCTTGGAGTAGATTTTCAATCACTTCATTTAAGAAGTGAGTGCCTCTATCACTTACTAGTTCTATAGGTAGCCCATATCTTGTGAACACATTCTCAAACAAGAATTTAGAAGTTGGCTTCGCATCGTTCTTTGTCGTAGCCTTTACCTCTACCCACTTGGTGAGATAATCTGTTGCAACAATGATGTATTCCGCATGAGAACCTTTAGCTGGGGGATTAATAGGACCTACGAAGTCTATTCCCCACTTAGAGAATGCACGTCCACCCATCATAGGTTTTAGTGGCATGTCAGCTTTGCGTATAGGATACTGAGTCCTCTGACAGACATCACACCGTTTCACATAGGTATGTGCATCCATGTGAAGGGTAGGCCACCAGAAACCCGCAAATAGTATTGCCTTGATCACCCGATCCGGTCCAAAGTGTCCTCCTGCTACACCTTGGTGAGCAGTTTCTAAGATCTTAAGATACTCACTTTCATGGACACATAGCCTCAGGTAACCATCTTTACCACGCTTATATAGATTATCACCAATGAGTGAATAATCCTGGGCTTCTTGTTCTAAACTCCTTTTCCTAGCTAGAGTCATGTCTGGAGGGAATGTGTTTGTCCTCAGGAAGGATACTAGAGGTTCACTCCAATCTGGCACAATGGATACTTGATAAAGAGTGGCGTGTTCCACTGGTGGTTTAGTGCAACAGATTGGGCATTCCTTGCACAACTTTTGGACATCCGCTTCCATAGTTGGCCAATGCACTCTGAATCTCTTTAGAGTCTGTAAAGTTCGTTGCTTTGAATGGTGTTGCTCTAACGCACCTACATGTGCTAATTGCAACCATTTAGCGTACTCATCCTCTTCTACGCAACAAGCCAAGATCCCTTGATCTGTGTGCTTGTACATGCTTCATGCCATGATGTGGTACTTTTGGGCTTTTACAACCTCTCTATTCCGTGTGTTTATCACTGGATGATTAGGCCCATAGGTCAATACTGGTACCAATGGCTTGGCCCACTGCGGTACAACTTCCAAATTAAACAAGTAAGCATCAGGAAGGTCATCTGACACTCCTTTTGGGGCTTCTCCCGATGTGAGCCTAGAGAGATGATCAGCTCTCAAATGAGTCCTACCTTTCCTTACCACAACTTCAAAGTCATATTCCATGAGCAAGAGAAACCATCTCACTAATCTTCCTGTATTGCATGGCTTGTTTACAAGGTATAGCAATGCCTGATGATCAGTAAAAAATTTAAACTTATTTGCAAGCAAATAGTGTCTAAATTTCTTAACTGCATATACCATGCCTAAGCCTTCTCTCTCCGTAGTGGTGTAATTCCGTTCAGCCGCATTCAATTGTCTACTGGCATAGGCAATTGGAAGATCCATATTACCTTAACCAGTAGGTTGTGCAAGCACACATCCAATAGCATAATTGGATGCATCCACATGAACATGGAATGGTTTATTCCAATCTGGTGTGGTCAAGATTGGTGCTGAACATAATCTTCGTTTAAGCTCCTGGAAGGAATTCTCACATTCCTCTGTCCACTCAAAGTTAGTCAGAAGCCCGTACATGGGCTTTGTAATGACAGCATACATGTGTATAAATCGTCGGTAATAACCACAATGCCCCATGAAAGCTTGTACTTCCTTTACATTCTTTGGCCTAGGTAGCTCTGCTATGGCTCTCACTTTTTCTTCGTCGGTAGATATGCCATTCTTTGACACTATGTGTCCTAGAATCTTGCCTTGCCTGACCATAAAAACGCACTTTTCTGGGTTCAGGCAGACTTGATATTCTCTACATTTGTCAAAGATTTGTCTAAGTTCAGGGATATGGGTTTGTCTAATGTTGGAATGAGCACAAAGATCATCAACGTATACTTCTAAACTCTTCCTCAGGAACTCCTTAAACACATGGCACATCAGCCTCTGGAAGGTAGCTGGTGCATTGGTAAGCCCAAATGGCATTACTCTAAAAGCAAAAATGCCCCATTCTGTGGCAAAGGCAGTCTTATGCTGATCCTCTGGAGCTATGGCTACTTGATTGTAGCCAGAAAATCCATCAAGGAAGCTGTACACTTCCTTGCCTGCCACTCTTTCTAAGAGATGTTCTGTGATGGGAAGCGGATAGTTATCTCGAATTGTGGCTGCATTAACCTTTTTCAAGTTAATGCACACACGCAGCTTGCCATTCTTCTTGGGCACCACTACTATGGGGGATACCCACTCAGTGTGCTCAATTTCATAGATAAATCCGGCTTCGACCAGTCTATCTATCTCTTCTTTGATCTTAGCAGCGTAATTATCATTATATGTATAAGGCTTCTGCTTAGAGGGTTTGGCATCTGAAGTCATGGGGATGGTGTGTGAGCAAATGTCCGGGTCAACACCTTTCAAATCCTTGTAACTCCAAGCGAATACATCTCTGTATTCTCTTAGCAAGGCAATCAATTCGTGCTCTTCTTCTTCTGTCAGGTCATGGCCTATATACGTGCATCTCTCCTCTCCTTCTTCTATGGCCACTACTATTTTCTTGGTAGTTTCTTTGTTATCATAGACCTCTCCTGATTGTGCCTCTCGTTTGGGCATTCTAATCATGACCCTCCTGTCATCTATCTCGTACTTCTTAAAATTTTTCGGGACCTCAAACAAAGATTCTTCCTCTTCTGGTGAGACTTCTCTCTTCTTTCGTTTCTTTCCTTCTTCCTTCAGGGTCACATGTGTTGCTAATCTTACATCATTTGTAAGCTCTCCATGCCTCTGGGGTTGAAATTCTACTTCATGGAAGTATTCTTCATCTGATGCAAATAGTGGGTCCATAATGATTGACTCGAGATCGGAGTCGCTTGCATCCTCAAATGCATCAGGACTAGGTTCGCATTCTTCTAGAACTGCCTCTCCCATGATTGGCTCTATGGAGAAGACTGAAATGTCATAGCCATCCTCATCACAGTGAGGTGTCCATTGTTCTTCATTGATGGCTACGTCCATTGTTGCTAAAATTTCTGCCCAACCGTGAGGTTCAAATTCTTTGTTTGGAAAAACTACAGGTGCATAGGCTGGGTCTTGGATTGATCTATGGGTTTCTTTCGCACCTACCTCTCTGGCTTTCTCTCTCTTCTCTTCTTCTACTGCTACTTTGCACATCCATAAGTGAGTGTCTTCATGCATCCATGAGGATCCAGACCCTATGGAATGCACCGATTCTGTATCATCTTTGGCTCTATGGATGGGATTCCATTGGATAGGAGGGACATCTCTATGAGAATAATCCTTGAGATTGACTTTGGTCGTAACACCCAAGTGTTGCAAATACAAGGAGTTGGTTCCCCAATCCTGTACCACTTGCAACTGTCGCATAAATGGTCTTCCCAAAATCATCTCATAGGCATGATTTTTGCTGAAGTCACATATAGCAAAACTATGCTCAAACTCGACACCACAAGTGGTGAGAGTTATTCCTTCTAGCAATCCTAGGGGTCTCTCTATGTGACCATCGGCCATCTGCAATTTCATTCTCGTCGGCCTGAGTGCCGGCTTGCCCCAACGCTTCCATAGGGAAGTAGTGGCAATTGCAACTCCTGCACCTGAGTCCAAAATAGCCTTGGTGGTGTATCCCTGGTAGGTGATGGGAAGATAGGTGTTCCCTTCTTCACCTTCACACATATCTCCTATCTTATCCAAGGGAATTTCTGGCACTGTCCTATGGGATCCGACCTGGGAACGAGGTTTTGCTATCCCTGGTACTTGTTTGGCTATATGTTTCCATAATTCAGGTCTAACCTTGAGTAGCTCTTCTAACTTGAGATTACAACGCACGTTAGTGTTCTTCACTACTTCTGTGTTCCTAGGTATGTCTGAGTCGTTGTTCCTTACCATGACGGTGGGTGTTCTCATACATGTGGATTTGGCTTCCCATGGGCCTGTGAAGTGGGGTAGCTCCTGTATGGAATTAGATTCAAAGTCCAATCTCTCGTGAGATTGAGTACTCTCATGTTCCCCGTAAATAGATGGGATGTCTTGTGGGAATTGGTCATGTGCATCATCCACAAGTTCAAAGGGAGGGGCGACTTCGCTTTCGTTATCCCATTTGTCTTCTTGAATCTCTCGTAGGAAGTCTGGTGCAAACCGATTCATAGAAGAAGAAGTGTCTGGCTCCGTAGAATTAGGCGCATAAGCAACCTGGGAAGGAGGACTCCCTCTATCGTTGGCTCTCTCCTCGTTCTCATAGATGTCTGGAGCACAAGCTTCCAGGGGAGGTTTACTCATTCTATTACTTTGCCGAACAGGCTCATATGCTCCCTGAGAAGGAATATAGGCAACCTGTGGAGGTACGCAAGCTTTCGAGGGAGGCTCATGTGCCTTTTGGGGGGGAAGATAAGCTTCTTGAGGAGGCACATGGGCTTCCTGAAGAGGCTCGCTTATCCGTTCTCTTGCCCTTTCCTTTCTTTGAGGGGCAGTTTCCTTTTCAGATTGTGCAATTAGCCTCTCTATTCTTTCTAAGGAGGGGAAGTTGTCTGGTTTAGTGGAATTGGTTACATAAACTTCCGATGGGGGATGGTTCATGTTTTTGCTTGCTTTATCTCTCTCTTGATTTTTTTCTTCCTTGGCAGATCTTGCAATTATTCCCTCTAACTTCTCTAAGAATCCATCCAAGTGTAATTGTGTCTTGGCTGAGCCCGAGTAATTGAAAAGGCGACTGGCTTCAAACATAGTTCTGAGCCAATGCGACCATTTTCGCGCACAGCTTGGTTCTTTCTATCTCTAGGTCAGCTCTAGGATAGCACTTGTCATGATCCGTGACGTTTGGCCCTTCTTGGATTCTGGCCTGATATGCTTTAAGCATCATGTCTATGTCTTCAGGAGTGGGATCAGCTAATACTGATCCTGTTTGGGGTGGTGGGTGGGTTACGTGGGGTGTCTTAGAGGGTGGAGGGATGGAGGGTGATGGGGATGGTAGCGGTGGGAATGTGTGAGAGTGCGGTTGAGATGTGATCTCTATGATTTTAGCCTTGGTTTCTCGTAGACTTTCCTCAAGTTCACTCATCTTCTTTGCCCATTGCCTTTTCATGCGTTCGCGGCTATCTCTCCAAGCTCTTGTTCTCTTTTTATTTTGGCTCTCAGTATCGCTAGCGTCTGGGCTCTTTTCCTTGCCTACCCCTTGGTTTTGCTTCACTGCTTGAGCTCTCGTGACTACCTGTACGGGTGCAGTGGAAGTAACACTTCCGCTGGAATCTACCACTAACTCAATAACGTTGATGGGCGTGATTTTTGGCATATTATTGGGGTTCTTTGGGCAATCTCGTAAGAGATGCTCTTTTCCACAATCTTGGCAAAAGCCTTGGATCGTCACTGACTGGGGTTGTGTAGGTGGAGGCAAGGGACAATCCCGAATGAGGTGATCTCCTTGGCACCTGTAGCACGGTCCTCTTGGGAATGGAGGTCTTACTTGCCTAGGTTGCGGTCTAGGGTTGGGGTTTGCATACATGACATTCGTGTAATCCGACTCCCAACTTATTTCATTTGGCTCTTCACTATAGTAGGACTCACCATGTTCTGGAGACTGCATGTAGTACGCCTGGGGACTATCAACATGTGTAGAATCAAAACTATGGTCACTGAGGTCATTTTCAGAAAGCAAGGATTTTACCGGAACTAAGGCTCTATTCATGTTCTCTTCTGCAGCAGTATACTTTACCGGGATCACATTAGCTGGGGCTGGGGGTTGTTGTGCTAGCACAGGCTGAGGCCTTTGTTGGTTTTGATATTGAGGTTGGAAATTTTGTTGTGGCCTGCCATATGGTTGTGGAGGGTACGGGTTCTGGTATCTTCCCTGCTGAGGGTATGGCTGAGGGTGGGGTTGCCTAACTGCCTGCTTGTTGTATGGGCAATCTTGTGCGGTGTGATTGGTGTATCTCCGTTTTATGGTGCAGTACTGGCTACTAGGATTTACTTGGGGCTGAGCCATAATGGGGCAGACATTCGCCATGTGGTCACCACCACAAGTGTAGCACCTTTTCACAGGGGCAAACCTTGGGATTTGTTTACTAGTTACCCCTAATTTCTGAGCTACTTTCTCTGCGAGTTCCTCAATTGATGTGGATTGCGTGGAAGAGTGACTAGATGCACTATCTGAATCTTTGTAGATTTTGGAAAGCTCTAGTTCTTCCCCTAGGTTATCTTCAATGTCAATGCACATGCGTACACACTCTTCTATAGTCCTAGGGTCTTTCAGATACACATAGGATCTCAATTTCGTACTCAACAATCCATCAAGGAATAAGGCTACTTGTTTGGCAGATGTGGGTAGCTCCGAAACAGGACATCTTTCAAGGTATTGCCTAAATCTTCTTCCTGCAAGTCTCACAGTCTCTTGAGGGGTTTGCTTGAAGCTGTGAATCAGTGAGGAGGTATTGTGTCTTATGCCACTCTTGGAGAATTCAATAATAAATGCTTCTAGGAGTTGGTCTATGCTCCTGAACTGGCGCTCATCCAATGGCTGAAACCATGTAAGTGCTGTGTTCCTAAGGGTTAGACCGAAGGCATTGTACTGCGTGAATAGATCCTCCACTTGTTCAGCTCTCAAGGCTTGCTTGAACTCCGCCACATGATCATAGGGATCTCCTGTGCCATCAAAGTAATTCTTCATGGACTTAACTAGCTGAGTCGGTCTCAGAGTTCTTGCGTGCTCTCTAGGTCTCGGCAGAGGGAATCCATCCACATTTCTTTGGTTCCTGTGAGCTCTAAGCACCTCAGGTTCTACCCTATTCGTCTCCGTCCTCGTTCTTTCTCTGCCCACTGGATTGGCAAAGCTTACTTCTGGTCTATCTCTACTTCTGTCCCTTTGCATTCCATGAGCTTGGGATGTTCCAGCCCCAGGGTGACCATAGGATATATTTGATCTTGGTTGGGGGAAAATGAATTCACCCTTCCAAGTGTAAAATGCCTATCATTTTCCGTAACCGCAAAGATCCGTTCTGAAGCGTGATCTAAGTAGGTCACTCTGCCTGGACTATCAGGATCCTTAAACTCGTAGATCATGATATTTCCTATATCAATTGGCTGATTAGATTTATACCTCCAAAAGGCTTCGTCAGTTTCTCGATTGAGGAGCAACTCTATGCTCTTGTTGTCTTGGGGAACCCACTCAGATGTGATAATCCTAGTGAGAACAGATTTGCCTCGAGGGGTTCTAGGTTCTACACCCATGTTTCCTTGTTCCAAGTCACCTAAGTCCGCTTCTGAGATTACATTTCCAAATTCATCTGTTCGATCTGGGTGACTGGTGACTACGTATATGGTTCCTTCTTTGTCCAGGTATGCACCATTTTCAAACTTGACTGCTGGGTGCTCTAGTCCTATGGATTGATCGGGATTCTTGATCTGTACCACAGGTCTTCCTAGGCCGTCCTCATAGATGCTAGCACCTAATCGGTTGGTCCTAAGGTATCCCAACTGTAATAAAGTAAGTTGGTGATCTAGGGATCCGATTGGTTCAGACAGATCTGAAATCGGATTCCGTTTGGTCATTCGTTTGTGTGGCCAAAGATCTCGAGTCTAGACTTACTGGTAGGTCATTTACTCTTGTAACCAAGTAATCCACTTAGCCTAATGGTTAAGGCTCAAGGGTGTGAAGGACGAGGTCTTGGGTTCAATCCCCATGGAGTACATGGGAAGAGTATTTTGCCCAAAGAGCTCTAGAACCTTCTAGAAGCATCCACTGGACACTTGGCGCACATGTAGTTACATGGCTGACACTTGGATGATTAGCATTCACCTGCCCAAGAAGGTAGTCCCCTGGAGAGAGGTATATATAGAGGCATTTGGTTGGGAGGAGAGTCATTCATTCATGAGCAATTACTGTCGCTACGCTGTTGCATTGGTATCAGAGCCATCTCCATAGCTTTCATCTTCTTGCTCGGACTTTTGACGTGCGAATTCTGCCCCCGCCCGCATTGAGATGCTTGTCGCAATCATTCTCATGCTTTAGCTTAGAGCAAAAGAGTACTAAAAAGAGTATATCATCTCTGAAGTGTTTGGCGAAGGAATCGAACTCCCGCCCCTCAGGAGAGAGGGCGCTTCCTTATCCACGGAGAGAAGTGCCGTTCGTGATATGCTTTATGGAGCAGATCGTCATAGAATCATCGGTTCGCTGAAGGAGGCTTCATCGAAGAAGATCCAAAAGAAAATATTTTTGTGAAGCAGAGGGTGATCGAACCCCCGTCCCCCCGATTGGAGCACGCTGCTCTATCTAGAAGAGCATCACCGTCCGCGTGAAGATATAACAGAAGTACTAGCTGAACTCCTGAAGAAGCGCTCAAATAGGGGCCAAAAAGGTTGATCCTCTCTGCTGCAGGTCCGCGGGTGATCGAACACGGGACCTGTTTAAGCGAGCGTGTCCGCCTATCCATTAGCCCACAACAGTTCACGGGAGTACTGCTGAGAAGGTAATTAATTTCTCTTAATTCGCGCTGAAGCAGACATCTTCACCCGGCCAAAAAAGCTGAACTACCATCGGGAGGGCGCCGGGATTCGATCCCACGACCTTGCAGAGAAACTTCAGGGCTTTATCCACTGAAGTAAAGGTTCTTCGTGATTTCGTTCTCTGCATAACATATACAGTTCAATTAAATCTCTGCTCTGCTAATCCCGAGCCGAAATCATCTCATTTTGATTAACCTTTGGGGTTTGCTTATTTCCCCATCCGAACCCGAGTACATTTCTGTGGTGGTCCAAGCTGTAGAAAGCTAAAAGTTCGAGTAAAGTTCAACAGAAGTGGAGCTGTGGAGTGAAGATTTGGAGGCCTATCTTCGTCATAATTCTAGCACTTTCGGCTAGAATCAAGTCGACCTCAACGGACCAAATCATCAGGGACGATTTCTTGTGACATTCTTGCATAGCTCTTTTGATTTTGTTGCACACACTTCTTGCGTTAGGAATACTTAGTAAGTTTAATAACGCTTTGTGTGCGATGGAGGGGACTTCTAGCCACGTTTCGCTTACAAGTACTACTAGTGCATCCATGTATGTTTCCATTCCTATGTTAGTAACATCCTCATTCATGACTAGACCACCAATAGTTGCACGTGCATTGCATTCATCTGCACCTATGGTTTCAAATACTAGTCATGCGTCTGATGCATCTAAAATAGAATCAGCGATTGTAGCATTAGACGTTGAGGATTCTGCGAGAAAAGGGGAAACAAACACTACTTTAAACGAGAGGAAAGATATGGAAAGTAGGATGTTGCTAGTTGAGCAAAAGCTTGGACAGTTGTCCAGCATTCCGGATGAGGTTGCAGTACTCCGTCAATCTGTTGATGGAATCCAGGATCACCTTAAGGCCATTCTGAACTTACTTCAGACGCCTAAGGATATCAATAAGACTATTTTAGGTAGTCACACAGATACGATCGCAACTTCATCGATGTCTGTTAGGATGGAAAAGGATAAGGGATTATCCTCTCCCCATACAGATATGTTTCCTTTAGCGGGAAGTATGAGCCGTCTTAGTCTAGCGTCTTCTACTCCCTTGTGTGTTGCTTCGGTAGGGATGTTAGAAACTCATAACCGCCCAGTGGATCTCTCTTTGGGAAAAGAGATCCGTCCTCCTTATTTTTCTGGAGAGGATAAGGATAGGAATAAGGACGCGGTTTTGACTTTCTTAGAGAAATGGAAAGATGTCCATGAACTCAAACATACCCCCGATCATGTGAGGGTAGTAGAAGCCAGTTTGTCGCTAGGACCGAAAGCTTATACATGGTGGATGAGTCTCTCGGAGACTCACAAGAAACCTACCACTTGGAATGAATTTTCCCATCTTTTCAAGAAAGAGTTTCTCCCCGAGAATGAGGAGGAACGCAATTGGGAAGCATGGGATAAAATTCAGCAGAAGGGTAGACCGCTATTGGTGTATATTTCAGAATACAGAGATGTAATTCTGAAGTTAAAGAATTTAGATGACTTCCATCGACTTCGCGGTTTTGTCAGAGGACTTAACCAGCGAATTCGTAATGAAGTTAAGAGGCATGCGCCTAAATCCCTTGAAGAGGCGATTAAGGTCGCACAGATTTATGAGGACAATTCACGCTTGGATGTCACGCAGGAAAGCAGTTATTCCCAGAAGAATAACTTTAAGCGTAAGGGTAAAGGGACTAGATCTAGTGAAAGGGTGTCTAAGAAACCTCGTGTTTTTAGACACATCCTTTCTCCAGAAGATCATGATAAAGCGCAAAAAGAAAACTTGTGCTTTAAATGTCTTAAGCCTGGACATCGAAGCCGTGCCTGTCCAGTCGGAAGAGAAAGTAAGGGAAAGGGTAAGCAGCAAATCCATCTGATTCAATCTTTGAACTTGGATGCAAATTCAAGTGCAAAGAAGGTTCAGATTATGCACTGCGACAGTACCCATTCATGTCAAATCTCCAAAAACATGTGGCAACCTCAAGAGTTTGGTCCACATGATTTGGTCAAGTTGCATGGATCAGTAAAAGGTCACACCATCCGGATAATGGTGGATGACTCTGCTACGCATAATTTTATCAATTATGCGTTAGTAAAAAAACTCGCTCTTCCTCAGGAACCATCGCCTCATAAATACATTGTCTCCATGATGCACGGTCAAGACACCCGTGTTTGGGACACAATGATTTGTAATTTGGAACTAGAAATCCAAGGATTTAAAGACACCTTGGACTTCCAAATAATGAATATGGATCGGGTAGATCTCGTTTTAGGGAGAGAGTGGCTATGGAGTCTAGGTCCTTCATTGACCAGGTGTTATTTTACAAATACTTTGGAATTATAGCGCGACGGAGTTGTGTATAAGATCAAGGGTGAGCATGATGTTCCAAGTATCCCTTTGATATCATACACTGAACTTCAGAAACTTGTCAATAATGAAGCCAGGACTCAAGCTTTTCTTGTCCTTGGCACCGATGTAACCGATTCTGATAATATAAATCAAGTTTCTTATGTCTCGTCCTTTATTCCTCGATAAGTTTATGTTAAATTTAACAATTTAATGAAGGAATTTAAAGATGTGTTCCCTAAGGAACTCCCCTACGGCTTGCCACCCTCTCGTGGAAACATCGATCACGGCATAGATCTGTTTCCGGGTACCAAGCCAAAATCTCAAAACCCATACCGCCTCCCCTATGTCCAAAATCAGGAGGTGGAAAATCAAATCCAAGAGTATTTGGATAAAGGATTTATCCGCCCAAGCCAGTCTCCATGGGCAGCACCCATCCTTCTAGTGAAAAAGAAAGATGGAACTATGAGGTTGTGTGTAGATTATAGGGCGTTAAACAATCTTACGATAAAGAACAAGTATCCCATGCCACTAGTCGAAGATCTTTTCGATAGTTTAAAGGGAGCTACAATCTTTTCTAAGATTGATTTACGCCAAGGTTATCATCAGATCAGAATCAAAGTTGATGATATTCCTAAAACAGCCTTTCGAACAAAGTTTGGTCACTACGAGTTTTTAGTGATGCCGTTCGGGTTGACAAACGCACCCGCAACATTTATGACTTTGATGAATCAAGTGCTTAAGCCGTATTTGGGAAAATTTGTTGTAGATTTTCTCGATGATATTCTGATCTACAGTAAAGATCATGAAAGTCACTTAGAGCACTTGAAAAAAGTTTTTCAACTTCTTCGCGATAATAAACTTTACGGTAAAGAGTCAAAATGTGAATTCTTTACCCCAGAAGTAAAGTATTTAGGTCATATTATTTCCGCGGAAGGAATCAAAGTTGACCCTGAAAAGGTCCAAGCGATTCTTGAATGGCCTGAGCCCAAGACGGTTCGAGAACTACAAAGTTTTCTCGGATTGGCCGGATATTATCGGAAGTTTGTGGCTGGATATGCCAAGATTGCAGTACCTTTGACGGATCAACTCAAAGGGAAGCATCAAAAGTTAAATTGGAAAGAAGAGCAAGCAAAGAGTTTTCAAGAACTTAAACTTGCTTTAGCATCGGCCCCGGTTCTATAGATCATAGATCCGAACAAGCCTTTCCAATTAGAGACAGATGCAAGTTCATCTGCAGTAGGAGCAGTACTAAGCCAAGATGGTCGACCAATAGCTTTCGAGAGTAGAAAGCTAAGTCCTGCTCAGCAAAACTACTCTACCTATGAGCGAGAGATGTTCGCTATTATAAATGCTCTAAAGAAATGGCGCCATTATCTATATGGATCAAAGCTGACCATAGTTTTTGATCAAGAGAGCATAAAGTGGTTTGCAAACCAATCTGATCTTAGAGGTAGAAAAGCAAGATGGGCCGAACAGTTACAAGAGTTCGATTATGAGCTCAGGTACAGAAAAGGAAAGTTCAATGCAGTGGCAGACGCCCTAAGTCGGATGCCTATGTTGAACAATCTAAGTTTTGTACAAATTCAAAGTGAATTTATTTCAACTTTGAAAGGAAGCTGCAAAGAGGATCCAAGCTTCAGTCAAGCATGGAAAGCAGCTGAACAAGATAAACAAACTGAAGCAAGTACTTCTGAGAGAAAGTTTAAACACTATTCTCTCCAAGATGAATATTTGCTTTATAAAGGTAAGGTTTGTGTCCCAAGTATAGTGGACATACGAAATCAAGTACTTTTCGAATGCCATGATGCTCCAAGTGCAGGACATCCTGGTATTAACCGAACCTATGAGTTAGTGAAAAGACATTTTTATTGGCCTAGTTTGCATCGTGATGTGCAAAACTATGTGTTTAAGTGCCATAAATGTCAAGTAAATAAGTTTGAACGACTTAAAGTTGGAGGATTGCTACATCCTTTGGAAATTCCCAAAGGAAAGTGGGAAAGCATTTCCATGGATTTCATTTCTGGATTACCCCGCACTCAGAAGGGCTTTGATTCAGTCTGGGTTGTAGTTGATCGATTGACTAAACTTGCTCAGTTTATACCA
Organism: Ceratopteris richardii; assembly: GCA_020310875.1. Lineage (NCBI taxonomy): Eukaryota > Viridiplantae > Streptophyta > Polypodiopsida > Polypodiales > Pteridaceae > Ceratopteris > Ceratopteris richardii. The sequence continues at coordinate 119,885,847 of CM035416.1, read as the reverse complement.
GTCAAGACTACTTATAAGACTCCAGAACTTGCAAAAATATTTGTAAATCAACTTTATAGACTCTATGGTCTTCCAGTAGACATAGTTTCTGATAGAGATGCTCGATTTACAAGTCATTTTTGGCGAGCAGTCTTTAGTAGACTTGAAACTAAACTAAGTTTAAGTACAGCTGAACATCCCCAGACGGATGGACAGACAGAGAAAGTCAATCAGATTTTGGAAGACATACTTAGAGCTTATGTTACTTCCAAACAGACTGATTGGGAAGATTATCTTCCTTTAGCTGAGTTTGCCTATAATAGTGCCAAGAATACATCAACTGAATTTAGTCCATTCATGTTGATGTACAGTTTCCAGCCTAGGTCTCCTTATGCAGTGGGACTTCATAATGAACGAGTTCAAGCAGCTCAAGAGTTCCTTCAAGACATGAACTTTAAGCTCAAGTTAGCTAAAGAAAACTTAAAGAAAGCTCAAGATCGTGCAAAAGCTTATGCCGATCCAAAGCGAAGAGATGTTACTTTTCAGGTTGGCGATCAAGTTTATCTTCGTATTCCTGAAAGATCGGAAAAGTTCAAGACTGGTCAATGCGCCAAGTTGTCGCCTAGATATTGCGGTCCTTTTCCAATCACCAAGAAAGTTGGTTTGTGGGCTTATGAATTACAACTTCCAGATGATAGTTGGATTCATCCAGTGTTCCATGTTAGCCGACTTAGGAAGAGTCTAACAGATTCAGATAATCTAGTTGGACATCAGGTCATACTTCCTATTCCAGTAAATGAAACAGTTCCTCATGAACCTGAAAGGATACTTCGCACCCGAGATAAACGTACAAGAAGCCACTTGTATGAAGAGTGCTTAGTAAAATGGAAGGATGGAACTGAAGAAAATTCAACATGGGAAAAAGTTTCCACAATCCAACGACGTTTTCCAGCTTTCAAGTTTTAAGTTGGTCCCAAATAAAGAAGGTTTTCTACTTTCAAGTTTTTAGTAGATAAACCGATCATGTTCTTCAAGATCTAGAATATGATAAGGTTTTTTACTTTCAAGATCTAAGTAAATAACCTGTTTGAATGAATGCATGTTCTTCAAGTTTTAGAACATGAGGCTCGGGGGTTGCCTACAGTATATATAGCTCTAATTTTCGAGGACGAAAATATTTTCCAAGGGGGGAAGAATGTAATAAAGTAAGTTGGTGATCTAGGGATCCGATTGGTTCAGACAGATCTGAAATCGGATTCCGTTTGGTCATTCGTTTGTGTGGCCAAAGATCTCGAGTCTAGACTTACTGGTAGGTCATTTACTCTTGTAACCAAGTAATCCACTTAGCCTAATGGTTAAGGCTCAAGGGTGTGAAGGACGAGGTCTTGGGTTCAATCCCCATGGAGTACATGGGAAGAGTATTTTGCCCAAAGAGCTCTAGAACCTTCTAGAAGCATCCACTGGACACTTGGCGCACATGTAGTTACATGGCTGACACTTGGATGATTAGCATTCACCTGCCCAAGAAGGTAGTCCCCTGGAGAGAGCTATATATAGAGGCATTTGGTTGGGAGGAGAGTCATTCATTCATGAGCAATTACTGTCGCTACGCTGTTGCACCAACTGTGTTTTGTAAGGGCCTTCCACCCTGTACAAGTATGGCACACCTGAACTCCCCGTAGGTCTGTCCATGCCTTGAGACATCTCTGACTCACTGGTCTCAAAGCTAGGGTAGTACGAGTGGTGGCTCAACTGCTGGGCCCAAGACCTAGCAGTGTGGATAACACTAGCCTCTGAAGATCTAAGGCTTTGTCTCTCCCTTACTAGATATTGTCCTGATCTAAGGTTCATATGCCTATCTAAGTAGCCCAATTCTTCGCCCAGAGTACAACCTCGTTGCTGGTTACTTTATATTAGTCGCTTGGTTCTTTTTAGGTATTTTATCGTGTTTAAGGTCTTGTCTGATATCACGTCGTCAGGAATATTTGAATGTTGTTTCGCACTTACAGTTGATCGTTCCACGTTAAGTTCTTTCCCTTTAAAATTCTCGACAGTACAAGGATTATGCCCTTAGCTTGAGCTTGAAAGTTTAGGTATGCTTCAACTTGATAGTTGCCTATCGTAGCCCTGACTTACTCCTACTTCTAATCGTCCTTAGCCTAAGCTAGGAATTGACGAAGAGGAGTTGAGAGTCTTCCGACCTTTCTTGCCGAACCTTGCTCTTTAGTGCTCGAGAAGTTGATTCTCAAGCTTGCGCAAAACCCTTGCTTGGACGCTCTCAATTGCTTCTCAATAGACCTGCATAAGTCCCAAGATTAGCTCCAAGTAGACCTTTCAATTGACAGACAATTTATTTCAGACACTTTTTTAATGACCCTTGTTCCCCCTTTTGTATTGCTAGAAATTTCCTCTAGAGCTCCCTTGGTGTTTCTACCCCTCTGTGTGTCAACTCCCAAATATCCTATCTGAAAATCAACGCGTTATTCTTATAAAAAACAGTTGAGGGCGTGTAGTATATGCCACGAGCTTTCCGACAAGCCCTAGAGCTCAGAAAATGGATTTCGTATGAAAAAGTTATGACCGTTCAGGGTTTAGGGGGTTAACTTAGACAAACAGAACCTTTCAGGGTTCTAATGCATTTTTCTAAGGCCTTTGCAAGCGTATGAGTATTTGAGAGTGCAACTAAGCCCAAAGTTTAGCCTAAATTTCCAAAAAATTTACCCCCTTAATTTTTGCCGAAAATGTCTGTCTGTCGCGATAGACGGTGTCTGTCGCGATAGACACAAACTATCGCGGAATTTCTGTCTGTCGCGATAGACATTGTCTGTCGTGAATTTCTGTCTGTCGCGATAGACGGTGTCTGTCGCAAAATTTCGGTCTGTCGCGATAGACGGTGTCTGTCGCGATAGACGGTGTCTGTCGCGGAATTTTTGTCTGTCGCGATAGACGGTGTCTGTCGCGATAGACGGTGTCTGTCGTGGAATTTCTGTCTGTCGCGATAGACGGTGTCTGTCGCGATAGACGGTGTCTGTCGTGGAATTTCTGTCTGTCGCGATAGACGGGGTCTATCGTGGATTTCTGTCTGTCGCGATAGACGCTGTCTGTCGTGGAATTTCGGTCTGTCGCAATAGACGGTGTCTGTCGCGATAGACGCTGTCTGTCGTGGGTCTCTGTCTGTCGCGATAGACGGTGTCTGTCGCGATAGACGGTGTCTGTCGCGATAGACGGTGTCTGTCGCGATAGACGGTGTCTGTCGCGATAGACGGTGTCTGTCGCGATAGACTGAAAAAACGCAAATTTTTGAGAAACTTCTAGTGATTTAGAGTGCCCTAATGGTGTAGGTTACCGTGCTAAACATGCATTCACAAAATTTTAAGTTTTTCTGTCTGTCGCGACAGACAGAGGTCGTCGTCCCGGGACCTGTGCAGAGCCTGTCGTACCTGCGCACACTGCTGGAGGAGGTGGTACAGCAAGTTCCTGCAACAAAAGCTCACAAACACACCAAAAACAGATAGCATGCAAGCTCTCTCTCGCTCTCTCTCACAATGAAATGAGGGAAATGAGGTGGGGGGTGTAATATGACCAAAAAACTGAAATTTTTTGTGGAGATAGAGATGGAGGTGGGAGATGGTGGAGATGATGATGGTGATGATGGTGATGCGAAAGTAAGGAAAAAATGAAGAAAAATTAAGAGAAGGAAGGATGTTACCTATAACTCCAATGTCTCAACTCGACGTCTTACCATCACACGCTCGTCCTCGAAGCTCTCTCCCCGGCAACGGCGCCAAATTTGGTGTCACTCTAGCACAATGGTGAGTACCAACGTGAGGAGATACACCTCATAAATGTCAATCCGTGGAGACGTGAGGACTAGTATGAAGACTATGAGCAAGTGAAGGCACGCACAGGTGCGTGAGTGAGAAGCACACAAGCATGCACACACATACACACACGCGCACATAAGGCAAGAACAAGGAGAGGAACAATGGAGTTCTTTGCATTAATCAAAAGGTCTCTTACATAAGCTCAATTCACAAACAATCTAACCCCAAAAATGAGCTCTCTAGCTCTTTTTATAGTTTTTTGACTAGTTTTGGCCCTGTCCAGACCTAGTGTCCGGCCTAGTTAAAAATTAGGTTCCAGGGCTTATTTGAGGGCTCAAACGAAGTCTAAAAATTATGAAAATTGGTACGATGGTACTTCTAATACTCCTCAAGCTCGAGGACTCCTCGGCTTGCACAAAATGGAGTCTAATCTACCAAAAACGGGATTTACAATGTTTGTGTAGTGATTAAAATCACTTGAGTTGTACATAATCCATGGGAAAAATGATCTGGCCTTGTTGCCGTATTGTGCATGACTCCTCTGTTGCTTTGTATGTCAACACATAGGCTTGATGTACAGGTGTTGGTGCACTTTTTTTATGGCTAAGAAGGACTTTGCAAGAACCTAAAATTGTTCAATTTTCCTATGTTTTGGCCTTTTGGGTGATTGGTAGCTGTTTTTGGAGTCATTTTGATTGGCTTTTGGTGCCAAGACGCTCCTCAAGCCAACAAGACATTTAGAATTTTTATTCGCTCCTGGTGAGGAGTTCAAATCAGAGCTTCATTACTTCAAGGATCACTTCAATGCCACTTGGAATAGCTTGGATTGTATCGTGGAAGTGCTCTTGTGCTATTTCTCTCTTTCTTGTCTTATAAAGCTTACTTCCATCTTTATTTCAACTCTTTAGTTATACATTTGGGGGGAGTTAAACATGGAAACTAAGGGTAAAGAACCATTAGAACAAACTTCCCCATCTAAGGATCAAAATCTAGAGGAACGGAATTAGAGCATGTAAGAGTTTGAGCAAAAGCAAGAGTATTCCTACACTGAGCTCCATGATGAGTTTGTGACTCATAAACAATTCAATGAGCTCAAAGAGCATGTTGGGTGTGTGCAGAAATGTGAGAGACACACAAGAAGCACACACAAGGAGCACAAACGCATCAATACTCACAGAGAAGATTGATGGTTAGAATAGCTCTCTCTATTGATGATAAATAGAACTGAAGGAAGAGTTGAATAGTATCCCTAAGTACAAAAGTACCACCGCATATGAGTGTATCATGTATGTGGTAACATGGTAAAAAACCTCTAGCCAACACTAAAATAAAAAGTGCACATATATAGGGAAAAGCTTCACATCAAATCTACCAAGGAACACATAAGTGTAACAAACCCTCTTGAAGCGAATGATGTGAACACATACAAGAAGTGACACATCAGCCCCCACTAGGCAATAAGCCTAAAGCGTTGAAAAAAGCTTCAAATTTTTCCCATGGAAGAGCTTTGGTGAATATGTCTGCCACATTATCTTATGTGGGCAGATATGCCAAATCAATATCTCTTGCGTGAAGTTGCTCTCTCACATAGTGATAATGCACCTCAATATGGTTGGTCCATGCATGAAACATTGGATTTTGTGCAACAGCCAGTGCACTCTCACTATCAATGAGAATATGTATAGCAACATCAATCTCCATGCAAAGATCCATCAATAGCTATCCCAACCATATACACTCCATTGTAGCTATGAGGATTTCCCTATATTCATCTTTACAACTCGATGTTTCCACTATAGGTTGCCTCTTACTCAACCAAGATATGCATGAGTCTCCAAGGAAAAAGCAATTACCATTAATGGACATGTGAGTATCATAACAAACAGCCAAATCACTATCTGTAAAAGCATGGAAGCATGGTTGAATATCTTTGCGATAAAAGAGACCTAAACTCAAAGTGTCTTTGAGATATCCAAACACATGTTTCACTACTTGCCAATGCTTAGTCCAAGGCAATGCATATATTGACTCAACCAGGAAACTGCATACTGTATGTACGGCCATGTGTTGCATGTTGATATATTTAGGTAGTGATGTGTGTGAACACTCTAGGACCACCGGGGCACTTTTTTCCCTCTTTAGGAGCTTTTTTTCCCCCATCTTGTATATACGCATATTGCCGGAATGGGCTACTTATCTTTGTACATTCTAATGGTAATACATCCAATATTGTGTGTTGTGCTCCAAGCTTCTTCTTCTTCTTCCTTGTGTTGTTCGCGTGCTTCCACAGATGTCTAACTCCAACAATTGGTATCAAAGAAGGTCGCTGCTTCATCTACGACATCGTCTACACCTCTCCGGTTGCACACTCAGAATCGCACGAAATTTGGTGAGCATACTCAGGCTGTTTCAAAGATCAAAACAACTTTGCTATGTGGTGCCAAAATCACGATCTGAGCTCATTTCAACCTCGGAACACACTATCATAATGCTTGTGTAGGCTATTTCGTCTTTTTCTGCCAAAGGTATATACCTATTTCGGTTCGCCAGTATAAGCATCTCGAAGTCTGCTACAGGTTTAGCAGAACTTGTCTAGGCAGTTTCGTTCAACTTTTTGAGATACAACCAATTTTCTGCATCAGGGTATTTTAGTCACCGGCCATGGCTAAAAGCAGTGATGTATTTCGTATGTTGGTTGTTGAGGATAAGTTGGATCGAACCAACTACCCGTTGTGGGCTTATATGATGCGACATGTATTGGTTGCAAAAGGACTATAGAACATTGTGTAGGGTGTTGAAAAACATCCTATCACACCTGCAACTATTACAACAGCAGGTACTGAAGCTAATGCAAAAGGTGTCGAAGATTATGATATTCTACAGATTCCTATTCGTGTTGCAGTTTTTGTTGCACCTACTGTAGAGCAAATTCGTTGGGATGGCAGAGATGCCCAGGCACATGCATTGATAGCGTTGTCTCTCAAACGTGCCATTATTCCTCATATTCGCTCTTGCAAAATAGCTAAGGATGCTTGGGATACACTTACCACATTGTACAAAGCTAGGAATGATGCTCGTGTTGCTTAACTCCAAAAATAGTTGGAGAGTGAGCACATGGATGAAGGTGATTCTATGGAGACTTTTCTAACAAAGATCAAAGACTTGAAGGAACAGTTGATTTCTGCTGATGAGGTTATACTAGATAGCTCACTTGTGCAGATCGTTCTGAATGGTCTTCCTGATTCATATCAGAGTTTTGCTTCTACTCTTCAGTTGATGATGACAGGCAATCCAAATGCCTTGTCACTTGAGGAGTTAGTCTCTGTTCTGGTGCAAGAAGATCAGTCTAGGTAGAACAGGTCCATTATGCATGTTGCAGATCAAGCTTTCCTGGCTAGTTAGAAGGGCAAAGGAAAATGGAGCTGTTCAACTAGTAAGGGGAAATCTACTAATTCTCCACAATCGAAGAGGGAAGACAAAGATGAAAAGAAATCAGAAAAGCAGAAATTGTTTTGCAAGTACTGTAAAGGAAATGATCATACCATAAAGAACTGTCCAAAACTGGCTGCTAAAGAGGCAAAGAAGAAAGAGGCTGGAATGGTTGTTGCAGAAGCCTCTACACCAAAAACAGAGTCTACTAACCTTGTCTAGGAAGAAGAATGGGTGTTTACTACTATTTGTAGTTTTGACCCATCTTCTCATGAGCAGTGCATGTCCACAGTAGACTCAGATGTTTGGTACTTTGACAATGGGCGACCAAACATATTACCTCGCAGAGTAGTTTCTTCTCTTCACTCGAAAATGCCCCTACAGGGAATACTGTTACATGTGCCAACAACTCCTCTTATCATGTTATGGGAGTTGGTAAGATCATTTTGACTACTACTGATGGTAGTTTTTTCACTTTGTCAGATGCTTTGTTTGTGCCAGGGATCAAGAAAAATATGTTATCAGTTTCTACATTAACCAAGATTGGCTTGGTTGTGAAATTTGTTGATGACAGATGTACAGTTCATGATGTGTCAAATGGTGACGTGATTATTGCTTCTAGCATTTTAAGTCATGGGTTGTATAAGCTCATAGACTATGAAAGATCTGTAAATGATTCAGCATGTGTAGTACATGATTCTGAGGCTATGTCAAATTCAAAGCTTTGGCATGCACGCTTTGGTCATTTGAATTTTGCTAGTTTGCTACGTGTGCAGAAATCTGAAATAGTGTCCTCTTTGCCCAACTTGAGGCACCCAAAAAACATGTTTGTGAAGGTTGTATTTTGGAAAAAATGCAGTGTTCCTCCTTTCCAAAAGATGGTTCAGTTCGTGCTACTCAGAAATTGCAGCTTATATATAGTGATGTATGTGGTCTTATGTAGACACCTTCTTTTGAAAATTATCTTTACTTCATGACTTTCATCGATGATTTTTCCAAGCATGCATGGGTATATCCATTGAAGGCAAAGTCCGAAGTGTTCATGTGCTTCAAATAGTTTTTGGTTTTGGTTGAAAATCTGTCAGCATGTAAAATGGGCACCCTCCGTTGTGATCAAGGGGGGGAATATATGTCTTTTCATTTTAATGCCTTTTTGACTGAATTTGGGATTAAACACCAGTGTATAGTCCCGTATACACCTCAATAGAATGGAGTTGTTGAATGAAAGAACAAGTCGCTCATGGAGATGGCGAGGTGTATGGTCAAGAGTCAGGCTTTACCACATAGTTTCTGGCTTGAGGCTGTCATGTGTGCAACAAATGTACTTAACAGGTGTCCCACTAAAGCGCTGCAGTCTATTACTCCATATGACGCTTGGCATGATCGCAAGCCATCTGTTGCTCATCTGTGTGTTTTTGGTTGTTTGGCATATGCATTAGTGCCTGAACAAGATCGCAGAAAATTTGATGATAAAGTAGTAAAATGTATTTTTGTTGGGTACAGTTATGAAAGTAAAGGCTATCATCTATATCACCCACAAACTAAATGCATTTTGGTTAGCTGTGATGTTGTTTTTGTGGAAGATGCTATTCAGCCATTGCTTTCATGTACTACGGAGACATCTGTTAGCTCCAAAGACATGTATGATACTTTGTTGCCTCTTTTTACAGGTGGACAGTCTAGTGCTGGTTCTAATGAGGCAACTTGTTGTATATTATTGAACAATGCATTGCTAAAGTGTTATATTATTAATGTATTAATATGTTTTTGATGTTTCTGATATAGCAGCTGAAGGTTCATGAGGAGCGTGCAAGGCGTGAAAGGGCGGACATCAATAATCCGAATAATTATTATTTAGCTTGTAAATAAACCTGCGTAGAAGGTTCTATTGTTAAAATAATTATTATTTAGCTTGTAAATAAACCTGCGTAGAAGGTTCTATTGTTAAAAAAGTAATGATTAGCATAAGGATCATTGTAGACCGTAGTTTCTGTTATTGAAAGCAATGGCTTTCTGTAAAAGTTATCAACTTTTAGTTTCACGCTTGCTTTTCAAAGTCGCCCTCTTGTAACCACTCTTTTCGACGTAATCAAAATTCCTATAAATACATGCACTCTGTGGACTGTCGAAACAGAGTGCATGGGGGGAGATTGCACTCAATCTTGCGTTCGGTCTCGTCTCTTGTTGCCTCTATTTTCTGTGTGTTTTTTTGCGTCCGTAATCTCTGTATGCGCGTAAGCAAGATCCTGACAACAGTGGTATCAGAGCTCTGCACGCGTCAATACAGAGGGTTCTATTCTTTGTTCGCGATTCTGAATTCCGATTCCATCTCCATCTTCGGTTTCGCCTACGTTTTCTCCTTCGGCTTACTCCAAGGCGTCGACTAAGGCGTCGACTAGGCATCGACTAAGGCAATAACTTAGGCAATACATTCGCAACATTGGCACCCAAAGCTCCCTTGGTGACCGTTGGCAGATGTTGGCTACGCGCGAGGCAATTTTAAGTTTTGAGTGGTAATAGAGAGGTTTAGAGTCCCTAAGGTAGGGATTTGAACCCACAACCTCCTACTTTCAAGGGAAGTACTTTGACCACTCCACCATCTCTTGGAGTTGTACTCAAGTTCTCTCTCTTTCTTACTTGTGGAAGGCGCGCGCGTCGATTTCAAGATTGGACCCAAGAAAGAATCAAGTGTATCTCTCAATCCGTAGGTCGGATTGAGGCGTGTAATATACCGTTGGAAAGCTCTCGAAACGAACTTTCCAATGGGCTAGCTTGGAAGTGTGAATTCCTTCAAAATCCTTGGGTGGCACTTGATTGAGTGTTCAAGATACCAAGCAAGGTTGAGAACACGGGATCGAGACACCAAGGTTGCAAACAAGAAGGTTCAATACACCAAGGTTGAGAGCAAGGGTCCAAGAGCACCATGGAGGATTACAGTAATTCACCTCTACCTGCGGCAACACTTGAACAATAACTAGAGCTCTTGCAGCATGAGCTTCAAGGAGCTCAGAACGAGATCCGACAACGTGATGAAATCCTCCAAAAGATGCAAGCTGAGGAAGACAACCTTACGAGAGTAGTAAAAGCTATTGTGTCTGCCCAATCTGATGTTACTCATTCAAAGATTTGATGGCCGAAAGGATGGGCCTTTAGTACTTTCTTGGTTGTCGCAATTTGATGATTTTTATACCGATGAAATGTATGCTGAAAGTGAAAAAGTTAAATTTGCCACTAACTATTTAGTAGGTAAAGCACAACTCTGGTGGAATGTCCTGCGGCACAGTACGGAGCGTCCAACAACTTGGAAGGCTTTTCAAGAAAACGTGAAGGATTCATTTCTTCCTCCTCAATACCATTTGCATGTTCGACGAGCATGGACGACCCTTACATGGAAGGAGGGTGATACGGTTACTACCTACACAGAGCGGTTCTGGCAAAATTTACTACTTGTACGAATGCTTGAAGATGTATCAGAAGATATCTTGCAGCAGAAATACGAAGATGGTTTGGAGGTGGGAATCCAAGCTAAGCTTCACACCCTACGACCTACAACCCTCAACGAGGCTATATCTTTTGCTTATGATGCAGAAGAAGAATTCCAGTCCATAACCAAGTCACTCCGTCTACAACAACCACGTCCACGACCACTTCCTATTAAACCTTCATTTCCTATGAAGCGTAATTTTAATGCCCCATCTTACCCTAGTTTTTCTCGTCCTCCACAATCCAATTATTCAACTCCACCCGTTGCTTCATCTCTCCAACCAACCAAACCACCTACCCTTCAAACTTCAGCAGTGAATGCCCAACAGAAGCGACCACGAATCACTTGCTGGAATTGTGGTAAACCTGGACATACAAAAATAAGGTGCAGATTGCAACCTCGTCATATGAAACCGGCTATAGCTCGATTGCATAACATGGAGGTCTATAATGAAGAAATTCCTCCTGTTTGGACAGAGGAATCACTGGAGAAGGATTTAAGTACCTTGGGTAGCGATATCTCTCTACACTCTCTTCTTTGCATGCAGGGTACAATAAATAACAAACTAGTTAAAATTCTACATGACGATGGTAGTTCACATGACTTCATTTCACATTTATTAGTACAAGAACTTAAATTACAAATGTTTCCTTCTTTGTATAAAGTGAAAGCTGCATTTCAAGGTAGTCGTTATAATGTAACACGAGAAGTGCAAGATGTTACGATTAGCATAGGCCCTTATGTTGATTCACGAACATTTTTAATTGCACCTTTGCAATCTTATGATGTTATACTAGGTATGCCTTTTCGTCACCATTATAACCCACGTATTGACTATCATACTCATACCTTTAAGTTTGCTTTCAAAGGTCAAATCATTACTTTGTCTGCACGACATGATTTCCAGCCATTTCCATTGATTAGTCACACTCAAGTAAAACGTGCATTTAGGAAAGGATTCAACTCATGCATTGTTTTTGTCAATGTCATCAATTATTATACTCATACACTTCCAGATGCATATAAACCTTTCATGAATACTTATAAGGATTGTTTTATGTCTGAATATCCCTCTGAACTACCACCAGCTCAAGGATCCTTTGACCATAGCATAGACTTAGTCCCTGGTAGTTCTCCTCCTCATAAAGCACCTTATAGACATGGCCCACTACATCAAAAGGAAATAGAAAATCAAGTAAAAGACCTACTACAAAAAGGACTTATAAGGCCTAGTTCTTCCCCATTTGGAGCACCAGTTCTCTTAGTAGAGAAGAAGAATAAAACTTATCGAATGTGCATTGATTATAGAGCCCTTAACAAGATCACGATCAAGAATAGATACCCTATTCCTCGAATAGATGATCTCTTAGATAAGTTACGAGGAGCTCGTGTCTTTAGTAAAATTGATCTTAAATCGGGTTACCATCAGATTCGTATGACACAAAGTGATATTTTTAAGACTGCATTTAGAACTCAAAATGGCCATTATGAATTTATGGTAATGCCCTTTGGACTTACTAATGCCCCTGCTACATTTGCGCGAATGATGAACAATATTTTTCTTGATTACCAAGCTTTTGTTCTTGTATTTTTTGATGACATACTTATTTACAGTAAGAATGATAGTGAACATGAAAAGCATCTTGAAACAGTTTTTCATTTGTTACGAGAGAACACATTTTATGCTAATCCTGAAAAGAGTTATTTCTTTCAGCGTAAGCTAGAATATTTAGGACATATTATTTCAAGTGAAGGTGTGCATGTGGATCCGAAAAAGATTAGAGTTATCATAGAATGGCCTACACCACAATCAGTCAATGATGTTCGTTCTTTTCTTGGGTTGGCTAGTTTCTATAGGAAGTTTGTTCGAAATTTTTCTTATTTAGCATTGCCTCTTACCTTGTTGTTGAAAAAGAAAATAAAATTTGCATGGGGAATTACCCAACAACAGTCCTTTGACAAACTGAAACATGCACTTTCACATGCACCTGTTTTACAATTACCTGATTTTTCACAACCCTTTCATGTTGTTACTGATGCTAGTGGTTCAGGAATAGGTGTTGTTCTGATGCAAAATGACCATCCCATTGCATTTGAGAGTAGAAAGCTTAAACCCTCAGAGCATAATTATAGTACGCATGATAAAGAATTGTTAGCAGTTGTGCATGCTTTGCGAATTTGGAAACACTATCTTATGGGCTCTGAAGTCTTAATCAAAACCATTAAATCAGCCCTTAATCTCTGATAGGCATCTTAAATGGGCATCATTCATTCAAAATTTCCAACCCATGATACAATATCAGCCTGGTAAAGCTAATGTTGTAGCGGATGCTCTTAGCCGTTTTCCTTTGCATTCTGTTGTTTTGAATAATATTTCTGCCATCCAAATTCATTCTTTTCAAGAAATGGTTTCCACTTATGCATCTGATTTGTATTTTTCACGTGCATGGCATGACTTCAACAATGCTGCATCTTTATCTGATGAACATTTTACATTTCATAATGGTTTTCTCTATTTTCAACATAGATTGTGCATAACCCAAGCTTTTAAAGATTTTGTCATTAAAGAAATGCATGAACCATCTTACATGGGTCATAGAGGCATACAAAGCACCATTTCTGCTTGCAAAGATTTCTTCTTTTGGCCACACATGGAAAAAGACATTGCACATTATGTTTCTCAATGCATTGTATGTCAGCGTGTCAAACGTCATCATGGTAAACCATTTGGATTATTAATGCCACTTCCTATTCCAAATGAACCATGGGAACAAATCTCTATGGATTTTATCACAGGTCTTCCTATCACTTCATCACATAATAATATGATTTGGACAATAGTTGATAGGTTTAGTAAATATGCATATTTCATTCCATGTAGAAAAACTTTGACTGCACCTCAAGCTGCAAAATTATTCATTAAATGCATTTTTCCACATCATGGATTTCCTAAAGTAATGTTATCTGATCGTGATGTTAGGTTTTGTAATCATTTTTGGGTTGCCTTATTTCAACATTTTGGTTCTAAAATAGATTTTAGCTCTGCATTTCATCCTGAAAGTAATGGACAGAGTGAGGCTACAAATAGTACTATTCTTGATTTATTGCGTTGTTATTCATTAGATAATCATAATAACTGGGATGAAAAGTTGCCATTGCTTCAATTTGCTTACAATAACACTTCACACACCACTACTGGTCGTGCACCTTTTGAAATAGTTTTTGGTAAAAAGCTTCCCACTCCCATGTCGCTCACCCAAACCGACATTCCGATGGCTGATTCTATTGCTCAAGATCACGTTTCTATACTTCATGATGTTCACGAGCACATTAGGAAAAGTCAAGAGCGATATACACGTATTATCAATACTAAACGATTAGCCAAAGAATTCAAGGAAAATGATTTTGTATGGTTGCGAATAATTAAAAGACGTCTCAAAAATATTTTGCAGCATCCTAAAATTAAACTTGCACCACGCTATTATGGACCGTTTCGCATTATAGAAAAAATTAATGATAATGCATTTCGATTAGATATTCCATCCCATTGGACCATTCATAATTCTTTTCATATTAGTCTACTTAAACCATTTAAAGGAACTTTACCACTTGCTCCACTTCTTGATGACCCTCCTTTAATTGAAGAACAATCTGAAATCTTAGTTCCTGAGAAAATCATTGATTATGATGTCACTACTACACGCACAGGTACTCAATATCATCGATATTTGGTTAAGTACGAAAATCACTCTATTGAAGAATGTCAATGGATACATAAAACACAATTAACACCTCATTATGACCACTTAATTTCTGCATATCATACACAAACACATTAATGTAACAGCTCCATGAACATTTCCATGCATGTATTTTTTTTTTACATGGCACATGCCTATTTTTATTCAGTGATGAAACATGTGACTGGCCATCTATGTTTATTCTTTTATCACCTGAGGTCAGTTGCTTGTTCAACTGCAGGGCATGTTATACCTTATGGAATATGTTGAACAATGCATTTTTGGATTGAAATATAGAATAGCCAATGCATTGTTGGATTGAAATATAGAATAGCCAATGCATTGTTGGATTGCAATATAGAATAGCCAATGCATTGTTGGATTGTAACATGGAATATGTTGAACACTGCATTATAATTGTTAGAGTGTTGAATTATTTTATCAACTGAGGTCAGTTGCTTGTCAACTGGGAGGCATGTTGTATATTATTGAACAATGCATTGCTAAAGTGTTATATTATTAATGTATTAATATGTTTTTGATGTTTCTGATATAGCAGCTGAAGGTTCATGAGGAGCATGCAAGGCGTGAAAGGGAGGACATCAATAATCCGAATAATTATTATTTAGCTTGTAAATAAACCTGCGTAGAAGGTTCTATTGTTAAAATAATTATTATTTAGCTTGTAAATAAATCTGCGTAGAAGGTTCTATTGTTAAAAAAGTAATGATTAGCATAAGGATCATTGTAGACCATAGTTTCTGTTATTGAAAGTAATGGCTTTCTGTAAAAGTTATCAACTTTTAGTTTCATGCTTGCTTTTCAAAGCCGCCCTCTTGTAACCACTCTTTTCGACGTAATCAAAATTCCTATAAATACATGCACTCTGTGGGCTGTCGAAACTGAGTGCATGGGGGGAGATTGCACCCAATCTTGCGTTCGGTCTCGTCTCTTGTTGCCTCTATTTTCTGTGTGTTTTTCTGCGTCCGTAATCTCTGTATGCGCGTAAGCAAGATCCTGACAACACAACTTCTCAGCCTTTGTAGGTTTCATGTGATGATGCTGATCATCGCATTTCTGATGCAGATTTACATGATGCACTTGTTGATGAGAGACCTGATATTGAGGAAGCAAAAACTATGCCAAAATGATTGGTGTAGACTTTGCATGACAACAAATTAGATGCACCTCTATCATATCGTACTCGATCATGATCTCATAGTGCCTCTTTTGCATCAGATTGCTATGCGATGGTTGCATCTAGTCTCTATGATGAGAAAGAGTCTGTTTCATTTCACGAAGCACAAAATTCAAAAAATTGGATGGTTGTTATGCAATCTGAATATGATGCTATAATGAAGAACGGTACTTGGTCTTTATGTGACTTGCCTCCTGGCAAGAAGGCCATTGGCACTAAGTGGGTTTACAAAGCTAAAGCATAAGCCTGATGGAACAGTTGATAAGTATAAGGCTAGGTTTGTTGCAAAGGGTTATGCACATGAAAGAGGCATTGATTTTGATGAGACCTTTGCACCTACATGCCGTATGACTACTGTTCGGAGCATCTGTGCACTTTCAACCCATCATGGTTGGAATGTACATCAGTTGGACATTAAAACTGCATTTCTGAATGGTGACTTGCATGAAGAAGTGTATGTTTTTCAGCCCCATGGCTTTGTGCAGAAAGGGCATGAAAACCAAGTGTGTAGGTTAAAGAAGACATTATATGGTTTAAAGCAAGCACCATGTGCTTGGTATGAGAAGATACATGCCTATCTGATTGCACATGGTTTTGAGAAGAGTCCAACTGAGAGCACCTTATATGTTAAGCATGTTAATGATGTGCTTCTGATCATTGTTGTCTATGTTGATGACATGCTTCTCACTGGTCCTATACTATTGATTTTAAGGCTGATTTGCATGCCTCATTTGAGATGTCTGATTTGGGGCATTTGCATCATTATTTGGGCATTCAATTTATGCAAGTTGATGGTGGATTGGCTTTGTGTCAAACAAAATATATTGACACATTATTGCAATGTTTTGGCCTTGATGATTGTAAGCCTATTGCCCCTCCTATGGGGACAGGTTTATGATTGAGTCTTCATGATGCTGGAGATGCATTTGATACTGCTCTCTATCAGCAGGCTGTTGGATGCTTGATTTACTTATGCATTACTTGGCCAGATATTCAGTTTGTTGTCTCACAGATGAGCATGTTTATGCATTTCCTAGGAGTCAAGCATTGGCAGGCGGTTAAGCGCATCTTTTGCCTTGAGTGGTACTCGGCTACTTGGGTTGTTTTATCCCAAGGGGGGGTCACTACCGCCAGATTTGCATGCTTTTTCTGACTCTGATTGGGTTGGTTGCTATGACACTCGTGTGTCCACTAGTGGCTTTTGCTTCATGCTTGGTAGCTCATGTATATCTTGGTTGAGCAAGCAGCCTACTGTGGCCACTTCCAGTTGTGAGGCTGAGTATAGGGCAGCTTTCACAATGACTATTGAGTGTGTGTGGCTCAGACGCCCTATGGCTGATTTGGGTGTTGCTGAGTCTTCTGCCACCACCATCTTCATTGACAGTCAGAACTCATTGGCAGTTGTGAGGAACCATGTGTTCCATGCTCGCACCAAACACATTGAGGTGCATTATCATTATGTCAAGGAGAGGTTCTCTATTGGGGAGATCAACTTGGCATATGTGCCCATGCAGGAGAACATTGTAGACCTTTTCACGAAGGCTTTGCCTAGGGAGAAGTTTGAAGTTTTCTGCAAAGCTTTGGGCTTACTTCCTTTTGTGGAGTGATTTCCACATAGCTTGGCACTTCCTTATACATGAGTGCAAGCTCCTTGTTCACCACATCACTCCTAGGGGGGATTTGTTAATATATTTAGGTAGTGATGTGTGTGAACAATCTAGGACCAGTGAGGCACTTTTTTCCCTCTTTAGGAGTTTTTTTCCCCAACTTGTATATACGCCTATTGCCCTAATGGGCTACTTATCTTTGTACATTCTAGTGGTAATACATTCAGTATTGTGTGTTGTGCTCCAAGCTTCTTCTTCTTCCTTGGGTTGCTCGTGTGCTTCCGCAGACGTTTAACTCCAACATTGCATGCATATATAAGACATCTCACAACTTGCTGGTAAAGAGAAGTGTCAAATTCATCACTGGAATTCTCAATTGAAAACCTAAATCTTATCTCCACTGGTGTGGAAACATGCTTAAAATCCTCAAAATCAAAATGTTGAACTATTTTTTCAAGATATTTTGCTTGATGCATAAAAATGAATGCCAAGATAGTAGGTCAAAAGACCAAGATAGTGACATCAAAATTATGTTGCAAATCAACCATGAGGATATCAAGTTTTGCATCACATGACCCAATCAAGGCATGTCATCAACATAAAAACAAGCAATGTAAGGTTGGGCCCTCTTTTGCATACATAGAGTGTGCTTTCAATTGGACTATATGTGAAGTCAAGAGCAATCAAGTGTTTATGAATTTTTTCATACGATGCACGTGGAGCTTGCTTGGAACCATACAAGATTTATGCAATTAACAAACCATATACTCTTGCCCGTTTATGGCAAATCTAGGAGGTTTCTTCACATAAACCTCTTCTTGGAAATCATCATCGAAGAAAGTTTTTTTAATATTACTGATGTACTTTCCAATCTCGTTGGGAAGCCAATGCAACCATGGTATGAATGGTAGTCATGCATGAAGTACATGCAAAATTTCCTCATAGTCAATGCCATATTGTTGCACATATGCTTTGGCAACCAATCTGGATTTGTAGCGATCAATTCTACCATCTGAATTTCTCTTAATCTTGTAAACCCACTTTATACCAATGGCATTTTTTCCTTTTGGCAATTCACATAACTCCCAAGTAGCATTCCTATGAATGGAGTCCATTTTTGATTGCATAGCATTCATCCAATGTGGATTGATGCATCTTCAAATGTAAGTGGCTCTTCATTACTTGTTTTGCAATAAGGGAATAATCCACAAAATTACTTGATGCATGGTGAGAGCTTGATCTTGTTTTACCAAGTAAAGGTGTGCTCAATTTGTTGTCCTCCAAAGTTCCTTTTGGCCACTTTGGCATAGTTTGTGCACTTTTGATAGACATCTTTTGATTATGTCATATATCCTCAACATGTATATCATGTGTGGGCTGAATTCATTTTCAGCCATATTTTGACACAAATGTTCAGCCATATGTGGCTAGTAATGTCTAGCAATTCCAACCGTGTTTGTTTGGGAAATTTCAGCTATGTTTGGCTGGAAATTCTTTACATTTTTAGCTATATTTTGCCAAAAAATTTCACCCCTTTTAACCTCACTTGGTTGGTCTACATGGCAAGAGTCAAGCACACCACTTTGGAACAAAGGCATAAGTATATAAAACACATCTTGTGAGCTAATTGTTGGCTATTTTTTGCATTCAAGTATGGGGGAAAATGAATTTTTAGCAAATACCAAATCTTGACTCACAATAATTGTGTCCATCAATTGATGGTACAAATGATATCCCTTACTTCATCACTATAACCAACAAATATACATTTCTTTGTCTTATCATCAATTTTATGACATTGTTGTGATTGCACAAGAGCATATGCCAAATAACTAAGCATGTGCATATGACTAACTGTAGAGCAAAGCTCTATCTCACCATTCAATTTACCCCTACTCTTATCTTGTCCTTGGTGTCAGCTTTACTCAATTATATCATCGACACAACAATGGTTTTAAGAGCCCTCATATCACATAGGGTAAAGCTCGAGTTGTTTCCAATGTAGAATGTGGGACATACAATTGTGCTCTTTTAGAAACAAATGACTTCAAACAACATCAGGTGGCTAGCATCATCGACAAGAACAATGAAGACTTCATCAACAAGTACATGGTGCAAACACTTCTGAGCTTGTAGAGAGATCTCTTCATTTTCTCTTTCTCTCTATCTATTTTTTGCCTTAAATTTGAGTAGGAGTGTAATACCGAAGCCTTGAATGGGTGATACATCTAATCCTCTCTCTCTCTCTCTCTCTCTCTCTCTCTCTCTCTCTCTCCCCTTGCCAACCCACTTGCCCCAGCCCACGATCTTGCAGCCCCCCATCTCAAAGCTCCCCCATCCCGTAGCCCCCCCATCAAGCAACTCCCCCATCCCGCAAGCCCTGCTATATTTTCCTCTCCACGCGCACATATCGGTAGCCCCACAAGTTCACATGTGACTCCAACTCTCCTCTCGTGCTCCCACTTTGCCATGTCGGTTTTGTCTTCTGCTGAAGGATGGTTGGAGTGTTATTACTGATGAGACTTGCAAAATTGTGTTGATCAAAAGTGGAACCATTTAGTGCCTTAAGAGGCACCAAACATAGAGGGAATAAATCGAGTACTTACGAGATTCAAATACTGAACTATGCATAGAAAATTGTTGTATCGATCTCATGTCTATGAGTATTGTAGAGTCTATAGTCAACCATGAGGTTCGATAGGCACTCAAATGCAGTGAGAGTTCACATGAAGACTTCAAAAGGGAAGAAATGGATACAAAAAAGGACATATACATACATGGAGACCATCCGGATGGAAAAAATCACGACCTTGATGCTTTGCAAGATTAACTCTAGCAGAGTCAGAAGCTATAATTGGAAGGGCGTAAATTTAGGAATTAATTAAAGTGGCTACCAAAGCCATATTTGGCCTTCCCCTCCAAGTTTGGGGCAATCATTTTGGCACACATTCAATGAACATTGGGATTCGGCAAGGCTCTCTTGGCCTCTTGAAGCCTATAAAAGCAAAGTGTCAACGCTCATTGGGGATGGCGTACATCTAACACCTACCATTTCACATCTTTCATCTTTTCTAGTCTACCCTCTACACTCTGCTGCTACATGCATATTGTTGGAGGACACTCTGTGGTGAGGATACAGAGTGTGGGCTTCCTAATGGATGGCTAATAGCACTATAGTGTGATTGAGTGGCTTGGTGCTAGTCGTTTGGTGTGAGTCAGTAGTATTTATTGGAGCAAGTCTTCACCCTTGTGCATTCATTGGTGTAAGCCTCATCTTGTTGTGTTCATTGTGTCAGTCAGAGCTCTTTTATTGATTCTATTTAGTTCTAGAATGGCATGGTTAGCCCACCGCATTATCTTTTTTTGGCCCTCTGTAATCATTTTCTGAACTAAGAAGTGGCTTCCTTCTCTACTATTGTCATTTGTCATTACCCTTCTCTCTGTGATTCTACTGTGCAATGTCTCTATTGACAGTGAATGTGTCTACACACAGGAATGTTAAAGGGTATACTTCCCTAAGGAGAACCCCCCTTGAGTAGATGGAGTACCGGAAGTGTATACTATTTGTTCTTGCTGGAAGTGGGTACCCCAGTACCTCCTCTACACTTTGGCACACCCAGTGGGACACTTGCGTTTTTCTGTGAGGCTTTAGCAGAGTAAATACTTGTTTGCATTATTCTTTCCTTTTTCATTTAGCCAGTGGGTACATGACCCACACTCGGGCAGATAAGGAGCCTCTTCGTGTACAGAGGATCCTTAAGAAATCATCTTTACCCTCAACTAGTCGACCTAGATCTCCTCTACCCTCTTTAAAATTGTCCATTGAGTTGGAAGCAGCCACAACATCAAAGGAGAATCCAAGGAGGACATTAGATTTCTCCTCAAATACGTAAGAAGAAACACCAGTGCCAATGGAGGATCTTTCTCATTTACTCTCTAGATTGAATATCAAGTTCTCTACTTTTAAGGAACTAGCTTATGAGGATGCTGATAATCACGTGAGGAGATTCATGTCCTTATGCTGTGGACGAGGTCTACAGAACCGAGAGGATGCAATGTTGGTACTCTTCCCATCTACCTTGGAAGGCCTTGTAGACAAATGGTATAGTCAATATGTTGACGGCCACTTTGCTACATGGGAGGCACTGAAGACGGTGTTCTCACAGACATTCCGACCAAGCGACTCCTAGGAAAGAGCTCTAGATCATCTAGAGAACCTAAAGTTGAGATCAGGTGAATCCTTTCACAAACTTCACACTAGGACAAAGGCACTTGTTTCATGTCTGCCACATGCCCCAGGTGATTTCCTGGTAAAAAAAAAACTTTGCCAAGGTCATCTCAGTAGAAGCTTCACGAATCTCTTAGATTGGAATGCAACGCTTGATGATTTTGTTGCAGCTGCATCATGCACACTACAACATATCGAGGGAATATCAATGGTCACGTGTCGGCATTGGTATGACCCTCGGACAATTTGGGAAAGCTGCTTAGCCTCGGAAACATTGCGTCGGTATAAGCACCAGTAATTTACTGGAATTACCGATGCTTATACCGACGATATCTTTTTAACCAGGCTCGAAACCAAAATTTGTCATTCTGAGCATTTTGAATCTACATCTTCTACTATCGGCTTTGCGCGCGCGAACAATAGATCTCTGTTTGTCACTCTTTCTCTCTTTCTCTCTCTCTCTCTCTCTCCCTCCCTCCCTCTCTCTCACTCTCTCTCCCTCCCTCCCTCTCTCTCTCTAAGCAGATTTCTATCTTTCTAGATCTGAAGTGTTGGTAAGTAGATCGCACATATTGTAGCACTCTTTTTTCTTTCTTTATGTTTTTGCTTTTCTAATATGTTCTCTGTTTAGTTTTGCAAGAGATTTTGGGATCAAATCTTTGGAAATTCGACGAAGGAGAACTTCAAGTGGATTTTGACGACCTTGATCCAAACAATTCTCTCTCTCTCTCTCTCTCTCTCTCCCTCTCTCTCTCTAAGCACACCTCTATTTTTATAGATCTTAAGTTTTGGTAAGTAGATCGCACATATTGTAGCACTCTTTTTTCTTTCTTTATGTTTTTGCTTTTCTAATATCTTCTCTCTTTTTAGTTTTGCAAGAGATTTTGGGATCAAATCTTTGGAAATTAGACGAAGGAGAACTTCAAGTGGATTTTGACGACCTTGATTCATACAATTACATCGATGTAAGTGATTGTTTTGTTTTCGATTGACATAGAGAGAGAGAGTGAAAGAGAGAGAGGGAGAGATACATATACATACACACTCACATATGTATAAACACACACATACATATGCATACAAACATGCATATGCATACACACATACACAATGCATATGCATACACACATGCATATGCATACAAACATGCATATGCATACAAACATGCATATGCATACAAACATGCATATGCATGTATGCATATGCATACAAACATGCATATGCATACACACATGCATATGCATACAAACATGCATGTGCATACAAACATGCATATGCATACACATACACATATGCATACACACATGCAACATATACACATGCATATGTATACACATACAGATGCATATGCATACAAGCATGCATATGCATACAAGCATGCATATGCATACACACATGCATATACATACACACATGCATATGCATACACATACACATGCATATGCACAAGCATGCATATGCATACACACATACATGCATATGCATACAAGCATGCATATGCATACACACAAGCATGCATATGCATACACACAAGCATGCATATGCATACACACAAGCATGCATATGCATACACACAAGCATGCATATGCATACACACAAGCATGCATATGCATACACACATGCATATACATACACACATGCATATGCATATACACATGCATATGCATATACACATGCATATGCATACACATACACATGCATATGCATACAAGCATGCATATGCATACACACAAGCATGCATACAAGCATGCATATGCATACACATATGCATATGCATACACATATGCATATGCATACACATATGCATATGCATACACATATGCATATGCATATGCATACACACAAGCATGCATATGCATACACACATACATGCATATGCATACAAGCATGCATATGCATACACACATACATGCATATGCATACAAGCATGCATATGCATACACACATGCATATACACATGCATATGCATACAAACATGCATATGCATACACACAAGCATGCATACAAGCATGCATATGCATACACACATACATGCATATGCATACAAGCATGCATATGCATACAAGCATGCATATGCATACAAGCATGCATATGCATACACACAAGCATGCATATGCATACAAGCATGCATATGCATACACACATGCATATGCATACACATACACATGCATATGCATACAAGCATGCATATGCATACACACAAGCATGCATATGCATACACACAAGCATGCATATGCATACACACAAGCATGCATACAATCATGCATATGCATACACATATGCATACAAGCATGCATATGCATACACACAAGCATGCATATGCATACACACATACATGCATATGCATACACACATACATGCATATGCATACAAGCATGCATATGCATACACACATACTTGCATATGCATACAAGCATGCATATGCATACACACAAGCATGCATATGCATACACACAAGCATGCATATGCATACACACATACATGCATATGCATACAAGCATGCAGATGCATACAAGCATGCAGATGCATACAAGCATGCAGATGCATACAAGCATGCAGATGCATACAAGCATGCAGATGCATACAAGCATGCAGATGCATACAAGCATGCAGATGCATACAAGCATGCAGATGCATACAAGCATGCAGATGCATACAAGCATGCAGATGCATACAAGCATGCATATGCATACACACATACATGCATATGCATACACAAATGCATATGCATACACACATGCATACACACAAATGCATATGCATACACACATGCATACACACAAAGGCATATGCTTGACAAATGCATATGCATACACACAAATATGCATACACAAATGCATATGCATATGTGTGTGTATGCATACACACATGCATATACATACACACATGCATATGCATACACAAATGCATATGCATACACACAATGCATATGCATACACACATATGCATATGCATACACACATTGGATCAGATGGGATCTTCACATTGGATCAGATGGGATCTCCACGTACACTTTGGGGAGCGCATGACCATGACGACTCCAAAATAGCTCCAGTCATGGATGCAATTGGGAAGTCAATGCATCAGTGCATTCGACAACTTTGCTCCATAGAATTTGGACATTCTATAATGCTAAAATGGAGCGAACAGGATAGGGATTCTAAAAACAATGTCACACAATCGATATATGAAGAGTACCGGCCAGCACCTAGGAATCCTATTGTGAGTTCGGAGTGGATTCAGCATACGGCACACGAGGTGATGTCTCATCGACGGTCGGAAGCTCGCAATGCTTTTAGAGCAGGCTTACCGAAGCCTGTGTGGTTAGATTTTGAAGAGTGGGAATCGATTCAGGATGAGCAGCAACATACTCCTGATCGATATCGTCAACAACGAGATGCGACGACCACACGTTTGGATACGGTTGGAACATCGCATTTAGGTAGCGGTGGATACGACAGTAAGTGCTACCAATTTGTAAGTATCATGTTAATTATTGAATTTGTTTGTGTTCAGCACATCATGTATGTTCATCTAACATTTTGCATATTTATTATAGGAGTTGGCAGTGGGTCGTCCTCCGACGCGAACCGAAGAATCTTTCGGATATCGTCATGGATTGATTGCACTGTTGCAAGATTTAGAGGGACAAGGTGCAATCATTTCATGGGAGAATATTCTATGATTAGGTAAACTTATAGCTTGGTTTCGTATTTTTAGTTGTTTTTTATAAATGTCATGTCAATTTGTCTCATTTTACACATGCTTTGTTGCAGGATTGCATGTGTAAATGTTTTGATCCCCTTACGTTTATGCTTTGCCACAATTTTGTATTACACTCCTATGTGGCAATGATGTACTATAATTTTGTATTCGATTCCTATATGGAAGTGCTTTTTCACATTGCCACAATTTTGTATTACACTCATATGTGGCAATGATGTACCATAATTTTGTATTCGATTCCTATATGGAAGTGCTTTGTCACACTCTTGTACATCTTTCATTTATGGAATATACAACTTTTTGTACATGATTCATGGTTCATTTTTGCTCATATAAAACCATGTTTTGGTTGTCATTAGAGTACATAACACATGTAATCGGTTTAGAGTTGGGCAGTGTATTGTCTTTTGCTAAACAACATCATGCTGTAGCAATAGACAACACACTCTGCCCAAAAAATTTTTGTGCAGATATGGCCGTCGGTATAGGCGTCGGTACGCTCAGTAGAGTCGTCGGTATGGCCGTCGGTACGCCCAGTAGAGTCGTTGGTATGAGCATCGGTATAAACGTTGGTAATACTGATGCTCATACCGACGTTTATACCAACACTCATATCGACGTTTATACCGGCGTTATCTTTCCGATGCCCATACCGACCCCAACACTGACGTCGTGGAGAAATTATGCCTATTCAATTTCCTCGGTAGCAGCCTCGGTATACCCTCAATGTGTTGTAATGGCATTGAGGAAGTTAGGGTACACTTTGAAGCAGAGGCCCAACCGAATCACGCATCTGACTTATATCTTATCGGACAACTTAGGAAGGAGTTGGAAGCCTTAAGGATGCAACAAAGTCACCAAGAAGAGAAGGTCATGCCGCCGCCATCACGCCACAATGTTGATGAAGTAGCTCAACTTCGTCGTGAGTTGGAAGATTTGTGGACCACACAGGACATACGAAGGTAGGTTTGGCATACAATATGTAGCAACAATGGACATTCCATTGTTAATTGTCCTAACAAGGTCAGTTGTCAATTTTGTGGCAAGGATGGTCATGAAGCAAGAGATTGCTACTACCTTAAGGGAGCACAACAGTGAGGTAACCCTCTTGTTCTTGATTCCTATTATGCTAGTACTCCAAATGCACCGAGTAGAGAAGAGAATCGTCCAAGTCGGCCTATATATAATAGGCCATTGATGTGTTATTGTTGTGGTGAGTATGGCCATATGCAGAAAGTTCCCTACCAGAAGGTGCACCTCCTTGTCAACATTGTGTAGATGCTAAAGATCACTATACCAGAGATTGTTCAAGAAGTCACCCTACCCCAATTCATATGATGGCAGTCTCCTCACAAGTAGAAGTTATGGCTCCAGAGTCTTATGTTGTTTCTTTTTTGGTATCAATGATTACTAGAGCCTGACAAGCAGTAGCAACATGCAGGGAGGAAAAAAGTGGACTCAAAGATAGAGATGAGGAAAAGAAGGCTAGTTGGAAGGGCCAAGCAGACATTGAAGGAGCTTATGAGAGGATGACTACTTTGAAAGGTATTCATCATAAGGTTATCTTGTACCAGCTCATAAAGATGGATTCAAAAGTAAGAAGTGACTTATTAAAAATTATACACGCTGCCTACTTGAGAAAACCACCTAGCATAGATGGTTTTATGGTTGACTTTCCCCCTGTGCCCTTGGCAGACTACCAAAGCTCAAGGTTATTTGCTTTTATAAGGGATGAAGTTCTCATAAGTGTGATTATAATAGATGGAGGCTCTGGCATCAATTTAATGCCAAATTTCACAATGAGGAAACTAAAACTAAACCCGACCAAGACAACACCATTTACAGTCACACTAGAAGATCAACACCATATTACACCAATTGGCATCATTGAGAAGGTACAGATGAAAGTGCAAGGTTGTCAATTTTCTTTAGATTTTGTTGTTCTTTCCTTACTAGAGGACACATCTTACCCGCTACTTTTGGGAAGACCTAGTTGAGACAAGCAAAAGCACTACAAGATTGGGGAAGGAACCAGTTGTGGATTCCCACAAAATGTAACTCTAACTTCTAGATACATTTAGAGGAGGGGTGTGACAATGCAAACATATTTGGATATGCAGTAGATCTACACGTAATGCCTTCTTTACCTCAAGAAGATGGTGCACTATTAAATTGGATGATGGGGAATGCGGAATGTTGTACAATGGAAATATGTGAGGTAAATGAAGACTCTATAGGAGGAAGACCAACTCCTTCTCTAGAGCAAGGAGGTCAAATTCAACTCTTGTAGGAACCGACTGCTTCTCTAGAGTAAGGGTTTCAAAACCAATTTTTGCAGGTATCTACAGAGAGCCAAAGAATAGCAAGCCACTCGACCTCTGTGGTCAATTTTTACCAAAGAGGATTAGTGTTCTTCTTTGTCCAAGTGAACAAGCAAAAGTGAAAAATTATTTGGATGTTGTTTTAAGCTATGCAGACCATGACTAGGCACCCCAGGCTACAAACGATGATTTACTAGTACCTAAGGAATTTCTCTTTCCAGAAATATCTTTAGAATGGACCATGGAGCCCAACCTAAGGCATGAAATGAGTAGTGGACTTGTTGCTATCAATGAAGAAGAATCATTGTTGCAGAATGAGGAGTTTGAAGAGAAATAAGATTATCATCTAAGAAAGCCAACAAGCAATAGGATTATGGTACGAGGAAGACATACTTCTAAGGTAAGATCAAATTTTAATGGGAGTGAGGTTAGGAAGACGGAAAGACCACGAAGGAAGCAGCCTAAAGTTGCAAAGTTTTATTGGAAGACAAAGACCCACGGGCAAATTATTCCTCCTACTTTGAAGACGAATGCAGGTACAAAGCTAGAAGCATCCGAAAAGATGGCAAGTATCACTTGGAAGAGGATCAAGAAGACATACACTATGGCTTTACAAAGATTTGATGAGATGAGCAAGGAATTAAAAAGAAGGAATTATGGCCAATATTTAGGGGCCAAAGTGGAAGATTTGGATGAGGGCAGGAAACCCTTGGATAACCCTTGATTCTCTTTGATAGAACCAGTGCACTCATTGTAGATACCATTGTTCAGTTCAATTCAGTTCATGCAGTTTATTTTGGTTTGATTTAATAAGCAAGTAAAAGAGAAGTTGCACCGGGATGGTGCAAACACTTGATGTGGGGGTTTGTTGAGCAGAGCTCTATCTCACCATTCAATTTACCCCTACTCTTATCTTGTCCTTGGTGTGAGCTTTACTCAATTATATCCTTGGCACAACAATGGTTATAACAGCCCTCATACCACATAGGGTAAAGCTCGAGTTGTTTCCAATGTAGAATGTGGGACATACCATTGTGCTCTTTCAGAAACAAATGACTTCAAACAACATCAGGTGGCTAGCATCGTCAACAAGAACAATGACGACTGCAAACACTTCTGAGCTTGTAGAGAGATCTCTTCATTTCCTCTTTCTCTCTATCTATTTTTTGCTTTAAACTTGAGTAGGAGTGTAATACTAAAACCTTGAATGGGTGATAGATCTAACCCCGTATGTCAGCAATATCAAAGATGGCTTTGTGTTTGTGTAGTGTTGAGAATAGATTCAATATCACTTGACTCATTGAAGCCGAAGGATGAAGTGCAACTTGTTAAGGTGGTTGCAAAAAGCATTTTTACTCTCTCCCTCTCTCCCCGCACGTGACTCCCACCCATTATCTCTCCTTTCTTTCTTTCTTTCTTTCTTTCTTTCTTTCTCTCTCTCTCTCTCTCTCTCTCTCTCTCTCTCTCTTTGCCATCGGCCGCATAATTCTAGCATGCAATG
This sequence comes from Ceratopteris richardii, assembly GCA_020310875.1. Taxonomy (NCBI): domain Eukaryota; kingdom Viridiplantae; phylum Streptophyta; class Polypodiopsida; order Polypodiales; family Pteridaceae; genus Ceratopteris; species Ceratopteris richardii. The sequence continues at coordinate 119,856,810 of CM035416.1, read as the reverse complement.
AGCATCTCTCTCTCTCTCTCTCTCTCTGCCATCGATGGTCAAATTCTGGCGTTGTGGGAGCGATTTCTGGCGACTGGCAGATCAATTCAGTCGCCTCGCTAACGGCGCAGGCAGGGTGACTATGCAGAACAAGTATAAATATTTCTAAGGTCCGTAGGGCAAAGCGTTTCTATATCTTTCTACTACGCCAAAATAGGATGGTAAGATTAATTTTTCACTAACTACTTGATCTTTAATGCTTTCAGATACGTTTAAATCTTCTTGAGAATTATCAACGTTCCTATCTACGGATGGTGGGAAAAGATCTTCACTATTCTCAATACTAGGTGGAACAATGGAAAGTAAATGTAAAGGTTCTAGATATTCTAGGATCATGCAATGTTCATTCTACTATCTTATCTTTAACTAACTCTTCAATTTCTTCAACTGGACTAGGAAACAAAATTTCAAAAGTAGATGGAGGTAGGAAGGAACTACTTGATGAAGCCTCTTTAGACATAAGATGAAATGATACTAGATTAATGATCAATTTCCTATACAAAGTTATAAGATAATGTTCATAAAATGATATCCTATTCAAGCTTAAAGGAAAACCTATACAAGCTAATAAATAGTTTTAAGCTAAGTAAATTCTTCACACTTCAAATCTTCAGTTCTTCAACAGGGCAGCAATTCATCTGGAAATCACATGAGAAATATTAGTATGCTTTTATAAAAGATTAACACTCATTTAAAACTTAACAAATGTAAATATAAAAAACTTAGTTATAAGATAATTAACTAACTTAATTTAATATAAGATAATTAACTTTTCAAAAACACATTAATATATAAGTACATTCATTTATTTTATCATATAACATTACAATAAAATAATTCATTCATACATTTCATCATATAATTCACATAGTTTATACACTTATACATATTTATACATATTACATAAGCTAACATGCATCACATGCATACTAACATACATGCATGACATAACATACACTAACTTAAATGAACATGCATACATGCATACTATGACATAAATGAACATGCATATATACATGACACACACATGCATAATTGACTTACACTAACACACATATGCATATCATACATATACATGCATACATACATGCATAAACATGTATACATAACATACATATATATGAACATGCATGCACTACCTTACACCCTTACACACATGCACATGCACTAAATGAACATGCATACAACATGCATACATGCACATACACTAAATGATCATGCATACAACATGCATACATGCACATATACTAGCACACATGTATAAATAACTTATACTAATACATATATGCATAACAAAATCATATGCATACATGCACAAGCATTAAGGAACATGTATACATGCACATGCACTAGCAACCATGCATAAACATACATGCACTAACATGCAACAAGCAAACATGCATGACATGTATACATTCATGCAAACACTATCAACATGCATGCATACATGATATACACATAACATCTAAAATATATACATTAATTGACATGCATTAACTAACATGTATAAATTTCTAACATGCATTAGCTAAATATACATTTAAATGCAATAACATATGCATGCACTTAACTTACATCTAACATTCATAAACATACCTATCATTTATCTGCATATGCTAACATCTAACATGCTACATGCATTACTTAACATCTAATAACATGCTTATATGCACTATCATGTCTAACATTTACTAACACACCTAACAAACACTAACATCATACATGGGTATATGTACTTACATCTAACAAACATCTAACATGGGTTCATGCACTAACAACTAACATAGGTACAACATCACTAAATCTAATGCATTTTCTACTAAGTTACTAACAAGCTAAGGGTTGAAGAAGCTTGGGTTAAGGGTAAGAAAAGAAAAGGATAAGCTAAGAATGGATAGGGTAAGTGAATGGATAAAAAAAAGTTTAGATAATATAATGAAACTTTAGAGGAAGGTAATGTGAAAAAGCTAAATGGACCTCCTTCTAGTAACCTGAAACTCATAAAAGAAGGTTAAGAATGCAAATCATAAACATGTAATCACTTTAGATAAATAAACACTCTTCATACCCTCAATAAAATCATTTAATCATTGCATATCATTCATGTCATTCATCCTAAACATATGCATATCATAAGAATATAATGAACCTAAGATAAATTACTTTCACACACACATACACACATTCATAAATACATAAATATACTTATATTAAAATAAATACATATATTAACACATAGACATATATTAAGACATATATATTTTTACATAAAAACATTCATTCACATACATAAATAAATACATATATATTCACACACACATATATATATATATATGTAAAAACGTAAACATGTCTAAATGATTTTTATTTGAGTACTATATAACTAATAAATAATATCTATATTAACTACTAAAATAAGCATTAAAAAGAAATAAGATTTGGAATATAAAATAAAGGAAATAGAAAAGAAAAAACTCTCATTTTCTCTATCTCTCTCTCTCGTCAGTCACGCTCGCCGTCGGCTGCAGGGACAGTGGAATATGGAGAATGATTAAATAAAGAAAAAAAAGAAGAATAAAATAAAAAAAAATAAAATTAATATATATATATATATATATATATATAAATGCTATGCATAATTCTCTCTCTCTCTACTACGCCGACTGCGCTCGTTGGCTGCAGTGGGAGGGAAAGAGAAGAAAAAGATAAAAAATAAAAAAGACTAAAATAAAACAGAATAATAAATAAAAATAATAATAATAAAATAAAATACCCTCCCCCCCCTCTCTCTCTCTCTCTGTTGCGTGCGCAGCGCTGCTGCGCCGCCGGTAGAGAAAGGGAGGGAAAGGGAGAAGAGAAAGAACAAAAGGGAAGAGAGAGAAATAAAAAAAAAGAAGTTAAGAAGCATTAAAGAATGAGCAGGGAAAGGAAAAAGAAAAGGCCAACTAAATTAGAAGAGAAAAAAAACAAACGCCTCCCTCATCTTCCAAGACAAAAAAATTTGCTTTCTATACATTGAAGGACAAAAGCAAGAGAGATGGCCTTCTCTCTCCTCCTATGAGGGAACTGTCATAGAAATATGTGCAAAAATGACTATAGTCTAGAGCAAAAAGTAAGTACCTGAAAATCACATGAGCTTGTGGGTACGTACCCCCTTCTTTAAATAGATGAGAGTAGTGTAAGACAAAAGTTACGCAATATAACACAGGAGCAATAGCAGAGAAGATAACAGATATAGGAGAATCTCAACAATTTTCTACTAGCAGCAAGTACAAAGATGATGGCGTTGTCCACCCGTGCGCTCTCAAGGTAGAGCTTAAATGGTGATCTAGACAACTCTAGATAGGGAGATACAAGGTAGAGGTATGCTGGCTCAACTCAGTGTCTTGGGTAGTGCAGAAGTCATGTATATATAGGATCATGGGTGGCCTGCCATGGACGGCTATACATGGGCGGTAGGGCGTGGGCGGCCACCGCCCGCGTAATTGCCATACACGGCTTAGACTGGTTGAACCGACCTAACAAATATAAATGATTTTTGACTCCGACAAGGAATATTCCATGGAATATTCCCTTTACCGTCGCGTCGGGGGCGCTGCCCCCGGACCCCCACCAGGGGGCCCGCTGGCCCTCTGGGACCCCCCAGCCAGGGGGCCCGCTGGCCCCCTTGGACCCCCCAGCCGGGGCTGCTCACCGCTGCCCCGGACCCCACAATTGGGGACCCTGGTAACTCCCTTTCCTTATAATACCTTACATGGTCCAATATGACCTTCATCCAACATGCTAGTTGGGATTCCCATCAATTGGGTAATGCACGCTTGGCTTCTCCTCATAAAGGGGGCCTTACAAAATGTGCATACAATCATGAGGGGTAGACATTGATCATATACTAACAAGTAGCCCACCATAGCCCACATTTTCCCTTAGATAACTGATCTATGCAACTTAAATTAACTCTTCTTCAACTCCACATCACTCCAACAAGAAATTAGGCATGGAAATTTCCTTTATGTGTTTTCCCAAAAATACCATTTAATTAAATATTTACAGGACCTTAGACTTTAGATTTAAATACAACCTTTCACTTCTTTTTTAATTATTTAATTACATTAGAATAAATACAAACCTTTAGAAAAATATATTTAACCCATCAATAATTTTAATTATTACCATAACCTTAGTAAAACTTAATAATTAACATATTTTTTATTTGACATATTTTGCTAAAGTACCATTTGTTATATTTACCCTATCTAATAATTCATTTATAGACTAAAACTTACTTAATTAATCATTTAACCTTAGGTTTATCCTTCAACTAACTTCAAACCATGTTAATTAACCCCAATTAACCCTTAAACTATTATTCTAACTTTCTATAATCCTCTAGATTTAATAATAAACCCTTAATTAACCTTGAAATTAAACTAGAACCCTATAAAACATGATCAAAACCTACAATTGACCCTTAAATACCCTTGCATTTACTTTCAAATTATAGACAAACCCTTAACTATTCCTTGATTTTTCATCTATACCCTTAATTATATTAGAAAACACCTAGATAAATACTTCCCATCTTTATAATAATCGTCAACTTCTTTTCTTGCAAAAAATAAATCAAACATTAGTCAAAATTATCATAATTTAACCAAACTTATAACAATCAATTAATCTTTTAATTTTTGTAATATTTTATGAGTAATAAATTCTTTCCGATGGGGTGCAACAACCAATGCTCTCTCTCTCTCTCTCTCTCTCTCTCTCTCTCTTTCTCTCTCTGTCTCTCTCTCTCTCTCTCTCTCTCTCTCTCTCTCTCTCTCTCTCCCCCGCAAACCCGCTTGCCCCCAGCCCACGATCCCACAGCCCCCCCCATCCCGCAGCTCCCCCATCCCACAACACCCCCATCCCGCAACTCCCCCATCCCACATCACCCCCATCCCAAAGCTCCCCCATCCTGTAGCTCTGCCAGCCCCCCATCCAGTAGCTCCCCCAGCCCCCCATCCCATTGGCCTCGCCAGATTGTCCTCTCCACCCACACATGTCGGCAACCCCGCAAGTTCACATGTGACTCCAACTCTCCTCTTGTGCTCCCACTTTGCCATGTCGGTTTCGTCTTCAGCTGAAGGATGGTTGCAATGTTATTACCAATGAGCCTTGCAAAAATGTGTTGATAAAAAGTGGAACCATTTTTGCATCTTACCTTCAAGACAACCTTCACATATATCTGAATCATTTGGTAGCTTGAATGAGGGTAAACTCTCAACCATACCTCTGTCTTTGATACTCTTGAGAGCTCCAAAACTGATAATGCCTTAAGAGGCAGCAGACATAGAGGGAATAAATCAAGTACCTACAAGATTCAAGTACTGAACTATGCATAGAAAATTGTTATATTGATCTCATGTCTATATAGAGCGGCAAAGATGAGTATGGTAGTGTCTATAGTCAACCATGAGGTTCGATAGGCAGTCAAATGTAGTGAGAATTCACATGAAGACTTCAAAAGGGAAGAAATGGATACAAAAAAGGACATATACAAAATGAGCTATGGAATTCACAAGCATACATGGAGACCATCCTGATGAAAAAAAATCGCGACCTTGATGCTTTGTGAGATAATGAGAGGATTGGATGGATAACGTGCAACCATGAGATGCAAAAAGGGTCGGAAATTTTCATGGTGGAAGAAAGTATCAAGGCCAATAAGGATAAGTTTTGCAACACCTAAGAAGGCAATGAAGGTGGCCTTCGCAAACTTAGAAGTATGTTTTGCAAAGAGGCATGGCGTGGCTCCAAAACGCAGCAACTATGGCTCCAAAGTAAAAGTGTAAAATATAGAATTAATGTAGTAAATACCACTACAACTCTAGCAAAGTCAAAAGCTATAATTGGAAGGGCGTAAATTGAGAATTTAATTAAGTGGCTACTAGAGCCATATTTGGCCTACCCCTCCAATTTTGAGGCAATCATTTTGGCGCACATTCAGTGAATGTTGGGATTCAGCAAGGCCCTCTTGGCCTCTTGAAGCCTATAAAAGCAAAGTGTCTGGCACTCATTTGGGATGCCGTACATCTAACATCTACCATCTACCATCTCACATCTTACATCTTTTTTGGTCTAGTCTGTACACTCTGTTGCTACATGCATACTATTGGAGGTCACTCTATGGTGAGGGTACAAAGCATGGGCTTCCTAGTGGATGGCTAATAGCACTACAGTGTGATTGAGTGGCTTGGTTGTAGTCGTTTGGTGTGAGTCAATAGTATTTATTGGAGCAAGTCTTCACCCTTTTGTATTCATTGGTGTAAGCCTCATCTTGTTGTGTTCATTGTGTCTGTCAAATCTCTTTTATTGATTCTATTTAGTTCTAGAATGGCATGGATAGCCCACCGCATTATCTTTTGAGAGCATTTTGGCCCTTTGTAATCATTTTTTGAACTAAGAAGTGGCTTCCTTCTCTACTATTCTCATTTGTCATTACCTTCTCTCTGTTATTCTACTGTGTAGTGTCTCTATTGATAGTGAATGTGCTTGCACACAAGAATGTTAAAGGGTATACTTCCTTAAGGAGAACCTCCCTTGAGTAGACGGAGTACTAGAAGTGTATACCATTTGTTCTTGCTGAAAGTGGGTACCCCAGTACCTCCTCTACATTAACCATAGGTTCATGTACATTTGAAGCCTCATAAGGAGTGATGAATCTCAATGATTTTGCAGGGAAGCTATTCAACACATATTTTGCACACATGACACCTTCCATCCAAAACTTGGTACGAAGGCACTTTCCTTTAACCATATATCGTGCCATTTCAAGGTTTGTTCTATTTTTACACTTTGCAACACCATTTTGTTGAGGTGTATATGGGATTGTAAATTGGTGTAAAATTCCTCTTTCACAAAGAAAAGCATTAAACTCATGTGACATGTATGTGATCACCACCACGATCTTTGTAGAGCCAAAAGCTTGTTTCCAAAAAAAAAAATCAGCCATAGCCAAAAATGCTTTGAAACAAGAAAATGCCTCATTCTTTGCTTTCATAGGATACACCTATGTATGGTGAGTAGCATCATCAATGAAGGTAACAAAATACACATGTTTCCTAAAAGATGGAGTCTTGATAGGCCACATACATCACTACGAGCAGGCTGCAATCTTCTTATAGAGTGTGTATGACTATCTTTTGGTGAAGAAGCATGATGCATTTTTCCAAGAATGCAACCTTCACATGCACGCTCTTCAATGGATTCAAGTGTTGGGAAACCAATAATCATGTCCTTATTTTGCAAATAGATCAAACTATTGAAGCTCAAGTGACCAAAAGGAGCATGCCAAAGATCCATTTAAGCCATGGAGGAAGTACGAGCAACCAAAGCATTTGAGGAGCCCTCTTGTATGTATTCAAGCGATATACACCATTGCATAATGTACCGGACATCACAATAGTATCACCATTGCTGAAATCATGAACAATACACTTATCATCAACAAAGTGTACATGAAGTCTAGCTTTGCCAATCAAAGGAACAATAATTAAGTTCTTCTTGATACCAGGTACATACAATGCATTTTTCAAGAGAATCGCACCTCCATTTGCGATTGTAAGTTCAATTTCTCCTAATCCAATAATTGGATAAGAGGCATTGTTTGCACACACCACATGTCCTCCTTTTGGGTGCATCTTTCAAAGATGAAGACCTCATCAAATGAATACATATTTGGATTCCCTTTTGCATCCAAATAGAGTGTAGCAGCAAAGCTTTGAAAAGATTCTGGTAATCCTTTCAACAATGTAGAGATGAGTGATGCATCTAGAGTAATCTCATCTATGTTTGTCGATTGCTCTTTCAAGCCCTTGATGCGTGTCACATACACATCTATAGACTAATTTTCATCCATACATACATTCTCAAGTTGCTTCCTCAAGTATGCAACATGTGCTTCATTGCACACGACATACAAAGAAGCAAGAGTTTCCCATGCTTGTCTTGATGTAGAACATGATTGAATGTGTGGAACTATATGACGCTTCACAAAACGCACAATCAATGCATCGCATCTTTTCCATCCCATCTAATTTGCTCTTGCATAGGTGGAGAAGGAGTAACCATTGTACTTAAAGAAGAAGCTCCATCTGTGATAGTAAACTATGAAGTAGAAGAACCTACGGGTCTTCAATCTACATCCGCCACTATGTTCCATAGTTGTTTTGCAACAAAAATATGTTTCATCATGTAAGAGCACATTGGATAGTTGGTCCCATCAAACTTATCTTTAGCTTGAATCATGCCAAACAAGTCATTGTTGCCCACTATTTCACTAAAGAACAAGAATGTGGCAGGATCTTTACTTCAATGAAAGCTAAAATGTTAGCTCACAATCCGTCATTCTGATGGCAATTATGGCTGCACAAATGGATTTAAAATGGGTGTTAATGTTCTCTGATGAGCCCCCTTGTTTCGTGAACTTGGTATGATTCCCAATGCGGTCAAACCCAGGGAGATACTCGAATAAGCTTAGCTACCTAGTCATATACTAATATTTTAATTCTCTCTCTCTCTCTTGCTATTCAAAGGAGTCTCCAAATGTCCTTTCACATGGGTGCCACATGGCACCCATGTGTGAGCTCATCTAGAATGAGCTTAGAGGTGGTTCACACCTTTCTCCCTTAAGATACTCCATATAACATTTCCTTCCCCTTAACTCCATTTTTGTCCTCAAAAATGGTATTGGAAGGTCGAAAAGAAGAGAAAATTAATGAAACAGTACTCTCACTAAATCCCCATGTATCTGGTGCACATGTTCATATCTCTGTGTTGTTTCCCCATATCCTTCCCCTTAAGAAGACTCTTGGGAAGGTAATATAAGGCTAGGAAACCATCTCTGAAGGGTGCTAACCCACTCCCATGTAGCACTATCTTCTGAACTATCTTTCCACTTTACTAGACACTTTATATAAGTGACTTCTTGTCTGTTTTTCTCAAGTGCATAGTATGCTCTCAGGCTCATGTGAAACAGATTGAATAGAAATAGGTTCTACTATTTCAATATCTGGAATGAGGTTGTCCGATTCACCCAACCTTTTCTTAAGCCGACTAATGTGAAAAAATGGATGGATCTGGCTATTCTCTGGAAGTTGGAGCTAGTAAGACATCTTTCCTATTCTCTTAAGTATTGGGAAAGGTCCATAATACCTAGGAGATAGTTTTGAACAAGGTCCCATCTTCATGGTTTTAGATGTAGATTGAACCTAAGATAGACTTGCTCTCCTACCTCAAAGTTGATGTCTCTCCTTTGAGGGTCAGCATAAGCTCTAGCCTTGTCTTGAGCTCTCCTAATGTTGTCCTGAGCAAGCCTAAGCATATCATTCATCTCTTCCAAGAAGTCCTTTGCAGCTTGAAATTTCCCATTTTGCAATCCTACTACATAAGGATCTCTTGGCTGAAACCTATACATAAGCATAAATGGATATGGCTGGTGGAAGAGTGCTTGGCACTATTATATGGAAACTCTACTATAGGTAAGAAATCCCCCCAATTAGTTTGCCTTTCATTCACATATGCTGGAAGCATATCCTCTAGGATTTGGTTAACCCTCTCTGTTTACCCATCCGACTGTGGATGCTCGGCCGTGCTCATGCTAAGTTTTGTGTCCAACCTTTTGAAAACCGCTCTCCAAAAGTGGCTAGTGAAATTCCTATCCCAATCAGAAACTATGTCTAAAGGAAAACCATATAGCCGGTATAGATTCTCTACAAAAAGTCTAGCCAACTCAATTGTCTTCACTATAGTACATGTCAGAATAAACCTAGCCATTTTGGTTAACCTATCCACAATTACCTAGATAGAGTGGTGTCCTCTCTGTGTCTTAGGTAATCCAACTATGAAATCCATGGAGATACTCTCCCACTTCCCATTGGGAATGTCCAATGGGTGGAGTAGTCCTCCAATCCTCAATCTTTTAGCTTTATTGACCTAGCATTTAGTGCACTTAAGCACATATTCTAGGATTTCCTTATGAAGTCCACACCAATAAAACTGCCTCTTAACAAGATCATAATTCTTGTTAGCTCTTGGGTGTCCCGCACTAGGTGTGTCAAGACACTCATACAAAATGTGCCATCTCATCTCAAGATCTCTAGGGACACACACCTTACCCTTATATAACAAATATCCATCATGTATATTGTAGTTATTCCACTTGAATCCTTCTTGAGTACCCGTCGATACTTCATCCTCTCTAGAAACCCATGTATCATGATCCCCATTCTCTATGGCTTCCCAAATCTCATAGTAAGCAGGATCAAGCCTGCAGTTCCCTCTAATGGACTCAAGTAGCTCACCAGTGATCTGAGCAAAACTCAATCCGTTGAGCATAGGCATGCAGCTAAGAGAATCAGCCACTATATTCAAATTTCCCTTCATATACCTAACCTCAGAATCAAACTCCTGAAGGGTCTCTGGCCATTGGACCTTATGATCTTTAAGGTCTGTTTGATAAGAGAGCCACTTAATGCTCTCTTGATCAAACACTATCCTGACTTCGGCACCATATAAATAATGATGCCACTTCTTCAAAGCATGGACAATTGCATACAACTTCTTCTCATAGATGGAGTAATTCTTCTGAGCAAGTTCTCATTTCTTACTCTCAAAAGCAACCGGTCGACCATCTTGAACTAAAATTGCTCTAGCAAAATCACTCGCGTCAATCTCAACCACAAAGGGTTTATTGGGATCTCCTATGTGTAAAAGTGGAGCTGTAGCAATTGCTATTTTTAATTTCTCCATACTTTGCTTCTATTTGCAATTGCTACTTTTAATTTCTCCATACTTTCCTTCTATTTGTCTCCCTAATGAAAGGCTTTCCCTTTCTTTTCAAGTTGTTTTGTCATTGGGGCAACAATTTTAGCATAATTCTTAATTAATCTTTGCAAGAATCTTGATAAACCTAGGAAGATTTGTAGCTCTTCCAAGTTCCTGGGATGTGGCCATTCCATGATAGTTCTTATCTTTTCAGGATCCATCTGGGTTCTATTTTGGGAGACTATATGCACAAGGTATCTAACCTCTGTTTTGAAACATTCACACTTTGACTCCTTAGCAAAGAGTGAATTTTCCCTCAACACTTGGAATACTTTTCTCAAGTGTTCCAATTGCTCCAGTTCTGATCTACTATAGATCATCAAGCTTGGTAAAATACCTAGCTTGATGTAACTAATCAAATAGGTCTTCCAACCTAGGCATTGGAAACCTATTTTTTATAGTTACCTTGTTTAGTGCTCTATAGTGTATGCATAATCTCATAGAGTCATCCTTCTTCTTAACCTGGAGCATTGGTGATGCCCTAAATGCAGTTTTAGGGACATCCTCTACCCTAATCCTAATCTGATGATACCCTGATCTAAGGTCAAGCTTGGTAAAATACCTAGCTTGATGTAATTGATCAAATAGGTCTTCCAACCTAGGCATTGGAAACCTATTTTTGATAGTTACCTCGTTTAGTGCTCTATAGTCTATGCATAATCTAGGTCTAACATGGAGCATTGGTGATGCCCAAGGTGAGTTACTAGGTCTAATGAAGCCCTTATCTAAATAGTCCTATAATTGCCTCTCAATATCCTCATGTTGAGAAACAATAAGCCTATAAGGTGGCTTAGAAATAGGGTTACTGTTAATAACTACCTCAATAGCATGGTCAATGTTGCCTCTCTTAGGTGGTAGCCCTCTAGGTAAATCAGTGGGAGAAACATCTTTGAATTCAAACATAAGATCTTTAAAGCCTTTAACAATACACTCTTGCAAGAAAGAATAGTAAAAAATCATTGTCCATATTTACATTTCTAGCATGAAAATATACATCAGATGAAGTGTCTGTACAATACTCAAAGTCCTGACTATACAACAAAAAGATCTCCTGTACTACATTCTAAAGATGACAAAGACTCTACAACTCTAAAGATGAGATGAGAGGTGCACTAGGTACATATCTCTCTCCTTGAATACAAATTTACTTCCATTTCTTTCAAACTCATATCCTGTTGTTTTGATAATTATGTTGGAGTGTGTCTCCCGACCCCCATAGCTACTCTCTTCCTAGTACAAGGTCTGTCCTTTTGTTTTGATAATTGTGTTGGAGTGTGTCTCCTAACCCCCATAGCTACTCTCTTCCTAGTACAAGGTCTTTCCTCTCCATATTCATGATTTTGAAGTTCATATGGTGAAAATAATCCTATATCTTGACTTTCAAATTGGATACCATAGTATCTCATATCCTCTTGTCCTCTCGTTGCATGATAGATACTATGTATTTATGTGCACTAGGCTGCTGGGGAATCTTTAGCTTCTTGAGGAGAGCATAGTTTATGAAGTTCTGAGTGGCAAAGTCATCTATCATGACTTGCACCCTGGTCCCATGTACACTACAATGAAGTTTAACCAAGTCATGTGGTCCAAATTGAGGTGACCACAATGAATATGTCAAACGACATGTGTGCTCAATGTCCTCGTGCATAACTTCCACTCCCTTGCAGCTAGAGGTGCCATGAATAGGAAGTGTTTGCACTAAGTGGAAGACCTTTTTGCCCTTATCACGAATTGTATTACTCTCTAGCCCTCTCTTCTTCTCTTCACCTTTCTTGAGTGGACAGTTCCAGTATGAATGGCTAGGAGAAAAACACCTAAAACACAAGTTCTCTCTTGGCCCTCTCAAATTGCTCAGTAGGTAATTTAGGCCCTTGTGATCTTTGTTTCTTGATAAAGAATTTGTTTTTCTCCATTGACACTTTCTTCTTGAAGTTGGTTGTACTAAGAGGTTTGAGGGGCTGATCTGCCTCCATAGGAGTATATTAAGGATGATTATGGTCCTCATAGATCTGAGCATAGTTGATCACCTCCTTAAACATCTTAGGTGTATTTCTTCTTACCTCTCTCTTGATGGCTTTCTCTAAGCCTCTAACAAACGCTCTTGTTTTTTGAAAATCATCCAATCCCTTAAGTTCAGTATGATCTCCAAGGGTTTCAAACTGAGCCCAATCCATAGGGATGGAATTCGCCTCCTTGAGACTCATCCACTACTTATAAGCATGCAAGCCAATGCGAGAGACTCGCCTCTAGCACATGATACTCTAGTGGGGTGCCCTTCAGTTGATGCAAGTCATTCCACTTTTTCTAAAAAGTGTAGACCACATCCTTATTTCTCTCATAGTCATCCCCTGTAAAAGTAGATGGCGTAAGGTCTTTCAGGAGGGGAGCTTCACTAGAAGGCTCTCCTTTATGTTCACTAGGAAAAAGGACATCCTTCCTAGCCATCTCCATAGGGAGAGTAGGCATCTCTCTTTCCTTCCTAGCTAGGAAAGAGGTAACATGTGTCTCAAGTGAGATCATCTGAGACTTAAGTTGTACAATGAGAGAATTCATGCTACCATGTCTCTCTCCAAGCTAAGGGTTTGTTCCTTGAACTCTGTGAAATGTTTGTGTAACAAACTCATCATAGAGTTCCACATAAGAACACTCTTCTTCTTATGGCTCTTTTCCCTCTACTTTTTGCTCAACTTCTTGCTCAAGCTCTACCTCTTCCATCCTATGGTCAGGGTGCTTACCCTTAATATCCATATTTCACTCCCCCCTTTACTAAATAGAGTGTGTAAAAGCAATGGAAGTAAACTTAATATGCAAGAAAGAGAGAAAAAGTAGTACTAGAGCACTTCCCTGATGCAAAGTAATGCTTCTAAAGCGAAATTAAAGTGATCTTTAAAGTGCTGATATGCAATCCTCACCAAGCCCAAACAAAAATTCAAAATGTTTGGTTGGCCCGAGAGGCTTTTGAGCACCAAATACCAGCAAAAACGACATCGAAAGCCTATAACAATAGCCCCAAACAAGCAAACTGAGCCAAATCAAAGCATTTTTGGCCTTTGCCAATCCTTGCAAGTAAAAAGTAAGTGATCCAGCACTTACACTTAAAATCTACAACGCTATTTCAAGTGAAAAAAACTCAATTACGATGCCAAATGACCAAAATCTAGGCTCGAGAGTGGATACGTAGTTTCTACTGAAGCACTGCAGAGGGATTTAAAAATCGGATGTCGGAGCAAAAAACTATAAGTCAGATAAGGTGGGTATGTCAAGGGTGGGAAATGAAAGAGAAATTTCTCATGGGAAGGTGACTTTAAAAAGTCAAAACTGAGTGGTCCAAGCTTTTTCACCTACTTTAATAAACCATACCCAATATCCATAGCCCAATATACATGTATATACCCTTGATTGCCTTCAATTTTGCTCATAACTTATATCTTTTGGCCTCCAAAGTCAAGAAAAAATTAAAATTACTTAACCTCTTAAAAACAAAATCAAAATTACTTAACGTCTTAAGAAAAAAATCCCCTTCAAATCATGCTCATCCACGAAGAAGTGCATCAATAGTTGTTGTTGAAGCTTCCAAAATCCCATATATGAGAAAAAAAAGCACCTTTTTAGGAGTATAAGTAGAGGAGGCTCCTCTTGTGCTCTCACAACTAGAGAAGGAGGGGATGAGACTCGTTCTATCTCTCTCTCTCTCTCTCTTTGAACACGGGCATTGCGGCTGTCTCTTACACTTATGTGTTCCTCAAGTAGCTTTGATGTGAAACCTTTCCCTATATATGGGCACTTTTTACTGTAGTGTTGGCTAGATGTTTTTTCCTCATGTTACCACATACATGATTTACTCATATGTGGTGGTACTTTGTACTTAGGGATATTATTCAACTCTTACTTCAGTTCAATTCATCGTCAATAGAGAGAGCTATTCCAGCCATTCGTCTTCTCCATGTGTCTTTATTTTTTCTCTACTCCTTGTGTGTGCTCTCTTGTGTGTCTCTTGCACTTCTACACACACCCAAAAGTGGTAAAAGAGAAGGTTCACCTCCCTCAAGTTTCGGCTTTTCGTGTCACGGTGGGTGTGCACTTTTAACTGTACAAATAAGTACAAAGTACCACATACATGATTTACTCATATGTGGTGGTACTTTGTACTTAGGGATATTATTCAACTCTTACTTCAGTTCAGTTCATCGTCAATAGAGAGAGCTATTCCAGCCATTCGTCTTCTCCATGTGTCTTTATTTTTTCTCTACTCCTTGTGTGTGCTCTCTTGTGTGTCTCTTGCACTTCTACACACACCCAAAAGTGGTAAAAGAGAAGGTTCACCTCCCTCAAGTTTCGGCTTTTCGTGTCACGGTGGGTGTGCACTTTTAACTTCGGAGCATAGAATAGTGAATTTCAATAGCCAAGAAAACATTTCCATCAGTTGCACTGGGGTTTTATCCCCATTTTGAAGCCATTCATGCAGTCAAAATTGCCATCAAAGTGACAACTTGTGAGCTGAAATTTCAACATTCAATTTAGCTTTCGTCGAAGTAAAGATTTTGTCACATTCTTGTTCTTTAGTGAAATGGTAGGCAGCAATGACTTGTTTGGCATGCTTCAAGCTAAAGATAAGCTTGATGGGACCAACTATCCAATGTGGTCTTACATGATGAAGCATCTTCTTCTTGCAAAACAACTTTGGAACATAGTGGTAGATGTAGATTAAAGACCTGCAACAAGTTCTTCTACTTCACAGTCTATTATCATAGATGGAGCTTCTTCTTCAAATACAATGGTTTCTCCTTCTCCACCTACACAGGAGCAACTTAGATGGGATGGAAAAGATTCTCAAGCTCATGCATTGATTGCGCTTTCTGTGAAGCGTCATATATTTCCACATATTCGATCATGTTCTACTCAAGACAAGCATGGGACACTCTTGCTTCTTTGTATGTTGTGTGTAATGAAGCATGTGTTGCATACTTGAGGAAGCAACTTGAGGATGTATGTATGGCTGAAAATGAGTCTGTGGATGTGTATGTGACATGCATCAAGGACTTAAAAGAGCAATTGGCAAACATAGATGAGATTAATCTGGATGCATCACTCATCTCTACATTGTTGAAAGGATTGCCAGAATCTTTTCAAAGCTTTGCTACTACACTCCGTTTGGTTGCAAAAGGGAATCCCAATATGTATGCATTTGATGAGGTTCTGTCTCTTCTTTTGCAAGAAGAACAATCTAGAGTGAATAAGAGTGGTTTGATTGAGGGAACACAAGCACTTGCTATCTCACAAAAGGGGAAAAGCAAGTATGGTTCAACTTTGGGTCCATCAAAACCAAAGTATCAACCTTCCTCTTCCACTCATTTCTCTAATGATGCCGATTTGCAAAAGAAGAATAGATGCAAATATTGCCAAAAGGCTGGTCATACTATTGATGAGTGTAGAAAGCTTGCTGAAAATTCAGCAAATGCAAAGAATAATGAAGCTAACATAGCTCAAGATTTTTGGGCATGTGTTGTTACATGTTATTATGATGCATCTTTTCATTCTAAATTTATGGTTGTGAGTGAAGCTGATTCGGATTGGTTCTTTGATAGTGGTGCTTCAAAGCACATAACATCATGCAAAATATTTTTTACATCTTTGAAAGATGCACCTAAAGGAGGACATGTGGTGTGCAAACAATGCCTCTTATCCTATCATTGGAGTAGGAGAAATTGAGCTTACGGCTACAAATGGAGGTGTGATTCTCTTGGAAAATGCATTGTATATACCCGGTATCAAGAAGAACTTAATTTCAGTTCCATTGATTGCCAAAGTTGGACTTCATGTACACTTTGTTGATGATAAGTGTATGGTTCATGATTTTAGCAATGGTGATATTATCATGATGTCTGATACATTATGTAATGGTTTGTATTGCATGGATACATACAAGAGGACTGCCTCGAATGCCTTAATTGCTCATACTTCTTCCATGGTTGAAATGGAGCTTTGACATGCTCGTTTTGGTCACTTGAACTTCAATAGTTTGCTCTATTTGCAAAAGAAGGACATTGTTGCAGAGAGGTACAAGTAGAGAAGCAGAGAAAAGAGAAGAAAAAGAAGCACCCCGAAAAATTTTCTAAATTGGGGCATATATTTTGTAAAAAATCCATCTTGTAATATATTCCACTCATGTAAATGCATTAGAGGAGTCCTCTAGATGCATATCCCAAGAGATTTGTAACATTACCCTTGTAAAATAGTAGGAATTTAGGTTTTTTCAATAAAATGCTGGTCTCTTGTGTGAAAGGACTATTTTTAGGGCACCTGTATATAAGTCATTTTGTGACTCTTTGTAAGGACTTTTTGCCATTGTAAGGACTGAAGCTGAAATTTTCAAATGCGCCTCTTCTCTGCTGCGTATCTTCTTCTCCAAGGGCTTGTGTGTGTGACTCTTACTTGAAATGTGTGTTTAGAATTGTCGTCTACCCCTTCCCTTCATGTTTGAGCTGTTGTAGTGTGTGTGTGACGCTTGAGGAACTACTGAGCAGGTGTTGGTGTTTCCGGCCATTCACTATTTTGCTCATAACTTGAAGCATGCTTGTTAGATTTGACTGCCATTAGATGCGTATCATCGAGAGCTTCAAAAAGAACCTCCTATTGACCATATTTGGAGTTTAGAGCTGAGAAAAAATTTTGAATTTGTGCTTACTACTGTAACAAGTATTGTGACATGAATTTTCAAAGGACTAATGAGTAGGAGGTAGTTGAAGTAAGTTACATGCATTGTAGCATTGTCACTTCACTTACCATCATGCACGCACATGTCTTCATACACGTGATTTGTTTAATTTCATGGATTGATAATTAAACGTGTATTAACCCACCATTATATGCACTTGTGGGGCAATTGAGGTACACTCTCAGTTGACACAAGTCCCTAAGGCTCTACGACTTAGGTACACATGTTTTTGGTGTCATTGCTAGGGAACCAATCCAATCAAAGCGCCTTCATGATGGTTATAGCTATGGAGTGAATGAATCATGTGAGTAGAGGTAGTTTTACTTAGTGGCAAGTCACCAAATACTTCAGCACTTGTTACTTCACACTTTGGGAGTGTGTGTAATGAGTTCATAAGGTTAGGAGTGAGGGAGTGAGGAAGAGTTAGGGTTTAGGGAAGAGAGAGAGAGAGGTAGGATTAGGATAGATAAGTTTCCATTAGAAAGCCCAAAAATGAAAGAAAAATTAGTTCCTTTCAGTTCAGGCACTTGGTCACCCAAGCCCTTAAAACACAAAATCATTTGAGCTCTCAGTCACTTGTTCTGAAGCAAGTATCATGGAAGAGCAACGTGCGGTATTATGAGCTTGGTATCATGGTGAACTCTGAGTGTAATAGTTGATTGAGAGCAAGACTTGGAAGACATACTCTTGAAGGTGAGCACTTTACCCCCATAATCTCAAAAAATCAAGAAATTAATCATAAACGTGACACAAGACAACAATGGTATCTCGAGGTAGCTTGGAGGGATTGGAATGAGTTTTTGTTATCCACAGTGGGCCAAGAGAGAAGGGAAGAGTTATTTGTGAGGCACACATTGCACAAAAAATTTTAAGTTTTAGATCTCATTTGGTTGTAGTATCGCGATCGGTTGAGTTTTGGTATCGCGATACCAAAATTTCCTAGTATCATGATACTCGCTAGGTATCGTGTACCACATATTGCCTCTGTAAGCATCGCGATACCATTGTGGTATTGCATATCATCGAAAGAGAGGTATCTTTTCGCTACATGAGTGGTATCATATCACCAGAGTCCCAAGTATCGTATCATCAGTAACATCGTATCATCTAGGGCAGTATCACATATCGGGAGTTGAGTGGTATCGTATCATGCCAGTGGTATCACATATCATCAAAAACTAGTATCGCTTTGGTGAGGTATCATGTGTCGCTCACATAGGGTATCACGTATTGTCTGAGGACGGGTATCGTATCGCAGAAAGATTGGTATCATGTATCATTTCAGGTGAGTATCGTGTATTGTAGAGTGGACCCAGTATTGTATCATCATAGGTGGTATCGTGTATCATGAGTTAAGTGGTATCATGTATCGCTGTAGCGTGGTATCATCACCATAGAGGTATCATGTATCATTTTGATTCAGAGGTATTGTATCATCCTAGATTAGTATCGTATTGCCCAAGTTAATCATGTATCAAGGGAAACCAAAGCAACCTGAAAGTGAAAAGTGAGAGAAAAACAAGAAGTGGGAGAAGTTAGGGGAATCAATAAAACCAACAGAAGATCAAGCGACTAGGTGGTGAATGAACTTGAGATTGGGATGAAAGGTAGGTAGTCAAAGAAGCATCATCTCGACCGTAGGAAATGGAGCCCAATCGAACCATCATTCTATCTACTCTAACACATCTAGTGACTCTGAGGAAGAAATGCCAATGGCCTCTAAAGACATGCACAACTCAATCCCAGGGGAATGCTTTATGTCCACTATAGAGGGAGAATACCAGACATCCCTACAATATGTGTCCACCAACCTACAAGGAGTACCCATTTACCTCGATGGTCTAAATAGGTCAGTAGCACGAATGGTAAACACTACAAATTCAGAAATAGTTCCGAAATCCATCGTCAAGTATGAAGGTGGAGTTTACATGGACAAGATGGGCTAGATCTATGTAGTATCAAAAATCCAGACCAGCTCAACAACAGAGGGGAATTAGAAGGGCAAGGAACTTAAGGAAGACATAACAACGGAGACACTATGACTACCCCAAGGGGCAAGTCAGTAGTGACTCAAGTTTTTAGAGGGGACCTAACACCTCATGATGACTATTTGATGGATGTGTATTTGATTCATGGATCAAACCTGCTTCTACAAACTGATTAACCTACATGAGGAGAAGGGACAAATCCAGTAACTATATATGAGCTGAGTGATTCGGAGGATGTGTCTAGAGTTACCTACCTAGACCAAAATCAAAGGAGATATTGGCTAGTAGATGAAGAGGATAGGTCATGGCTGAAGTATATGGGGTTGCCTATATTCACTCCTCGAGAACAGGCAACTACCTCGCAAAACCCATTCGGAAACCATCAAGGAATGGAGAACATGACATCAGGTCAAACTAGCCTATGCAATGTTCCCACTAGACGCCACGTTCAATTTGCTATGCCAGTAATGAATCGCCACAACCACACTAATCCATGGATAGGAAATATGAATAGGCCATCCCTTAGGGCAAGACCACAACCAGGTGTAGGACTGGGAATGCAACCATTAAAATCAACACTTCTTGTAGTAATAAGACCCCCAGAGCCAGGGAGAAGACGAAGACCAATCCAAGTGGCCAAATGCATCAGAAAACATTATGATGACACAAGAGAGCCCTATGATCACATTGCAGAGTTCAAACAAGTTTTGCGAGCAAAGTAAGTGGAAAACTTTTTTGTGCAATATGAATCTTTTGGGCTAAGCCTCACGGGAACAACCTTGACTTGGTTCCAACCCTTGGATCTGAATCACTTTGACAATATCGAACAATTCTTCCAAGGGTTTATTGGATAATTCACAAAGCAAGGGATTAAGCACAATTTATCATCCTTAATCCATAGTTTTAAACAAGCCCCAAACGAAATAGTAAAAACTGCAGCTAGAAGATTTAACTCGTATGTTGACCAATGTCAAGTGATAGAGAGACCTTCCCAACAAAAAATGAGATCATTATTTCTAGGTGGATTGACTAATGGGACATTGAGAACCTTAGTCTACATAAAATGGTTGCAAAAGCACACTAAACTCTACTAAATCAGAGGACACTACGAGCAATGTGACTTCTAGTTCAAGTAATGTGGAGGAATTAGCAAAGATGGTAGCTAAAAGATTGGGAGTGCAAGGACAGAGAAACTACCAGAACCCCCCTTTGAGAGTGCCTATGTTGAGAAGATGCACACTGTGTGGCGGAGATCATCAATCCCATATCTACACATGAGGAGGCTTAGAATTGTCACAACCTTACCCTTACAACAGACAGCCAAATCAAGGACCTAACATGTACTGCCACATTGAGCAAAAATATACCAACCATAATTTCCAAAATTGTCCATTTAATAGACAGCTAAGACCAATGGCACCACCTCCGTACAAACCCTATGGATATCCTCCTAGGGAAAAAGGCAAAGAAGCTCCTAGATATAACTCTTACTCAGGACCATAGATAACACCTAGACCATATGAACAGGGAGGACATGACCAACCACAACTTGTATTAGGACAACAACCACCCCATCCACGGAATGTAGTGCCGGTCAAGTACACTCAACCAGAGGGGAACTTAGAAAGAGCTATAGTACTTGCAACACCCTTGACCAGTACGAAAACAACAAATCAGAGCCCACGGAGAGTACTACCCTTATGATACAAGCCTGATAGAATATGACTAGATCTATGAGAAACGTAGTACATTAAAAGCTATCACTAGAGCTCAAGCCAAGGGGAACACGATAAAAGAAATACATTCTGAGCCTGAGACGGATAAAAGATTAGAACCCAAAATTCAAGAAGATGAGGATTCAGAAGACCTAGAGGAAACTAACAAAACAAGGAAGACTCAAAGATGGAGGACTAGAAGAGAAAAATTCAGGAATAAATGGATGAAGAAGAAAAGTGAAGAGCATGAGAAACTAGTCAAGGAAAATAAGAAACATCAAGAACGAGAGGAGCAAAGGAAGTCTCATCAAACAAGCCAAGAGTGATGGGATTGGATAAATAACAATCTTACACACCCATTCCAAGCATTACACACACACAAAAGATCATGGAGAAGGAGGAAATCAGCAAGAAAGAAGCAAATTCGAAAAATTTCTTCAATTCTTCACAATGGCAAAAAGTCCACATGTGCCCTAAAAATAGTCCTTTCACACAAGAGACCAGCATTTTATTGACTAATCTCTAATTTCCTACTATTTTACAAGAGTTATGTTACAAGGATTTGGGGCTCATGCAACTAGAGGACACCTCTAGTGCATTTACATAGCTTCGAGGGAATTTCATAGGATTTTGAAGAAGAAAATTTGTGCTCATTAATTTGAAAATTTTGGGGCTCCTCTTCTGTGCCTCTCTTCTCTACAACACTCTCCCCCTCTTTGTCTCTGTTGTCCCTTGACATGCTTTGCTTTTTGTCTGCAGCATGTCTGTATCTCCTGAATACATGCACCCAGTGGTCGAAGATGCGATAAGGTTTGTCAGACAATTTGTTACTTTATCTGAACTAAGTCCTTTGCTTCTATAATCCCCTTGGTATTCCATACATTCATAAATTTGGGTTGCAATGTTAAGTTGGGCTGCCATGCACGCCATCATTGGCTAAGAATGTGATATCCTTAGTCACACATTTTCACTTCTCAGCCTCTTCCCTTTCTAACTTTTGGTCCTCTGATATGTCTTTGTCTTCACACATCTGACCTTGTTGTATTGCCTGGAGTCTGTTTACTGCTTTCCGCCGCATGCATCACTTGGTCGGCCTTGCCTCTCTTTTAGGCTGGTGTTATGTTTTGAAGGCCCTGTTCTTAAATATTCTTTCACATCCTCTGGGACCTGATGCATTTCTTTAGCCTATTCATTTCTTTCCACCGCATGCACCTGGTGGATGTGCCTGTCTATGGTCTGCAAAAAAACTTAGTTCATAGGCCACCAATCGTGCATTTGAGTTGGAAGACATTTTTACAAATATCTCTGAGTCCATTTCAAAAAACCTTATAAAGAATGCTTCTTTGAATGTTTATATGTGTGGACTCGGTAGAAACATAAGTCTCAAATATATGGCCATGATTGTTAAATGACTAGGGGTAGTAGATAGATAAAAAATTAGAGCATCCGCTCCTTGATTAATGCTGATGAAGTTAAAAATGTATATTGCACGTGTTGAAATACGTTTAATACTGTAAGTAGCATACTCAAAATTTTGTTTGTCATTTTAATGGCTAAATCCGGTACTGTGGCATATCTGGATATCCAAAACTTGATGGTCTTCACCATGTATTCTTATGTCGGTAAGTAGTTGCGTGGCGGACTAGGTAATAGTGGATAGTTTAGCCATTGATTATTTAAGCTACCCTAGCATTGTGCTTCCCAAAATCGCATCCAAGAGCATCTTCTAGGTACTGGGCAAAAGGATGGATTGACTTGAAGCACGTACGGTGCCGATTCCCATTGTAGCCTTAGCGTGAGATTCTTCTCCAAAAACTTGCATTGCCAGACAGGATCGGCCTTATCAAATTCTTCTTGTGTATAAGTGAATGTCTACAGATTGAATTGCAAATCGCTATCTAGTTCTTTATTGGTGGTGTTTTTTATATACTATCATGTTTCTTCTTTAAGTAGTCCATAAGGTATATTGAATGGTTTAAAAATTTGTTCCAGGCTCTTGCTTTCAATCTGTGCTTCTTTCATTACCTTGACCACCTGTTCTTCAAATTGCTCCGTAAGCTGGGACACCAGTAGTGCCCTCTCATGTCGGCTTAGTTCTACAATAGCCCGATGGTGTCTTTGAGTGTTTGGCTCTTCTTCCTCCCTTATAAGTGAATGATGCATGGGGGGAGAAAGAGGACGTACCTCAGTCTCCTCAGTAGCCACTTGGGAGCTTGGAACTACTGGAGTCCCCGTTGTTACCTGTTGTTCTATTTGAGCTTTTAATTTTGCAATGAGTTCAATCTTTGCTTTGATTTCATTGGTGGCTCGCGTGATTGTTTCCTTGTTCTTGAACCATTTGATTAGCATATTCATTGCATTGTTCAATGAGTTTATTCTCTGCCAACTTCCATTTTTTCCTAAGTTCATTAGTGTCATGCATATATCTTTTTTCCCATTCCTCTCTAATAGCTTGCTCTTGTTTCAGCTGATCTTCATACTTCGCAATTTGATCTTCCAATGCTTTTGTGTCACATGCGGTCGTTTTTGGAGCATCTATGGGTTGGTTGCATAGTAGGGCAATCATAAGCTCTTTATTTCTATTTCTTAAATTGTTTGGTTCCTCCATATATACTTTGATTTGAGATTCAAGCAGCTCACCTCTGGCATTCATTTTTGCTTTTTTTGCTTCATCAGCTTCATATTTTCTCTGTAGCTCTTTGATTTGATCTTGGAGCTTCTGGTTTTCTGTTGTTAGCATGGTGCATTTGTCCTTGGCTCCTTGAGCTTCTACTTCCTTGGCCGAGAGTGCCTTTTGGGCTTGAATTAATTGTGCAGACAAGTTTTTCCTCATTACCTAGAATTGGCTTCTCTCTCTCATAGCCTTGTCATAGTCTGCATCTACTTCAAGCATTTGTTGTTGCGTGTCCATAGCCATTTGTATCATTTGCTTCACTACTGGCTTTAATTGAGCTACATCCACATTTAACCATGTTTTGGGGATACTTGGTTCCTCCCCTATTCGTACATCCTTGCCTTGATCCACATGTATAGTTTCATTGTGTGGTTGTCTTATTTGAAGGCGCGCTTCTCTCTCTTTTTCCTCTTCTTTGTTTGTGGTTGACTTTGTAGCGCTTCCTTGAAAGGTAACATCGAGATTAGAAGGTTCTGCTACCACCTTGATTGGAGTGAATGGCTCGGGTTCCTCCACTTCTTCGTGTTCTTTCTCTTGCTTTGGTCGCTTTGCAAGGGTTTCTCCATCTAAACGAGTCTCCATGATTTGAAGCTTTGTCTCTTCATTCATTTAGAATACATGAACTTCTTCTTTAGATGATTCTTGCCTTCTAGTGTCCGTGAGAGTGTCATCAGGAGTTTGCTCCATCTTTATACCTTCCACTCCAAAGTCATCAGTGACTTGATTTAATTCCTCCCAATTACCATCATCTTTTGAGTCACTCTTAATGTCCACATTCATCATAGATGGTTCCTGCTCTTCTTGCGTATTGGAAGATGAACTAGAGTTGGTCAATCCTAACTCTCTATATCTATGAACTTTAGTCAGCCGCTTTCTTTGCTATGTGTCTTCATGAGACTAATGGTAATGATGCCCTTGTACTGTCAGGTTGACTTGAGCTTCCATGTATTGGTGGGTAACCACCATTGCTTCGTTTAGCTCTTCTTCAGTAATTGGGTTGTTGCCTTCTAGCATTGTCCTTGGAAGTACATGTGTCCTCTTTGAAGCTGGAAGTGTTTCTTCTGCCTTCATCTTTTCTCGTAGTCTTTTGGTGCCTCTCATTCTTGGTTGCGAGCTCGTCTCGACTTCTTCCACTACTTTTACTCCCTTCTTCTTCCTTGGAACTGTGGTTAACTTAGCATATTTAGCCATCTCCGAAGATGAGGGCATCTCTTTCAAATGTTCCTAGATACCTAATGCATGGTAGATAAGTATTGTTAGTGCGACACTTCTGTTCAAGAACTTTTTATGGTTCCATTGCTTCTTAGATTCAAAAAGGCACTCTTGGATGTATGGCGTCATGTTCACTTACTGATCTGTTTGATAGCATGAGATAACATCTGCACTATGAACTTCTGCGGTGCTGTGTATCGATGCATATTTGGAAAGCAAAAATGTTGATGAATTAAACGTACTTCTTCCTCTATATCTATACAATTGATATATGTGAATGTTTGTGTCTTGGTTCCTTGGCTTTCATCTTTCAAAATAGTGTTTCCATCCTTTTCCCAACCAAAAGCTTCTTTGATTAAGTCATGAGTGAATTGGATGATTACCCATTCTCCTGCCACATCTAGAACTCTTGCTTCTGGCACTAATGGGTCATGTAAAGCGAGTTCGAGGGTATTCATCACCTGAGTACATCTTTGGAAGTCTGGTTTGTAGATTGGTAGTTTGAAGTATTTCTGAATACCTGCCTTAGTCATTATGTCTATAGTTGACGGGAGCTCATGTACAACTTTGAAATCTTGAGACATGACAGGGAACTGATGTTCAGTTTCCATAATCTTTAATGTCACTAGGAAAAGGTAATCCCCAATGGGTTGATCCACTCAAAACCAATGACCTTTGGCTTTGGTCACACTATGTAATGGGAACTCTAGCACCTCTTCTTGAATAGTTGCTTTGGAATCCTCAGAAGCCATCTGCACTTGTAATGGAGAGAAAATCAGCTTCTAGTAGAAATCAATTCATCTGTTATGTGTGGCTTAGTGATATGTCGTGTATTGCCTCACTCCGTTTCCCCTTGCTTAAGTAAGTAAGGACTCTTACCACACTTCTTTTGATTTATATTCTTGAAAGAAAACAAAAGTTAGTTCTAGTCGAAGCATTTATTTATTTACATTGAAGGTCATTCCTATGGAAGTAGAAACTAAAACCTATTCCCATGATGGAAATGTGTACCACTAATTTTTTCGAGAAGGTAATGTGCCTAATGCATGGCCTTGTAACATGGCTGTGTCATGCATACTCTAGGTGCATTGGACTCTTTATGAGTACAAGTGGACACTAGTTGAGTAGGCTGTTCTCATCCTTGCTCCTTCTTGGGTCTCCATATCCATTTTGTAGTTGGGTTTTGAGGTATTTGTTTCCTTCAGTTTTTTGGTCCTTGTCGCCTTCTTTCTTGAAGTCTGATCGGTTGACGCCGTCTTCTTTTTCTACTTTTGTTGATTCCTTTTGGCCCTCCTTGTTTCGTTTTGTTGGCATAATATCTCATCGAGCTTGTCTAATTCTTGGTTCATAGTTTGTCTGACCTTCTTGGGAATCCACATATATCGGTGTGTCTTTTGGGCTGCTACTAGTGATTTTGGGAGCCATACACTTAGGAGCCTTTGTGGTTTTGATTGCAATGACGAGGAATGGTTGTCTCTCCTTGCCTTCATTGGATGGCTGACCTGTTTCTGTGTTGGCCTCTCTGGTTCCATCATTTGATCCTTGCGGACCCATTCCATGGATATGATGCTTGAGTAGTAGATTTCCATGTGGATATTCTTCTCTTTGAGTAGGTTAATTTAGAAGCATTGTCCTCACTTACCTCTTGGATTCATCTCTCATGGGGAAGGTGGTCATATCATCATGCAACACATCCCTATTTGCAGGCAGTTCTAGACTAGGGCGTTCTTTGGGTATGCTTTTGATTGATTCATCTTCTAATTCCTTTTCTAGGGTTTCTTTCTCAAGCTTGATAACCTCATGAACATGAGAAGGTCTTTCTTCTAACAAGCTAAAGATTTCTTTATGTTCTATTTTGGTTGATATGTATCCTTGTGCTAGATGAATGCTCACTTCGTTCTCGATAATCCAATCTTGCCCTAGGATCACATTTTCAATTAGGTCTTCATCCTTACATACCTAAACTTTTTGCTCCATGGTTGAATTTCCTAGGTGGAGAGATATTAGGGTTTCTCGAACACATTCTATGACTTGGCCTCCAATTCCTATCATGCACGCTTTAGTCAGACTTATGGTTGTTTGAAGTTGTGTGAGTAACCTCTTTTGCACACAACTTAGGGCTGCTCCTGAGTCAATCAAGGCATCTATCAACTGATACTCTGTGGATCCAATCCCTAAGTTTAAATAGGGTTGGGATATACTAAGGCCCTTCTTGTCGGCTTTGTAATTGGCCATGGGTATGGGTTCTTCCCCCTATAGATATCGTTCATCCCTTTGTTTTATCCACTCCTTCCGTTTCTTGATACGCTCTAGGGCTTCTTGGCGTGCTTCTTCTTGAATCCTCTCCTCTTCTTTCTTTTGATTCTGAGCTGCTACGAGTCGTGCTAACATCTGATCTATCAATGGTTCCATATATCGTTTTACTCGACAACCACTTATGTAGTTAGGAAGTATGTCTCCATCTAACATGGCTAGATTCATTGCTCCGCTAGTTGAGATTCTATGAATTAGTAAGGGTCCATACCCGCGTTTCTGTAGTTTCTTCACATGTTGCTTCAATGTATATACCAGGAATAAAAATCCTTCTTTCAAACCTTTATCTTTGATGTGTGCATCGTAATACACTTTTTGTCTTCTTTTAGCAGCATAAATTCCCATAATTGCTTGTAGTCTTGTTTCGTGTAACTTCTCAATCTGCTCGAGTTACTTAGATAGCTCATGTCTTGTCCACTTATACTGTTGTGCTACTCATAAAGTAGGTACCAAAAAGTCGATTGGTAGGATTGCATTTTGTCCATAAACTAGGTTAAAAGGAGTAGTTACAATGGCTGTCTTATAAGCCACACGAAAGGCCCAAATTGCATGATGCAATTCTTTGTCCCAATCTGACCTTCCACTATTGACTATCTTTGTCAACACTGTACACAACACTTTATTGGAAATTTTTGCTTGACCATTGGCTTGAGGGTGATAAGGGGCTTATTATTTTTGAATCACTAGGAATTCATTCATCAAGGACTCTATTACTTCGCTAATGAAGTGCGTCCCTCTATCACTGACTATCTCTATAGGTAGTCCAAAGTGAGTAAATATGTTCTCAAAGAGAAACTTGGCTGTGGTATGAGCATCGTTCTTTCTAGTTGATTTTGCTTCTATCCATTTAGTTAGATAATCTGTTTCCACTATTGTGTACTCAGCGTGTGATCCTTTGGCTGGTGGGTTAATTGGTCCTATGAAATCAATACCCCATTTGGAAAAGGCTCTCGCACAAACCATGGGTCTTAGAGGCATGTCATCTCTTCTAATAGGATACTTAGCTCTTTGGCATACCTCACAACTTCATACATAGGTGTCTGCATCCATATGTAGAGTTGGCCACACAAGCCTACAAAGAGAACCATTTTTACAATTCTTTCGACTGAAAAATGTCCTCCTACTGCACTTGCATGCACCATTTCTAATATGGGTAAGTACTTTTCTTCATGCACACATAGTCGTAGTTGATTGTCTTTTCCTCTTTTGAATAATTGCATTCCCTATATAACATAGTCCTTACTCATTTCTTCTAGGGATCGCTTTCTATCTAGACTTGCTCCTTCCTCATGCTCAGGTGTTTTTAAGAATTTCACCAATGTCCTACTCCAGTCTGGTGCAATTGTAGAGAATGGTAATGATGTATGGTCTTTTGGAGTATTTTCTTGACATTCTGAGCAACTACCAACATACTCATGAACGTCCTTAGGCATATTAAGCCAATAAGCTCATAATCGTTTTAATTCCCTTAGTGTTCCATGGGTTCCCTTGTGCATTCTCCATGTGTTACGTGAGCTTGCTCAATCAAGTTCTTCTGTTCATCTTCTTCTACACATCTTTAAGTTGCACGAATGTAGAAATCCTTTTCTAACATCCTTGTTAATTTGATGTTGTGGTCCATGGGTGAGTATTGGAATTAACTTCTCTGCCTACTTAGGACATACTTCCAAATTGAAGAGATAGGTGTCTAGTAAATCATCTGCTACTCCGTTAGGTGGTTCTCCATGTGTTAACTTAGACAAATGATCGACTCTTATGTGGGTATTTCCTTTTTTGACTACCACTTCAATGTCAAACTCCATTAGTAATAGAAACCATCTTACTAGCCTTCTCGTGTTACAAGGCATATTGACCAAGTACAATAAGGCCTGATGGTCTAAAAAAAACTTGAACTTGTTGGCTAGAAGGTAGTGTCTAAATTTCTTCACTGCATACACCATTCCTAAACCTTCTCGTTCCGTAGTTGTATAGTTTCTTTTAGCTTGATTAAGTTGTCTACTTGCATAGGCAATAGGGTGCTCCTATTTTCCTTCATCTGCAGGTTGAGCTAGAATGCATCCTATTACATAGTTAGAGGCATCTACATGGATGTGAAAAGGCTTATTCTAGTTGGGTGTTTTCAAAATAGGTGTTGTGCTTAGTCATTTTTTTAGTTCATTAAACACTTTCTCACACTCATCCGTCCACGTGAATTGGGTCAATAATCCATAGAGTGGCTTGGCGATTATGGCGTACATGTGAATAAATATACGATAGTATCCACAATGACCCATAAACGCTTGCACTTTCTTTGCATTTTTCGATCTTGGCAGCTCTAGGATTACTTTAATTTTATCCTCGTCAGTAGAGATTCCGTTCCGATATACAATGTGTCCTAGGATTTTTCCTTGTCTCACCATAAAGACGCATTTCTCAAGATTTAGGCACACTCTATATTGTTGACACTTCTCAAATATCCTTCGCAAATCTGGAATGTGCTCCTGTCTCCGACCTGAGTACGTGCATAGGTCGTCTACGTATACTTCCATACTCTTCCTTAGAAATTCTTTAAAGACGTGACACATCAGACTTTGGAAAGTAGCAGGGGCATTCATGATCCAAAAGGCATCACCCTAAAAGCATAGAATCCCCATTCAATTGCTAATGCAGTCTTATGTTGGTCCTCTGTAGCGATACTTGGTCTTCTTGAGTTCTGCTAGATTGTGAGAGGTCTTACCTGAAGACTCATTTTCCTTTCCTCGTACTCTGGGAGCATGGAAGATTATTGATCTTTTCTCACATTCTCCCATGTAGTTCGATAGGGTAGAAATGTTGTGTACTTCCTCCCTATTTCTGTCTAACATAGAAACCTCTTCATATACTTCATCCAAATTTGTAGTTGGCTGGTGGTCCTCAACATCTAATTCCTCGAAGGGTGATCTTGAATTCCCATTCTTTTTCCATCGGTCTTTCTGAATCCTAGCCCACAACTCTCTTGGCCAATCAGCTTCCAGTTCAGGGATCATGTAAGTTGAATTGCCATGAGGGCTCTGTTGCTCCTCTTTATTATTTGTCTCTTTTAGTTTTTGACCTTTCTCTTTAAAACACTCATCGTATTGATTCTCAAATATTCTTGTCTCTGGGAGGACTGGGATTGTCTTTTTTAGAGTGGCTTGAGCAACCTCTATGAGCTTTCTGAATATCGCAAGTCTCTCCTTCTCTAACTCCCCTTGTGGGTAGAGTTTCTCATGCTCCTCTATCTTTGGTCCAGTCGTGGTTCTAGCTTGGTAAGCTTTTAGCCACATGTCCAGGTCGTCTGGTCTTGGGTCCGCTAAGATTGATCTAGGTTTGTTTACTTCCTGTGTAGGAGATGTAAGAGGGGTATCTTCTCGTATTTCTGGTTTCCCAAGTTTCTGACTGTTCCTCTTGTCATCCTTACTTTTGTTCTTCATCCACTTGTTTCTAAGTTTTTCCCTTCTATCCTTCCAACTTTGGGTCTTCTTTGTTTGAGTACTCTCATGTGGGTCTTCAGAATCTTCCACAACCTGTATTTTGGGTTCTAGGGTTTTATCCTTTTCTTGTTCAGAGTCTACTTTGGCTTGCGCTAGTGTGATAGCTTTTAGTGGTATTGTGTACTCCTTATCATTGCCTGATGATTCAATTACTTAAATCACATTAATTTGTGTTGTATTATGAGTCTTATTGGGATTCTTTGGGCAGTCTCTAAATAGATGTTCCTTTCCACATTCATTGCAATACCCTTCCCAAGTCTTAGGAGGTGGTGGATTATATGGCAGAGTGCATTCTCTTATGAATTGGTCTCCTCCGCATCTATAGCATGGTCCTTTTGGCACAGGTGGTCTAATGGGTGGTCTCATGGGTGCTGGTGCCTTGGGTGTAGTGTACATTAGGGTTGCAAACTCTGGCCCATAGGTGTTGTCATATCCCTCATAACCATAGTATTGTTGGTCATAAGTTTGGTCATACTCCATCGAATTGGTGTCATCGAGATAGTACTCTCCTTGGGTTTGCTAGTATCCCTGAGTCATTGATTCTGTACTAGCCAAAGGTGTAGCTGGTACTATGGCTCTCTCCATGTGTTCCTCTGGTTGAGCATATTTAATTGCCACTACATTCTGTGGAAGGGGTGGTTGTTGTCCTAACATTGGCTGAGGTTGTTCATACTGCCCTTGTTCATATGGTCTTGGTGCTCCTTGTGGGCTTGGATATGGATTGTATCTTGGGATCTCTCTTCTAGGCTCTCTAGGAGGGTATCCATAAGGCAACAATACAGGTTGGTTCCTTGAGGTGGCTGCCTATTGTATGGATAAGCTTGAGGCATGCCTATTCATCCTCTTGCGCATAAATGAGATGGGTGATATCCACCACATAGGCTAAATCGTCGTAACATGGGGATCCTCATTGCAGGGTACTGATAATTCCTCTGTCTGTGTACTCCTAACTTCTTGGCTACCAGTTCTGCTAGCTCCTCTACACTATTGGAGTTAGATGTCATAGTACTTCTAGTGTCTTCTGATTTAGTATGGCTTGGTGTACTTTTGAGGTCATCAGCTAGGTTGTCTTCTAGGTCAATACATTCTTAAAGACACTCGCTCAATGTCTAGAGTCGTTTCACGTAAACTAGGGTTCTCAATGTCCCATTAGTCAATCCGTCCAAGAATAATGATATCATTTTTTGCGGGGAGGATCTTTCAGTTGTTGGGCATCTATCAACATATTGATTAAATCTTTGGGTAGCTGTTTTCATAGTTTCATTTAGGTTCTGTTTGAAGCTATGGATTAAGGATGATGAGTTGTGTTTAATCTCCCTCTTGGTGAATTCTCCTATGAACTCTTGAAAAAAATGTTCAATATTTCCAAACTGATTTGGATCCAATGGTTGGAACCAACTTAGAGTCGTTCCTGTGAGGGTAAGTCCAAAGGATTCATACTGCACAAAGAATTCATCCACCTACTCGACTCGTAACACTTGTTTAAACTCTGCTATGTGATTGTATGGTTCTCCCATTCCATCATAGTGATTTCTCATGCATTTGGCAACTTGAATTGGTCTCAGCCTTCTTATTGGTTCTAGTGGTCTGGGCATCACAAGAATTGCTGGTCTAAATGGAGGTATTCTAGGCTGCACTCCTAGTTGTGGCCTTGGTCTAATGGGTGGACGATTCATGTTACCTATTCCTGAGTGGGTTTGGTTATGTGACTACACTCCCGACATTGTGAATTGCACATGAGTTTGGTTAGGAACACTTCGTTGGCTCGTTTGTCCTGATACTATATTCTCTGGCTCTTGATGTGTTCCAAAAGGGTTGTGGGAGGTTGTTGCCTGTTCTCGAGGAGGGAATATTGGCAGCCCCATATACTTTAATTGAGATCTATCAATAGCACCTACCAGTCAATACCTTCTTTGGTGCTGGTCTAGGTATGTGACTCTAGACTCGTCTTCGGGATCCTTCAACTCATAGAAAGTCATTGGGCTTACTACCTGTCCTCGTGTGGGTGAGTCGGTTTATAATAGTAGGTCTGACCTGTGGATCAAGATCAAGTATACATCCAACAGGTATTCATCTTGAGGTATCAAATCCCCTCTCAAGACTTGACTCACCACTGACTTACCTCTTGGTGTAGTTACTAATTCTTCAGAGTCAGGTCTCCCCCAGTTTCCTTGTCCTTTCAATTCTCCTCTCTCGTTGATCAGACTGGTTTTTCTGTTACCACGTAGATGTGACCTAGTTTATCCATGTACACTCCTCCCTCATACTTGACTGCGGGTCTGGGCACTATTGCTGAGTCAGTAGAGTTTACCATCCTTGCAACATACCTATTTAAACCATCCAGGTAAATAGGGATTCCTTGCGGATTGGTGGACACATATTGTAGGGAGGTGCAGTATACACCCTCTACAGTTGACATGAACTTCTCCCTAGGGGCATAACCATGCATGTCTTCTGAGGCCATGGGCAACTCCTCCTCTAAATCACTAGAGGTGTCCGTATAGATAGAGTGATGACTTGCTTGGGTGGCACTTCCTATCGATGAGATGACACTCCTCCGGCTACTGAGCTCCCATCCTGATCTTAAGTTCATTAACCCCCCTAGGCTTATGTTGGCTTCCCACTTTGCCTCAATTAGTTTCTCAATCGCTTCAAATTTAGCCCTTAAAATAGCTTAAGTGGTTCTGGACGATACCACTCAATGATACCACACAGATGATATGATACCGGTTGTAGCACGATACGATACCAGAAACCTCTGGTGATACAATACCACTGATTGAGATGATACGATACCAAAAATTTGCACGATAGGATACCTCTGCATTCAACGATATGATACCACTTTTTGCACGATACAATACTAGAGCATTCAATGATACGATACCACTTTTTGCACGATACGATACTAGAGCATTCAATGATACGATACCAAAGTTGCATGATACGATACCAAAAGTTGCACGATACGATACCTGACCACTGCACGATACAATACTAGATAGCTCACAATACGATACCAAGGTGCGATACGTTACCAAACTTTTGCATGATAT
This sequence comes from Ceratopteris richardii, assembly GCA_020310875.1. NCBI lineage: Eukaryota > Viridiplantae > Streptophyta > Polypodiopsida > Polypodiales > Pteridaceae > Ceratopteris > Ceratopteris richardii. The sequence continues at coordinate 119,822,741 of CM035416.1, read as the reverse complement.
GATACTAAAAATAGACACAATACGATACTAAAAATAGGCACGATATGATACTATGATCAGGATGATATGATACCCAGTGGACGGTGATACGATACCACCTGCCAATCCGTAATCACGATACCAACACTTGACAATATGATACCAGAATGGTATCGTTGTCAGGTCGTGAGAGATGCTCGGATGGTGGATCAAGTCATCCGCCTAAATCGTTCGGCACACGCGGGGTGTCTGTAGCAAACTCAGGCTTATGGAATTAAGGGCTCTAATGACACAACCATTTAAATTACCTATTTCTATGACTAAAACTAAGGTCTTTAAATAGTTTAAATAGCTATGGTCCGTAAGGACGGGCAGCCTCGTACCTAGCAACAGCTTCCTGATATGAGATTAAAACTAGTGACTCTTCTGTTACGCGTTCCATCATGGTTTCTTCTACTAAACTATCAGGTAAGCTAGAGGGTTCTGGTCTGTCTAGAGTTGGCGGAACATTTTCAATATTTTCAATATTTTCAATAGTACTGTGCTCAGACTCATGAACTAACTTAGAAGACATCAAGGAAAGTAATGGAAAAACTAATGAAACAATATGATGCTAAACTGTTTGAATAAATGAATTAATAAGCTAATACAAATGTAAAGTCTAGATAATTGGATAAATGTCTAGTCAATTGGATAGTTGACTAAATCGGGAAGATAAGGTTTAAATGGATCTTTAAGCTGCCGCTTCACTTCAATTGTCTTCACTTCAATTAATTGTAATCTTCAATGTTTCTGCAAAAAACATTAGGTTCACTGCACTTCATTTGCTCTTCGATTCTTTTGCTTTGAATGTCTGCAAGAAAACATTAGGAGAAACTTGAGCTCAACACACATTTAAATACATACACAAGTCCTCGCTAATCCACTCTTTTGGTTTTAACTTTATTTCCTCATCCATCCTTTAACCCACACTTAATCACCACTCTTTTCATTTACCTTTAACTACTTTAAATGCATAATCTATTTAAACCACTCTTTTAACTTGCACTCACAATTACCACACTTTCAACCTACTACTTTAACCACACTTTAAATTGACTTTATTTACACAACTCACTTACTCCATTCTTTTAACCTTTTTCATATACACCATTCATTTAAAGTTTCTCTTTAGCTTCCTTTAATTGCATCATTTATTCCAACCACTCTTTCAATCACTTTAGTTACACATCTTCTATAAACCATTCTTTTTCCTAGTACTCATATAGACCACTAGTTATTTATCCATTTAATTAATCATTTTAATCTAATTAACCTACATTTCTTATTTAAATAAATCAATTAATTTAAGCTTAGGTTAAGATTTTAATTAATTAGAACCTTAGTATTAAATGCACATACATGATTAAATAATTAATTAAACCATATTTTAATTTTTGTTATTGAACCAATGTTTAGTTATAGATTAATTTCCTTAAATATTAATTATTTTAACCCTTAAAACATTCTAAAACCCTAGAAAACCTACTTAAAACCCATCAAAACCCTATTAAAATCCTTTGGAAATCATTGATAACCCATTAAAATCTTTCTGATCCCTTGTAAACCCTAACATGAACCCATTAGAATCTTTTGAGACCCTTCAGATGAACCTAATTGACATAAAATCATATGAACTTAGAAAACCCTAGGGTTAAATACCCATGAATCAAGCATGTATAAATATAAATACTCATTAATTAAGTACTTAGGGTAAACCCTAATATGAACATATGTCCTGCTTCATCCTTCATACCTGATAACATTTTCAAAATAGTTAATCCAATTAGCACAACTGATCAACAGTGATATAAAAGAGGTTTAGAATTCACCAATTAAGTTGCTTTTATTTCCTCTGGTTATCAACTGGAAGATGCAAATCTTCCCGACATCCACCGCCACCAAACCTGCACATCGTCCCGATGGGCCAACTTGCAGATTAAGGGAAGCAGCATTTTCAATGATTATCCTGAAATTAAATCATAGAACAGCATCAATTCTTTTTTAAATATATTTAATCTCATCAAATTTTAAATCTTTTCAACATGCACATGAAGTTTATTTCAATTACATCTGGCAATGAACATATTAAAGTATAAAGGTAAACTATTAACCTGTTCAGTCAACAAACATTAATTTACATTTCATCCATTTATAAACTATGTAAAGATTATAAAACAGAATTCATTTTCATTCATTCAAATGCAGGTTTCGTCATATATATGCATTCACATATGAACAATCAAGCATGCCAAAGAAATCTACTAAATCTACTTGGACAGACAGCCGCCTTGTATGCCCAATTTTAATCACTAGATGTGTTTTTTTTTTTCACAACTAGTTTCTTCATATAAATATGATATAAACTTCATATCGATAATAAATGTAAATACCTTTTTGGGGTGGAAGAAGGTATAACTTCCATGTCAATATTCTTTTTTTTTTTTCCGCTACTTTTTTGTTTTAAAGGGGAAAGGCTTAACCCCTTAATCCGAGCTAAGGATCTAGCTGTATGGACAAGAAAGATCTAGGTTTTCACAGACATGTATCATGCAACAATATGCTCCTACATATATACAACTACTTTCGTTATCTAAATGAACTACAAATCCTTCTATTTTTAACAAATCTCACTTAATCTATAAATGTAAAAATATAAATTATGTCTATTTTCCTAATATGGTTAAATAGAGTCCTTTATAAATTAATATTCTTCATTCCAGATTTTATCAATTAGTTTTATATGAATGCAAATAAAATACGTAAAACAAAATTTTACGACAAAGAAAAATACGACCTAAAATCAATTTTATCTTCAATCTGCTTCATCTTCAATCTGCTCTCTTTAAATTCATCAGAACTTTTGGCATAACATCTTCAATTGCTTTGATCAATGCATCATCAGAACCTATAATCACTTATAAAATAGAAGCTACAAAACAAGTAATCTTCATTATCATTTATCTTGCAAATATAAATTCATATATTCTATCATATCATAAATTTAATCATAAAAAATTCATAGTGGTTATAATTATCATAAATAATGCATTCTTAATTTTTTTAAATAGGTTTTTCAACCTATGAAACAAAGTTCATAAAATTTAGGAAAAAGTCAAAATGTTCAAAGTTTTTAACTTGTATCTTTATAAATGAGCATCATTTTTTTTTTTTAATATCAATGAAAAATTCATATCTGAATTATAAAAGTTCCTCTTACTCTTCATATGGTATATCAATAAAATCATCCTCATATTGTAACATTTTTCATGTTCTTCATATTTATCATGATCATATTTATATCATATATATTTCTTTCTTTTAAAAATATATCATCATAATTGTTGTAAACAAAGATCATTTTGTGCAAAATATTCATCATAATAATATTCTTCATAATTGTTCTTCATAATAGATTTCTTCTTATTTGTGAAAGAAAAAAAATCATAAATTTATCATAAGTTTAGGAAATGACAAGCATACTTGATCAAAATCATTTGCAAGCATAATTACAAACATGTTTTTGTTTAATTTGAAACAAACTTTGTGTTTTCATATTTTAGAATTCTTTTGATTAAACAAATCGTAATGTAAACTTAATCATAAGCTTTTAACTAGCTTTTCAAGCATTAAAACTAAACAATTTAGGTATATGTTTCTCAATCTTTAGGGAAACAGACATATATGCAGCAAGCAATATCAAAATTTAAAACATTTTAACTTCAATAAACAATTTCATCATAATAAAACTATTCTCTAAAATTGTTCTTCTTTATCTTAACTTTAGATGAGTTTTTGGTATCATTTTCAATCTTCCATATGGCTTCTTGTATCCATTTTCCTATATTCTTGTCATATTCTAATTGAATTTGAATATTTTCATCTTCAGATGTTTGTACTCTTCTTTCATCATATTTCTCTTGGTCACAACCATTGTCATTTTCTATGGCTTTAGGTTCTGTTTTATCCACATAAATGTCTTCATTTCCATTAATGGATTGTTCATTTTCATCATCTTTTATCCTGACATCTTCTTCTTTCTTAAACTTTTTCAATGTATCTTGATCCTTAGATTTAATTTGAAGATCAATGTTATTCATAGATTTAGGTTTAATAAGGTTTTGATCATTGTCCAAACATTCACATTTAAGCACAATCTTGGTGTTCATAGAATGTAATTGACATACATTGCTTTTCTCCTTATGACTCTTAGGTTTCCATTGTTTTTGAAGTTTGGTTTTAGGACTAAATTTTCCTTGGTCAAAATAGTCTATCATTCCTCCTCTACCTAAGTTTAATCTCAATGGTAGATGCGTTTGATAATCACATATTTTCTGTTCACTTTCTAATACCAATTGTTGGCTACATGCTTTCTCATAGGCCATACAATTCCCATAAGTATGACCTAGTTGGTCACACCAGAAGCATCTTACAGTTCTCTTCGGTCTTTGATATAAAGCCTTAGGATCAACTTTTCTATGATCGGGTAAAGGATTTTGGTCAATAGAATACATAGATCTACTTTGAACTCGTACTTGATATCTATCTTTGCATTCACATGTAGCACTTTCGTGTATTTGATTGTTTAACCTTTCAATGTTCTCCTTTAAACTTGCAATTTCATGACCAATCGTTTTGAATGATGAAATTTCTTTTACATGATTTGCTATTGTTTCCATATTTTCATTCAAATTTGAGAGTTCATAATGAAGAATTCCTTCTAAATTCCAAAACTCGTGATCAAATTGAGCATCTATTGACTTAAGATTTGCATTAAAATCAGATACTACTGTAGTTAAGATTGAAAGAAACGAGTTTAAGGACTCAAACTTGGAATTAAGCTTTAAATCTATAGATGAAATTAATCGTGCTTCCATATCATGCAGAAGATTCTCTACATTAGATGTCATTTTCATTTAATTATGTGCAAGCAAAAAGAATCCAAATATAAATACCTGGAATCTGAATCGAAGAAGAGGCTTAAAGAGTGACTTGTGTATAAGTTTATACAATTTTTAATAGAATCAAAATCTAATACACTACTTGCCACTCTTCGTGGAGGCGCTCAGTTCCCTAGGGAATAGCCCTCAACACCTAGAAGAGTGCAAGGAGTCAAAGACAAAGCCACTGCTCCCACGGATGAAGAAGCTTCTGCAATCCAACCTGTCGATATCATGTATGCATATGCACGAAAATTTTAAATTTTATACCTGAGCTGCAACGCGTTTGTTCACGTCGGGTTCACCAATGTCGGGTCATGAGAGATGCTCGGATGGTGGATCAAGTCATCCACCTAAATCGTTCGGCACACGCGGGGTGTCTGTAGCAAACTCAGGCTTATGGAATTAAGGGCTCTAATGACACAACCATTTAAATTACCTATTTCTATGACTAAAACTAAGGTCTTTAAATAGTTTAAATAGCTATGGTCCGTAAGGACGAGCAGCCTCGTACCTAGCAACAGCTTCCTGATATGAGATTAAAACTAGTGACTCTTCTGTTACGCGTTCCATCATGGTTTCTTCTACTAAACTATCAGGTAAGCTAGAGGGTTCTGGTCTGTCTAGAGTTGGCAGAACATTTTCAATATTTTCAATATTTTCAATAGTACTGTGCTCAGACTCATGAACTAACTTAGAAGACATCAAGGACAGTAATGGAAAAACTAATGAAACAATATGATGCTAAACTGTTTGAATAAATGAATTAATAAGCTAATACAAATGTAAAGTCTAGATAATTGGATAAATGTCTAGTCAATTGGATAGTTGACTAAATCGGGAAGATAAGGTTTAAATGGATCTTTAAGCTGCCGCTTCACTTCAATTGTCTTCACTTCAATTAATTGTAATCTTCAATGTTTCTGCACAAAACATTAGGTTCACTGCACTTCATTTGCTCTTCGATTCTTTTGCTTTGAATGTCTGCAAGAAAACATTAGGAGAAACTTGAGCTCAACACACATTTAAATACATACACAAGTCCTCGCTAATCCACTCTTTTGGTTTTAACTTTATTTCCTCATCCATCCTTTAACCCACACTTAATCACCACTCTTTTCATTTACCTTTAACTACTTTAAATGCATAATCTATTTAAACCACTCTTTTAACTTGCACTCACAATTACCACACTTTCAACCTACTACTTTAACCACACTTTAAATTGACTTTATTTACACAACTCACTTACTCCATTCTTTTAACCTTTTTCATATACACCATTCATTTAAAGTTTCTCTTTAGCTTCCTTTAATTGCATCATTTATTCCAACCACTCTTTTAATCACTTTAGTTACACATCTTCTATAAACCATTCTTTTTCCTAGTACTCATATAGACCACTAGTTATTTATCCATTTAATTAATCATTTTAATCTAATTAACCTACATTTCTTATTTAAATAAATCAATTAATTTAAGCTTAGGTTAAGATTTTAATTAATTAGAACCTTAGTATTAAATGCACATGCATGATTAAATAATTAATTAAACCATATTTTAATTTTTGTTATTGAACCAATGTTTAGTTATAGATTAATTTCCTTAAATATTAATTATTTTAACCCTTAAAACATTCTAAAACCCTAGAAAACCTACTTAAAACCCATCAAAACCCTATTAAAATCCTTTGGAAATCATTGATAACCCATTAAAATCTTTCTGATCCCTTGTAAACCCTAACATGAACCCATCAGAATCTTTTGAGACCCTTCAGATGAACCTAATTGACATAAAATCATATGAACTTAGAAAACCCTAGGGTTAAATACCCATGAATCAAGCATGTATAAATATAAATACTCATTAATTAAGTACTTAGGGTAAACCCTAATATGAACATATGTCCTGCTTCATCCTTCATACCTGATAACATTTTCAAAATAGTTAATCCAATTAACACAACTGATCAACAGTGATATAAAAGAGGTTTAGAATTCACCAATTAAGTTGCTTTTATTTCCTCTGGTTATCAACTGGAAGATGCAAATCTTCCCGACATCGTGATACCTCAAGTGGGTATGCAACGATATGATACCAGGAAAGTATCATGATACTAGGGAATTTTGGTATCGCGATACCAAAACTCAACCGACGGTGATACTACAACCAAATTTCATCTAAACGCAAAAATGTTTTAGTGCAAAGTGTTTCTCTTCCTCACCTCTTCACTCTTGACCCCCTGAATCACCTAATGGGCATCAAAAATCTCTCTGTTGTACCCCACGATACCGAAAAAGCTTTTAATCACGTGCGTGTGTGTTCTTAATGTGTTTTTGATACCAAAAATTTGTATACCTTACCTTCAATGATGCCTCAACCACACTTTGTGCTCTCAACTTCACTCTCTAGCTTGTTAGGCACGACACCACACTGATGATACCGATCGTTGCTCTGCTCACGATACTTGCTCTCACAAATGTTCAACTGAATTGATTTTTTTGGTTTTTATAGTTTTGGGTTACCTAAGACCTAAACTGAGCTAATTTTGACAATTTTTGGGGTTTTTTCTTTATGTTTTCTACTACTTCCTACTCTACTCCTCTCTCTTGCATAACCCTAACTCTCCCTTTCTTCCTCAGTCCTAACCCTAAACATAAAAACTCATTACACACACCTCCAGAGTGTGAATTAACAAGTGCTGAAGTGCTCAACTACTTGCCACTGAATGAATTCACCTCTACAAGTACGATTCCTTCACTCCAGAGCTATGACCATCACGAAGGCACTTTGGTTAAGTTTCTTCCCCGATAACGGTGCCAAAAATGTGTGTACCTAAGTCGAGAAGCCTTAGGGACTTGTGTCGATGAGACTAAATCTCAATCACCCCACAAGTGCATATAGTGGTGGATCGATACACGTTTAATTATCAATTTGAGGAATCACATGAACCAAGTGTATGAGGACATTTGCACACATGATGGAAAGTAAAGTGGCTAAGCTACAATGCATGTGAAAAGACTTAACTACCTCTCTATCTCACTAATCCTCTGAAAATGCATGCCACGATACCATTTACAATAGTAAGCACAAATTTGAACTTTTCTCTCAGCTTCGAACTCTGAATATGGCCAATAGTGGGTTTGTTTTGAAGCTCTCGATGAGATGCATCTAATCTACTATTGCTATTTTCCCTCAAATCTAACAAGGGCTCTTCAAGTTATGAGAAAAATAGTGAATGGCGGGAAACACCAACACTCGCTCCACAACTTGTAATGGCTCACACACACACACACACACTACAATAGCTCAAATGCGATAGGAATGGATAGATAACAGTCCCATACACCTATTTCAAGCATTACACACACACACAAAATATCATGCAAAAGGAGGAAATCAGCAGGAAAGAAGCAAATTCGAAAATCTTCTTCAATTCTTCACAATGGCAAAAAGTCCCTTACAAGAGCCACCAAGTGACTTATATACATGTGCCCTAAAAATGGTCCTTTCACACAAGAGACTGGCACTTTATTGACTAATCTCTAATTTCCTACTATTTTACAAGAGTTATGTTACAAGGATTTGGGGCTAATGCAGCTAGAGGACTCCTCTAGTGCATTTACATAGCTTCGAGGGAATTTCATAGGATTTTGAAGAAGAAAATTTGTGCTCATTAACTTGAAAATTTTGGGGCTCCTCTTTTGTGCCTCTCTTCTCTGCAACACTCTCCCCCTCTTTGTCTCTGTCCTCCCTTGGCAGGCTTTGCTTTTTGTCTGCAGCATGTCTGTAGCTCCTGAATACATGCATCTAGTGGTCAAAGAAGCGATAAGGATTATCAGACAATTTGTTACTTTATTCGAACTAAGTCCTTTGCTTCTCTAATCCCCTTGGTATTCCGTACATTCATAAATATGGGTTGCAGTGTTAAGTCGGGCTGCCATGCATGCCATCATTGGCTAAGAATGTGAGATCCTTAATCATGCATTTCCGCTTCTCAGCCTCTCCTCTTTCTAACTTTTGGTCCTCTGATATGTCTTTGTCTTCACATATCTGACCTTGTTGTATTGCCTAGAGTCTGTTTACTACTTTCCACTGCATGCATCACTTGGTCGGCCTTACCTCTCTTTTAGGCTAGCATTATGTTTTGAAGGCCCTATTCTTAAATCTTCTTTCACATCCTTTGGGACCTGATGCATTTCTTTAGCCTGTTCATTTCTTTCCACCACATGCACTTGGTGGATGAGGAAGCTGTGTGCAGCCTCCTTGAAAGGTCCTGAATATTGTTCTTTATTTTCACTCTTTGGGACCTGATCCTTTTGTGTTGTAGCCTGATGCATTCCCTTGTGGGGCTTTGGGCAGTGGGTGGTTCTTTCTTAGTGAGTTGCTTTATTCTTTGATCTTCTTCTTCTTCTCTTTTTGCTTGAATCTCCCTCCACACCATGGAAGAGGAAGAAGAGAGATGTACATACATTGGAAAAGATGTATCACCTGAAGAAGAGCAAGAATTGATAGACCTAATCAGGGAATACAGGGATGTATTTGCATTGACCTACAAAGACCTCAAGGGAGTAGATCCATCCATTTGCTCCCATAGAATTCCAATGACATCTGAGGCAAAACCCTCAAAGCAATGACCATACATGTATAATGATGTCTATTTGGCTAAGATTAAAGAAGAGATTGACAATTTATTAGTAACAAGATTCATTTATGAGATAAAGCATACAGAATGGGTATCACCCTTGGTTGTAGTACCCAAGAAGAATGGTAAACTTAGAGTCTGCATCAATTTGGAAAAAAGTTAATGGAGCTACTATTCGTGATAGCTACCCTTTACCTATAACTGACCACCTCTTGGAAAGAGTGGCAGGCAAGGAAGTCTACAACTTCCTGGATGGATTCTCAGGGTACAATCAAGTAGCCATTATGATGGAAGACCCACATAAGATAGCCTTTGCAATTGAATGGGGAGTGTATGCTTTTCGAGTGATGCCATTCGGGATCACTAATGCTCTTGCAACTTTCCAAAGATTGTTGTGTCATTTATTCAAAGAATTTCTAAGAAAAAGTATGGAAGTTTACGTAGATGATTTATGCACATATTCCTGTAGAAAAACAAAACACATTCTTGAGTTACAAAATATCTTCGAGAAATGAAGGTAACCTTGGACTCAGCTAGACGTAAAAATGCAAAGGAACTACAAGCTTTTATGGGTCATTGTGGATACTACCATTTGTTCATCCACATGTATACTATAATTGCAAAACCGTTGTATGGGTTGCTGACTCAATTCACTTGGACAGAGGAATGTGAACATGCTTTCAATTGATTTGAAATGATGATTAATTTAAGCACCTATCTTGAAGGTACCCAACTGAAACAAACTGTTCCATATCCATGTGGATGCATCGAATTTTGCAATAGGATGTATACTAGCTCGACCCCTGGATGAAGGAAAATTAGGTCATCCTATCACATATGCGAGTAGACAATTAAATCAAACAAAAAGAAATTATACCACTATAGAAAGAGAAGGCCTAGGGATGGTGTACACAGTCAAGAAATTCCGACATTACCTCCTAGCCAATAAATTCAAGTTTTTTTTATTGACCATTAGACATTGTTGTATCTGGCTAATAAGCCCTATAATATGGGAAGGCTAGTGAGATGGTTCCTATTACTTATGGAATTTGATTTCGAAATAGTAGTAAAATAAGGAAATACTCATGTAAGAGCTGATAATTTATCAAGGATGATGCATGGAGAACCACCTACCGGAGTAGCGGATGATATGTCTGATACATATCTATTCAACTTAGAAGTGTGTCCGAAATGGGCAGAAAAGTAATACCAATCCTCATGCACGGACCACACCATAGGATCAACCAAGACAACAAAAAGGAATCTATGCAATCATGCAATCTACACATTGTAGCTAGTAGCTTATACTACAAAGAACCAAATGGCATATTATTGAGATGTGTAGAGGATGCAAAATGGGAAAATTTAATCGAGCAAGCTCATGTGAATCAATGGAAAACACATAAGGGTGTTCATGGAACAACAAGAGAATTGACAAGACTATGAGTATACTGCCTAGACATGCAAAAGACGTACATGAGCACATTCGAAATTGCAAAGAGAATACCCCCGAGGAAAATTCATCCTTACAATTCTCTACTACAGCACCAGTATGGAGTAAGGCATTGGTAAGGTTTTTAAAAACACAAAGGCATGAGGCAGGAGCTAGTCTGGTAGGAAAGAAGGCTTTAGAATAAATGAGTAAAGATTACAATATAATTGGAAGACAATTATTCAAAAGGGGAAAAGACAATCAACTATAGTTATGTATACATGAAGGATAATATTTACCCATAGTAGAGATGGCTCATGCAGGTGCAACAGGAGGACATTTTTCAGTTGAAAAAATTGTAAAAATGATTCTCTTTGCAGGCTTGTGGTGGCCACCTCTACATATGGATGCCAACACGCATGTACAAAGTTGTGAGGTGTGCCAAAGAACCAAATATCCTATAAGAAGAGATGATATGCCTCTAACACCCATGATATGTGCAAGAGCATTCTCCAAATGGGGTATTGACTTCATAGGACCTATAAACTCTCCTACGAAAGGATCACATTCTGAATATATTATTGTACCCATAGAATATTTGAAGAAATGTGTGGACGCAAAAGAAACTAGGAAAAATGGTGCACAAACCGTAGCTAAATTTCTATTCAAAAATATCTTTACATGCTTTGGATTTCCTATAGAAATTGTGAGCGATAGAGGAACACACTTCATCAATGAAGTGATAGAATCACTGATGAGTGAATTTTTGGTGATTCACAAGAAATCAGTCCCTTACCATCCCAAAGCCAATGGCCAAGTTGAAAGTTCCAATAAAGTATTGTGCACAATTCTGACCAAAATAGTCAACAATGGAAGGTCAAATTGGGACAAACAATTGCATCATGCAATATGGGCCTTTCATGTGCTTACAAGACTACCATTGGAACTACTCCATTTAATTAAGTATATGGGCATAACGCAATTTTATTGATTGATTTTTTAGTCCCTACCTTGCGAGTGGCACAATAGAACGAATGGACAGGCCATGAACTATCTCACCAATTTGATCAAATTGAAAAATTTCATGAAACTGTTACACTTATGTGTTCCTCACGTAGCTTTGATGTGAACCTTTTCCCTATACATGGGCACTTTTTACTCTAGTGCTGGCTAGAGGATTTTTTCCCATGTTACCACATACATGATTCACTCATATGTGGTGGTACTTTGTACTTAGGTATATTATTAAGCTCTTACTTTAGTTCAGTTCATCATCAATAGAGAGAGCTATTCCAGCCATTCGTCTTCTCCGTGTGTCTTGTTGCATTTGTGCTCCTTGTGTGTGCTTCTTGTGTGTCTCTCGCATTTCTACACATACCCAATAATGGTATCAGAGCAGATTCAACTCCTTCTCAAGTTTTAGTTTTTTGCATCGTGATGCATGCACACTTTTAACAGTGCAAATCAACCTCAGAGCATAGAACAATGAATTTCAGCAACCAAGAAACATTTTAAGCAGATGCCTTGGGGTTTTACCCCCATTTCAAAGCCATTCTTGCAGTTAGAATTGGCATCAGAGTGATGGTTTCTGAGCTGAAATTTCAACATTCATTTCAACTTTCCTGGAAGTGAAGATTTTGTCACATTCTTGTTCTTTTGTGAAATGGTGGGCAACAATGACTTGTTTGGCATGCTTCAAGCTGAAGACAAGCTTGATGGTACTGTTGGGTGTGTGTAGAGGTGCGAGCGACACATGACAAGCACACACAAGGAGCACAAACGTAGCAAGACACATGGAGAAGACGATGGTTGGAATAGCTCTCTCTATTGATGATGAATTGAACTGAAGTAAGAGCTGAATAATATCCCTAAGTACAAAGTACCACCACATATGAGAGTATCAAGTATATGGTAACATGGGGGAAAAAACCTCTAGCCAACACTAGAGTAAAAAGTGCCCATGTATAGGGAAAAGGTTCACATCAAAGATACTCGAGGAACACATAAGTGTAACAAACCCTCATGGAGCGAATGATGTGAACACATGCAGGGAGTGACAGATTAGCCCCCACAAGGTAATAAGCCTAAAGCTTTGTGAAAAGCTTCAAACTTTTCCTGTGGAAGAGCTTTGGTGAATATGTCTGCCACATTATCTGATGTAGGCACATATACCAAATCAATATCTCCTGCATGAAGGCGCTCTCTCACATAGTGATAATGCACCTTAATATGTTTGGTCTGTGCATGAAAGACTGGGTTTCATGCAACAACCAAAGCACTCTGACTATCAATGATAATATGCATAGCAACATCAATTGCCATGCAAAGATCCATCAATAGGCATCTCATCCATATACACTTCATTGTAGCTATGAAAACTACCCTGTACTCAGCTTCACAACTCGATGTTGCCACTGTAGGTTGCTTCTTACTCAACCAAGATATGCATGAGTCTCCAAGGAAAAAGCAATTACCACTAGTGGACACACGAGTACCATAACAACCAGCCCAATCACTATCTGTAAAAGCATGCAAGCATGGATGAATATATCTGCCATAAAAGAGACCTAAGCTCAAAGTGCCTCAGAGATATCTAAACACACATTTCACTGCTTGCCAATGCTTAGTGCTAGGGCTATGCATGAATCGACTCAACTGGGAAACTACATACTATATATCCGGCCTTGTGTTGCATGCATATATAAGACATCCCACAACTTGCTGATAAAGAGAAGTGTTAAATGCATCATTGGAATCCTCAACTGAGAACCTGAATCCTGTCTCAACTGGTGTGGAAGCTGGTTTACAATCCTCAAAGTCAAAATGCTGAAGTAGTTTTTCAACATACTTTGCTTGATGCATAATAATTCCCCCCTCAACAGATACAAACTGGATGCCAAGATAGTAGCTCAAAAGACCAAGATAAGTGACATCAAAAGTATGCTACAAATCAGCCATAAGAATGTCAATTTTTGCATCACATGACCTAGTCAAGAGTATGTCATCGACATAAAGGACAAGCACTATAAGATCAGCCCCATTTTTGCGTACATAGAGTGTGCTTTCAATCGGAGTACATGTGAAAAGAAGAGCAATCAAGTGCTTATGTATTTTTTCATACCATGCATGTGGAGCTTGCTTGAGACCATACAAGGCATTATGCAAGCAACAAACCATATGCTTTTTCCCTTTCATAGCAAATCCAGGAGGTTGCTTCACATAGACCTCTTCTTGCAAATCACCATTCAAGAAGGCTGTTTTTATGTCCAACTGATGCACTTTCCAACCTTGATGGGCAGCCAATGCAACCACGGTACTAATGGTAGTCATGCGTGAAGTAGGTGCAAAATTTTCCTCATAGCCAATGCCATATTGTTGCGCATATACTTTGACAACCAATCTAGCTTTGTAGCGATCAATGCTACCATCAGATTTTCTCTTAATCTTGTAAACCCACTTTGTACCAATGACATTCTTTCTTTTGGCGATACACATAACTCCCAAGTACCATTCCTATGTATGGAATCCATTTCTGATTGCATAGCACTCATCCATTGTGGATTGTCACATGCATCTTCAAAAGAAAGTGGCTCTTCATTACATGTTGTAGCAATAAGAGAATAATCCACAAAATTACTTGATGCATGGTGAGAGCTTGATCTTGTTCTACCAAGTAAAGGTGCATTCAATTTGCTGTCCTGCAAAGTTTGTTTCAGCCACTTTGACATAGATTGTGCACTCTTGATAGACATGCGTTCATTATGTAATACATCTTCAATATGTACATCATGCGTGGGCTGAATTTCATGCTCATTTTCAGCCATATTTTGATGCAAATGTTCAGCCATATGTGGCTGGAAATTTCCAAAAGTTTTGATAATTTTTGGCTGAAAATTTTTAGCCATGTTTGGCTAGAAATTCTCTGCATTTTCAGCCCTATTTGGATGAAAATTTTCAGCCCTTTGATCCTCAGTTGGTTGGTCTACATGGCCATAGTCAAGCACACTATTTTGGAACAAAGGCATGAGTGCATCAAACACATCTTGTGAGCTAACCGTTGGCCGCTTTTTGCATTCAAGTAGAGGGAAAACTGAATTTTCAGCAAATACCACATCTCGACTCACAATAATTGTGTTTGTCAATGGATGATACAAATGATATCCCTTACTTTCAGCACCAAAACCAACAAATATATATTTCTTTGCCTTGTCATCAAGTTTGTGACGTTTTTGTGATGGCACAAGAGCATATGCCAAACAACCAAACACACACATATGACTAACCATATGCTTATGACCATTCCAAGCTTCATAAGGAGTGATGACTCTCAATGCTTTTGTAGGGCAGCGATTCATCACATAATTTGCACACATGACCGCTTCCATCCAAAACTTATCAGGAAGATGTTTTCCTTTAACCATACATCGTGCCATTTCAAGTAGAGTTTTATTTTTACGCTCGGCATCACCATTTTGCTGAGGTGTATATGGCACCGTACATTGGTATGAAATACCTCTTTCATGAAGAAAAGCATTAAACTCATGTGACATGTATTCACCACCATGATCCGTGCGTAGAGTCAAAAGCTTTTGTGAAGAAAAATTTTCAGCCATAGCTAAAAATGCTTTGAAGCAAGAAAATACCTCATTCTTTGCTTTCATAGGATACACCTATGTATAGTGAGTAGCATCATCAATGAAGGTAACAAAATCCACATGCTTCCCAAAAGATGGAGTCTTGAGAGGACCACATACATCACTATGAACAAGCTATAATTTTCCTATAGTGTGTATGTGACTATCTTTTGGAAAAGAAGCACGATTATTTTTCCCAGAATGCAACCTTCACATGCATGCTTTTCAATGGAGTCAAGTGTAGGCAAGCCAATAACCATGTCCTTCTTTTGCAAGTAAAGCAAACTATTGAAGTTCAAGTGACCAAAATGAGCATGCCAAAGCTCCATTTCAGCCATGGAAGAAGTATGAGCAACTAAGGCATTCGAGACAGCCCTCTTGTATGTATCCATGCGATAGAAACCATTACATAATGTACCGGACATCACGATAACATCACCATTGCTGAAATCTTGAACCATACACTTATCATCAACAAAGTGTACATGAAGTCCAGCTTTGGCAATCAACGGAACTGAAATTAAGTTCTTCTTGATATCGGGCACAACAAGACACACGGAGAAGACGATGGCTGGAATAACTCTCTCTATTGATGATGAATTGAATTGAAGTAAGAGCTGAATAATATCCCCAAGTACAAAGTATCACTACATATGAGAGTAGCAAGTATGTGGTAACATGGGGAAAAAAACTCTAGCCAACACTAGAGTAAAAAGTGCCCATGTATAGGGAAAAAGTTCACATCAAAGCTACTCGAGGAACACATAAGTGTAACAGGGACAAACTATTCAATGTGGTCTTACATTATGAAGCATGTTCTTGTTTCAAAACAACTTTGGAACATAGTGGTAGATGTAGATCAAAGACCCGTAGGTGCTTCTACTTCCTAGTCTACTGTCACAGATGGAGCTTCTTCTTCGAGTATAGTGGTTTCTCCTTCTCCACCTACAGGAGCATCTTATATGGGATGGAAAAGATGTTCAAGCTCATGCATTGATTGCGCTTCCTGTGAAGCATCACATAGTTCCAGACATTTGGTCACGTTCTACATCAAGACAAGCATGGGAAGCTCTTGCTTCTTTGTATGCCATACATAATGAAGCATGTGTTGCATACTTGAGGAAGCAACTTGAGGATGTATGTATGGCTGAAAATGAGTCTATAGATGTGTATGTGACACTACCCCACTCATAGCTTGCATATATGCTATCATGATATCCAAAACTTAGAAAGAAGTTTATGATCTTATGCATAATATAGTTGTTTACTTTTGAGCACATGCTCATAAAAAAGGAAGCTATTCGAATTTAAATTCATTTATGTTATTCATAATGTAAAACATTGTTTGCAGTGATTTTTGCGTTCTATGCAAACTATGGTTTGGGGAAGTGAATTCTGACTATAGACAATAACAAACATGTGTTTCTACTCTCTATTAGAATTACAGACTGTGTTCAATTTAACTCACTTCAAGTACACCACTAAAAACAATACTCCAAAAATTTTCCAAATTATAATTAGATTACAAACTAATATCCACAAAATGGAATTTACATTGACTTCCTCCTAACATTGCCATGCATTGTGGATTGAACCCATAACAACACTAAATCATTTTCTTCTTCTTCTTCAGGTGGATGGATTGCCTGATCCCAATCATCGACAAGCTCATCTAGGATTGACTTGACCTGACCAATATCTACATCCATGACCATCTAAAATTTGACTTTAGACCTGGAAGCCTATAGATGGCCCCATTATGACTTTTAGGGTGCCTTTGTAATTTTGGCTTCGACATTGTTCATAGATAAAACATTAAAAAAATGTTCGCCTTGGTTGCTTTTGTAAAATGATTCTACAAGTTTTTTATAATTCTTTGCCTTCTGCACCAACATGATATCCTTTTCGTCAATTGTCTTATGCAATTCATACACCTTCCATATCTCTTCAGTTGGTGTTATCCAATTGGCTTCTCCAATTTCTTCTCTACCAAAAGCTTTGAAGCTTGTATCGTGGATTCCTATAGCTCAACCTTTAAAGTTTCCTTCCCCACATTAGCTTCTTCTAATGCCATTTTTAGTGTCAAAATAAATCAATCCATAACAGTGACCTTATCTGTAGAGACATCTGCTCGACCTATCAAGTTGTCTTCTAGCTCATTCACCTTTTGAGTCAGGAGGGTGTTTTCCTTTCTTAAATCTTTCTCTATTGCTCTACCTATTGGGCACTAGATTTTGCACGATTGAAGTGAATGGAGTAGAGAGCCAGTAACCTAGATGTGTCAATCATGACAAAATGGGTTTAAATTTGTTGAGCAAAATAACTAAGGCATATGGCATTTGCCATCAGTAACCTTCCATGGGGCTTTGATATTGTCCTTCAATGTTGATATAATTTGGTAGTGATGTCTCCAAAACTCGAGAAAATAGTCATAAATCAACTTTACAGACTCTATGGTCTTCCAATACACATAGTTTTTGATTGAGATGCTCAATTTACAGGTCATTTTTGGCAAGCAATCTTTAGTAGACTTGAAACTAAACTAAGTTTAAGTACAATTGAACATCCCCAGATAGATGGGCAGACAAAGAAAGTCAATTAGACCTTGGAAGACATACTCAAATCTTATGTTACTTCCAAACAGATTGATTGGGAAGATCACCTTCCCTTGTTTGAGTTTGCCTATAACAGTGCCAATAATTCATGAATTGAATTTAGTCCATTCATGTTGATGTATGGGTTCCAGCTTAGGTCTCCATATGCAGTGGGACTTCAAAATGAATGAGTTCAAGCAACTCAAATTTTCCTTCAAGACATGAACTTTAAGCTTAAGATAGCTAAAGAAAACTTAAAGAAAGCTCAAGATCAAGCAAAAGCTTATGCCGATCCAAAGCAAAGAGATGTTACTTTTTAGATTGGCAATCAAGTTTATCTTCATGTTCCTAAAAGATCAGAAAAGTTTAAGATTGGTCAATGCATTGTTGAGGGATAAGTTGATCAGTCGGAATATGTTCTATAGGAAGTTTGCTGCATTGGAGTTTTTCTAAATCTGTGTTTTGCTGAATTAGATGTTTCTGAATCAGACTTTTAATAGATAGTTATAGTTCAGTTAGGGGCTGATGTCGCATGAATGTATTTCGATATAATTTATTCGTAGGAAGGAGGACAAGGAGGTGAAGCATCTCCAAGAAGAAGACGAAAGAAAAGAAGAAGTGCTTCTCTCGAGAAGAGGAGGTTTAGGCATTCATAGTGTGACCGGATACCTATAATGAAGAAGAAATTCTTGTAGAGAAGAGGCTGGCTCAATCTGAATTGTAATCTTTGTAGTTTTTGAAGACTTAATGAAGTTGTTTTTTTATACAATTGTCCAGCGCAAGAATGCGGATGTTTTATATTCTTGGGTAGCTTTGTTTCATACTGTCTGAAACAGAAGGTGGTGAATCTGATTTTATGTGTATATTTATTCACTCTATGTGAGAAAGATCAGGGCCAAGTTTACTTTTTGCGTGAGTTTAATTAAAGTCAGTAGAGATGTGTTGAATCCGAACGCCAACACATTTGGCGATCCTACTATGTTGCTAATGAAGCAAGAGATGAATGACAAGAAGAAGAGGAAGGTTCAATTAGGTCTAATATACAAGAGCACAAGCACAATTAGGTACGTGGAGTCATCCTCTGATTAGTACAATTGGCATGAAGCTCAAAAGGACTCTAATCTGGAAACTAAAGAGGAGGAAGGAGGAACATGTGCAACAGAGGCAAGGCTAGTGGGCAATATACTAGGAGCATTATTCCTAACAGAAGCAACTGTAGGTGTTAGAAGACGACTCCAGTTCAACTCACTTGCAGGGATGATCAATCAAAGAACTAGGCATATACCTCAGCCATAGCCTATGGCGCAACCACTTCCAAATCCCAAGGTTAAAGCATCCCATTTTAGAGGAGGCTCTAAAGAAGATGCTAATTGTCACGTTGCTCAATTTGAGATAAAGTGGAAAACCAATGGATATCTAGCCATATATGGTGATGACATCAAACTCCAACAATTTTCCACTACGTTGGAAGGACGAGCAATGAGCTGGTTTAGTCAATATGGTATTGCTCATTTCGCTACATATGATGCATTAAAAATAGCAATTTTACAAAGATTCAGAAAAGAAAAAACTCCCTCTGATGCGTTGAGACTTGAGAGCAATTAGACAAAGGACCATGTTAGTAGAAGACTATGCTCATAAATTTAGAACCTTAATGGAAAGATTATAGGGTAACGGGAGACCTACTAATGAGATGTTGGTAGGTTACTTTTTAAAAGGATTAAGGAGTAGCATCAGACATGCAGTTGCAAGTGTGGATATTGCTAATGGTTTTGATGTATTAGTGTTAGCAACTGCAAGAGTGGAAAGAAGATTTGGAAGATAAAAAAAGAGACATGGTGATTCAAGTTCAAAGGTTGAATCAGATTCAAAAATGGAATGAGAGAAAGGGACAACTAATTCTGATTCTGATACTCAAGATGAAGAAGTGGTGGTGAGAAAGCACCACAAACATAAAGGTAAACAAAGTAAAGAGGAAGTCTTGATTGGTAAGTTAAAGAAACATGGATATTCTATAATAATTCCAAAGGAGAAAAGATTTTGTGACATTCGTGATAAAGATGGACACACAACAAATCAGTGTTGGTATAACCCCAAGAATAGAGGGGAAAGTTCAAGGTAGGACAATAGAAATAATAATGAGGTGGCTACCAATCAGGCTATTCCAATTCAAGCATGAGGTAATTTTCAGAGGCAGCAGGAAGGACGACCACCATGGAGAGAACATGCAAACCAACAAGGAAATAACCAACAAGGAAATAACCAACAAGGAAATCAGCAGGGTGCACCACCTAGGGTGATGCCTTGTGGGTATTGTTCCGCACCTGATCATTGGATAGGCCCTAGTTGTCCTTTATGGGTGAAGCATGGAGAAGAAATGAGTATACGAGTGGTTCGTTATAATCAAAATAATCAACAGGGACAACAACAACAATAGGCTCAGTAGGCTACTCAGGCCAATGCTATAGTGATATAATTATCAGATCAGGAGTGTCGTAACGATGTAGGTGCTAGTACATCAGGAAGCCTACATCTGAATCATGAAAATCAATGGAATTGTGATTGCAAGCAATGTGGTAAGGCTAAAGAAGTGGATGTCTTGGCAGTTACAAGGTCTAAAAATAAAGGTCCCATCGATTGGTAGGAACAAAGACATATAAGAGACCAAGTTCAGAAATGGATCGAGTAGGATCAACAAAAACAGGTGCAATTTTCAAGTTCATCTCAGGAAGAGGATGATGCAATATTCTTACAAAAAATGAAGGAGGATAAGACTAAGTCCAAGAAAGATTTAGATAATGACTAGTTTGAGGTAATCATTAACTCTCCTTTACAGTTGTCCTTAGATCAGTTATTATCTTTGGTACCAGCTTTTAGAGAGACGTTATTGAAGAAGCTTGTTGGATAGCAGTTAGAGCCAGCAGCTATGCAGGTACCATCGACGTCACTAATAATATTGATCCGACGGATGCAGATTTTGTTGTGCCAGTAATGCAGGCACAGTATAACCAAAGAAGGTTTGATGAAGTGTTGCTTGATGGTGGTTTAGGAGTGAATATATTACTTGAGCATATTTTTAAAGAAATGGGGAAAGGGGCTTTCGGTCCAATGCCTTTTCAAGTAAAAATGACAGATCAAACTAGAGTTCAGCCATTGGGCTTTCTGAAGCACCAACAAATCATAATTTTAGGGATGTCATTCATGGTAAACTTTGCAGTAATTAGAATGTCTGAGTCTACATACCTATATGAAATGTTGTTAGAGAGACCTTGGTTCAGGTTGGCTAAAGTGAAGCAGGACTGGGGATTGAATGTGGTGGTGATTACAAAAGGAAAAAAGTAGGTGACAATTCCCATGAAAGGTAGAAGAAACATGTCGGTATAGGAGAAACCATTGATGGCTCAGATGATTAGTTTGATAGATGAGATAGAAGATGATTTGAGGAGGAAGAATTTTTGAAAGCAAACCCAACCATGGTACCAATTTTAGAAGTAGACGTGGAAGGTATGTTAGCAAAGGATGACAAAGTAGTGGAGAAGTCAAGTGAGCTAGTTCCAGGAGATGCATTGGAAGGTGCACAACTGCGACGGATGTTTGAACAAAGTCTGGAAATTCCTACGTAGTAGAAACTGGAGCAACAAGAGAAAGAGGTAATTAATTTGATTGAAAAGATTTATGATAAAAAATATGCAAGCTCTAGCAGGGTAAAAGAGGATGAACTTCAAGAAATTAATTTGGGGACAGAGACCGAACCAAAGATGGTGCAGGTAAGAAAAGAACTCAAGAGTCAATTCATGGAAGACCTGATTTGCTTATTAAAGGAATATGTGGATGTTTTTGCTTGGGATTACACACAAGTGAAAGGAATAGACCCTGATTTACATCAGCATAGGATAAATTTAAAGAAAGATGCAGTTTCGGTTGTGTAGAAAAGATATCAAATGAATCCCAGTTTTGCTAAGCAGGTCAAAGAGGAAATTGATAAGCTGTTTGCAGTTGGATTTATTAAGCCGGTTAATCAGGTCACATGGTTGTATCCTATTATAGTGGTCCCTAAAAAGAATGGAAAGCTGAGAATTTGTGTTCATTATAGAAAGTTAAATGCAGCAACAATTACAAATCCCTTCCCTATGCCGTTTTGTGATGTAGTATTGGATGTAGTAGTGGGACTGAGATGTATAGTTTTTTGGATGGATTTTCAGGATACAACTAAATTCGTGTTGCTGAGGAGGATCAACACAAAACTACATTCATTACAGAATTTGGGGCTTATGTATTTACAGTCCTGAGTTTTGGATTGAAGAATGGATCATCCTCGTTCAATTATGTGGTGTATAAAGTGTTTGAACATTATTTGCAAGATTTCATGAAAGTTTTTGTGGATGAATTTTCAGTGTTTGGAAAAAAGGTATACATCTGCTGCATCTAAAATCTTGTTTTGACAGATGCAAGAAGTTCAGGATGGTGCTCAATCCGTTTAAGAGTGTCATTGCAGTAAAAAGTGGCATTTTATTGGGACATGTCATTTCCCAAAAAGGAATGGCTATTGATGTGAAAAAGATTGAAGCCATTAGGATAGCCAAAGTGCCCACAAATGTCAAGGAAGTAATGAGGTTTGTTGGCCAGGCATGCTAGGTATTTAAGGTACTTGGCCAACATCTCTTTACCACTCACACATTTGACAAAAAAGGATGTTCCATTTGTATGGGATGAAGCTCAAGGGAAAGCATTTCAGTCATTGAACAAGATGGTTTCAGTTGCACCAATTGGTCATTGCCATTCCATATATGTGTTGATGCATCAGATGTGGATATAAGAGTAGTTTTGATGCAGTAGAGGGAAAAAGGATGGTGTAGACCAGTATATTATGCTAGTAGGGTATTGTGTGCAGCTGAAAGAAACTATCTGGTGACTGAGAGAGAAACTTTAGCAATGGTGTATGCCCTTAATAAGTTTAGAGAATATTTATTGGGTAATAAAGTGATTTTTCATGCTAATCATCAGGCTTTGGTGTACTTGATCAAGAAGCCTCTATTGATAGGAAGGTTTGCTAGGTGGATGCTTCTATTGCAAGAATTTGATTTTATTATTATTCATACTCCAGGGAAAGAGCATGCAATGGCAGATTACTTTAATAGATTGGAATCAGTCGAAGCACCTATAGGTGTAAATGATGAATTTCCTGATGCGAAGCTGTTTAATTCACAAATTGCTAAAGTGGATTCTTGGTATGATCAATTATTAGTGTTTCTAACTAATGGAGCATTACCTCATCATTTTACACCTGATCAAAGGAAGAAGTTTGCTCTTAAAAGTAGATCGTATTTGGTTATAGCTGGTGCATTGTATAAGAAAGGGGTGGATCAGGTCATTCGGAGGTGTGTACCAAATTTTGAGCAACCAGCTATGTTACAAGAAGCACATTCAGGTCCAACAGGAGGAACTCATTTGATTATGCATAAAAGTCTACAACATATTCACCCACAAGCAAATGGTCAAGCAGAAAGTATTAACAAAACTTTGATGCGTAGTCTTAAAAAGTTAGTGCATGATAATTAGAAAAATTGGGATTTGTTACTTGATTCAACATTATGGTCATTTCGAACAGCGTTCAAGGTGACAATGGATATGACACCATTCAGATTTGTGTATGGATTGGAAGCTATAGTGCCTATGGAGTTTGTGGTCCCAAGTTTGAGAGTAACAGCTAAAAAGATGTCTTCTGAAGTTTTAGTTAAGCATAGAAGTAAGTATGTTCTTCAATTGGAGGAGGATCGTTTAGTTAGTGCATACATAACGGAGGTAATTCAAAGAAGGAGACATGCGTGGGTGAATATGAATGTGAAATTCAAGTTAT
This sequence comes from Ceratopteris richardii, assembly GCA_020310875.1. Classification (NCBI taxonomy): domain Eukaryota; kingdom Viridiplantae; phylum Streptophyta; class Polypodiopsida; order Polypodiales; family Pteridaceae; genus Ceratopteris; species Ceratopteris richardii. Next base: position 119,798,621 of record CM035416.1, on the reverse strand, counting down.
TTCAAGAAGGAGATTGGGTGATGGTGTACAACTCCAAATTAGGGCCTCATCCAGGAAAACTTAAGTTGAGATATAAAGGTCCATATCAGATTGTGCAGGACTTAGGTCAAGGGACTTTTCTACTAGCGTATGTGTTTGGCACAAGAATGGAAAAACCGATCAATGGATTTTGTTTGAAGAAATTTCAAGGGAAGCCGCCCCATATGGACTGGTTGTCATCTAATTTAGTGCAAGTGATGTTTAATTATGAAAATCAGATTAGCAACATTACTGATCACAAGTGTAAGAAGGCCTATTTATCTACATGGTCTTCGATGGTGGCATGTTTTAGTGATAATTGTTGGTCGAAGAGTATGTTAAGTACTTTCTTGAGGATGCAATGGTGTTCATGTGCTAATCTGAAGCTAATGAATGAAGTATTCGATTCTGAAGAATATTGGATGCAGTAATCACAAGAGCAGGATTTGCAGAAAGGGTGGCAAAGCACGTCAGACCAATAGGGAAAAGTTATATCAGACTTGCAGAAGCAGCATACCGAAGACAAGGAGTTACAAAATCATGCTCAACAGAATGTACAACAATCAGAAGTAGTTTCTAAAATGATATTGGATCAAGAGGAAATGTATATGGAAGTAGTGCAGGTTCATGAAGATATTATAGTTGCAGATGAAGTTCAGGAGAAAAAGATACATAGGGAGTTTAGTGTCATGGTAGTAGATTCAAGGATTTTGTTCTCATCGAATTTCATTCAAAAATTAATACATTCAGATGAGCAATTGGGCACTCTTTCAGATCATTGTTGCAGAAAAACTTATTTTTCTACATTCCGATCAGTAATGGTATGTTTTTCAAAGAATGGTTCTTTCAAGGTGTCACTCAGTACCTTTGTAAGAGTATGTTGGTGCTCTTATGATCACTTCAAAGGTTGGGGTGGATTAGTAGAAAAGGTTTCCAAAATGTTTGGCTTAGTCAAACTTTGTTGGGCACGAATCAAAGAATTTTGCTTTCTCGGAGTTTTATTGGTCAGATGTCATAAAATCAGGATTCTTTTTCCTTTTTGAACAAGGACTACAATAAGCATGCCAATATTTATCTTCTTCAAATTTTCATGCCATTGGCTCAGAATTTGTCGGTTCATCGTTAAGGAAATCGAACTTTGCTCTATCGGAGTTTCCTCTCTTGGAGTGTGCTAGATTGGAAAGCGTGAATTTGGCAAAAGGTTGTCAAGATGCTATTGTGTTGGTCTAGTTTTGTGCACTAAAGTGTTCAAGGCCAAACACACGAGTAAATCATTTTTAAATGATGTCATCATATTGTGGGAAGATGTGAAATCATTGGATTTAAATCTCACTTATAGTCAAGCATCATCAACACTCTCTGTTATGTGTGAGCAAGGTGGTGCCGTACAAGTACTTGAGAGACGATTTGAAGCTCGGCACTTGCATTTTGTATTTGTCAAACGTTACTTCATGCCACAAAAGAAGATATTCAGTATAACCTCTATTGCTCCGACTAGCATTATAGCAGAAATGAGAGGTCAAGGGAAACACAGGGAGGTGGAAGCTCGAAAAGATGAGTCCACTTCTGAGGAAAGCGATAGTCTACTGCAAGAGGAAGAGGAGGAAATTTTGACACCAACTTCAGCCAACTAACTTTGTGCAATCATTGATGGATCCCTTCACGGATTTCAAAATGGAGATCGATGTCAGTTCGCCTCTGAATGTAATATGGTTGCACCGTGTCTCTCTCTTTGAATTTGCCTCGCTTCCTTGGTCATCATGGTGATGTAACTACTATGTGAAGAGTCAATTGGAGATCATTAAGAATAAAAAATTTCAACTTTCTATGTACGTAAAATTTTCTCCAAAGTTGGTCACTGAGGTATTTAAATTACCTTTCTATAAGGATGTTGTAATCCTTAAGTGTTTAGAGGAGATGTTAAAGAAGGAGTTTGGACCACGTGAGGGTGGTCGACAATATTACATGATAAAGAATGCTACATATGCATGGCGCGATCAATTAAAGTGGTATTTAGAATGTCTATGTTTCATCGTTAAGTATGACTATATGTTGAAGGAGATTTTGCTCCTTTAGCATATGCAAAAGTAAATGGGAGAGTCTTGCAGGGGATAGATGAAAAATGCTCGTAAATAGCAGAATGGCAGTGTACTTGGCTGCTTTGTTTTAGTTTGTTCAATAGGTGGATGGACAGGAGGTAGTATGGCCAAAAAAGAGTATAAGTCAGCTGGATGCATCAGTGGGTAAAAAGCAAGAACAAGTGTTTGCCAAGGAAACAGAGTAGCACGAAGATGCATATAGTGATCTATTTAAAGTTGGCTACAAGACGGAAGAGATAACATCTATGGCTCAAAATTTAAAAGGTGAATCATCTAATGGATTAATGTTTCAAGACTCATTAGTCCATATTTCAGATAGTGAGGAGCAACCCAGGGTAGTTGGGAGGACGTACAAGCTATCAAAGAAAAGGAGGCTAGAGCCTCAATTGCAAACACTTGTCGATGAATCTACAGGTGAGCAAAGTCAACAACCACAGATGGAAATAGGCTTAGAAGTAAAGATGCAACAGATGAAGTTGGAAGAAGGCTCTAAGTTCTTATTGAAGCAGGAAGAACAATTGACACAATAGAAGCAGCGTGTGGATACAATAGTACTAAAGAACATCAAGTATTAAAGGTACAGGTTCTGAATCTTCAAGAGAAATTAAAAAGGAAAAGTCGGGAGTATGCGGAGTTAAGTACTCAATGCAAGCAACAGTAGGTGCTTTGAAATCTCAAAGACAAAAAAGTTGTTGTAGGAATTTGAGTTATGGACAATTCAAATGCAAGAAAAGGTAGAATCTGAGATGAAAAATTTGTCAACTCTGAATTCTAGCTTGCAAATGGAGATTGTAGTCCTTAAGTCTAGATTGAAACCTTTTTTAGTATTGGAAAGACAGACTCTTAAGAATGAAGAATTTGAGCTTGATGCAGTTTTAATGTCAGAAGTGGATATGAGCATGATAAAGCAACAAATACATAAGTATGTACAAGATTTATGGGATGTTGTTAAGGAGAGATTACATACTGTAATTCGATTTCCTTATGAGCAGTTGCAGGAGTGATTTGTTTTTGTGCATGAAAAAGAACCACTTCAGGTCATAGAAAAGTATAAGGTGGAGAACGAAGAACCTTTGCAGATGATTAAAGAGCTTAAAGAGCAGTTGGTGCAGCAAGGTGTAGAAAAAGAGTAGGATAAATTGGTAGAAAAACAACAGATAATATTAGGTACAATATTGTATGAAGAAGGATCACATGGAGATATGTCAGAATCAGGTACAAGTTGAAGAGGTAGTTGATCAGGAAAGAGAAGTCCATCATGGAGCATTGGAAATTGTTGTATATGATCAAGGGATTTTGGGAACGAGTTCAATTTTTGGAAGAAATTCTCCACAGGGTAGTGTCAGGTGTTGAGGGGTAAGCTGATCAGTTGGAATATGTTCTATCGGAAGTTTGTTGCATCAAAGTTTTGCTAAATCTGTGTGTTGTTGAATTGAATGTTTTTGAATCAGACTTTTAATAGACAGTTATAGTTCAGTTAGGGGCTGATGTTGCGTGAATGTATTTCGATATATTTTGTTTGTAGGAAGGAGGACGAGGAGGTGAAGCATCTCCAAGAAGAAGATGAAGGAAACGAAGAAGTGCTTCTCTTGAGAAGAGGAGGTTCAAGCATTCGTAGTGTGATCAGATACCTGTAATGAAGAAGAAATTCTTGTAGAGAAGAGGCAGGCTCAATCTGAATTGTAATCTCTATAGTTTTCGAAGACTTAATGAAGTTGTTTTTTTATACAATTGTCCAACACAAGAATGCAAATGTTTTATATTCTTGAGTAGCTGTCTTGTTTCGTACTGTCTAAAACAAAAGGTGGTGAATCTAATTTTTTGTGTATATTTAGTCACTCTGTTTGAGAAAGATCACGGCCAAGTTTATTTTCTACATGAGTTTAATTAAAGTCAGTAGAGCTGTGTTGAATCCGAACCCCAACATGCATCAAGTTGTCAGCTAGATATTGCAGTCCTTTTCCAATTACCAAGAAAGTTGGCTTATGGGCTTATGAATTACAACTTCCAAAAGATAGTTGGATTCATCTAGTATTCCATGTTAGCTGACTTAGGAAGAGTCTAATAGATTTAGGTAATCTAGTTGGACATCATCTTATACTTCCACTTCTAGTAAGTGGAACAATTCCTCATGAACCTGAAAGGATACTTTGCACCTGGGAAGTCACTTGTACAAAGAGTGCTTAGTAAAATGGAAGGATGGAATTGAAAAAAACTCAATTGGGAAAAAGTTTCCACAATCTAGTGATGTTTTCCAATTTTCTAGTTTTAAGTTGATCGATGATAGATAAGGTTTTCTACTTTCAAGTTCTAAGTGGATAAACTAATAGAATGGATGCATGTTCTTCAAGTTTTAGAACATGAGGCTCGAGGGTTGCCTATAATTACTATATATAGCTTTATTTTTGAGGATGAAAATCTTTCCCAAGGTAGGAAGAATGTAATAAAGTAAGTCTATGATCTAAGGGTCCGACCGGTTCAAACCGATCTAAAATCGGACACCCTTTTGGTCACTTGTGTGTATGCCCAAAGATCTCGAGAATAAACTTAAGCATAAGTTCATGTGCTCTCTTAAACAAGTGATCCACTTAGTATAGTGGTTAAGTCTCAAGGTTGTGAAGGAGGAGATCTTGGGCTCAACCTGAAGTATTTTGATGGCAATGCACCACAATGTACTCTCCTTCTCAAGAGCTCTATGACGATATCCTCAGAGTAGAAAAACGAGCTCCAAGTGCCACACACGATGCTTTGCACAGAGGCTACAAAATACGTAGAAAAACACAGTGCATAGGGAGCACGAACACAAACAAACTTCTTAGGTTTTACAAATGCAGTCGAGCTTAGAGTCTATGGCTGACCACACCACTATATGTTTTATTAAAGAACATATTCAAAGAAGTAACTATGGGAGAAAACTTCTTAGGTTTTACATATGCGGTCGAACTTAGAGTCTATGGCTGACCACGCCACTATATGTTTTATTAAAGAACATATTGGCCTTTCACATGGACACTAATGGTAAAAATCTCCTTTAAAGGCCAATATGTACAAAGTAACTATGGGAGAAAAATAATACCTGAGTGTAAGTATAAAAACTATGGGAGAAAAATAAAGAATGATAAAGAATACCTGAGTGTAAGTATACAAACTATAGCTCCCACTTGATGGGCATGTTACACAGTATAAAAGTGACTATGTAAGATCATGAATCAAGTAACCCCCATCAAGTGACAACATTGTCGAAAGCTATCATGTGGTAGAGCTTTAGTCAAAGCATCTGCAACATTATCTCGAGTGTGAACCTTCTCAAGAATAACATGCTTAGTGGCTAAGCAATCTCTAATGAAGTGATACCTCACATCAATGTGCTTGGTCTTTGCATGATAGACCAGCTTCTTAGCCAAAGTGATGGAACTCTAATTATCATTGAGCAAACGAGGTACATGCTGAGGTAAACCCATATCACAAGCAAGATGAGAAAGCCACAATGCTTCCTTACATGCCTCACTTGCTGCAACATACTCTGCTTCTATGGTGGAAATAGCTATACATTCTTCAAGAATATATCTCCAAGAGATAGCACCTCTAACAAAATGAAAAATGTACCCTGATGTAGACTTATGATTGTATACACAACCAACATAGTCAAAATCTGTGTAACCAATAATGGATGCTTTCATTCTACCTAAGCATAGACACTTGTCTTTAGTGCCACTTAGATATCTCAAAATCATCTTGACCGCTTCCCAATGTTTCTTGTCGAGATTAGACATATATCTGGCCTTGTGGCTACCATAGCATACATGAGAGTACCAATAGCAAACTGATAGGGAATTTTGCTCATGAATTCCTTTTCCTCATCTCATTTGGGGCAATCATCCTTGCTCAATTTCACATATGTGGGTAAAGGTGTACTCAATGCCTTTTTACCCTGCATATTGAACTTGTGAAGTACTTTGGATATGTAATCACTTTGAGACAAGTATATGCATCTTTTACTCCTATCACGAGTAATGCGCATGCCAAGAATATGTTTGGCATCCCCCAAATCCTTCATATCAAATTGTTGACTCAACTTCTTTTTGATATTTGACAAGTCATAAGAGGACTTCCCAACAATCAACATATCATTGACATAAAGTATCAAGCATATCAAGCTGCCATCTGAGCATCTCTTTGTGTAGAGACAATGATCCTCATTGCTTCGAGAATAACCTTGAGACTTCATAAAAGCATCAAGCTTTTGGTACCATTGTCTAGGGGACTGTTTAAGTCCATACAAGCTCCTCTTGAGCTTAAAAACTAGACTTTCCTTGCAAGGAACTAGATAACCCTCTGGTTGTTCCATATGGATCTCATCTATAAGATCTCCATGCAAGAAAGCATTTTTCACATTCATTTGGACTAGCTCTAAGTCCTCCATTGCAACGAATCCAAACAACATGCATAGGGTAGTCATCTTGACCAGTGGAGAGAAGATTTCCCTAAAATCAACACCATGTTGTTGCTTAAAACCCTTTGCAACAAGTCATGCTTTATACTTTGGAGAAGCACTATTTGATGTGAATTTCATCTTATATACCCATTTACATAGTAAATCTTTCTTGCCATTCTTGTGAATAGAATCCAACCCTTGTTTGAGGCACTTGGTCTAGGCTGATCGGTATGGATTGAGATCCAAACTATTCGTGTACATTATTAAATAGTCCCACATCATTCTTTTTATATGTGCCACATGGACCCTTAAGCAAGAGATTGTTGGAAGTAAGGGTCATGTAACCTTAAATCCAACTCACTGTTCATGGCATGCTCCCACTTGACATGATCCTCTGTCTGCATAGCCTCTTTGAAGCAAGAAGGCCCATCGGCATCTGTTAGCGTAACAAAATGTAAACCTAGAATGTATCTATTAGGTGGATGTGAGACATGTGCAGAGCATCTCAATGGTTGCTAAAGAGGAACATTTGCAGATTGATATGATCGGACATTCTCTTGAATGTCCCTGTGTGCAACATTTTTATCATGGTAATTAGAGGACTACTATCCTCAAACACCACTCTTCTCACTTCAACGTCCTTAATGGGCTATTTATGGATCTTAGACTCATTGAAAACGACATCACTACTTTTGATCACTATCCATGTTTCATGATCCCATAAGTGATATCCAAATTTTCCTTCTCGATCATATCCAAGAAAAATGCATTTCTTTGATTTATGGTCCAACTTTTGTCTAAGATTCTTGGGTATATGAACATATGATTCACACCCAAAAACTTGAAGATGATCATAATATGGTGGCTTCTCTGTCTATAGCTCTTGTGCCACTTTCAGACCTTTGGCAGTACTAGGTGAAAGGTTAATCACATGGACTGTAATCAATACAGCTTCTGCCCAAAAGCCTTGTGAAAGGTTTGCATGATGCAACATAGAGACTACTCTATCCTGAATAGTTCTATTCATCCTTTCAGCTACACCATTTTGTACTGGGGTATAAGGAGCTGTAAATTCTCTACGAATTCCTCTAGATTGGCAGAAAAGGATGAATTCATGTGAGGTATACTCATCCCCATTATTTGAATGAAAAGCTTTGAGCTTAGTTCCTTTTTCAGTCTCAACTGAAGCAAGCCATTTTTTGAAAGTAGGGAATACCTCATCGTTCGATTTGATAGGATATACCCAAACTTTTCTAGTAGCATGATCTATGAAAGTGACAAAGTAAAGAGAACCACCTAATGACCTTGTGGGCATAGGACCACACACATCTGTATGAACAAGATCTAAAGCATGAATTGAAGAGTCAATCTGTGTTCTATGTACATTTTTGGTTTGCTTTCCATATTGACAATGCTCACAAAATGAAAAATCAGAGAAAGATAACACATGTAAGTAGCTAGAACGAGAAAGATTTTCCATTACACTATGAGATATATGGCCCAAAGGACCATGCCAAATACAAGCCGTAGGCTATTCAGTATTAGTTAACAAGTGTTCTTTCTGTGATAGAAATAAAGGATAAAGTGAGCCAACTTTGCTTCCTTTTGCAATAACATATTGCCCTTTGATATGAAAAAGGACTGAGCATAGAAGATCACCTTGTAACCAAGGTCATCAAGTTGACCAACTGACATCAAATTGTGTGATAAGTGAGGTACATGATGTACATTATGCATAGTAAATTTTGAACCATCAATGAACTACACAACCACATCTCCAATCCCTGCAACCTCACACTGGTAAGAGTCAACAAGTCTCACGGTACCAAGAGACTTTGCTGCATAATTAGAGAACCATTCTCTGTGTGGTGTCACATGGAAAGAAGCAGCAGAATCTAACAGCCATGTGTGGGAAAGAGAATAAGCCATAAGAGCCTTAGTTGGCACAACAATCAAGTGTCAACACATCAACATCATCAGAAATATCATTAATTTCTTCAATCTTCATAGTCAAAGTGGATGGTGTAGGTAACTGTTTAACATGCCCATCAACATTTTTTCCTTTACCTTTAGCATTCTTTAATGCATAACAATCTTTCTTCATGTGTCCTTTTTTATGACAATAATGACATTCGATATCCCTCTTCCTCAATTTACTTCTACTCTTATTCCATTGACCATTGTTTTCCTTGTTCTTGCTCTTGCGACGTTGCTGATTCTTTCCTTGGTAAGAATCACAAACATTATATGCATCTCCACTCTGAGTGCCAACCATAGATTTTCTACGAATCTCCTCCCTCAAGAGTGCTCCACATATGTCATCATAGACCAGTCTACCACCAGGTGCACTATTGCTAATAGCTATGCAAAACATATCCCATGATGATGGCAAGGTGCACAACAATAAGACTGCTTTCATTTCATTATCCATATCCATTTTTCGAGCCTATAACTAGGAGAATATAGCATCAAACTCATTTAGATGAGTAGCAACACTATCTGTGACCTTCATGCGAAGGTCATATAACTTTCTCATCAGATACACTTTATTTGATGCCGTCTCTTTTTCATATGTATTGCATAACTTCTTCCAAAGCTCCTCTACACTTTCATAGTCTATTGTAAAGTAAACACTATCTCCCAGGTGCAATCGAATGTTAGACCTGACCATTTCATCTAACTCATCCCAATCATCTCCACCCATGTTAGCAGGCTTCTTTGAGATTCCATTTACTGACTTCCATTGCCTCCTTTGGATCAGCACATCTTTAATATGATTCTTCCATAGAGCAAATTTTGTGCCATCAAATTTTTGGATCTCAAAATGGTCTTTGCCTTGCAAGTTATAGTTCCTTCTCGGAACACTAGCATTAGACCCTGATCCACCACATGTGCTTGAGACCTCTGATGCCATGATGGTAGATAACTGAATAGAATGATAATGGAGCTAGAAAAGTCCAAACACCACTAAGGCTCAAAGAAGGATGACCAACTATTAGATTCTGGGGGAGAATTTAGAAATCCTCCTAGACAAAAGAATTAATGAACAATAATGACCAATTCAGAAGAATTATGTGAGAATAGATGTGCTCACACCAATCAGTGTATCAAGGAGTAAATTGACCACTATGTATTTGACAAAACCAAAAATCTGGAAAAATTTTGCCAGAGTATCCTCTACAAAATGAGCATATGAATAGTGTCAAAATCTCATAAGATTGCAAGTACTAACATGTTTACCTGCATAGTGAATCACTGACTCCACTGCATATAATCAGTTACCCAAAAGAAGCCAATGTGGGTTATCGAGCACCTATGAACAACTATCATACATCTCCTATGGCGAGGCTGGGTAAGTCTTCCACATGCATCACCGAAGAGACCCCGACATCTGAGTGTCTCCCAGTTAAGAAAACCTCACCACAACCCTCTTTATCAAATGTAAAAGGGTTTATGCAAAAACATAACCGCTATATCAATGACCACATGGATGTACATAAGTGATATCCACTGAAGCATACATAGTGTATATGTGCTCAATATATGCAATAAAATGACACTGAGAGGCTGAGTGCACAACCCAAAAACTAGCCAACAACACCTACAAGTGTCTGTCAACTCTATTGTTTAGGTTCAAAAACTTGCATAAATTTGTAGTAGCTGCTCCCACCACAGCTGAAAAACCTTTAAAAAACTTGTAGTTTTATGAGTGTGGCTAAAAACATGACCCCAAAGGTGAATAATTAATTTTGCAGAGGTACAAAGAACACTCTTCTTGATGTTGTCAAACCTATGTGAAGAGACCTATGCATGAAAGTACTCCAAAATGGCTCCAAAAATCACCCCAAGAATGCTTCAAAAGTAGGCTTTGAAAGCAAAGAATGAAGCTTCAAGGGACCAAAACATGTTCAAGGTAATGTTAACCTTAGTCTTTCCCCTTCTTGACACACCACAAGAGATAGCTTAGTGGCAAGAGATTGCCATAGTTAAGCAAACTTTGGGGGGAACAATACTAGGATGGGTGACCTCCTGGGAAGTACTGGGAACCTCCATCTTCCTTGATCATTGAGGTCCTCCCTCATGCATGAACAACGGTACCAATGGTGACTTCGATGACTCGGATGACAAGATATGCCAAGGTCTATGCCTTGGTTGCCGCCTTCGTAAGCCTTGGGTGGGCGGGTGGGTGCTCGCTTCGCTTGCACAAAAGGAACAAACCTTTTGCATTGAAATGCTTTGATACTATTGAAGTATTTTGATGGCAATGCACCACAATGTACTCTCCTTCTCAAGAGCTCCACGATGATATCCTCATAGTAGAAAATTGAGCTCCAAGTGCCACACATGATACTCTGCATAGAGGCTGTAGAATACATAGAAAAACACAGTACACAGGGAGCACAAACACAGACTTCTTAGATTTTACAAATGCAGTCAAACTTAGAGTCTATGGCTGACCAGACCACTATATGTTTTATTAAAGAACATATACAAAGAAGTGTCTGGTGTCCATTTGACCTTTCACATGGATACTAACAATAACACAACCCCCATGGGGAGCAAGGGGAGAGAGTTTTGCCCAAGGATCTCTAGAGCCTTCTAACTCAAGTTAACATGAGTTAACTTGAGTTCAGAGATTTTAACTCGAGTGGTGAGTACACAAACCACTAGTGGACTCTAATGGAAGGTACTAAAGTGGTGTTCGAGATCACTTCAACCACTAGTAGACTCTAGTGGAAGATATTAAAGGAATGGTGGAGATTGCACATGCACTTGTGGACTCTAGTTACATTTGTGGTCCTCGTTGGTTTGAGTAGCTATATATAGAGGCATATGGTTGGGAGGTGAGTAGTCATTCATTCGTGAACTAGTCATGTGGTTATGCTATTGTAGTATATGCATGTGTATATGTATGAGCATGCATGTGCATGTGCATGTGCATGCATGTGTGTGTATGTGTATGTGTATGCATGTGCATGTAGATATGTTTGTGCATGTGCATGTGTGTATGTGTGTGTGTACATGCATGTGTATGTGTAAGTGTATGTGTGTATGTAGGTGTGTGTATGTGCATGCGTATGTGTGTGTATATGTGTGTATGTTCATGTGCATGTGTATGTGCTTGCATGACCGTGCATGTGCATGTATGTGTGTATGTGCATGCGATTGTGTGTCAATTAATGAAAACAAAACAATTTAAATGATATACAAACAATGAAAATTGTACTTACAATAATTAGCCATATATTATGCTCGGTGAACTTATGCAATAACTTGAGAGAGAGAGAGAGATCAAAAGAGAAAGAGAGAGAAAGAGGGAGAGAGAGACAATGTCATATAACCTTAGCAAGAGATGGTTGAACCATGCCTAAAAGGGAGGACTATGAAGTAATCCTCAACCATGGATTTTGCGGCAAGTGGTTAGCCCATCACACTCCTAGCTAGGAGGTCTTGTGTTCAATTCCCAACATTGGTATCATAGTCTAGTTGAGGAACTTGGGTAACATGGAGGTAAGAAGCCTCATATGTGGGCACTTAGGAAGTGCTAGACCATGGGTGAGTTTGAAATTGGTCACAAATGAAGGCACATGGACATTTGGGCACTAGAGGGTGCCTGGATAGGTCCAAAATAGGTCTAAGCATTAGAATTTGGGGTTGGTGGAGGTGCTCAAAAGTGGAAAGGGGCCCAAGCTAGATCGAAGGATCCACAAATGAGCATTGAGGACAAATGCTCAATCTAACGGGGGAGGAATGTCACATAACTTTAGTAGGAGAGGGTTGAACCACACCTTAAAAAGGAGGATTATGAAGTAATCTTCATCCATGGCTTTTGGGGCAAGTGGTTAGCCCATCCCACTCCTAGTCAGGAGGTTGCGAGTTCAATTCCCAATAGATAGAGAGAAGGAGAGAGAGATAGAGAGAAGGAGAGAGAGAGATAGAGAAGGAGAGAGCTCGAACTCATAAGCATAGTGCAGATATGAATGTTGATTCACTCTTCGATCTGACACATGCAAAATGACGATCAAAGATCCATGCATTTATATTGGTCAAAAGCAAGCATGGTATAAGCGATGTGGATTTGTTGTATATGGGATCCTCACAATCGTCGCATATGTGATATTCTTGAGTGTCACATATGTGATGTTGTTATGCATCATATATGTGACTCTTTTAAGCGTTGCATATGCAATGCTGCTTTTGTATCACATATGCGACTCTTAGATATGTGACACTTTAATTACCATTGTTAGGAGACTTGGAAAGAGCACCGATATTAGCATCATTTGAACAATGGTGCATGCTTGACGCTCAATGCAATGGAATGTGCAATCACAAAGCCACGAAATTGTGTCATGTCAATTGTCACTATGCCTCCTTATTCTTTGTAGTGCAACAATATTTTTCTTACATCACATGATGGAATGAAGAAGATGAGAAATATTATTGGTACAGATTTTCATTGTATACATGCATGCCCCAAAAATGGTATTTTCTATAGAGGTGAATATGTAAAATCTTTGACATGTCCAAAATGTAAATTTCCTTGATATAAGGAGAAAGAAGGTAAACTTCCAAAGAAGGTAAACTTCCAAAGAAGGTAAACTTCCAAAGAAGGTAAACTTCCAAAGAAGGTAAACTTCCAAAGAAGGTAAACGATCAAAGCTTTTGACATGGGGATTTGATCATAAAAGTATTGATCGAATAATAGGAATTCAAGCAAATAGTGCAGCTTTTCAACACATTGATTCGAGATGGCCTAATTTTGCACCGAGAGCCACACAATCTAAATTTACATGTTGCATTAGATGGGTTTAATCCATTTTTAATGAAATATAGTAAATGGGCCATGTAGTTATGGAGAGGTATTAATGTCATTGATGTATTGAAAAGCATTGATCAAAGACAAATTGGTTCCTATAATTGTGGCTTGGACTATACACGATTTTCTAGGATATGGCTTTTGTTAAGGTAATCATGTAAATATTTTATTTTTTTATTGAACATATATACATTCTTATGTGATCTAACCTAATTATATTTTCATGGTTTCCTCAACAAAAATATTTATGTTCAATATTGATGGTTCTTGGCTGATGATCATCCATTACGATGCGAAAGAGAAACAATACATTTTAATATAAACATTGAAACAAGTCAGTGTCCAAAACCAATGATATCTATGGATTGGTATCTAAAATGGATAGAAGGGCCTATTTTAGATCCACAATCCAAAATCTTTAGAGAGGATGAAGATGATGAGAATGTGAAGATTATAGATAAGGGAAAACCATCACTAATAGAGAACACGTCGATATGGTATTCTTTGGAATATTGGAGGGAGTTAAAGATCTATAGTCTTCTTGATCCTATGCATATATTCAAGAATGTTGGTTTTTATTATGACAACATCTTGTTGGATTAAAATACACTAACATCAAGAAATGATCTAAAGGATCAAAACTCAAAACCAAATTTATGGCCAATTTATGATAACAATTGACAAAAAATAACCTATGAACTTGCTCCTCAGGTACTTACAACAAAAGAGATGCAAACTATTAACAACAGGAGTCAGTTGATTTGCACACCTACAAGATATGGAGCATCTTTCCAGAACATGATTACTTTGGATGACAAGAGCTTATCTAGGTTAAAGACACACGATTGGAATAACTTTGTAAATAACATTCTACCTCTTGTTATTGATTGGTGTGCAACAAAAGGAGTAGGAGACATGATCTATCATCTTGGATTGCTCACAAGGTAATTATCACTTTTTTATTTTTAATATATAAAAATTATCTGATATCTTTTTATTACGAATTAATTTTGTTATAATTTATACTATGATTAATAATAGGTGGATTGCATCAAAAGATATTGAAATAGACTCAATCCCACAAAAGAAATTTGAATGCAACGAGCTACTATGTTTGATTAAGAAAGATCTTACAATTTCATTTTTTGATATTGAGGTTCATTTGTTGATCCTCTTGTGGATGAAATAGAGACTGTTGGAGTTGTAAGCACTTGATGGATATTTTGGGTTGAGATATTTATTGGCATATTGAAAGGTTATGTGCAACAAAGAGCAAAAATAAATGAACTCATAGTAGAGGGATGGATGGATGAGGAGTGCATGTACTATATCAGTGAATATCTTGAAAGAGTTGACAAAGAAGATCCACATGCATGGACTAACGAGTCTTCTTCAAAATTAACAAATGAGGTATTATTAGGTAGGGGAGTTCCATTTCACTTTACAATGCAAGAGAAAAGTGATATTTCTATCTTTATTGCATATAATAGCAAATGCATGCAAGCATTCATTAATGAGTATGAACAAAAACTCTAAAATCTCCAAAGTATAAGATGAAAAAACAAAAGATATAGATGTAATCTTGATAGTAATGAGAATACAGATATATCTTCTTTCACGGATTGGTTATATACTCTTATGCAATGAGCCAATGCAAAAAATAAGCCAATCTTAGATGAGTAGAGGGAGTTAATGATAGGTTGTGAAAGAAATATATTCTTTTTCTACTAATATTCTATTCTTGCACATGTAATTATATTTTTTTCTCTTCTAATAATTTATTTATTATTGCACATGTGAATGTACACAAATATTTGGGATTATGGACAACATATCAGAATTGAATTATTGATTATTTGCATAAAACAAAGAATTCTGGCATTGTTGCTTCTTTCAAGCAATTTTCACGTGCTAGTTCAAAACACATGAACGTTATAGATAGTGAACTTGGTTACAAAGGGACTACTGTTGTTATCTACAAAATATCATTTTGTATCTTCAAACAGGTAAACAAAATTTAAATTTTTCATAATATAGTTTATTATTCTTTTAAGCACATAATAACAAGGTTTTGTTTTTAATATTTTGATAGGTTATTTTGAACGTCGATTGGTTTCAAGCCAAGTATAAAGGTAATGATGGAGATGATTAATCTCCAAAAGACAAACTATACTTGAGTTTATAATACCTCTATGTCAAGGATGGCTCAAAAATTTCATCAATTTCTAGAAGTCTTTACCAAAATATGAACACTTAATTTTTCAATGAGACATAGCTTCACTCAGGAAAGTCTGCTTCACAAAATTCACTCATTGACTGAGGAAATGATTAAATTTTTCTATGAAATTTTAGTACAATACCCTCCTAGTGTTTACACAACTATTCTAAGTGCAAGTTCTTCAAAAAAACATACAAAACTTTAGAGTTACCTCAATAAGTAAACCTATGTCTGAAATAAGCTTTCTCTCAAGGCGACTTTTACATATGCAACTTTAAACACTTAATTCTCTCAATCTACAACCCATTTAATCAAATGCTTTTAGGCATAGATGGATTACCTTCAAACTTAGATTTTGAATCCTTAATTGTGTAAAACTTTACAATCTATCCTGAGACCTGATCAATTCTTTGACCATCGTGATTGCGCCTCTTTCAGAAGTCTCTCATCACCTTTCACACATATGAATGTTCCTACTCACAATTCTCTTAGCTTGATTACAATTAGGTTCTCAAATCTTGACCATAGATGCATCAACTATGGAATTAGACATGTACAAAAGGATTTATCAATTGATTAAGCATAGAAGGAGAGATTAGAGAAAGATCAAGCCATGATTTTCAGAACCTTCTTTTCTTCTCTTGAAAATACATCTGATAAATAATTTTCATACTCAAACTCTTCTATTAATCTATTCTTCTTCTCTCTCTCTCATGATAAGTTTGTACATAAGTATATATAGGCGTATATGTTCGAATTCATCACTATTACAAGGTATGTATAAACTATTTACAAGATTAATGTACATATGTCTACAAATAATTTCTCTTTGAATCTTCACTTCAGTTTATGCTTCATCCTTCATCCTTTTCTTCATTCTTCATTCTTCCATCTTCTTTGTAACCATCAATTAGTGATTGTCTTGCTCCAACAACTCCCCCTCAATCATTAATTGTGATTACCTTCCTCTTCTTTATGCCTACCATTTCTTTAAAACTCTGCAACTTAGGTCCATCCAAGCTCTTTGTTAACATATCTGCAACTTGATCTTTTGTAGGAGTATACATGATCTATATCTCTTTGTCAATCACCTTTTCTCTGAGGAAGTGATATTGAATCTCAATATGTTTCATCCTAGCATGAAACACAAGGTTAGCTGCCAAATACAAAGAACTCATATTGCCTCCATAAAGGATAGAAACACTCTAATTGATGTCAAAACTCTTCATGAGAGTTCTCAACGATATGACATCCTTTGCAGCTTCCACCATACCTTTATACTCTGCTTCTGTAGATGATAAAGAAACTGTATGTTGCTTCTTAGAACACCAAGAAATCAATTTATCTCCCACATAACACACATACCCATGTGTTGATCTTCTATCATCAGAGTTACCTGCCCAATCTGCATCACTATATATCTTGATTCTTGTATCTGATGTGAACCCATAGTACAAACCTTCTTTAAGTGTGCCCTTAATATATCTTAGCATCCATTGACCTGCAATCCAATGTTCCTTCCTTGGACAATGCATGAATTGAGATAAAACTCCAACTGCATATGATATATCATGCCTGGTCAATGTAGCATAAATCAAGCTACCCACCAAACTTTGATAAAGCTTCATATCTTTGAATTCTTCTCCTCAATATCTACTCAATTTGTGGTTCACCTCCATTGGGGTTAATGCTATCCTGCAATCTTCTATTTTAAACTTGATTAGCAAATTTCTCAAATACCTTTCTTGAGTCACATATACTCCATGTTGAGTATATAGAATCTCCATTCTTAAGAAGTATGATAAATCTCCCAAGTCACTGATCTTGAATTCTTTCTCCATCTACTTCTTAAGCATTTGGTTGCCTTTGTCATCTGTTCCTATAAGTATTATGTCATCAACATAAATGCAAACATAAATAAAACCATCTTCACTTGCTTTGACTAACAAGCTACTATCTGCCTTTGATGCTTGAAAAACAAGTTCCTTCAAGAACTTACTAGCTTGTAATTCCATGCCCTTGGGGCTTGTTTCAAGCCATAGAAAGTTCTCTTGAGCTTGCACACATAATCTGGACTATGTTGATCTTTGAAACCATCTGGTTGTTCCATGTAGACTTCATCTAAAATGTAACCATTTAAAAATGCATTCTTCACATCTAATTGAGATAATTTCGAACCTTTGCAAGCAGCAATAGCTATGAGAGTCCTATGATTTTCATCTTTGCAATAGGACTATATGTTTCATCATAGTCCACACCATAAGTTTGTGCATATCCTTTCACAATAAGTCTAGCTTTGTATCTAGACACACTTCTAGCTGCAAATCTCTTTGTTTTGTAGACCCATTTGCATCCAGTTACCTTCTAATTACTTGGTTTGAGTACTAAGTCCCAAGTCTCATTCTCAATAAGTTCATAATACTCTTGCTTCATAGCTTTCTTCCAATTCTCCTTTCCTTTGGCTTCATCATATGTAGATGGATCTTCATCTGCTTTCACTATGTAAGCATAATCTTTAATTGTCAAGAAAGAGGTGTCATAGCTATACCTTAAAGGTTGTCTTTTGTTCCTTTGATGACCTTCTGAGTTCTCCACTTCTTGAAGTTTTTGGTTCATCATATTGTGGATCAAACCTGGGCAATTCTTCGCTTTCAACTAGTACTTCATCATTCTCTTCTTCCTCAAAAATTTGAACCATTGAATACCGAGACTTGCATAAGCACCATTTGTATTTGAATACCAAGTACCTTGCTCATCAAATATGACATCCTTTGATACAAGGAATTGCTTTGTAGATGGACTCCAAAACTTGTATCCCATTTTTTTATCATTATAACCAATGAACAAGTACTTTTCAGCTTTTGGTTCTAACTTATTCCTTGATTGAGAGGGAACATAAGCATATGCTAAGCAACCAAATACTTTGCAATGATCTAATGTAGGTCTCTTACCCCACCAAGCTTCATATGATATCATACCTTGCAAAGGTTTACATGGTGGCCTATTAACCAAGTATGTGGCTGTATTTACAGCCTCAACCCACAAATAATTAGGACAATTCTTCTCTTTCATAATTGACCTTGCAAACTCAACAAGAGTTCTATTTCTCCTTTCTGCTACAACATTTTGTTGAGGAGAGTATACAAGTAACTTCTCTTTTTTTTACTTGCATTCCACAAATAATCATTGAACTCATTTGAGAAATACTCTCCCCCTCCATTTGACGCTAATCTCTCCAATTTTGTCCTATAACCCTCTCTACATATACATGATGGTGTTTAAATGTGCTAAGCACTTTTGATTTGTCTTTGATCACATAAATAGTGTTCCACCTGGTAGCATCATTAATGTAAATCACATAATATCTGGAACCATTTATACTAAAGTCCTTTGAAGGACCCCACACATCTGTATGGACCAATTCAAGTTTTTTTGAATACATGAAACCTTGCTTATTGTATGATTGCTTGTGAGAATTACCTAATTGACATGCTTCATATCTGTATGTCATGTGTTGACCTGCAACATTAGGTAATCCAAACACTGAACTACTATTAATCATCTCTTTAATACCTCTTTCATTGAGGTGTCCAAGCCTCTTGTGACAAAGATCCAACTCAGATATCTTTTGCTCTCCATATGTGAACAAGGCATGTCCAACATTACCTTGTACCTTCAATGTGAAGAGCCCTCCTTCTTTCTTCCCTGTAACAATTTGCTTGTACCCTTGGCTAGGGTCTTCAACATAAACTCCATCATTAGTGAACCTCACTTCATATCCTTTCTCTACAATTTGTCCTACACTGATCAAGTTCTTTGGAATTGTAGGAACATATAGAACCTTACTCAAAAGAGTACTTCCATCTTTAGCCTTCACTCATCCAATATACTTCACCTTGTGATTTGCATTGTCACCTGTTTGAACTGTATGATTGATTACCTTATTCTCCAAGTCAGTCATCAAAGCAATGTTCCCATTTAGGTGATTACTACACCCTGAGTTAATGTAGAATACCCTTTGGTCTTCACTTGGAACTTCAAATGTTGCATTCATGATTAGAGTTGAGTCTCCTTTATGATCTGATGCATAATTGTAGTAGGTGTTATTGTTGGATTGATTTTGGAAGCTTCTTCAACCATTCCTTCCAAAGAAATTTCTACCACCTCTACCTCTAAAACTTCGTCTCTGATTTCTTCCACGTTTGCATCTTTGATTGAAATTCTTATTTAAATTAGTAGTGTTTTGATTATTATGCCAACATTCATGAGCTAGATGATTTGTGTGACCACATATCCAACAAGCTTTGACATTATCCTTGTTATTTCTGCCTCTTCCTCGACTTTCTACCACTTCCTCTACCCCTTATGAAGTTTGCTTGACTTGGAGTGCCTTCATCTTCAACTAATTGTTGCCTTCCTTTGCTAGCCTTCTTATTATCCTTAGAATACATTGCTTGACCTACAATCTTATCAATATCCCCTTTGATATCATGCTCAAAGGTTAGCATATGACCTAGTAATTGATTCAAATCAGGAGTAAAATGATCCGATGAAAGTTTTGTTGATAATATGAAAGGCTTCCACTTCTCACGTCCTCTTAAACTTGTAAGAATTTGTCTTACCAATGGCCAAAACTAGTCAAAAACTATAAAAGGAGCTAGAAGGCTCATTTTTGAGGTTGGATTGTTAGAGATTGAAGAACACTACAAAGATTTTAAACTTTCCTTTGATGAATTGAAGACTCCATTGCTTCATCTCTTTGTTTTACCATGTATGCATGTGTGTATATGTGTGTGCATGATAGTGTGCTTCTCACTCATAGACTTGTGTACTCATTCACTCATGGTCGTCATACCTTCCTCATGTCTCCTTGGATTGAAAATTATTAGGTAGATCTCCTCACATTGATACTCATCATTGTTCTAGAGTGACACTAGTGTGTGATGGTAAGATGTAGACATGTGACATTGGAGTTATAGATAAACTCTTTTTTTTTTAAAACTTTTTTATCCCTCCATCATCATACCTACCATCCCTACTCTCCCCCTACTTCCATTTCCACCTACGCAAAAAATTCACCATTTTGGGTCATATTCCCACCTTTTCTTCATTCTTCTCATTTCATTTGTGAGAGGGAGAGAAAGGGCAATTATGTTTGCTTCATTTTCTTGCATTTCTTGAGCTTTTGGGCAGGTACTAGCATCCATAGTAGCAATAGAAGCTCCAACACGTACATAATCTCTATTCACACACCCCAAGGTGAAGATCTCTATCAATCACAATAGATAGTAAAAGTCACTATTTTGTAAAAACAGAGTGCACCACAATAGAGTAGAGAACTTGCAAATCACAAATATATAGAAATTTTCAAAAAATATCCTTTTTTTCTATCCATCATGATAGATAGGTATCCATCATGATAGACATTGTCAATCGCGATGGATAGACCCTGATAGACAAGCTTTCCATTGTGAGAGACACTTTCCATGAAAGACATAATCAATCACCAACCTCTATCAATCATGACAAACACTCCCTACAATAGATAGACATCAATCACGACGAACACTTTTCACGATAGATAGGGTTTCTAAAAAATTCAATAAATCACGATAGACACACTTCATGACAAACATAGTCGATTGTTGACCTCTGTCCATCACGATAGATAAAATATCCATCCTGTGATAAACACTATCCATCATGAAAGACAAATATCCATCTTGTAATAAACACTATCAATCATGATAGACACTGTCCATCGTGATAGACAACCATGACAAACAGCATGTCCATTGCAACAGATAGGCTCTGGCGATCGTGATAGGCAACCATTTTTGTTCAAAACTTAGGGTTTTTCAATTTTTTTTATTTTTAAGCTAAATTTTGAGATTTGTGTAGCCAATTGGAGCTCATTGGCAAGGCAAAAGCTAGCTATCATACATGTATGCTTGGGAAGCATGCTTCTTGGGCATTGGAGCAATTATCAGGGCTTCAGATTTGAGGTTGGAAATCTACTAGACCTCTCAGTCTAATTTCTAGCCTAGGATAAGAGCGAGTAGATAATCGGATTAACATAGGGCTATGATAGGAACAAAAGAAGTCAAGATCTTGTAAGTTCTCAAGTCCAAGGGTAATCTAAGATAATCAAATATAACCTATGGGGAATGAATGCGATTATTGCACTCACAACATGCGATTGAATTCCTAAAATTATTTTGATACTCTTATAGATTTCAGAGTTTATACATTATACAAAGAATCAGACACTTCCGGAACAAGTAAAATCTTCTGATAAACACATCGGCAGAATACTAGACAATGATTATTACATACAAAATATGCTTAAAAATTTCAATCTTCACACCACATTGCCATACTTCTGTACTCTCACAATTCTGTAATACAGAGTTCCATTCATATAGAGTTCTTTGGACTACACCGTTTTGCATAGACAGACTTCTCCGAATACCACACCATTCTATCTCTTTCTCTCTTTGTACTACTTCGCACCATTCCATATTTTGGAATTAAGAGGACATTGGACTTCCACAAACTCTTTAGATCTTCGTAAAATAGTAGAATCCCCTTCTCATATTACAAAATAAATTACAAAATCGTGGTCAATCCATTCTGACGGCTAACACTGGCATGCACAGTGAATTTGAACCCACTAATTTACAAAATGTATTTTTACAAATCATCATCATTATTCTAGAGCTCTAGATTCATAATTCTCTCAATATCATATCTAAGTTCCTTGAACATTTCTTATATATTTTCTTTATCTAATCTAACTTTTGCTTCAAAAAATTCCTTCGGATCAAATAGTGTCTGGCTTACACTTCTGTAATTGACTACCAAAATCTCTAGTTCCAAAATCCTATCCTGTAGCTTATCTAACATATTATCAAAAGCTATAGTTAGATCATATATCTTTTCTATATAACTCTCGGTTAATTTCTTAGCCTCCTCCAACTGCGTCTTGTGCTTCAGCTCCAAAATTCAAGCATTCTTCTTCAACTCTACTACTTTTGCTTCTTTACCCTCTAGTACTAGGTTCACATTTGTACATCTCTACTTCCACATTTCAACTTGCTTTTCAAGTTCAATAAGAATAGCCAATTGAGCAGTCGTTGTATCAAAACCCTCTTGTACACATTGGAGTTTGGCTTCCAGGTCAGTGAATTTCGAGTTTTGGACTGCTAGATTTTCTTTTGTTTCTATAATCAATGAGTCCTACCTTTTTATTTCATCACTCTGGCTATTCGCTTTCTTCTTTAAACGATGTATTTCTTGTTCTTCTTTCTGTAACTTAGCTACTAAATTCTTGTTGGTCTTCTTTAATTTTTGCAATGCTTTATGTTTCTATGCCACCTCAACTTGGATTTGCTCACTTTCTTTGACTTCTCTTCAGTTGCCACCTTTAGCATACTATTATCTGCAAACACATCATTTAATTCCTCCATCATTTCTTCATGGACCGCACTTTCTCTCCCTGTAGCCTTCGCTCTGAGTACATCAATATCGGCCCTTGGCTGACTTCCGCATTCGTATCTGCTTTTTTCGTTACCCACTCTTCCTTTTGTTGAGTTAAAAGGGTGCATCTCTTTAGCGAATCTTCCATATGAGTGGCCCTCCAATGTATCCCTCTGGCTAAATCTCTAAGGAATTCTAATCTTGTGGATTCATTGGGAAACATCCAAGGATGGCAACTTCACCAGAGGATGGCAACTTCACCCTTCCATTAGACTGCTTCCACTTGTCATTGAGATTACAAGATGTAAATGTGGGAAGTGGGGGAACTTTTCTAGCATTTTTTGCATTATGCTCAGCTTGCTCCCTCTGGCTCCGGAGCTTCTCTGCTTCCAATTCTGCTTTCCTCTTTGATTCTTCCTCTGCTCACCTCTTGACTTCCTCTTCTTCTTCTAATCTTTTTTGGGTTTCTTTGTCTTCTTGATTCTTCCTTGCTACCTCTTCCTTTGTGGCCTTCTAGTCTGCCTCCTTCTTCCTTTAGTTCTCCTCCACTTGTTGCCTCCAGGCTTGTTCTTCGTCATCCCTATCACCAGTATTTAGGTCCTATGAAGTACCTTCTATAGGTTTTTGTTCCATAGCTCGTTTCTTTAGTACTTGCAAAAATATTTCAACCATTACAATAGTGCACTCACGAGGCAAGAAGGTCAGAGTATATGTGCAAATTAATGTAAATAACACTCCAATTTTGGAGTCCAAAGTTGCATTCACTGCTCTTGGTTCTTGCAAATAGCCTCCGAACTTCTTTTTTTAGTTTTCAAAAAATAATCTCTGCCCAATTCACTTGCATTTTGGTAGACTCATTCATTAAAGCGAACAACTACTATGAAACTCCGTAATGCTTTGCTTGTATGTTGATTACCATTGTCATCAGTAGGAATCCAAGCATGAGTAGGTTCTCATCCGAAAGTTGGGAGAACTTATACCCCCCTAAGCATGACTTTCCTAGTAGATTGGCTATCTCTACAACATCCGCTGTCTCTGTTCGTGCAATAATCCCTATGTTGGCGACATGTAGCCACTTTGCTATCAGCATCGGGGATAATTGGAAAGGTTCCCCTTGTCCAATTCACAAATTTATCTCCTAGACATCAATACCATTGCCATCTGTTTGCCGTGCAATTTCATTCGCTATGTCTTTGTCAGAGGGTGAGGACTAATCCTCCTCTAATTGATTAACACACACTTTAGTAGACCTCAACATTTGAACCAGTCTGCCTATTGTTGAGAAAGCCTATTTGGTATATTGAGAAGATGGGCATCTGAGAAGGTGTTCGCCATCGCTAGGTCTCTGCTTAGCCTGCTATTTGCTCTATTTTCTTGAGCACACATTGTCACTAGTAGCTCTATTCATTCATTCGCCAAGCAAGCCAGATTAGGAATTGTCCTCAACCTTTTATTACTTGCAAGCCTGATTTGAGAGCATCGAGTTTGCATCATGATTGCCCTAGATAGTATCTTTACTTATTTGATTTTGCACTAATCATGCACCTCATAATATGAATCAGATTTGAAACGATACATCCATCACTATCGTTAATTGCTTGTACGATTTGCATGTGGAGTAGTTATGCCGCCACTTTGCACATTGGATGTATTTTGCTAATTTTTTGCTTTTCTTTTTCTTTCTTTACTTTTCTTCTATTTTTCTATTTTTAAAATTTTCTTTGATTTTTATGTACACACACACACACACACACACACACACACACACACACACATATATATATATATATATATATATATATATATATATATATATATATATATATATATATATATATATATACATATATATATATATATATATATATATATATATATATATATATATATATATATATATATATATATATATATATATATATATATATATATATATATATATATATATATATAATTTTTTTTACATTACTTTTTGGATGATTGATAGGGCCACAACTTGGACCCGGTAATGACCATCGATAGTTGCTCTCTGGACAGCATAACAAGCTGAAAGGAACTTGGACCACATAACTCATGGATCCAAAATGGACATGTCCACTTGAGCTTCAGTTTACCCATCTTGCATTTCATTTTTAAATGAAAATAGAGCACTAAATTGCCAGACCAGAAAATCTTTGTCTGAGAATTCCGGTCGTGCCATTTCTTTTGTCTGTTTTGTATCTTCTGCAGTAAGAGGAAACTTGTATACCTATGTTTGTCTAGCTAGCATAACGTATCCATCCGATATGCAAAAGAGTCTTTTGATACTAGCCACTTCTGTACCGCAATCCGGAGGCTGGGAACAATGAATTCGAATGGAAGGATAGCTTTCTAACCATACAGGAGTTTAAATGGAGTGCTTCCCACTGAAACTTTATATGAAGTACAGTATGCCCAAAGCATCGTGGGAAGAATGATCTCCCATTGGTCCATAGAATCAAGCAATAATTTGTGCAACATGTGTATAAGAACTTTATTAGTGCTCTTTGCTAAGCCATTGACCCAGGGATAATAGGGTGAGCTGAATTTATGCCTGATCTCGTACCTGATAGTGATTTCCGAAATCAGCTGATTCAAAAATTTGTGCCGCAATCAGAGACTAATTGGAGAGGTAAACCAAAATGCGAAAAGCTTTCATTTTGAAGTTTCCTGGAAATTGTCCTTGCTATAGCATTTTTTGTAGCCCAAGCCTCAACCCATCTAGTATAGTAGTCGGTACATGTTAAAATGTAAAGGGCTCCGGTTTTGGCTGCAGGTGGTTTAATAGGCCAATGAAGTCTAGACCCCGCTTTAGTGGTGATTGTGTCACGGTTCACCTATACACTGACAAGGATCAAAATTTCTTACCACATTTTGAACATCTGCATACATCATTGGCCACCAAAGGCTTGCCTGCTGAATTTTCTGCACTTTGATTGAAATGGCCGCTTGCTTCACCTATATGGGCAACATGAATGATTGTTGGTAGTTCATTTGGGGGTACACAACACAACCGTATACCTATTGGATCCTTGTGATAGAGTTGCCCCATGATGATGGTGAAGTGTCAGCTCCGAAGTCCCAACTTTTTCCACACTCCTGACTGCAAATGTGAAGGTGTGAGTCCATTTTCTAGGAAGCTAAGAATTTCTTCATACCTAGTTGGAAAGGTTTTCGGAGCATCTTCAATTTCTGCAACTGCAAAAACATCTATGTCCAGAAGGTTGTCATCCACTCCCATTGGCAGTTTTGCATGGTCAATGTGCAACAAAAAGTCTGCGATTGCATGGATTGCTCCTAGTTGATGTACAATATCATATTTGAACTCTTGGAGTAATAGAACCCATTTGGTGAGTCTTCCCACCATATTTTACTACTTTACCAAATAAAGAAGTGCACTATGGTCCACATGGAAAGTGAAAGGCTTTCCTAGTAAATAGTGCTGGAATTTCTTAATTGAGTAAATCAAACCAAGGCATTCGTGTCCTATAGTTAGATAGTTCTATTCAGCAGAAGTTAATCATCACCTGGCATAATAGATGGGATGGAACCAATTGCACCCTTCCTTCTGCATAAGAACACCACCAATTGCCTTGCCGGGTGCGTCTACAAATACATGGAATGGTTCTTTCTAATATGGGGCTTTCAAGATAGGTGCTGTGGCGAGCATCTTCCATAATCTTTCAAACATTATTTGAGCGTCCCTTGTCCACTGGAATTCAGCTGGTCGAACATGTGCTAACTTGTTGAGAGGTATCGCAATATGAGCCAATCCTCGCAGATGTCTCCCATGCCACTGTACTTTACCTAAGAACTGCAACACTTCTTTTGGATTCTAGGATGCTAGGGTCTCCAAAATAACTTTTACTTTATCCGAATAAACCATAATACCATTGTTTGAAATAATATGTCCAAGCAGTTTTCCACACTTAACTACAGAAGCTCATTTATTAGGGTTTAGACAGAGGTATACCTTTTGACATGCATCAAAACAAGCTCGGAGATGCTCCAAGTGTGCAACCATTTGCCCGAAAATGAAAAAATCATCCAAAAATATGCGCATGAAGGAGGTAAGATAGGGAGCAAATATCTATTGCATGCATCATTGAAATGTACTGGGTGCATTCCTCAGTCCAAACCACATTACTGTGCATGCAAAGACCTCCCGATTGGTAATGAATGCTGTCTTTGGTATATCCTCATCCACCATGCGAACTTGATTGTAACCGTTGAAGCCACCTAGGAATGAGTCCATCTCTCTACTTTTTGCAACTTCTTCTAAAATACTATCCAAGGACGATAGTGGGAAGGGATATGGAATCGTCATATTTTCTATAGGAACAATATACCCTACTTTAACTAAATGGTCCAATTCATGCTTGACCCATTCCACAAAATTTGGATTCATTCTATATAGTTGTTACATCACCAAAGTGGCATCGGGTTTAAGTAAAATCATATGATGATATAATCTAGGATCTAAACCTTTCATATCTACATAGGTCCATGCAAACACATCTTTTTATACTGCTTTAACAATGCAATTAAGGCCATCCGGAATTCTAGAGCAAGCTCCACACAAATTCGTACCAATTTAGGTTCTTCAAATGTACCTAAATTCACCATTTCTAGTCAATCTTCTTCGATGCACATTTTTCCAAGCTCCATTGGATCTTTAATCAGTGGATCTGCATGTTTATCCTCATTTGGTTCCAAAATTTTGGTGCAAATTGAGGTAGCTGTACCACCACAAACAAAGCTATTGATCGGGTTAACATCAACAACTCCAAATGATAGTAAATCTTTGTTAGCTTTGAGGAATAGCTCTTCATCTTCCTCAAGACTGTCCAGCATATGTGGTGGTTCTACTAATATTGATTTATTTTTTGAAGGGCAATATTGCTCATCCTCCAACTGGACCAAAAATTTCACATGATCCTTCTAGAATGTAATTGTTTTGGCACCCCAATTCTGTATAACCTTGGCATTCTGCAATCAGGGTCTTTCTAGTAATAAGTTATAGTCCAAATTCTTTCCTTGAAGTTCAAGTACAACAAATTAATGGGGAATACCACATGAGAAATCATTATTAGAATGTCTTTAATAAGTCCCATTGGCTACACTCAAGACTGTTCGACCATCTGCATGAAAAATGGAGCTGGTTCGATGCTATTCTAGCCCATGTGCTTACAAGTATTTGTAGAAGCAATGTTAATGCTATATCCACTATCAATCAAAACTCTCAAAATAGCCTTGTTTTTGTACCATACAATAATAGTAGGGATTGCATAGTCCACTACCTTATCCAGAACATCCCTAACCATACTGACCGTGGCTTTTAGAGTGTAGTTTGGAAATTGTCTCTTTTGCAATGTTTCATAGCTGTTCTTTGAAGGCTAGCACTAACTCTAGCAAGGCACCCAAAGGGAGTTGGAATCTGAAAAGTACTTAATAATTTCCAGGATGTACCTTCCTTGGCTGCTACCATATTCACCACATTCTAGCTCCATTCTTCAGCAGATGTCTAGTTTGGAAATTCAATATTAGGCTCGTGGCCAATGGAACTTAAGTTCTCAACTTCAGAGGATGGGAACTTGGCAAAGTGTTCTGAAATTTCTCCTTCTTTTACAGCTGCTCTATCTTCGTGAGCTGTTACACTTTGTGAACTTCTTTTATTCAATTTATCTAGTCGACCTTTACTTTTACTGATTTCTGGAACGAGTTGGGGTCAACATCCTAAGCCCACTGAACTATTTTCTGCAGTTGTTTCTTTTTCTATGTTGGTGCATAATGCTATGATCATTTCAAATTCTGTATTCTTGCTGAGACCTCATGATAACTGCTGCTCAAGGTTCTAAACATTTTGGTGTCAACACATTTGCCATGGGAGCCTTCAGTTCGGCTTCTTGTTTTCTCATATCATATTCCTTAGCTTCTTCACATTCAAATAATCTATGTCCATATTGTAAATAGAATTTGCACTTAATTGGTATATTCCCAAAATTTCACGGTCTTGATTGCCAAAAATTACGGCCTCTTTTGTACTCTTAAAAATTTGGGTGAAAAAATCTCTGTTGATCTGGAAACTGTTGTGAGCCTACATATTGCAATTGTCGGACTATTCTCAGATCTTGACTCTCTGTCCATTGTCTAGATTGGACTGGATGTTTATAATCTATCGAATTGCCCTTCCACAAAGGGGTTTCCACTTGGGCTGATGCCACTAGTGTATTTTTGGCATTGAACCTGCATTTCTCCAAATTGTGATTATTTTTGTTACAAATGGGGAAAATAAACCTGGTTAAGTGCACAATCAACAGTAATATGGCCCACGTTCCAACATTGTAAACAATACAATTGCTGGGCCGGATGAACATTTTTCTTTGTAACTAGGCTAGTCTTCTCAGAACCCAAATAAGCTAACTATATTTTTTGGTCCACTCTTTTTGCTAGCTCAATTATTTGATCTAACGTTCTAGCTTGTTTCAATGTGTACATATAAATCTTTTCTTTTATGACTGGCTGCAATCCGTCCACAAAGAATTCTTGTAGCAGTTCTTTGGAGGGACATCCCCAACAATATCCAATGAAAATACATTTTTCTGACTTTGCCTCCATTTTTGTCCTTAGTTCTTGAGGGATGTGAACATAACACACACATCCAAAAACTTTGAGATGTGTAAGGTCAGGTTTCTTATCGGAATAAGCCTCCTCGAGAGTTATATTATGCACTCCAACCATTGTGCACTTGTTTATCAAATAAACAACTGTACTAGTTGCTTCAGCCCAATAGTTTAGTGGCACCTTCATCTCGTTGAGCATGCATCTTGCAACTTCTATGATATGTCTATTTTTCCTTTCAGCTATCCATTTTGTTGAGGTGTGTACCTACATGTAAATTGTCACTTGATGCCATTTTCATAAAGAAAATTTGAAAATTCTTTGGAGAAATATTCTCCTCCTCCATCGAACCTCAAGGTCTTTATGTAGCATCCTGTTTCCTTTTCTACCTATGCTTTAAATCTCTTGAACATGGAGAACACATCTGATTTTTGTTTAATGCAAAACATCCATACTTTTCTTGAATGATCATCAATAAAAGTGACAAAATATCTATTACCAGCCACCGATGTTTGTTGTGATGGTCCCCATACATCCGTGTGTATCAAGTCGAGGACATTCCTTGCCACATAGTTGCTCTTCTTGAATGGTTGTCGCGTTTGCTTTCCTAGTTGGCATGCTTCACAAAACTCATGTAGTCCAACATCATTGAATCTTGGAAGACCTCTTACCACTTCATGGTTGCTCGTGCCCTTGAGCTTGGGAATGTTGATATGTCCAAACCTTTTGTGCCACAAATTGATTTCAGTAATCCTCTTGTTTCCAAACTGAATATACATCACCTTTCCATGTGGTTGTTGAATGTCCAAAGTGAACATCCTACCTTCTTTCCTTCCTTGAGCAATGACCTTGAATCCTTCTTTTGGATTCTTTAAAAAGCAACCTTTTTCATTGAAGATAACATGATATCCCTTCTCTACCATTTGTCCTACTGAAATCAAATTCTTTGCAATAGTAGGAACATGAAGAACATCAGCCAATACCTTCTTATCTCCAAGCTTGATATCTCCAACATGCTCAATTGCATGTTGAGTTTCATCCCCAGTCTCCACACATCCTTTTCCACTTGGAGCTTGTAGCGTTGTGAATAAATCTCCTTGGCATGTCATATGGTTGTTGCAACTTGAATCTATGAACCATTTTTCATCATCACTTCTCGAGTTGTTGTGTCATGCTTCATGGCAAGCATGGTGTGTTTGTCTCCTTCACTTGATGTACTCACATAGTTATTTTGGCTCCTTTGGTTGCCTCCATTCAACCTTCCATTCTTTTGCCAACAATAATTCACATAATGTCCTAGTTTACCACAATGATAACATGTTATACCTTTATGAGGATTGTATGAACCTCGACCTCTTCCTCTATTTCTTCCTTGACCTCTTCCATGTGTGTTGTCATTTGAGTTGTCCTTGTTGTCCTCCGAGTTGTGTTAGCTGGAATTTGTGTCGTAGCTTCTTCCTCTTCCTCTCGAGCCTTCTCTTGAGTTCCTTCCTCTACCTCGTCTTGCATATAACATTTGACTATGGCTGTCCTTACCTTTGTTGCCTTCTCCTTCTTGAGCAACCTCTTCAGCGACAATATTTGGTATAATCTCGTCAAATGTTGGTAGAGGGTCCCTATAAAGAATGTTTGTGATGAGGGGCTTCCACTTTTCTTCACTCCTCAAGCTATTGATGGCTGTTTGGATGATGTCTTCCTCTTCTATCTTGCATCCAACTGATGCTAGCTGATCTCGAAGCTCCTTGATCCTCACTGTATACTCAGTAATGCTTTGGTTTGAGATTTTCTTCATGTTGTTGAGCTTGTTCTTGAGTTTCATCCTCCGAGACCTTGTTGAGGTAGCATACATCTTTTCCAATGCTTCCCAAACCTCCTTGGCTGTTTCTAAGCTTTGCACATGACCAATCATAGTGTTAGAAATAACTTGCGAAATGAGGAACTGTTGTATATTATTGAACAATGTATTGTTAAAGTGTTATATTATTAATGTATTAATATATTTTTGATGTTTCTGTTATAGAAGCTAACGGTTCGTGAGGAGCGTGCAAGGCGTGAAAGGGCGGACATCAATAATCCGAATAATTATTATTTAGCTTGTAAATAAACCTGCGTAGAAGGTTCTATTGTTAGAAAAGTAATGATTAGCATAAGGATCATTGTAGACCGTAGTTTCTGTTATTGAAAGCAATGGCTTTCTGTAAAAGTTATCAACTTTTAGTTTCACGCTTGCTTTTCAAAGCCGCCCTCTTGTAACCACTCTTTTCGATGTAATCAAAATTCCTATAAATACATGCACTCTGTGGATTGTCGAAACAGAGTGCATGGGGGGAGATTGCACCCAATCTTGCATTCGGTCTCGTCTCTTGTTGCCTCTATTTTCTGTGTGTTTTTTTGCGTCCATAATCTCTGTATGCGCATAAGCAAGATCCTGACAACAATGGTATCAGAGCTCTACACGCGTCAATACAGAGGGTTCTGTTCTCTGTTCGCGATTCTGAATTCCGATTCCATCTCCATCTCCATCTCCATCTCCGTCTTCGGTTTCTGTTTCTGTTTCTGTTTCTGTTTCGTCTTCGGTTTCGGTTTCGGTTTCTGTTCCTGTTCCAGAACCAGAACCTACGTTTTCACCTACGTTTTCACCTACGTTTTCACCTACGTTTTGACCTACGTTTACTCCTTCGGCTTACTCCAAGGCGTCGACTAAGGCAAAGAACTTAGGCAATAACTTAGGCAATACATTGGCAACATTGGCACCCAAGGCTCCCTTGGCGACCGTTGGCTACGCACGAGGCAATTTTAATTTTTGAGTGGTAATAGAGAGGTTTAGAGTCCCTAAGGTAGGAGGATTTGAACCCACAACCTCCTACTTTCAAGGGAAGTACTTTGACCACTCCACCATCTCTTGGAGTTGTACTCAAGCTCTCTCTCTTTATTACTTGTGGAAGGCGCTCGCGACGATTTCAAGGATGGACCCAACAAAGAATCAAGTGTATCTCTCAATCCGTAGGTCGGATTGAGGCGTGTAATATACCGTTGGAAAGCTCTCGGAACGAACTTTCCAATGAGTTAGCTTGGAAGTGTGAATTCCTTCAAAATCCTTGGGTGGCACTTGATTGAGTGTTCAAGATACCAAGCAAGGTTGAGAACACTGGATCGAGACACCAAGGTTGCAAACAAGAAGGTTCAATACACCAAGGTTGAGA
Organism: Ceratopteris richardii; assembly: GCA_020310875.1. Classification (NCBI taxonomy): domain Eukaryota; kingdom Viridiplantae; phylum Streptophyta; class Polypodiopsida; order Polypodiales; family Pteridaceae; genus Ceratopteris; species Ceratopteris richardii. Next base: position 119,765,710 of record CM035416.1, on the reverse strand, counting down.
GCAAGGGTCCAAGAGCACCATGGAAGATTTCTGTAATTCACCTTTACCTGGAGTTTCATTCGAGCAAGAGTTAGAGATTATGAACCAAGAACTTCAAGCACTTCAACAAGCCATACAAGGACGTTATGCTATGCTTCAATTCGACGGACGAAAAGATGGCCGCTTTGTCTTATCATGGCTATCCCTATTCAAAGATTTCTTTTGCGATGAGTTATATTGAGAAAATAAGAAAATCGAGTTTGCCACTAATTATTTGGTAGGAAGAGCGCAGCAATGGTGGAGTGATCTTTGTCATAGTGTAGATTGTCCACACACCTGGAGGGCTTTTCAAGAAGAGTTTAAGGATTCATTTCTACCTTTAAAGTTTACCCTACATGTTTGATAATTGTGATGCATTTACATATTGAATTTAGTCCATAGGAGCATATTCAAGTTTTGCTTGCCCAAATTCATTAGAAAGACTATGTCCGCATCTCACAGATACTTTTAATAACTTAACACCTCCATGAACATTTCCATGCATGTGTTTTTACATGGAACATGCCTATGTTTTTGTTTTTTTTTTTTCGTTCAGTGATGAAACATGTGACTGGCTATCCATGTTTATTATTTTATCAACTGAGGTCAGTTGTCTTTTCAACTGAGGGGCATGTTATGAATTATGGAATATGTTGAACAAGTAATTGTTGGAGTGTTAAATTATTAATGTATTATGGAAGATGTTGGCCAATGCATTGTTGGATTGAAATATAGAATAGCCAATGCATTGTTGGATTGAAATATAGAACAGCCAATGCATTGTTGGATTGAAAAATAAAATAGCCAATGCATTGTTGGATTGTCACATGGAATATGTTGAACACTGCATTGTTATATTTTATCAACTGAGGTCAGTTGCTTGTCAACTGAGAGGCATGTTGTATATTATTGAACAATGTATTGTTAAAGTGTTATATTATTAATGTATTAATATGTTTTTGATGTTTCTGTTATAGCAGCTAACGGTTCGTGAGGAGCGTGCAAGGCGTGAAAGGGCGGACATCAATAATCCGAATAATTATTATTTAGCTTGTAAATAAACCTGCGTAGAAGGTTCTATTGTTAGAAAAGTAATGATTAGCATAAGGATCATTGTAGACCGTAGTTTCTGTTATTGAAAGCAATGACTTTCTGTAAAAGCTATCAACTTTTAGTTTCACGCTTGCTTTTCAAAGCCGCCCTCTTGTAACCACTCTTTTCGACGTAATCAAAATTCCTATAAATACATGCACTTTGTGGACTGTCGAAACAGAGTGCATGGGGGGAGATTGCACCCAATCTTGCGTTCGGTCTCGTCTCTTGTTGCCTCTATTTTCTGTGTGTTTTTCTGCATCCGTAATCTCTGTATGCGCGTAAGCAAGATCCTGACAACAGGAACATCACCCTTCGATTCCTCTCTTCCCAATCAACAAATTGTCTCCTTTGTGCCGGAGTAATGTTGGGATCTTGAAGGTCCACCGGTTATGGACCATCTCTAGTAATTAGACTCCATAAGCCTTTACCTATAAGGTAATTTTTCATTCTATACCTCCAAGACTAAAAATTATCTTTGTCTAACTTCTCAACTTGTTGTCCTAAATCAGCCATTGAAAACTTCCAAGATTGAAGTTTACCTCAAATATGTTGTGGCACTCTTCCTTGACTTTATGAAGCTCCCCCTTGATTTGTATCTTCGCCTTTGCTTCACTTCAGTTGCAATGCTTTGCCTCTTCAAACTCTAATGCTCTGATACCAATTGTTGGAGAATTCCTCTCCTGTTCGTAGCGGAAAGTGTGGAAGACCTTGTTAGGATCAAGAATTTTGCCAACAACTGAACCTTCAAATGAAAACTAGTACCAACTGAAAAATGCAATGAACTTGAAACTTTGGACACTCAAACTAGACACCTACAACTTTCAAATCAGCTATCAAACACTCAATTTGGAGTAGACTTGGGTTGGCAACTCTTTGCATCAAAATAGGCTACCTATCCACTTAGTTAGGCTGAAAACTAGACTTCACTAAAAACTAAATAACTCACAGAACATAAAGAATTTGATAAAACTATTAGAGATAAAGAAAGTGCTCATGATAAGGTTTTCAATGAATATTTAAACTCTAAAAATCGATACATACATTGAGAGATATGACTCTCACAAGTAGGTTATTCAGAAATTGGTATGCGATTGGACATAGTCTATGAGAGTGAAGAGAACAAAATGACTAAAACCAAATGAACTACCTACAAGGGGACTTCCACGACTTCTTCCTCTATCCTTGAGTGTTCTCCCTTGCCTCTTTTATAGCCAAGTGAGCAAAAAATCTCATGATGAGTTTGAGAGCTCTTCTCCATAACTCTTCCACTACTTTGAGTAGCCACTCCTCTTCCAGTTCAACTTTTTTGGATTTGATTCTCTTTTGATCTCCACTACTTGCTGAAGTAAAGGCTTCTATTTTTCATTTTGGTATTTTCCTTCCATTTGAAGAAAATCCTTTTTGCAAAAATATATACGACCTTGCTTCTTTATTTTTTAACATGTCTATCATGATAGACGATGTCTATCGTGGGGTGCTGTCTGTCGCGATAGATAGTGTCTGTCGCGATAAATGGAAAAAACGCAAATTTTTTTGAAACTTTTGGTGATTTGGAGTGCTCTAATGGTGTAGGTTATTGTGTCAAGGATGCATACAAAAAATACTCAGTTTCTCTGTCTGTCGCGACAGACAGAGGTCGTCATCCCGAGACCTACACAGAGTTTTGTCGTACCTATGCAAACTACTGGAGATGGTGGTACAACTAGAACCTATAGCAAAAGCTCAAAAACACACAAAAATAGATCGCACACAAGGTCTCTCTCGCTCTCTCTCACAAGTGAAACGAGAAAAATGAGGTGGGTAGGGGAATATGACCAAAAAAACTAAAATTTTTGGGAAGATGGAGATGGAGGTGGGAGATGGTGAGGATGATGATGGCGGTGCAAAAAAAAAAAGAAAAAATGAAGAAAAATAAGGAAAAGAAAGGATATTACCTATGACTCGAATGTCTCAACTCTACATCTTACCATCACACACTCGTCCTCGAAGCTCTCTCTCCGACAACAGCGCCAAATTTGGTGTCACTCTAGCACAATGGTAAGTACCAATGTGAGGAGATCCACCTCATAAATGTCAATCCGTGGAGACATGAGGACTAGTATGAAGACTATGAGCAAGTGATGTCACAAGTGCGTGAGTGAGAAGCACGCAAACATGCACACACATACGCACACACATGCACACAAGGCAAGAACAAGGAGAGGAACAATGGAGTTCTTTACATTAGTAAAAAAAAGTCTCTTACATAAGCTCAAATCACTAACAATCTAACCTCAAAAATGAGCTCTCTAGCTCTTTTTATAGTTTTTTGACTAGCTTTGGCTTTGTCCAGACCTATGTCTAGCCTAGTTAAAAATTAGGTTCTAGAGCTTATTTGAGGGGTCAAACAAAATCTAAAAACTATGAAAATTGATATGTAGCTAATTCTAATACTCCTCAAGCTCGAGGACTCCTTGACTTGAACATAATGGAGTCGATTCTACCAAAAACGGGATTTACAAGGTTTATGTAGTGATGAAAATCACTTGAGTTGGAAATATTTTATGGAAAAAATGATTAGGCCTTGTTACCGGATTGTGCATGACTGCTCGTTTGTGCTGGTATGCTCTTCTTATAGCTTGTATGCCAACATATATTATATCCAATGAGTGTATACTCTTGAGCTTCCTGCTCTAGACTCCTTCTTCGTGCTAACATCATCTCTTGGGGAAGAGTTTTCCTCCTTAGAAAGTCAACTAAAGGACTGCTCCAATCATGCATCAGAGACACTTGATACAGAGGGGCATGTTCCACTAGGGGTCTACTAATAGAGGGTGGACAATCCTTGATCAACCCATAGACATTTGCTCCCATTGTTGGTCAATATATGCCTAATATTTTTAAAGTGTGTAGGGTTTTGTGTTTTGAATTGTGTTTCCCTAATGCATCTACATGTGCTAATTGCAACCATTTATCGTGCTCTTCCTCTTCCACACAACATGCTAAGATTCCTTGATCATCCTACTTGTAGGTACTTCCTTCCAATATGTGATATTCATGTGATGTGACTACTTCTTCCCCTTTTGATCTTATGACAGGATCTTGTGTCCAAATGTGAGAATAGGCACTAGTTGCTTTGCCCAATTAGGAATGAATTCTAGATTGAACAAATATGCATCAAGAAGTTCATCTGACACACCTTGCTGGGATTCTCCTAAAGTGATTCATGAAAGGTAATCCACTCAAAGGTGGGTCTTACCTTTCCTAAAAATACTCAAAATCATATTCCATTAGTAAGAGAAACCATCTTACTAATCTGCCTTTGCAAGGTTTGTTCACCAAATAAAGTAGTGCTTGATGGTCTATAAAAAATTTGAACTTATTTGCAAGCAAATAGTGTTTAAATTTCTTGACTATGTAGACCATGTTTAATCCTTCTTGTTTGGTGGTTGTGTGATTCCTCTTTGCAGTATTCAATTGCCTATTTGCATATGCTATGGGGAGGTTTATGTTCCCTTCACCTATTGATTGTGCTAGCATGCATCCAATAACAAAATTAGAAGCATCCACATGAACATGGGATGGCGTATTCCAACTTAGCATTGTCAAGATAGGGGCTGAACACAATCCTCTTTTCAACTCTATGAATGATTTCTCACACTCATCATTCCACTGGAAGTTACTCAAAAGGTTGTACAAAGCCTTTGCAATGATAGCATTGTTGATATATTTTGGTAGTGATGTGTGAAAACACACTAGGATCACGAGGGCACTTTTTTCCCTCTTTAGGAGGTTTTTTCCCCCAGCTTGTATATACACTTATAACCCTAACGGATCACTTATCTTTGTTATACTCTAAGGTTTCATATAGTTCCAACACACTTTTGTTAGTTCAAAATCTTTTTGGGAATGCCTCTTTTAAATTGTCATATGTTGAAAAATGATCTAGGGGATGCTCAATGAGCCATTTAACCGCATCCCAACAAGAGTGGATTGGAATACCTGTAATTTGTGTTCTTCATCCTGTAGTTGTCTATGGTTGTAGACATACTGATTCTCGAAGGTCCGCACATGCACATTAGGATCCTCATCTGTTTGTCCATTGAAATGGGTGTAATTCATCCTCAGAAGTGGATTTTGGTGAGCCATCTTTTTGTCAAACTCTTCTAAGGTTTTGGATCAAGTAAAAGGTACTAGTGCTAAAGCAAACCCTAGTTGGGGTTTGTTTTCAGCACTTTGGCCTAAGTCTGAAGGGCACTCTCCTTCCTATTGCTGGCTTTGTTGGTTGGCTCTATTGAATTCCCCTTGCCACAAAGCTTTAGCTAATTTTCTATTCCTCCACTCAAATATCTAATCCTCCAAGATAGTCTAAGGTAGCACTCTATTCTCCACCCATAGCAACAATTCCTCTAGGATATTCGCTGCTTCTATAATTGAGATATCTTTCAGATGTAATGTTGCTAAAGCTTGCTTAATGAATTTGTCCAAGTACTTGTGATGTTGATCACTTCTCAAGTATCTTTACTGCTCCTCAATGACATCAATTCAAACAAAACTACATCTCAAAACCAACCCCATCCCATCATGGTTGCCAAATGTTTGACGGATGAGATGTCCTTGACAAACATAACAACATGTTTTCCAAAGGTTGGGTATAGGAATGGGGATTTATGAATGCAATTACCACAATTACCACACTCACAACATGCGTTTGCATTCCTGAACTTATTTTCACACACAATGATTTTGGAGTTTCTACATTATGTAGAGAATCAGAAACTTTTGGAACAAGTATAATCTTTAGATAAACACATCAACAGAGTACTAGATAATGATTATTACATACAAAATTTGCTTACAGATTTCAATATTCACACCACATTGCCATACTTATATACTCTCACAGTTTCGTAGTACAGAGTTCTATTCATACAGAGTTCTCCAGACTACACCATTTTGCATAGATAGACTTCTCCGAATACCGCACTATTCTATCTCTTTCTCTCTTTGTACTACTTTGCACCATTCCATATTTCAGAATTAAGAGGACACTACAATTCTAGAAACTCATTAGATCTCCAAATAGGAGAATCCCCTTCTCCTATTACAAAATAAATTACAAAATCATGGTCAGTTCATTTCGGCAGCTACCAACACCTAGGTTGGGATAGACAAAGCATCAAATTCTCTAAAGCTAGTGTCAATTACACTCTAAGGTTGTGGGCTCAATAGCTTAATGACTATCCCTACATGCTAAGCTCTAAGACTAGTGATTCAAAAATGTCCCTTAGTATGGAAAGACCGACCTCCAAGTAGTTTAGGGATAGCCTATTTACAAACACCAAAAGGTCCCTATAAGACTTAGTTGGAATATAGTCAAAACGATCGATTAGGGGCTAGCATCTATGAAGATGGGTTGAGATGATGAGTGGTCCAACTCAAGAACCCTGATCAACCTTTGGACTTGAACACCTAGTGGTCAAATTCGAAGAGGGCTCATATATCGAGAAACGAGGAACCATGTATGTGGTTACTAACTCACCAAACAGTACATATGAATTCAGAATCATAGTGCCTGAGTATGAAGTAGGAGATCTAAACTAGGAGAACCTTGTAAAAGAACCTAGAACACCTCGTGGAAAGCCAATCCTATCTAGGATAATTACACTATAATGGATTCCCCAAGACAACAAGAGTATCGAGCTCTTTCTGAATACAGACATGGATAAAATTTCTAGAGATTTAAGCCAGATCAACCTAATGAGGTAGGCAGAGTTGCCATATGTGAGTTCAAAGACCTCAAGGCCTAGGGAAGTTTGTCTATTTAGACAACATGTTAGAGAGAGTGCTTCTAGTAATGGAACATGGAAGGCATACATACACTTGGAAGGGTGAGTTAATTTTTCCCCTAGGGAGATCTAACATTTCTCATGGTCAACATGGAGCTAGGTCATCTCAAATTGATGGTAGCCATAAGGAAAGAACTAGAGAAAGACTAGAGAAAGACTAGCGAAAGACTGGAGGTAAGGTTTGCAAACCTCTCAGAAAGAGATAGATCGGGATTGGAGATAGATAGAGTAGATCCATAGATGCATAGAGGCCCAAGACATCAAAGAGGAATGGATGATTTTCACATGCCAAGACCTAGAGAACAACCTAGGATACTGAGGCCTACTCAATTGATAAAGTCCATGGAAAATTACTTCAATGGCACTAGAGATCCATATGACCATGTAGTTGAGTTTAGACAAGTGTTGATGCTTGAACAAGTTGATGATGTTCTCAGTCAATATAATGCTTTTGATTTAATGCTAAAGAACACCGGATTGATGTGGTTTCAACCATTGCATCAAGGTCAATTCAAGAACATTGACCAGTTGCTAGAAGCATTCATCATTGAGTTTTCAAAGAGTGGTATCAAGCATAACACCTCATCTTTGATTGAGAGCTTTAAGCAAACGCCTCAAGAGATAGGTAGGTTAGTAGGAAGAAGATTTATAAAATATTTGGAAAGATGTCCTATCTCAGAATTACCCACACTAACCAAAAAAGTGGCATTGTCTTTGGATGGCTTGCTAAGTGCCAAATTATAGTCATAAGTGTATTTGAAGGAACCTACAAACATAGACCAATGCATACACATGTGCATAGATATCGAGGACAACTTAGGTGATGAGCTAGAACTTTCAAAGGTCTATAAAGATTCAAATAGTTCAACTAGTTCTACTTCAAGACCATCCTTTTCCATTGAAGAATTGATTGAAAAAGTAGATTAGAAGTTAGCAGTCTCAAGCAAACACACCTCGAGGATGGTCTTAGTGAAAATGATGTTACAATTGTGGAGGAGACAACATGGCCAACGTTTCCCCAATAATGGCTCAACCCCAAGGAAACCCTAATAGCCAATACTGCACCATTGAGAGAAGATACACTAACCATAATGCACAAGATTGCCCTTACAATAAACAAGTGGGTAGATAGAATTACCCAAAATGGGGGAGATTCCAAAATCCATATCAACAACCACCTTACTTTAGGCCCCAACAACCTTATTAGCCTCCATACCAAGCTCAACAAAGATCTCAATCATGGCTAGATCAAAAACCTCCACCCCCTACCAATGCTATCCTATTCAAGTATGCATCAATAGAGGATAACTTAAGTAGTGTCCTAATGCTTGCAACTCCATTAATTTCTAAAAATGACCCTAATGCTCACAACTTTGACTCAACACAAGTAGATAGCCCACTAGCTTACTACATGGAGTCACTGAAGCATAATGAGATCCACCCATATGAAACCCCTAGTGAACCTAGTTGGGAGCTATAGAATTCGAATGTGGTGTACACAAACCCTAACCCTAGACCCAAATCAAGATAGATGGGTGAACCTAGACACTTTGGACGTGATTCCAGATTGAAGAATCAAAATAATAGAATGTGGCAAAACAACTATGCATCCACAAGTGCAGATGATTCTGAGAAGCTATTCATGGTTCAACATCACATGATGAATACGATGTCTGCTCATGTTTGAAAATCGAATGATAATGTTTGGTATGTTGACTCATGTGCTTCAAATCACATGAACAATCATGCGGAATGGTTTCGTACTTTGCAAAAATTGCCAGTTCCTGGATATGTTGAAACAAGTGATGACACATCACACCCTATTGAACATATAGGAAACATAGGACTGTCTATGGAGGATGGAAAGGTAAAACATCTTGATGATGTGCTACATGTTCCAAATATAACAAAGAATCTCATTTTTGTTGGAAAAATGGTTGACCAAGGATTACAAGTTAGGTTCAATGCTGATGGGCTATATGTAGAAGAGTACAAATAGGATGGAAGATTGATTGCCAAAGGGAACAAAGTGGGTAGGATGTTCACCTTAAATGTGAAAATTCTTGAAATGAATGCATCCATGTTTGCAAAAGGTGTAGGTGTTATTATTGATATAGAGATCTGGCACAAATGAATTGGACATGCAAATTTGTAGAGGCTAAAATTGATGTAGTCAAAGGAGATTGTCAATGGACTACCAAATTTCAAGGTTGCATAGATGCAAAAGTAACATGTCAATTTGGAAAACAATCAAGAGCATCATTTCCACACGATAAGCATGTTAGTGAGAATGTTCTTGAAATAGTACATATAGATGTTCAGGGTCCTGCAAAGACCACATCTATGGGCAATTGCAGGTTTTATGTTACTTTCATTGATGACCATACACGAAAAGTATGGGTATAGTTCATGAAAGAGAAGAGTGAGGTGTTCACTCACTTCCAAAATTTTAAGGCCATGGTGGAAAAGAAGACAGGAAAGTATACTTAGACATTAAGGTCTGATGGAGGAGCTGAATACATGTCAAATGAGTTCAACAACTTTCTTAAAAATCATGGAATTCGACATCCGTTTTCATGCAGGTACACACCATAACAGAATGGCATTGCTGAATGCAAAAATAGACTTGGGTAGAAGCTATGCATACTATTGTATACATCATGAACAGAATTCCGATTACTGCTATACATCAAATTACACCTGAAGAGAAGTTTACATGTAAAAAGCCAAACTTATCACATATGAAAGTATTTGTATGTATTGCATATGTACATGTTTCCAGATGAGTTAAGGACAAAGCTTGATCAAAAAGCAGAAAAATTTATCTTCATTGGGTACTCCCTTGATCAAAAGGGATATAAATGTTATAACCCACTCACACGACAGATGAAGGTGAGCAAAGATGTTATGTTTGATGAAATGTCATGCTTCTATGTAGATGCCAAAGATGGACTTAATCTTGAACCAAATGACAAAGAAAATGATAAAAAATCAAGTGCACAATCTCAAATCTTGAGTGAACCAGATGCATCACCAAGCAATAGTTCCAACTCAAGTCCATGGAGTGGAAGATTGCATGGAAGTTTCAGTCCAAAAAATTCATCAAATACATCCAAGAAAGGTAAAGGAAATATTTCTGCTGGTAGTAAAACATGTGCAGGTTTTGAAGACATTGATGGAGATTCAAGCGGTTCAGAAAAGAGTCTTGATGAGGAACTGGGATTGTCCTCTATGAAGACTCCAGGATTAAGAAAGGCACATGTAGATGATACAAGGAGAAGTGACCCAGGACCAAGAAGATCTAAGAGGATGTGGAATTCATTGCAATGATTGACATATGATAGTCACATGGCTTGTCATTGTGCCTACATGAACAAGGTAATACCGGATGCTGAACCTTCTTGTTTTGAAGATGCGATTGGAAATGTAGATTTGGAAAAAGCTATGGATGAGGAGATGGCTTCACTTTATGGAAACAATACATGGAAGCTGGTTCCATTGCCGCAAGGACAGAAACCCATAGGTAGTTAGTGGGTTTGCAAGGTAAAGCACAATGTTGATGGTAGCATAAGTAGGTACAAAGCATGATTGGTAGCAAAAGGATATGCACAGACATATGGCACTGATTATGAGGAAATATTTAGCTCTATAGCTAAAATGTCTACTGTCAGAACACTTGTTCCATTAGCTACAACAAAAGGATGGAATTTACATCAGATGGATGTGAATATTGCTTTCCTACATGGTGAGTTATAGGAAGAAGTATACATGGACCAGCCATAAAGAAGATTCAAAGCATCCAGAATATGTTTGCAAGTTGCAAAAGGATTTGTATGGGATTGAGAAAGCTCCTCGTGCATGACATGCAAGGATTGATGATTACTTAATCACCATTGGGTTTTCATATGTGATGCAGATCATTCACTATATGCAAGGAAGGGTTATGATGGCATCACGATTGTGGAAATTTATGTTGATGAATTTATTGTAGGTGGTGATAATGAAGAAAGCATTAAAGAGGTAAAGCAACTTCTTATGCAGGAATTTGACATGAAAGATCTTGGTGTGATGAACTACTTTTTGGGCATTGAGTTTATACATACAAAAACAGGTATATGGATGTCACAAAGGCAATATGCCTTGATTATGTTGCAAAAGTATGGTATGGCTGATTGTAAGCCAAGTTCTATGCCATTAGATCAAAGTTTGAAGTTGGATACTACATCAGGTGAAGCATTGGAAAATGATACTATGTACAAGAAAATTGTGGCAAGCTTGATATATCTCACAATTACAAGGCCTGATCTAAGATACACTATTGGACTTGAAAGTCAATTTATGCAGGTTCCCAAGAAGCCACATTTGGATGCTTTGAGGCACGCTCTACGTTATGTGAGTGCTACTTTGGATTATGCATTGTTTTATGAAGATGATGTAGATTTGTAGATTCATGGATACACTGATGCAGATTGGGCTGGTAGCATTCCAAATAGAAGATCTACTAGTGGTTTTCTATTCTCACTTGGGAGTGCAATTATTACATGGAGCAGTAAGAAGCAACCCATTATTGCTTTGTTGAGTACAGAGGTTGAGTATAGAGGTTTTGCAATGGCAGCATGTGAGGCATCATGGCTAGAGATGCTACTTGCAGATTTAGGTGTGGAAGTGCAAAAGCCTATCACCATCTATTGTGATAAACTTAGCAGCATACAGTTAGCACAAAATCCTTTTTTCCATGCTAGAACAAAGCATATTGAGGTACATTATCACTTCATCAAAGAGAAGGTATTAGTAGGTGATATTGATCCTATCTATGTGAGAATAGATGAACAGGTTGCTGATATTTTCACTAAAGCACTTGGAGCAGAGAAGCTGAAGAATTTTCAGAAGATGCTTGGATTAGAGGACCTGACGTTGAGCTTGAGGAGGAGTGTTGAGATATCAATTGTTGATGACACAACATATATATCTTTCTTGGATCCACTCTTTTTCATCATCATTTGTACCTTTTTTTACCTTTCATTCAGTTAATATACACTCTTGTATAGGTGTGTGTGAGTGCCACACTAGACAATAAGTGAGATTCATTCTCCTTTTAGTTTAGAAATCCCACATAGCATGCACTTTACCCATTTTTTTATATAAAGAGGTCACTACCTCTCATTTTGGGGGGCATTATGAGAAGTAATGAGATTATGCTAGTTTGTAGAATGCTTGGAGAGCTCATGTTGTTGTTATGAAGTGCTTGCGTATTTGTTCCTTGCTTGCCTTATGCTTGTGACACGTTAGTTCATTGATTAGTGATGTGATTGTGCATGTGATTAAGTGTGTGTATCATTAACGATGCTTTCTTCTTATTTCACACGTAGTTTAGTCACTAATCTCGTGCTAATGAAGCACCATCACGTCTGCTGAATGCTTCTATGCAACATTTGGGTCTCATGAGATGCTCCTCGGATTGACAAATATGAGTTGTGATACTACAACGTCAACAAACCTCAACATGTGATGATCAAGGATGCCACATATCAGTTTTTCATTTCTCTGACATGTATAGTGGTCACGCTGGTATACATCAGGATACTTCATTGAGCTTTACTAGATTTATCTATCGAGAGTGATGGCACATTTGTTTCTTGCTATCTCACCTTGTTTGCAGACATTAGGTTTTTTTCATATGTACTATTCTTTATATATTGCACTTGTTGCATTGTTGTTTTTAGGTCATTCTTCTACACTCCTTTTATGTAATAGAAGAAGATCATTCTTCCTTGCCTCAATCTGTGTCTGCTCTTCTTTGATTGTGAGAGAGTGTGTGTGAGCTCTCTTCCTTATCTCCTTCCTCGTGAGACATCGATGTCTATAATTAATACCATTGATGTTTTTATTCAGTGTCCCACATAGCTATGACACGAATATCAACATTTGGAGGAATCACAATGCTTACAAGTTCAAGTCACTACTCTGGAGCAAAAACCACAACTTACAAGCACAATATGACACCCTCTAATAGGCTCAAAACGAACTAGATTCAAGAATGAAAAATTTGAATGAAAAGGCAATGACCAATATGCCACTCATGTTGGATCATCAAATGTAATGAAATGCTAAGTTATAAAGGAATATGGGGTTACCTAGACGACACATGTCAGTTGTTTTGGAAGAGAACAAGCATCTCCAACAACAAAATTAGGATAACTTGGAGGCAGTAATGGAAGTCACCTCGAGAGCAACCATTAGTCCAACAAAATTTCAAGCTGTTCCTTCTAGCAACATCTGCATATTATTAGAGGAAAATGCAAATTTCTTGGAATCATATGGCAAGTTAGAGGCAAAACTACATGAGCTAAAGAAGCAACAAGCCACAACTAGCACCAAGGTTCTAGAAGCCATCCCTCTACCACCAAAAAGACAAGAGATTGAAAGCCTTTAGAAATAGATTGAGGAACTATAAGCCAAAATATTACACTATGAACAAACACCATCCCCACTTGTGGAACCTGAACTAGAAGAGTTAGTAGAGATCCCGGTGGAGGAAACTTTTGAAGATGCCTATGAGCCACAACTAGTGCCTGGGGGTAGAGTCTTTTTATGAGGCACCCATACCCCAATGGTTAAAGTAAGCAGAAGAGATTGGGTGAACACATGATGATCAGGTCACAATATAGATTCAATCCTTGTCAAACCTAGAAGAAACAATACTAAAATTAAAATACGTCTAGAAGTTTTCCCACCAAAGGCTAATCACTACTTATGAAATGTAGTATATTCCATATTTCATGCTGTTGGTTGATTATAATGTGGAAGTCAAATGGGTAATTGGACAGGAACCAACCTTTGTGACCCAGTTCCAGAATAGTGACTTCCCAAAGAGATCTAAGAAAGGAACTATCTTTCAACCAAATTGATGGGAAAGGTTGCTAGAGATGTACCTCGAGATGCTAAGGACATGGTCAACACACCCCTACACATAAAATAAAATCCATGCTATTATCCACTACTTCATCAACATACATGGCTTGAGTTTGCAACTAAAGTATGCAATGGCACATGATGCTCAGATTGGCTCAATGACCCATATCTCTCTCCACCAAGAGGACCACCTACAATCGCCTATATGGTATCAATAATTAGACATTGTTCACAAAGACTAAAGAATATTCATTCCAAGAAATATGTAGCTATTACATTTATTTGGAGTGGAACAAGCCTTGCATGTAGAGCGCAACTACATATGCCACAACTGGACATGCCAGGTCCTATAGATTGGGATAGCCTAATGACACATCGGCACATGGACTTTGCATCAAAGAACATGATTCAACTACAAATGTGGTAGGATATTACATATTACTCCCTCCACAACAAGGTTCTATGAGGGATGACAGATGTGAGAGAGTGGGGGTGTTAGCAACCAAGTAAGTGGTCCAGGTGGTTTGACACGATAAGGGAGCTTAAGAAAAATGATCCAAAGAGAGCAAGGGTAGAGAGAAGGTCAAGGAGGATTGAACAGAGAAGGAAGCGTACACAGATCAAATGAATATGCCAAATATTCATTTTTTGAATCAAACATTTATCAACAATGATTTTTATCACTACACTACATTGGAAATTTCATTTTTGATAAATCCAAACTCCATTTTTTCTAAGACAAGGAGTCTTCAAGCTTGAGGATTACTAGATCTACATATGCACCAATTTTCATAATTTGTAGAGCTCGTTTGAGCCCTCAAATTATCTTAGGAACCTAATTTTTAACTAGGCCAGACACTAAGTCTGAACAAGGCCAAAACTAGTCAAAAACTATAAAAGGAGCTAGAAAGCTCAATTTTGAGGTTTGATTGTTGGAGATTGAAGAACACTAAGAAGATTGTAACCCTTCTTTTGATGAATTGAAGACATTGTCCATCTCTTTGTCTTACCGTGTATGCATATATGTGTGCATGATAGTGTGCTTATCACTCATGCACTTGTGTACTCATTCACTCATGGTCATCATACCTTCCTCATGTCTCCTTGGATTGACAATTATGAGGTGTATCTCCTCACATTAATATTCATCATTGTGCTAGAGTGACAATGATTTAACTTGGGCATGGGACTATTTAGATACCCATTTCCAAATTGTTCTAGGGGTAAAATGACAAGATGACTTAGGTACAATAGCTTTTCCTCTATGATCCTAAGGGGTTTGGGTGGATTGTGATTTCCAAGAAATTAAGAGTTTGGGGGAGGGGATATGAGTTCTCAAGCAGGTCTTAAGCACCCAGATTTGTATATTATTATGGTCATCCTTCATCGATCACTTTGGTATCCAAGCATGGAGTATTTTTTGTGTTGGATCTCTTCATTGTTTTGTTGATTTCCTCTCCTACATCTTCTTTTGCTTCTTGGATGGGGGCTTTGAGTTTGATGGAGCAATTCATTTCTCACCCTTATGTAGCCAAATCTGCTTCAATCCTGGGATAGATGAATTTTTCCAAGGCCTCGTCCATCTTCTTAGTTCACAAGTCTACTATAGCTACTTTGCACACTTCCTTGTTTGAGTAATCAATATGACAACTGTCTTTGGCATAGAAGGGACTTCCATGGATTGCTTAGTCTATTCTTCTGCACAACAGATGTTGGGATACATGCAACATATTTCTTTTCAAGATTAGAGTGGGAATTCTTCTACACAACAGATGTTGGGACACATGCAAGATATTTTTTTTCAAGATTAGACTTAAAAGAATGAAGAGCCTGTGTTGAATCATGATCATTGGTCGTACTTTCTAGTTCTATCATTATGCATTGTTCTCTTACTTAAACATGAAGAAGTCCGCTTCTAAGGTTTAAGTTGACTGCATGATCATAAATCAAATCTTGACCCAAGATTAGAGACTCAGTGGGATCTTCATCATGGCATACTAGTAATATTGCTATCATGGGAACGTCTTGTAGTGAGATGGGAATTTTCAACTCACCCACACAAGGGGTTTCCACACCTCAAAATCCTATGAGGTAAGCCTCAATCAAATTTCAATGGAAGTTCATGTCCTGACAACAAAGATACTTGATGGCACTAGTAGTGACACCTGACTCAATCAAGGCCCTAAAGGGCATGGTTGTGGTGTCTTGTCCTATCTCAATGAAAATGAATGGTCTTCTATCCACTATGCTATGAGAAGTATTCAAATTAGTTTGGTTGCCTTGTGAAATTGTGGCGTGTTCTGAGTGGGGAAAGACATTGACAAGATAAAGCTTCTCCACATCGTAGTTTTTAGATTGGCTTAATCCCTTTAATCTTAATTTCATTTGTTTTATGTGCTCTAAAGCTTCCATCTATGCCTCTTCTCATTTTCTCTTCTCTTTCTCCTTACACTTCTAGCTACATTGAGTCGTTTAAGCATTTCATCTATCAAAGGCTCATGATAGATCTTGATTCGATAATTGCCTATGTAGTTTGGCAACACAACTCCTTCTTGAGTGGTTAATTGAACTGCACCATTGGTTCATATTCTATTAATGATCATAGCTCCATAGCCTCACTCCTCTAGTTTTCAAACATGCTACTTCAACGTATATAGCAATACTAGGTCACCTTCTTTAAATCCTTTATCTTTTACATGTGCATCAAAGTAAGCCTTTTGTATCTTCTTTGCACTGTATATCCTGTAGCTGCTCTCAATTGTGTCTTTCATAGGTGTTCTAAGTCAGTGATCCTAGATGATAGCTCGTGGCCTGTCCATTGATGATCTTGTGCACCAAATAGCATGATGTAGCTATTTGTACCAATTTGAACATTTATTATTTATGAGCTTGGTCAATACATTGCATATGATCTTGTTTGTACTCTCTGCTTGTCCATTTGCATGG
Organism: Ceratopteris richardii; assembly: GCA_020310875.1. Classification (NCBI taxonomy): domain Eukaryota; kingdom Viridiplantae; phylum Streptophyta; class Polypodiopsida; order Polypodiales; family Pteridaceae; genus Ceratopteris; species Ceratopteris richardii. The sequence continues at coordinate 119,748,911 of CM035416.1, read as the reverse complement.
GGATGGTATGGTGCTGACATCTTATGGATGACCATGAAATCTTGTACTAGATATTCAATGACCTCATTCAATAAGTGGGTTCCTCGATTGCTCACCAATTGTATGGGCAATCCATATCTCGTGAATACATTCTCAAATAGATCCTTTGTTGTTTTTTGTGCATCATTCTTTTGTGAAGGATTTCACTTCTACTCATTTGATAAGGTAATCTATGGCTATGATTATATATTCAACATGGGAACTTTTAGCTGGGGGGTTTATAGGACCTACAAAGTCTATACCCCACTTGGATAATGCACGTTCTACCATCATGGGTCTCAATGGCATCTCATCTTTGCAAATAGGATATTGAGTTTGCTGACATGTGTCACACCTCTTCACATAGGTATGTGCATCCATATGAAGAGTGGGCCACCAAAGACTTGAGAATAATATAGCCTTTATCACTTGATCAGGTCCAAAGTGTCCCCCTACAACATCTTGGTGTGTAGTCTCTAAGATATTCAAGTATTTACTCTCATGTACACATAGTCTTAAATATCCATCTTGTCCATGCTGATATATATTGTCATTCTAGCACAATGGTAAGTACCAACGTGAGGAGATCCACCTCATAAATGTCAATCCGTGGAGATGTGAGGACTAGTATGAAGACTATGAACAAGTGATGGCACAAGTGCGTGAGTGAGAAGCACACAAACATGCACACACATACACACACACACACAAGGCAAGAACAAGGAGAGGAACAATGGAGTTCTTTGCATTAGGTCAAATCACTAACAATCTAACCTAAAAAATGAGATCTCTAGCTCTTTTTATAGTTTTTTTACTAGCTTTGGCCTTGTCGAGACCTAGTGTTCAGCCTAGTTAAAAATTAGGTTCTAGAGCTTATTTGACGGGTCAAACAGAATCTAAAAATTATGAAAATTGGTATGTAGCTAATTCTAATACTCCTCAAGCTTGAGGACTCCTCGGCTTGAACAAAATGGAGCCGATTCTACCAAAAATGGGATTTACAAGGTTTATGTAGTGATGAAAATCACTTGAGTTGGAAACTTGTTACTGGATTGTGCATGACTGCTCCTTTGTGCTCGTATGCTCTTCTTATAGCTTGTATGCCAACACTCCCCCTCCCTAGCATTTGTCGCCCCTGATAGACCTCTGTTCTATAGGGTGGTCAATATAATATTGGAGAACGTTGGTGGCTAGCTCGTGTTCTCCTATCCATAATCCTCTTGCTAGATCAGCTTGCAATGCATCCCAATTTATTGCACCTAGGACATTTGGTTGCAGTGTCGTGTAGTACTCCGAGTATATGGTTTGTTCACATGCAAAGAGATGAAGTAGGTGTGTGGGCTTAGGTGCGAACACCTCCGAGTGATATTCCCAGAACCCTGATCTGATCATGTCTTGGAATGTCTATTTATAACATGCGGGGAGGTACTTGATGCATCATTTGGGCTACAACATCTGGCATGGGCTTCAGTCGAGGCATCGAGTGTCAAATTGTTGCCATCATGTAAGCTATTGATGGTGGTCCCTGTGGTGGCGCTATGTACAGATAATTGAGCCACTCCTTACATTGAGCATTATTCTGTACCTTTATGTTGAATGCTTTCCATGATTTACATCGTGGAACTGGGCCGTAGCATGGATTGTAAAGTAGATGTAAAGGCGCATGGTTCCATGTGCACAACATTTCAAGGTATGTCTCTAGAAGCTTTTGCCGCCATGTCGGTTGATGGAGGCTGTCTCTTCATCTATGGGAGCCTTGGGTGGGGATGGTGGTCTTTCGTATTGTAGTAGGCGTGCCTATAACTCTGTGACTTGTTTTTGGAGAGCTTGTAGGGCCTCTAAGTCAGTGAGAAGTGAAGCAGTGGAGGCGGTGGTTTGAGGGGTAGCAGTCGTGTCTTTCTGTCATTGCTGCTTTAGTTGATCTAGTTCCTCTGATAATTGGTCATGTGCCTCAAGTAGAGTAGCATAGTCTTCAAGGATTATCTTTATGTTCTCCGGGGTCACTGCTTGGAATTTTGAGGGACTGATCGGTGCCTCGGGTATGCGTTCGATAGATGCCTCTAAGTTTTCCTAGTTTTGTAGTTGTACATGTCAATTTTCCTCTTGAGCCACTGCAAGGTGCCATCTGAGTAGTGCCATATTGTGTTGGAGTTTTGAGTTGCGTTCCAGCTGTATTTGTAGATGGCCTTTCACCACTTGGATTGCTTCTTGATCTACGTTCTGTAACTTTGACTCAACATGCTATGAGCCTCCTGTAATGTTTGAAATTGAGTTTGGAGACTGGCATTGTCCTCTTCCAATGTAGCAAGGCATTGCTGTAATGCTTCCGAGTGCTCTTGTAACCTCTGGTTATGTGCTTGTAGCTGGTTGTATTCTATCCTTAACTGTGACATACATGCAAGCATGGTGTCGAATGCATTACCTATAGATGAGGGTGTGGTTTGTACAGTGGAAGATGCAAGGGAAGGGAATTGGGGGATGTGAAGTGAGAATGTTGTGTCTATAAGAGATGTGTGTGCAGGTGAAATTGGTGGAGGAGGGATGGGGGATGGGGGATGGTGGGGAGGGGGAGGTGTTGTCGGTGGTGAAATGTCCATGCTTTCAGCTGTGGGAGTGAAGGTGGCATCTACCATATGTATCGGGATGGTAGGTGGTGTGTGCATGATAGTGGCGAATAAGTGTGGTGTGGATGTTGGGAATGGGCTCGATGAGATGGGTTGGGTGGTGGCTTGAAACATTCTACAAAGGTAGTCATGGGCGGGTTGAAGGACTGGTGGTATGGGAGGTGGGAAGTGAGAGCCTAAAGGCAGGAAGGCCATGAACGGGGGTGTGGAGGTAGGGAATCCAAGGAATTTGGTTCTAGTGTCAGGATGGCCTATGACCGAGGGTGTGGGGGCTGGTTGTCCTATGGCATGTTTCATGAAGGATTCTATTATAACGGTGGTTGTATTATATATAGGGTTGTCAAAAGAGGAAAACAAGGTGGAACTGGAGGTGGGACTATAGAAGATGAAGGCTTGCTTTGTGGGGTGAGTAGTCGAAGTGATCTCCAGGGCTTCTGTTCGAGGAGGTGATTGTTGCTCTAGCACAATGGTGAGAACCACGTTAAGAAGCTCCACCTCCTTAATGTCAATCCGCGGAAGAGATAGGAGTGATATGAAGATCGTGAATGTGAGATGAAGTGAGAGTGAAGGTGAGAAGCACAAAGATGCACACACACATACACACACACAATGAAGAGACAAGCAAGACACCATGGAAGGTGGGAAATTAGCTCTATTACTCAAGAACACTATTACAAGCTCAAACTAGCTCTAAGCTCACACTAGCCAACATGAACCAACCTCAAAAATGAGCTCTCTAGCTCTTTTTATAGTTCCTAGACTAGTTTTGACCGGTTTCACATCTAGTGACCGGCCTAGTTAAAAAATAGGTCCTAGAGGTTATTTGGAAGGGTAAACGATGTCTAAAAATAATGAAAATTGGTACGAGCATTCTACCTAAGCTCCTCAAGCTCGAGGACTCCTCGGCTTGCACAAAATGGAGCTATGAATTACAAAATGAGGTTTTGTCTATATTACATATGTTACAAGAGTGATGAAGATCACTGTTGGATGTTTGAAGAGGTAATCAAAACATAATTGTTTGAAAAAATGATCCGACTGGCTCCCTGCTCCGTCTTTACATGCTTCCATGTCGTCTGTGCCTCTGACTGCTTCCAACACCCCCCTCCCTCTCGCTTCTGTCGTCCTCGACAGAACCTTGTTGTGCGGTCTGCCGGATGTAGTTTTGTAGGAGGTCGTGAGCGAGGGTGTGCTCAGATACTCGAATGCCTCGGGCCAGGTCAGCCTCGAGCTTCTCCCAGTCGATCGGTTGCGGTTCGTCGGGTGGCAGGAGTTGATAATGCGTGGAATAAACCATTCGCTCACAGGCAAAAAGTTGCAATAAATGTGTGGGCCTGCTGATGAATACCTCGGAATGGTATTCCCAAAACCCGGTGGTGAACATCTCTTCAAAGGTTTGTTTGTAGCATGCCGGGAGGTATTTTATTCTACAGTGCCAGGCATAACACACCCGGAGCGATGGCGTTGTGCTCATGTCATATACTAAATCAAAGTTACCATGCTCAAATCCCGGGGTGTTTACATGCGGTGCTTTGACGCGTCGGAAGACTTTAAATATCATTTGCATCATGTCAAAAATTTTGACAGTCATATGCGCTGTCGGAGAGAATTTGTTACTCTTAAAATATTACAAAAATTAAAAGATTAAATGATTGTTATTAGTTTGGTTAATTAATGAAATTTTGACTAATATTTGACCTTAATTTTGCAGGAAAAGAAGTTTGCTGACCAAAATCAAGATGGGAAGTATTCATTTAAGTTTATTTATGGGTTTAGATAAAAATTCAAGGGTTAGTTAAGGGTATGTTTATGATTTGAAAGTAAATCTAGGGGTATTTAAGGGTTACATATAGGTTTTGGGCATGAATTATGGGGTTCTAGTTTAAATGCAAGGGTAATTATGGGTCAAATGCATGTTCTAGTTGAAATTTATGGGTAATTAGGGGTTAAAAGTATGTTTAAAGCATGAACTTTAGGGTTCTAGTTAAGTTTTAAGATTAATTATGGGTTAATTATTCATCCTAGAGGATTATGGAAGGTTAGAGAATAGGTTTATGGGTTAGTTAGAGTTAATTGATGTGGTTTAAGGTTAGTTGTAAGGTAAACCTAAGGTTAAATAATTAAATAAGTGGGTTGTAGTCCATAAATGAATTATTCAATAGGTTAATTATATCTTAAGGAACCTTAGCAAATTAAACGGAATATATATTGATTATTTATTTTCACTAAGCCTAAGGTAATAATTAAAAGGGGTTAAATTAAATTTTAGCCTAAGGTATAGTATTTATTCTAAAGTTTAGTATTTAAATAAATAAAAAAGAAGAAATGAAAAGTTATTTAAATTCTAAAGTATATGGTCCATTGAAAATTTAAATAGTTGGTTGAAATTGAGGAAATTCAAATGGGGAAAATTCCCACGCCTAAAAAGTTGTTTGAGTGTTGTTGGAGTGATGTTGAGTCAATTTTGGTAAATTGGTTGAGTTATCTAAAGAGAAAAGTAGGCTATGGTGGGCTACTCACATCTATATAAAGAGGGAAGTACGTGCTCACAAGTTCATGTGTTTTATTTTCAGATTTGATTTATGAAGAATTGCAGCCTCTTGGTGAACTGAAGCTATTGGCGAACTGGAGATACACATGTGACCTGAAGTTTGAAAAGCAGAGATTGTCCTTAGTTTGAAACTTTTATTAGCTTGTATAGGCTATCTTTTAGACTGTCATTTATAAACATCATCCTTGAGGTTGTATAGGACTTTGGTTATTAATTTAGTATCATCTTTTATGTCTAAAGAAAATTCTTCTAGTAACACCTTTCTTCCTTCATCAACTTTTGAATTGTTGTTTCCAAAACCAGTAGAAGATAAAGAATTAATAAAAGAAGTAATAGTAGAAGAATCTTTGTATGATCCTAGGACAAGTTTAGCTTTACTTTCTACTGTTCCTCCTAGTGTTAGTGAAGAAAATTTTCCTCCAACTGTAGATAGAAACGAAGAAAACATCCAAGAAGAAACAAACGAAACTATAAAAGAGCAAATAGTTAGTGAAAAGATTATTCCATCTTCTTATTTTGACGCAGTTAAACGTTATAGGAACGCTTCACCCTACGGACCTTAGGAAAAGTTATACTTGTACCTGTCCTGCATAGTCACCCTGCGTGCGCCGTTAGCGAGGCGACTGAATTGATCCGCCAGTCGTCAGAAAACGCTCCCACAGCGCTGCGATATCATCCATGTGCTTCAGGCGAGGGAGCCAGTGACGGATTGTGGCCATCATATAACCAACAGTGGGCAACTCGGTGGGCGGCTTGAAGTAGGGGTAATTCAGCCAATCCTGACACTGCCTATTGTTTTGTACTTTGATAGCGAATGCAGTCCAGGAGCGGCGTCGTGGTACTGGTCCCCAGCAAGGATTATACTTTAAATGTAAGGGCGCTTTCACCCATGTGCTCATCATTTCAGGGTACTCCTGTAAAAGACGTGTACGCCAATCTGGTTGATAAATAGTGCCTTGTTGCGCATCCAGGGGCAAGTCTTCAGGCTCGAACTGGGTTGCATGTGATGGCTTCTTGCCAGTTCGCTTTTCTATGGCCAGCTGGTATTCGGCCATTAGCATGAAGTAATGTTTGTATTGAAGCTCATGCCCGGATATGTACCTGCGTGGGGCCAATTGAGCAAAGTAGGGAGATTGCAAAATTCGTTCTTCGATCATGGCCATAGCATGTAGCTGGGCCCCGACTCTAGCTGAGTGCGTTGTTCCAATCTCCTCCACAGTCTTCATCCATGCGGGGGTCGGAAGTTCATAGGTCATCTGGCCTTCGGCCGTGACTTGTCCGCCTGGGATGGGTATTGGCTCATATGGTTCTTCAAACGTTTCCTCCACCGGAATGGTTATGTTCTCGTCGTCAGCTGGAATCTCCGGTGGGGAATCAGGCCATGGTGGTGCTTCGTATACATCTATGCGTGATTGGAGAGTGGTTACTTGGGCCCGTAATGCGTTTAGTTCCTCTATGAGTTCAGGAGAGGGGTCCACAGGTTCTGGTACTTCTGCGGCCACTGGTGCTTGTTGTGGTGCCGGTTCTCTGAGCTGTAGTAATTTGTGATCTTCTTTTAGCTTCTGATGTTCTTCGTTCATTCGATCATAGTCTTCTAGCAGTCGAACATGGTCATCTAGCAACATCCGCATCGATTCAGATGGGATTTCCTTGAATCTGCTCGGACTTAATGGTTGTTCAGGATGGTCCAATGCCGCTTCCAAATTTTCTCTATTCTGCTCTTGGAGTCTCTGGTTCTCCTCTTTTGCTGCGGCTAGGTGCCTCCTGAGTAAGCCCATATTTCTGGTCAGCGTCGCGTTCCTAATTGTTTGGGCTCGAAGCAGGTTGTCCAGATCAGCAGTGGCTTCTTTTGTTTTCTCTTCACTTTCTAGCTCTAGCTTATGATATGCCTCTCTTAGTTCTTGGTATCGTGTATTTAAAGAGGCATTCTCGATTGATAATGAATTAAGCTGCGACTGTAATTCGTTGGTCGTCCTCTGCAGCTGTTGATAATTGTTGCCAAGAGATGCAAACTCATCTCGTACTTGTGACATGCATGTGAACATTTGTTGAAGTGCAGTGTCTATGGTTGGCGATAATAGTAATGGAGTGCTAAGTGAGGATGCGGTGGAAGTAGATGCAGCGGGGATGGGAAATGGGGTTGGGAAGGTGGATGCAGTGGTGATCGTGGAAAATTGTGAAGTACCTAAATATGATGGTGCTGTGAGTGAAGTGGGTGCTGGTGCGGTGGGTGGTGAGATGTCCATGTCATTGGACGTGTCAAGTGCGGTGACTGTGAAAAGCGGTGTGTAAGTGGGTGGTTGTGTAGGTGTGAAGACGGGATTTACAAATGTAGAGTAATTTACAGGGGGAATGGTTGGAGCAGCTTGGTGAAAAGGGGAAATAGGGGTTATGGTGGGTTGGGGAGGTGAAACTGGTGAGAAGGTTAGTGGGGTTAGAAAGGTGAAAGGGTGTCTTAAAGGTGGGGGAAAAGATGGGAAGGATGAAGGGATGAAGGGGTTAACATGTAGACGAGGTGGGGTGGGTACGGGCATGGTGGTATGAATGGGCAGGGCAAAGGCTGTGGCTGTGTTGCCGTGAACTGGTGTGGATGTGGGAGGAGCAGTTGGGGGTGCTGGGGATACAGGATGGGTTGGTGAAACGTGAGGTGAGAGAGGAGTAGATGGTGTGGATGTTATTTCAAGGATAGTGGTAGTATGTACAACGGTAGTACGTGGTGGGGAGTCAACTAGGATGGCCTCTTCGGTGATGGGTCTTTCCGGACGTAAGCGTGCATCTTGCGCCTGGTGGGATGATTGAGCACCTACCGGAACTCGAATATATTCACCGGGCTTCGATAACAGGCGAATTCTGCGAGGGTCATATTGAGGAAGTGGCTTCCTTTGTAAATATCTCAATGCTTCGACCGGGCCGATGTATTGGACCAGTTCTCTAAACCCTCTGATGTAGACTTCTTCAAATCCTCCGGAGACTAGTTCTTGTTCGATTAGGGTCTGGCTCTCTTCTTCAGTCAATTTCTTCCGTGCCCAGACTTTTTCCATCGTACGATATAATTTCTTGATTGCCAGCGTGTAAGCTGCCGCTTCGAAAGTCTCCTCTTCATGCGTGCTCGTGTCACCTTGTGCATCGGTTTGTTGACCTTGGCCGTCTGTCTGTCCTTGTTCTTGGGAATCATGCGTGCCCTGGCTGGCTTCATCGTCACCTTCATCGTCATCTGTGGCTGTTCGTTCATCATCAGAGCTAGACACAACTTGTCCCTGTGGCAGATCCCGCGGTGTGGTAGGGTAGCTGGGGCGTTCATATTCTTGAGAGAACATTTGTGCCTCTGAAAACTGGAACTCATTTGAGAATGCATCCGGCATCTCAAAATCGAATGTTGTGTTTATTGGTTCTGCCTCCATGTGTGGTAATGGGAAAGAAAAGGCTTCCGCACCAATAGTGGTGGGAGCTTCTGCTGTCGTGGTGATGGGTTCTGTGGTGGCAGCTGCCTGAGGTGCAACGGTACTAGTAGTGCCCTCTGTGACCACTGGTCTAGACAACCTTATGCAAATAGGTTGCACTGTGGGAGCGGCTTCTGTCGGTGATTGTGCTGGAGAGGGTTGTGGAGATGGTGACTCTGGCACTTGAAGGCAAGGAATAGTGCCTCTCATGCGTTTACCTGCCCGTGTTCTGCTGGGCTTCCTGGCTTTCTTCGTCGTTCCTTTGAATGCTTTCAGCTCTTCTCCTGTTAATGCATGTTCAATTGGCAAATCATAGGCCAAGCACATATAAACAATTCTTGTGAGCGCACAACATCCATTAAGCACTTTCTTGCGTTCCCATCTGTGTTGTGCCAAATACATTTGATCAATGATCCAGCTCGCCAGATCAACCGTCTGAGGTCCCGTACATGCCAAGTACAATCCAAACCATATTCTTTTATGGGGCATGGTGAATCTGTCCTGAGCGGGGAATGCAAAATGTTGCATGCATATCCGTAGCGGCTTTGACAGCTCAGGTGTAATTGCTGAGATCTCCTCCCACTTAGTGACATCCCCACGTTTCATAGGGTCTGGAATTAATCTTTCTCGATCTGTGGGCATGTGGGTGCCATGAATTTTGATGGCAGCTCTGATTAAATCCTTTGAGAGGTAAAACCTTTTGTAAGGTGGATCATCCACTAAAGAGGGCAAAATAAAAGTTCCTGGGATGTCCTTATTCTCTGAGGCCAGCAAAGTAGTGATTAAATAATAACACCTATAAAAGTCAGGTTTGGGTAGCGGATCACTGAAATACTCCGTGAAGCCGGCTCTGGCCCAAACGTGAGTTAAGTCTTGGGTGTTCTGTAGGGCTTCGAACTCTCTGGAGAAGAATTGGTATTTTCCCCAAGTGCGGTCATCAAACGTCAAATTGGATTCAAATATAAAATCCGCGTCCGCTAAGGGTCCTGCAAGTCCCTGAAACCAGTGAGAGTTACGGTGTATCTTTTCGGTGTAGCCCATAGGTGGGTTGTCGATCGGCATGGGCCCTGGAAATCCTTGGAATTCTGGCGGTGGAGCAGTCGGGTGGGATTCTGCTCGTAAAACGTTGAGGGGCACTGCAGCTACACTGGGGCCTGCTCCTGATGGTCCTTCGTCGGTTTGCATGATGACTGATGCGCTATTGAGAAAGATCTGCTACAAAAGATTAACACATTAGCATGGAAATTAATTATGATCCCATTAAAGTGAGACCGCAATCCCTTTCCATAACTGATGCGTAACCCGTGTAGCCAAGTGCTGTGATGTGATGGATGCAATGCTTCTTGCAGCACTAGTGCAGGTCTCTAGACACCTACACGTTTCAGATTAAGCATACATTTCTTGATGAGATGAGATTATGAGTGATGTGTGATGATGGTGGATGAATTTTTACAAGGTTTAAAGGTTAGTGATTTAGTACAAGGTTGTATGTTAGTCGGGGGGGTAGTTTTGTTAAACAATGGGTTAGGGGAAGACGGTTGGACACTCTTCGGTATCCATTTCCTAAGAGTCTTGGAGGGGGTGGTGGGTTTCTGCTGAGGGGCAAAAGGTAGTATCCGGTGTGGTGGTATTGAGGGATGGAAAGATTTGTGAGGGGTATATATTACATGGCTTAAGGGTTGGGCTATGATACATGATTTGGGTACCCAAATCTGTGTGGGTGTGGGTCTATGGGTAAGGTATTTCTTGGCGATCCAAATTTGTCGAATGCTCGGACCTGTAGAAGGAGGTCGAGGGGATGGTGGATACTGATTCTGTTTCTGTTCTGCCTTTTTCTTGTCGATCTCTGCTTGGTTGGAGTTCTTCGGTGCTTTTTGTCCTTTTGGCACCCATATTTGTCTGGTGCCGCTTCCTTTGGGTGGCCCAAACTGCTTTCCTTGTTGTGTCTTCTGATACTGCCGTCGGTCTGGGTTCCTTCGTCGTGGTTGACTCTGTTGTTGTTGAGGTTGAGAGGTCGGATGGACACTCTGCTTTGGAAAAGAAGGGAGTTCCAACACTTGCGTGACCTGCCCATTAGGAAGTGATGCGTTCTTTAACTGTAATCTAGGCCAGTCCGCAACAAGTTTGGAAGGATGAGCACCGCAGGGTGTCGTGCTCATTTGGCCGCTGATGCAACCCACCTGACCGCTGATTGTGTCCATCTGCCCTAGCGGATGGGTAGCTGCCTCTTCTAGTTTGCAGGAAGTCCCAGGGAAGATCTCATGTCGTCCTTCTGATTGACAACTGTCTATAGCCCATCCCGAGTGGGTTGGTGTAGACGTAGCGTGACTGAGCTGATCAAAGATCTTCCGGTCTTCCGTTGCATGTGTTTCATAGGGTCTAGCGTCACAACCGTCAGGCGGAATGCCGTTAGGGAAGTCAAGCGGTATCACTCGCTTCTGCTCTAAGGTTCCAATCTATAAGGAGCCTTGTCTAAGATTTAGGTCCACTGAGTGATCGTATAGCCAATCTTGGCCAAGGATTAGGGGTTCTATCAGGTCGTCATCATGGCACACTAGTAGCTTCGCTGTCATGGTCAAATCCTTAATGAGGATAGGAAGGTCCACCTCACCCATGCAAGGGGTTTCCATGCCTCCTAAGCCTATGAGGTATGCCTCAATTGGCCGCATTTCTATTCCTGAATCCTTATAGTGGGACCATCTAATCACACTAGTCGCAGCACCTGAGTCAATTAAAGCCTTGAGTTCTTGGCAAGGGTTGCCGTGCTCTAGCCTAACTGTAATGAATGGTCTCCTGTCCACTATGCTAGGATGAGTGGTTGACTTTACTTGACACATGGCCATGGGATATCTGGGTGATGTTTCCAGATGGTTATAATGTTCTCTCCCTAGTCCTTGTCTTCTTAGCTTCATGCGCTTAATGCGTTCTATTGCTTCTGCCTGAGCTTCCGCTCGTATTCTATTTTCTTCCTCCTTACGCTTCTTTGCCAATGTGAGTCGTCTGAGCATATCCTCAGTAAGAGGTTCCTGATATAGCTTGACTCTACAGCCACTAATGTAATTAGGCATTATATCTCCTTCTAAGGTGGCTAACTGTACTGCTCCACTTGTCGAAAGTCTGTTAATGATCATAGGTCCATAACCTCGCTTTTCTAACTTCCGTGCGTGCTGTTTCAGCGTATATACTAGAACTAAATCTCCTTCTTTTAAGCCTTTATCTTTCACATGTGCATCAAAGTATGCTTTCTGTCGCTTCTTCGCTGCGTATATTCCTGCTGCTGCTTTCAGCCTGGTCTCTCCTAATCGTTCCAAGTCCATTATTCTTGCTGTTAATTCATGGCCGGTCCACTGATGTTCTTGTGCAACCTTAAGGGTCGGTATCAAGAAGTCCAAAGGAAGCACTGCATTCTGACCAAAAACCATCTGAAAGGGAGTTGCATTGAGTACGGTCTTGTAGGCCACTCGATATGCCCAAACAGCGTGGTGTAACTGTTTGTCCCAATCTGAACGTTTGTTGTTCACGAGTTTCGTCAGTACGTTACAAAGTATCTTGTTAGTGCTTTCAGCCTGACCATTGGCCTGAAGATGATATGGTGCGGATTTCTTGTGAATCACCATCAAATCCTGTAACAAATATTCAATGACTTGGTTTAGAAAGTGAGTGCCTCGATCGCTCACTAACTCTATAGGCAATCCGTATCTTGTAAAGACAGTTTCAAATAAGAATTTTGCAGTCGTGTGAGCATCATTCTTTTTTGTGGCTTTTGCCTCTACCCATTTGGTTAGATAATCTGTAGCAACAATAATGTATTCCGCATGTGTACCTTTTGCAGGGGGGTTAATGGGTCCTACAAATTCTATACCCCACTTAGAAAATGCACGTCCGCCCATCATGGGTTTCAATGGCATTTCATCTCTGCGAGTAGGAAACTGAGTTCTTTGGCACACATCACATCTCTTGACATAGGTATGAGCATCCATGTGAAGAGTGGGCCACCATAATCCTGCAAAGAGAATGGCTTTGATTATCCTATCTGGTCCAAAGTGACCTCCTGCAACACCTTGGTGTGCAGTCTCTAGTATGTTCAGATAATCGCTTTCATGAACGCACTGTCTTAAATATCCATCTCGTCCTCTTTTGTATAAATTGTCGCCAATAAGTGAATAGTCTTGAGCTTCCTGCTCTAGACTGCGTTGTCGAGCTAAGGTCATGCCTTGAGGGAATGTGTTCGTCCTCAAATATGTCACTAAAGGTTCACTCCAGTCTGGTGTGAGAGACACGTGATATAGTGTAGCATGCTCTACTGGTGGTCTTTCACAGCAAACATGGCATTCTTTGCACAACTTGTGGACATCTGCTTCCATAGAAGGCCAATATACTCCTAGTCTTTGCAGAGTCTGTAGTGTTCGATGTTTTGAATGATGTTTCCTTAGTGCACCTATGTGTGCTAATTGCAACCAATTCGCATGTTCTGATTCATCTACACAACAAGCAAGAATCTTTTGATTATCCTGTTTATATATGCTTCCTGCCATTATTTGGTACCTCTGAGACTTGGTAATCTCTCCTTCTCTGATCTCGATCCTAGGATTCTTGGGTCCGTATGTGAGAATAGGGACTATAGGTTTAGCCCATTCTGGTGCTATCTCAAGGTTAAACAAATATGCGTCTGGTAGATCATCCGCTACTCCTTGAGGAGCTTCTCCTGAGGTTAATCTCGAAAGGTGGTCTGCTCTAAGATGCATCTTTCCTTTCCTGACTACTACTTCAAAATCATACTCCATGAGTAATAGAAACCAACGTATCAGTCGTCCTGTGTTACATGGTTTGTTGACTAAGTACAATAGGGCTTGATGATCTGTAAAGAACTTGAATTTGTTGGCCAACAGGTAGTGCCTAAACTTCTTTACAGCGTAGATCATTCCTAATCCTTCTCGTTCCGTTGTGGTGTAATTTCTTTCTGCTGCGTTCAATTGTCTGCTCGCGTAAGCTATGGGGAGATCTATGTTACCTTCATTCGTGGGTTGTGCTAACACACATCCTATGGCGTAATTGGATGCATCCACATGTACATGGAATGGCTTACTCCAATCTGGGGTAGTCAATATAGGTGCTAAGCACAAGCGTCGTTTAAGTTCATTAAATGAATTTTCACATTCATCTGTCCATTCAAAATTGGTTAAAAGAGAATACAAAGGCTTGGCTATGATTGCATACATGTGTATGAATCTCCTATAATATCCGCAATGGCCCATAAATGCCTGTACCTCTTTCACATTAGTTGGTCTAGGTAATTCTGCAATTACCTTCACCTTTTCCTCGTCCGTAGAGATTCCATTTTTTGACACAATGTGTCCTAGAATTTTGCCTTGTCTGACCATGAAAACGCATTTTTCTGGGTTCAAACAAACCTGATATTCTCGACATCTGTCAAATATTTGTCTTAACTCTGGGATATGTGTCTGTCTTACATTTGAATGAGCACATAAGTCATCGACATAAACTTCCAAGCTTTTACGTAAGAATTCCTTAAAAACATGACACATGAGTCGCTGGAAAGTGGCGGGTGCATTTGTTAAGCCAAATGGCATCACACGAAATGCAAATATGCCCCATTCAGTGGCAAAAGCCGTCTTGTGTTGGTCTTCTGGAGCAATGGCTACTTGATTATAGCCTGAAAAACCATCAAGGAAGCTGTAAACTTCCTTGCCCGCAACTCTTTCCAATAGATGTTCCGTGATAGGAAGAGGATAACTATCTCTAATCGTGGCGGCATTAACTTTTTTAAGGTTAATACACACACGCAATTTTCCATTCTTCTTGGGCACAACCACAATGGGGGATACCCATTCGGTATGCTCAATTTCGTAAATGAATCCTGCTTCTATCAAGCGATCTATCTCCTCTTTAATCTTCGCAGCGTAGTTATCATTGTACGTGTAAGGTTTCTGTTTTGTCGGTTTTGCGTCTGGAGTCATAGGGATTCTATGAGAACATATATCTGGATCCACTCCTTTCAAATCTTTATAACTCCAAGCAAAAACATCTCTATATTCGCGCAATAGGGCAACTAACTCTTCCTCTTCTTCAGTCGTCAAATCGTGCCCTATGTATGTGCATTTTTCTTCTTCTCCTTCTATGGCAACTATTACTTTCTTGGTTTTCTCTCGGTTATCATATACTTGTCCATCATTCGCTTTTCTATTAGGCATTCGTACCATGATTCTTCTATCTTCGATTTCATATTTCTTGAAATTCTCGGGTACTTCAAATAAAGATTCTTCTTTTTCTGTCCTGGTGTCTTTCTTCTTTCTTTTCTTGCCTTCACTCTTGTTAGTCACTTCCGTGGCTAACCTCACTTCATTCGTAATTTCCTCATGTCTCTGAGTGTGAGTCTCTACTTCGTAGAAATATTCCTCCTCTGATGCAAAGGGTGGGTCCATGATAATTGATTCTAAATCAAAATCGCTTGCATCCTCAAATGCATCAGTGTCTGGTTCACACTCTTCTAAAATTGCATCGCACATGATTGGCTCTATCGTGAAGACTGAAATGTCATAGCCATCCTCGTCACAGTGGGGTGTCCATTGTTCTTCATTGATGGCTACATCCATGGTTGCTAGTATTTCTGCCCAACCATGGGGTTCAAACTCTTCATCTGGGAATACTACACGTGCGTAGGCTGGGTCCTGAAGAGTTCGTGGATTTTGTTCTGCACCTAAGGTCCTGGCTTCTAATCTTTCTTCCTCTTGTTTAGCTACTTTACACATCCATAAATGGGTATCCTCATGCAACCAAGAAGGATCTGATTCTAATGAGTGCACAGATTCCGTCTCTACTGGTGTCTTATGGATGGTATTCCATTGTATTGGGGGTACATCTCTGTGTGAATAGTCTTTAAGATTGACTTTGGTAGTCACTCCTAGATGTTGCAAGTACAAAGAATTAGTTCCCCAATCTTGTACAATTTGCAACTGACGCATGAATGGTCGTCCCAATATCATCTCATAAGCACGATTTTTCGCAAAGTCACAAATAGCGAAAGTGTGCTCGAATTCTACACCACAAGTGGTGAGAGATATGCCTTCTAGTAAGCCTAACTGTTTTTCTATGTGCCCATCAGCCATTTGTAGTTTCATCCTGGTGGGTCTGAGTGCTGGCTTACCCCAATGTTTCCACAAAGCGGTGGTAGCGATGGCTACTCCGGCTCCTAAATCTAGGATGGCTTTCGTGGTGTAGCCCTGATTGTTGGAGCAAGTCTATGACAAGCCTAAGTATTGGCTTGAGTCTCACAAAGTCTTAGAAAAAGCCTTAAAATGAAGACTATGTAAAGTTCACTTGTGAACTACCTCTTGTAACTTTTGAAGAGTTTACTTAATGTAAAAGTAAGAGAATCTTAAGTGGTTGAGTCCACATGATCAAGAATGGAAAGAGGAGCCACGAATTCGTGATTTGTGGTAGGTAGAGAATCAAATCAATCATTGATTGATTGGAGAGTGATTGAGGGAAGTTAGCCTCCCAAACTCAACTATAAATAGATGGCAGTTTTAGTCGTGGTTAGAGAGACCTATGTGAAGACCTCCAAGAGCTGAGCTTTATGCCATATCAAGGTGTGATTACAAGGCACACATATGTATCAGTAAGTCATTGTATTGTACAAGCAATATACTTTCATTTTCATGATTATTTGAGTTCATCTTTCCATGTTCTTGTGATGTGTACTACTCACTGCCATTACTTCAGTTTTTCTCAGTCAGCTTGCAGAGATTGTTTCTCTGCACTTGGTTCATCATTTTCAGTGATTTAACTTGGTAAAGTTAGCTCTATAAGTCTACTATATGCTCACAAATTTTCATGTCATTTGGATGTTGGAATCTTCAGTTATGTTCATTTGAAGTCAACAGGGTATGTTCATCTTCACTTCTCTGTCAGGTACCCGACTTTTTCAGTCATCTTGTCAGAGTCATTTCTCAGTGTTTACTCATCCAAATTCAGTGATTTCAAGCTTGTTGGATTCAGCTTACTGTCTAGTATAAGCATACAAATTTTCATGATCATTGGATTCTTAAATCTTGAGTTATGTTAATGTTTCTACTCACTGGTCTATTTCTGTAGCAGCCCGTGAAAATCGGGATGATGTCATCACTTGTTAAAAGTCATTCTCAGTGTGTGCTTTGTTATTTTTACTGAGATTACTCTTGAAAGTTAGCTCTTTAAGCTACCTAGCTTTCCCCAAGAGGAATTAATCTAATTGCTGCTGTGCTCAGAGAATTAATATGTAAAACACTGGACAGGTGTATCAACCAAGAATAGCAAGTTTTCACCTCTGAGCTAACTCCAACTTATCTGTTTTGATCTATCTTTTTGAGAGTGATCTTCCAAGGTACATAGGGTGTCTAATACATCCATTGGCAAGCTAAAAGGGCCCACCATCTACTCCTAGAGTTCATTTGGCTGGTGTAGAGCAAAGATTTTTCAACACCTCTTCATCTTCAACACATACCTATCCATCTCTTCACACTGATGGGTTATTGGAAGATATGTGTTACCTTCCTCTCCTTCGCTTACGTCTCCAATCTTTTCCACGGGTATCTCTGGTACCTTCTTATGTGACCCTATCTGAGAGGGTGTGGTAGCTAGCTCAGGGAATTGATTTGCTACATGCTTCCACAATTCTGGTTTTACCTTTAACAATTCCTCCAGAGTGAGATTACACTGTACTTTCGTGTTCTTGATCACTTCCGTGTTCCTAGGGATCACTGATTCTTCATTCCTCACTATTATCGTGGGTGCTCTCATACTAATAGACTTTGCTTCCCAAGGTCCTGTGAGCTGAGGTAATTCTTGTAACGAATTAGATTCAAATCCTGTGGGTTCACTCAGTTGTTCCACCTCTACATCATCGTAAATAGAGGGAATGTCTTGGGGAAATTGTTCCTGCAAGTCGTCGATTTCTTGGATAGGAGGATGAGTTCCTTGTTCCTTTCTCCATTTCTCTTCTTGGATTTCCCTCAAAAATTCATGTGAGTACCTATGTATGGAAGACAAATTGTCTTGACTTTCTGTATTGGGTACTTGAGACAGGGATGGTGCAATCCTTTCCTGTGTCTCTGGGACAATAGGGTTCCTATGCTGATCCTTTTTCTCTTTGCTTTCAATCAAGTATTCTAGCCTCTCCATTAGTCCTTGAAAGTGTAGTTCCGGTTTTGCCATGTTATTCCAATTAAGATATCTAGAGGCTTCAAACAAGGCTTGTGCTAACTCTACCATCTTCATGCAAAGTTTAGTTCTCTCAATTTCTAGATCAGCTCGAGGGTAGTTTTTACTCATTTCCGTTACTTGAGGTCCCTCTTTTAATCTAGCTTGATATGCACGAAACATCATGTCTAGATCTTCTGGTATGGGTTCCGCTAGAACCGATCCTGATTTTTGAGCTGGGTTTTCTTGGTTTAATTCTTGTGAAGTCAATTCTTGTATTTTGGCTCTCGACTCTTTTAGACTTCCTTCCAACTCACTTATCTTTTTACTCCACTTTCTCTTGATTCTTTCTCTAGAATCTTTCCAAGATTTCGTCTTTTTACTGCTAGATTCTGCAACTTCACTAGTTTCGGCTACTTTCTTTTGATTAAGCTGTTGGTTTTGTAAGAGCGCCTGGGCTCTGGTTATGGCTTGGATAGACACGTATGTAGGGTTGGATCCATCTGCGTTGTTTACAATACCTATCACGTTGATCGATGTCACATTCGAAGCGTTAACTGGGTTCTTAGGACAATCTTTGATTATGTGCTCTTTGCCACAATTGGCACAAAAGCCTTGTATGTTATAGTACTGTGATTGCCTTGCTATTGGGGGATGTGGACAATCCTTAATGAAGTGATCTCCTTGGCACCTAAAGCATGGTCCTCTAGGGCCCTGTGGTCTCTGTTGTCTCAATTGGGGCCGTGGGTTTGGGTTTGCGTACATCACATTAGCATAGTCTGGCTCCCAACTAGGTTCCATTGGTGGACTATCATAATGATACGTCTCCACATGTTCTGGTGACTCCGTGTAATAAGCGGGTGGACTAGTTACATGAGTAGAGTCAAAACTGTTTGAGTTTGGGTCACTTTCTGTGATCAAAGGTGAAGAAGGCACTAAGGCCCTACTTAGGTTCTCTTCTGCAGCAGCGTATTTGACTGAGATGACATTCGCTGGTGGGGGTGGCTGCTGAGCTAAGACGGGTTGAGGTCTCTGTTGAGCCTGGTATGGGTAGTTCTGAGGAGGCCTATAGTAATAAGGCTGAGCATTGTATTGGCCTTGATACCTACCTGGCTGCTGGTATGTTTGCGGGTAGTTCTGTCTCACGGTTTGTTTGTTGTATGGGCAATCCTGAGCCGTATGATTCGTGTATCTTCTCTCAATTGTGCAATATTGGCCACTAGGGTTGGCGTGAGGTTGAGGTGCATTGGGGCACACGTTTACCAAATGATTTCCACCACAAGTGTAACAACGTACATTAGTTGGTAGCTTGGGCACCTGTTTGCTAGAAACTCCTAGTTTTTGGGCCACTTTTTCTGCTAGGTCCTCTATCGAATTAGACAATTTTGTGGATGCTAGAGAAGAACAATCTGAGTCCTTATAGACCTTTGAGAGTTCTAATTCCTCTCCTAGGTTATCCTCGATGTCTATACATATTCTTACACACTCCTCTAGCGTTCTGGGGTCCTTTAGGTACACATAGGAGCGTAGTTTAGCGCTCAACAAGCCATCTAGGAACAGTGATACTTGTTTGGCTTGTGAGGGTAGTTCTTGCATTGGACATCGTTCGACATATTGTCTGAACCTACGTCCTGCCAGTCTTACTGTTTCCTGAGGGGTTTGTTTAAAGCTATGAATCAACGAAGACGTGTCATGTCTAATCCCACTTTTAGAGAATTCAGTGATGAATGACTCTAAAAAGTGATGGATGTCTCTAAATTGCCTTTGTTGCAATGGTTGGAGCCAAGTTAAAGCGGTATTCTTTAACGTTAGTCCAAATGCATTGTATTGCGTGAACATGTCCTCGACTTGTTCTGCTCTTAGTACTTGCTTGAATTCTGCGACATGGTCATAGGGATCTCCTGTCCCATCAAAATAATTCTTCATGGATTTCACTAATTGAGTGGGTCTCAATACTCTTGCGTGTTCACGTGGCCTAGGTAGAGGAAAATCATCTCTACCACCTAGTATTCCATGATCTCTTTGTCTATCCGCTCTATTAGTGTCCGTGGTTGTTCTATCTCTCCCTATGGGGTGATTAAAGCTTACTTCCGGTCTCTCCTTATTTCCTTCTCTTTGATGTCCATGGGCTGAGGATGTTCCTGCCCCTTGTTGACTTGTATTCATGTTTGTTCTAGGTGGAGGGAATACCAATTCACCTCTCCATGTGTATGTGTTTTTAGCGCGGTCAGGCACCACAAAGACTCTTTCTGAAGTCTCATCCAGGTATACCACCTTTCCAGGCGTATCTGGGTCCTTGAACTCATAAATTGTAATGATGCCTACCTCACCAGGGTGTTCCTTTCTGTACCTCCAAAAGGCTTCATCTGTCTCTTTATTTACAAACAACTCGGTGCTCCTGTTATCTTGAGGGATCCATTCTGGGATGAGTATTCTTGTTAATACAGATTTCCCTCTAGGTGTCCTAGGTTCTTCTAACGGTTCTTTTCCTTGAAATTTCGCTTCCGTCTCTAATTGAATTGTGCCAAACTCATTAGTATCGTTTGGCTGCGTACTTAGAACGTACATGGTTCCTTCTTTGTCTATGTAAGCGTCTCTCTCAAATTTCACCACTGGTCTTTCCAATCCAATGGGTTGATCAGGGTTGTGCAGTTGCACCACTTGCCTTCGCAAACCATCCTCATAGATGCGAGCACCTAGTCGGTTGGTTCGGAGAAACTCTAATTGTGTTCTATAGGGTCCTTCAGGTTTTTCTAAGTATGCTACATTGGACCCTCCTTCTGGTCTGTCTGTGCTAAATGCCATTTCAGATTCGCTAGTATCAGAGCTCTCGTAGGGGTAATTACTATTCAATTGCTGAGCCCAAGATCGTGCAGTGGTCCTTACACTTGCCTCTGATGATCTAAGGCTTCGTCGGTCCGACTTACCTATGTGTCTCCCTGATCTAAGGTTCATTAATTTTCTTCCTTGCTCACTCAGTACACGCTTAGATCGTCAATGGTTCTTTGCTATTACTGTCTTGATTCTTTTTAAATTTCTTTAGATTCTTGTCTTAATATATGCGTCGGGAATTCGACTTCCGTGATGATTTTGTGTTCTCGTTCCGTCTGACTTAGGTTCTTTCCTTTAGGTTTTCGCGTCACACACACCTTTACTTGTAGTCTTAAACTTGAAAGAATTAAGTATCTTGAACTTGAGGCGTTCCTACCGTCTTTAATCCACAACTACCGTTTAGCCTAAGCTAAGAATTGACTGAGGGGGTTGAGTAATCTTCCAACCTCGAGTCGGCTTTTCTGTTGCTCTGATGCCCAAGAAGCCGCGCTTCCCAAGCTCTGCTGTCTTCACTGCCTTGCTTGCTTGCCTTTGACTGCCCTTGCTAGACCTGGAAAAATCCAATATTAGACCAATTCACAGGATGATCAAGCACTTGAGTACACACACCTTTTAAGTCCTTTCCCTTTTTGCCCAAATTTTCAATGTGTGCCCCCTGGCTTCCTAGTCCCAAACTAGGTGAACCTCAAAATAGCTTATCCAAAAATAGATGTATTCTTTATGAAAAAAACAGTTGAGGTCACGTAGTACTCGTCACGAGCTTTCTAACGAGCTATTAAGCTCAAAAAACGGACTTCGGATGAAAAAGTTATGAGCGTTCAGGCCCTGGGGGGTAAAAACTGACAATCAGGTTTTCCTTCAAATATGAGCTAAGGGGTCTCCTATGAGTCTAGTGGTCCAAAAATTTCTCAAAAATACCCCCAAAATTGGTCAAAAATGGAACCCTAAATTTGCGATGGGGGTGGACAATCGCGATGGTCTGGGACCGTCGCGATGGTCCGAGCGAACCGTCGCGATGGCGTGGAGTTTGGACAGTCGCGATGGTGCGAAAAGGCGAACCGTCGCGATGGCGTGGTCAGGCGGACAATCGCGATGGCGCGGTCAACGGTCAAAGGTGGACAATCGCGATGGCGCGGTCAACGGTCAAAGGTGGACAATCGCGATGGTCCAAAGTGAACCGTCGCGATGGTCACAAGTGCGATGGTGTGAGCCTATCGCGATGGTCCGATTTTGGGCTGTCGCGATGGTCCAAAAAATGAACCGTCGCGATGGTCTATCTTGACACGTGGCACCGTCGTGGCGATGGCATGGGCCAATCGCGATGGTCCGAGGTCAGCTGAACAATCGCGATGGTCCAAGTGGACTGTCGCGATGGCTCAAGTGAACCGTCGCGATGGTCCGAGACAGTCGCGATGGTCCGGCCGAGCCGTCGCGATGGCGTGAGCCTATCGCGATGGTGCGACACAATGGCGATGGTCCGAGCCAATCGCGATGGTCCACCAAACTGATGATTTTTGAGATGCGCCTGTGGATTCGTAGATGCGCAAGGGTCGCCTACCTCGTGGTGTGGTTGCCTACCAAGAATTCGGAAGGTTGCAGACCATCGCGATGGTCCGCCACACTCGGCAGATCTTTGACAGAGAGTAAATTTTTACCTTTTCCAAGCTTTCCTGATGCACTGGAGCTCTGTACCTGCAAGAAAACTCAAGAAAACACAAGCACACACAAGCACAAAAGTTCTCTCTCGCTCTCTCGCATGCACAAATGAGGGGAAATGAGGTGAATGGGTGGATATGGTGAATTTTCTGATTTTTTGGAGGTGAAGATGATGATGCGATGATGAAGATGAAGTGTGGGGGAGGTGAAAAACACTAAAAACTAAGTAAAAACAACAACAAAAACTGAAATTTTTACCTTCCAACGCCACTTCTTGCTATACTCTTACCATCACACATTCGTCCTAGACTCGATCCCCAGCAACGGCGCCAAATTTGGTGTTGCTCTAGCACAATGGTGAGAACCACGTTAAGAAGCTCCACCTCCTTAATGTCAATCCGCGGAAGAGATAGGAGTGATATGAAGATCGTGAACGTGAGATGAAGTGAGAGTGAAGGTGAGAAGCACAAAGATGCACACACACATACACACACACAATGAAGAGACAAGCAAGACACCATGGAAGGTGGGAAATTAGCTCTATTACTCAAGAACACTATTACAAGCTCAAACTAGCTCTAAGCTCACACTAGCCAACATGAACCAACCTCAAAAATGAGCTCTCTAGCTCTTTTTATAGTTTCTAGACTAGTTTTGACCGGTTTCACATCTAGTGACCGGCCTAGTTAAAAAATAGGTCCTAGAGGCTATTTGGAAGGGTAAACGATGTCTAAAAATAACGAAAATTGGTACGAGCATTCTACCTAAGCTCCTCAAGCTCGAGGACTCCTTGGCTTGCACAAAATGGAGCTATGAATTACAAAATGAGGTTTTGTCTATATTACATATGTTACAAGAGTGATGAAGATCACTGTTGGATGTTTGAAGAGGTAATCAAAACATAATTGTTTGAAAAAATGATCCGACTGGCTCCCTGCTCCGTCTTTACATGCTTCCATGTCGTCTGTGCCTCTGACTGTGCCTCTGACTGCTTCCAACAGTGATGGTGGGGGGGTTGGTGGTAGTGGCTCAGTGGACTCGTCATGGGTGACTGTATGTTCTTGACTAGGAGTTCTTGCTGCTTGGGAGGTTGTCTCGATTGGTTTAGATGTAATAATAGGTTCTTCCACCATAGTAATGGGAATCTGGATGCTTTTAATGGACCGTGGTCATGTTTGAAATCTTCACAGATCATATTGAATGGGAGGTCCCTGTAACGCTGATCAGACTGTTTCCACTACACCATATGTTTCTGCCATCAATAGGAGACCTCCGCTGTATTTAGAGTCAACTCTAGCTTCTTCCAAGAGCTGCGCCATGAGCATTCTGTTGTTCTTTGTGTTGAGCAATTGTTGTGCCCTCACTCGCTCCATGATCTGATACAGCCTCCGGAGTATTGCTGTATATGATGGGGCTCCAGTGGTTTCTTCTTCTTCTGCTTCTTCGTCCTCTTCTTCTCCCTCTAGGTGTTCAAGTTGTTGAGATGAATTTCTCTGCTGATCGTCATCCTAGTGTGCATGGTGGCCTTCTGGGGATTTCCTCCATCTTTAGGAAGAGGTTCCTTGTTCTTCTGTGTCCAAAAAGAATTCTACATCAGAGAGTTGTGTATTTTGCAAGAATGATTCGAAGTCGAAGGTGCTCATCCCTTCAACATCTCCGGTGGTAGCAAATTCAAATTCCGCTGGGATGGGAGGAGTAGATGGGGCAGCTTGTGATGTGCCTTCAGATCTAGACCTGGGTATTCTTATTGTAAAGGGAGGTACAGTGGCATCCCCTCGTGGTGAGACTTCCAGGATCGTAAGAACTTCACGTGTCTGGACATAGGGAATTGAGCCTCTCATGCGCTTGGATTGATGTGAGGCAATTTTGTGTCTTTTAAACATTTATAGTTGTGACCAAGTCAATGCGTGTTCGATGGGTATGTCATAGGATAAGCATTTGTAAATGATACGTGTTATTGCACAACAACCATTCACCACTAGCTTCCTAGATGACCGCTTGTTAGCTCCATAATCCATACAAGAAGCTTAATCGGTAGTGCACCTGTTTCCGCCAAGTAAAGAGAGAACCAGATCCATTTGTGGCATTGAGTGAATTGATCTTGACTAGGAAATGCAAAATGTTGCATGCACATACGGAGAGGGATGGACACATTTGGTGTGAGTGCCGCCATATCTTTCAGCTTTTTTAGTTTCTGGTTCTTCATGTTAGTGGGTATTAACGCATCCTTCTCCAAGGGCACATGCATGCCATGCATGTTCAAAGCAGAGATTACCGATTCCAATGTAAGTTTGAACCTTTTCAACTCATTGTTGCCCAATAAAGAAGGGAGAATGGATGTTCTTGGTTTGTCCTTTTCCTCATTTGCCTGTAATGTTGAGACCAAGTAGTAACATCGTAGGAGATTTGGTGTGGGTAAGGGTGCCACAAAGTACTTTGCCAGCCCTGCACGCTTCCATATGGTTTGAAGTTCTTATGTGTTTTGGAGAGTCTTCAACTCCGTGGAAAAGAATTGGAATCGGACCCATGTCTTGTCATACTCACACTTGGACTCCCAGATATACTTAACCTCTCCTAAGGGCCATGGCATGCCATTGAACCAATGAGAATTTGCATGGACTCTCTCTATTATTCTTGTGGGAGGGTTCGGTATAGGTATTTGCTGGAGGTGTTGCAACGCTACAGGTCCTTCAATTAGTGGCACGTCAATAGGTAGACTCTCCACATTAATCCCTGCAGTACGTACTCCTGCCTTGGAGCTTGGGCCTGCTGCTTTTGCCATGAGACTGCTTGTAGCTGTTGATGCCTATCTGCTAGAAGAAGAGAGGCACATTAGCATTGCATAGGAAACAGGATGTTATGGTGTTCCCTCCACAATACTAACATGACATTCCAAGTGGTTAGGGTTTAGTGGGTGAAGTGTTTGTGATGTGTGTGAATGTTGGTAAGTAGGTTAGTGTTCACCCTAGATGCATACTTTTGGATGTGCAATGTACTCAGACTGCACCTACATCAGAGTGGACTGATTTACAAAATTGGTTCAGGGGGTTTGATCCGGGGTTTCAGTCTCCAAACTTTGATCGTGGGATTGTAGCTTTTAGTGATGATGACATGTAAAGATTTGTGAACCAGATTGTGTTGGATTTGGGAATTTTTGGGTACTCATTTCCCGACATTCCTAGGTGTGACCGAAGATGTAGTGGTGTGGAGTGTATGTGTTTGCCCTGGGATTTGTGCCAAGAGTGCTTCTGAGTGTTGATTCGATCTTATGAATGGAGGTGAAGCTATTTGAGCTCGTAAGCAGGTCTTGGGTACCCATATTTGTCTAGCTTTTGGGATAGCCTTCATTGATCGCTTTGGGACCCAAATGGAAATGGTTTGTCTAGATTGATGCAAAGGATACTCCTTCGTTGTAACCCTCAACATTGTAGCTTGTCTGGTGCATCTTTGGGATCCTGACTCCAGAGTCGAGGGTTGTTCACCCTTGTGTACCCAGATTTGCTTCATGCCAAGAGGTACTTTATGTTGCATTGGTCGTTGCTCATGCTTCTTGATTATCGGCCTCCTTTGTGATGTATGTTGTCCTGCTTGCTTTTCTGGGAATCTCTTTGGAAAATAAGGGAAATCCTCGTTGAGTTCTACACCTTCGTCAAGAGTGACAATCTTCTGCACCATAGAACTTTGGACAAGAATAGCATCATTATGTTCATGTGGGTTCCTGGAGGGACAGGGATTTGGTGCCTTTTCTAGTGGTTTGAGTGCTTGATTTGCTAGTTCAATTGTGATGCGGTTTTGGCCCACCCAAGCTTGAAGAAGTCCACTTCTTAGGTTTAGGTTGACGTCATGATCATAGATCTAGTCTTGGCCCAAGACAAGAGACTTGGTAAGATCATCGTCTTTTCACACTAGTACTTTGACTTCCATTAGAACCTCTTGAATGTAGAGGGGAAGTTCCACCTCATCCATGCAGGGGGTTTCCACACCTCCCAATCCTATGAGATATGCCTCAATAGGATTGAACTTCAATTGCAATTCTTGGCAATATGAAAGTCGGACTTCACTAGTGGCTGCTCCTGAGTCAATTAAAGCTCTTACGGTCCTTGCACTCTCTCCTTGTCCTACCTCTAGGGTCACAAAAGATTGTCGATCGACTATCCTATGGGAACATTCACATGAAGCCTCACACATAGCCATGTGATAACCTAGAGCTTCTTGAGTGTCAGACATAGGCTGATCTCTACGTTGTCTTCACAATTTCATTTGTCGGATGCGTTCTAAAGCTTCTGCCTCTGCTTCTTCTCGAATTTGCTTTTCCTCTTCTTTACGTTTCTTTGCAGTATTAAGTCGATTTAACATCTCCTCCCTGAGGGGTTCTTGATATAACTTGACTCTACATCCACTGATGTAACTTGGTAGGATGTTGCCTTCTAGAGTGGCTAGTTGAACTGCTCCACTTGTGGAGATCCTATTGATAATCATTGGTCCATAGCCTCTCTTCTCTAATTTCTGAGCATGTTGCATCAAAGTGTAGACTAAGATTAGGTCTCCTGCTTTGAAGCCCTTATCCTTCACATGTGCGTCAAAATATGCCTTTTGCCTTTTCTTGGCTACATATATTCCTACTACTACTCTCAATCGTGTTTCACATAATCGTTCAAGATCGAAGATTCTAGAGGAGAGCTCATGGCTTGTCCATTCATGCTCTTGTGCTACTTTCAATGTAGGTATCAAAAAGTCCAATGGTAGCACTGCATTTTGGTTGAACACCATCTGAAAGGGTGTGGCTTGGAGTACCATTTTATAGGCAACTCTGTATGCCCGAACAACATGTTGTAGCTGTTTGTCCCAATTAGAGCGTTTGTTATTCACCAATTTTGTCAATACATTGCATAGAATCTTATTTGTGCTCTCAGCCTGTCCGTTAGCTTGTGGATGATAGGGGGCAGACTTCTTATGTATCACCAAGAATTCTTGAAGAAGGTTCTCAATGAATTCATTCAAGAAGTGAGTGCCTCTATCACTTACTAACTCTATTGGTAGCCCATATCTAGTGAACACATTCTTGAATAAGAACTTAGCTGTCGTTTGAGCGTCGTTCTTTGTTGTAGCTTTTACTTCTACGCATTTGGTTAGATAGTCCATGGCCACAATAATGTATTCCGCATGGGAATCCTTAGCTGGGGGATTAATAGGACCAAAAAAGTCTATTCCCCACTTAGAGAATGCACGTCCACCCATCATAGGTTTCAATGGCATCTCATCTTTGTGTATAGGATATTGAGTCCGTTGACAAACATCACACCTCTTCACGTAGGTATGTGCATCCATGTGAAGGGTTTGCCACCAAAGACCTGCAAATAGTATTGCCTTGATGATCACCCGATCTGGTCCAAAATATCCTCTTGCTACACCTTGGTGAGCAGTACCATCTTTACCATGCTTGTATAAATTATCTCCAATGAGTGAGTAGTCTTGTGCCTCTTGTTCTAAGCTCCTTTTTCTAGCCAACATCATATCTTGGGGAAAGGTTCATGTCCTCAAGAAGCCTACTACTAGCTCACTCCAATCTAGCACTAAAGACACTCGATAAAGAGTGGCATGTTCCACAGGCAGTCTAGTGCTGCAGATTGGGCATTCGTTGCACATCCTATGGACATTTGCTTCCATAGTTGGCCAGTGCACTCCGAGTCTCCTTAGTGTCTGTAAAGTTCTTTGCCTCGAGTAGTGTTGCTCTAATGCAGCCACATGTGCTAATTGCAACCACTTTGCATACTCCTCCTCTTCCACACAACAAGCTAATATTCCTTGATATGCATGTTTATACATACTCCCTGTCATGATATGGTACTTCTAGGCTTTTAATACCTCCCTATCTTGAGTGTTTGCTACTAGATGTTTAGGCCCCTATTTCAATACTGACACCAAGGTCTTGGCCCACTATAGTACAACTTCCAAACAAGTAAGCATCAGGAATGTCATCTGATACTCCTTGTGGGACCTCTCCGGATGTGAGCCTCAAGAGATGATCTGCTCTCAAGTGAGTCTTGGCTTTCCTCACCACTACCTCAAAGTCATATTCCATTAGTACATGAACCATCTTACTAATCTTCCTATGTTGCATGGCTTGTTGACCAAATACAATAGAGCTTGATGACCAATAAAAAATTTAAACTTATTTGCAAGCAAATAGTGTCTAAACTTTTTAACCGCATTGTTGGCAGCAGTCAAGGAACTGAAGGACTCACAAGACAAGGAAGCCAACGAAGGGAGTCGGAGCGAAGAGAAGGCACAAGCACACAGAGTAGTCAACGAAGATCTGGCAAGTAGGCCATTATTTTTTCATGAAGCTAAAGCATATCAAAGAGGTGGACACACAAGGAGAAGGAGCAAGTAGGGAGCTCGAAGATGTGTATGTCAAATCGTTAAAGGAAATCCCTACAAAAATAGTGATTTTCATCACTAAAGGCCACTGTAAATACCATTTCATATTTTTGTAGCTCCATTTTGTGCAAGCCAAGGAGTCCTTGAGCTTGAGGAGTATTAGAAGTAGCATCGTACCAATTTTCATAATTTTTAGACTTCATTTGAGCCCCCAAATAGGCCCTAGAACCTAATTTTTAACTAGGCCAGACACTAGGTCTGGACAGGGCCGAAAGCTAGTCAAAAACTATAAATAGAGATAGAGAGATCATTTTTGAGGTTAACTTGTAATAGAATTGAACTTGTATGAGCATTTTGGAAGTAATCTAAAAGAACTCCATTGTCTTCCTCTTTGTCTTGCCGTGTGTGCGCATGTGTGTGTATGTGTGTGCATGTTGGTGTGCTTCTCACTCACGCACTTGTGCCTTCACTTGCTCGAGGTCATCATACCATCCTCACGTCTTCCCGGATTGACATTAAAGGAGGTGCCACTCATCACTGAGTTACACCAAATTTTGGCACCGTTGCCGGGGATCGAGCTTTGAGGACGAGCGTGTGATGGTAAGACGTAGAGTTGAGGTGTTGGAGTCATAGGTATTTTCTCCACTTTTATCTATTTTCTTTTGTTTTTCTCATCACCATCATCACCCTCACCATCTCCCACCTCCATCTCCATCATCGCAAAAATTTGAATTTTTGTTCATATCTCCTTTCCCCTTCCATTTCCCTCATTCCACTTGTGAGAGAGAGCAAGAGAGCGATTTGTGTGCACTCTTTTTGCATGTTTCTTGAGTTTTCTTCCTGGATCTGGCTATCCCACCATCTCCAACAGGCTGTGCAGGTACGAAAAAGCTCGAAACTGTCTCTGTGTCGTCGACCTCTGTCGATCGCGATCGATAGAAAAATTGCCTATTTGGTAAAACAAAGTACAACATAATGATGCACATGATGAGCACATCCTAAATCACTAAACACAGTAAAAAAATTCCGAGCACATAATGCGACGGACAGACCTGTCAATCGCGACCGACAGACCTGTCAATCACGACCGACAGACGTGTCGATTACGACCGACAGACCCCACGATCGATCGACTGCCATGTAGGATTCAGTCAATCATGATTGACACTCTCGATCGCGATCGACTGAAAGTTGACGATTGACACAAAAATTCGAGTTGCAACGTGTCCATCGTGATGGACAGAACCCCGATCGACTGAAATCACGGCGAAAATCTCGGAAAAAGTGTCGATCGCGATTGACACCATCGATCGCGATTGACAGGACTCACGACCGACTCTGTCGATCACGATTGACACTGTCAATCGTGACTGGCGTGTCGATCGCAACCGACAGGCCCTGACGGACACCTCTGTCAATCGCGATTGATAGACCTGTCGATCGCGATTGACAGGCTTTTTCGGTCAATTTTCTAGGGTTTATATTACTTGATTTTGGGGAAAATTCTAGGCATACTTATCAAGCAAATATTGATTTGTGAGGTTCCGACACTTGTAACTTGAGAGAAAATCTTGTTTTCCTGATGACCTTTTTTACCCTGTTTTAACCCTAGATCCCTGAACTGTCATATCTTCCTCATACGAAATCTGATTGTTGTGATTCTTGTTTTGTTGGAAAGCTCATGGGGAGTACAACCAAAACTTCCACTACTTACGGTAAAATTAATATCAGAATTATTAGACATACTATTTTGGAGTAACTATACCCAGGGGGAAGAAAAGCTAAGGGGTCTTCAGGATTGTTTTCCATAAAGCCAAAAGAACAGTTGATCTTTGAATTACATGAATGAAAGTGAATTTTTTGTGTTCTTTGAATCTAAGTCTTGAGCTAACTTTGGGGACTCTTACAGGTCCATTGAGAACACTTGAGGACATCCAAAGCAAGGGTATTCTGCAAGCTTGAGAACCGAGTTCTTGAGCACCATAGAGCAAGGGATTAGCAAGTAAGGTTGGAATATTCTCAACTCCCTCTGTCCATTCCTAGCCTAGGCTAAGTGTGAGTAGTGCTAAAAGTAAGTCAGAGCTACGATAGGCACGAGGCAAGTCAAGACTATCTAAGAAATCAAGTTCAAGTCAATAGATAACCTGTGTGTGACCGACAACTTTAAAGGAAAAGAACCTAACGTGAGACGATCAACATTAAAGTGCGGAAATTAACTTAAGTGTTCCTGACGATGTGATACCTGACAAGATTATAAACACGATAATCAACTAAAGAAGAACCAAGAGATTGATACAAATTGATCGGCAACGAGGCTATACATTGGGTAAAAATAGGGACTACTCAAATAGGCATATGAACCTTAGATCAGGACGACACCTAGGAAGAGATAGACAAAGTCTTAGATCTTTAAAGGCTAGTGTCAATCACACTGCTAGGTCTTGGGCCCAACAATTGAGCCATCACTCATACTACCCTAGCTCTGAAACTAGCGAGTCTGAGATGTCCCACGGTATGGAGAGACCTACAGGAAGTTCAGGAGTGCCATATTTACATAGGGTAGAAGGCCCTTACAAGACGCAACTCGAATACCTTAGGACCAACCGATTAGGTGCTGTTAGAGCGGCGCCGAACCAGGACGGATGAACTCGGACAGGTGCCGTAAAAAGTGGATTCGCGGAAACATTGTAGCAGATTTCTATTTAAAGCGCATAAAGGAAAGCGGTAAAGAGTAGTAGTAGTAATTTTTCGGAAGGAGTCTCTGTTCTGTTGGGCATTGTAGCGAGTATGGTTGATCACATCTCGAACTGAAGTGTTTGGAAATTGCAAGTATCGTATTGTATTCTGTCTGTCTGTTATATTGAATCAATTTGGGAGATTGCGAGCATCATATTTTGAGACTATGTATGAGATATTGATAAGTACATTGAGTTTTGTTCTATTCTATTCGTATCTAACTATTCTGCTATTCTCCTTGTTGAACCGATTTCCATTCGGAAGTCTTGTGTTGTGAGTCTGTTTGATGATCAGTTATATACGATTCTGGATCTTTTCTGTCGTGAAATAGTGTGTTTGTTATTCTGCGAGAGACTGTAAGGTCAAAATTAATCATCTACATTTAGTATCTTTTCGGTTAAGTGACCAGATTCGATACAATAGTCTGCGTTCACTGAGAATTCGGTAAAGATCTGTATGTGAACAGAAGTATTGGTAATTTTGTCAATTGCGGTAGGAATTTGTGACTTGAGTCAGTATACGATAAGTTTGGCGTAATCCCGATTATAGTTGTCTGTGTATTATTGTTCGGTGTACTTACCTGTCACATGGAATCGTCATATTGAGTAGTATTCAATTACTGAAAAGTGCGTATTCTATTATTTATAAGTCACAACAGGACCTCTGCTCCATTACCATAGCAGATTCAGTCAAAAAGTCCTAATATTCACCGTGCCGAAGAGTGGTCAGTATTCAGACTCACCCACTGTGCTAAGACGTGATGGAGTATTTATGATTGTGTGAAGAATTGGGAAAATAGTATAGGGCCTCTGTCTAACAGACCCCTACCACTCCCAAGAACCCGAGGACCCGATAATACTCTTCCGAAAGTTGGATAGAAGTATTATCGTTTAACATTGGCGATCCTACTGGGG
Organism: Ceratopteris richardii; assembly: GCA_020310875.1. Lineage (NCBI taxonomy): Eukaryota > Viridiplantae > Streptophyta > Polypodiopsida > Polypodiales > Pteridaceae > Ceratopteris > Ceratopteris richardii. The sequence goes on along the minus strand of CM035416.1, from coordinate 119,716,561 downwards.
ATGTGGCATTAAGATTGCCTGGTATTTTGTTTGAATTAAACTTTGTTGGAAGGACAGTAGCAACAGAATCAGATTGTTGCAAGACTGTTCTGTTCGTAATACTATATGATTAGTACGGAAATGCTACATGCCGATTACTCGATCAGGTGAAAAGTATCCCAAGAATCACCAGTTAGGGGTATTAAGAACAACTCTGGGAGGTACTAGTGCAATTAGACCTGACCCAGTTGTCGAAAAAGTGACGAACGATAACACTGATTCCGGTGAGATTACGGTAGAACGTAGTACATCTCTAGAACTGTCTGGTATCACTACGGTGCAGACTGTCGAAAATACAGCAATTTTGGAACCTACCAAGACGCAGTTGGAATCTAGTCTAAAAGTTTTCGGAATAGATTCAAATACGATTAGAAACACTTTAGGGAAGGAAATTAACACAGGCAAATCAACACTGTATCCAGTCACAATTTCGAATCCTTCCGGTGGAATTTGGGTAAGAAAAACACAGTTTTTCGGTGACGATTCAGCAGTTTCGGCTGAATCTTCCGCTCAACTACAACGTTTGGAAGCAAGTCCTCCTACTCTGGATATCAAGGAGGAAGGAAGACTATTTGAAACAGAAATTCACAATATAGTAAGTAAGCTAATTGCACCGGAAAGTGTGCCATTTGGTGAAACAAATTCCGGTAGTTCAGAAACTCAAAACAGAAATACAGAAGGAGTGTATAATACATTTACGATGAATGAACAACCGCAACGACAGTTAGGTCAACCCAGATCGGCTCCAATGGGAGTAACATACACAAAGTTTAGTGGATTTCCAGGAGATGATCCAGATGCTCACGTACGCACCTTTGAAATCAGTTACACTGTCCTCAACCATCCACCGGATCCGGCATACAAAGCATTTGTTTTTCAATCTACACTTGTGAATGAAGCAGCAAGATGGCTTACTCAATACGATATTAATCATTTCGGTACTTATGAAGCAGTACAAGACGCTTTTTTGCAGCGATTCAGGCTGAAAAAGAATCCTGCAGAGATCTTTGAGTATTTACAGAACAACAGATAGAAACCAAATCAAACTGTACAAGAGTATGCTACCCTTTTCAGAACACATTTAAGACAGTTACCCCAGGCTCATGCTAATTTACCAGACGATGTTATTACACAGTGGTTTATCAATGGCTTACTTCCTCAACTTAGGCAAATCATGATTATAAGATGTGTAGGAGCCATGACCCTCGATGCAGTGATCGCAATGACCCTTCAGCTGGAAAACAAAGTTGGTGGATTTTCAGAGGATTTGGAATGGATAAAAACAAACAAACATGTGGCTGAAGATATAACTAAGCAAGTATATTGCACCACCTGCAAGAATTCAGGACATACTAGTGCCCAGTGTGCGTTAAATCAGACCTATTGCGCCATCTGTAACATTGTTGGACATACCACTGAGAATTGTGCATACAATGCCAGAAGACAAGGAACAGCAACAGTTAATGCAATTATTCAGGAACAAGGGCAGCTAGCCAATCAATATGTACCCCCACATTTGAGAAACAATCAACAACAAGGTTATCGACATTATCGAGGACAGAGGAACAACAACTATAATACACCGTGCTGGCAGAATGGACCACCACCGGAAAATCGTAATTTACCACCACCTCGATGTCATTTCTGTGGACAATTGGACCATATTAGAAGATTCTGTAGAGATGCAGCGGAATATGATCAAAGGAAGAAGGAACGTCAAAACCCAATGGCCAATGTGGTAACAATCACACCTGTAGAGACGCAGGCAGCAGTAGTTCAAACTCGTTCCGGTAAACAATTGAAACCAGCAGCAGAATTATTTGAACCAGGGATACGTGAACAACACAGAATGTATCATAAAGCTAGCCAGTGGACCACCGTAGAACCACCTGTTTTTCCAGAACCTACTCCAGTAATCCAGTCCCCGGATACGACACAAGCTCGTGCTGACAATACAGAAGCAGGTACATCATCTACAGTAGAATTACCATCTTCAGACCAAGCTTCATCTTCAACAGTTAAGGAAGATGCAAATCAATTGCAACCAGCATGGGATATATTGTCAAAAGCATCCATCACACTGCCTTTCGGGCAATTACTGGCATTAGTACCAGGAATACGCCAACAATTTCAACAACAGTTTACTACAAAATCTGCTTGCATTTCGGCTACCGCAACAGTACAACCAGAGCCAGACTCTACGGTAGATCACTCAGTTCCTCTGATTACGGTATGGTTTCATAAACATCAAATCCCACAAGTTTTAATTGATGGGGGGTCTGGCGTGAATATTGCCACTGCGTCACTTTGTAAGAAGTTAGGATGGACTAAGATAGAACCAGTTCAATTCTTTGTTAGGATGGCTGATCAATCTAGAGTTCATCCAGTAGGATTGGTCCGAGATATACCCATAACTGTGCAAGACACAACATTTAAGATGACTTTTGTTGTTCTAGAATTGCCGGAATCCACCCTAGATTACAATCTACTTTTCGGCCGTCCTTGGTTGAAACAAGCCAAGGTAATTCAAGACTGGTCAGCCCAGGAACTTACGTTCAAAGATAAAAATCGCAAATGTGTTGTAAAGTTAGATGCGATACAACCCTGTGAGTTACATGCTCGACCATATTTTACCGAACCAGTCCATATGTTAGATGGGTTGTTTGATGACAAGAAGAAGAATTTCTGAAGAATAATGTTGATTTAATGACATTAGGAACTATTGATCTACAGTCTGTGGTAGATACCTGGAATGCTTCAGTATGTACAGTAATACCCATTGCCGAAGAAACTAAGGAGGAAGATACCATTTCGATTCACGGTAATGAACTACAACAACTTCTCGAACCATCAGCTAATACAGAGAAATATCAACAATTTTATGTTCCAGAAGACCAGTTAATTACTTATAATCTTGGAGATGAAGATCACCCTCGTCCTGTAAAGATAAAGCAAAACTTACCTGAAGCCTTTCAAGCAGATTTAATTCAGTTACTCCAAGAATTTACTGACGTCTTTGCATGGGATTACAAAGACATGAAGGGCTTGGATCCTCGTATTTATCAACACAGAGTTATGCTAAAACCAGAAGCGAAACCGATAAAGCAAACCAGCTACCGGATGAACCCACATTATGCATCACAGGTAAAGGCTGAACTTGATAGGTTATTAAAAGTTGGATTCATAGTACCAATAGAACATGCGGAATGGATTTCACCGATTGTGATTGTACCAAAGAAAAACAAGCAATTGAGAATCTGCGTAGACTATCGGAAATTAAATGTTGCAACAGTACCAGATCCTTTTCCGATTCCTTTTTTGGATACTATGCTTGACAAAGTAGCAGGTCATGAGATGTATTCATTTCTAGATGGATACAGTGGATATAATCAAGTAAGAATGGCTGAAGAGGATATACCAAAAACTGCATTTATTACAAATTGGGGTGTCTTTGCTTGTACAGTAATGTGGTTTGGATTGAGGAATGCACCAAGCACATTTCAAAGATGTATGCAGGAGATATTTTCTCCTTATCTCACCTCATTTATGCAAGTATACCTTGACGATTTTTCAATTTTCGGTAAGATGATCGCACATCTGGTACATTTACGATGTTGCTTTCAGAGATGTAGACAATATAGATTGTGTTTAAACCCAAACAAATATGTGTTTGCGGTTTCATGTGCTAAGTTACTTGGTCACATCATATCGGCACAGGGTATTCAAGTCGATCCTGATAAAATTTCAGCAGTATTAGAAGCTCCGGTGCCTAATACACCTAAGGAAGTAATGCGGTTTATGGGTCAAGTGAGATGGCATGGAAGGCATTTACGGTGGCTTGCTCATGTGGCAATCCACTCAACAAATTAATTTCCAAGACTCCACGGCAATTCGAATGGACTCAGGAATGTCAGATAGCATTTGATCGACTGAAACAGTTATTAACACAGGTTCCCATTTTACAGCCACCAGATTGGGATCACCCATTTCACGTATTCGTTGATGCATCTGATATAGCAATAGGAAGTGTACTGATGCAACAAACAGATAAATGGTTTAGACCAGTATACTATGCTAGCAGAAGATTAGCACCTGCAGAGAAGAACTATTCGGTAACAGAGAGGGAATGCTTAGGACTAGTGTATTCGGTAAAAAAATTCAGACATTATTTGCTGGGCCGAAAATTTACATTTCATGTCGATCACGCTGCACTTGTTTACTTGGTTCAGCAGCAACATATAGGTGGCCGCCTAGCACGATGGGTCCTACTATTGCAGGAATTCGACTATGATGTCATTCATCGGCCAGGTAGTTCACATGTTTTAGCAGACTTTTTGTCACGCTTAGATTCAGGTGAACCTCCGGTTGGTATAAATGATACAACGCCAGCCATCTATACTTCAGAACCAACTACTGAGGAATTGTCAACCCAACCAGTACCAACTACGTATTATGATCAGTTATTGACCTTCCTTTCGGATGGATGTCTACCTTCTGAAGTCCCTACAGCTACACGCCGAAAAATTGCAGTTTTTAGTCGAAGGTTCCGGTTAGTTGCTGGAGAACTTTATTATGCAGATCATACAGGAACCTTACTCCGATGTATCCCTACACATGAAGTAAACTCAGTCATCAATCTGGCTCACTCACGTCCAACAGGAGGACATTTTGCAGCAAATCTGACTCATCGAAAAATTCTGCAAAGTGGACTTTGGTGGCCAACTATGTACAAAGATGTATTGGAATTTATCAAAACTTGTGATAGCTGTCAAAGAACTGGACAACCACTACAACGCCATTACTTTCCACTTCATCCAGTACTTCCTTTAGAACCATTTCAGAAATGGGGTCTAGATTTTATTGGTCCAATCACACCTCCCGCGGTATTCAGTAATAACCGGTATATATTGACTTGCACAGACTACGCAACCAGGTGGGCAGAAGCATGGCCTTTACGTTCGGCTACAGCAGTTGAAGTAGCAAAATGTCTATTATCAGATGTCTTTCCAAGATTTGGATTGCCACTAGAGCTTGTTTCAGATCAGGGCACCCATTTTATGAACAATTTGATGAAAGCATTAACACAGTCATTCCAGATCAGTCATAAATTCAGCTCACCATATTATCCTCGTGCAAATGGATTGGCAGAAAGTACCAACAAATTGTTGTTGAACATGCTTCAGAAATTGACTAGAGAAACACCGAAAAGATGGGATCAGTTGCTACCTGCAGTCTTATGGGCCTATCGCACTACATATAAGGTAACCACCGGCTTGACACCATTCAAGTTAGCCTATGGACTAGAAGCAATAGCTCGGATGGAAATTGTAATACCAAGTTTAAGAGTAGCAATTTCTCAGAAGCTTCTACCCGAAGAGTCATTGGTATTTCGGTTGGAAACACTTAGAGAATTAGATGAGCACCGATGGCTCAGTTTCTTAACTATGAAAGAAATCCAACTAAGACAGGCCAGGACACATGACCGCAATTTAAAGACCTCAGTATTTTCGGTAGGACAGCTTGTTCTTTTCTACAATGCGAAGTCCAACAGATCAACAGGAAAATTCAAGTTACGTTGGTTCGGTCCATTCAAGATTTCAGAACAAGTTGGTCTGGCAACTTTTCGGTTGACTACGTTGACCGGAAATCCATTGCCAAAGGTAATCAATGGGTCGAAGCTGCGGCCGTATTATCCCAGTACTAATACGCATTAAATTATTCGGCGGCGAACCGCGTTTTGTATAAATTTTTGTGTTTTTCTTTTTTTTTCTTTTCTTCCTTTTTAGTAGTGTTTTGTACGAATCTTTATGTTACTAGCCGCCTCTCCCTACCGGTCACTCAAGCACATACGCCAGCATGCAAACAGTACCTTTCACGCACCGAACAATGATACCCATTCCCCTTCCCTTTCTCACCGTGTTCTCCTTATTTAACCCCCTCGGTTGCGCCTAAACACTATTGTGTTCTCGAGACTATACGTATTCCCTTGTCTTCTGTGTTATATGTAAGAGTGCTTGTAAACACCATGGAAGCGCTAGCCAACTACGCTGCTTTCCGTGATGGTATCCCGACAGACGTCGGCGAATACCTGCGTTGTAGAGGATTGTCCAACTTCGCTGAGTTGCCTTGGCACTCAGTGGAAGCCCATCCCTTCTCCGCACAAATCATCCACGCCATCGCCCAATTCCCCGTCATCGAACGACAGTGGGTCTTCCCTTCTCTCCCATATAGGACCGTCATCACCTTCCAAGCCTTCTCTGCAGCCTATCGCCTCACCCCACAAGGACGCGAAAATGGCCCTAGCATCCCTATCGCTCGCATGACCAAACTCTTTCCCCATTCCTCATCAAATGAATATGCCATTCTCTGTCGCCCAGAACCCGAACGATCCACCCTACAGTTCCTGGTAGCAGTCCTCAACCTACAAAAACGAACCTACGGCATCTCTCGCCCCTTCTATTCCGCCCTTGAGTTAGCCAACCATGAACCTGTCAACTTTGCCTCTTATTTTTTCCAACGAATCCATAAGGAATCCGTCGCTATAGTGAAACAACTCCAGAAAGGCAGCTCTCCGCGCTCTCGCCTCCCCCACATCATCTCCTTCCTCTTCCCAACCATTCTCGCTGCACAACCCCCACCCACAGGCCCAACACTTAGGCACGAAGAATCAGCACAACCACTCGAGGAAACTGAAGAAGACGACGAAGAGATCAATCAACTCTTCCGCACGAAGCGAATCAGGATCAGCTCTTCAGAAAGTGAAGTCCAAGGATCCGCCAGAAAGAAACACGACGCCGAAGAAGATCAGCAAGAAGAAACTTACCACGACACCGCCACTTCAATACACAACGACACTTCGACAGAGCAACAAGACCAACAAAACCGAGCAGATACAGAGATACTGTCCACCGAAAAGGAGTCTGAGCATCAACAGGACGAACCGGAAACTGCCACAAAAGCATTGGATGAACTTATTGAGGCCATCAATCATACAGAAGCCGAACAACAGAATGTTGCAAAGGTAACCACCATTGACTCTGCTCTACCCATCCCACCTGTCAACCCTGACCTCCCACCGGAACCATCCCGCCGACTCGGTTCTGAACCTACACCTTCCTCCTCTTCCTCCCCTAACTACTCTTCGCCAAACTCCCAAAACCTACTCACTGATACCTCCTCTTAGCCTCGTCAACCACCACCACCCACCGTATTTTCAGAACTAGCATCCATGGGACATTTTCTCATGCAGTTATCACACCAATTGCCCATACAATTTAAGGAAGCCACGGACAACCTGAAGGCCGAATATCAACACAAGGTTGACGTACTGGAAGCAGACATCACCCCCCTTTAGGAAGAAATCGAAGCCACAAAGATTGAGAACCATCAGCTCCAGACGCAGTTAGCAGAGCTACAAGCCAAATTTTCGGCAGAACAGACCTTAGTAGAGCAACGAGATGCAGCCCTTGAGCAACTTACAGCCAAAGATCGACTCCTACACGCCGCGCATGAAGAAATCCGCGCCCTGAAGGCCACCCTCCACGAAAATGAAAATATCAATGCCTCCCTCGAAGAACTGATCGCAGAGACAAAGATTCAATTGCAGGAAGCAATCCAGAAGAATCAGGAGCAGCAGAAAGAAACCGAACAAATCCAAGAACAGTTACGGAGAGCCGAAGAATGTGCAAATGAAGTAAACAGTATCCTAAAACGCCAGCTGATACGGGAAGGACAATACCTCAAGGATATCGACAGGACGCGCAGAGAACGAGATTCACTGAAGAAAACTCTGGATTTCCAAACCCAGCAGTTTGAACGCCAAGATAACCAAATACGCAACCAAAAGGAGTATATTGCAGAGCTAAAGACCAAACTAGACGAAATGAAGACTTCCAAGGACGCCGCACTAGCCAATGATTTTTATCTATAGGAAGCTTTTGTGCAGACCCAGGCCGAGAATGTACTCACCGAAGCCATCGCACTTAGCTCTGCTAGAATAGATGCCCAGCTTCTAGAGCCTGATACGCTAAAAAAGCTATTAGAAACCCTTAAGAAAAAAATAGCTCGAACATTTAGATCGGCTAGGAGTATGTACCTCGAAGGTCTCATCGACGAATGAGTATATTCGCCCATCCAAATTCATAATGTATGAATATGATAATCAAATTTTGGATTTCTCACATTTTCGCACATGACAAGTCTTGTTCAGTCTAGCACCAATCGACAATGTAACATGCGGCATAATGATTTTTATTCGGATACAAATATTATCAAGGGAGGGAAGAGTCATGTCATACTGACATACAATCAGTAGAGCAAATGGCTGTTCAAGCACCGGTGTCTATAAAATGCGTTTACAGAGTATAGCTTTCTAAATTAGCATTCTTCAAGATTCAGCACCTGTTAGCAACTTCTAGTATATTTGTTCAGTAGACCTTCACCAAGCATGTCAGAATCTGATATTCTCCGCTGGCAATTCAGAAAGCGCGCCCATACGCAGACCTATGTGGTAACAACAACAGATACCACTCTACAAGATGAACCAGATGATGCAGTAACTTCTGCATCAGAAAAAACTCAGCATAAATTCTCCACCGAATTTAAAATCAAGCTCGACACCAAATCGCCAAAGAATGAAGAATGGCTACAGAAGATAGGGCTCCTCCAGTTTGCCCAATTACCGTGGGAACAATGGATTGCTAATGATGATGCAGAGGACCAATTACATAGCATGCGACAAACCAGCGGTTTCATTCTCAATCAGGTACGATTTTCGCCCCAGCTCGTCTCAGCTGTATTTAAACTACCAATCTATGATGGTGCCTGATATCTTAAATGTTCAAATGAGGATCTGAAGAAGGAATTTGGCAACTGTGAAGGCCCCCGACGGTATTACATGTTGAAAAACGCCACCTATCACCGACGAGAACAATTTAAATGGTATTTAGAAAAGCTTTGTTTACTAGTAAAATTCGACTTAATGTCGAAAGAAAATTTTCCCCCCCTATTGCATGCCGAAGAAGGAGGTCCGGTTAGCTGGACACATTGGCTCTATGACCACCTCTACGCACAAATCATTGTTGGGGATAAGAGAAGATCCCACACCAATAGCAGACTAGCAGCCTATTTAGCTGCTATGTTTAATTTTGTCCAATCTGTAAAGGATAAGCAGTTACACTGGTCCCCCCCTTTTTACCCCGGTAAATATGACCAAATAAATTCAGAACACCACACAGAGCCTCAGGAAGAAGCCCAACCCTCCACCTCGTCTGCATCTTTATTCCACACAGGTAACATCGCACAGAATCAGACAGTAGGGATGCCGTTTCGGCTGTCCATTAGAAGATGAATGGCAGACAACTTGCCAACCGCCAGTCCAGAGCAAGCACCGGATGACCCCCAACCCGATTTTGTCATAAGGATGCAAAACCAACTCCAAGAGGTTTCTCAATATTTACGGCAACAAGAACAAGCGATTCAGCACAAAAACGAGTTATTATTAGCCACGATGACTAAGTCCAACTCAGTAATGACACAGATGCAAAAAGAATTGGATGACAAAGAAGCGTTAATACAGGTGTTACAGCAAAACAACCAGCATATTACGGCCGAATTGATCACCGCAAAAAAGTATTTCCAAGACTTTAATCAGTGGCAGCAAGCTATCCAAACACAAATTCAAACCGAAATGTCCAGTTTTTCTACCCTGAATGCTCACCTGCAAGCCGAAAATGAACTTTTGCAGTCAAGAATACAAGTATTGCAGGAGTTCGAAAAGCAGATATTAAAGGATGAGGGTGTAGAACTAAATGCCACATTGATGACAAATGTGGACATAGATTTATTAAAACAACAGTTAGATAGCCGTGTTCAAAATAGCTGGACACTTTTTCGCAGGAGATGGCTGGCTATACTTGTTCCGCCACTAGAACAAGTGCGGTCAGAAAGGATTGGGGAGTCAAACCCTGGTATGGACCGACAGGCAGTGCAAAAGGATATTGCTAACAGTACTGCACCTGCGGGTTCGAGTCCACCGTGCGTGCCAGTGTTAGAGCGGCGCCAAACCAGGACGGATGAACTCGGACAGGTGCCGTAAAAAGTGGATTCGCGGAAACATTGTAGCAGATTTCTATTTAAAGCGCATAAAGGAAAGCGGTAAAGAGTAGTAGTAGTAATTTTTCGGAAGGAGTCTCTGTTCTGTTGGGCATTGTAGCGAGTATGGTTGATCACATCTCGAACTGAAGTGTTTGGAAATTGCAAGTATCGTATTGTATTCTGTCTGTCTGTTATATTGAATCAATTTGGGAGATTGCGAGCATCATATTTTGAGACTATGTATGAGATATTGATAAGTACATTGAGTTTTGTTCTATTCTATTCGTATCTAACTATTCTGCTATTCTCCTTGTTGAACCGATTTCCATTCAGAAGTCTTGTGTTGTGAGTCTGTTTGATGATCAGTTATATACGATTCTGGATCTTTTCTGTCGTGAAATAGTGTGTTTGTTATCCTGCGAGAGACTGTGTAAGGTCAAAATTAATCATCTACATTTAGTATCTTTTCGGTTAAGTGACCAGATTCGATACAATAGTCTGCGTTCACTGAGAATTCGGTAAAGATCTGTATGTGAACAGAAGTATTGGTAATTTTGTCAATTGCGGTAGGAATTTGTGACTTGAGTCAGTATACGATAAGTTTGGCGTAATCCCGATTATAGTTGTCTGTGTATTATTGTTCGATGTACTTACCTGTCACATGGAATCGTCATATTGAGTAGTATTCAATTACTGAAAAGTGCGTATTCTATTATTTATAAGTCACAACAGGACCTCTGCTCCATTACCATAGCAGATTCAGTCAAAAAGTCCTAATATTCACCGTGCCGAAGAGTGGTCAGTATTCAGACTCACCCACTGTGCTAAGACGTGATGGAGTATTTATGATTGTGTGAAGAATTGGGAAAATAGTATAGGGCCTCTGTCTAACAGACCCCTACCACTCCCAAGAACCCGAGGACCCGATAATACTCTTCCGAAAGTTGGATAGAAGTATTATCGTTTAACAGTGCTTACATCTATGAGGACGGCCTAGGAAGATCTGTGGTCCAGATTAAAAACCCTGAACAATCCATTGGACTAGAGCACCCAACTGTCAAGTTTGAAAACGGAGCATACCTAGACAAGGAAGGAACCATAAATGTAGTCACCAGTCACCCAGATAGGACATACGAGTTCGGAAATGTGATCCCAGAAACGGACTTAGGAGACCTAGAGCAAGGAAACATGGGTGTAGAACCTAGAACCCCTCGAGGCAAATCAGTTCTCACTAGGATTATAACACCAGAGTGGATTCCCCAAGACAATAAGAGCATAGATCTACTCCTAAACCGGGAGACTGATGAAGCCTTTTGGAGGTATAAATCTGATCAGCCAAATGAGGTAGGAACAATCATGATATATGAGTTCAAAGATCTTGATAGCCCAGACAGAGTGACCTACTTAGATCACTCTTTAGAGAGGACCTTTGTGGTTATAGAACATGATAGGCATGCTTACACTTGGAAAGGTGAATTTATTTTCCCCCAACCAAGGTCGAATGTGTCCTTTGGCCACCCAGGAGCTGGAACATCCCAAGCTCATGGAGCTCAAAGAGACAGACATAGAGATAGACCTGAGGTAAGCTTTGCCAACCCAGTGGGAAGAGAAAGAACGAGAACGAAAACAAATAGAGCGGAACCTGAGGGACTTAGGGCCCCAAGGAACCAAAGGAATGCGGATGAAGGCTTCCTACCAAGACCTAGAGAGCACACGAGGACTTTGAGACCGACTCAGCTAGTTAAGTCCATGAAGAACTACTTCGATGGCACAGGAGACCCATATGATCATGTGGCTGAGTTTAGGCAAGTCTTGAGAGCTGAACAAGTTGAGGACCTATTCACGCAGTATAATGCCTTTGGTCTAACCCTTAGGAACACAACCCTTACATGGTTTCAACCATTGAATGAGAGATAGTTTAGGAACATAGACCAACTCTTGGAGGCATTCATTACTGAATTCTCTAAAAGTGGCATAAGGCATAATACTTCCTCATTGATACATAGCTTCAAGCAGACCCCTCAAGAGATTGTGAGACTTGCAGGAAGAAGATTTAGGCAATATCTTGAGAGATGCCCTGTTCCTGAGTTGCCCACACCAGCCAAACAAGTGGCTTTATTTTTGGATGGATTGCTAAGTACCAAATTGAGGTCATATGTGTACTTGAAGGACCCTAGGACTATAGAAGAGTGTGTACGCATGTGCATCGACATCGAGGATAACCTAGGGGAGGAGTTAGAGCTTTCCAAAATCTACAAAGATTCTGATAGTGCCTCTAGTCTCTCTTCCTCGCAATCCACATCACTTGAGGAACTTGCGGAGAAAGTAGCTCAAAAACTAGGTGTCACTAGCAAACAAATCCAAAGGTTTGCCCCAGTAAAGAGGTGCTATACTTGCGGTGGTGACCATATGGCGAACGTATGTCCCATCATGGTTCAACCCCAAGTGAACCCTAGTAGCCAATATTGCACCATAGAATGGAGATACACAAATCACACAGCACAAGACTGCCCATACAATAAGCAAGCAGTTAGTCAAACCTACCCTTAGCCCTATCCACAACAGGGAAGATACCAAAACCAATACCCTCCACAGCAATATGGTAGACCACAACAATCCTATCAACAACCCTACCAAAACCAACAAAGGCCTCAACCTATGTTAGCTCAACAACCTCCAACCCTAGCTAATGTGATTCCTGTAAAGTATGCAGCTGCTGAGGAAAATTTGAATAGAGCCATAGTCCCAGTGACTCCATTGCTTTCAGAAAGTGACCCGAGTGATCATAGTTTTGATTCCACTCACATAGATAGTCCACAGGCTTACTACATGCAGTCTCCTGAACATGGTGAGTCCTACTATAGTGAAGAACCGAGTGAACCTAGATGGGAGCCAGATTACACAAATTTCATGTACGCAAACCCCAACTCTAGACCTCAACCTAGGCAGGTTAGACCCCCATTCCCTAGAGGACCATGCTACAGATGTCAGGGAGATCACCTCATTCGTGATTGCCCCATACCTGCACACACACAATCCCAGTCAGAACAATACAAGGCTTTTGTCAAGATTGTGGCAAAGAGCATCTCTTACGAGATTGTCCAAAGAATCCCAATAATATGCCAAAAATCACTCCTATGAACGTTAGTGGGTTAGTAGTAGACTCTACAGGAAGTGTGACTTCCACTGCACCAGTACAGGTAGTCACTAGAGCTCAAGCCTTGCAGTAGAACCAAAGTTTAGGCCAAGAAAAAAGTGCTGAGGCTAGTGAAACTGAGAGCATAACCTAGAAGAGGACTAGATCCTGGAGAGATAGTAGAGAAAGAATGAAGAGGCAATGAGCTAAGAAGATGAGTGAACTCGAGGAAAGCCTAAGAGAAACAAAAGCCAGGATAGTTGAACTCACATCTCAAACTCCCTCTCACACAACGCCACCACTGCCATTCCCATCTCCATCCGATCCAACCCCTTCCAACCCGCTTCATACAACCCCATCACCCCCTAGAGTAGGATCTTTACTAGCAGATCCCACCCCCGAGGACCTAAATATGATGCTTAAGGCATATCAGGCCAGAATCCAAGAAGGGCCAAATGTGACAGATCATGAAAAGTGTTACCCAAGAGCAAAACTAGAGCTCGAAAGAACCAAGATTTGTGCTAAGATGGTGGAATTGGCCCAAACCATGTTTGAAGCCAGTCGCCTCTTTAACATCTCTAGTTCAGCTAAGACACAATTGCACTTTGATGGACTGCTAGAAAGATTGGAAAGGTTGATTGCACAATCAGAAAAGGAACCCACCCCTCCAAGTAAGGGCAAGGCAAGTAAGAGAGTAAGCCTTCCTGCCCAGGAAGCCTATGTACCCAACTCCACAGAGCCACACACATCGTCTTCTATGAATCGGTACACACCAGAATTCCTACAAGAGATTCAAGAAGAAAAATGGGCTAAAGAGAGTGAAGTCCCTCCTGCCATTGAACTTGTGGATGATTGTTGGCATACAAGTCAGATGAAGAGCATACCAGCACAACGGAGCAGTCATGCACAATACGGCAACAAGGCCTAATCATTTTTTCCAAAGACCATTCACAACTCAAGTGATTTTAATCACTACACACACATTGTAAATTCCATTTTTGATAGAATAGACTCCATTTTGTTCAAGCCGAGGAGTCCTCGAGCTTGAGGAGTATTAGAATTAGCTACATATCAATTTTCATAATTTTTAGACTTCGTTTGAGCCCTCAAATAGGCTCTAGAACCTAATTTTTAACTAGGCCGGACACTAGGTCTAGACAAGGCCAAAGCTAGTGAGAAAACTATAAAAAGAGTTAGAGAGCTCATTTTTGGGGTTAGATTGTTTGTGAATTGAGCTTATGAAGGAGACTTTTTGACTAACGCAAAGAACTCCATTGTTCCTCTCCTTGTTCTTGCCTTGTGCGCGCGTGTGTGTATGTGTGTGCATGCTTGTGTGCTTCTCACTCACACACTTGTGCCTTCACTTGCTCATAGTCTTCATACTAGTCCTCACGTCTCCACGGATTGACAATTATGAGGTGAATCTTCTCACGTTGGTACTCACCATTGTGCTAGAGTGACACCAAATTTGGCGGCGTTGCCGGGGAGAGAGCTTCGAGGATGAGCGTGTGATGGTAAGACGTCGAGTTGAGACATTGGAGTTATAGGTAATACCCTTCCTTTTCCTTATTTTTCTTCATTTTTTTTCTTATGTTTGCATCACCATCATCACCATCATCATCCCCACCATCTCCCACCTCCATCTCCATCTCCACAAAAATTTCAGTTTTTTTGTCATAATCCACTCCCCACCTCATTTCCCTCATTCCATTGTGAGAGAGAGCGAGAGAGAGCTTGCATGCAATCTGCTTTTGTGTGTTTTTTTTGAGCTTTTGTTGCAAGAACTAGTTGTACCACCATCTCCAGCAGCTTGGGCAGGTACGACAGACTCTGCACAGGTCCAGGGACGACGAGCTCTGTCTGTCGTGACAGACAGAAAAACTTAATATTTTGTGAATGTGTGTTTGGCACGGTAACCTACACCATTAGAGCACTCCAAATCACTAGAAGTTTCTCAAAAATTTGCGTTTTTTCAGTCTATCGCGACAGACACCGTCTATCACGACAGACACCGTCTATCACGACAGACACCGTCTATCGCGACAGACGACAGACACCGTCTATCGTGACAGACACCCGTCTATCGCGACAGACAGAGACCCACGATAGACCCCGTCTATCGCGACAGACACCTGTCTATCGCGACAGACCAAATTCCACGACAGATCCAGTCTATCGTGACAGACACCGTCTATCGCGACAGACCAAAACCACGACAGACGACAAACACCGTCTATCGTGACAGACCACTCTATCGCGACAGACACCGTCTATCGCGATAGACCACTCTATCGCGACAGACACCGTCTATCGCGACAGACCACTCTATCGCGACAGACACCGTCTATCGCGACAGACCACTCTATCGCGACATACACCGTCTATCGCGACAGACCCATCTATCGCGACAGACACCGTCTATCGCGATAGACCCATCTATCGCGACAGACACCGTCTATCGCGATAGACAGACATTTTCGGCAAAAATTAAGGGGTAAATTTTTTGGAAATTTAGGCTAAATTTTAGGCATATTTGCACTCTCAAATACTCACACACTTGCAAAGGCCTTAGAAAAATGCATTAAAACTCCTGAAAAGGTTCTGTTTGTCTGTTTAATCCCCTAAACCCTGAACGGTGATAACTTTTTCATACGAAATCCATTTTTTGAGCTCTAGGGCTTGTCGGAAAGCTCGTGGCATACTCTACATGCCCTCAACTATTTTTTATAAGAATAATGCGTTGATTTTCAGATATTATATTTTGAAGTTGGCACACTGAGGGGTAGGTACACCAAGGGAGCTCTAGAGGGAATTTTTTTAGGGGAACAAGGGGCATTAAAAAGTGTTTGAAATAAATTGTCTGTCAATTGAAGGATCAAATTGAAGCTAAACTTGAGGTTCTTACAGGATCATCGAGAACTTTTGGAGAAAACAAAGTAAGTGCCAAAGCGAACAAGCTTGGGAACGTGCTTCCTGGGTAGACAAGCATCACCAGAAGGAGTGACTTGAGGTTGGAACATCTCTTAACCCCCTCAGTCCATTCTTAGCATAGGCTAAGTGCGAGTAGTTGTCCTGATTGACTAGGGGTACGATAGGAACACCCAAGTGTGAAGAGTCTTTAATTTCTCAAGTGCAAGGATAGGCTAAATTGCAGTCAAGGGATAACTTAAAGGAAAAGAACTTAAACTAAGCGGACGTAGAACATCAAGTACGACACACTAAAGTGCTCCTGACGACGCTTAATTAAAAACAAGAAAACACATCTCTAGGAACTTAAAAGGAACAAGTGTCTGGTACCAAAGAATCAGCAACGTACAAAGGGCATATGAACCTTAGGTCAGGTAGACACCTAGGGAGAGACAGACAAAGTCTTAGATCTTCAGAGGCTAGTGTCAATCATACTGCTAGGTCTTGGGCCCAGCAGTTGAGCCATCATTCCTATTACCCTAGTTCTGAGACTAGCGAGTCTGAGATGTCCCACGGTATGGAGAGACCGACAGGGAGTTCTGGTGTGCCATATTTACATAGGGTGGAAGGCCCTTACAAGATGCAACTTGAGTACCTTAGGACCAACCGATTAGGTGCTAGCATCTATGAGGACAGACTAGGAAGATCTGTGGTCCAGATTAAAGACCCTGACCAATCCATTGGACTAGAGCGCCCAGCTGTCAAGTTTGAAAATGGAGCATACTTGGACAAGGAAGGGACAATATATGTAGTCACCAGTCATCCCGATAGGACAGATGAATTTGGGAATGTGGTCTCGGAAACGGACTTAGGTGACCTAGAGCAAGGAAACATGGGCAAAGAACCTAGAACCCCCCGAGGCAAATCTGTTCTCACGAGGATTATCACACCAGAGTGGATTTCCCAAGATAATAAGAGCATAGATCTCCTCTTGAACCGAGAAACGGATGAAGCCTTTTGGAGATATAGACCTAGTCAGCCGAGTGAGGTAGGAACAATCATGATATATGAGTTCAAAGATCCTGATATTCCAAGAAGAGTGACCTACTTAGATCACTCTTTAGAGAGGATCTTTGGGGTTACAGAAAATGATAGGCATGCTTACACTTGGAAAGGAGAATTTATTTTCCCCCAACCAAGATCGAATGTGTCCTTTGGTCGCCAAGGAGCTGGAACATCTCAAGCTCATGGGACTCAAAGAGAAAGGAGGCGAGAGAGACCTGAGGTAAGCTTTGCCAACTCTTGGGGAAGAGAAAGAACAAGAACAGAAACCAATAGAGGGGAAACTGAGGGACATAGAGCCCCAGGGAACCGAAGAAATGCCGATGATTTCCCTTTGCCAAGACCGAGAGAGCACACGAGGACCTTGAGACCGACCCAGCTAGTTAAGTCCATGAAAAATTGCTTCGATGGAACTGGAGACCCCTACGATCACGTAGCTGAGTTTAAGCAAGTCTTGAGAGCTGAACAAGTTGAATACCTGTTCACGCAATACAATGCCTTTGGTTTAACCCTTAGGAACACCGCCCTGACATGGTTTCAGCCCTTAAACGAGAGGCAGTTTAGGAGCATAGATCAACTTCTAGAGGCATTCATTATTGAATTCTCTAAAAGTGGCATAAGGCATAATACATCCTCATTGATATACAGCTTCAAGCAGACCCCTCAAGAGACTGTGAGACCTGCAGGAAGAAGATTTAGGCAATATCTTGAGCGATGTCCTGGTCCTGAGTTACCCACGCCCGCTAAGCAAGTGGCTTTATTCCTGGATGGATTGCTAAGTACCAAATTGAGATCTTATGTGTACTTGAAGGACCCTAGGACCATAGAAGAGTGTGTACGCATGTGCATTGACATTGAGGATAATCTAGGGGAGGAGTTAGAGCTTTCCAAGATATACAAAGATTCAGATAGTGCCTCTAGCCTCTCGTCCACGCAATCCACATCAATTGAGGAACTTGCAGAGAAAGTAACTCAGAAATTAGGTGTCACTAGCAAACAAATCCCAAGGTTTGCCCCTGTGAAAAGATGCTATACTTGTGGGGGCAACCATATGGCAAATGTATGTCCCATTATGGCTCAACCCCAAGTAAACCCTACTAGCCAGTACTGCACCATAGAACAAAGATACACAAATCACACAGCACAAGACTGCCCATACAATAAGCAAGCGGTCAGGCAAACCTACCCTCGGCCATACCCTCAACAAGGCAGATACCAGAGTCAATACCCACCACAACCATATACTAGGCCTCAGCAAAATTACCAACCGCAATATCAGGCCCAAATGAGACCACAGCCAGTGCTAGCACAACAACCACCTGCTCCTACTAATGTGATTCCGGTCAAGTATGCTGCTGTAGAAGAAAACCTGAATAGAGCGATAGTCCCAGTAACACCATTAATCTCAGAAAGTGATCCGAGTGACCATAGCTTTGATTCTACACATGTTGATAGTCCCCAGGCTTACTACATGCAGTCTCTTTAACATGGTGAGTCTTACTACAGTGAGGAACCGAGTGAACCTAATTGGGAGACAGAGTATGCAAATGTCATGTACGCGAACCCCAACCCTAGACCTCAACCTAGGCAGGTAAGACCTCCATTTCCTAGAGGGCCATGCTATAGATGTCAGGGAGATCATCTCATTCGTGATTGTCCCTTGCCTCCACCGACACAACCCCAGTCAGTGACAATCCAGGGCTATTGCCTGGAGTGTGGGAAAGAGCATCTCTTACGAGACTGCCCAAAGAATCATAATAATATGCCAAAAATCACTCCTATCAATGTGATTGGCTTGGTGGTAGACTCCGCAGGAAGTGTGACTTCCACTGCCCCAGTACAAGTCATCATGAGAGCCCAGGTACTTAAGCAAAACCAAGACTTAGGTCAGGAAAAGAATGCGGAGGTTAGTGAGACTGAGAGCCAGAATAAGAAGAGGACAAGAGCTTGGAGAGATAGCCGTGAACGTATGAAAATGCAATGGGCACGAAAGATGAGCGAACTTGAGGAAAGCCTACGAGAAACCAAAGCCAAAATCATAGAAATCACATCTCAAACGCACTCTCACACATCCCCGCCACTACCGTCCCCTTCACCCTCCATTCCTCCACCCACCAATCCACCACACGTAACCCACCCACCACCCCGAGTAGGATCAGTCTTAGCCGATCCCACTCCTGAAGATCTAGACATGATGCTTAAAGCATATCAGGCCAGAATCCAAGAAGGGCCCAATGTAACAGATCATGAGAAATGTTACCTTAGAGCCGATCTGGAGATAGAGCGAACAAAGCTTTGTGCTAAAATGGTCGAATTGGCGCAAGCCATGTTTGAAGCCAGTCGTTTGTTCAATGGCTCTAACCCCATCAGAACACCATTGCACTTTGATGGTCTATTGGATAGATTGGAGGGGTTACTTGCAAAGTCCAGAAACGGAGCCACCACCCAGGCTAAGGAGAGGGCAAGTGATAGAATAAGCATTCCTCCCAAGGAAGCTTATGTGCCTAACTCCACCGAACCAGACACCTCTTCTTCTATGAATCAATACACACCAAAATTCTTGCGAGAAATTCAAGAAGAGAAATGGGCTAAAGAGAGTGAAGTTCCTCCTCCCATTGAACTGGTGGATGACACACACGATCGATTCCCACAAGACCTTCCTTCCATTTATGGAGAGCAGGAGAGTGCCCAATCTCAAGAAAGATTAGACTTTGAGTCTAATTCTCTACAGGAACTACCCCATTTCACAGGCCCATGGGAAGCAAAGTCCACATGTATGAGAGCACCCACGGTCATGGTACGAAATGAAGATTCAGTCATACCTAGGAATACAGAGGTAGTGAAAAACACTAAAGTGCAGTGCAACCTCACCTTAGAAGAGCTGCTTAAGGTTAAACCAGAAGTGTGGAAACATGTAGCCAATCAAGTGCTCGAGATAGCAAAACCTCGTTCCCAGGTAGGATCCCAGAGAACAGTGCCAGAAATACCCTTAGACAAGATAGGGGACATGAGTGAGGGCGAAGAGGGAAACACGTATCTCCCCATCACTCATCAGGGATACACAACCAAGGCCATTTTGGACTCAGGTGCAGGAGTTGCAATTGTTACCACTTCCTTATGGAAACGGTGGGGCAAGCCAGCTCTCAGGCCAACGAGAATGAAATTGCAGATGGCTGACGGGCACATAGAAAGACCCTTAGGACTACTAGAGGGGATAACTCTCACTACTTGTGGTGTAGAGTTTGAGCACACATTTGCTATCTGTGACTTTAGCAAAAATCAAGCCTATGAGATGATTTTGGGAAGACCATTTATGCGGCAGTTGCAAGTGGTACAGGATTGGGGAACCAATTCCTTGTATTTGCAGCACTTAGGTGTTACAACCAAAGTCAATCTCAAGGATTACTCTCATAGAGATGTCCCTCCTATCCAATGGAACCCCATCCATAGAGCCAAAGATGATACAGAATCGGTGCATTCCCTAGGATCAGGATCCTCATGGATGCATGAAGACACTCACTTATGGATGTGTAAGGTAGCAATAGAAGAAGAGAAGAGAGAAAAAGCCAGGGAGATAGGTGCAAAAGAAACCCATAGATCAATTCAAGACCCAGCCTATGCACCTGTAGTTTTTCCAGACGAAGAATTCGAACCTCACGACTGGGCAGAAATTGTAGTAACAATGGATGTAGCCATCAATGAAGAACAATGGACACCCCACTGTGATGAGGATGGCTATGACATTTCAGTCTTCTCCATAGAACCCATCATGGGAGAGGCAGTTCTAGAAGAGTGCGAACCTAGCCCTGATGCATTTGAGGATGCAAGTGACTCCGATCTAGAGTCAATCATTATGGACCCACCTTTTGCATCAGATGAGGAATACTTCTATGAAGTAGAATTTCAACCCCAGAAGCACGGAGAGCTTACAAAGGATGTAAGGCTAGCCATGCATGTAACCCCTAAGGAAGAAGGAAAGAAAAGAAAGAAGAGAGAAGTCACACCAGAAGAGGGAGAATCTTTGTTTGAAGTCCCAGAAAATTTTAAGAAGTATGAGATAGACGACAGGAGAGTCATGATTAGAATGCCTAAACGAGAGGCACAACCGGGGGAGGCCTATGATAACAAAGAAACCACCAAGAAAATAGTGGTAGCCATAGAAGAAGGGGAAGAGAGATGCACGTACATAGGCCATGACCTGACAGAAGAGGAAGAACAAGAGCTAATAGCCTTGCTAAGAGAATACAGAGATGTATTCGCTTGGAGTTACAAGGATTTGAAGGGTGTTGATCGAGACATATGCTCACACACTATCCCCATGACCTCAGATGCTAAACCATCTAAGCAAAATCCATACACATATAACGATAACTATGCTGCTAAGATCAAGGAGGAGATAGATAGACTGGTAGAAGCTGGATTTATCTATGAAATTGAGCATATTGAATGGGTGTCCCCCATTGTAGTGGTGCCCAAAAAGAATGGTAAATTACGTGTATGCATTAACTTGAAGAAGGTTAACGCAGCCACTATCAGGGATAGTTATCCACTTCCTATCACCGAGCATTTATTAGAAAGGGTAGCTGGCAAGGAAGTGTACAGCTTCCTAGATGGGTTCTCTGGCTACAATCAAGTGACCATTGCACCAGAAGATCAACACAAAACGGCTTTTGCCACAGAGTGGGGCATATTCGCCTTTAGAGTAATGCCATTCGGGCTTACCAATGCTCCCGCAACCTTCCAGAGATTGATGTGCCATGTGTTTAAAGAGTTCCTGAGAAAGAATTTGGAAGTCTATGTTGATGATCTATGTGCTCATTCCAACATTAGACAAACACATATACCTGAACTCAGGCAAATCTTTGACAAATGTAGAGAATATCGAGTCTGCCTGAACCCAAAAAAGTGTGTTTTCATGGTCAGGCAAGGCAAAACTCTAGGACACATAGTGTCAAAGAATGACATATCTACGGATGAAGAGAAAGTAAGAGCTATAGCCCAGTTACCTAGGCCAAAGAATGTCAAGGAAGTACAAGCTTTCATGGGGCATTGTGGTTATTACCGACGATTTATACACATGTATGCCATCATAGCAAAACCTCTGTATGGACTGTTGACTAACTTCGAGTGGACTGATGAATGTGAGCATTCCTTTAATGAGCTTAAACGGCGATTATGTTCAGCACCAATCTTGACCACACCAGATTGGAATAAGCCTTTCCATGTTCATGTTGATGCATCCAATTATGCTATTGGGTGTGTACTAGCGCAACCTACCAGTGAGGGTAATATGGATCTTCCAATTGCCTATGCTAGTAGATAATTGAATGCAACCGAACGAAATTATACCACTACGGAGAGAGAAGGATTAGGCATGGTATATGCAGTTAAAAAGTTTAGACATTATTTGCTTGCAAATAAGTTTAAATTTTTTACTGATCACCAGGCACTACTATATCTTGTAAACAAGCCGTGTAATACAGGCAGATTAGTAAGATGGTTTCTCTTACTAATGGAATATGACTTTGAGGTAGTGGTAAGGAAAGGGAAGACTCACTTGAGAGCAGATCATCTCTCTAGGCTCACATCAGGAGAGGCCCCACAAGGAGTATCGGATGATCTTCCTGACGCTTACTTGTTTAAATTGGAAGTAATACCTCAGTGGGCCAAGCCATTAGTGCCAGTATTGACATACGGGCCTAATCACCCAGTAATAGCCACACATGATCGAGAGGTAGTAAAAGCCCAAAAGTATCACATCATGGCAGGAAGTATGTACAAGCACACGGATCAAGGGATCTTGGCTTGTTGTGTAGAAGAGGACGAGTACACTAAATGGTTGCAATTAGCACATGTAGGTGCATTAAAGCAACACTACTCAAAGCAACGAACCTTACAGACACTAAGGAGACTCGGGGTGCATTGGCCGACTATGGAGGCTGATGTCCAAAAGTTGTGCAAGGAATGCCCAATCTGTTGCACTAAACCACCTGTGGAACATGCCACATTGTATCGTGTCCATAGTGCCAGATTGGAGTGAACCACTAGTATCCTTCTTAAGGACGAAAACATTCCCTCCAGACATGACTCTGGCTAGGCAAAGGAGTTTAGAACAAGAAGCCCATGATTATTCACTCATTGGTGATAATCTATACAAGCGGGGCAAAGATGGTTACCTGAGACTATGTGTCCATGAGAGTGAATATCTCAAAATCTTGGATACTGCTCACCAAGGTGTAGCAGGGGGACACTTTGGACCAGATCGGGTAATCAAGGCAATACTATTTGCGGGCTTTTGGTGGCCAACCCTTCACATGGATGCACATACCTATGTGAAACGGTGTGATGTTTGTCAGAGAACGCAGTACCCTATACGCAAAGATGAGATGCCATTGAAGCCTATGATGGGCGGACGTGCGTTCTCTAAATGGGGAATAGACTTTGTTGGTCCTATTAATCCCCCAGCTAAGGGTTCACATGCTGAGTATATCATCGTGGCCACAGACTATCTAACCAAGTGGGTAGAAGTGAAAGCTACTACAAAAAATGATGCTAAAACAACAGCAAAGTTCTTATTTGAAAATGTATTCACGAGGTACGGATTGCCAATAGAGTTGGTGAGTGATAGAGGCACACACTTCTTGAATGAAGTCATTGAAAACCTTATCCAAGAATTCTTGGTGATACATAAGAAATCGGCCCCCTATCATCCACAAGCTAATGGCCAGGCGGAGAGCACTAATAAGATCTTATGCAATGTGCTGACTAAACTAGTGAACAATAAACGCTCTGATTGGGACAAACAGCTACACCATGCTGTTTGGGCATACCGAGTAGCCTATAAAACGGTACTCCAAGCCACGCCCTTTCAGATGGTGTTCGGCCAAAATGCAGTGCTACCACTAGACTTTTTGATACCTACATTGAAAGTAGCACAAGAGCATGACTGGACAGGCCACGAGTTGTCCTCTAGAGTCTTCGATCTTGAACGATTAGGTGAAACACGATTGAGGGCTGCAGCAAGAATTTATGCAGCCAAGAAAAGGCAAAAGGCATATTTTGATGCACATGTCAAGAATAAGGGCTTGAAAGCAGGAGACCTAGTCCTAGTCTACACCTTGAAGCAACATGCACGGAAGTTAGAGAAGAGAGGTTATGGGCCAATGATTATCAATAGAATCTCCACAAGCGGCGCAATTCAACTAGCCACTCTAGAGGGTGATATTCTACCAAGTTACATCAGTGGATGCAGAGTCAAGTTATATCAAGAACCCCTCACTGAAGAGATGCTAAATCGACTCAATACTGCCAAGAAACGTAAAGAAGAAGAGAAACGAATTAGAGAAGAAGCACAGGCAGAAGCTTTAGAACGCATCCGACGAATGAAAGTGAGGAGACAAGGCAGAGACCCGCCTATGCTTGACACTCAAGAATCTGTAGGCTATCCTATGGCCATGTGCGAGACTTCAGGTGGATGTTCCCATAGAATAATTGATCGACGACCTTTTGTAACCCTAGAAGTAGGACAAGGAAAGGGTGCAAAGACTGTAAGAGCTTTGATTGACTCAGGTGCATCCACTAGTGCTGTCAAATTGTCTCCAAGAATTGAATTTAACTGTCGATCCTATAGAAGCATATCTCATAGGATTGGGAGGTGTGGAAACCCCTTGCATGGGCGAGGTGGATCTTCCCATCTCCATTCAAGACGAAGTGATGACGGTCAAAGTACTAGTGTGTCAAGATGAGGACCTCACTGAGCCTCTTGTCTTGGGTCAGGACTGGATCTATGATCATGCAGTCAACCTCAACCTAAGAAGTGGACTTCTTTAGGTATGGGTAGATCATAACCGAATTACAGTTGAATTGCAAAATGAAGCACTCAAGGAATTAGGCAAGGCACAAACTCCTCATCCTTCCAGGGGCGCACATGAAGTTGAGAATGCTATTTTTGTCCAAAACTGTATGATGCAGAAAGAGGCTTGTCTCAACAACGGAGCCAGGAAGAGGACGGAACTCCCTTCTTTTCCAAAGACTAAAAGGTTGCAACAACCAACGGCAGATCAAATACAGAAGAAGCAGAACACTACCTATACTGGATGCCAAAAAAAGGAGCAAAGCAGATTGTTTCTGCCATGGAAACAAGTATGGAGGTGAAAAGGCGAATACCCTGTTCAGACCAGGCCCACCCCACGGCCAAAACCTCTTATTAGTAGTCAACAACACGACACTAATAAGAAGTCCTTCATTAATTCTTCTGCGAAAGTGAAGTCTATTTAGGTACCCAAGAAGTCAATGAAGGCCAGCCCACAATCACGACAAATCTAGGTGCCTAAGGCTTGCTTGCAGGCTCAAATAGCTACACCAAGGCCACAACCGGTACAACATGTTTCACTCACTCGAACATCTGAGGCACAGTCTTACACATCACGCACGGACACATATTCTTCCATGCGCAAAAGTAGGATCACTCTTAAATGGGTCCTTAAAAAGCCTCATTCTCAAGCAGATACCCCTATCCAACTCTTCAGAGCTTCCACAAAATCAAGATCAAAGCCCATCCACTACATGTGGCAACCTAAAACTTGTAATAAACCCCCGGACCCCAGTTGTAAATCCATGTCCACCTACTAACTACGTCATTCTCACACTACATCATCCCACTCAGCTCTTAGGTCTGCCCAATGCCTAACTACACACACAAGCACCGAGCACTTCTTAACCTACTAATTTCTCCCAAACCTCATGTTAATATTGTAATGGGGACAAAAACGGTTCTATCTTGTCCTTTACAATGTTAACACATGTTTCTATATTCTCACAGAATCAGGAGGCAAGAAGTAACATGGCAGAAGCGACAGGTCCGAGTTCACAAGTAGGAATACTTACTGCAGGAATCGATGTGGATAGTCTACCTGTGGATGTGCCACCAACTGAACGACCTGTGGAGCTACAACACCTTCAGCAGATCCCGGTACTGGATCCACCCACAGGGATCACAGAAAGAGTCCATGCCAATTCTCATTGGTTCAATGGCATGCCAGGTCCATTAGGAGAGGCCAAGTATATATGGGAGTCTAAGTGCGAGTATGATAGATCATGGGTTTGATTCCAATTTTTCTCCAAGGAGTTTGAGACTCTACAGAATACCGAGGATCTCCAGACCATATGGCAACGTGCAGGGCTAGCAGAATACTTTGAAGCACCACTACCTAAACCGGATCTCCTCCGATGCTATTATTTGGTCTCCACATTACAAGCTAATGAAGAAAAGGACAAACCAGGATCATTTGTTCTTCCTTCCTTGCTGGGCAACAACAAGTTAAAGAGGTTTGAACTTACCTTGGAGTTGGTGAGCTCTGCTTTGAATATGCACGGCACACATGTACCTTCAGAGAAGGATGCTCTCGTTCCTACTAACATGAAGGATAGGAAACTACTGAAGCTTAAAGACATGGCAGCACTCACACGAAACGTGTCCATCCCTCTCCGTATGTGCATGCAACATTTTGCTTTCCCCGGCCAAGACCGCTTCACACAACCACACAAAAGAATCTGGTTCGCCCTCTACTTAGCGGAGACAGGTGCGTTACCAATTAAGCTGCCTGTATGGATTATAGATCAATTGTATGAAGCAAATAAAAGGTCTTCTAGGAAATTAGTGGTGAACGGTTGCTGTGCAATCACACACATTATTTACCGGTGCCTAGCATACGATGTTCCCATTGAACGTGCCTTAACTTGGGCACAGTTACAAATGTTCAAGAAGCTCAAGACGTCCACACATCAATCCAAGCGCATGAGGGGTGCCATCCCTTGTGTCCAGACAAGGGAAGTTCTGACT
The DNA here is from genome assembly GCA_020310875.1 of Ceratopteris richardii. Lineage (NCBI taxonomy): Eukaryota > Viridiplantae > Streptophyta > Polypodiopsida > Polypodiales > Pteridaceae > Ceratopteris > Ceratopteris richardii. Next base: position 119,689,481 of record CM035416.1, on the reverse strand, counting down.
ACTCCTGAAGTATCGCCACGAAGGGAGGCCACTGTACCTCCCTTTACCATTAGGATACCCAAGTCTGGATCTGAAACTACGACACAAGCTACCCCTTCAGCTCCTCCCGCTCCAGCTGAATTTGAATTTGCTACAACTGGAGATGCTGAAGGAATGGATCCCCAGGACTTCGAAGCATTCTTACAAAGCACACAACTCTCTGATGTAGAGTTTTACTCAGATGCAGAAGAACAAGGCACATCTTGACAAAGAAGAAGAAAATCTACAGACGGCCGCCATGTACATTGGAGTGATGCTCAGCAAGGTCAACAACAAGGACACCTAGAAGAAGAAGGAGCATATGAAGAGAAGACCACTGAAGCCCCTGCTTATACAGCAGAACTCTGAAGGCTGTATCAAATCATGGAACGAGTGCGATCGCAACAGCTTCTCACCGAACAGAGCAGTAGAGTACTCATGACTCAGCTGTTGGAAGAAGCAGGAGTTGACTCAAAATATAGTGAAGGTCTCTTATTGATGGCAGAAACATATGGGGTAGTAGAAGCGGTGCGGACCGCCATTAGGAGGTCTCCAGTTCAATATGATCCACGAAGATTCCAGACACGACCACGGTCAGGTAAGAATATCCAGATCCCCATTACAACGGCAGAAGGGCCAATTAGTACATCCGAACCCATCGAGACAACCTCCCAAGCAACAGAAACTGCTAGCCAAGAGCACCCAGTCACCCATGAGGAATCCACCGAGCCACTACCACCCACACCCCCACCATCGCCTCCTAGAACAGAAACCGTGGAAATCACCTCGACCACTCAACCCACCGAACACACCTTCATCTTCCGTACTCCCATCTCTAGTTCAACCCTATTCTCCACCTTTGATAACCCAATCTATGAAGCAACCCCCATCACTACACTATCCACCGAATCGCTCATAGAGCCTGCCCTAGGACACCCATCCCCCATGCCCTCAGCCATAGGTCATCCTGACCCCAGATCCATATTCATGGGTTTCCCTACTACCACACCACCCTTCATACCCTCCTCAACTCTACAACCTCAACCCCCAACCTCCATCTCTCCACTTCTCCAATCCCTCCATAACTTCCTTGCTAGAACTTTTCAACCCAAGTCTCATCCTTTCCCTTTATTTTCAGCCCCCAACCCCACTTCTCATCTATTCACCACTTTCACACACGCACCACCTACCATTCCAATGTATATGGTAGACCCCACACTCACACCCACTCATGAGAGTATGGACATCTCACCACCCATGGCACCTCCCCCTCCCCCCACGCTTCCACCTCCTCCCATTCCCCTCCACCAATTTCACCCACACATACGTCTTCAATAGACACCTCATTCACTCTTCCCCTTCCCCAATTCCCTTCCCATGCATCTTCCATTGTAAACACCCCCCCCTCATCGATAGGCAATGCATTGGACACCATGCTAGCTTGTATATCAAACTTAAGGGTAGATTACAATCAGCTCCAGCAACAGAATGACCGTCTGCAAGAGCACTCGGAAACACTACAACACCGCCTTGCTGCATTAGAAGAGGAAAATGCTCGCCTCCACACACAATTCCAAACTCTCCAAGAGGCTCATAGCATATTGGAGGTACAGTTACAGAACACAGATCAGGAAGCAATACAAGTGGTAGAAGGTCATCTACGGACACAGCTGGAACGCAATTCAAAGCTTCAATGAAATATGGCCCTACTCAAGTGACATCTTGCTGCCGCTCATGAAGAGAATCGACGCCTGCAATTACAAAATCAGGAAAACCTAGAAGCAGCTATCGAAAGCACACCTGGGGCACCCATCAGTCCATCCAAGTTTCAAGCAGTGACCCCTGACAATATCAAGATCATATTGGAAGACTATGCCATGTTGCTTGAAACACATGACCAACTATCAGAGGAACTGGGTCAACTAAAGCAGAAACACCAAAAAGCAACAACAGCAGCCTCTCAAACCACCCCCTCCGCGGCTTCACTTCTCACAGACTCAGAGGCCTTAAAAGATCTCCAGAAATAGGTCACCGAATTGCAAGCACGTCTACTACAATATGAGAGACCCCCTTCCCCTCCAGAGGCTCCCACCGACGAAGAAGTAGTACAAATTCCTGTGGAACAAACATTTGAAGAAGAATACGACCCACAACCCTTCCCGGGAGGCCAACAAACGGAAGAAGCTCAGGACACATTCGAAGCACCACGGCCTCCATGGCTACGTCAAGTGGAGGAAATCGGGAGTTCTCACGAAGAGCGCACAGTAGTGCAAAATCAGGCCATGAGGGTCATAGAGGAAACTGTGCTACAATCTGCTTACTTCAAGAACCTGTCATCGAGACACCTTATCCTCTCATCTGAACTCCAATACAGGCCTTATTATATTATTCTGGCTGATTATAATGCAGAAATAGAGAGAGTCACGGGTAAAATTCCTACCTTTGCTACCCAATTTCAACCTGAAGACCTTCCTCCAGATGTGCAAAAAGGCAAAATTCGTCAACCCACATGGCGACAGAAACTTCTAGAGACATATCCAGAAATGCTACGCACATGGAACAACGCGCCTTTACATCTCCTATACAATCCATGCTACAGTCCAGTTCCACGCCGCACGTCTTGGAAGGCATTCAATATCAAAGTGCAGAACAACGCGCAATGCAAGGAATGGCTAAACTACCCGTACATTGCGCCACCAGAGGGACCACCGTCAGTAGCATACATGATGGGAACAATTCGACATTGGATACCACGATTGAAGCCCATGCCAGATGTGGCAGCTCAAATGATGCTTGAGATTCTAGATATGATGCAGGTAGTACTGAAAACCTTTAGAAATGCAGCAGCACCACAGGTACGTCTACCGGGATTTACGAATGGAAATTACGATTTGTATGACATGAGCACCACCCCCAGTATTCGTGTGGCTTACGCCTGGCATGCACGCATCAAATACCTCCCTTCATGTTACAAACAAACATTCGAAGAAATGTTCAGATCCGGTTTCTGGGAGTATCACTCAGAGGTCTTCGCACCGAAGCCAACACACCTGCTCCATCTCTTTGCTTGTGAACAAGCAATGTACTCTGAGTACTACACCAGACCGCAACCAGAGGTCCCTGGCGCAATCAATTGGGATGCATTGGAAGCTGATCTAGCAAGAGGCTTAAGGATAGGAGAACACGAACTTGCCACCAATATCATACAATACTATATCGACCACCTAATAGAACAGAGGTCTGTCAGGGGCGACAGACGCTAGGAAGGGGGGAGTGTTGGCATACAAGTCAGATGAAGAGCATACTAGCACAACGGAGCAGTCATGCACAATACGGCAACAAGGCCTAATCATTTTTTCCAAAGACCATTCACAACTCAAGTGATTTTAATCACTACACACACATTATAAATTCCGTTTTTGGTAGAATAGACTCCATTTTGTTCAAGCCGAGGAGTCCTCGAGCTTGAGGAGTATTAGAATTAGCTACATATCAATTTTCATAATTTTTAGACTTCGTTTGAGCCCTCAAATAGGCTCTAGAACCTAATTTTTAACTAGGCCGGACAGTAGGTCTGGACAAGGCCAAAGCTAGTGAGAAAACTATAAAAAGAGCTAGAGAGCTCATTTTTGGGGTTAGATTGTTTGTGAATTGAGACTTTTTGACTAACGCAAAGAGCATAGAGAGAAGGAGCTTATGAAGGAGACTTTTTGACTAACGCAAAGAACTCCATTGTTCCTCTCCTTGTTCTTGCCTTGTGTGCACGTGTGTGTGTATGTGTGTGCATGCTTGTGTGCATGCTTGTGTGACTTTTTGAGCTTATGAAAGAGACTTTTTGACTAACGCAAAGAACTCCATTGTTCCTCTCCTTGTTCTTGCCTTGTGTGCACGTGTGTGTGTATGTGTGTGCATGCTTGTGTGCTTCTCACTCACACACTTGTGCCTTCACTTGCTCATAGTCTTCATACTAGTCCTCACGTCTCCACGGATTGACAATTATGAGGTGAATCTTCTCACGTTGGTACTCACCATTGTGCTAGAGTGACAATGATGCACATGACCAATTCCCACAAGATATTCCCTCCATTTATGGAGAGCAGGAGAGTGCACAATCTCAAGAGAGATTAGACTTTGAGTCTAATTCTTTACATGATTTACCCCACTTCACAGGCCCATGGGAAGCTAAGTCTACTTGTATGAGAACACCCACGGTCATGGTACGAAACGAGGACTCAGTCATACCTAGGAACACGGAGGTAGTGAAAAACACTAAAGTGCAGTCCAACCTCACCTTAGAAGAGCTATTCAAAGTTATGCTAGAGCTATGGAAACATGTAGCTAAACAAGTGCCAAAAGTAGCGAAACCCCATTCCCAGGTAGGCTCTCATAGAACAGTGCCCGAAATTCCCCTAGACAAGATAGGAGATATGAGTGAAGGTGAAGAAGGAAACACCTATCTTCCCATCACCCATCAAGGATACACAACCAAGGCAATTCTCGACTCAGGTGCAGGGGTTGCAATTGCTATCACTTCCCTATGGAAGCGTTGGGGCAAGCCAACACTTAGGCCAACAAGAATGAAATTGCAGATGGTTGATGGTCACATAGAAAGACCCTTAGGACTGCTTGAAGGAATAACTCTCACTACATGTGGTGTAGAGTTTGAGCACACATTTGCTATCTGTGATTTTAGCAAGAACCATGCCTATGAGATGATTTTGGGAAGACCATTTATGCGGCAGTTGCAAGTGGTACAGGATTGGGGAACCAATTCCTTGTATTTGCAACACTTAGGTGTCACGACCAAAGTGAATCTCAAAGATTACTCTCATAGGGATGTACCCCCCATTCAATGGAACCCCATCCATAGAGCCAGAGATGATACTGAGTCTGTGCACTCCATAGGATCAGGATCCTCATGGATGCATGAAGACACTCGCTTATGGATGTGTAAAGTAGCAGTAGAAGAAGACAAGAGAGAAAAGGCCAGAGAGATAGGTGCAAAAGAAACCCATAGATCAATTCAAGACCCAGCCTATGCACCAGTAGTTTTTCCTGACGAAGAATTTGAACCTCATGGTTGGGCAGAAATTTTAGCAACCATGAATGTAGCCATCAATAAAGAACAATGGACACCCCACTGTGATGAGGTTGGCTATGACATTTCAATCTTCTCCATAGAGCCAATCATGGGAGATTCGGTTTTAGAAGAATGCGAACCTAGCCCTGATGCATTTGAGGATGTGAGCGACTCCGATCTAGATCCAATCATTATGGACCCACCTTTTGCATCAGATGAAGAATACTTCTATGAAGTAGAATTTCAACCCCAGAGACACGGAGAGCTTACAAATGATGTAAGGTTAGCCACACAAGTGACCCCTAAGGATGAAGGAAAGAAAAGAAAGAATAGAGAAGTCACACCAGAAGAGGAAGAATCTTTGTTTGAGGTCCCTGAAAACTTTAAAAAGTATGAGATGGACGATAGAAGAGTCATGGTGAGGATGCCAAAACGTGAGGTGCAATCAGGGGAGGCCTATGATAACAAAGAAACCACCAAGAAAGTGGTTGTAGCCGTTGAAGAAGGGGAAGAAAGATGCACGTACATAGGCCATGACCTAACAAAGGAAGAAGAGCATGCATTAATAGCTTTGCTAAGAGAATACAGAGATGTATTCGCTCGGAGTTACAAGGACTTGAAGGGTGTTGACCCAGACATATGCTCACACACAATTCCCATGACCTCAGACGCTAAACCCTCTAAGCAAAAGCCATACACCTATAATGATAACTATGCTGCTAAGATCAAGGAGGAGATAGATAGACTGGTGGAAGATGGATTTATTTATGAAATTGAGCACACTGAGTGGGTATCCCCCATTGTAGTGGTGCCCAAGAAGAATGGAAAGCTACGTGTATGCATTAACTTGAACAAGGTTAATGCAACCACAATTCGAGATAACTATCCACTTCCAATTACCAAGCATCTATTAGAAAGAGTAGCAGGCAAGGAAGTATACAGCTTCCTTGATGGATTTTCGGGCTACAATCAAGTAGCCATAGCTCCACGAGATCAGCATAAGACAACTTTTGCCACAGAGTGGGGCATATTTGCCTTTCGGGTAATGCCATTCGGGCTTACCAATGCTCCTACAACCTTCCAAAGATTGATGTGCCATGTGTTTAAAGAATTCCTGAGGAAGAATTTAGAGGTCTATGTTGACGATCTCTGTGCTCATTCTAACATTAGACAGACACATATACCTGAACTCAGGCAAATCTTTGACAAATGCAGAGAATATCAAGTCTACTTGAACCCAGAAAAGTGTGTTTTCATGGTCAGGAAAGGCAAGATTCTAGGACACATAGTGTCAAAGAATGGCATATCCATCGATGAAGAGAAAGTAAGAGCCATAGCAGAGTTACCTAGGCCAAATAATGTTAAGGAAGTACAAGCTTTCATGGGGCATTGTGGCTATTACCGACGCTTTATACACATGTCGCCATCATTGCCAAGCCACTGTACTGACTTTTGACTAACTTTGAGTGGACTGATGAATGTGAGAATTCCTTCAATGAGCTTAAACGGCGATTATGTTCAGCACCAATCTTGACCACACCAGATTGGAATAAGCCATTTCATGTTCACGTGGACGCATCGAATTATGCTATTGGATGTGTACTCGCACAACCTACGGGCGAAGGTAATATGGATCTTCCAATTGCCTATGCTAGTAGACAGTTGAATGCAGCTGAACAAAATTATACCACCACTGAACGATAGGGATTAAGCATGGTATATGCAGTTAAAAAGTTTAGACACTATTTGCTTGCAAATAAGTTTAAATTTTCTACCGATCATGAGGCATTATTATACTTGGTAAACAAACCATGCAATACAGGCCGATTAGTAAGATGGTTCCTCTTGCTAATGGAATATGACTTTGAGGTCGTGGTGAGGAAAGGCAAGACTCACTTGAGAGCAGACCACCTCTCTAGGCTCACATCTAGAGAAGCCCCACAAGGAGTATCAGATGACCTTCCTGATGCTTGTTTAATTTGGAAGTTGTACCTCAGTGGGCTAAGCCATTAGTGCCAGTGTTGACATACGGGCCTAACCACCCAGTCATAAACACTCAAGATAGGGAGGTAGTAAAAGCCCAGAAGTACCATATCATGGCAGGAAGTATGTACAAGCATACAGATCAAGGGATCCTAGCTTGTTGTGTAGAAGAGGACGAGTACGCAAAATGGTTGCAATTAGCACATGTAGGTGCATTAGAGCAACACTACTCAAAGCAACAAACCCTACAGACACTAAGGAGACTCAGAGTGCATTGGCCTACTATAGAAGCTGATGTACATAAAATGTGTAAAGAGTGCCCAATCTGTTGCACTAAACCACCCGTGGAGCATGCCACTCTTTATCAAGTGACCATAGTGCCAGATTGGAGTGAACCTCTAGTAGCCTTCCTGAGGACGAAAACATTCCCTCAAGATATGACACTGGCCAGACAAAGAATTCTAGAACAAGAAGCCCTAGATTACTCACTCATTGGTGATAATCTATACAAGCGTGGTAAAGATGGTTACCTGAGACTATGTGTCCATGAGAGTGAATATCTCAAGATCTTGGAAACTGCTCACCAAGGTGTAGCAGGAGGACATTTTGGACCAGATCGGGTGATTAAAGCAATCCTTTTTGCAGGCTTGTGGTAGCCTACCCTTCACATGGATGCACATACCTATGTGAAGAGATGTGATGTTTGTCAGCGAACTCAGTATCCTATACGTAAAGACGAGATGCCTTTGAAACCTATGATGGGTGGACGTGCATTCTCTAAGTGGGGAATAGACTTTGTTGGTCCGATTAATCCCCCAGCTAAGGGTTCACATGCTGAATATATCATTGTGGCCACATACTATCTAACCAAGTGGGTAGAGGTAAAAGCTACGACAAAGAATGATGCTCAGACGACCGCTAAGTTCTTATTTGAGAATGTGTTCACTAGATACGGGCTACCTATAGAGCTAGTAAGTGATAGAGGCACCCACTTCTTGAATGAAGTTATTGAAAATCTTCTCCAAGAATTCTTGGTAGTACAAAAGAAGTCAGCTCCCTATCACCCACAATCTAATGGGCAAGCCGAAAGCACAAACAAGATTCTATGCAATGTGCTTACCAAATTGGTAAATAATAAACGCTCTGATTGGGACAAACAGCTACACCATGGTGTTTGGGCATACCGATTTGCCTATAAAACAGTACTCCAAGCCACCCCCTTTCAAATGGTATTTGGCCAAAATGCAGTGTTACCATTGGATTTCCTGATACCAACACTAAGAGTAGCTCAGGAGCACGAGTGGACAGGCCATGAGCTCTCATCTAGAATCTTTGACCTTGAACGGCTAGGTGAAACAAGACTGAGGGCTGCAGTAGGAATTTATGCAACCAAGAAGAGGCAAAAAGCATATTTCGACGCACATGTGAAGGATAAGGGCTTGAAAGCAGGAGACCTAGTTTTAGTCTACACGTTGAAGCAACATGCGAGGAAATTAGAGAAGCGTGGTTATGGACCTATGATCATCAATAGGATTTCAACTAGTGGAGCAGTACAGCTAGCCACATTAGAAGGCGATATTCTCCCTAATTACATAAGCGGATGCAGAGTCAAGTTATATCAAGAACCCATGATTGAAGAGATGCTAAATAGACTCAACACTGCCAAGAAACGTAAGGAAGAAGAAAAGCGGATTCGAGAAGAGGCACAGGCAGAGCCATTGGAACGCATCCAAAGGATGAAGTTGAGAAGACAAGGTAGAGAGCAGCCTAGGACAGAAACGTATGCAGATCAAGGATATCATATGGCTATGTGCAAAATTTCAAGTAATAATTCTCATAGAATAATTGATCAACGTCCTTTTGTGACTTTGGAGATAGGATAAGGACAGAGTGCAAGGACTGTATGGGCCTTGATTGACTCAGGAGCAGCCACTAGTGCGGTTAGATTTTCTTATTGTCAAAAGTTGAACTTAAGTATCAATCCCATTGAAGCGCATCTCATAGGATTGGGAGGCATGGAAACCCCTTGCATGGGCGAGGTGGATCTTTCCCTCTACATTCAAGATGCTCTTATGACAGTTAAAGTACTAGTGTGTCAAGATGAGGACCTCAATGAGCCTCTTGTCTTGGGTCAAGACTGGATCTATGATCATGCAGTCAACCTAAACCTCAGAAGTGGACTTCTTCAGGTATGGGTAAATCAGAGTCGAATAACAGTTGAGTTAAATATTGGAGCACTCAAGGAACTAGGAAAGGCACAAACTCCTGGTCCTTCCAGGGGTACACATGAAGATGACCATGCTATTCTTGTCCAAAACCATGTGATGCAGAGGGATGATTGTCTCAACAAAGAAGTTAAGGGTACAATGGAACTCCCTTCTTTTCCAAAAGCCACAGGGATGAAGCAATCAAAGGCGGATCAAATGCCGAAGAAGCAGACGACTTATGCTCGAGGCACAAAGAAAATACGATGCACGGTGTCTCAACCACCAAAACAGGTGTGGGTACGGAAAAGCGAGCATCCTATTGCGGTCAAGCCACATGAACTGGCTCAACTTCCTATTAGTGATCAACGACAGGACACTAATAAGAAGTCCTCCAAAAATCCTTCTGTGAAAGTGAAGTCTATTTGGGTACCCAAGAAGTCAATGAAGGCTAGCCCACAATCAAGACAAATTTGGGTGCCTAAGGCTTGCTTGTGGGCTCAAATAGCTACACAGAGAGCACACCCTGTACAACATGTTTCACTCACTTAAACATCTGATACTCATTCTTATACATCACGCACGAACACATATTCTCCCATGAGCACAAGTAGAATCACTTGTAAATGGGTCCCTAAAAAGCCTCAATTCCAAGCAGACACTCTTATAAAGCCCTCCAGAGTCTGCACAAAATCAAGACCAATAGCCATTCAGTTTGTTTGGTAGCCCAAAGCTTGTAACAAACCCCCCAACCCCATTTGTAAATTCACCGCCACCTACTAACTGCATCATTCGCACACTGCATCTTTCCATTTAGATCTGAGGACAATCCATCCACTAACCACACCCACAATCACCGAGCACTCACTGACTAACTAACATATCACTAAAACCTCATGTTAATGTTGTAACGGGGACACGTGACCACTTGGTGTCCATTTGCAATGTTAACATTCATCTGTATATTCTCACAGAACTGGTGACCAGTCCCTTCAACATGGCCGAGGCTGCAGGAACTAGCTCTCAGGCAGGCACCAGCCCTCAGATTGTGGACATTGAAAGTCTTCCCATTGAGGAGGAATTGAAGGAACGTCCAATGGCATTGAGAGCATTACATGCCATACCGGTTCAAAATCCTCCATAGGGGCACACAATGCCAGTCAGCAAAAACTCACATTGGTTCAGTGATGTGACAGGACCTCTGGGAGAAGGCACTTACCTGTGGGAAGCAGAGATAGAGTTCAACGGGCGCTGGGGCAGGTATCACTTCTTCACCAGGGAATTTGAGAGACTCCAAAATAATGAAGGGCTGAAACCGATATGGAAGAAGGTGGGACTATACGATTACTTCAAAGCCCAATTGCCAAAGCCCGACTTTCTAAGGTGCTCGTATTTGATTAACACCCTCACCCGGAGCAAAGAGAAAAAGGGATACAACACCTTTGTCCTCCCATCTCTCACAAGGGGCAATAAGCTGAAGCGGTTCAAATTGACGAACAACTTGGTGAGGGAAGCTCTCGACATGAAAGGTATGCACATTCCCACCGAGAAAGAGACTATGGTCCCCGACAACATGAAGAACAGGAATCTGACGAAACTAAAGGACATGGTGGCAATGACACCTACTATTGCCATTCATCTTCGGATGAGCATGCAGCATTTCGCATTCCCCGCTCAAGAGAGGTTCACAATGCCACCCAAGAAGATATGGTTCAGTCTATATTTAGCAGATGCCTTCGATTTGACAATCAACATGCCTCACTAGATTATTGACCAAATCCACTTGGCTCATCAACGGTGGTATAAGAAGCAAAAGTCAGTACTGTATGGATGTTGTGCTCTCACAAGGATTGTTTATAGATGCTTGGCATACGATGTGGCAGTTCAAAGGGCACTTATTTGGACCAGGGTGCAAGAATTCCAACGTAGGCTATCCATCGCAGGGCCTCCATCCAAGAAAATGAGAGGCATAGTTCAGATGCCCTGTGCACAGGCCCGTGGTGCGACACTAACACCAGAGACAACTCCACGGCTTCCAAGGCGTGTGCAACCCTTCCCTATCAGACTACCACGACATAGCATAGATGGACCGAATCTGGTGTTTCCACCTATACAAACCGACTTAGAGTTTCCTCATGGCTTTACATTATAAGATCTAACTGATGAAGAGGTAGCCAAAATAATCAATGCTACGAATTTAGAAGCGGAGGCAGAACAGGCAAGCGGGCAGCAGACAGTCACAGACCAACCCCATCCAGTCCAACCAGAAGTAGTCAAAGTGGATGTTGATGAAGAAGAGGAGCAAGAGGAGGAACGAGAGGGACTGTCCGACGAAGAAGAGCAGGAATATGAGCAAGAAGTTCTACAGGAACTTGATGGTGCCCCGGCTTATACGAAGCAATTGAAAAAGCTGTATGATACCATTAACTGAGTTCAAGAGCAACACAAACTGTCCTTGACAGCAGGAAAAGCCCTCATGAACCAAATCCTTGAGGAGGAAGGTGTGGACGAGCAATACTAAGCAACCCTTGACATGATAGCTGATGCGTTGGGGGTACCTGAGATGGTGCATACCGCTCTCGCATATTCACGAAGATTGGAACGACGAGATGGTAGGCGCCCCCCTCGATCAAGAAAACAAATGAATGTATTAGTATCAAAACCACAGGGCACCACATCCACAACCATGGGCACAACTCATACCATTCATGACACTGAGGAAGCTCATACATCCAGTGCACCCCCGTCACCACCCTTACCCCCTTTGCCTCCAACTGCACCACTTTCACCTCCCACAACCAGTGAAACCACTAATGTCACCGCCTCAGGGTCCACTTCCCATACCGAAGCACAGACCGTTAGTCAATCCACACAACCTACACAACCGATCATCACCTCTCTTGTTTACACTACTACTGACTCTGTAATTCTAACTGTAGCCACAGAAAACCCCGTTCCCCCGATCACACTTCCTGGCGGTTCATATTCACAACTACAAACACCACTTTATACCTTCACCACCATCACCGCACCCACAATTCCCATGTTCACAATCACTCCCATGACTGCATCCACTTTTGATTTCATGGACATATCACCCACCTCTGCACCTCTCCCTCCCCCCATACGTCCACAATCTCCCATTCCCCCACCACAAACTTCACCCTTTTCAAGCACAACATACACGCTCCCATTCCCTTTTCCCTTCCCTTCTGCATTCACACCCCTGTTAATAATGTATTTAATAATATGTACCAATGTATGTCTCAACTACAACATCATTACTAGCACCTAGATGCCCAACATACGAGCCTCTTCAGAAACCATGAGACTCTCCAAGCAAAATTCATTGATTTAGAGAAGGAGAAGCGGCTATTACAACAGCAGTATACGATACTGCAAGCACAACATGATCAATTACTTGCCAATCCACCCCAGTCAGATACTGAAGAGAAACGACAACTTGATGATATGTTACATGCCCAAATAACGGACAATCTCAAGCTTCGATGCAACCTCGCCTTATTATGGAAGCACATGTCTGCAGCACTTGAAGAAAACAAACGACTACAGAAACAGAACGAGGAAAACCTGGAAGCAGCAATGGAGGGTTCACTGCAAGAAATTGAACAGAGAAATTCAAGGCTATCCCATCTGCAAATATGCAAATCATCTTGGAAACCCATGCCGACCTTCTGGAAGCCCACGCAGCATTAGAAAGAGAAAGAGATGACCTACTAAAGCAACTGGCAACTCAGCAAGAGTCGCCAAGCAAAGTCACAACCGCAACCAACACATCTGAAGAAGTTGCAGAACTCAGAGCAGAACTAGAAGAACTACAAAGTAAAGTTCTTCAATACGAGCGTCAACCCTCTCCCCTGGTGGAACCGGAACCTGAAGACTTAGTGCCAATTGAAGTGGAGGAGACTTTTGAAGACCCATATGTTCCCAGCCAGCACCCGGAGGTAAGCAAACAGAAGAAGGAATGGACACGATTGAGATCGAAGCACCTGAATGGATGCAAAGGTTAGAGAAGGTTGCTACAACCCATGATGAGAGAGTTGCAGTTCAGATAGCATCTATGTCACGATTGGAAGAAGTCGTCATAAAATCGGATTACTTCAGAAACCTCTCCCATCATAGGTGGATTGGCACATCCGATGATTTGTATGTTCCATTCTGTGTCTTAATGGCAGATTATAATGCTAAAATCAAGGAGCACACAACGAAGGAACCAACCTCGGCGACACAGTTTGCACCGGATGACCTCCCTGCAAGCGCCACACAAGGGAATATACATCAACCTACTTGGAGGATCCGTCTGCTTGAAACCTACCCTGAGATGGTATGCACGTGGAATAACATGCCTTTATATATCAAGTATAATCCCTGCTACTGCCCTGTCTTTCGAAGAAGGTCTTGGCCGGAGTACACAAAAACAGTGCTGACACTCAAAGGATGTGAAAAATGGCTCAATTATTTCTACTTAGCCCCACCTAGAGGCCAACTCACAGTAGCATACATGATTTCGACGATTCAGCATTGGGGGGTCAGGTTCAAGAATGTCCCAGATGTCATGGCACAAATGTGCCTCAAAATTTTTGAGCTCATGCTGGTTCCATTCAGGACATTTAAGAATATCAAAGAACCTCATCTTTCGGCTCTTGAATTTAATGAAGGGAATTAGGACCTTGTCTACGATATGAGCACCACACCATCCATTAACGTCGTATATACGTGGCATGCTCGTATAAAGTATCTACCTGCCTGCTTCAAACAGACATTTGAAGAAATGTTTATCACAGGGTTCTGGGAATATCATTCAGAGATATTCATTCCCAGACCATCTCACCTATTATAGTTATTTGCGGTGGAACAAGCTCTACATTCAAAAAAGCTACGTATGCCACATCCAGAAGTTCCAGGGCCAGTAGACTGGGATGCCCTACTCACTGATTTGGCCAAAGGGTTGAGAATAATAGAACATCATTTAGCCAGAGACATTGTGGAGTACTACATCCAACGACCCACTCAACAAGGGTCTGTCAGAGACGACAGACATGAGAGAGGGGCGGGTGTTGGCAGCAGTCAAGGAACTGAAGGACTCACAAGACAAGGAAGCCAACGAAGGGAGTCAGAGCGAAGAGAAGGCACAAGTAGACAGAGTAGTCAACGAAGATCTGGCAAGTAGGCCATTATTTTTTCATGAAGCTAAAGCATATCAAAGAGGTGGACACACAAGGAGAAGGAGCAAGTAGGGAGCTCGAAGATGTGTATGTCAAATCGTTAAAGGAAATCCCTACAAAAATAGTGATTTTCATCACTAAAGGCCACTGTAAATACCATTTCATATTTTTGTAGCTCCATTTTGTGCAAGCCAAGGAGTCCTTGAGCTTGAGGAGTATTAGAAGTAGCATCGTACCAATTTTCATAATTTTTAGACTTCGTTTGAGCCCCCAAATAGGCCCTAGAACCTAATTTTTAACTAGGCTGGACACTAGGTCTGGATAGGGCCAAAAGCTAGTAAAAAACTATAAATAGAGCTAGAGAGCTCATTTTTGAGGTTAGCTTGTAATAGAATTGAACTTGTATGAGCATTTTGGAAGCAATCTAAAAGAACTCCATTGTCTTCCTCTTTGTCTTGCCGTGTGTGCGCGTGTGTGTATGTGTGTGCATGTGTGTGCATGTTGGTGTGCTTCTCACTCACGCACTTGTGCCTTCACTTGCTCGAGGTCATCATACCATCCTCACGTCTTCCTGGATTGACATTAAAGGAGGTGCTACTCATCATTGAGCTACACAACTTTTTAACCGCATATACCATGCTCAATCCTTCTCGTTCGGTGGTGGTATAGTTTGGATGCATCCACATGGACATGGAATGCCATGCTCCAATCTGGAGTAGTCAAGATTGGTGCTGAACACAAGCTTCTCTGAGCTCGTTAAAGGAGTTCTCACATTCTTTAGTCCACTCAAAGTTAGTCAGGAGGGAGTACAAAGACTTTGCAGTGATTGCATACATGTGAATGAACCGGCGATAGTAGCCACAATGCCCCATGAAAGCCTATACCTCCTTGACATTCTTTGGCCTAGGTAACTCTACAATGGTTCTCAATTTCTCCTCATCCATGGATATGCCATTCTTTGACACTATGTGACCTAGAATCTTGCCTTGCATGACCATAAAAACACACTTTTCTGGGTTCAAGCAGACTTGGTATTCTCTACATTTGTCAAAGATTGCTCTCAACTCATGGATATGGGTTTCCTCATATTAGAATGTGCATAGAGGTCATTCACATAGACTTCCAAGTTCTTCCTCAAGAACTCTTTAAACACATGACACATCAACCTCTGAAAGGTATCTGGGGCATTGGTTAGACCAAATGTCATTACCCGAAAAGCAAATATGCCCCACTCTGTGGCAAAAGACGTCTTATGTTGATCTTCTGGAGCTATAGCCACTTGATTGTAGCCAGAAAGGCCATCAAGGAAGCTGTAGACTTCCTTTCTTGCCACCCTTTCTAAGAGATGCTCAGTGATAGGAAGCGGATAGCTATCTCTAATAGTGGTTGTGTCAACTTTGTTCAAGTTAATGCATACACATAATTTTCTGTTCTTTTTGGGCACCAGTACAATGGGGGATACCCATTCAATGTGTTCAATTTCATAGATAAATCCAACTTCAACCAAGCGATCTATCTCTTCTTTGATCTTGGCAGCATAGTTGTCATTATAGGTGTATGGCTTTTGCTTAGAGGGTTTGGCATCTGAGGTCATGGGAATCGTATGTGAGCGTATGTCAGGGTCTACTCCTTTCAAGTCCTTGTAACTCCATGCGAACACATCTCGGTATTCTCGTAGTAGGTATATCAACTCCTACTCCTCATCTTCACTTAGGTCGTGTCCTATGTATGCACATCACTCTTCACCTTCTTCTATGGTCGCTATGATTTTCTTTGTAGTTTCTTTGTTATCATAAGCCTCTCCTATGAGGGCTTCACGTTTAGGCATTCTTATCATGACTCTCCTATCTTCAGCTTCATACTTCTTGAAATTTTCAAGGACCTCGAACAAAGATTCTTCTTCCTTTAGTGTGACTTCTCTCTTCTTTCTCTTCTTGCCTTCATTCTTAGTGGCCACTTTTTGTTGGAGCAAGTCTATGACAAGGCTAAGTATTGGCTTGAGTCCCACAAAGTCATAGAAGAAGCCTTAAAATGAAGACAATGTAAAGTTCACTTGTGAACTACCTCTTGTAACTTTTGAAGACTTTACTTAATGTAAAAGTGAAAGAATCTTGAGTGGTTGAGTCAACTTGATCAAAAAGGGAAAGAGAAGCCATGAATTCGTGATTTGTGGTAGATAGAGAATCAAATCAATCACTAATTGATTGCAGAGTGAATAAATACATGGCAGTCTTAGTCGTGGTTATGTGAAGACCTCCAAGAGCTGATCTTTATGCCATATCAAGGTGTGATTCCAAGGCACACATATGTATCAGTAAGTCCATTGTATTGTACAATCAATATACTTTCATTTTCATGACCATTTGAGTTCATATTTCCATGTTCTTGTGAAGTGTACTACTCACTGCCATATCTCTCAGTTTTCTCAGTCAGATTGCAGAGATGGTTGCTCTGAGCTTGGTGCATAATTTTCAATGAATTAACTTGGTAAAGTTAGCTCTATTAGTCCACTATATGCTCATATATTTTCATTTTGTTTGGGTATTGAAATCTTCAGTTATGTTCAGTTGAAATCAACCCTGTCTGTTCATTTTCACTTCTCTGTCAGGTACCCGAATTTTTTTACTCATCTTGTTAGAGCTGTTTCTCAGTGTGTACTTACCCAAATTCAATGATTTAAAGCTTGTTGGACTCAACATACTGTCTAGTATAAGAATACAAATTTTCATAATCATTGGATGCTTAAATCTCGAGTTATGTTCATGTTTCTGCTCACTAGTCTCATTACTATAGCAGCCCATGAAAATCGGGATGATGTCATCACTTTTTAAACATCATTCTCAGTGTATGGTTCATTATTTTTGATGCAATTACTCTTGAAAGTTATCTCTTTAAGTTAAATAGACTTCCCCAAGAGGAATTAAGCTAATTGCTGCTGTGCTCAAAGAATTATGCAAACCACTGGACAGGTGTATGAACCAAAATAGTAAGTTCTTCACCTCTGAGCTAACTCCAACTTATCTGTTTTGATCTATCTTTTTGAGAGTGATCTTCCAAGGTACATAGGGTGTCTAATACATCCATTGGCAAGCTAAAAGGGCCCACCACATACTCCTAGAGTTCATTTGGCTCGTGTAGATCAAGGATTTTGCAACACCTCTTCATCTTCAAGCACATACCTATCCATCTCTTCATAGTGGTATCAGAACAAGGTTGGACAACATGGCAGATGGATTTCCTTCATCAATTGAAAAATTGGACAGAGGTAACTACTCAGCTTGGTCATTAAGAATGGAAGCTTATCTCCAAGGTAGAAGTTTATATGGTTATGTGGTTGGAGATGAAGTTATGCCAAGTTTCAGGAACAAAAGTCAACCAACACAAGAAGAGCAAGAAAGATTGAGCACATGGTGCTCCAAGGATGCACTTGCAAGGTCTTATCTCCTCAACTCTATCTCAAATTTTTTCTTGCCTCACATTAGAAGTTGTAAGACATGTCAGAAAGTGTGGGATGCACTTGAATCTTTCTTTTCTTCAAGTACCAAAGCTAGGAAAACATCAACTATGGCTGGATTTCACACTCTCAAGAAAGCTCCCAAACAAAATGTGACTGATTTTGTCACAAAGCTCAAGGACATAGCGGATCAGTTGGGAAGCATTGGAGAGGTAATAGATGAAGAGCAAATTGTAAGGTAGGTCATCAATGGCTTGAAGGCAGATGACAAGTGGGAAGCATTCACCACAGCTATGGATTTGTACATGGACATGCATGTACCTGATTTCAATACACTTATTGGACAACTACTTACTCAAGAGGCAAAGCTTATAAAAAATGGAGAAAGCTCTAAAGGTAATCAATCTTCAGCTTTATACACTGATAAAAGCAAGTCCAAAGATAACAATGGAAAGACAAAGAAAGTGGATGATGAAGCAGGTACATATCAAGCTAACTATGCAGGTAGAGGAAGACATGGCAGAGGTAGAGGAAGAGAAGGTAGACAAGGCAGTGGGAGATCCCAAGACTCCAACCCATATTCTATTTGTGGACTAACTAATCATACAACTGAAATTGCTTTAGGAATTCTAGGAATCAAAGAGGCAGAGGATACAATAGAGGAAGTTATGGCTACTCAAGAGGAAGGTTCAACAATTATCATGGCAACTACAACAACTACAATCATTCAAACTTTCAAGGAGGTTACAAAGGAAGGAGAGACTACAATAACTACACAGAAGACTCAAACAAAGAGGATTCATTATTGATCATGAACATGGCTATGACACAAGGTAAATCTGATGAGCATGTTTTCTACATAGATTCAGGTTGTTCAAATCATGTGGCAGGAAATGTGGCCCTCCTATCAGATTTAGAAGATCCAAGGAATAAGCATGAGGTACAAACAGGAGATGACACAAGACATCCTGTGGAGAAAATAGGCAATGTCAAAGCACCTGATGGAAACATCAACCTACTCAGTAAGGTACTCTATGTCCCTACCATTACAAAGAATTTGATAAGTGTTGGGAAGATAGTAGAGAAAGGGTTGCAAGTCAGGTTCAGCCACTCAACAGGTCTTCTGAGACCATCCTCATAGATGTGTGCACGTAAGCAGTTGATCTTGATATATTCGAATTGAGTCTTGTAGGGACCTTCTGGTTTTTCTAAGTATGCCACTCGTGGGGTACCTAGAGGTCTTGCCAAGTTATAAGACATCTCCGAGTCACTAGTTTTTGAGTCTAGAGCGTAGGGATAGCCACTCAATTACTGGGCCCAAGACCTAGCAGTATGGTTGACACTAGCCTCAGATGATCTAGTACTTTGACGGTCTCTCCCTAAGTGTCTCCCCGATCTAAGGTTCATATGCCCTTCCGATTAACCCAATGATCATTGTACAACCATGTTGCTGATTCTTTGATACCAATCACTTGTTCTTTTTAACTTCCCAGTACTTGTTTTCTTGTATTTAGTTAAGTGTCATCAGGAGCACTTAAGTGTGTCATACTTGATGTTCTTTGTCCACTTAGTTTAAGTTCTTTTCCCTTAAATTGTCCCTTGACTGCAATTTAACCTATTTTTAGACTTGAGAAATTAGAGGCTCTTAAAGCTTGAGTATTCCTATCGTACCCCTAGTCAATCAAGATAACTACTCGCACTTAGCCTAAGCTAAGAATGGACTGAGGGGGTTGAGAGATGTTCCAACCTCAAGTCGCTTCTCCTTGCTATGCTTGTCTACCTAGGAAGTATGTTCCCAAGCCTGCACACAATGGCACTTGCTTTGATTTCTCCAAAAGCTCTCTATGATCCTCAAGTCGCTTCTCCTTGCTATGCTTGTCTACCTAGGAAGCGCGTTCCCAAGCCTGCACACAATGGCACTTGCTTTGATTTCTCCAAAAGCTCTCTATGATCTTGTAAAAATTCCAAGTTTAGCTCAAGTTTTTACCTTTAATTGAGAAACAATTTGATATAGACACTTCTAAAGACCCTTTTTCCCCCCTTTTGTATTGCCAAAAAATTTTCTCTAGAGCTCCCTTGGTGTACCTACCCCACAGAGGGTCAACTTCAAAATAACCTATCTGATAATCAACATTTCTTATTAAAAACAATTGAGGGTGTGTAGTATTCACCACCAGCTTTTCGACAAGCTCTAGAGCTCAAAAAATGGATTTCATATGAAAAAGTTATGACAGTTCAGGGTTCAGGGGGTTAAAATAGACAATCAAGACCTTTCAGGATTCTAGGGCATTTTTCTAAGGCCTCAATAATTGTATGGGTAATTGAATGTGCAAATATGCCCAAAATTTAGACCAAATTTCCAAAAAATTACCCCTGTATTTTTTTTGCCAAAAATGCCCGTCTATCCCGATAGACGGTGTCTGTTGTGATAGACGCTGACTATCGCGGGGCTGTGTCTGTGGCGATAGATGATATCTATGGTGGGTCCTGTCTGTCGCGATAGACAAGTGTATGTCATGATAGACTATGGTTATCGTCTGTCGTGGGCCTATCTATCGCGATAGAGGGTGTCTGTCGCGATAGACGGGGTCTATCGTGCATCGTGTTTTGGTCTGTCGTGATAGACGCTGACTGTCACAGGGCTGTGTCTGTCACGATAGATGGGTGTCTATCGTGATAGACCATGACTGTCATTTGTCATGGGCCTGTCTATTGTGATGGATGGTGTCTGTCACAATAGATGGGGTGTATCATGTGTCGTGTTTTGGTCTGTCGTGATAGACGGGTGTATGTCACAATAGATCGTGATTATCGTTTGTCATGGGCCTATTTATCATGATAGACGGGGTCTATTGTGTGTCGTGTTTTGATCTGTCATGATAGATGGTGTCTATCACGATTGATGCTATTTTTTGTAGGGGTCTGTCTGTCATGATAGAGTCTGTCTTGTTGGAGAATTCCTCTCTTATTCACAACGGAAAGTGTGGAAGACCTTTTCAGGATCAAGACTTTTGCCAATAGCTGAACCTTCAAATGAAAACTGGCAAAAGTCTTGATCCTGGCTAACCTAAGCATGTCAGCCATGCATGTATCCAAGGCATCCAAAGCACCATCATCGAGGCCAACATGTCCTGACATATTTGTGTCAACATTTGGCATGAGCGAATCCAAGAATGACTGCATAACTGCAGACTCATCAACATCCAAATCAGTCATCCTCTCAACCAAGGATGTGTCTAGCTGTGCACCCTGAGAGCTAGTATGCTCTGGCATACACTGTGTATCATAAGAGCTATCCTGCTCTACCACACCAAGTGTATGATCATGCTCCACATGAGCTAACTGCACAACATCAACACCAAGGTCAAACTGATGATCACACTCTAACTGAGTATCATCATAATGCTCTACATGAGCATCCACATCATGCTCTAAAGCATCTAACTGATCATCCAAAGTGTGCTCCACAAGAGCATCCATATGATCAACCAAACCATGCTCTACATAAGCATCATGAGCATCCAAAACGTGCTCTACATATGCATCCATCTGAGCATCTGAATCCTGCCATATATATGCAACATGAATGTCACTAGACCTATGTGTAGGTAGGCAAAATGAGACATGACGAGTCTCACATCGCACATAAGGCTGAACTCCCACTGAGACGAGACTATCTCTCACATGAAGTACCTGCAGTGGATACATGTGCCCAATCCTGGCACCTCGAACAAGCATAAGCTATCCCAACTGCAACTGAAAATGATGCTCACCAAGGAATGCATAATATCTGCTGTCCTGTAATTGGCTAACTGAAATCAAGCTCATAGGGAAGGAAGGCACATAGCGTACATGTCTGAGTATAAGTGATGCTCCACTAAGTAGCATAAGGCATATATCTCCTGCACCCTCAATGTCATATGCCGTACCATCAGGCATGTGCACACATCCATAACTCTCACCTGAGAAGCGACAAAACCACTCACGATGTGGAGTAACATGAAAAGTGGCTAATGCATCAAGCAACCAAGCCATATGTGTGCTATCCAATGAACAAGAGGAATCCTGAGATGAACCATAGGAGAAAATAATATCACCATCACTGGCATAATCAACTCCCATAGACTCTCCTGAAACCACTACCTGATCTACATCATGTGTATATCTCTGACGTCGTCGTCGCATCCGTCTGAAGCAACATCGTCGAATATGGCCCTCATGACCACAATGCCAACATCGAAGTCGTCGATGTGATCTATGTCTCACATGAGTCAATGGACTCACATACATGTCATGTAGTCTCTGCCATAATGCACTACTCGTCTCCTCATACATAAAAGACTCATATATAGAATCCACAAGCTGTAATCGGATAGTGGAGATGGCCAATGCATCCATATCCATCCATACGTGGTCGGGCATGTCACGAGGCCTTTGTGCATCTCTATGCACATACATATGTAACCCTGCACGAACCAATGTATGCCACATCTGAGCTTTCCATCTCGGAAAGTCAGTGCCATCAAACCGAGAAGACATCATGCTGATAATCCAAGAGACTAGCAATGTAACAAAGAGACTAGAAACAATACTCTATCCTGAATAGGATCACACTGGCATATCCATATGCATAACTCACATCACATATGTCTCACTGGAGAAGAAAACCATGTGAACCACCTGTCACATAATCATGCATCTAGCATGCGCATAAAACCATGAGCATAAGACTGCTCACCAAGTCTCCAAAGTGACCAAGTAGATATGAAAGGATCCTGGGCAAATTTCGACAAAGTATCCCCTGTAAATTGAGCAATCAAACAAGATAACCAATAACAAAAGAACAATGAGTAATCTGTCACCACCTGTCACTGAAAGCAAGGAGGCAACTACATATGCCAAAAACTAATAGCAACACATGCAAATACAATGATGATGTATCTCCCACTCAAGAATGAATCCTGCAAGATAGTCCAACCTGTCACAAATAATGTGTGACCAAGTCCAAGTGAATGGAGATAGTCAATGATCCAAAGCTATTACACAAGCTTCAAGATCCACTAGAGCTCTTTTCTAGCTTAAAAGCTGTGAAAATTTCCGCAGCATCTCCTCTGTAAAATGGACTTTAAACCAAAATAACCATGTGGGAATCACCATCCATATATGCCAAGAATCACACTGGCAAATACATATCAATCAATGACCAAATGCTAATAACGGTGACAAACAAACATGTAATTGAGGCTCCAATCTGGATCCTGTACCTGCAAAGAAAACTAACATACAAGTACCAACTAAGATCCAATCAATCTCTCATAAAATGATGTGCAATCGGGAAGTAAATCCATAACCAAGTGGCATAAGCAAGATATAGACCACAATGCCACTATACATCCATGATCGAACTCATGATGACATAAACCTCAAAAAAGAGTATACCACAATGTCATCTTACATGCCAAATGCGTGACAAGATCATGCTCTACTCTCATATGGAAGAGCTACCACAATGATCATACATGTACAATGCTTTGAAGCTCTGAAAATAAGAGCTTGCACACCATAAATTCTCTCTCGAAGAAGTTCTAAAGCAAATTCAACCTCCAAGAGTAATTAGGGTTCGTTTGACTAAAATCTGCTGCTCTGTGTTTTGCTGTTTCAGTGGTGATAACCTCTGAATCTGAACTTTTGCTCTTCAGCAAACTTGAAGATGTAACTCTTGGCTACGTAATGAGATAAAGAACACCTCAATCGGAGGTGCATAGCTCAAGATATGCTCAAAACAAGCACCTACTATCAATTTCACTATCACTTGCAACAGTACTGCTCTGTATTCTGCAATTTTGGACAATCTAAAACTCAGAATATGGATCTGAGTTCTTCTACAAACTTGTAGCTATCTTTTCAATCTATGCACAGCAAGTTGAATCATTGAATTCCGAGCTGTAGAACTCAAGTTATGACAACAAAACTGACCTGTTGCTAGTGAATGTAGATTCGCTTTTTACAATAGTATGCGTTTTTCGAATTTTCGGCACTTTAGAAGTCCAAAACAGGTTCTGCGCTCTCCTGTGAAGTTGTAGCTCTCTCTGTTAACTACGCACAGAACTTTAAAACGCATCAATCCGGGCTTTGTAGCTCGAGTTATGACCAAAATACTGAACATCTATCAAAAGATGCCGACCTGCACTTCTACTCCTTCTGACATAAGCTTCTATTGAAGCTTCTTGCACACCAGGCTTCAACATGCTCTGATACCAATGAAGGGTTTTGGTGTGCAGAAGAAGAGGAGGAAGGAGGAGATGGAGGGAGAGAGAAGAGAGGAGAGACACGCGGACATGCGTGGGAGCTTCGAAACCCACATAATGATCTCTCTTTAGGCAATGCTCTATATATGATGTATATATATGAATATGGGGGAAAGGTCACATGACCCTTACATCCCCAACAGTACCAACTGAAAAATGCAATGAGCTTGAAACTTTCGTCACTCAAACTAGACACCTACATCTTTCAAATGAGCTATCAAACACTCAATTTGGAGTAGATTTGGGTTGGAAACTCTTTGCCTCAAAATAGGCTACCTGTCCACTCAGTTATGCTGAAAACTAGACTTCACTAAAAACTGAATAACTCATAGAGCATAAAGAATTTGACAAAACGGTTCTAGATAGAGGAAGTGCTCAAGGTAAGCTTTCCAATGAATATTTAAACTCTAATAGTGGATACATACAGTGAGAGATATGACTTATCACAAGTAGGCTATATAGAAATTGATATGCGGCTAGACATAGTCTATGAGAGTGAAGAGAACAAAATGACTCAAACCAAATGAACTACCTATAAGGGGACTTCCATGCTTTTGTCCTCTATCCTTGAGTGTCCTCACTTGCCTCTTTTATAGCCAAGTGACCAAAAACTGTCATGATGAGTTTGAGAGCTCTTCTCCATAACTCTTCCACTACTTTGAGTAGCCACTCCTCTTCCAGTTCAGCTTTTTTGAATTTGATTCTCTTTTGATCTCCACTAGTTGCTGAAGTAAATGATTCTATTTTTCATTTTTGTATTTTCCTTCCATTTGAAGAAAATCCTTTTTGCAAAAATATATACAACCTTGCTTCTTTATTTTTTAACACTCCCCCTCAAGCTCACAAGTGAGCTTGCACCTTCAGCCATATCCTGCAAGTTGATTTCATCCTTGAACCTCTTTTGTTTAGAAGCATCTAAGGACTTTGTAAACATGTCTGCAACCTGGTCATTAGTTCTAATGAACTTTATATCCACATCCTTGATCAAAACTTTTTTTCGAACATAATGATAATGCACTTCTATGTGCTTGCTTCGTGCATGAAACATTGGATTGTTTGTCAAGTGAATGCTTGACAAAGTTGTCACCATAAATTGGAATGGTCTCCACCTGCACATCAAGAGCTTCTTAATCCACATAGCTTCACAAGTTGCAAAGGCTAATCCTCTATATTCAAGTTTTGTAGATGATAGTGCAATAGTAGGTTGCTTCTTCGAGCTCTAGTTGATAGGTTTGCTACCTATCATGAACACACCTGAAGTGGATCTTCTACCTTCCTTTGAACCAGCCCAATCAACATCATTGAAGTGCTTTACCTGTAATTCTTCATCATATCTATAAAACAAGACATGATTGACTGTGTGCTTCACATATCTTAGCACTCGTTTGGCTGAATTTAAATGTTCACTTGTTGGAGCTTGCATAAATTGAGAAAGAACTCCAACAATATAACACAAATTTGGTCTTGGGATCGTAGCATAGACCAATGAACCTGTAATACTCCTGCATGTAGTTACATCATGTGACTTCTCTCCATCATTTGAACATAACTTCACATTTGTGTCCATAGGTTGAGTGAGTGGTTTGCATTCACTCATTCCAAATCTGAACAGAACATCCAACAAGCACTTTCTTTGCATCAAGTAGATGCCATCTTTCCCATAGACTATCTCAATGCCTAAAAAGTATTTCACTTCACTAAGATCTGAAATTTTAAACTCCTTACCAAGTTTTCTTTTTATCTCTTGTATTCCTGTAACATTATTTAAATGTTAAACCTTTCTACGGTTTAAGGTTAATGCACGACTCGGTTCTTGGGAACTCCAACAATTCGTATCAGAGCAGGTCACTGGTTTATCTAGGGCATCATCAAAACTCCTCCAATCAGTCTTAGAATCAAACAAAAATTGGTGAGCATACTCAATGCAATTGAGAGTTCAAAACAAAATTATTTTGTTGTGTCAAAATCACGATGTGAGCTTGTTTTGACCTCAGAACGCACCATTGTAGTGCTTATGCAAGAAATTTCATCTTTTTGTGCCAAAGACATATACAAGTTTTGGTTCGCCAGTATAAGCGGCTCAAAATCTACTACAGGTTTAGTGAAACTTGATAGGGTGGTTTTGTTCAACTTTTTGAGATACAATCATTTTTTTGCATCAGGGTATTTTAATAAGTGGCCATGCTTGAAAGCAATGATGTATTTCATATATTGGCTATTGAGGATAAGTTGGATGGTACAAATTACACATTATGGGCTTATATGACGCATCATGTTTTGGTTGCAAAAGGACTATGGAATATTGTGCAGGGTGTTGAAAACATCCTATCACACCTGCAAATACACTTACTGAAGCTGATGAAGATGGTGATATTCTTCAAGTTCTTGTTCATTCTATGGTTCTTGTTGAAAAGCAGAAATTATTTTGCAAATACTAAAATGGAAATGACCATGTCATAAAGAATTGTTCGAAACTGGTTGCAAAAGAGGCAAAGAAGAAAGAGGCTGAATGGTTGTTGCAGAGGCCTCTACACCCAAAACACAGTGTGCTAATCTTGTGCAAAATGATGAACGGGCATCTACTACTGTTGTAGTTATGACCCATCTTCTCATGAACAGTGTATGTCTACAGTAGACTCAGATGTTTGGTACTTTGATAGTGGAGCAACCAAACATAGTACGTCACAACAAAGTTTCTTCACTTCACTTGAGTTTGGCCCTACATGGAATATTATCAAATGCACCAACAACTTGTCTTACCCTATCATGGGACTTGGTAAGATCATTTTGACTACTATTGATGGTAGTTCTTTTACATTGTTGGATGCTTTATTTGTACTTGGAATCAAGAAAAATCTATTATCAGTTTCAATATTAGCCAAGATTGGCTTGGTTGTGAAATTTGTTGATGACAGATGTACAATTCATGATCTATCAAATGGAAATGCCATTATTGCTTCTCGCATTTTATGTTATGTGATGTATAAGCTCATAGACTATGAAAAAACTCTGAATGATTCAACATGTGCAGTACATGATTCTCATGCCATGTTAGATGCAAAGCTTTGGTATGCACGCTTTGGTCATCTAAATTTTGCTAGTTTGCTACGCCTGCAGAAATATAAAATGATGTCCTCTTTTCCCAAACTTGAGAAACCTCATAAACATGTCTATGAAGGCTGTATTTTGGGAAAAGTGCAGCGTTCCTCATTCCCAAAGTATGGTTCAATTTGAGCTACTAAAAATTACAGTTTGTTCAAAGTGATGTTTGTAGTCCTATACAGACACCTTCTTTTGGCAATTAACTTTACTTCATGACTTTTAATTATGATTTTTCCACACATGCATGGGTGTATCCACTGAAAGCAAAGTCGAATGTGTTTATGTGTTTCAAAAAGTTTCTACTTTTGGCTAAAAATTTGTCAGCATGTAAAATGGGCATCCTCCATTCTGATTGAGGGGGAGAATATATGTATTCTCATTGTAATACATTTCTAGCTCAACATGGGATAAAACATAAGTGTACAATGCAATATAGACCTCAATAGAATGGAGTTGCGAAAAACAAGAACATGTCACTCATGGAGATGGTGAGGTGTATGGTCAAGAGTCAAGATTTACCACATAGTTTCTAGCTTGAGGTTGTTATGTGTGAAACATATGTACTTAGCAAGTGTCCCACTAAAGCACTGCAGTCCATCATTCCTTATGAGGCTTGGGATAGTCACTCAAGCCATCTGTTTCTCATCTGCATGTCTTGGTTGTCTGGCATATGCATTAGTGCTTGAACAACAACACATGAAATTGGATGATAAAGCAGTGATACATGTATATGTATATGTATATGTATATGTATATGTATATGTATATGTATATGTACATGTATATGTATATGTATATGTATATGTATATGTATATGTATATGTATATGTATATGTACATGTATATGTATATGTATATGTATATGTATATGTATATGTACATGTATATGTATATGTACATGTATATGTATATGTATATGTACATGTATATGTATATGTATATGTACATGTATATGTACATTTATATTGTATATGTATGTGTATATGTATATGTACATGTATATGTACATGTATATGTATATGTATATGTACATGTATATGTATATGTATATGTATAT
Organism: Ceratopteris richardii; assembly: GCA_020310875.1. NCBI lineage: Eukaryota > Viridiplantae > Streptophyta > Polypodiopsida > Polypodiales > Pteridaceae > Ceratopteris > Ceratopteris richardii. The sequence continues at coordinate 119,661,089 of CM035416.1, read as the reverse complement.
GTATATGTACATGTATATGTATATGTATATGTAAATGTATATGTATGTGTATATGTATATGTATATGTATATGTATATGTATATGTATATGTATATGTACATGTATATGTATATGTATATGTATATGTACATGTATATGTATATGTATATGTATATGTATATGTATATGTATATGTATGTATATATATATTTTGGGGATAGTTCTGAAAACAAAGGCTATCATTTGTATCATCCATAGATTAAATGCATTTTGGTTAGCCATGGTGTTGTTTTTGTGGAAGATGCAATTCAACCATTACTTTCATGTACTAAGGAGACATTAGTTAGCTCCAAAGAAATGTATGACACTTTGCTTCCTCTTTTTATAAGTGGATAGTTTAGTGCTAGTCCAAATGAGGCAATCTCTCAGCCTTTATAGGTTTCACGTGATGATGCACATCATTCCATTTTTTATGCAAATTTACATGATGCACTTGTTGATGAGAGAACTAATATAGAGGAGGCAAAGACTATGCTCATCATGACTACTATTTGTAGCATCTGTGCACTTGCACCTCATCAGTTGGACATTAAAACTAATTTTCTGAATGGTGTCTTCCATGAAGAAGTGTATGTTTTTAAGCCTCATGGTTTTGTGTAGAAAGGGCATGAAAACAAAGTGTGCATGTTGAAAAAGGAATTATATGGTTTGAAGCAAGCACCGTGTGCTTGGTATGAAAAGATACAAGCCTACCTAGTTGCACATGGTTTTGAGAACAATCCAACTAAGAGCACCTTATATGTTAAGCATGCAAATGATGTGCTTCTGATCGTTGTTGTCTATGTTGATGACATGCTGCTCATTGGTCCTCATGAGAAGCATATTACTAATTTTAAGGCTGATTTGCATGCCTCATTTGAGATGTCAGATTTGGAGCGTTTGCATCATTATTTGGGCATTCAGTTTATGCAAGTTGATGATGGAATAGCTTTGTGTCAAACAAAATATATTGACACATTATTGCAGCATTTTGGTCTTGAAGACTGCAAGCCTATTGCCACTCCTATGAAAACAAGTTTACAATTGAGCCTTTATGATGTTGGAGATGCATTTGATGGTATTCTCTATCAACAGGCTATTGGATGCTTGATTTACTTATGCATTACTTGGCCATATATTCAATTTGTTGTCTCATAGATAATCACATTTATGCATTGCCCATGTGTCAAGCATGGGCATGCAAGTAAGTGCATCTTTCACTACTTGAGTGGTACCCAACTACTTGGATTGTTTTATCCCAAGGGGGGATCACTACTACCAGATTTACATGCTTTTTTTGACTCTGACTAGGCTGGTTGCTATGACACTCGTGTGTCTAGCAATGGTTTTTGCTTCATGCTTGGTAGCTCATGCATATCCTAGTTGAGCAAGAAACATCCTACTCTGGTGACGTCTAGTTGTGAGGCTGAGTATAGGGCAGCTTTCATAGCAACTCTTGAGTGTGTGTGGCTTAGATGCTTTATGACTGATTTGGGTGTTTGTCAATCTTCTGCCACCACCATCTTCACTGAAAACCAGAGCACATTGACAGTCACAATGAACCCTGTGTTCCATGCTTGCACTAAGCTCATTGAGGTGAACTATCATTATGTTGAGGAGAGGTTCTCTACTGGAGACACCCGTTTAGCATATATGCCCACACAAGAGAACATTTCAGACCTTTTCACAAAGGCTCTGCATAGGGAGAAGTTTGAAGCTTTCCGCAAAGCTTTGAGCTTACTTCGTTTTGTGGATTGATTCCACATAGCTTGGCACTTCCTTACACATGAGTTCGAACTCCTTATTCATTGCATCATTCCTAGGGGAAATTTGTTGATATGTTTTGATAGTGATGTGTCTGAACACACTAGGACCATCGGGGAACTTTTTTCCCTCTTTAGGAGGTTTTTTCCCCCACCTTGTATATACGTCTATAACCCTAATGGGGCACTTATCTTTTTACATTCTCTTGGTAATACATTCATTATCGTGTGTTGTGCTCCAAGATTCTTCTTCTTCCTTGTGTTGTTCACGTGCTTCCATAGACCTCAAACTCCATCAAGCATACATGTGGATAAAATGTTGATAGTATCCACAATGATCCATAAACATTTGTACTTCCTTGAGTGTCTTAGGTCTTGATAACTCTAGTATTGCTCTCACCTTGTCTTCATCTGTTGATATCCCATTCTTTGATAGAATATGTCCTAAAACCTTGCCTTGCTTGACCATGAAAACACACTTTTATGGGTTCAAGAAAACTTGATATCCTCAATATTTGTCAACGATTTGTTTGAGATCTAAGATATGGGTTTGTCTTCTGTGGGAATGAGCACACAACTCATCCAAATAGACCTCAAAGTTCTTTTCCAAAACGACCTTAAATATGTGCCACATGAACCTTTTGAATGTAGTAAGTGTGTTGATGAGCCCAAATGGCATCATACATAATGCGAAAAATTCCCCATTCAGTACCAAAAACCATTTTTTGTTGATCCTAGCTATGGATACTTGATTGTAACATGAAAATCCTTCAAGAAGCTATAAACTTCCTTGCATGCTACACATTCCAATATATGTTTAGTGATAGGAAGCAGATAGCTATTTCAAATAGTGGTGGCAATAATTTTTGTTTAGGTTGATACACAAAAACTTCCCATTCTTCTTTGGCACAACGAAAATGGGGGATACCCATTTTGCGTGCTCAATATCATAGATAAATCTTGCTTCTATCAATCGATCTATTTCTTCTTTTATCTTGGCTGCATAAGTATCATTGTAGGTGTAAGGCTTCTATTTCATTGGATTGGCTTCTAATGTCATAGGGATCCTATGGGAACATATGTCTGGATCCACTCCTTTCATGTCCTTGTAGCTCCAAGTGAACACATCTCTATATTCTCGTAACAAACTTATCAATTCTCATTCTTCTTCTTCACTCATATCATGTCCTATGTATGTACACCTTTCTTCTCTGTCTTCTATTATCACTACTAATTTCTTAGTTTGTTCCTTATTATCATATACTTCTCCCAAGAGAGCTTCTCTATTTGGCATTGTTACCATGATTTTTCTATCCGTCATTTCATATTCCTTGAAATCCTCAAGAATTTCAAATAAGGGTTCTTTTTCATCTTCCTATGTGGGATGGTTCGTTTTTTGTTTCTTTTTCTTTCTTTCTATGTCTACCTATGTAGTTAGCATCACATCATTCTTACACTCACCCTCTTCTTGAGTCTTAGCCTCTATCAAGTATAGATACTCTTCCTCTGAAGCACAAAAACGATCCGTGATAACATATCCTAGTTCTATGTTGCTTTCTTCTTCTTGTACATCTTACTAGGTTAATGTTCCTCGAGTATGGGTTCACACATGAATACCAAGATGTCATAGCTATCTTCATCATAATGGGGGGTCGGGGGGTCCATTGTTCTTCATTTACAACTGTGTTTATCGTTTCCAAGATTTGTTTCCAAGCATGGGATTCAAATTCCTCATCTGGAAATACCATAGACATGTAGGTTGCATCTTGAAGTGATCTATGGTTTCTTGTGCACCCATGTTTCTAGATTCTAGTCTCTTTTCCTCTTTTTTGCAACTTTACACATCCATAAATGCATATCCTTATGCATCCATGAAGGATCTGATCATTTGGAGTGCACCAATGTAGTATCTTCTTACATCCTATGAATAGTGTTCCATTACAAGGGTGGTACATCTCTATGTGAATAGTCTTTGAAGCTAACATTGGTATTTACCCCTAGATTTTGTAAGTACAAGGAATTGGTTCCCCAATCTTGCACTATCTACAATTGTCTCACAAATGGTCCACCTAGAATCATCTCATAGACATGATTCTTTCCAAATTCACAAATTGAAAAAGCATGTTCGAACTCTACACCACAAGTAGTGAGAGTGATGCCTTCTAACAATCCTAGGGGCCTCTTTATGTGTCCATTTTCCATTTGTAGCTTCATTCTTGTATGTCTTAAAGCTACTTTACCCCAACATTTCCATAGGGAAGTGGTGGCAATTGCAGCACTTGCTCTTGAATCTAAGATTGCCTTCGTGGTCTATCCTTGATATGTGATAGGAAGATAGGTGTTTCCTTTATCTCCTTTGGTCATATCTCCTATTCTTATCTATGGGTATTTCTAGCACTTTCCTTTGTGAGCATACTTGAGAGTTGGAGTTAGCAACTCTAGAAATTCATTTGTGTTGGCAATAGCCAAGGTGGTCCAGGAGGCTTGACAAGAAAAGGAAGTATGAGGTAACCCAGTCAAAGAGATTCAAGGCATAGGGAAGGTCAGGCCGAACCAATTTGACAAGGAAGTCAAAGTAGATCAGGTGACTAGTCCAAAAAATTCTTTTTTCAAAATCAAACAATTATCAATAGTGATTTTCATCACTCCATTACACTGTAAATCATGTTTTTAATATTTCCAACTTCATTTTGTTCAAGCCAAGGTGTTGTCAAGCTTGAGGAGTGCTAGCTCTATGTATATACCAATTTTCATAATTTGGGAGCTCCTTTGAGCCTCCAAAATAGCTTTGGAACCTAATTCTTAACTAGGTCAGAAACTAAGTCTGAACAAGCCCAAAGCTAGTAAAAAACTTTAAGAGGAGCTAGAGAGCTCACTTTTGAGGTGGAATTGTTGGGAATTGAAGTAACTTAGGCACATTGTAAACTTGTTTTGGGCTAATTAAAGATTTGATTGCTCCATTTCTTTGTCTTACCATGTGTATGTGTGTGCTTCTCACTCACACACTTGTACTCTCACTTGCTCATGGTTGTCATACCTCCCTCATGTCTCCTTGGATTGACAATTATGAGGTGTAAAATATCCATTTTTTTCTGTCAATCAATCATGATAGACACCTCTATTCATCATGACAAACACCTCTGCTCATCGCGATAGACAAGTGCCCATCACCAACTAATGATGTATAGAATCCGATGGATAAGTTGTCCATCATGACAGACAGCTTGTCCATCACGATAGACATACTTAATGCGATAGATAGAATTCTCAAGCAATTGTATCAATTGCAATAGGTAGCCCTCATGATAAAGAGTGTCCATCCTAAACTCTGTCCATCACGATAGATAGACCATCAAATGTAATAGAGAGGTTTCCATCATGATGGACCAATCTATCATGATTTACAAACCCTAACGGATAGCCTATCTATCGTGATAGAAAAACTAGGATTTGTAATTTTGTGAATTTTTGAGCCAAAATTTGGTAATTTTGTAGGTGATTAGAGCTCTTTAGCAAAGCAAAGGGGTTAGAACATAAATTCATGGATCACAACTCAAATTAGGATATAACTCAAGTTTTCCTGATGATAAGACTCATTGGACAAGATTTCACCCCAAAAGAGGAACCTAAAAAGAACAAGTGATTGTGATAGAGGAACATTACAATGCAGTTGTACTTGGGAATCATTGGGTTAATAGATCGGGCATATGAACCTTAGATCAGAAAGACACCAAGGATGGGATACAAAAAGCATCAGACCCTCTTAAGCTAGTGTTAATCACACAGGTACGTTGTGGGCTCAACAGCTTAGTGATTATTGGAGTTTGAGGTCTGCAGAAGCATGCGAATAGCACAAGGAAGAAGAAGAAGCTTGGATCACAACACACAATACTAAATGTATTACCACTAGAATGTACAAAGATAAGTAACCCATTAGGGCAATAGGCCTATATACAAGCTAGGGGAAAAAAACCTCCTAAAGAGGGAAAAAAGTGCCCCAATGGTCCTAGAGTGTTCACACACATCACAAGCATCTTTTGTTGTGTTGTAGGAGCAAATCTGAGGGATAATAGCACATTTGACACACAAAGCTATCAATGCATGTGCCTGAGCAATTGCAACACGACCAAGAGATTAATCCACAAAAGGAAGTAAGCCCAAAGCTTTGTGGAAAGCTTCAAACTTCTCCCTAGGCAGAGCCATCATGAAAAGGTCTACAATGTTCTCCTATGTGGGCACATATGCCAAGCTAATCTCTCTAGCAGAGAACCTCTCCCTGACATAATGATAATGCACCTCAATGTGCTTAGTGTGAGCATGGAACACATGGTTCTTCACAATTGCGAATGTGCTATAACTATCAGTGAAGATGGTGATGGCAGAAGGTTGACCAACACCCAAATCATCCATAAGGCATCTAAGCCACACACACTCAACAATCACTATGAAAGCTATACTCAGCATCACAACTAGAAGTGGTCACAATAGGTTGCTTCTTGCCCAACCAAGATATGCATGAGCTACCAAGCATGAAGCAAAAACCACTGGTGTACACATGTGTCATAGCAACCAGCCCATTCAGAGTCAGAAAAAGCATGTAAATCTGGGGATAGTGATCCCCCCTTGGGATAAAATAATCAAAGTAGCCGAGTACCACTCAAGTAGCGAAAGATGCACTTAACCACCTACCAATGCTCAACATCTAGGCAACGCATAAACATGCTCATCTGTGAGACACCAAACTGAATATCTGGTCGAGTAATGCATAAGTAAATCAAGCATCCAACAGCCTGCTGATATAGAACAACATCAACTACATCTCCAACATCATGAAGACTCAATCATAAACCTGTCTCCATAGGAGTTGAAATAGTTTTGCAATCTTCAAGGCCAAAATGCTGTAATAATGTGTCAATATATTTTGTTTGACACAAAGCTATTCTACCATCAACTTGCATAAACTGGATGCCTAAATTATGAGCCCCAAATCTGACATCTCAAATGAGGCATATAGATTAGTGTTAAAATCAATGCTTCTCATGAGGACCAGTGAGCAACATGTCATCAACATACACCAAAGATCATAAGCACATCATTAGCACGCTTAACATATAAGGTGCTTTCAATTGGACTGTTCTCAAAACCATGTGCAATCAAATAGGCATGTATCTTTCATAGCAAGCACATGGTGCTTGCTTTAAACCATATAATGCCTCTTTAACCTACACACTTGGTTTTCATGCCCTTTCTGCACAAAGTCACGGGGCTGAAAAACATACACTTCTTCATGCAAATCACCAATTAGAAATGCAGTTTTAATGTCCGAATGATGTACATTCCAACCATGATGAGCTGCAAGTGCATAGATGCTACGAACAGTAGTCATTCGACATGTAGCTGCAAAGGTCTCATGAAAATCAATGCCTCTTTCTTGCACATAACCCTTTGCAACAAGCTTAGACTTACACCTTTCAACTGTTCCATTAGGCTTATGCTTCAACTTGTACAGCCACTTAGTGCCAATGGCCTTCTTTCCAGGAGGCAAGTCACATAAAGACCAAGTACCATTTTTCATGATAACATCATATTTTGATTGCATAACACCCATTCCATTTTCAAAATTTTGTGCTTCGTCAAATGAAACAAGCTCATTTTCATCACAGAGACTAGAGGAAGCCATAGCATAGCAATCTAATGCAAAAGAGGCACTATGATAGCTGAAGGAGTATGATATGATAGAGGTGCATTTAACTTGCTAACATGCGAAGTCTGCACCAACCATTTTGGCATAGTTTTTGCCTCCTCAATATTAGCTCTCTCATCAACAAGTGCATCATGTAAATCTACATCAGAAATGGAATGATCTACATCATCACATGAAACCTACAAAGGCTGAGAAGTTGCCTCATTAGGACCAACACTAGATTGTCCACCTTTAAAAAGAGGCAGTAAAGTATCATACATATCTTTGGAACTAACAGATGTCTCCTTCCTACATGAAAGAAAAGGTTGAATAACATATTCCACAAAAACAACATCATGGCTAACCAAAATGCATTTAGTCTATGATGATACAGACGATAGCCTTTGCTTTCAGAACTGTACCCAACAAAAATACATTTCACTGCTTTATCATCCTATTTCCTACATTGTTGTTTATGCACTAATGCATATGCCAAACAACCAAAAACACACAAGTGAGCAATAGATGGCTTCTGACCATGCCAAGCCTCATATGGGGTGATAGACTCTAATGCTTTAGTGAGACACCTGTTTAGTACATATGCTGCACACATAACAACCCCATGCCGAAAACTATGTGGTAAAGCTTGACTCTTGACGATACACCTCACCATCTCCATGAGTGACATGTTCTTCCATTCAGGAACTCCATTCCGTTGAGGTGTATATTTTGGACAATTCTTTATGACATGATCATTTGCTTTGTAGTACTTGCAAAACAATTCTGCTTTTTTGTTTTCTTGTCATCTCTGTCATCCTTCTTTGATTGTGTAGAATTAGCATATTTCTGCTTACTCGTAGAAGAGCTCCATTTACCTTTGCCCTTTTGACTAGCCAGGAAAGCTTGATCTGCAACATGCATAATGGACCTATTCTTCCTAGGTTGATCTTCCTGCAAGAGAACATAGACTAACTTCTCAAATTTTAAGGCATTTGGATTGCCTTTCATCATCAAACAAAGAGTAGAAGCAAAACTCTCATATGAATCAAGAAGACCATTCAGAACAGTGTGCACAAGTGAACTATCAGGCAAGACTTCATCAACAAAAATCAATCGTTCTTTCGAATATTTGATCTTTGTGCGAAAAATGCCCATGGAATCACCTTCATTCATGTGCTCACTCTCCAACTGTTTTCAGGGGTAAGCAACACAAGCCTCAATCCTTGCCTGATACAGAGTGGTAAATGTATCCAAAGTATCCTTAGCTATTTTGCAAGAGTGAATGTGAGGAATAATGGCACGTTTGATAGGCAATGCTATCAATTCATGTTCCTGAGCATCTCTGCCATCCCAAAAAATTTGCTCTATAGTAGGTGCAACAAGAACTATAGCACAAAAAGGAGTATGGAGAATATCACCATCTTCAACACTATCTACATCACCTTCAACAACTATGTTTGCAATTGAAATAGGGTGTTTTTGAACACTCTGCACAATGTTCCACAGTCCTTTTGCAACCAATGCATGATGCATCATATAAGCCCAAAATGGGTAATTGGTACCGTCCAACTTATCCTCAATAGCCAACATACAAAATACATCACTACTTTCAAGCATGGCCATTGACTAAAATACCTTGATGAAGAGAATTGACTGTACCTCAAAAAGTTGAACAGAACTATGCTGTCAAGTTCTACTAAACCTGTAGCAGACTTCAAGATGCTTATACTAGCGAGCCAAAACCTGTATATATCTTTGGCACAAAAAGACAAAATAGCCTACACAAGCACTATGATAGTGTGTTGAGAGGTTGAAACAAGCTCAGATCATGATTTTGGCACCACAAAGTGAAGCACTTTTAATCTACTAAACACCTTGAGTATGCTCACCAAATTTCATACAATTTTGAGATCGTGACTAGAGGGGTGTTGACGACACCCTAGATGAAGGTATGACCTACTCTGATAGAAATTGTTGGAGTTCGAGGTCTGCGGAAGGATGCAAATAACATAAGGAAGAAGAAGAAGAAGCTTGGAGCACAATGCATAATACTGAATGTATTACCACTAGAATGTACAAAGATAAGTAACCTCTTAGGGCAATAGGCATATATACAAGCTGTGCCTCGGTGGTCCTAGTGTGTTCGCACACATCATTACCTAAATATATCAACAGTGAGTATCCATACATGCTAAGTTATGAGACTAGTGCTTTAGAAATGTCATTTAGCATGGAATGACCTACAGGTAGTTCATGTAAGCCTATTTACAGACACCATAAGGTCCCTATAAGATGTAGTTGGAATATTAGGACCAACCAATTAGGTGCTTGCATCTATAAGGATGGTCTGCAAAGATCCATGGTCCAACTCAAAAACCCTGATCAACTCTTCAAACTTGAGCATCGAGTGGCCAAATTCAAAGAAGGCTCATATATTGATAAGCAAGGAGCCATGTATGTGGTTACCAACTTATCGGCCAGGACAAATGAGTTCAGAATTGTCATTCCATAGAATGAGATAGGAGACATAGAACAAGGAAACATAGGACAAGAACCTCGAACACCTCATGGCAAATCCATCTTGACTAGAATCATCAACCCAGAGTGGATCCTTCAAGATAAAAAAAGCATTGAGATCTTCTTGAATAGGCAAATGGATGAAGCTTTCTAGAGATTTAAACCAAATCAACCCCACGAAGTGGGCATAGTCACAATATACAAGTTTAAAGATCCCTAGACATCAGGCAAGGTTGTCTATCTAGATAACACTTCAGAGAAAATGTTCATAGTAATGGAGCAGTGGTAGGCATGAACACACTTGGAAGGGTGGATTGGTTTTCCCTCCACCAGGATCTAATGTTCCCCATGACCAATAAGGAGTGGGATCATCTCAGTTTTAGAGTACCCATAAGGAAAGAACTAGAGAAAGACAGGAAGTGAGTTTCCCCTTTAGCTAGAGATAGATTAGGATTGGGGACATAAAGAATAGATTAGGAGAGGCATAGAGGTCCGAGACATCAAAGAGGCATGGATGAGTTTCCTTTGCCAAGACCGAGAGAGCACTCTAGGATCTTGAGGCCTACTTAGTTGGTCAAGTCCATGAAGAACTACTTTGATGGCATTGGAGACCCATATGATGATGTGGTAGAGTTTAGACAAGTATTAAGAGCTGAACAAGTTGATGATTTGTTCACCCAATACAATGCTTTTGGCCTTACTTTGAAAAATACCACCTTGCCATGGTTCCAACCACTACAACAAGGTCAATTCAAGAATATAAACTAGTTTCTTAAAGCATTCATCATCAAGTTTCCCAATAGTGGTATTAGGCACAATACCTCATCCTTGATAGATAGTTTCAAGCAAATACCCTAGGAAACAATATGACGAGCTAGAAGAATATTTAGACAATACTTGAAAATATTCCTTATTCCAAAACTACCCACACCAACCAAACAATTGGCATTGTTTTTGGATGGCTTGTTAAGTGCCAAACTACGATCATATGTGTACTTGAAGGAACCTAGGAACATAGAGTAGTGTGTGTGCATGTGTATAGACATAGAGGATAACTTGGGTAATGAATTAGAGATTTCAAAGATCTATAAAGACTCAAATAGTGCTACTAGTTTCACTTCTAAACCATCTACTTCAATAGATGAGTTGGCAGAGAAAGTAGCTCACAAATTAGGAATCTCAAACAAGCATACCCCTAGAATGGTCTCAGTGAAATGATGCTACAATTGTGGAGGAGACCACATGACCAACATTTTCCCAATCATGGCTCAACCCCAAGGCAACCCTAATAGCCAATATTGCACCATTGAGAGGAGATACACTAACTACACTGCAAAAGATTTCCCATATAACAAGCAAGTGGTTAGCCAAAATTATCCACATGCATATGAACACCAAGGGAGATACCAAAGTCTGTACCAACCATAGTAGTACTTTAGGCCCCAACAACCATATCAACCTCCATACCAAGCTTAGCAAAGATCTCAACCTATGCTAGGCTAAGAACCTCCAACCCAAGCCAATTTGATCCCAATGAGGTATGCATTATTTGAGGATAATATAAGTAAAGACCTAGTACCTGCACCCTCACTGATTTTAGAAATTGATCTGAATGCTCAAAGGTTCGACTCAATGCATGTAGATAGCCCATCAGCGCACTACATGGAATCACTAGAGCAAACTAAGGTTTACCCTTACGAAACCCCTAGCGAACCTAGTTGGGAGCCAGAGTATTCAAATGTGATGTACACAAATCCTAACCCTAGGCCCGAACCAAGATAGATGAGATCCCAAGCACCTAGAGGTCAATGTTAGAAATGCTAAGGAGATCACTTCATTCGAGATTGTCCAATCCCTGCATCATGATAACCTCATTCAATGACCATTGAAGGCTTTTTTCTAGATTGCGATAAGGAACACCTCTTACGAAACTGCCCAAAGAACCAAACAAATACACAAATGAGCACACCACTCAATGTTATTGGCTTGGTTGTAGACTCTAGCGGGAGTACAATAACTATAACCCTAGTGCAAGTAGTAACTAAAGCTCATGACCTACAAAAAAACCAAGACATAGTCCAAGGGAAGAGCCCAAGCAACAATGATACTCAGAGCATAACTAAGAAGCGAACGAGAGCCTAGAAGGATAGCCATGAAGGGATGAAGATACAATGGACGAGGAAGATGAGTGAACTCAAAGAGAGCTTAAGGGAAACTAAAACTAAATTGATAGACATCACATCTTACATGCACCCTCACAACCCACCACTATCATTACACCTAAACCATCTCACTGAACCACCACCACCAAGAGGATGATCAATCTTAGTAGATCCTACTCCAAAAGATCTTGACATGATCTTCAAGGAATATCAGGCCAGAATTCAAGAAGGGACAAATGTGGTAGAGTTAGATAAGTGTTATCCTAGAGCCAACTTAGAAATGGAAGGGCTAAGCTTTGTGCAAAGATGGTAGAACTGGCTCAAACTATGTTCGGAGCCAACCGTCTTTTCAATTGCACTAACTCATCCAAAACACAATCACAATTACACTTTGATGCACTGCTAAAATGATTGGAGAGAATGATAGCCAAAACTAGGAAGGCAACTACATCAAAGGTAAGTAACAATGGAAGTGAAAGGATAAGTGTCACTCTAGCACAATGGCAAGTACCAATGTGAGGAGATACACCTCAAAAATCTCAATCCGTGGAGACATGAGGACTGGTATGAAGAGCGTGAGCAAGTGATGGCACAAGTGCGTGAGTGAAAGCAAACAAGCATGCTCACACATACACCCACACGTGCACAAGGCAAGAGCAAAGAGTGGAACAATGGAAGGTCTTTGATTACAAAAGATCTCTCTTACAAAAGCTCAAATCTCTAAAAGGCTAACCCCAAAAATGAGCTCCCTAGCCTTTTTTATAGTTTTTTGAGTAGTTTTGGCCCTATCCAGACCTACTATCCGACCTAGTTAAAAATTAGGTTCCAGGGCTTATTTGGGGGCTCAGATGGAGTCTAAAAATTATAAAAATTGGTATGATAGTATTTCTAATACTCCTCAAGCTCGAGGACTCCTTGTCTTGGACAAAATGGAGTTGAAAAAATGAAAAATGGTATTTACAATGGTTTTTAGTGATAAAAATGACTATTTTTATAGGGATTCCTTTTGAAATTTTGACATGTGCTTCTTGGAGCTCCCTACATGCTCCTTCTTCTTGTGTGTCCACTTCCTTGATGCGCTTCCATGCTTATGCTTGACCTTGAGTGTCAACACTCCCCCCTTCTCGATTCTATCTTCCTTGACATAACCTTGTTGGAGTGGTTGTTCCATGTAATACTTTGAGAGGTAGTGTCCTTCATGTATCAACAGGAGCAGTCCATCTTCTAAATGTATATTGGTCTGGTTCTTTAGTTTTTTACTACTAGCCTATGCAAGAGTTGGACCCCTTGTAGGTACTTCTTCCTTGGATTTGAGCTAGATGGTGTAATTTTGTGCTTTCAAAGATTGCTAGTTGCTCAAAAGAGGTTGTTAGCATTGATCTTGAGCAGTTGAATGTGGATTGCTTCATAGGTAGTGATATTGTACCCGTGATGTCCTTGGATCTTTGAACATGAGTTTCATAGTAGGATGCCAAGTACTTTTGAACCATATTGAATGATGAGTAAGTACATTAGTGCATGGGTTGAAAAAGATATGTGCCTTGTGCACGACCTTGGAATGTGGCCCTATGCATGCGTACTTGAGGAATGCATTGGAAGAAGTATGATGCAAGAACTCAGTTCTTGAGCAAACTGCTCAAGGGTATGCTGACGAAGAGGTTTCCTAATCTATCATGGTTAGAGTGTTGTCGAAGTAGGCCATTCTTACCATGTTCAAAGGTCCATCCATATTCATCTCTTCATGTTGTGCTCTAGCATGGTGATTGACCATCAGCTTATCTTCCGTTGCTGATGGATGTCATTGTCGATGGTTCGCATTGGAGATTCTTCAAGTGCACTGTCCTATTCCTTCTCTCTCTCTCTCTTTTTAATAGTGTCACAAAACAAAGAGAAATATTTTAGCATAAAAAATATTTTACATATGTCCAATGTGTTGCATGTGCTTGGGATTCTCAATTGTGTTTATGCAAGGCCATAGAATGTGGCCCTATATTGATGCATACTTTAGAAGTGCATGACCTGAATGGTGCAAAAGACAAGGTTATGCCAAAGGCACATGGTGGTTGCACGTAGAGGCTTTCAATGTTCTTGGAAAATGTTGATGTAGCCTTTGTTGGAGGCATCCATTGGATCCTCGAATGACAATTGATCTTTCCTCCTAATAGGGATCCATCTTAGAACTCTGTGTGGCTGTGTACATGTCACTTTTGACTTCTTCCTCTTTGATTGGTTTCCAAAATTTTATAGCCCATGCAGTTGGCGCTTTGATTTTGTGTGTGCTACTGGTGCTTTTGGCTTCCAAACCCATATTCTTGATGGTTATCTTCTTATTATTGTTGAAGAGGTGAGTTGATCTTCTTTGGCTCTTTGTGTCTAGTTCTGACCCTTGCTTCTCCTTGGAATCTTTGTTGAGACTTTTCTTGTGAGGGAGATCAGTGGTGTTTGTGCATGTAAGAGTGCCTTGGGTACCCACATGTGTAATTGTCCTTGTTGAGCTGCAACTAATTTCTTAGGCACCCAAATTTGTACGTTATTATGGTCGGCCTTCATCGATTGCTTCGGTGCCCAAATTTGTCGGAGACCTTGGGATTGAGCTTGTCCTCGTTGCTCGGAGTTTCTTTTAGCATGGTTGGCTTGCTTGGATGGGAATGGCTGTGGCAGAGCTGGTGGTTGCTCTCCTTTTTGTACCCAAATCTGCTTCATGCCTAGAGCTTCTTTCTTCTTGCACTTTGTTTGTCTATTAGATGTAACTTTGCTCGTCTACTGTTTAACTTGTCTCTTTGGTTAAATTGTTGTGGCTATAGTAGTTCTTGAAAAAGAAGAGGGCTACTCTCTCCTTTGAGACCATTTTTCATGATTAAGTTTTTCTGGATCATAGCTTTTTTGACACATACAACATCTTCTTTGCTTAGATTAGGCCTAGAGGAACTAGGAGAATGCGTGCTACTTGGATTTGTGCTCATGCAATTCTCTAATTCTAATGTGATGCATTGTTCATGTACCCAAACTTGAAGGAGCTGTCTTTTAAGGTTTAAGTTGACTGCATGGTCATAGATCTAGTCTTGACCCAAGACAAGTGGTTCCGTAGGGTCCTCATCTTCACACACTAGCATTTTGACTCTCATTGGAACAACTTGAAGATAGATGGGAAGCTCTACCTCACCCAAACAGGGGGGTTTCCACACCTCCCAATCCTATGAGATAGACTTCAATGGAATTGATGTTCACTTGTAGATCTTGGTAGTATGAAAGTCTAACCGCACTAGTTGCTGCACCTGAGTCAATCAATGCTCTCACAGTCCTTACATTCTTCCCTTGTCCTACAACTATGGTCACAAAGGGATGTCGGTCAATTATTCAAGAAGCAATTGCACTTGATGTTTGCCACATGGCAATGTGGTATCTTGGGGCCTCATGATTGACATCTAGGCCTAGGCACCTTAACTTATTTCTCCTAATGCATTCTTTAGCCTCTGCCTGTGATTCTTCTCTAATCCTTAACTCTTCTTCTTTTCCATTTTTAGCAGTGTTGAGTCTCATTAGCATATCCTCTGTAAGAGGTTCTTGATAAAGCTTGACTCGACATCCACTGATATAATTTGGTAGGATATCACCTTCTAGTGTGGCCAATTGAACTGCACTGCTAGTGGAAATTCTATTAATGATCATGGGTCCATATCCTCGTTTTTCCAATTTATGGGCATGCTGCTTTAGTGTATAAACCAACACTAGGTCTCCCTTTTTCAATCCCTTATCCTTAGTGTGTGCATCAAATTCTGCCTTTTGCCTTTTCTTTGCAGCATAGATGCTTGCAGTCGCTCCTAGCCTTGTCTCACCTAAGCATTCTAGATCAAAGATCCTAGAGGATAACTCTTGTCCATTCCACTCATGCTCTTGTGCTACTTTTAAAGCTAGGATTACGAAGTCCAATGGTAGTAGGTTATTATGTCAGAAGACCATATAAAATGGGGTGGCATTGAGTACCATTTTATAGGCAACTCGATAAACCCAAACAACATGATGGAGTTGTTTGTCCCAATCAGAGCATTTAATTGTATCACCCAGAACCCTTGGAGGATATTTTCAATGAATTCATTCAAGAAGTGTGTACCTCTATCACTTACTAACTCTATTGGTAGTCCATAACTTGTGAACACGTTCTCAAATAAGAACTTTTCCATCGTTTGAGCATCATTCTTCGTTGTGGCTTTGACTTCTACCCACTTTGTAAGGTAGCCGGTGGCTACAATAATGTATTCTGCATGGGAGTTTCTAGCTAGGGGGTTAAAAGGACCTGCAAAGTCCATACCCCACTTTGAGAATGCACGTTCTCCCATCATTGGCCTCAAAGGCATATCATCTTTCCTTATCGGATATTGTGCACATTGGCATGTATCACATTTCTTCACATAGGTATGTGCATCCATATGAACAATGGGCCACCAAAGTCCTTAGAATAGAATGATCTTGATTACTCAATCAGGCCCAAAGTGTCCACCGACGGCCTAATCGAGTTTCTAAAATTTTTAAATATTCAAATTCGTGAATGCACAATCTTAAGTAACCATCTTTGCCTCTTTGGTATAGGTTGTCTCCTACTAAGGCATAGTCTAGAGCCTCTTGTTCCATGCTTTGTTTTCTTGCTAGACTTGCCTCGTTGGGTAGCGTTATTCTCATAGCTTCTACCAATGGAGCACTCCAATTCCTAATCCACTCATGTATTTCTTTATCCATACTAGGCCAATACACTCCTAAACGTTTTTAGATTTTGGAATGTTCGTTGTTTAAAATAGTGATTCCCTAGCAATCCTTCATGGGCTTGTTGCAACCAACTATTTTGTTCATCGATCTCGAGACAACAAGCTAGAACACCTTCCCTATCTTGTTTATACATGCTTCCTATGAATATTTGATAGTTTTGTGATCTTACAATTTCATCCTTGTTCATCTTCACATTCTTATTTGCAGGTCCAAAGGCAAGGACTGGTACCAACTTATTTGCCCATTTAGGAACAACTTCTAAATTCAACAGATAAGCGTCAGGCAATTCATCAGACACTCCCTATGATGGCTCTCTTGAGATGATGTGAGAAAGGTGATCTGCTCTGGGATGCATCCTACCTTTCCTGAAAACCACTTCAAAGTCATATTTCATTAGTAAGAGGAACCATCTTACTAAGCGTCCTATATTGCAAGGTTTATTGACCAAATATAATAAGGCTTTATGATCATTGAACTTCTTGGCCAATAGATAGTGTCTAAAATTCTTTGCAGCATATACCATGCCTTAGCCTTCTCTTTGAGTCATTGTATAATTTCGTTCAGTTGCGTTCAACTTCCTACTCACATATGCTATAGGTAAATCTAGATTTCCTTTACCTATGGGTTGTGCTAGCACACATCCTATTGCATGATTGGATGCATCTATGTGTAAATGGAATGGTCTATTCTAATCACAACTGGTCAGTATTGGTGCTGTGCACAAACGTCTCTTTAGCTCATTGAAGGATTTTTTGCATTCGTCGTTCCACTCGAAATTTGTCAACAAGGCATAAAGAGGTTTGGCTATGATTGCATACATGTGGATAAACGTGTGGTAATATTTGCAATGGCCCATAAAGGCTTGTACCTCTTTAACATTCCTTGGCCTCGGTAACTCCGCTATGGCTTTCACTTTGTCCTCATCCATTGATATTTTGTTCTTAGAAACAATATGATCTAATATTTTACCTTAACATACAATGAACACACACTTTTCTAGGTTTGAACAGACTTGATATTCTCTACACTTGTTGAAGATCTGTCTTAGCTCAGGGATGTGATACCTTCTTTCTTGGGAGTGAGCACATAAATCATCCACATATACTTCTAAGCTCTTTCGCAAGAACTCTTAGAAGTCATGACACATGAGCCTTTGGAATGTTGCAGGTACATTTGTGAGCCCAGATGGCATCACATGAAATGCAAAGATTCTCCACTCTGTGGCAAAGGCCGTTTTGTGTTGATCTTCTAGGGCAATGGCTACTTGGTTGTAGCCTGAAAATCCATCAAGGAAGCTATACACTTCCTTGCCTGCAACACGCTCCAATAAATTTTCAGTGATTGGAAGCCGATAACTATCTCTTATCGTGGTGGCATTAACTTTTTTAACGTTAATACATACACAAAACTTTCCATTCTTCTTGGGCACCACAACAATGGGGGAAACCCATTCCGTATGCTCAATCTCATAGATAAATCTAGCTTCAGTCAATCTATCAATTTCTTGTTTTATTTTGGCTATATAGGTGTCATTATATGTGTAGGGCTTTTGTTTGGTGGGCTTTGCATCAGCTATCATGGTGTTGGAAAACAATGTCTCACTAGTCCATATTGTTCACAATATACAGGATGTGTAGTTGTTCATAGTACTATTTGTACAAACAAAAGCATGGAGTGCATTGGATAGCGCAATAGCCTCTCAAAGAAAGCGCCCAGGTTTGGTTCCCATCGATAGCACAATGAAAAAATGTTTTTTAGTTTGTCATGCTTTTCAAATTGGTGACGGACGAGCGATGGAGCTTTTCATAGATCTTGCTTTATTGGAGAAAATGATCACGTGAGTTTTGTTTTTATTGTGCTTTTCAAGGGATCGCAACTACTATATAAGAAGAGCTTTGGCTCATTGTTAAGATATCCTACACCTTTTGCAACACAAGATTTGGAGCTTGGTCCCTCAATAGAGGTGGTGCTCTTAGCACATGGGGCAGCCATGGTGCTATTTTGGAGCATGTTGAGAAGCAGCTATGGAATTCTTCTTGGAGAAGAAGAGTGTGCTCACACTCTTGCTTATGGAGAGGATTCACCCCGCAGCAGCTTGGTGGTGTGGATCAGCCATCTACAAGATGTATTTGAAGATTCTCTTCTACATGAAGATTTCGGGTTACTTCAAAGACATTGGATGGTGGTTAACATAAGATTTGCATCTTATGTTAAGAATTCAGGTATATATTCTCTTTATGCACACAGGTACTACTTGGAGCTTATGGAGGCAGTGACATCCATATCAGGAGGAGTCCTATTCGGCATATCTAAAGGAGAATCAATACATGTATGCTTCATGCATATTTGGATGAGGTGTTAGAGAAGATATGTTCATATGAGTTTGAGGGTTTATGGCAGTAAACTTGTTAGCATTCTTTGCAACTTTTGTAAGTATGTGATCTTTTCACACACGTGTCTGACTTAGGGTCTTCCATAGCCTAAGTTCAGATGAGGGTTTTCTGATTATCAATTTTAGATTGATCCTTCCTCTTTCTGTCACTTATATTCACTCTTCTGCAACCTATCAGGTCAGACATCTCATATATATTTAGATTTCTGTCCATACATCTGAATATGTTTGTTACATTTGTATATACACTCTTCCATCTATTTTTGTTCACATAGAGTGGTTGAGAGTTTTGCTCCCACATTGTAAATTGACATTTGTATATATGATAGTGTGAGTAAGCAGCGGCTTACGTAACACTTTACACATGTTTTCTAATCTTTCTCTATATTTGTCTCGTCATTTGTATGATTAAATGTGGTATGTGCATGTTTTGTCAATATTGGTAGTTATGGGCCTACTAAATTTCCAACATTTGGTATCAGAGCTTTAGGGTTTTGGTATCAGATCTTTGGTTTCAAGGCTCACAAGTACCCAGGTTATCAAGTTCCCAGGTTCCTAGATTTCCTAGGATTACAACATATGATTTAAGAGCATCTTCTAACATTTGACATTTGACATACACACTTAATCTAGATGAGTAGAGATTTGAGAATTAGACAATTCAGCCACATGTTTATTCATCAGTGTGAAGTATGAAGTTGATGATCTATTAGAAGCCGAATACTTTTGGAAGAGTATGAAAATACTTTATAGAAAGTATTGTTTGAAGACCAAGACTTGATGAAAAGAAGGCGACTTCAAATTCAAGGAAGAACAATGGTTTGAAGAAGATGAAGGAATCATATCAACATCAAATCACAGGTATCAGTTTCTACTATCAGATTATCATTTGCAGGTCATATTTTAGAAGAGTAGTTATGAAGATATTTGAAGGATTCAAGGAGTGCTTGTATACACTTTCATTCTTTGAAAGTTAAAGCATTAGCTACATCAAAACAGGTATCTAGATCTTTTCCTTAAGAGTTTTTAGATCTCTTTCATGGCAAGAAAGCTCATCTAAGAAGACAAATGTGGAGAGCATCTGTTTTGTTTTCAACCAATCTTGTGTTGTAAGTTGGTTGGAAGTTTTTGCTCACATTTTGTATCTAGAGAGGTAACTCTAGAAAGGTAATTCATCATTTAAACAAAAGGTTGGTGAATTCAGTCATATTAGTCACATTTGAAGCAGAATTGTGACTCAAGGATATGAGGAGATGGTAAAACATGATTCTATGTTCACTTCCATTTGTACACCATGTTTGTTTTGTCTCTTACTCTTAGCACTAGAGGAAGAGAAAAAGTTCATTTGAAGAAGTCAAGAGTGCTTGCTGCTTCAAGATGAAGAGAACAAAAGGTATGGAAGAGAATTTTGAAGATGTTGACGTCATCAGGTGGAAGAAAGATGCAGAAGAAGAAAGTCCAATATTTCCAAAAGAAAAGTAAGACTTCTTTTTCTCACATATTTTCCATATACTTTTCCTATTTTATCCTCTACATCCAAAGACAAGTCTATGAGAACATCTTGTGTGAAGATAGTTTAAAGAAGAAGAAATTTCTTGTTTTGCATGATACTTGGTCATGATTTAGTAGATTTGACAAAGAATTGCATTGAGAGAAAGAAAATCATCAGATTTTGAAGACAACTTGTATATTTTGACTCATATGTATGATTTATATATAAGTTGAAGATTTTGAGCAGGTAGCTATATATTCCCTCAAAGAATTCTTGGAGTGTCAATACAAAGCTACTTGGTATATGACAAGTTATAGAGAAGTATATTTCTTCTTTATCCAACTCTTAAGGTAAAAGAGTTTTTTGTAGTAGATGTTGGAGACTTGAAGAGAGGTTTTATGTTTGGAAAACTTACCTCATATTCAGTATTTTCAAAAAACTTCAATTCAGATTTTTGTACTAGTCAATTGAAGAATCTACTTTCTATGATTGTCTTGTTTTTTGTAAAAAAAGGTGTTCCATCAGATCCTATCACTTGATTGAGAAGTGGAGTTAACCAAAAGAAAGACAAGCAGGTACTATCACATTTCACCCGGGTAGAATATGAAGATATGAAGTATCAACTTGCAGCTTTTGGAGTTCTCAAGGTGAGAAGTTTGTCCACTTATGTTTCAAGTAGAAGTTGCAGATTCTTGAGAAAGATTTGGTTAAAGAAAGTTTTACAAATTTATGTGAGAAGCGTGGACACTTAGAGACATTCAGGTAACAAATCAAACATTCAGTCATGAAAGTTTGATGAGAGCAGATTCTACACAGGTATTTTGTCAATAAGATCTTGGATGATTATGATCTTATATGATCTTGGACGATCTTGAAGGTCATGAAGATCTTGAGTATTTATGATTTAGGTTCTATGAGATTTGTGTTGTAGAGATATACAAGAAGATACTTGTTATGTTGCAGAAGGTTATGAATCCTAAAATGCTTTCAACAAAGGTTTTATTGGATCAACTAACCTTATTCTAGATTTTGGGAAGCTAAAGAATGGTAGGGAAAGCTATTGGCATGTGCACAATGCTAATAAAAGGGTTCAGATTATTTGTTTCAGAGACAGGTATTACTGTTATGAAAAATCAGATTTATGAAGGAAGACATTCCAGATTTCATAAAGTCTGATATATTTGAAGAATTCTGAATACTAGTGTTAAATCATCTAGGGGGTGATGAAACATGAAGACTTATTTTCAGCCATATGTGAAAGAACGCAGATTCATACCTATAAGTATTCCAGGTATTCCTATATTTCCTTTGTCAGTTTCTCTTTATGTTCCAGCTTTGAAAGAAGATGGAAGAAGGAGAATGTCTAGAGAAAGTTCCTGTTAGGTGTTCTTGCTTAGGAGAAGGTTCCAGAGTTCTATTGAAGAGAAAGTTTATATTTCAGAGAGGTATGTTTTAGAGGTGCGCACATATATGTCTATACCAGATTCTGAAGAAAAGAGGTACGAAGGATTTACAGATTGAACAAGGATGAAGACAAGATGACATCATATATATATATAAGTTTGATGAGACTCATAGGTTGAGTTGAGTTGATTTGAGTATAGTCACAGATGAACCAACAATGTTCATAATACACTAAGTTGTGAGTTGTCAGTCAGAAGTCCGAGGATTCAGTTTTTTATTATGTTTAGTGTATTTACATGACACAGTAGAAGTACATTGAGAAAGCTTTCGTAAGGTAAATGCAAATATATGGATCCTAGTGTATGTTTTCAGGTTTGAGAAGACAGGAGATAGCAGGTTCAGAGTCAGTACATGCTATATTTGCTGTCAAGCAAGTGATTTCTTGATGAGTACACTATTGGATATCTAGTTTGCATATTTTCTCAAGTATTATGGTTCATATTCAGCAAGTTCAAGTTGTTTGAAGTTTGAAGGAAAGTCAAATGTTTTAGAAGAATTTTGGAGAAAATATTTGAAGGTCAATTTGGGGAGTACAAGTTTGAAGCTTATGAATTTTGCAGATATTTGAAGTTACATATCCAGCCCATTTTTGTACGATTGTGAAATTGAAGGGGGGATTGTTGGAAATCAATGTCTCAATAGTCCATATTGTTCATAGTATACATGATGTGTAGCTATTCATAATACTCTTTGTACAAACAAAAGCATGGAACACCTTGGATAGCGCAATAGCCTCTCAAAGAAAGCGCCCAGGTTCGACTCCCGTCGGCAGCACAACAAAAAAGTGTTTTTTAGTTTGTCAGGCTTTTCAAATCGGTGACGGACGAGCGACGGAGCTTTTCGTAGATCTTGCTTTATTGGAGAAAACGATCGTGTGAGTTTTGTTTTTATTGTACTTTTCAAGGGATCACAACTACTATATAAGAAGAGCTTTGGCTCATTGTTAAGATATCCTACACCTTTTGCAACACAAGCTTTGGAGCTAGGTCCCTCAATAGAGGTAGTGCTCTTAGCACATGGGGCTGCCATGGTGCTATTTTGGAGCATGTTGAGGAGTGGATATGGAGTTCTTCTTGGAGAAGAAGAGTGTGCTCACACTCTTGCTTATGGAGAGGATTTACCCCGCAGCAGGTTGGTGGTGTGGATCAGCCATCTACAAGATGTATTTGAAGATTGTCTTCTACATGAATATTTTGGGTTACTTCAAAGACATTGGATGGTGGTTAACATAAGATTTGCATCTTATGTTATGAATTCAGGTACATATTCTCTTTATGCACATAGGTACTACTTGGAGTTTATGGAGGCAATGACATCCATATCAGGAGAAGTCCTATTCGGCATATGTAAAGGAGAATCAGTACATGTATGCTTCATGCATATTTGGATGAGGTGTTAGAGAAGATATGTTCATATGAGTTTGATGATTTTTGGTAGTAAACTTGTTAGCATTCTTTGCAACTTTTGTCAGTATGTGATCTTTTCACACACATGTCTGACTTAGGGTCTTCCAAAGCCCTAATTTTAGATGAGGATTTGCTGATTATCAGTTTTAGATTGATCCTTCCTCTTTCTGTCACTCATATTCACTCTTCTACAACCTATTAGGTCACACATCTCATATATATTCAGACTTCTATCCATACATCTGAATACGTTTGTTACATTTGTATATACACTCTTCCATCTATTTTTGTTCACATAGAGTGGTTGAAAGTTTTGCTCCCACATTTTAAATTGACATTTGTATATATGATAGTGTGAGTAAGCAATGGCTTACATAACACTTTACACATGTTGTCTAATCTTTCGCTATCTTTGTCTCATCAATTGTATGATTAAATGTGGTATGTTCATGTTTTGTCAATATTGGAAGATTGTTGGATTCTATGTTGTAGATCCTGGACCTATGGAACTATGGACCTGTGGTATTAGTTATGGGCCTACTAAATTTCCAACACATGGGGATCGTATGAGAGCATAGTTTCTGATCTACCCCCTTCAGGTCTTTATAGGTCCATGCAAACACGTCCCTATATTCCCTTAATAAGGCTAAAACCTCTATTTCCTCTTTGGCACTTAGGTATTCTCCTATGTACGTACATCACTCTTCATTCCCTTCAATGGTTACACCAATTTTTTTGGTCTTTTCTTTGTTATTATGCGCTTCTCCTGTAATGGTCTCTCTCTTACGCATTCATACCAAAATTTTTTGGTCTTCAACTTCATATTTCTTGAAATTCTTTGGTACTTCAAATAATGATTCCTCCTCTTCTTGTTTCATTACTTTTCTTTATTTCTTCTTTTGACCACCTTCACTTCCATCCTTTGAATTTACAGTTTTGATGCTTGTGAGAGGTTCTTCTTCTTTTTGGGTACCTACTCCTACATCTTTTAGATATTTCTCGTCTGAATTAAAGAAACTATCCATCACCATGGACTCTAGATCATTGTCCTCCTACTCTTCTACTATGAAATCAGTAGGGTCACATTTCTCTAGCAAGGGCTGACACATGAATACTGAAATATCATAACCCTCGTCATCACAGTGAGGTGTCCACTGTTCTCCATTGATAGCAATGTCCATGGTGGCTAAGATTTCTACCCAACCATGAGGCTCAAATTCCTCATTTGAAAAGATTATCGCTATGTAGGCTGGGTCTCTAATCGGTCTATCTGCTTGAGTAGTTCCTTCTTCTCTTGCATTTAGGAATACACAAAGATTGAATCATCTTGCACCTTGTGGATAGGATTCCACTCTAGGGGTGGTACATCTCTGAAGGTGTAATCCTTAAAATTGACCTTGGTTGTTGTTACCCCCAAGTGCTACAAGTACAAGGAATTGGTTCCCCAATCTTGTAAAACTTGCAATTTTCATAGGAAGGGTCTTCCTAGGATCATTTCATAGGCATTAGTTTTACCAAAGTCACATATAGCAAAGTTGTGCTGAAACTCTACACCACAAGTGGTTAGAGTTATCCCTTCCAACAATCCAAGAGGTCTTTCAACATGGCCATCAGCCATCTAAAGCTTCATTCTAGTTGGTCTTAATGCAGGTTTATCCCATTGCTTCCACAAGGAGGTGGTTATGATAGCAACTCCAGCACCTGAATCTATGATTGCTTTGGTTGTGTAACCTTGGTAGGTGATCGGGAGATAAGTATTACCCTCTTCACCTTCACTCATGTCCCCTATTTTGTCTAGAGGTATCTCTGATACTTTCTGCTTAGAGCCTACTTTTGGCATTTTGGAATGAAGTTCTGGAACATGATTCGCCATATGTTTCCATAGCTCAGGTTTTACTTTGAGCAGCTCTTCTAAAGTGAGATGACACTGAACCTTAGTGTTCTTCATGAATTTATTGTATCTTGGAACCACCGAGTCTTTGTTTCTGATCAATATAATGGGAGCTCTGATGTGGAGAGATTCATATTCCCATGGGCTTGTGAACTATGATAACTCTTGTAAAGAATTGGATTCAAATTCAAACCTTTCTTCTTCTTGTTGCTCTACTTGGTCTCCATAAATAAATGGAATGTCTTGTGGAAATGGATCATGAAGGTCATCAATCTCAACAATAGGAGGGGGATTATCATTCTCCTTGGCCCATTTCTCTTCTTGTATTTCCTGCAAGAACTTTTGAGAGTGCTGTTAAATTGAAAGAGGTTCTCCATCATCTATAGAGTCAGGAACATAGACTTTCTTTGGTGGTGAGCTTTCTCTTTCAACAATTGGTTGAGCCTGTGGAGGTAAAGAAACTCGCAGTTTATTTACCAACTGCTCTAATCTATCTAGTAAGCCTTGGAAATGCAAATCCAGTGTAATAGAATTTGTCTGATTGAATAATTGATTGGCCTCGAACATAGCTAGAGATAGTTCCACCATCTTTATGCACATTTTTGTCCATTCAATTTCCAAATCTGCTCTAGGGTAGCTCTTGTCTAGGTTTGCACGTGTTGGCACTTGTTGAAGTCGAGCCTGGTATGCCTTGAACATCATGTCCAAGTCTTCTAGGGCTGGATCTGCAATAACAGACCCAGGTTGTGGTCTATTTACAATGGTTGGTGGGGTGGGATGAGGTGATTTGGATGGAGTTTCGGCATGCAAGGGATTTTCAGAGGCAATATCTTCTATTTTTATTTTTGCATCTTTCAAGCTTTCTTTTAGTTTGAATAACTTTTTGGTCCACTTACGATTGGCATTCTCTCTAGTAGCCTTCCATGTTCATTTTTTTTCTCTTACTAGGCTCTCCTGACTCACTTGGCTCTGATTGCTTAGCTGGTTTAGCATGTTGTAAGGCTTGTGCCCTAGTAATTACCTATATCGGAGCCACATTACTGCTACTGGAACTTGCATCTCTTACTAAGCCTACTACATTAATGGGTGTAACCTTGGGTGCACTAGACGGATTCTTGGGACGATCTCTCGGGAGCTATTCTTTGCCACACTCAGGACAAAAGCCTTGTACTGTGATGTTCTGCCCTTGCCTCGGAGCTAGAGGGTTGGGACATTCGTGCATGACATGGTTGCCTTGATATCTAAAACATGGTCCTCTAGGGGCTTTTGGTCCTGTTAGTTTCACTTGCGGCGTGGGTTTAGGATTCTTAGCATATTCTGGTCCATAAGGGTTTTTATGTCCCTCATAATCGTAGTATTGCTTCTTGTAGCTCTGGTCATATTCCATCGGGCTTGCCTCATAAGAGTATGAATCTCCTTGGGTTTGATCAAAACTATGATTTGCTATTTCAAAACTAGTCAAAGGTTTCACTGGTACTAGGGCTTTTTCTAGGTTCTGTTCCAGTTGGGCGTACTTTACTAGAACTACATTTTGTGGGTGGTGTGAAGAGAGATGATGGATGCAATCCAAAGATGAGTAGGTGCTGCTACAACCAGCTTCACACTAGCCAACTGAGACTTCAGAGTTGATTAGTAGACCCTTTGAGCTTGCTAAATCCACCAAAATATCAGCCAAGTACTTTGGAACATGTATCCCAAAAGTTTAAGTCAAGACAGACTAGTTGCGAAATGACTAGCTCCCAAAACTTGCTATTTTTGGACATACACCTGCTGGAAAAAATGAACAGTGCTCTCAACCTGGTAGGAATTAGAAAATTTCCTTTTGGCAATAGCAAATAGACTTAGTAAGCTTCCCAATCCAAGTTAAAAACACTTCAATTGATGGACTGAGCACTGAGAACAAGTTTCATCAATTTCTGGAACATGCCCACCATTCTCGGGGCTCTACAGAGATAGACCAGTGAGCAGTAAATTGCAGATATCGTCAAAATTATTAATTCAATGACCATGAAAATTTATAGGTAGAAATTAAACAGTGAGAGCTATCCAACGCACTTTAAATCACCGAAAACGGTTCAGTAAAACTTGAGATATGACCTTCTGAAGGTACTGCTTTGAGTGAGTATAGCAGAGAACAAAACAGAGAAGTAGATGATAATAAATGTATAGATTCACATATGATTACAACCACATTGGCAATGAATCTTTGCACAATGGGAGTAGAATGATAGAGCTATGGAGTAAGCTCTTCAATCTCTACAAAATGACATGAAGTGGTCACGTACAAGGCTTGCTAATCGCCTCTTCCTTCTTGCTCCTTTTATAGCTATTCTTGGAGGGAGTTTTGAATTCGAATTCGAATGGCTCAACCTAAAAGTGATCCCCAAAGTTAGGAGAGATTCTCTCAGCTCAAAAATTCGTGATTTTGGTAGTTATAGCCACGAATTTGCTTTTACATCATGCATGAGGTAAGCCATCCTTTTCCTTTTTTCTTTTTCCATTTACAAGAGATAAAATGTACTCTTTTACAAGAGGTGTTCACATGACTACTCATGTGACTTACAAATGAGGATAATATCAAGCATATCAAGCATGTAGGCTTGGGTAAAATGCACCAACAGCTCCCCCTCAAGCCTAACATGCTTGGCCTCCAAATAAGTCTTCAATTGTCCTTGATTTCCTGCAAGCCAATCATCAACTTGAATCTACTTAACTTTGTACCATCAAGAGCTTTAGTCAACATGTCTGCACATTGCATATCTGTAGAGACATAGGATAGTTGAATATCCTTGCTCATTAGCTTCTCCCTTACATAATGGTAGTGGACTTCAATATGCTTGGTTCTAGCATGGTATACCGGATTAGCTGCTAGATGTAGTGAGCTTGTGTTGTCACCAAAAATGTGAGGTGTTGAAGAATGAAGTCCAAGATCTATGTACAAAGACTTTAACCACATGATTTCTTGAGTTGCATTAGCCAAACCTCTATATTCGGCTTCGGTAGAAGATAATGCCACGGTTGGTTGCTTCTTCGATGACCAAGAAATGATTTTTGAACCTGCAAATGATATATACCCTGATGTGCTTCTTCTATCATCTTTAGATCCGGCCCAATCTGCATCTGAGTAGACCTTTAGCTCAATATCTGAAGTATATGAATAGAACAAACCTTCATTCATGGTCCCCTTTAGGTACTTGAGGACTCTCTTGGCCGCTTCCATATGTGGTCTTCTCGGCTTATGCATAAACTGACTCAATATGCTAACACTATAGCATATATCCACCCTTGTGAGTGTTGCATAGTTCAAACTTCCAACCAAGCTTTGATAGCTTGTGATGTCTTCAATTGGCTCTCCTTCATAAGCACTAAGCTTATGATTTTGCTCCATAGGTGTACCTGCACACTTGGTATTTTCCATCTTGAACTTGACGAGCATGTCATGGACATACTTCCTTTGTGTGATGTATATACCTGAATCTGTGTAGATCAACTCCAATCCAAGAAAATAAGTGAGTGGTCCGAGGTCACTTATTTTGAACTCCTCCTTCATTTGACTCTTTACCTGTTTGAATCCTTCAAGATCATTGCCTGTGATAATAATATCATCAACATACACACATAAATAGATCACTTCAGATCCATTCCTCTTTATGAACAAAGAGGTATCCGCCTTGCTAGCTTTGAATCCTTGGTCCTGCAAATAAGTCACCAATCTGAAATTCCAAGCCCTTGGAGCTTGCTTCAATCCATACAAAGCTTTCTTTAGTTTGCATACATAGTTAGGATGATGTGCATCCTCATATCCAGGAGGTTGTACTATATACACTTCCTCAGAAATCCATCCATTCAAGAAAGCATTCTTTACATCAAGTTGATAAAGATTCCAATTTCTAGATGCAGCAAGACTAATGAGAACCCTAATTGTAGGCATTTTTGCAACAAGAGAGAAAGTCTCCTCATAATCAATACCATGGGTTTGAGCAAACCCTTTAGCAACTAACCTTGCTTTGTGTCTATTTATACTTCCATCTGGATTCCTCTTGATTTTGTATATCCATCGAGATCCGATTATCTTCATAGATGGCTTGTTAGGTACAAGCTCCCAAGTGTCATTCTCCTTATAGGCTTCCATTTCTTCATCCATTGCATCTCTCCAAGCTTTCTTGCTTTGTGCTTCTTCAAATGTGGTAGTTTCTTCATTAGTTGAATCCTTTGCAATGTAGATTGAGTGCTTGGTGACCAAAGAAGTATCATAACCAAACCTCTCTGGTTTCTTCTTCTCCCTTGAAGACCTTCTAAGTGGTTGATGTGAGCTCTCGGGTCCATATGTAGCATCCTACATCTTTGCTTTTCCTTTGTTCTTCCATAGCTTTAGTCTTTCCAAGTCTTCTAGGTCAATCTCCAAATCACTTTCTTCAATCTGCTTTGGCTCCTTTGGTTGAAGTGATGGAAAATCTTCATCCAAGTCATAAGGCAGCTTCACTTTCCTGTCATCATCAAACCATGATTTGTTTTCATCAAAAATTACATCTCTACTCACAGAAAATCCTTTATTGGTTGGATTGTACAATCTATATCCTTTTTGGTTTTGGTCATAACCAATAAATACACACTTCTCTGCCTTGGGATCCAATTTCCCTCTTACTTGAGAAGGAATTTGAGCATAGGCTAAGCATCCAAAGATTTTGCAATTCTCTAGACTAGGTCTTCTTCCATTCCATATTTCATATGGAGTGGTTCCATCTAGTGACTTAGATGGAAGTCTATTTATGAGATATGTGGCTGTCGACATAGCCTCTGCCCATAGGTAGTTCGGCAATCCCTTTTCGTTGAGCATGGACCTTGCAGCTTCGACAATAGCTCTGTTCCTCCTCTCTGCTACACCATTGAGTTCGGGTGTATACCTTGTAGTGACTTCCCTTTTAATGCCTCTTTCATGCAAGAAGGCATCAAATTCAGAAGAGAAGTATTCTCCTCCACTATCTGATCTGAGTCGTTTCAAAGTCCTACCTGTTTGGTTTTCAACAAGAGCAATATACTTCTTAAAGCAATTAAGCACTTCATCCTTGTGCTTCATGAAAAACAGAATGGTCCACCTGCTACAATCATCTATGAAAGACACATAATATCTTGAGCCTGATATAGATGGCTCCTTACTTGGACCCCACACATCCGTGTGCACTAGATCCAAAGGATTTTGATACATATATCCTTTCTTATTGAAAGGTTGTCTATGAGCCTTGCCGAGTTGACAAGCTTCACACTTATAAATCATGTGTTGCCTTGTGATATTAGGCAAACCAAGTACACTTTGGTCCCTGCAAATCTGTTTGAGTGTCCTCTCACCAATGTGAGCAAGCCTTTTGTGCCATATCTCCAACTCTGTAAGAGTTTGAGATCCATAGCTAAACAAAGCTATGTTCTTTGTATCTTCCACTTCAAAAGTGAAAAGCCTTCCTATCTTTTCTCCTTTGGAAATCCTTCGAAAGCCTTGCCTTAGGTCTTCAACATATGCTCCAAATCGATTGAATCTAACCTGCAATCCTTTTTCAACAATCTGTCCAACACTTATTAAATTTTTGGTAATTGTAGGGACATACAAGACTTTGCTTAAGAGGTTCATATTCCCATCTGATGTCTTCACATTACCTATCTTCTCCACTGAGTGCTTTGTATCATCTCCTGTCTGCACTTCATGCTTGTTATGAGGATCTTCCAAATCAGAAAGTAAAGCCACATTTCCTGCTACATGGTTCGAGCATCCCGAATCAATGTAAAATATGTGATCATCATCCTTACCCTTGTTCGCTGATAGATTCATAATCAATAATGAATCTTCTTGACTTTGGTCCTCTGCATAGTTATTGTAATCTCTTCTTCCTCTATGGCCACTTTGATAGTTGTTGTTGTTGTTGTAATTGTTGTTGCAGTAGTTGTTGTTGTTGTAGCCTCCATTGTATCTACCTCTATTCGATCCATAGCCACCTCTATTGAATCCTCTTCCTCTTGAGCTCCTCGGGTTCCTGAAACATTCTTCAGTAGTATGGTTAGATAAGCCACATATGTTGCAAGGTTGAGATGATTGGAATCTCCCCCTGCCTTGCTTTCCACCTCTGCCTCTTCCTCTAGCTCTTCCTCTACCTGCAACTTGGAAAGAGCTTCCTTCATCTTCATTCTTCCTATTCTTTGACTTGTCCTTGACCTTAGCTTTATCAGAATATAAGGCAGAAGTTTGATTACCTCTTGAGGACTCACCACCTTTGCTAATCTTTGCTTCATGAGTGAAGAGTTGGCCCATGAGTGTGTTGAGGTCGGGTACATGCATATCCATGTATAAATCCATGGCTGTTGTGAATGACTCCCACTTGTCGTCTGCTTTGATTCCATTTATGATTTGTCTAATGATTTGCTCCTCTTCAATTACCTCTCCAATGCTTCCAAGTTGGTCGGAAATCTCCTTCATCTTTGTGACATAATCAGTCACATTTTGCTTTGGGCTTTTCTTTATTGTTGTGAACTCCATCCACAATTGGTTCTTCCTTGCTCGAGTGTTGGAAGAGAAGAAAGAAGCAAGTGCATTCCAGGTTTCTCTTGATGTCTTGCATCCCTTGAAATGAGGTAAAAGAAAATCAGAGATTGAGTTTAGAATATAGGACCTTGCAAGTGCATCCTTCGAACACCAATTCTTGAGTTGGTTGTCTATCGTAAGGGTACGGTTGTGATAACGCTAATCCTTCTTTGGTGTAGACATGAGATGGATGATCTCCACCACAAAGTGTGCAACTTCTTAACATTGGCATTCTCAAGGGGGGGTTTTGGTAGTTCCATTGTCCTTGTACTCCCAATTTCTTGGCCACTAACTCTACCAATTTCTCCACATTACTCAAACTAGAAGTCTCATTGCTCCTTGTATCCTCTGATTTGGTAGAATTTTGTGTGGTTTTGAGATCCTTAGCTAAGTTATCTTCCAAATCTATGCACTCTTGAAAACACTCACTCAGGGTTTGCAACCGTTTTACATATACTCACATTCTCAATGTTCTGTTGGTTAGACCTTCCAAAAATAGGGATATCATTTTCTGTTAAGAAGGTCTCTCTGTCATAGGGCATTGGTCTATGTATTAATTAAATCTTTTTGCTCCATTTTTTATTGTCTCATTAGGATCTTGTTTGAAACTATGTATTAAAGATGATGAATTGTGCTTAATCCCTCCCTTAGTGAATTCCCCAATAACTTCTTGGAAGAATTGTTCGATATGGCCAAAGCAACTTGGATCCAAGGATTGAAACCAAGATAAGGCTATTCCCATGAGGGTTACCCCAAAGGATTCATATTGCATGAAAAAATCGTCCACTTGCTCTGCTTGCAACACTTGCTTGAATTCTGCCATGTGTTCAAAGGGCTCTCCTGTGCCATCATAATGATTTTGCATACATTTGGCCACTTGGATTAGTCTCAGTCTTCTGCTTGACTCTAGGGATCAAATTATGATGGGAGTAGCGGGTTTTCTTGGGTGCCTTCCAGCTCCTACACCTTGGGGTGGTTCTGCCCTAAAGGTGGGTCTATTCATATTTCCCATCCCTTGGCTAGTTTGGCTGTGGGGGTTAATTCCTAGCATGGTGAATTGCTCCTGTGGTCTGTTAGGTATACTACATTGGCTTGTTTGTCCAGACATCACATCTTCCATTCTTTGCTAGGTCTGGAATGGGTTTTGTGAGGTAGTTGCCTGATCTTGGGGAGGGAATATAGGCAGACTCACGTACTTTAATCTCGATCGATCCACTTCATCTACAAGCCAATATCTCTTTTGATTTTGATCTAGGTATGTAACTCTAGATGGATTTTCCGGATCCCTTAGCTCACATATAGTCGTTGGGCTGATGCCTTCTCCTTGTGTTAGTGAATCAATTTGTAGGAGTAGGCCTGATCCATGTATCAAGTACACATCCATCAGATGGTCATCTTGGGGTATCATCTCCCCTTGCAATAATTGATTGATTAGTGAATTTCCCTTAGGGATAGTCGTCGTATCGCCACTATTGGTTAGCCTAGAAGTTCCTTGTTCGTCTAACCCTCCTCTATCGTTAATTTGATCATGGTTTTCAATTACTAAATAGGTCTGGCCCATCTTGTCCATGTAAACTCCACCTTTGTACTTGACAGCTAGTCTTGGAACTATTTCTAATTATGTAGTGTTTATCATTCTTGCTACTGACCTATGTAGATCATTGAGGTAGATGGGTATTCCTTGCAAGTTAGTGGATATGTATGGAAGAGACATCCAATATTCCCCTTTCATTGCAGACATAAAATCTTCCCTAGGTACTGAACTATGCATGTCTTTAGAAGCCATGAGTTTCTCCATGTTAAAAGACATTTTTGACTCACTTGTTTGTGAACTCAGCACATAGTGATAACCACTGAGTTGTGAGCCCATGACTTGGTTGTATGATTGACACTAGCCTTAGATGATTTGATACTTTATCTATCTTTTCCTAGGTGTCTACTTGATCTCAGGTTCATAGGCCTTGTCCACAAGTCCAAAATCATCCTTTGTATTGCTCAAAATCCTTTGGAACCCCTTGCTTCCTAGACCCACTTGAGGATCAACTTCAAAATTCTATATCTTATAATCCACGTATTAGTTTTACTATAACCAATTTTGCAGAACTTGAAACAAGCTTTCCAACAAACCCAAAATCACAACAAACGGATTTCGTATAAGGAAGTTATGCCAATTTAGGGTTCTGGGGGTTAAAATAGGGAAATAGGGTCTCTCGGGAATTACTTTAGAACAGGCGATACACGATACTAGGACTGATGATAGCTGGATGGTTGCAATACAATACTTGTCTTTGGAGGATACCACCTCTGGCAATAGACGATACCACCAAGGGTGATGCCAATTCCCAAGGATACAATACTGCTCTAGATGATACGATACCACGAGATGCAGGCATAATACGATACCAAGTGTTTGATGATATGATACCACTTGACCTCACAATACGATACCACTCGACCTCACAATACAATACCACTAAGTGACGGTATGATATCACAGGTGGCTCGCGATATGATACCACTCGCCAGATGATACCTCACTTCTCACGATACGATACTTCTAGATGATCACGATACGACACCACTAGGCTCACGATACGATACCACTCCAACCATGATCGTGATACCTTGACCTGGCAATACACGATACCTTGATGGTATCGCGATACCTTAAGGAGGTGATACACGATACTCAACAAGTATCGTCATACATGGGAGTTCTGGTATGGCGATATGAAAACTCAACCAGATGCGATACTTGGAGTTTTTGACATCCAAATTCAAACATTTTTGTGGATATGTGCACCTTATGCCCTTTTTGTCACTCTTATGTGTTTGTAGATGCAAAAACTCTCACCTATTCCACGATATTGCACTCGCAATACCAGACACAGGTCCTCTCATGGTGCGTGACTATCACTCAGCTTTTGGGGTATTCTGAGCATATTTCAAGAGTATTCTTCAACGTTTGAGCTCTGCATCCCTTCTAGGCTTCTTGTTTGTAGTCACAAGTGCAAAAAAAGTGAATGTATAGTTAAAAATGGAAAAAATCTGAGAAGATGAAGGTGAGAGGAAATGGTCGTGATGGTGAAGATGAAGATGAAGGAAAACTCAAAAACTGAACTAAAAATGGTGATTTTTTTACCTTCCAACATCGCTACTCTATGTTTTACCATCACACGTTGGTCCTCCAAGCTCTCTCCCCAGCAACGATGTCAAATTTGGTGTCACTCTATCACAATGGCAAGTACCAATGTGAGGAGATACACCTCAAAAATATCAATCCGCGGAGATGTGAGGACTAGTATGAAGACCGTGAGCAAGTGGTGGCATAAGTGCGTGAGTGAAAGCACACAAGCATGCACACACATACACTGTGTTGACCTAAGTACCAACTTAGGGACTTGTGGAGAAAGAGACTATACCTCAATCTCCCTCAAGTGCATATAGTGGGGATTCACGCTTTTAAATATCAATCCGATGAGTATACAAACCTAGCCGAGTGTATGAGGACATGCAATCATGTGATGATCAATGCAAATGAACTACTCAAAGAGTGCAAACAAGGCAAAGACTAATCCAAACAAGCTTCAACTGTCGGTCATGGTGTCACGATACTTGGTGCAGTAGCCATCAGTAATTTGGGCTTTTCTCTCAGCTCCAAACTCCAAATATAGCAAATAGCATATGCATTTCGAAGCTCTTGAGAAGACGCATCCAATGGTGGTTGTTTCACTCAATTTTGACACTCCTACTTCAAGTTACGAGCAAAATACGGAGTCATGGGAAAACCTTTCTACACTTCAACATTTCCTACACTTCGCACACACCTTAACTACAGCAAATAAACACTTTCATGGATAGACAACACTCCCTCACACTCTTTCCAAGCAATGCACATGCATACAAGCTCACAGAGAAGAAGATACAGAGTGAAGAAGACACAAATTCGAATTTCTGTGCTCTCCCTTCTCACAATGGCAAAAAGTCTTTTTACAAAGAGTCACATTTGACTTATATACTTGTGCCCTAAGAATGGTCCTTTCACACAAGAGACCGGCACTTTATTCACTAAAAGACTAATTCCCTACTATTTTACATGAGTAAGCCTCTAATCTTCTATGGGGATGCATCTAGAGGACTTCTCTAGTGCATTTACAACGGAAAATATATTACAAGAGTGGTTATGATACAAAGATATGATGTCCAAATCGAAAAAATTTTGGGGCCCGTCTTTTTCTCTGCCTTGTGCTTTCTTTAGCTCTGCAACACTCTCCCCCTCTTCGTCTCTGTCGTCCCTTGATAGGCTTTACCTCTTGTCTTTAGTTTGTTGTCCGCATGCATCTTTTGATCAGTTTTGCCGCCTGGTTGGACTGGCATTCCGTTTTAATGGCCCTGTTGTTGATTTTTTCTTTTACATCCTCTTGGGCTGATGCATTTGTACTACCTCTCCTTTTCTTTTCATCGCTCGCAACCCTTGGTCAGTTCTACCTGATTCTTGATCTTGCATTACGTTTTAGAGGCGCTTTGGTTTGTCCTGGTTGCACTCATCGGACCCTGTTGTATTATTCAAGCCTGGTCACTTTCTATTCCCTGCACGCAACCCTTGCTCAGTTTTACCTGTTTATAAAACAGGTGTTCAGTTTTGACAGCCTCTTCTTAATTCTTGTTTTACATTCTCTGGGCCTGATGCATTCGTTTTGCTTGTTCTTTTCTTTTGCTCGCCCGCAACCCTTGGAGTTTGACTGACTACCTGATAGTCGTAGTCTAATTCACCTATAACCTCATTAATTCTGGGTTGCTGTGTTAAATCAGTTTGCCACGCACGCCATCAGTGCACATATGAGGATGTAGCTCGTAAGCCTTGATCTGAATCCTCTGTAACTCAAGAGGTTGAAGCACCCTCATATGTGATACTTGTTGGCCCTAATTCCTCCTTCCAGCTGCGTGCTTTTCCTTGGTGTGTGTGCCCCTGCGGGGCTCTGTGCAGAGATGGGTGTTGCACCCCTGCGGGGCTTCTTGCAGAGATATATCTTCAGATATTTCTTTTTAGTGAAGCTGCTTCTTTCGTTGTCTTCTTCTTTTCTTTCTTTTACTTGATTCTCCTTCAACACTGCCCCCCTCCTGGACTCTGTCGTCCCCGACAGGCTTTGATGAACGACGGGCATATGTTCTATATATTTTTTGCTCTGTATCATATAGCAGATTGGCTTCACGTATCATTAGTTGTTTCCATTGTTCTTCCTTCACACCGTCATTGGGTGGCTGTCTATGATCTGCGAAGAAGCTAAGTTCGTATGCCACTAATCTGGCATTTAAATTGGACGACATTTTCAAAAAGATTTCTGAATCGATCTCAAAAAATCCTGTAAAGAATGCTTCTTCAAAAGTTTGCATGTATACACTTGGCAAGAACATTAATCTGGAATAATACGCCATTATGGTTGGTCAGCTAGGCATAACCGATAGATCAAAAATGAGGATTTCCGTGCCCTGATTAATGCCGATGAAATTCAAAAAAGTGTAGGCCGCATGCTTGAATACCTTCAAAACTGTAAGTATCATGCTAAGTATTTTGTTGGTCATTTTGACAGTTAAGTCGGGTACTGTCGCATAATTTTGCAGCCAAAATTCGATGGTTTTGACCATATACTCTTCCGTTGGCAAGTAGTTATGTGGCGGGCTCGGAAGCATAGGATAATTCAGCCACTGTTTATTTATAGTGCCGCTTCTTTGCAAGTCCAAAAATTCTCTAATCTCCCTTCTGCGTGGTATATGACAAAATGAAGGGTTTACCTGGAATAAATATGGTGCTGCTTGCCAATGCACCCGTAGTGTGGGATGTTTTTCCAAAAATTTTCTTCGCCAAATAGGTTGCGCAGTTTCGAATTCTTCCTGACTGTACGCGAATGTGTCTTGGTTAAAATTTAGCTACTCATCTGGACTTTTCTGTGTAATCTTCTTTATATATCGTCTCGTTTTCTCTTTCAATAGTCCATACGGAATATTGAAAGGCTTCATGATCTTGTCCAAGTCTTTACCTTTGATCTTGGCCTCTTTCATTACCTTAATGACTTCATTTTCAAAATTCTCCGTCAATCAGGACACCACTAGTGCCCGTTCCTTCTGACTTATTTCTGCAGTGTATGGCATTGGATGATCATCATGTATATCCGCCATCTGCTCATGTATTGGAGAATTATAGATCGGGTGAGATAGAGGACTTACCTCTACCTCGTCAGTAGGATTTTCCTTAGCTGGCACTACTGGTGTCCCGATCACTGCGTTCTGATTGATTTGAAATTCTAATTGCTTTATATGTTCAGTTTTCTCTTTGTTTTCTTGCATGGCTGTGCTGAGTGCTTCCTTGGCTGCAAGCAATTCATTACCAATTTCGGCCACATTGTCCATGTTTTCACTATAGCTTGCTGCAAGTCTCCCATGTGCTGTATTCAACTACTTTTTTAAGTCATTTATTTCTTGATTGTACTTCCTTTCTGATTCTTCTCTCATTGCGCGCTCTTGTTTCAACAATTTTGCATGTTGTGCTAGCTGATCTCTTAATTCTTTTCCTTTGATTTCGAATGATTCCTGTTGCTCAATAGGTTGATCATATAATAATGATTTCATCAATTCTTTATTTCTGCTTTGCAAGGTGTCATTTTCTTCCATGTATAACTTTAGTTGTGTCTCAAGTAATGTGCTTCTAGCTTTCATTCTTTCTTTTTCAGCTTCGCTTACATCATGTAATCTCTGTAACTCCGCGAGCTGTGTTTGCAGTTGGTGATGCTGAGTGATTAATGTGTCATATTGTGTTTTTGATTCGAGCAACTCAATGCTTTTGGCCGCTATCTCTCTTTGTGCCTGGATTAACTGCGATGACAGTTGTTCGCTCATGATCTGGAATTGACTTTTTTCTCTCATAGCGTTATCATAATCTGCATCTATGTCCATCATTTGTTGTTGCGTATCCATGGCCGTTTGAATCATTTGTTTTACTACAGGTTTCAGCTGAGTGACATCCACATTAAGCCATGTTTTTGGGATGCTTGGTTCTTCGCCGGTTGTGACATCTTTGCCCTATGCCACATGTAATGTAGTGTCATGGGGCTGCCTAATCTGAAGTTGGATCCTTGGCTCAGCCACCATGTTTTCTTTATTTCCTTGAGGTGTATCATCTGGTACCTCAATCACAATTTGTTCTTTATTTCGTAGTAGCTCCGAATCCTTGTTCACTGGAGTTAGGATTTCCTCTTTGATAGGTGGTTTTACATATGTAACACTGGTTGGAGCTTCCTTGATGCTTATCTTTGTAGTATCATTCAATTGAATGACATGCTCAGGTTTATTAGAATCTTCCACGCTCTTTTCCTTTTCTTCGTGGTTGTCCGGCGTCACTTCAACTTGATTGATTTCATTCCATTCTTCTTCTTGAGTTTCTGTTCTTATATCAGTGTCTAGAGTGTCTTTTTTAGGACTGGATTCTGTGTTGGAACTAGAATCATCTATGCCCAGTTCTTTGTATCTTCCAGCTTGTTTTGGAGTCTTCTTTGTACTCCGTTGTTGTTTCTCTTGACTTGCCTGTCTATAATGGTGACCTTGAATATTTAGATTTACCTCCCCTTGCATGTACTGGTGTGTCTCTTCGAGGGCAGCTGAGAGATCTCTCTTTGTAATAGGCATTTGAGCCGTCGTGATCTTTGGTAATAGATGTGTCCTCTTTGATTGAGGTGTAGCTTGAGCTTCTTCCTCTCGTAGACGCTTCGTTCCCCTCATGGGTTTTTGTGAGTTGGTTCCGGCCTCTTCCATAACCACCGCTATCTTCTTTTTCTTGGGGACTGTCGCGGATTTAGCATATCGGGCTAGCCCTTCTGATGTCGGCATCTCACGTAGGCAATATTTCATCTCGAGAGCCTCGTATATGAGTAATGTCAAGGCAGAACTACCATTCAAAAATTTCTTCTGGCCCCATTTCTTTTGGGCTTCAAATAGTCTTTCTTGGACATAACCAGTCAGATTCACTTTGTTTCCTATTTGTCTC
Source organism: Ceratopteris richardii (assembly GCA_020310875.1). NCBI lineage: Eukaryota > Viridiplantae > Streptophyta > Polypodiopsida > Polypodiales > Pteridaceae > Ceratopteris > Ceratopteris richardii. Next base: position 119,620,933 of record CM035416.1, on the reverse strand, counting down.
ATGGCATGTGATAGTAGTTGTACTACGATCTTTTGTGGTGCAGTGTATCGATGCATACTTGGGAAGCAGAAGTGTTGGTGCACCAGACGGACAGCCTCTTCATATCAGTCCTGTTTATATCTAAAAATGACCTTTTTTTGAATCATGGCATTCTTCTTTAACATTAGTAATTCCATCTTGATTCCATCCGAAGGCTTTGTTGATTAGTTCATGTGTAAATTGAATAGTTTTCCAAGTCCCTACTTTATCCAACACTCGTGCTTCTGGAATTGATATTTTTGTTGCTGCAGGTTGCAGGGTATTCATCACTTGTGTACACCTTTGAAAATCTGGTAGATAAATTGGTAATTTGAGGAATGCTTCTAGGCTTGCCTGTGTCCATACTTCTTCAATATGCGGTAATCCCTCTATTATTGTGTTGAACTCTTGCGACATGATGGGGAAATAGTGATCCCTAGCCATGATCTTGATAGTGGCCATGAAAATGAGGTCTGACACTGGTTGGTCCTCCCGAAACCAATGTCCTCTTGCTTTTGTTATGGATTCAAGTGGAAGAAGCTGGACCTCTTCCTCTTGCGTAGCTTCGGAATTGGTGGATGCCATCTGCACTCAATATAGAGTATGAATTAGTGGCCATATATTATCAGGAATCCTTCTTCATTTGTTTGTCATAAGCTTGATATTGCTCCGAGTGAGTAGTTCGTCCCTTTTCCGTGGGTGTGAGAAAGTTAATACCTGGATTTTTCACATTTTAGATATTTTTATATTTTCATCTGAAAAGGAAAACAGAAAAGTTAGGTCGTAGCTGAAGCGGTTATTATTTTTTGAGTAATTTTCTTAATGTATGTACAAGTGCTCTCCTATTTCCCAAGAGGGAAATGTGCTCGACTATCCTGAAATAGAAGAAAGATGTGCCGAATGCTTCGCCTTGTAATGTGGCCCTATCATGCATACTTTGGGTACTGATAACTCCACATGTGTGCAACTCAAAGTAGTTAGATGATGCATGAAGTTTGTTTTGTCTTTCGGCAACCAAATCTGCTTCATTCTGTTGGGATGTACCTTATTCTCCACCTTTTTGATGAATGTGGTTCTTCTCTTGTTGTATGTCTGCTCTCTCTGATTTTTGAATCTCAGATTGGCTTGTGTAGCGACTGCAGACTCCTTTATTTTCCTGTAGCTATTCTTCTGTGGCTGTTTTGCTCGTAGACCATATTGGTTCTTCTTATGCTGAGGTTCATCGTTTCGGTTTAGCTTCTTTGGAGCACATGATTTAGGAATCCATATTTGCGATTGATCCGGTTGAGCGGCTACTACTTTCTTTGGAATCCATATTGTAGCACTTCGTTGTTGACTTTGGTGCTCAAAATGATTTGCTTTGTTATTTGATAGGTTGCTCCGATGTCGATAGTGCTTCTGTCGTCGAAGATATTCCTTCGCTTGATCTTTCCTTATCCAAGCTTGTTGAGTGTACGGGATAGGGTATATTTTAATAGGTACAGATTTTGAATTACGCAGAGGACTGGACTCGCTTGTGCATGGTGTTTCACTGAGGTTGGTTTCAGATTGATTGACATTCTTGTGACTTGTTAGACTAGAAGAGGGTATGCAAGCAGACGAGTGTTTCCTCACATGAAGTACTTGAGAAAGGGGTTTCTATAGTGCTAGTGAACATACACTCGTGACTTTGTTCATTGGAATGAACTTTTGGCTCTATACTAGCGGCTTTGATTGGCCGTTCGTCTAGCAAACTGAATACCTCACGATGTCCTATCCTGGCTGAGATGTAGCCTAAAGCCAGTTGAATGGTTACCTCATATTCGTAAATCCAGTCTTGACCTAACACTACCTCTTCAAGTAAATCCTGATCATGACACACTAATAGCTTTTGTTCCATAGTGTTGTTGCCAAGATGCAGAGGTAAGGTGATCTCACCTATACATTGAGTAATCGCTCCTCCTATTCCTATCAACTGTGCCATTGATGGACGTAATTCCTCCTTGATTTTCTGAGTCAAAGAAAGTTTGATACAGCTTATGGCAGCTCCTGTGTCAATGAGAGCATCCACTAGGTGGTACTCCGTTTTACCTGCTCCCAAATTTAAATATGGCTGCGTTATCTGTGAACCTAGGTTTTTAGTGGCTCTAACATTAGCCATTGGGATGAGTTCTTCTCCTAGTCGATATCTCTCATCTCGCTCTCTCATCCACTCTTTTCGTTTCTTAATTCGTTCTAGGGCTTCCTGTCTCGCTTCTTCCCGTATCCTTTCCTCCTCAATACGTCGATTCTTGCCTTTGATTAATCGAGACATTGTTTCTTCGGTCAATGGTTCTAGATATTTTTTTACTCGACATCCACTGATGTAGTTTGGTAATACTTCCCCATCTAAGGTTGCTAAGCTGATGGCTCCACTTGTCGATATACGATTCATGATTAATGGGCCATACCCTCTCTTCTGCAACTTCTTAGCGTGTTGTTTCACGGTATATACCAAGACTAAATCTCCTTCCTTCAAATTTTTGTTCTTAATGTGAGCATCATAGTAGGCTTTCTGTCGCCGTTTAGTAGCATAAATGCCTGCTACTGCTTGTAACCTAGTTTCGTGAAGCTTTTCTATTTGATCCAATTGAGCTGATAGTTCATGTCCCGTCCACTCGTAAGTAGTTGCTACTCTCAGAGTGGGAATTAAGAAATCAATTGGCAAAATAGCATTTTGTCCATATACTAAGTTAAAAGGAGTAGTGCCTATGGCGGTTTTATAAGCTACTCGAAATGCCCATAAAGCATGATGTAATTGCTTATCCCAATCCGATCTACCATTGTTAACAATTTTTGTGAGAACTGTACACAAGATTTTATTTGAACTTTCGGCTTGTCCATTGGCTTGTGGGTGATAAGGAGCTGATTTCTTATGAATTACCAAGAATTCATTCAATAAGGCTTCTATAACTTCATTCACAAAGTGCGTACCTCTATCACTCACAATTTCTATTGGTAGTCCAAATCTAGTGAAAACATTCTCAAAGAGAAACTTGGCCGTGGTTATTGCGCCATTTTTCTTGGTCACTTTGGCTTCTACCCATTTGGTCAGATAGTCTGTGGCTACAATTATATATTCAGCATGGGATCCTTTCGCTGGTGGACTAATCGGTCCTATGAAGTCTATTCCCCATTTGGTGAAAGCTCTGGCACTCATCATGGGTCTCAGTGGCATCTCATCTCTTCTAATTGGATATTTTGTTCGTTGACAAGTATCACAACGTTGCACATATGTTACCGCATCTTGATGTAGAGTTGGCCACCACATTCCAGCGAAGAGGATCATTTTTGCTGTTTTATCTGGAGAGAAGTGCCCTCCTGCAGCTCTTGTATGTGCCATCTCTAAGACAGAAAGATATTCATCTTCATGAATGCACAATCGTAATTGATTATCTCTCCCTTGCTTGAAAAGTTGTTTTCCTATAATGGCATAATCCTTACTTTGTTCTACAAGTGCACGTTTCCTAGCTGAAGTGGTTCCTTCTGGGTATTCTTGAGTCTTTAAGAATTTTACCAAAGGCATGCTCCATCTTGGTGCTACTGTGGAATAGCATAGAGTGGAGTTCTCATCTGGATTCTGTTCTTGATAGGTTTGGCATGCTGATACATAGTTATGTGCATCTCTCTGCATGGTTGGCCAATATATGCCTAAGCTCCTCAGAGTTTGCCATGTTTTGTTTGCATTCAAATGAGTTTTCCATTGATTCACATGTGCTTTTTGAAGCCACATTTCTTGTTCCTCTTCTTCTACGCATCTCATGAGTAATCCATTCAAATCTTGGTGATACAAACTTCCCGCAATGATATGAAGGTTTTTAATCTTCCAAAGGTCTTGGGTTTGTTTTGGTGTGATCCCATCTTTAGGTCCATGTGTAAGTATAGGGATCAACTTTTCTGCCCATTGGGGACATACTTCCAGGTTAAAAAGGTACGTATCTGGCAGATCATCTGGTACTCCTCTGGGTGGTTCTCCATGGGTCATTCTGGATAAGTGATCTACTCTTATGTGGGTGTTCCCTTTCTTGACTACTACCTCAAAATCAAATTCCATTAGTAATAAAAACCATCGTACTAGTCTTCCTGTATTGCAAGGTTTATTGACTAAGTACAACAGGGCTTGATGATCAATGAAGAATTTGAATTTGTTTGCCAACAGGTAATGTCTGAACTTTTTGGCTGCGTACACCATCCCTAGGCCTTCTCTCTCCGTGGTGGTATAATTGCGTTCTGCTTGATTGAGTTGTCTACTTGCATAGGCTATAGGGTGGTCTAGCTTCCTTGTATCTGCAGGTTGAGCTAAGATGCAACCAATGGCAAACTTGGAAGCATCCACATGAATGTGAAATGGCTTATTCCAGTTAGGTACTCGAAGGATTGGTGCTGAACTCAATCGACTCTTTAACTCATTGAAGGCTCTCTCACATTCTTCGGTCCAATTAAATTGAGTCAAGAGTGCATAGAGAGGTCTAGCAATTATGGCGTACATATGTATAAATCTTTGATAGTATCCACAGTGTCCCATAAATGCTTGAACTTCTTTAGCAGTCTTTGGTCTTGGTAAATCCAGAATTACTTTGATTGTCTTCATCAGTTGAAATTCCATTTTTAGAGACAATATGTCCTAAAATTTTTCCTTGTCTAACCATGAAGACACATTTTTCTGGGTTGAGGCATACTCGATATTGTCGACATTTGGCAAAGATCTTCTCTAGTTCAGGGATGTGCTCTGATCGTACAACTGAGTAAGTACAAAGATCGTCCACATATACCTCCATACTTTTTCTTAGGAATTCTTTGAATACATGGCACATCAATCTTTGGAAGGTGTCTGGGGCATTTGTTAGACCAAAAGGCATAACTCTAAAGGCATATACTCCCATTCAGTTGCGAAAGCGGTTTTGTGTTGGTCCTCAGGAGCAATAGCTACCTGATTATACCCTGAAAAGCCATCCAGAAAGCTATAAACTTCCTTCCCTGCCACTCTTTCCAAGAGATGATCTGTAATTGGTAATGGGTAACTATCTCTTATGGTCGCAACATTTACTTTCTTCAGATTGATGCATACTCTTAATTTCCCATTCTTTTTCGGTACAACCACCAAAGGTGACACCCATTCCGTGTGTTCAATCTCATATATGAATCCAGCATCTAACAACTTGTCTATCTCTTCCTTTATCTTTGCTGAATACACATCATTGTATGTATATGGTCTTTGTTTAGAAGGTTTGGCTTCGGATGTCATGGGGATTCTATGGGCACATATAGATGGATCTACTCCCTTGAAGTCCTTATAGGTCCAGGCAAAGACATCCCGATATTCCCTTATGAGGCGTATTAACTCTTGTTCTTCCTCCATTGAGACATCCTGTCCTATGAAAGTACATCGTTCTTCTCCTTCTTCTAACATTACTACTATCTTTTTGGTTTGTTCTTTATTGTCATAAGCTATTCCTGGCTGTGCCTCTCTTTTAGGCATTTGAATAGCAATTTTTCTCTCTTCTACTTCATATTTTTTGAAGTGGGCTGGCACTTCAAATTGATCTTGTGGCTTGTTTTCTTCATTCTCTGGCTCTTTATCTAACTCCAGCTCTTCTTCCTGTGTAGGCTCTTGGTTGTTTTCGTTAGCTGTGGTACCTAATTTTTTATTTTCCTCCTTAGGTTCCATTGGTTCTGGCTCCATCTCAATGCTCTCATAGTCCTCCTTCCATTCTTTCTCTATCACTTCTCCTTCTTCAGCCTCCTGAAGGACTACTACATAGAGACTAATGTCATATCCTTCTTCGTCAATACATTCATTCATAGTTATTACTTCTTCATTCACACATACATCGAGGGTCGCTAAAATCTCCATCCAACCATGAGGTTCAAACTCTTAAGCCAAAAAGACTTGAGGCATGTAAGTTGGATCTTGCACAGACCTAGCTACACCTTGCCCTTGCTGCCATCCCTTTCTCCTATCCTCTTCCTTTTTGGCAGAGCATATCCATAGATGAGTGTCCTCGTTCATCCAAGATTGGTCACTAGAACCTATGCTGTGAATTGACTGATCGTCTTCCTCCTTATGAATTTGATTCCATTGTAAGGGGGGAACATCTTGGTAAGTATAAGTGTGAAGATTTATTCTCGTGGTAGTTCCTTCATGTTGTAGGTATACAGCATCTTTTCCCCAATCTTGCACAACTTTTAACTGTCTCATGAAAGGTCTCCCAAGTATCATTTCATAGTTGCTCGGCCTTTCAAATTGACAAATTGCTAAGGTGTGTTCAAATTCAACTCCGCAGGTGGTGAAAACTACTCGTTCCAATAATCCCAAGGGTCTTTCTGTGTGTCCGTCAGCCATTTGTATTTTCATACGCGTTGGTCTTAAAGCTGGTCTTCCCCATTTCTCTCAGATTTCTCTAGTAGCAATGCCTACACCAGCTCCTGAATCTAAGATGGCTTTGGTTGTATAGCCCCTAAAGGTAATTGGAAGGCAAGTGTTTCCTTCATCTCCCTCACTAAAATCTCCTACCTTATCCACAGGGATCTTTACAGTGTTTACTTCATCGGATATCTCTTTTTCCTCTGTCTTGATCTCCAATTGACTGGTCAATTTTTCCTTCAAATGTGGTTTAATCTTCAACATTTCTTCTAAAGTTAGGGTACGAGGGATTTTTACCTTTCTAAGGTGTTGTATGATATCCGATGTTTGGACTGATGGTTTCGGTTCTTTTTTCCTTATTGAGGGGATGCAATACAATTCTGAATTATGTTCGTACTCTCCTGTATAGTTTGGCAAATCCATTGTTCCATCATCTCCTTTGTCACTAGGATCCATTGGTAAAATTTCTTCTGAATTTAATTCAGGTATTGAACCCTCTCGTTTTCTGCTTCTAGTTCTTCAAAGGGTGGTTCAATTCCTTCTACTTTCTTCCATCTGTCCTCTTGGACTCTAGCCCACAAATCTTTAGGCCATTCCCCTTCTACTTCGGGAACAATGGATCCTTCCCTTTTATCCTCACAATAATTGCCATTCAGTGTCTTACGTACTTCGGGTTTTTCGTGGTCATGGAGGATGACGCACTCTTGGAATTCGCTTTCAGAAATTCGGGTATTGGGTAATGGCAACGCCGGTTTCTCTAAAGTCTGTTGAGCAACTTCTATCAACTTTTTGCAGATCTCCAACCTCTCTTTCTCTAGGTCACCTCTAGGATATTCTCTTTCATGTTGTTCGATGGTCGGTCCGGCTCTTATTCGTGCCTTGTATGCCTGAATCCACATGGCTAATTCTTCAGGCATGGGATCTGCTAAGACTGATCCTACCTCTTCTTTTTTGTACTTTTCATTTTTGTTTTCTTTTTCAAATTTCTGTTCCTCTTTTGGGTTTTGTTCGTTCTTCTCATTTTCCTTCTTCTGTAGTAACTTCTTTTCTTTTATCCTATCTCTACGGTTCTTCCATCTTTGAGTTCTTTTACTTACAACACTTTTTTCAGGCTCTTCCGAGTCTTCAACTCTCTGTGGTGTGGGTGTATTCATCTCTAGGTCACTTTGATTGTGTTTTTTTGGTTTATCTGGGGTCTCTCTAGCTTTGGCTCTTGTTATCGCCTTCAGTGGTACAGTGTATTCCTTATCACTCCTTGATGACTCGATTACTTCTATCACATTGATCTGCACGTTGGATGTAACCTTGTTGGGATTCTTGGGGCAATCTCTGAAAAGATGTTCCTTACCACAATCACTATAGTAGCCTTCCCAAACTTGTTGTGGTGGTGGTGGGTTTGGCAATGTGCATTCCCTGATGTAGTGATCACCTCCACATCTGTAGCATGGTCCTCTGGGTACAGGTGGTCTGTTCATGGGTCGGGATGGTATGGTTGCTCTAGGGGCTGTGTACATTAAGGACACATAGTCCTGCTCATATCCGTAGGAACTATCTGGTACTTCCATGCCATAGGCGTATGGCTCGTATAAGTGCCCATGTTCTATCATAGAGCTGTCATAATTGGGATATGCTCCTTGACTATGGTCGTAAGATGAGTCATATGGTTCATTACTAGCCAATGGTGTGGCTGGGACTATCGCTCTCTCTAGGTTTTCTTCAGGTTGAGCTATCTTGACTGGGACAACATTCTGAGGATGGGCGGTTGTTGTCCTAGTACCGGTTGTGGTTGGGTGTATCCTTGATACGCATATGGTCGCGGCACTAGTGCCTGTGGCTGATAAGTGGGATATCTAAAGGCTTCACCTCCTTGATATCTCTGAGGGTATCCGTAAGGTCTCATATATGGCTGTGCTGGTCTCGATTGCCTATTGTAAGGGCAATTTTCTGTACTGTGATTTGTATATTTTTGTTCTATACTGAAATATTGTAGAGGTCCTGGGACAGTGGGTCTATTATAAGCATAAGCAGGTGGTGGGACTACTCCCCTAGTACACAAGTGAGAAGGATGATCACCTCCGCACTGCATACATCTTCTGAGCATAGGCACTCTTATAGGGTTACTGGGGTAGTTCCTCTGTCCTTGAACGTTCAGCTTCTTTGCTACCAAATCGGCTATTTCCTCTACATTGTTTTTAGGGATTGATGTGCTACTGGCCGAATCTTCACTTTTCAAGCTACCTTGAGGTATTTTCAGGTCTTCTGCTAGGTTGTCTTCTAGGTCTATACATTCCTTCATGCACTCTTGCAAAGTTTGAACTCTCTTTACGTATACAAGGGATCTTAATGATCCGTTCAACAATCCTTCCAAAAATAATGACACCATTTTATTTTGGGTAGGTCTCTCTTCTACTGGGCATCTGTCCACATACTGCTTGAATCTTCTTGCAGCCAATCTCACTGATTCGGTAGGGGCTTGCTTAAAGCTATGAATCAATGATGAAGAGCTGTTTTTGATTCCGAACTTAGTGAATTCCTCAATCATTTCTTGATAAACTTGTTCCATGTTTTGAAAATTATTAGGGTCCAATGGCTGAAACCATGCTAATGCAGTGTCTGACAATGTAAGACCAAAGGACTCATATTGGATCAAGAAGTTTTCTACCTGTTCGGATCTGATTACTTGTTTAAATTCAGCTATATGATTGTAAGGTTCACTAGAGCCATCATAGTGATTTCTCATGCATTTGGCAACCTGAATTGGCCTTAACCTTATTCCCGCTTCGGGTGGTCTAGGCATTACTAGGAAAATTGGTCTTCCTATGGGTATGCCTGGTCCTCTTACTACCGGTGGTCGGACTGGAGCAGGAATTCCATGTCTTGAGTCAACAGTTGGTTGAGGTCAGTAGTTAGAGTTATTTGCAGGCATTGCAAACTGCACGTGTGGTCTGACCGGGATTTGTGTTTGTTGTGTTTGTCCTGACTGTTGATATGACTCATTCTGGGATGTTCCAAGTGGGTTTCTTGAAGTAGTGGCTTGGTCCCTAGGGGGGAATACTGGGATATTCTGATATTTCAACTCGGCTCTCTCTAATTCTGTCAAGGGCCAATATCTTCTTTGATTCTTATCCAAATATGTGGTGATGGTAGGGAAATCAGGATCTTGTAACTCATAGATGGTGACAAGATTTGGGGCAGCTTCCCAAATTGAAGAATGTGCTCTAAGAAGATGCTCCATCCCATTAATCAAGTATACATCCATTAAGGAGTCATCTTGGGGAATCAGGTCTCCTCTCCATATCCTAGCAACAGTAGATCTCCCTCTAGGAGTAGTTACTTGCTCCTCATTCCCTCCTCCATTTAAGTTTGAAGCATTGTTTTCTTCACCATGTTCATTAATGTTTTCCGGGTGCTCCGTGACAACATACTCGATATCTCGTTTGTCCATGTAAAGTCCTCCTACATACTTGACTGCTGGCCTAGGCACTATATAAGCCTCTGACGCTTTCTTTAACCTGGCCACTGATCTGTTTAGACCATCCAAATAAATAGGGATCTCATTTTGGTTGGTGTTCACATACTCCAAAGAGGTCCTGTACTCTCCTTCAATGATTGACATCATGCCAATCATGGGTACTGTGTTCTGCATATCCTCTGAAGCCATGGGAATTTCTTCCTCTGACTCAGTGGAGGTCTCAGAATAATGTGAACGGCTACTTGGTTCGGCTACACTACCTACAGAAGAGATTACGCTTCTTCGGCTTCCTAGGGTTCTTCCGGATCTCAGGTTCATCCACTTCACAGCTCTGGTCAGTCCTTGCTAACCTCTAGCTTCTGGAACTCTTCACTATGGACCAAAATTCCAGAAAAGTTTGACTGGGATTTGACTGAAAATGAAATTTTCAAGTCACGATACTTGTCCTCAAAGTTACACGATACACGATCTTTAGACCCAAATGATACACGATATTTGATCCCAAACGATATACGATACTTGAACTCCGACGATACACTATCTCTGGATGCCCACAAAACACGATACTTGCATGATGCGATATACGATACTTCACAAGTATCGCGATCTTTGGACCACGATACACGATACCTGGGTCAAAACGATACTTGACACACGATACACGATCTTTGATAGGTATCGCGATCGCTGTATGAACGATACACGATACTTGACTATCACGATACTCAAGAGAAACGATACTTGGACCACACGATACACGATCTTTCGAAAAAGATGATACACGATCGGTGACAAGTATCGCGATCTATGAAGACACGATACACGATATTGACTCACACGATACACGATACTTGACAAGTATCGCGATCTTCTTGAGACGATACACGATACTTGGACAATAATGATACTCGATATTTGGTTCAAACGATACACGATACTTCTCAAGTATCGCGATCGATAGATCACGATACATGATACTTGGCTCACAAAACGATACACGACCTTTCCCACAAAACGATACATGATACTTCTCAAGTATCGCGATCGATAGATCACGATACACGATACACAGTAGGTATCGCGATCGGTGACAGCACAATACACGATCTTTGATAGGTATCGTGATCTCTGGAACGCGATACACGATATCTGGGAAATATCGCGATACTCAACCACAGGAGATCACTATACTTGCTAAGTATCGCGATACTCGACCGCGGGAGAAAGCGATACTTGACCCTTTGTCAATTTTTGCTAGATTTTGTTAAGATTTGATTCAATACACTTGTTCTACTAGTTCTTCTACCCTCTCCTCACTCTCTGTATCATTCAAATCACACCTTTTCAACCCCTGTATGATCAATACGATACTTCACGCAGATCGTTTTCTCCTAAAAAGTTTGAATCATGGAAAGGAGCTGAAAGGATGATATGTGAGCTTACCTTGTACTCTATCTCAGCTCTCAACCCTTCCTAACTAGCTCTGCGACACTCAGAAAGCTCCACTCCTTGTCCACGATCTCTGGCTACAGTTCTTATGATACTCGTCAGCAGTAGACCCCGATACTTGTTTAGAAGACAAGTAATTTGTCAACATATATTTTTTTGGCTTTTATACTTACCTTTCCCTACTTACTGAAATTAAAACTACAAAACAAAGAGTGAAAGCTACTCTACCTAACCTACTCCCTTACTCCTCCTACTCTACTCATTCTACTCACTTCCCTAGACTAACAACTCACTACACACACTCCAAGAATAAGAAGTAGTAAGTGCGTTTGAAAGTGACTTACCAAAGACGAGAAATTCACCACTCCTCTTGCTTCAATGCAAAAAAGCTACGTACCATCACACGAATGCCTCGGTTTGATTCGACACTCCCCGGCAACGGTGCCAAAAAGTGTGTTGACCTAAGTACCAACTTAGGGACTTGTGGAGAAAGAGACTATACCTCAATCCCCCTCAAGTGCATATAGTGGGGATTCACGCTTTTAAATATCAATCCGATGAGTATACAAACCTAGCCGAGTGTATGAGGACATGCAATCATGTGACGATCAATGCAAATGAACTACTCAAAGAGTGCAAACAAGGCAAAGACTAATCCAAACAAGCTTCAACTATCGGTCATGGTGTCACGATACTTGGTGCAGCAACCGTCAGTAATTTGGGCTTTTCTCTCAGCTCCGAACTCCAAATATAGCAAATAGCATATGTTTTTCGAAGCTCTCAAGAAGACGCATCCAATGGTTGTGGTTTCACTCAATTCTGACACTTCTACTTCAAGTTACGAACAAAATACTAAGTCGCGGGAAAACCTTCATACACTTCAACATTTCCTACACTTCGCACACACCTTAACTACAACAAATAAACACTTTCATGGATAGACAACACTCCCTCACACTCTTTCCAAGCAATGCACATGCATACAAGCTCACAGAGAAGAAGATACAGAGTGAAGAAGACACAAATTCGAATTTCTGTGCTCTCCCTTCTCACAAGGGCAAAAAGTCTTTTTACAAAGAGTCACATTTGACTTATATACTTGTGCCCTAAAAATGGTCCTTTCACACAAGAGACCGGCACTTTATTCACTAAAAGATTAATTCCCTACTATTTTACATGAGTAAGCTTCTAATCTTCTATGGGGATGCATCTAGAGGACTCCTCTAGTGCATTTACAATGGAAAATATATTACGAGAGTGGTTATGATACAAAGATATGATGTCCAAATCGGAAAAATTTTGGGGCCCGTCTTTTTCTGTGCCTTGTGCTTTCTTTAGCTCTGCAACATACACCCACACCCACACATGCACAAGGCAAGAGCAAAGAGTGTAACAATGGAAGGTCTTCGATTACAAAAGATATCTATTACAAAATCTCAAATCTACAACAAGCTAACCCCAAAAATGAGCTCTCCAGCCCTTTTTATAGTTTTTTGAGTATTTTTGGCCCTATCCAGACCTAGTGTTCGACCTAGTTAGAAATTAGGTTCCAGGGCTTATTTGGGGGCTTAGATGGAGTCTAAAAATTATGAAAATTGGTAGGATGGTACTTTTAATACTCCTCAAGCTTGAGGACTCCTCGGCTTGGAAAAAATGGATTTGCGAAAATGGAAAATGTTATTTACAATGGTTTTTAGTGATAAAAATTACTATTTTTAGAGGGATCTCTTCTGAAAATTTGACATGTGCTTCTTGGAGCTCCCTACATGCTCCTTCTTCTTGTGTGTCCACTTCCTTGATGCACTTCCATGCTTGTGCTTGACCTTGAGTGTCAACAATAAGCTTGCCTCCCAAGGAAGCTTATGTTCCTAATTCCACTGAGCTTAGAATCTCTTCTTCAGTAAATCAATACTCACAAGAGTTCTTGAGAGAGATTCAAGAGGATAAATGGGCCAAGTAGAATGAGAATCCTCTACCCATTGAAAATGTAAATGATCTTCATGATGAATTTCCCCAAGACATTCCCTCTATCTATGGAGAACAAGAAGGTGTATAGACTAGTGAATAAATAGACTTCAAATCCAATTCCTTGCAATAATTGCCTTAGTTCACGGGCCCATGGAATCTAAGTCTATTTAGATGAGAGCCCCTACGATCATGGTAAGAAACGAGGAGTCAGTCATATTTAGAAACAGAAACGTGGTAAAGAATACTAAGGTTTATGTCATCTCACCTTGGAAGGGCTATTGAAAGTGAGACCAAAATTGTGGAAGCACATAGCAAATCAATTGCTAGAAGTAACTAAGGCACCCTCTTAGGTAGGGATGCATAAGAAAATCCTTGAGATACCCTTGGACAAGATAGGAGATATGAGTGAAGGAGAAGAAGGAAATACCTATCTCCCTATCACATATTGGGGCTATACCACCAAAGCAATATTGGACTCAAGTGTAGGAATCACCATTCTACGGCCTGCTTATGGAAGCATTGGGGCAATCCAACACTCAGGCCAATGAGGATGAAATTGCAAATGACAGACGGACACATTGAGATGCTGCTAGAATTTTCAGAAGTAATAACTCTCATCACTTGTGGTGTGGAGTTTGAGCACACATTATCCATATGTGATTTTAGCGAGAACCATGTGTACATGATGATTTTAGGTAGGCCATTCATTTGACAACTTCATATAGTGCAAGATTGGGGAACCAATTCCTTGTACCTACAACACTTGGGGAGTTACGATTAAATTCAATCTCCAAGACTATTCTCACAGAGATGTACCCCCCCTACAATGGAACCCAATCCATAGAGCATCAAATGACATAGAGTCACTGCACTCCATTGGATCAGGATCCTCTTGGATGCATGAAAACACCCACTTATGTGTTGGAACATCAAGCTTACACTATGTTTGAGGTGGATTTGATCTACATCAAAAGCTATCGTGTCGAAAAAATATATGTTGGAGAGTTCTTTTTCTTATGCTCACTTATTGTATTTCTTTAAAGGATTTTTCATGGATCTTTTACCATCGTAAAAGCCTAGAGCTTTAAACATGTAAACGTAGAAAGAGAGAGCTCAAATTCCATGAATTTATGGTGGTTGAGTTGCATTCAATCAATCACCTAAAAGTAGATCAAACTAGATCTTCACTTTTCCTAGATTGTAGGAAAGTGAATTGATTCCATACAACAACCATTTCCACATTCATTTGAAATAAAAATACACTTGTAGAAGTCATGGATCACTTCTAGAGTCTATATAAAGACTTCAAATCACTTGTAAAATACATGGAAGCAATATAAATACACTTGTGACCATCATTGTCTTGCTCCTTCAGTTTTTTGCATCATCTTCTTCACCAATAGTACACTTGCAGAGGTTGTTGCTCTCTCTATAGAGCTCCAAATTGGATGGGACATAGGTTATTGAAAAGATATTAGTGTCTACTTTATTCCTGTAAAGTTTCAAAGGCATTTGGTTTTGTACATTGGGATAAATCTCAATTTTTCTGTCTCAGGATCGATCTCTACGTATTCTTGAAAATTAGGAGGTACCACTATTGAATGTCTGATTCATTCCTATAGCATATTTTTCTTATTCCTTATAATTTTATTAATGATATACAATCAACCCTATGTGTATCACTCTCATAAAAGGATTTTTTTTTATTGTAATCATGCTGGTCGCTATGAGCATTTGAAGTTCATTGTCTCTTCCATAGATAGTAAGCTTTTTGAGCTAGTCGATGTGCAAACCTATCTGTTTTGTATCGACTCTTTATCCTCCATAAGCTCAAGGGCTGGTCTTGTGCCAGTTGGCTGGACCAAACTTTGTCGCTTCACAACTCACTTTTCTACCTCCTACAAGCTTCTCCAAGTTCTTTCAGTGGTATTAGAGCAAGGTCAAGATGGTTGATGGCTTTCCCTCAATGACCAAGAAGCTTGATCGACACAACTATGTGGGTTGGAAAATCACAATAGAGGCCTATTTGCAAGGTAGAAATCTTTATGGAACTGTAGTAGGTGATGAAGCTATGCCTATTTCAAGATCCAAAGGAGGACCTACACAAGAGGAGACAGATAAGCTCACACTTTGGTGTGCAAGGGATGCTCAAGCAAGGTCATACATACTAAAATCTATCTTTGACTTTATATTACCACATATTAGAGGATGCAAGACATCTAAAGAGACTTCAGATGCCCTCGAGAATTTCTTTTCTACTAGTACCAAAGCAAGAAAGAGTCATCTTTGGAATGAGTTCAACCAAATGAAGAAGACACCTAAACAAACCATCACATAGTTTGTTACCAACATCAAGGAGGTTGTCGATCAGTTAGCATCCATTGGAGAGCTGATTGAAGAAGAGGATATCATGAGGTAGATTCTCAATGGGATTTGAAGTGATAATCAATGGAAATCCTTCACGATGGCTTATGATCTCATCATGGATGTGCAAACTCTAGACCTCAACATCTTTCTTGGATAACTCTTCAACCAAGAGGCCAACAATAACATAAAGGAAGGTAACTCCTATCAAGACAATTCAACTAGTGCTCTATATGTAGATGAAAAGGATAAGAAGTTGAAAGCAAGAAGAAGAAAAAAGATGAAGAGAAGACTTCCCAAGCCAATTGTGCAAGCAAGTCCAAGTGGAAAGGGAAGAAGAAAGGACCAAAGCAGGACAAAGCCAAGGTCAAAATGTTCAACCTTGTGCCATTTGCGATAAGACCAACCACACCACTCAGAATTGCTAGTTCAATGGTAAGACCCATAAAGGAAATGGAAGAAGTGGATATCGCAGCAATAGAGGCAGAGGTGGACTCAACTTCAACAATATCAATAGAGGCCATAATAGAAGGGACTTCAACACTTATTCAAAAGATCAACCACATGAAGGATCATTGCTTCTTATGAATTTAAGCCACAAAGAAGGTAAAGAAGATGATCATTTTTTCTACATAAATTTCGGATGTTCAAATCATGTTGTAAGCAACATTGCTGTTCTATCTAATTTGGAAAGTCCAAAGCATAGAGATGAAGTACAAACAGGGGGTGACACAAAGCACAATGTGGAGAAGATTGGTAATGTCAAAGCTTCCAATGGTGGGACAAACATTCTAAGTAAGGCTCTCTATTTACCCACTATCACCAAAAACCTAATAAGTGTAGGCCAAATAGTTGAAAAAAGCTTTCAAGTTAGGTTCACTGAACATGGAGCTTTTGTGGAAGATCCATGTCAAGGCTTCAAGAATATAACTAGAGGCAAGAAGCATGGCAAGCTCTTTACTTTTGAAGTAGGATAAACCAAGAACATAACGCTATTCACTTTTGGGTCTCAAACTATAAGTGAGCTTGAAGTGTGGCATAAGAGACTTGCTCATGTGAATGAAAGAACCTTGAAGGATATACACAAGGATCAAAGTGTTCTAGGACTCCGGAACATATCAAAGCAACACATGATCAATAGGTGTGATGCATCTCAGAATGGGACGACGGAAAGACAAACATTCAACCACAAAGGCTACATCCACAACAACTTATTGGAGTTAGTGCATATAAATATATGGGGACCAAGTCAAGAAGCTTCATTGGCAAGATTAAGGTATTATGTCTCATTTAGTGATGACCATAGTAGATGGACTATTCTATACTTTATCAAGAGTAAGAATGAAGTGTTTGATTGCTTCAAAAAGTATCTAGCACATGTGGAGAATAATATAGGTAGGTCTATCAAAAAGCTCAGATTTGATGGAGGCGGAGAATACTCTTGCAAAGAGTTTGATGATTTCTTGTAGGAAAAAGGTATCAAAAGGGAAGTGACTACCAGGTACTCTCCTCAACTAAATGGAATTGCAAAGAGGAGAAACAAGACATTGGTTGGATCAACGAAAACAATGCTTGAAGAGAAGAAGTTGCCACATTATCTATGGGTAGAGGCTATTTCATCTGTTGTGTACCTTGTCAATAGACTACCATCCAAATCACTTCAAGGTACGACTCTTTATGAAGCATGGCATGGATGAAAACCTAGTCTTGGACATTGCATGTTTTGGTTGTTTAGCTTATGTTCATGAACCATCACAAATAAGAGGTAAGCTAGATGAAAGGGCAACAAAGGTAGTGTTTATTGGCTATGACTCAACTTAGATGGGTTACAAGCTCTATAATCCTTCAACCACACAATTCACTACAAGTAGAGATGTTGTGTTTGAAGAACACATGTCTTGTATGATGAAGACAAACAAAAGGTAACTCTACCATATGTTCTTGATTCTGATTCTCACCAATTAGGAAGCAAGCATGATACACAAGTCTAGGATCCAAGAAGTGATAGAGAAAATGACCAAGATGAAAGAGAAAAGGATTACAAACTATGGAAGTCAAGAGGCAAAGTAAAGATGCAAGAGGTTGGAGAATGCTCCAAACAAGCACCTATAAGGTCAACAAGAGAGAAGAAACATCCAGAAAGGTATGGATATGATTCCACATTTGTTACAAAGCATTCAATCTACTTGGCAAGAGATTCAATTTCAGAAGAACCATCAACTTATGAAGATGCAAAGGGAAACCCTAATTGGGAAAAGGCCATGAAAGAAGAAATTGATGCATTGAAGGAGATGGACACTTGGGATTTGGTTCCAATGTTGTCGAATCAAAAGATGATTGGTTGCAGATGGGTATATAAAGTTAAAAGAAATTTAGATGGATCAATTTGTAGGTACAATGGAAGATTAGTTGCCAAAGGATGCTCACAAACTCATGGTATAGACTATGAGGAAACATTCTCATCAGTTTCAAAGATGACTACAATCAGAACATTGATAAGTGTATCTCTTGCAAGGAATTGGAGACTCCCCCAACTTGATGTAAAAATATGCATTTTAGAATGGTTGGATAAGTGAAGAGGTATACATGTCACAACCACCAGGTTTTGAAAACCCTAATCATCCATCTTATGTTTGCAGACTTAAGAAAGCATTGTATGGATTGAAACAAGCTGCTAGATCTTGGAATTACACGTTGGTTACATATCTTAAAGATCAAGGGCTCAAAGCTAACACCTCAGATCCTCCTCTATTCATCAAAAGGGATCACAGTGAGGTTACCTATCTGTGTATATGTAGATGATATTATTGTGACATGTGACGATTTGAATGGCATTCAAAGGATCAAGAGACACATGCAAGAGGAGTTCAAAATCAGTGACTTAGGTGAGCTCACATTTTTCCTAGGTATGCAGGTGATATACACAGATGAAGGAATGTATTTGAATCAAAGAAGATATATTCAAGATCTACTTCTTAAGTTCAAAATGGAGAACACTAAACCTATAGGTACACCTTTGGAGATGAATCATAGACTTAGTGCTTATGAAGGTGAGTATCAAAGCTTGGTAGGTAGCTTGATATATGCTACTCGTACAAGGGTAGACATCTCATATAGTGTGGGATGCTAAGCCAATCACTCACCAAGAAGAACACATGGATGTAGCTAAGAGAGTACTTAAGCATCTCAAAGGTAGAATCAATGAAGGTATATTCTATCCTTACTCTTGAGATTTGGATATCAAAATCTATTCAGATGCAGACTGGGTAGGAGCAAAGGATGATAGAAGAAGTATATCTGGTTACTTAGCATTTGCAGGTTTAAAGAGAGTGTCATGGAGCTCCAAGAAGCAACCAAGAGTTGCTTTATCCTCAACTGAAGCAGAGTACAGAGGTTTGACCATAACAAATCAGGAGGCAATATGGTTAAAGGCATTGTATGTAAAGAGCATGAATTCAAGTCAACCATCACGGATACACGGTGCCAGATCTCTTTGGTTGTGCCAAGTAGGACAACATGAACACAAACCAAGTCAACCACCAGAAAGGTTAGTTCTAAATCTAGAATACATTCTTGACTCTAATCTAAGAGAGGAAGAATTTTATCCTTTTGATTGGACACATATTTTGGGATCCACTGAAATAGCACTAAATGAGAAAACATTGATGCATCATTATGCCAAATATGGCTATTATTTGTATTTACTTTTGGTGGATGGGCCCTACGATAATGAAGTTGAGTGCTTAAATGATATGGGGAAACCAAATGATCCTTCAAACATGGATGAGCTTGCATGATCCATCTATCGAATCTAGAAAAATGAGGCTCTCATTGAAAGATAGACCACCTCCTATTTCCCCTTCTCCATTCTTTTTTCCCTCTTGCAAATTTGCTTTCTCTTTGTGCTATACCCGTTTTTTGGTTTTGTTTTCCTTTTGTTTCTATCATCTCCTCCTCCATTTTCAAATATTTTCAAAACATGAAAAACCCTAAAAATGAATTATGAGATCAAATTCCATGA
The DNA here is from genome assembly GCA_020310875.1 of Ceratopteris richardii. Lineage (NCBI taxonomy): Eukaryota > Viridiplantae > Streptophyta > Polypodiopsida > Polypodiales > Pteridaceae > Ceratopteris > Ceratopteris richardii. The sequence continues at coordinate 119,601,259 of CM035416.1, read as the reverse complement.
GATGATATGACTGTCATGTCCTTGGGTTTTCTTGTTCATTCTCAACTAGTGGAAACTTTTTGGTAAAGCAAAATCATATTATATTGGAGGGCAAAATGGCATGAAAACCCCCAAAAAGAAGTATGCAAAATCCCCCTTGATCCTAGAATTTTGTTCAAGGCTAGTGGGAAAGGTGTTAAAGCTCTAACCAATTTGTATATCGATGCCCTTATGGTTTGCTTTGGAGTGTTTTATCTCTTGATGTAAACTTTAATGACTAATTAAAGAGGACCCACATTTTGATCTAGCAAGCACACATTTCTACTTCCTACTTCTTGACTTCCTCTTCTATTTTGCTTTGTGTGAAGTCTTTATGAACTTTTTTTGTAGTCTAACTCTTAGCAAACCCATATCTTCTATCTTTCATGGTCATATCCTTGTGTAGTTGACATGTGGAGTTTCTTTGTTAGTGCCAATAGATGATAGAAAGCCTGTGTTACAATCATGTGCTTGCATTTTTTGTGAATTCTTGTTTTGGCCCTTGTTGAGTGGTTCTATATTCTTAAGCATAAGGCATAATTGAATTGTGATGCATTTCCTTGAGGTAAGGTAAAGTGCTAATGGCCTAGGTTCTTTTGTTGGGAAGAAACATTAAAGTTGAGGCTAAAGGAGTAAACTACCAACTTTCGATGCACCAGTCACTTTTATATACCGAATCAATTTTCTTGCTCCTTTGATTTACAAGCTAAGTAAGGTTGCGGAACAAATGACACCCAACTTCTTATTGCTATTTCTTGGAGTAGAAAAAGCACACATTTGATAATAAAGGAGGGAAAAAGGAAAATTTTGACTTTGGCAAGTGTAAGCATGTAATTGGAGCACTTGAGGAATCAGCACCAACATGCAACTTTGGAGCTCTCTTTGGAGTAGGTGGATGTGTGTAGGTCCTTGTGTTCTTTAAGTACCTAGGAGTGCTAAGGAAAATATAAACATGTGTTGAAATTTTTAATGAGCATGATTGGTTGCATCAAGTGAGTATATAAGCCTTGTTTTAGTTATTTTCTTCATTTGTGCGAAAGAGAGAGTGTGAAGAGAGAGTTGAAACAACTTGGAGAAGCTTGTAGGAGGTAGAGAAGTGAGTTGCAGGATGACGAAGTTCAATCTAGCCAACCGGCACAACACTAGCCCTTGAGCTTATGAAGAATCAAATAGACCTTATAGGCATGCGATAAGTGCAATAAAATGCACTATGTACTTTGAAGTATCAAGGAGAAAGAGTCGATACAAAATAGATAGGTTTGCACATTGACTAGCTCCAAAAACTTACTATTTTTAGATGAGACAATCAACTTCAAATGCTCATAGCGCTATTTCTTTTACTGCTTTTCCTCTGGCTTGGGATCGAGTAATGGCTTTTAGTGTCACTGTGTATTCTTTATCACTTCCAAATGATTCAATGACTTCTATTACATTGATCCGGGTAGTGTTGTGAACCTTATTGGGGTTTTTCGGGTTGTCTCTAAACAGATGCTCCTTGCCACAATCATTGCAATATCCTTCCCATGTTCTAGAGGGTGGTGGATTGTAAGGCAACATACCTTCTCGTATGAAGTGATCTCCGCCGCATCTATAACATGGTCCTCTTGGCACAGCTGGTCTAATAGACGGTCTCGTTGGGGTTTGTGATTTAGGTGCGCATAGTATTCTTGCTCATATGTTTGGTCGTATTCTATCATATTGGTGTCATAAGGATAATATCATCCTGGGGTCTGCTCATATCCCTGATTCGTCATTTCTACACTAGCTAAAGGCATAGCTGGTATTATAGCTCTTTCCAAATTTTCCTCCGATTGAGTGTATTTGACTAGCACTACATTCTATGGATAGGGTGGTTGTTGAACTGACACAGGTTGTGGTTGTCCATATCCTCCTTGCTCATATGGCCTAGATGCTCCCTATGGCCCTAGGTAAGGGTTGTATCTAGGAACCTCTCTACCTTGTTCCCTAGGAGGATATTTGAAAGGTCTATATTGGGGTTGAGTTATCGGCCTTGGTTGTCTATTAAATGGGCAATATTTGATAATGTGGTTGGTATATTTTTGCTCGATATGATAGTACAGGTTGGGTCCTTGAGGTGGCTACCTATTGTATGGGTAAGGTTGTTGTACACCTAAACCTCCTCTTGTGCAAGCGTGGGATGGATGGTCTCCGTTGCACAGATTGCATCTTCTCAACATTGCCATTCTCATTGGGGGATTTTGATAGTTTCTCTATCTGTGTACTCCTAATTGTTTAGCCACCAAATTTGGTAATTCTTCCACATTACTTAAACTGGATGTCACAGTACTCCTAGTGTCTTTTGATTCAGAGAAGCTTTGTGTATTCTCTGACCGTGTACTCCTAAATTGCCTTCTAAGTCAATGTATTCTTGAAGACACTCACTCAATGTTTGCAACCATTTTACATAGACTAATGTTCTCAGTCTCCCATTAGTCAATCCATCTAAAAATAGAGATATCATCTTTTGCTGTGAGGGTCTCTCCGTTATTGGGCATCTGTAAACATATTGAAGGCCTTGGTTGTCTATTAGATGGGCAATTTTTGATAGTGTGGTTGGTATATTTTTGCTCGATATGATATTACAGGTTGGGTCCTTGAGGTGGCTGCCTGCTGTATGGGTAAGGTTGTTGTACACCTAAACCTCCTCTTGTGCAAGCATGGGACGGACGGTCTCCATTGCACAGATTGCATCTTCTCAACATTGCCATTCTCATTGGGGGATTTTGATAGTTTCTCTGTCCGTGTAATCCTAATTTTTTAGCCACCAAATTTTGTAATTCTTCCACATTACTTGAACTAGATGTCATAGTACTCCTAGTGTCTTTTGATTTAGTGAAGCTTTGTGTATTTTTGAGATCATCTACTAAATTGTCTTCTAAGTCAATGCATTCTTGAAGACACTCACTCAATGTTTGCAACCATTTTACATAGACTAATGATGTCAGTGTCCCATTAGTCAATCCATCTAAAAATAGAGATATCATCTTTTGCTGTGAGGGTCTCTCCGTTATTGGGCATCTGTAAACATATTCGTTAAATCTATGGGCCATAGTCTTTATCGTTTCGTTTGGAGCTTGTTTGAAACTATGAATCAATGATGACGAATTGTGCTTAATCCCTCGCTTGGTGAAGTCTCCAATAAAACCCTGGAAGAATTGTTCAATGTTACGGAAGCGATTTGGATCCAAGGGTGGAACCAAGTTAAGGCTATTCCCGCGAGGGTTAGCCTAAAGGATTCATACTGCAAAAAGAAGTCATCAACTTGTTCTGCTTGCAACGCTTGCTTGAATTGGGCAATATGATCATAGGGCTCTCCTGTGACATCATAGTGATTTCTCATTCATTTAGGAACTTGTATTGGTCTCAGCCTTCTCACTGGCTCTAGTGTTATGATCACTATAGGGATTGCCAATTTTAGTGGTTGCATTCCTGGTCCTACATCTGGTTGCGGTCTTGGTCTAATGGGTGGTCTATTTACATTTCCTATCCTTGGGTTAGCTTGGTTGTGGGGATTCATTCTTGTCATAGTGAACTAAAGATGGTTCTTGGTAGGGATGCTTCATTGAATCGTTTGACTTGACATGGTATTCTTTGTTCCTTGATGGGATCCACAAGAGTTTTGCGAGGTAGTTTCCTGCTCTCGAGGAGGGAATATAAGCAACCACATGTATTTCAATCTTGACCTATCAACTTCATCTACTGTCCAATATCTACTTTGATTCTGGTCTAGGTATGTAACTCTAGATGCATACTTTGGATTGCTCAGTTCATATATAGTTACTGGATTTAACCCTTCTCCCTGTGTGGGTGAGTCGGTTTGTAAGAGTAGATCTGACGCATGGATCAAACACACATCCACCAGGTAGTCATCTTGAGGTATTAGATCCCCTCTCAAGATTTCAGTCACTATGGAATTGCCCCTTAGGGTAGTCATCGTGTCTCCATCATTATGTCTCTCTAAAGCTCCTTGCCCCTCTAGTTCCCCTCTATCGATGATCTTATCTGGGTTTTTAGTCACTACATAAATATGACTTAACTTGTCCATGTAAAACCCTCCGTCATACTTGGCTAATGGGACATTGAGAACCTTAGTCTACATAAACCGGTTGCAAAAATTGAGTGAGTGTCTTCAAGAATGCATTGACTTAGCTGCAAGGCTTGACAGATGCTATATTAATATCCCTTTTTTTTAGTTTTTTTGGGAAGCTAAGGCTTCCATAGACAAGTCTATTTGTCTCTCGGACCATGTCCCTCTTCTTATTTCTCTTAAAAGAAATTGTCCCAAATTTAAGGTTGGGTGGCCCCACCTTGATCCTTCCCTTTTACATATGCCTCGTGTCATAGAGAAGACTAAATACATTTTCCTCCATTGTTTTGAGAAGTTTTCCAGCCTCTCCATTGCTTTGGCTAAATCCATAAAGGAAGTGCAGTTGGTCTTCACCTACCATAAGAACCTAAAAAAAAACCCTTAGAGGTGCTAGGAGCCATACGATTTCTAGAGAAATAGATTCGCTTCTTACCTCTAAGGATCCCAACTTTTTGGATAAAATCTTGTGTCTTCAAGAAAGGTTGAATTATGAAGAGTACCTTGAGGCTAGTAGTATTCTCTCTTCCTCAAGAGAATTTTGGGTTGGAAACCTGGATAGACCTTCTACGTGTATGTTCTCTCTGCTCAAAAAGAGAAAATGTAAGGATTTCATCCGGATGCTCTTGAAAAAGTCTAGTGGTATTTCTATAAGTGTTGAGGAGAATTTGAAGGAGGCTACCTGCTTCTTTACGTATGTTTTCTCTAGTTCTCCCAAGTGGGGGGAGGATATCCTCAGAGCTAGAGCTTCCATTGCCATAAAAAGGGGAAAAATTGTCCCTCCTAGCCTGGCTGCCATGTTGGACCTGCCCCTCACTATTGGTGAGATTAAAGAAACCATTGGTAAATTGAAACCCTGCAAAACTACTAGCCTTGATGGCCTTCCCAATGAGTTTTTCTTGGCTCTTGCTGATTTCTTGACTCCCTTCACTCTCTTGGTGCGGAAAGAATCGCTTCCTATCAAGATCAATACTAGGGTCATTAGACTCATCCATAAGAGGGGTGCTAAAGAGGACTTAAATAATTGGAGACCTATAACTTGTTTGACCTCTATTTACAAGATCATTGCTTCCTCCTTGGCTAGGAGCCTCAATCCTATTATGAAGAACATTATCTTGCCTGAGCAAAAAGGTTTTATTGAAGGTAGATTCATTCTTGATGCTACCATCTCCTTATGGGAGGGCATTGAGTATGCCCAAGAGTCCAACCAGCCCTTCTACTTTTTTAAAATAAACTTTGACAAAGCTTATGATAGAATAGAGTGGGATTTTGTGCTTCAGTCCCTACATGACTCTGGTCTTGGTAAAAACTTCATTAGAGCTATCAACACCCTCTTTGGAAATGCTCACTCTAGAATCTCCATAAATGGTGTCCTTTCTCCTCATTTTAGACTCAAAAGATCTATTAGTCAAGAATGCCCCCTTGTTCCTCTCCTGTTTGATATAGCTAGTGACACTCTTGGCTGGCTCCTCAAGGATGCTATGTCCCAAAAGAGGATTGAAGGAATTTCTGTCCATGGTTCTGATGAACAGCTTATGCCTTCAAACATTTGTTGATGACATCAACATTTTGGTCAAAGCCGAACACAGATTTGTTGATTGTGTCTTCAGTGTTTGAACACCTTTTATTTAGCCAGTGGGTCCCACATTAATAAAAAAAACTACCTTTAAAGCCTCCACCAATTCATGCCCCCCTCTATCTTAGCTCTGGGTTGTGATATCATCAGATGTGGGGATATTTTTAGATTACTTGGCATCCCTATGGGCTTTCAAGTGTCCCTAAACCAAAGATGGGATTGGATCATGAACAAATTTATAAATAGAGTTTTTCATTGATATGCTTGTTAATCCTCTCTCTCTCTCTCGCATATTTTTTGTGTTGAATCACTATATTCTGCCTTCTTTGGTTTACTTTCTTTCTTGTTGGATGCCTAACAAAAAGAACTTCAATCAGGTGTTTGCTCTTTCTAGAAGATTTGTTTTCTTTTTCGGGGGGGGGACCTTCTTTCCAATAAAATCCCTAGGGTGGCTTGGAAAACCTGCTATCTCCCCAAAAAGGAAGGTGGGCTAGGTATCTTTTGTCCCATCAAAATGGCCTCAAATCTTTGAGCTAAGTGGATTCATAGGGCTATAAACTCCATGGATTTCTAGGCTGTCTTAATTAAACGTAACATTGACAAGTTTTCTTTGGTTCACTACAAAGCTTGGAAAAATCATAATCTGTGGGACATTTTGGTTTCTCCCCATATATACTCACCAATTGGAAGCTCTATTTCTTGCAAGTTCTGGAATGCTTGGATGTTTGTCAAGAAAGTGTGTTCCTCTAACCCTAAATTCTTTCAACTAACTACATTTTTTATGCAAGAAAGCATTTGGGCTAGTTGGATCTCCTTGTGGGACAATGGTTCTCTAGGAATAAAACAACATAAATGTTGCAAGCTTGGTTTTTCTTCATGGAGAGACCTCATCTCAGGGAATCATGTATTATCTAATGAATAGATTTCTACCAACTCTGAATTATCCTCTGGCATGTCGCCTTCCACCAAAATTGTGTAGTGTAGAATGAGGGTGTCGACCTCAAGAGCTTCCATTCAAATGGAAACTTCATACCAGTAGACCACACCCTGGCGGTATTAATATATCAGTGCAACTTTATTCTATTTGCTTTCTTCAAAGTGCTGCTAGAGCAGATATCTCCAGACCAGACAGACGTCCGAATGATCTTCTTGGATTTCTGTCCGCATACATCTTCTCCTCGGAGCGATCTATAGGGAAGCAAAAAGCTATGTGTACCACTTTCAATCATAATTTGATGTAGCTGCGAAGAAGTCAAACCCATAGTCGAGTATGTTTGATGTCTTACTAGGTATAAGTAGGCACTAGGAGAAAGTTAAGTATTAAATTTTCTTGATGACCAAGAAAATTTAATTACTTGCAATTTTTTTGCGATGTATGATGACTCTAAGTCTCGGATGTACTTAGGGAGTCATGAAGATAAGCTTATAATGATTATTCTAAGTATAAGTGATATTTAGAAAGTCATGCGGATAAGCTTTAGTTGATTAGTTACGTAATTTATGTAACTTCTCAAGCATCCGAAGATTGGATGATAACTACAGTTATATTTCCAAGTTCCATGAGCACTCTTCGATTCCATGGAACTCAACAACCTCGGTAAGTGACTTTTAGGAATTGAGATATTTCCTAAAAGAGAAACACTAAAATGAAATAGTCAAGCCTTCTATTCCCCGTGAGATCATTCTCCTACCATGTTCGAGATGACTTTATTTTTGGGAAGGCAGATGTTCCAAGTAGAGGATCTTAGTTGATTTATGAACTCTTCCCAAAATACACATAAATTCATAATATATGATAGGACCAAGGAATGATGAAGGCAAAACCTCTTTAGGATATAGATGTTCTGCCAAGATATAAAGGTACCACAAGCCTTTATAAGTTTTCATCCCAAGGAGTGATGGAAATTAAAGGTTGAACCTCAAAATCAATTGGCCTTGGACATCAATAAGATAATGTTAGGTTCTATAGTTGCATTTCTTGTAAAGGATGCAACTAGCTAAGCAATCTTTAGGAAATAAGATAAGTTCCTAAGGACTTGAAGCAAGTGTGAACTTTTTATTTAGGAATAGAAAGTTCCAAGAAATGGATCTCCAATCCATGGACTCTTCATAAACAAAGCTATAAAATTCAAAGTTGTGTTCATAGTAGCATTACTATCGGATCAATCATCAATAGATGTTTGGACTTTAAACATAATTTTGATTGGTGAAATATGTTTAAAGGACTCTAGTAACATCTAAAGATTGACCAATAATAATGAATCTTGTATCAAACTCAAGAATAGGAGTCAATATCACATAAATGAGAGTTCAACTTAAACTTTCATAGTGTCATGGGAAACCATATCCAAAAGGTGATATTTAGCCTCTAGTTTGATACTCAGGAAATGAATACAATTGTATCAGTAAACCTTCTGGATATTGTTTAAAAGAATTACTTTCAAAAATCCTTCCAACATTGCAAAAGATTCCAAGATGAATCATTTGCTCAAGATATTTGATTCCCTAGAAGGAATATCAAGTCTTTGAAGAATAATATTCTTCCAAGTATTGAGAATGAAGTTCTTCATACTCTTTAGTCAGTAAGTAGTTCCCTAGCAATTCCAAACCTCAAGTATTGGTACTCAAGTCCAAATAGTGATATAGCCTAAAGGTATATCAAAGATTCTTAGCTTTGGAATCTGAGAGGCATCAGTGTATGCTTGGACTTAAGTTAGGAAAAGATCTATAAAAATCCCACGGATAAGCAAAGAAGCTTTTGATAGTTCAGGAGATCTTAATCTTTATTTTAGTCGCGAGATCAACTAGATTTGATCTAGCTTGGCCATGATTGTCCAAGTATGTGCGATTGAAACTACTTTGTAGATTGCCCAAGTAGTGGAATAAAATTCCTTTTGGGAATTATTCACTCAGGTTCCATTTATCCAATGGAAAAAAGTGAATAGAGTAAGTTGTTCCCAGCTTGAAGAGCATGAAGCAATTCAAAGAATGTAGTCTGCAACCGTGAAGACGGTACTTAAGTCTGTGGAAGGTAAAACATAAGTTTTTGCCTATCCTTAATGGGATTTTGGTACAAATCGAGAGAGCATGAGCGGATGCTTAGACTTAAGCAGTAGAGAGATTCCTGCAAAAGTCTCGGCTGAGGTAGGTAACTAAAGCATCAGTAAGAAGGAATCTAAAGACAAGAAGTTCAAAACTCGTGTCACTACAAATTGGTCAAGAATAAACCAATTGAACTTGAATCTATGAAAATTCAAGTACTTGGAATTCTGATTGGTTTTCATTTGTAAACCCTAGCAAAGAAGGATGGATGTTCCATCAAAAGGTTTTCAAGTTCCCGAAGGAAAGCACAAGATTGTGAAACGATCATGTGAAGGGATTAGAACCTAGAAAATATAGTTAGAGATAATAATGCCTGAAACTTCAAAATTCTCGAAAAGAAATGAAGCAAGAAGGTTCTCTATCAAGATATGTTTTAGACTTTAGGATAATTTTCACTCACACGTCAATGTGAATATAAAATAGGGTGGTATGGGACACCAGATTTTATACTCAAATTGATGTAGGGAAGATGATATGGGACATCGGACCGTGAGTTGATGATTATGTTTTAGTCCTAGTTTGGATTTTGAAGTTAGGGAATTAAGACTTCAAAGAATGAGTTTAATTCAACAAGGATGAAAATAGTATCTCAAGATGCTTCAAGATAACTTCAAGATCAAGGAAACAGAAGATACGAAGTAAGTAACTTCCAAGATCTTCTTAAAAAACACTTTCGATAAAGTGTTGTTGATTCAGAAATATTGCATAAATTTCTGAAAGAAGTTGGACTTCGCTTTTAAGTTAATCTTTTCAACCAAGGATTTGATTGACTAAGTCAAGCACCAAGTTCCTAGTGTAGCTTCATAAATTCACTCTTTTGACTCAAAGAAATACACAAGAATTGCATTCCCAGTAAGGATTCAGAAAGATTGAATGTGACCTGAACTTAGTCTCAAGAGAAGCATTATTTGAATACAAAACTCATCAACCGAACCTCAGTGAGTCGACACACTGATGTTGGTTACCACACTAGTATCTTGTGGTTGAATGATGTTTTTGGATTTGCTTTGAATCTTTTTGAGAATCCAGTTTATTTCTCTTAAAAATAAAGAAAATGCTTCAATACCCTATTGAAACAGATCTTTGAGAAGTTAAAGTTCTGAGTCATCTAGACTTTGACTCATAGCAAGTTTATGTATCTTCGAAGTTTGAATTGGTTGTACAGAGTTTTAGTTATTTCTTTCCGCTTCCTAAAACTTTTGGAATTGGCTTAGACATGGTATCTGATTCCTTTAGCAAAAGACCAGGGAATTAGATAACTAAATTGAACATCCTAGATAGATGTTATGAACAAGAACCTTTTCAATCTTCAAAAAGTGGACTTATTTTGAGTTTTCTTCAAGTTATAACACAACTGATTGTGTAGAGTCCAGTATACTCTAGAATAGAGAAGTTAGGAATTGCTCAACAGATTGACAATTCCCAAGAACTTTGAGCTAAAGTCTTTGAGAAAAGTATCCTAAGTTGGATAATTTTCATCTTCAAATGGAGTTAGACAAGTTATAGTATGGTTGACTCAAAGAAAATGGTAAACTTTCTACAGTTTACATAGGATTTTTAAACTCATTAGGACAAAGTAGTCCTCAAGTCGAGTGAAAAAATCAAGTAACTGTTGGATTAAAGTAAACCATTGTACACATATCTAAGTTAGATGTTTGGGACAACCAAACTTCAAGTTCTCCAAAAAAAATTCAAGTGAATCAAGAGTTCTCAAAGTCTTGCAGGGATAAGAATCCCACCTTCATTACTAAGTCCATGCACCAATTATGCCTAGAAATGGACCAGTAATTTGAATCCACCTAGTTCACATGTTTGTGCCTAGATCGCACATCCAGAAACTGTGCATTGGTTAGGGATGTGTTTAGATCCACCCTTATTATTCTTTCACTAGTTTGTACTTTGTCGAGTTCATCAAAGTGAAAAATGACAGAGTATTTTGAATCATTTGGGTAGGGACACCACCACAAAGATGAGACATGTTCTTCGAGTTTTAGAACATGACCATGTTCTTCCAGTTTTAGAACATGACCATGTTCTTCCAGTTTTAGAACATGAGGCTCCAGGGTTGCCTACGGTTATTATATATAGCTTTATTTTCGAGGACAAAAATCTTTTCCAAGGGGGAAGAATGTAATAAAGTAAGTATATGGTCTAGGGATCCGACTACTTCAGACAAATCTAAAATCGGACATCGTTTGGTCACTCGTCTGTAGGACGAAAGATCTCAAGAATAGACTCAAGCATAAGTTCATGTGCTCTCACATTCAAGTAATCCACTTAGCCTAGTGGTTAAGTCTCATGGTTGTGAAGGAGGAGGTCTTGGGTTCAATCCCCATGTGGAGCATGGGGAGAGAGTTTTGCCCAAGGAGCCCTAGAGCCTTCTAACTCAAGTTAACATGAGTTAACTTGAGTCCAATGGACTTAACTCGAGAGGCGAGTACACCAACCACTAGTGGACTCTATTGGAAGGTAGGAAAGCAGTGGTCGAGAACACTCCAACCACTAGTAGACTCTAGTGGTAGATGTGAAAGGAGTGGAGGAGATTGCACATGCACTTGTGGACTCTAGTTACATTTGTGGTCCTCGTTGATTTGAGCAACTATATATACAGGCATAAGGTTGGGAGGAGAGTCATCTCTCTAGCACATGGTGGTCGTAATTCCTAGTTCTCTTGCAGCTATGGTCAAAGGATCCTCGAGATGGTGGTAGTTTAGAGGGATATTCAAACATAAAACAATCCTTAGAAGTTTCATGAAAGGTTCATGTGCATCAAAAAGTGTATAAGTATAATCATTTATGACATTGACAAAAACAATGCATGAATGGTATCCTTTCCTAAATGCACATTTTACTTGAGTATGACTTATCAATGGAAATGGTTGGAAATCATGCGGCACATACAAAGTAATGTTTTGACCTTTAAATTCAAAGTTAAAGGTATGTGTCTGGTAGTCAATGCATGGGTTATAATGATGACGAAAAGGCATACCAAGTATCATATCGTAAGATTGCAAAGGTGCAATTAAAAATGTTTGTGCATCTACATATGGGCCTATGCTAATCATAACATCTTGCACTTCTCATGTGACATTATAACGACTACTTTGAAATGCGGCTTTCACTTTATACAAGGAAGGAAATGCTTTTAATAGTTCTTGTACTAATAAATGTGAAATGAAATCTTGTGAACTACCATCGTCATGTAAAATATTAACAAGTTTGTTGATAGTACCCTGCATGCAAAGTAGAGAATGAATAGAGATATCAATACCCAAGGTATTTAAGTCCTTCCCCAATGTTTCCTCTATCCAAATAGGAGGAATTTCTTCATATGGATCTCCATATTATGCAGTTGAGTTGTAGATGGTTTCATGTGAAGAGGTCACAACTCACACTTCATTATTTTATGTCCACGTTTACCACAATTCCAACAAGTGATAAGTGGTCACTTCTATTGGGCATCCACCATTGAAGTTTGTAGGGTAGGTGGTTTGGTAGGTTGAAGAGTTGAAGAAATAGGTGTAGAGGACAAGGAAGACTAGGGTAAGATGGAGCATTAAAATTATGCTTCATAGGAAAAGTTGGTCTAACAAAAAGTGGTCATTGACGTGGTTGTTGTAGAAATAGGGTGTGAAGCTCGGCTTGGATTCCCACCTCCAAACCATCTTCCTATTTCTGCTGTGGATATTGCTTATGTACGTCCATGTGGTCACTGATATAGTAGTTACGTTTTTTGCATAAAGTCTTTTATGTTTGATAAAGGGGGTTGTGGTGAGGTTTTCTTAACTAGGAGACACCTAGATGTCGGGTTCTCTTCAGTGATGTAGGTGGAAGGCTTACCCAGCCTTGCCATAGGAGATGTATGATAGTTGTTCATAGGTTCTTGATAAGCCTAGTTGGCTTCTATTAGGTAACTGATTATATGCAATGGAGTCAGTGATTCACTATGGAGGTAAACATGTCAGTACTTGCAGTTTTATGATATTTCAACACTAGTCATATGCTCATTTTGTAGAGGATACTCTCGCAAAATTTTGTAGAGATCAGAAAATTTGATGGCACAAACTTTGCTCTATGGAAGAATCCGATTAAAGATGTGTTGATTCAAAAGAGGTAGTGGAAGCCAGTAAATGGGATTTCAAAGAACCCTACTGACATGGATGAAAATGATTGGGCCGAGATAGATGAAATGGCAAGGTCTACCATTCACTTGCACCTGGCATATAATTTTTACTTGACAGTATTAGACTATGAAAGTTCAGAGGAGATTTGCAAGAAGTTATGCAATAAATATGAAAAAGAGATGGCACCAAATAAAGTGTATCTGATGAGAAGATTATATGACCTTCGAATGAAGGACACAGATAGTGTTGTTTCTCATCTAAATGATTTTGATGCTATATTCTCCTAGTTACAACTCAAAAAATGGATATGGATAATGAAATGAAAGCAGTATTGTTGTTATGCACCTTCTCATAATCATGGAATACATTTTGCATAGCTATTAGCAATAGTGCACCTGGTGTTAAACTCATCTATGATGACATATGTGGAGCACTCTTGAGTTAGGAGATTCATAGAAAATCTATGGTTGGCACTAAGAGTGGAGATGCATAATTACAACCACCAGTCAAGAAGGAGCTCCTGAGTATTTTCATATTCTCATCTTTAGGTGTGGATCCACCTTTTAAGAAATTTCATCTCTCACCAGACCTCAACTGGGCTACCTTAAAAATTCATGGTATGCACATGCCCACAGAAAGAGAAAGACTTATCCCAAAACCCATGAAGAAGGGAGATGTTTTGAAAGGGGCTGACATCTCAACCATTACACCCAAACTATCGAAGCCCTTGCTTGTTTGCATGCAACATTTTGCCATCTATGCACAAGATCGCTTCATGTTGCCTCAAAAACATATTTGGTTTTGATTGTATCTAGCAAACACTAGCCCACAAACTATCGACCTAACCAGTTGGATACAAGAACAACTATTTTTGGAAAACTAGAGATGGGCAAGAAAAAGAGTAATCCATTGCTATTGTGCCATTACATGAATAGTGTATATTTCTTTGGCATATGAAATTCCTATTGAGCGAGCCTTATCAAGCACATTATTACAACAATTTAAAGGCTCTACCAAGTCGTGTAAACTTTCAAAGTCACAAACCAAAAAATGCATGAGGGGAATCATTTTGTGTCTAAATGTACCTACCTCTCCATCCCCCCAACCATCACCCCAACAATCACCAACAAAACCTCAAACAGTTGTACCCTCCATCATGATTTGTTTGTCATGCCCTATTACATCAAAGGTACTTCTAGTGCAGCTATAACCTCTCATGCAACCACCGTGACCACCATAGCAGCCACAACTACAGAAGTAAGCAAACCCATACCTATTGTTGGATAGGACGTGTTTGCTTTTTCGATACCAAATTCAGAGGCTAAGGCACTTAATACAACATCTCATTTTGAAATGCATGATGTCTTTTCTAGAGAGTTTCAATTCTCAGAGGCCCAATTCTTTTCACAAGGTCCTAGTTATCCAACTTCTCCATGAGACCTCGAGGGCGATCAGGCTATGTCAATTCTAGAAGACAAAGACAAAGCAGTCATGGAGGATGATGACGAAGAAGATGCCAATCGACAAAGTCAAGAAACACAAGCTAAAGATCAACAAGACCAAGATGAGTAGCAAATAAAAACTCAAGGAGACACAAGCACCAGAGAGGATGACACCTTAGACACATCCGCATTCACGTTTGCGATCCAAAGGTTATACAAAAACATGCAAGTTGTTTGGACAAGAAGTCAAATAACAGAACAACAAAGTAAGGAAATTCTAGAATAAGAATTGGCCAACAGTGAATTGGAGACCTGCTTTGTAAATGCTTTTAACAAATTAGTCCAAGGAATGGGTATAGAGAAGTGATACACTTCCTCAAGCACACACCCCTACCACAATTTGATCCTTGGAGAGTAAGATTAATGTCACAACCAAGAAAATACATTCATGTATCAATCGAGACCCACACCTCCAATCATCAAGGATCACAGATCATTGTAGATAAGCCACCCCAAGATGACACCATCACAATCCACATGCCACCCCCTCCATCGACATCCCTACCCACTGTTAGGGGATTCTTAGACAAGAAGGAGTTTGAGGGTTTGTAGGAGAAAAAGGGAGAGGAAAGAAGAGAAATTACACACTAGAAGCCTCTGCTGATTGATGATAATAAAACAATTACAATGGGAATGCACAATACACTGAAATACTTCTGTGCAAAGTCCCACAGAGTGCTCAAGTACAAAATACCAAATACCCAAAGTCTTCTTGCCGCCGGCCTCTGCACCAGACCTCCACCTTCTTCAAGCTTACCCTTGTGCACACCTTGCACCAAGCTTCCACTAAGGGGGAGGAATGAATACCTTCTGTCGGCACGCGCACACTGCAAGGAGAACTTGAGATCCTTGGGGGGACTAGCTTAGCACTCTTTTGCACAATTCCTTAGTCACTCTCCATGCACCTTGCACACACCTTCTCTGCATCGCACACTGGTGACTCTTGCACTTCTCTTTCTTGCTTCACTTAGACTATGCTTCTCTTGCTTACTCTAGAATTGGTCCAAGAATAGTCCTTGCCTTGATTTGAGTGTGTCGATCATGTACGCTCCTAACTGCAATAGTATCTTGGTGCTCACTTTGATGTCCCAAGATTGTCTTCACAAGTGGCAGCCAACGACTCACTGTTTTGTCTTGTAGTGACTTTAGACTAAAACCCAAAATTTTAATTGGGGGGCCATACTTTCCCCTGTGCGTACACTGCCGCTTCACATACCTTCACATTTCCTTTTAAGTCTTCACTTTTGCACATAAGAGGGGGTTCACCGGAACCTTCCAAAATACTTTAAAAAACACTTTGAACCTTAGGGAAATTAGAGAAAATACCTTTGCAACCTGCAACCCACTTTCTCCAAGTTACCCTTTGTGGACAATTAATTGTGCACTACCTGTGCACTTTGACACTTGCACTTTAGCACTTTGACTTTGCACTTGTTGACTTCGACCTTGACCTTGTTGACTTTGACTAGTTGACTTTGACCTTTTGACTTTGATTGCAGTTGACTTTGACCAACATGACTTTTATGGGCTCAACAGTTGCCCACCACCTAATTGGCTCTCCGTCCCGGAGAGCTATAACCAAAGTTGTGAGCATAGAGGACATCATGAATTGTGAGCTGCAAAATCTTGAAGAGGACACCTGAGCAGCAAACAACTCCACCAGAACAAGCACCAGAGAAGAACCAAAAGTGGGATTTTGGTAATGGAAAAGAAAAGGTTTGCAATGGGATGGTAGAAAGGGGTGGAGGGGAGGGCTGAGGGGCGGGGATTGAAGGGATAGGGAGGGTTAAGGATGTGGCTGGACAGATTTGTAAAGGTAGGGCATGGGGTAGGATGATGGGGTCTGGAGAGGGTTAAAATGGTCAAACAATAGAGCTACAGAGGGTGCATATGGGACATTATGAAACATAAGGAAAAACCAAGGGAGAATAAGCCATGTGAAAAATTTGGGGAAATAAAAACATGTGAGAAATGTGCGTAAAACATGTGGGTTTTGACCAAAAGTCAGAGAAAAGGTGTGATTTTGATAAAATTAATGCAAAAATTGAATCCAGAGGTGCCAAAAAACATGAAAATGACTCCAGTTTTGTAAAAAACGGCCAACCGAGGCACGATCCCAAGCCAAAAGCCTTGAGCCATAAAAAATAAAAAAATAATAAGTTTTTAATTTAATGTTTTTTTTTTCGAACGCCCATACAGAAAAATAAAAGAAAAAGAAAATAATAAAAAAAATAATAAAATAAAGAAAATAAAATAAATAAAAATAATAAAATAAATAAAAAATAAAAAATAAAAATGGGGGGGGAGGTGTGTTAGAACGGGGGGGGGGAGGGGGGGGGGGGGGGGGGGGAGGGGGGGGGGGGTTTGGTCGGTCGTGGTCGGTGGTGGGGGGGCGGGGGGGGGTGGGGAGGGGGAGGGGGACGGGGGGGGGGGGGGGGGGGGGGGGAGGGGGGGGGTTTTGGTCGGTGGTGGTCAGTGGGGTGGGGGAGAGGGGAGGGGGGGGAAGATAGAGAGAGTTTTTTTTTTTTACCCTCAACCCGAAAATCTTGGGGGGGCTTTTTTTTTGGAAAATAACACAAAAATAGAGAAAAATGAAGGAAAAATAAAAAAATGCAAAAAAATTCTGAAAAAATTCTCATGAAATTTTGTACAGGGCTAGGCCCAATTTCCTTCATCACACCACAGAGAGCCTCCTTTTATTCCTTATTTGGCAAGAAAATGATATCAGAAAAGGATAAAAAATAATAGAAAAATGCTAGAAAATTTTCCAAAAATACCCAAAATTTGTACTTTTGTAGAGGTTATGAAATGCCTTCTAGGTTTGCTAAAAATTCAAGGAACAAGTATGAAATTGATAAAGAAAACTACTAAAACTGAGGGGAATGAGATGAGAAAGCTATGTACAACCTGGACAGATTTTGTAGTTCCAGGTGATCCATACTTCTTCAAGTGTGTTGATGGTAGGCCTTGAGCCTTGATATGTTGATGAGTGGCAAGGCCTCTCCTTTCAACGTCTCTGACTCCACAGCACCCCAATTTAACATTGTTTTGACTCGATAAGGTCCTTCCGAGTGTGGAATCCATTTTCCTCTCAATTGTGTATGAAGATGAGGTCTATGGAGAAGAACTAACATGCCTGATTCTATGTTGTTGTTCCACAGATGTCGATCATGTGCCTCCTTCCTCTTCATGTGAGTCTCTATCAATTGTTTTGTTGCTAGTAGACGAATCTCCTCCACTTTATGTAGTGCTCCAAGTCTCTGAGAGACATCACAATCTTTCTTGCCCTGCATGAATGCTATTTTAGGTGATCCATGTAAAAATTCAAAGGGTTCAATCGGCAATATGCCATAAACCAGTTGGAATGGAGAATATCCCATGGCCTCTTTGTAGGCTAACCTGTATGCCCATAGGGTACCTTGATAAGCAATGCCCCAGGAAGTGGGCTATAACATACACTCCTTTCTTAACATTGAAATTAAAACCTTATTTGTCGATTCAGCCTGTCCATTGGCTCTTGGATAGTAGGCACAAGAGGTCCTATGTAGAATTCTATACTTGTTGAAAATTTTCTGCAAGACCGTATTGACAAAATGGGTACCCTGATCTCTACAAATTTCAAGTGGACATCCAAACCTGCAAATGATGCTACTGTAAATGAAATCAGCAACAATTTGGGCAGGCAGTCGGGGGAGGCAATAGCTTCAGCCCACTTTGTCGCATAATCTGTAGCTATCAAGAGATATTTCTCTCTTTTTGGAATCGCCGGAGGGTAGATGGGCCGTACCAAATCTAGCCCCCACTTCTCAAATGGTTGCCAGGAAGTGGAAACAATCAAGGGGCTATGCCTCTACTTTGTTGGCTTAGGTCCACACCTCTGGCAAACGTCACATGCATTTCCCCATTCATCTGCATCCTTAAATAGTGTAGGCCACCATAGACCAGCATCCAGTATCCTCTCACTCATAATATGCCCTGGAAGGTGCCCACCACCTGTTCCTTCATGTGCAGAGCGAAGGACTTCCCTCACTTCTTCTTCTTCCAAACACTTCCTAAACCTGTCATCCTTGCCCTGTCTATATAATTTATCTTCAATGAAGGTATATGGTCTACTCTTGATTAGCAGTCTCTTCCTTTGTACATCACTAGCCTTTTCTGGATACAAACCAGTTTTAATGAAATTCTTGATATCATAATACCAACCTTGAGCTTGTACAACAAACAGATGAGCATCTGGAAAATCATCATTGATTCCACTAGCTTGATCCATCATATTGATTCGTGATAGGTGATCCGCCATAACATTTGTTGGGAGTGATGGTTGGATGCACTCAAGAAATGAGTTGGTGCTGCTAAACCTGCTTCACACCAGCCCTCCTCTGATTCCAGATATGCTTAGTAGATTCCTTGAGCTTCCAAATGATATCAAGAAACCATATATGTGCTTTGCAAATGTTATAAGTAATGATCAAATCAAGACAGACTACTTGTGACTTCAAAATCCTGAAAAACTTGCTATTTTGATATTGACACCTGCTCAGTGTTATGCTCAGTGTGACCAGTGTAGTTACAATGAGCAAAATTCCTTCTAGAGGTATTCTATTAGCTTAGTAAGCTCCCATTTGCAAGTGGAATGAAAGGAAATGATAAACTATACTCAGAGAAATCACTTTAGCAAAATAAGGTACACCCCCGATTTTTTAGGAGACTTACAGTCACAGACCAGTGAGCACCTCGACTGAGATTTCTCTGTAATGGTTGATCCAATGGCCTTGAAATTTTGTAGGTGTATAGTAGACTTTGAGCTGAATCCAATGCACTTTGAATCATCCAATTTGGTTCAGTAGAGCTTGAGATATGCCTCTTGGAAGTTGACAGACTTGGAGATGCTTACTCAAACAAAACAGTGATGATGAATATAAGTATATGTATTAGATCAAATGATTATACATTCCCATTAGCATAGAATGTGATGATCAATGGTACTCAGATGTGTAGGCTATAGTGTAGCACTCACACACTCAGAGATAGATGGATTAGCCTCGGGATGTGAACAGATGTACCCGCGACTTTTTTACTAGCCATTTTATAAGAGTTAAGTAAGAGTTTGAATTTTGAATTCAAGTTTTGGCTCCCTTCAATCTAGCATCTAGATATAAGGAGATATTCCCTCAATCATATCATCTACTTTTCCACGACTCAATCAATTAGGTGTATCTATAAGATTCCAAGTCATTTAGACTTTTACAAAAGATAAAATGGTAATAAGTCATAAGCATAGGTTCCTATGACTCTTGCTTCATGTAGAAATATTCTTCAAAGGTTCCAAGCTAATCTTCCAAAGTCCAAGCTTTATGTGAAGTCTTCAAGGTTGATATCCAAGCCAAGTGTTAAGGCTTGAATTACACCAACAGCTCCCCCTCAAGCCAAACACTTTGGCTCAAGTTTTCATCTCTAGTCTTCAATTATTTCCTGCAATCCAATCATGGATTTAAATCTGCATAGCTTGCTTCCATCCAGAGCTTTAGTAAGCAAATCTGCACATTGCATATTAGTAGACACATATGACAATTGAATATCTTTGCTAAGTAATTTCTCCCTCACATAGTGGTAATGAACCTCTATGTGTTTTGTCCTAGCATGATAAATTGGATTAGCTGCAAGGTGAAGAGAACTTGTGTTATCACCAAAGATGATTGGTGGTCTTGTGTATAGGCCCAATTCTGAATATAAAAGCTTCAACCAGATAGCTTCTTGAGTGGCATTTGCTAGCCCTCTATACTTTGCTTCAGTAGATGATAAAGCTACTGTGGGTTGTTTCTTGGATGACCAAGAAATTGGTTTATCACCTGCAAAACATATGTAACCAGATGTGCTTCTCCTGTCATCCTTGCAACCTGCCCAATCTGCATCTGAATATACCTTAATATCAATGTCTGATGAATAGGGAAAGTACAAGCCATGATGTTGTGTTCCCTTCAGGTACTTTACTATCTTCTTTGCTGCCTCTAAATGAGGTACTCTTGGTTTGTGCATAAATTGGCTAAGTACACTAACACCATATGATATATCAATCCTGGTTAAGGTAGCATAATTTAGACTACCTACCAAACTCTGGTAACTTGTAATGTCTTGGAGTTCTTCCCCTTCATGAGCACTGAGTTTGTGGTTGACCTCCATAGGAGTGCTTGAGGCTTTAGCTTCCTGCAAATTAAACTTCTTGACCATGTCCTGAATATACTTCTTCTGAGTAATAAAGATACCTGAATTTGTATAGACCAATTCAAGTCCTAGGAAGTACTTCAATAATCCAAGATCATTAATCTTGAATTCCTTCATCATCTGTCCTTTGATGTGTCTAATTCCCTGAACATCATTTCCTGTAATAATGATGTCATCAACATAGACACACAAGTATATTACCTCTGAATTGTTCCTTTTGATAAACAATGAAGTATCTGCTTTACTCATTATGAATCCTTGGTCTAGGAGGTAGGTTGTCAACCTGTAATTCCATGCTCTAGGTGCCTGCTTCAATCCATACAGAGCCTTCTTCAATTTACACACATGATTTACCTTCTTGGGATCTTCATAGCCAGGTGGTTGTGACATGTAGACTTCTTCAGATATCCATCCATTCAAGAATGCATTCTTCACATCCAATTGGTACATGTTCCAATTCTTGGATGCAGCTACACTCACCATAACTCTGATAGTTGGCATCTTGGCCACAGGAGAAAATGTCTCCTCATAATCAATGCCTTGGGTTTGTGCAAAACCCTTGGCTACCAACCTAGCTTTATACCTGTTTATTGTACCATCTGAATTCCTTTTGAGTTTGTAGATCCATCTGGATCCTATCACCTTCATAGACTCCTTTTTGGGTACCAAGTCCCAAGTATCACTTTCCTTGAGAGCTTCCATTTCCTCATCCATTGCTTCTTTCCATTCTGATTTTGTGATTGCTTCTTCAAATGTACTTGGTTCTTCATTCAATAGATCCTTTGCAAGATATACAGAATGCTTGGTTACAAGGGAAGTATCATACCCATACCTAATAGGCTTTTTCTTTTCTCTCTGAGACCTCCTCATTGCTTGTGTTGAGGATTCTGGATTATCTTCTAGTTGCTTCATCTTCATCTTCCCTTTGGATTTCCAAGCCTTGAACTCTTCAATGTTGATGGTGTCTTCATCATCTGAGCTTGTGTCCTCTTTCTGAATTGGTTCTTCCTTGATAAGCTTGGGGAAGTCTTCTTCCATGTCATAAGGTAGACTAACCTTCCTACATTCATTTTCATACCATGAATCATTCTCATCAAAGATGACATCTCTGCTTACCTTGAAGCCTTTGTTTGAGGAGTTGTAGAATCTGTATCCTTTCTGATTCAAATCATAACCAATGAAGATACATTTTTCAGCTTTAGGGTCTAGCTTTCCCCTTACCTGTGAGGGAATATGCACATATGCAACACAACCAAAGATTTTGCAATGATCCAGAGATGGTCTCTTACCATGCCAAGCCTCATAGGGTGTCATTCCATCAAGTGTCTTTGATGGCAACCTGTTAATTAAATATGTAGCAGTAGATACACTCTCTGCCCAAAGATAATTTGGCAATTTCTTTTCATTTAGCATAGACCTAGCTATCTCTACAATGAGTCTATTCCTCCTTTCAGCTACCCCATTTTGTTCAGGTGAGTACCTTGTAGTAATCTCCCTCTTGATGCCTCTTTCCTGCAAGAAATCTTCAAAGTCATTGGAGAAGTATTCTCCACCACCATCTGACCTTAGTTTCTTCAAATGTCTACCTGTTTGATTTTCAACTAATGCAAGATACCTCTTGAAACAATTAAATACTTCATCTTTATGTTTCATGAAGTATAAGACAGTCCACCTGCTATAGTCATCAATGAAGGACACATAGTACCTTGATCCAGATATGGATGGCTCCTTGCTAGGTCCCCAAACATCTGTATGCACCAATTCCAGATAATCTTCATGCATAAAACCTTTCTTGTTATAGGGCAATCTGTGTGACTTACCAAATTGACAAGCCCCACACTTGTATATCATGTGTTGCTTGGATACATTAGGTATCCCAAGCACACATTGATCCCTACTCATTTGCTTTAAGGTCCTCTCTCCAATGTGACCTAATCTCTTGTGCCAAATCTCCAATTCTGATAGTGTTTGATCTTTATAGTTGTACAAAGCAATATTCTTAGTGTCTTCAAGTTCAAAGGTAAACAATCTACCTGATTTTTCTCCCTTGGCTATCCTTCTGAATCCATGTCTTGGATCCTCCACATATGCACCATGTTGAGTGAACCTGACCTGTAGACCTTTTTCCACAATCTGACCTACACTCATTAGATTCTTGGTGATTGTTGGAACATACAATACTCTGCTCAATAAATTCTAATTACCATCACTGGTTTTGACATTACCTACTTTAACAACTGAATGTTTAGTGTCATCACCTGTCTGCACTTGGTGCTTGCCTTTGGGTTCTTCCAAATCAGAAAGTAATGCAACATTTCCAGCTACATGATTAGAGCAACCTGAATCAATATAGAATAAGTGGTCATCATTGATACCTGACTTAGATGTCATATTCATGATCAATAGGGAGTCATCTTGCTCCTCTGCATAATTGTTGTAGTCTTTCCTATTTCTGTATCCACCTTGATAGTTGCCATTGTGATTGTAGTTGTTGTTATAATTATTGTTGTAGCCATGGTAGCTTTGAGATTGGTTGAATCTGCCTCTGCCTTGAGTGTATCCTCCTCTTTGGTGACCTCTTCCTCTTTGGTTCTTGTAGTTTTTGTAGCATTCATCTGTGGTATGGTTAGACAAGCCACAAATGTTGCATGGAGATTGGTTGTAGGGTCTCCCCCTACCTGACTTACCTCCTCTGCCCCTACCTCTGGAAGACCTACCTCTCCCTGCATAGTTTGCTTGAGAGGTAGATCCTTCTTCATCAACTTTCTTGTTCTTACCTTTGTCTTTAGCCTTCTTATCAGTATATAGGGCAGAGGGATTGTTACCTTTTGATTGCTCTCCATTCTTTGTAAGCTTTGCTTCATGTGTGAAGAGTTGTCCAATCAGAGTTGTCAGATCAGGTGCTTGGATGTCCATGTATAAGTCCATTGCTGTGGTAAAGCTCTCCCACTTGTCATCTGCCTTTAGTCCATTGATTACTTGTCTGACTATTTGCTCTTCCTCAATCTCCTCTCCAACACTTGCAAGTTGGTCTGCAATGTCCTTGACTTTGGTAACAAAATCTGAGACAGATTGCTTTGATTGCTTCCTAAGAGTGGTAAACTCAATCCATAGCTGATTCTTTCTGGCCCTTGTGCTTGATGAAAAGTAAGTTGACAAGGTTTCCCAAGTCTCTTGGGAAGTTTTGCAATTCCTTATGTGTGGTAGAAGGAAATCAGAAATAGAGTTTAGAAGATATGACCTTGCCAAAGCATCTTTTGCACACCATTGATTGAGTCTCTCTTGCTCTTCCTTGGTGGGTAGGCCTCTAGCTTTGAATGAGGGCAATTCCTCATCTCCTGATATGAATCCAAACAAACTCCTTCCTTGTAGATAGGTCTTCATCCTTAGAGACCAAGCTTGGTAGTTGTTCCTGTCTAATTTGTCAATGAAGGAAGGGAAACCATCACCCATGTTACCTTATATGCTCTGATACCACTGTTGGGAGTGATGGTTGGATGCACTCAAGAAATGAGTTGGTGCTGCTAAACCTGCTTCACACCATCCCTCCTCTGATTCCAGATATGCTTAGTAGATTCCTTGAGCTTCCAAATGATATCAAGAAACCATATATGTGCTTTGCAAATGTTATAAGTAATGATCAAATCAAGACAGACTACTTGTGACTTCAAAATCCTGAAAAACTTGCTATTTTGATATTGACACCTGCTCAGTGTTATGCTCAGTGTGACCAGTGTAGTTACAATTAGCAAAATTCCTTCTAGAGGTATTCTATTAGCTTAGTAAGCTCCCATTTGCAAGTGGAATGAAAGGAAATGATAAACTATACTCAGAGAAATCACTTTAGCAAAATAAGGTACACCCCCGATTTTTTAGGAGACTTACAGTCACAGACCAGTGAGCACCTCGATTGAGATTTCTCTGTAATGGTTGATCCAATGGCCTTGAAATAGTAGACTTTGAGCTGAATCCAATGCACTTTGAATCATCCAATTTGGTTCAGTAGATCTTGAGATATGCCTCTTGGAAGTTGACAGACTTGGAGATGCTTACTCAGACAAAACAGTGATGATGAATGTAAGTATATGTATTAGATCAAATGATTATACATTCCCATTAGCATAGATTGTGATGCTCAATGGTACTCAGATGTGTAGGCTATAGTGTAGCACTCACACACTCAGAGATAGATGGATTAGCCTCGGGATGTGAACAGATGTACCCGCGACTTTTTTACTAGCCATTTTATAAGAGTTAAGTAAGAGTTTGAATTTTGAATTCAAGTTTTGGCTCCCTTCAATCTAGCATCTAGATATAAGGAGATATTCCCTCAATCATATCATCTACTTTTCCACGACTCAATCAATTAGGTGTATCTATAAGATTCCAAGTCATTTAGACTTTTACAAAAGATAAAATGGTAATAAGTCATAAGCATAGGTTCCTATGACTCTTGCTTCATGTAGAAATATTCTTCAAAGGTTCCAAGCTAATCTTCCAAAGTCCAAGCTTTATGTGAAGTCTTCAAGGTTGATATCCAAGCCAAGTGTTAAGGCTTGAATTACACCAACAACATTTTCTTTACCTGGTCTGTGGACTACAGAAAAATCAAACTCTTGGAACAACAATAACCACCTCCATATTCTACCAGTGGCTTGTGGTTTGTTGAGCAAGTATTTTAGTGGTTGGTGATCTATTATAATAATAAATTTTACTCCCAGTAAGTAATGACAAAATTTTTGGACAACAAAAACCATTGCTAGGGCTTCCCTTTCTCTAGTACTGTAATTCCTTTCAACCTTGGTCAAGATTCTACTGGCATAATGAATTGATCTGTCCACTTTAAATTCTTCACTGGTTGGGTCAAAACTGCCCCCACTGCATAGGCACTGGCATCTACATGTATATGAAAGATTTTTTACCACTCATGTGTGATCAAAATAGGAGCAGACACTAACCTTGACCGTAATGTGTGATATGCTTTTTCCTCCTCTTCTTCCCATTTAAAAGGTACTTCCTTACCTGTAAGTCTAGCCAGTGGTCTGGCTATCTCGGCATACATTTTTATAAACCTTCTATGGTATCTAGTATGCCCCAAGAAACTCTGAACCTCTTTAGGAGATTTAGGTTTAGGCAACTTTAATATAGAAATGATTTTGTCCAGATCTGGGGCCATACCTTTAGCCGACACCACATGTCCTAAGAGAGTTCCTTCTGTCACAAGGAAATGACATTTGTTTGGATTGAGCTTTAGCTTA
Organism: Ceratopteris richardii; assembly: GCA_020310875.1. Classification (NCBI taxonomy): domain Eukaryota; kingdom Viridiplantae; phylum Streptophyta; class Polypodiopsida; order Polypodiales; family Pteridaceae; genus Ceratopteris; species Ceratopteris richardii. The sequence continues at coordinate 119,575,352 of CM035416.1, read as the reverse complement.
GTCTCCCTGCATCTCTTGAAAACATTCTGCAGCTGTCTCAAGTGATGGTCCAAACAATCTAGAGGAGTTTCCTTGTGAGAACCTGAAAATGAAGAGAAGTCATCCATGAAGATTCTAAGTGATTCCAGCAATAGGGGGCCAAAAATGAGATTGACCGTTCTGTTAAAGGTGGCTGGAGCATTTCTGAGCCCAAATAGCATTTTTACATACACATATGTTCCCCAAGGTGTGATAAAAGCAGTCTTTTCACGATCCTCTGGGTGTATTGATATTTGATTATAGCCACTAAATCCATCCATAAAGCTATATAATGCATGCCCAGCCACTTCTTCAATGACCTGCTCTGCAAAAGGCATTGGGAAACCATCTGGAATTGTCACCTTGTTGAGTGCTCTAAAGTCAACACAAATTCTGATTTTATTAGTATTCTTCTTTGGTACTATAACCATAGGTGAGAGCCACTCTGAGTGTTCCACAAGAATGATGATTTCTGCATCCTCCATCTTCTATATTTCCACATAGACAGCTTCATCATATTTTGGGTTAAGTCTATAACTCTTCCCTCTTATGGGTTTGGCTCCATCAACCAGAGGGATTTTGTGCTCTCCATAAGTTGCAGGCACTCCTTCTAAGTCTTTATAATGCCAGGCAAAAACATCTGTATAATGGGTCAAGAATGATTTTACCTTTTAAAGGAGCCCTGGGTGGCTCCACAACCAAGTGGCCACCAAAACTGGCCGATTATTGTCTTGAGTGCCTAATTGTATTTCTTTGACATGATTTCTCTCTACCATATTATCTTCATGCTCATCTTCTTCCTTGTCTTCTTCCACTAGCTTTCCGTGCATTGCTTCATAAGCAGGTGTATTTTGGATTTCAATGTGTTCCTCCTTGTCCTGCATCCATCCTGCAGGTATTTCTTGAATTGGGAAAGAACACTCTTCACTAGAATCATTTACCTTGCCTTTAGCTTTAGTAACTTCCTTATCTGTGGTTGTCATATCCTCCTCCAAGTTGTATTTGAGGGGTGTCTTCCTGCCCCTCCTGTGGTCTGTGATGGGCTCTCCTAATCCATCAACCTAGACTTTCTCCTCATCTTCATCATAACCTTCAGTCGTACAAGAATTATTAAGAAAAATTCCAAAACAAGAGGAAGAGTTGCCTGCTTGCAGCCAATTTAGAATATCCTCTTCTTCCTCGAAATCTATTTGTGGTTGATCCTCCGATTCTGGTTCCATGCGTATGCCAACTGTTTGCATCATGCTGGTGTTTCCTTGATTATCTGGGCCCTCTTCTAAATGAATCTGTGTCAGCTCTTGCCCTTTCTTTTGTACCCACATAGTGTCCTTGCCCCAATCATGAATGACACTTGCATGCCTCAGCCATGGTCTTCCAATTAAGAGGGGAAATCCTCCTTCAACCTGGGGCAATCTTAAAACCACAAAATCTAGAATGAATAGATTACCTTGTACTTCAAGTGGAACTTTTGGGATCACTCCCAAGGGCCTTACTTTGCTCTGATGTGCTAAAGTAACAGTGAAATTTGCAGGCCTTGAAGGTTGGAGTCCAATCTTTTCCATTGTATGTTTAGGCATCAAGTTAATTCCAGAACCACCATCCACAATAACTCCTTGAAATTCATGACCTTTGATAGATACTGTCAGCCGAGGACTTTTATAATCTGTAAGGGGTGCTTCCCCTACAATTTTTCCTTTATGTAAAACAGCAGTCTTTGCCACCAAACTTGTAGTGGAAGCTTCATCAATTATCTGCAATAACTCTGACCTGAATTTCCCATCCATCTTTATTAAATAAAAAATACTAACCTCCTTTTTCATGGACTTGAGTAGTTTTGAAGCCTCTGATTCCTTAAGAGCATGGGCTCCAGTTGACTTATCAAACTCCTCATGAGCCCTGTTGAAGGCATGCCCAATGGCATCACTGGTACATATGAGATTTCCTTTTTGCTTTGTATCTGCATCTGTGGTGGCTTTATCTTCAGATGGTTCTTTGTCTTGATTCCATTCCTTAATTTTTGTTCCTTGACCTATGTCTGCTTGAACCTTCCCCTTGCTTCTTGTCTGCACAGTCAAAGATTCTATTTCTTCTAACTGCACCACCCTGGTAGATGGTGATGGCTCATTGGCTTGATCACACATTTCTTCTTTGTGCACAAAAATCATTTGAATATGGGGCCCGGATGAAGAGGCTTGATTCTTAGGACAACAATTTGTAAAATGGTCTCTAGCCTCAGGGCAGTTCCTGCAAGGAGAGGCATTTTCTAGTAGGGTGCACCTACTTTGATAGTGCCCGCATTCTCCACATCTAAAACAGATGATTGGCCTCCTAGGCCCATTTCCAAAGTTATTCCTCTGTCTAGGATTATAATTGTTACCTTGATTCGGTGCAGCAACCATCACATTGCTGGTGGTGGGGGTCCTCCTTGTGTCCAGTATGTTGTTGCAGGTATTCCCCTTGATTGGCATTCATGGGCCTCATGACCAACTTTCCTGCATAATTGGCAAGTCACACTTAATAGAGGACATTCACTTACTATGTGACCTTGCTTGCTGCACATGGAACACCAAAGTCCACTCTTGATGCCACTCCCTTTGAGTTCCTACAGCTCCTGTCGTAGTTGAGCCAATTCCTCTTCTTGGGCCTCCTCCTCCTTTTGGAGCTTTAGTGCTTCAATCTCCCTTCTCAACTGAGCAAACAACATTCTCCTCCTCTTTGTAGGGCTTATTTCTTTTTAAGCCCTCCAGCTCCTTCCTTAGCTGGATCACTGGATCCTCCATTTTTGTACCATATGTTGGTTGGGAAGAAGTTGCTCCATACTGGTGCCTTATCTACTCCAAGCGTGTGGTTGTGTTGATGAACTCCTCTATGGAGGTTGTAGGTAACACTAATTCCTTTATTTTGCATTGGGTGGCCACTGGTAGGGGCTTAGCTAACCATTTCTTAACAAAAAAATCTTGTGGTGGATCTGGCAATTTAGCCATTAGTGCTTTGGCCCTAGTCACAAACTCTGGGAACTTTTCTCCTGGACCCAATCTCAAATTTTCTAGTTCTTCTATGATGATCTCCGCAGTGTTGCCCTGCTGGAATTGATTTTTAAATGCCTCTTTCATCAAATCCCAAGTTGTAAAATGGTTTTCAGCAAACTAGCTGAACCATTTATCTGCTAATCCTTCTAATGTGGCACGGAAGAGAATCAAGAAGGCATCCTCCCTACCCATTAAGCCTCTAGTCTTACATAGTGCCAAAAACCTTCTAATGTGTTCATCTGGATCCTCCTGAGCTAGGCCTTTGAAAGAAGGAAACTTTATATTTAATCTTGAGAGTAAGGTTTCCAAGTCTACCTGTCCCGCCATGCTCTTTACTAATGAGGTTGTGTCTAGTGGACTGGAGGACCTTTTAGCAACCTTCCTTCTTGTTTGCTTGCAGGTGACCCTCAATGTTTGGGACCGGGTTGCAGTCATGAGCTGCTCATAGTCCACTTAATGTGAGACACTTGATAAGAATATTTACCTTTTGGATGATGAAGTAGCATTGTAGACACGTGACCTCTGCTATACTTTGCACTTGGTTTCTCCTAAGCTCAAATCTCCTTGGAAGTCCCATCGGGCGTGCCAAATTTTGTTGGGGGATTCTTAGACAAGAAGGAGTTTGAGGGTTTGTAGGAGAAAAAGGGAGAGGAAAGAAGAGAAATTACACACTGGAAGCCTCTGCTGATTGATTATAATAAAACAATTACAATGGGAATGCACAATACACTGAAATACTTCTGTGCAAAGTCCCACAGAGTGCTCAAGTACAAAATACCAAATACCCAAAGTCTTCTTGCCGCCGGCCTCCTCTGCACCAGACCTCCACCTCCTTCAAGCTTACCCTTGTGCACACCTTGCACCAAGCTTCCACTAAGGGGGAGGAATGAATATCTTCTGTCGGCACGTGCACACTGCAAGGAGAACTTGAGATCATTGGGGGGGACTAGCTTAGCACTCTTTTGCACAATTCCTTAGTCACTCTCCATGCACCTTGCACACACCTTCTCTACGTCGCACACTGGTGACTCTTGCACTTCTCTCTCTTGCTTCACTTAGACTATGCTTCTCTTGCTTACTCTAGAATTGGTCCAAGAATAGTCTTTGCCTTGATTTGAGTGTGTCGATCACGTACGCTCCTAACTGCAATAGTATCTTGGTGCTCACTTTGATGTCCCAAGATTGTCTTCACAAGTGGCAGCCAACGATTCACTGTTTTGTCCTGTAGTGACTTTAGACTAAAACCCAAAATTTTAATTGAGGGGCCATACTTTCCCCTGTGCGTACGCTGCCGCTTCACATACCTTCACATTTCCTTTTAAGTCTTCACTTTTGCACATAAGAGGGGGTTCACCTGAACCTTCCAAAATACTTTAAAAAACACTTTGAACCTTAGGGAAATTAGAGAAAATACCTCTGCAACCTGCAACCCACTTTCTCCAATTTACCCTTTGTGGACAATTAATTGTGCACTACCTGTGCACTTTGACACCTGCACTTTAGTACTTTGACTTTGCACGTGTTGACTTTGACCTTGACCTTGTTGACTTTGACCAGTTGAATTTGACCTTTTGACTTTGATTAGAGTTGACTTTGACCAACATGACTTTTATGGGCTCAACACCCACCCAAGCCTTGGATATTGCCTCCATGCATGAACCCAAATTCAATCACTTGTACATCATCCACATCATTTATGACATCAACCTTTCAACCAATATCCATCAACCCCTTCCTAGCTTCTCCTGTTCCACCCATTCCCTTCCCTCAACAACCTTTCTTCACCCCTCATGCTCCAATTAATCTTTCATCAGTGCTACATCCTAGCCCCAACAGACTACCTCAACCATCCCATCCTCATCAATCAGTGTTCAAACCCATCTGCGTAACCTATTCATTGACCTTTCTAAATCCAATGTTTACACCTACACAATCACCCATGCCAGTCACACCACTATTCACTATTAGTTCAGTAGATTAAACTTCTAGTGATATGGTTGACGTATTTATCAAAAACATTTGTTACAACTTTTTGTGTGCAAAAAAATGGTATATTCAACGCACTATAGACTCCCACCCCACGATGAGCCTCAAAAAATTGATTGGGAAAAGTTGGAAGCTAATTTGGCATGAGGCCTCAGGATTACCGAACATACCCTCGCCAAGGATCTCTTGCAAAATTACATCGCTCAGGCCCCACAACAAGGATCTGTTAGGGATGACAAATGTGAGAAGGAGGGGGTGTTAGTAGTGGCACTGGTAGTAGCTATAGACATTGGCATCAAGGAAGTATGTAAAAGGACATGCATGAAGATCGAGGGACCAATTCCATTCTTTTTCAAAAAAAGATTGTTTCATTATAAGTGATCATCAGCAATTAACATATGTAATATAGAAAACCCAATTTTTTCATGAGCCACTCCATTTTGTGCAAGCCAAGGAGTCATCAAGCTTGATGAGCCTAGATAGATCATTCATACCAAGTTTCATAATTTTTGGGCTCCGTTTAAACCTTCAAATAAGTCATAGAACCTATTTTTTAACTAGGCCAGACACTAGGTTTGAAACTGGTCAAAACTTGTCAAAAAATGTAAAGAGAGCTAGAAAGCTCATTTTGGAAGGCTAGAATTTTAGAAAGTTAGAAGCTATTTGGTTTGAGTGTAAGAGCTAATTAAGTAATACAAGTGTGATTTACGCCTTCCATTGTGTCTCCTCTTGCCTCTACCTTGTGTGTGTGTGTGTATGTGTGTGTGCACTTGTGTGCTTCTCACCTTCACCTTTGCATGCATCACTCCTTCATGATCTTCATATCACCCTACCTCTTCCTGGATTGACAATTAAGGACGTGGAGCCTTGACGTGGTCTAGAACAACAAGGAGTCACTTATATAAAGAGTTCCTAGTAAAGTGGAAAGATAATTCAGAGGATAGTGCCACATGGGAGTGGGTTAGCACCCTTCAGAGATGGTTTCCCAATTTTAGATTTCCTTCCCAAGATTCTTCTTAAGGGGAAGGGTACGGGAAAGCAACATGGAGATATGAACATGTACATTGAATACATGGGGTTTAGAGGGAGCATTTGGTCTATATTCTTCAACTACTGTTATGCCTTCCAATACTATTTTTGAGGATAAAAATAGAGTTAAGGGGAAGGAAACGTTATATGAGAGCTTTGTGGAACGGATGTATGAAGCATCCCTTAGTTGGAGTTAACGTGAGCTCTCACATGTGTGCCAAGTGGCACTCATGTGAGAAGCCATTTAGATCCCTCAATTCAGAAGTGAGAGTATGTAGAATAAAATGGGTGGCTAGGGAGAATAATCAAGTGAAATCTTTGTGTGTTAGTTCCAAATTTGTAATTGACATGGTTTCTTTTGTCTCGTAGTTCATATTGCATGACCTCCAAAAACAAGGAGAATCATTTGGAGGCTAAAAAATTTTTAATTCAAATATGACTATTCATGGCATTTGACTCCTTAATTTGAGCCAATGTTTAAAAATAATTTGAGAATTCTCCTTACGTATAAACTATGGATAAATACTATGCACATATTATCTTCTCAAAATCCAAAGTAGACCATGGATCTGGTCAAGAACTTAGGCTTGACATATGCATCAACACTACAATCAAGTCATCAACATAAATGGCCACAATTATGATGTCATCATCAACCTTCCTTGCATATAATGAGTGATCTACATCACACATATAGAATCCAATCAAAGCCTATGGGCTTGTTTACGCCCATACAAAGCCTTTTTCAACCTATTAACATATTCATGATGTTTTGAATTCTCATATCCTTGTGGTTAGGGCAATGTATACTTCTTCTTGTAACTTGCCATGTAAGAAACAATTTTTCACATCCATTTGATGCAAAATCCATCATTTTTTGTTGCCAATGCAACAAGTGCTCTAACAATAAACATTTCAGCTACAAGGCTGAAAGTTTCCTCATAATGAATGCCATGTGTTTGTGCATATCCTTTTTGCTACCAATAGTTTTCTATACCTACTTATGCTACCATCAGCATCATCATTTACCTTGTAAACCTACTTGAAACTTATGGTTTTCTGGTGGGAAAAAGCTCCATGCTAGGGTTTGTTCTTGGTGGCCAATGCATGCAATATTTCATCAGGTTTCAAAGCTCTACTTCCACGTCTATATTGTCCTTAGTGTGCCCTCATCTGGTTGACGTGTTCTTCTGCCTTTCTCTCCCCCTCCCCCCCCCCCCCCCCCCCCCGCGAGGGGGAGGCAATGCCTTTGAATGCTATATCTGACTTGCCATCTCAAATGGAGATCAGTGAAGACTTGCTGCTTCAAACCTCGTAGATTTTGTGTTCCCCATTGGACGCTATAGGAGAAGGCAGTAGCAGCTTCGGGGCTCACAAGGTTAATAATGTGGTTGATGATTCTTGCACCATCTTGACTAAGAAGGTAACTCCGTTCCCCCTGCTGATCTTCATAAATCATTTGTAAATGCCCTTGTTAATGACGGTCGAGGAATATGGTTCGGTAACCCTAGGGACTTTCTTGTCGATAACCAGGATTGGAAAGGTAAATCTTCCCTCTTTTACATGTGTGAATGCTTCATCAAAGGTGATACGATTGTTAGAGATGATGCGACTCTAATCATAGATAAAGTTTTGTTTACTCAATGGAAAAACAAATTATTGAACCATGTTATCATAGCTTTGTGCAACGGTCCAAGGCCACCTCAAGACGTGCTTAGACATTGGGTTCGTACGAACTAGGAGTGTAGAGGTCTTTTCGTCAAACAATTTTAATACTTACCGAATGGCTATTACCTTTTTAACTTTGATGATGCTAATGATGCACTTTGCATAATAACTGAAGACCAATGGATAATTAAAGATATGCCAATTTCCTTTTTTATATGTTTTTCGAGGTTCAACCCTAAGCGACCCAAACCCTCAAGGGTCCCCGTTTGGGTAGAGCTCACTGACCTCCCGATGGAGTTTTATCCTTGGGTGGATAATCTTGTGGTAAGGTTTTAGGGCAAAAATCGAGGGGGGATATAAATCCGAAGTGGGATCCTTAAGTCCTTGTCAAGTTAGATGTGAGCAAACCGATAAAATCATCACTTAAAATCATGGACTCCGAGGGTAACTATCTGCATGATCAGAAAATTGTTTATAAGAATCTTCCTAATGCTTGCTTTAAGTGCCATAAACAAGGACATTGGATAAGAGAGTATCCTTTGCTTAAGCAGGTGGATCCTGCTATCAGTCTGATGTAGATAAATAATCAGCAGCCTCAATCGGGTGTGTCTCCAGACATTCAAACAAAAAAGGCCTCAAGTCAAACAAGCTAAAAAAAGGTAAAAATTGGGGCAATGTTTTTTATGCTTTTTTGGAAGATGTCACTAACCATCTGGAGGATTTGCAGAATGTTAAATCTAACAAAGCTACTCAAGTGAAAGAGAGTGTTAATAATCCCCTTGCCTTGAATCATGTTTATAAAAATCTCACCTTGCAAGAGGTAAATCTCAATCAGCCTATTGACTCTAAGGGTTGGACTATTGTGGTGAATAGAAGGAAAAATGTTTCAAGCTCCTCTTGGAAATTTGCTATACCAGGTATCATCTCTAAGAGCAAACTTGCTATGCATACTTCTAAAGAAATCAATAGATTTTCAACTGAATTAGCCAACCAGGATGATTCTATCATTCATGAACTAAACCAGAAAGGCACGGATGTAGACGACCTAATAGAGAACCAAAAAGAAAATGAGGCTCCCCCTAGCCAGATTGTCACAAAGGCTAGGCGGCATAGCAATACTAAAAGCAAGAGGAAAGACATCCTGAAGAACTCCGTCTCCTTGAGTAAAGTCTCCAAGAATATTAGGAAATGATTGAGTCCTTGTCTGTCTTGTTTGTGTTATGGCATTCTATCTTTCTATACTGTTTGATCATGATGAACAACATGCAAATCATCTCTTATAATATGAAAGGTATTTTTGATCTGGTTAGAGCTAAATGTGTTTCCAAATGGTTGCTTGACTTGTCAGCAATGGCTGAATTTTTGTGCATGTAGGAGCTGAAAATCACTAATGGTAAGCTTGATCTTCACTTAAACATAGTCTCTAATAAGCATATGTGGTATTCTACCAAACACACGCATGGGAGGGGAGGTGCATCGATCGGTGTCTCCCATTCCATTGCTCATCTCGTTCATGAGGTGTATGCTAGTCCCTCCTACCAGTGGGTAGGGGTTGCTCTTAACAAGCCCTTCAATCGTACCATTATATGTTTATATGTTGCTAATTGTGTGACCCAAAGAACTAAATGTTGGGAAGAGCTATGTTCCCGTTCTATTCCCATTGTCATTACAAGATCAGACTTTAATATGGTTACTTCCCTATCTAATAGACACAACAAGATGGGTAGCACCATTCAAGGTCAATAATGGTCTTCATGGCTTAAGCTTGTCGCCAACCATGACCTTTTGGACATCTCTAGCCACACGGGGGTCATGTGGAATAATAAACAAAAAAGGTTTACCATTTGTGCTACTGACCTATTTATGCCATCAAGGTAAATAGATACTCCTTGTAGATTGGTGGACATGTACTGTAAGGAGGTCCGGTATTCTCCCTCTATGGTGGACATAAAGCTCTTCCTCGGAACTGAACCATGCATGTTCTCTAAGGCCATGGGTAGTTCCTCCTCTGAATCACTTGACGTGTCTGAGTACACCAAGTGATGGCTTGCTTGGGCTACACTTCTTACCGATGAAATGACACTTCTTTGACTACCTAGTACCCGTCGTGACCTTCAGTTCACTCACCTCTTAAGTCTATTTCTTTCTTCTTCTTTCCTTGAGTGTTTCTCTTACTCCTCTTAGTGCTTACTTTTGGGTTGTCTGGATTCCACAATACACGATACTAGTTTGGTCGATACCAACTCTGGGTGATGGGATACTAGCTTGAGAATGATATGATACCTCGTATTCTCTAAGATACATGACGCCACTACAATTGATACCACCTTAAGCAATATGATACTACAAAGGTGATACCAACTCTCATGATACGATACTACTATCAAGAGGATATGATACCAGAAGTGGGAACAATACCGTACCAGGTCTTCACAATACGATAATTCATGCTTGACGATACTAATTGTCATGATACGATATCTAGTTGTGGATCGCGATACGATGCCACAAGGTGCACGATACGATAATAGTCTTTCTTGCGATACAATACTGCGGTCTAGATGATAGGATATCAACTGTTATGCGATATGATACCTCTAAGGGGAATTGGGATATGATACCACGATGTGCATGATATGATACCACTTGAACCATGATCACAATACTTGCACTTAGTGATGCACGATACCTAGATGGTATCGTGATACCTCAAGGGGTATGCATGATACAATACCAACCAAATATCACGATACTAGGGAATTTTGGTATCGTGATAGGAAAACTCAATTGATCGTGATGTTGTAGCCAAATGTGGTCAAAACTTAAATTTTTTTTGCAAAGTGTGTATCCCTCTCTCCTCTTCCATTCTAGCTAACTATGCCACACAAAAATTCACTCCAACCCTTCTATCCTACCCCATGATACCGATTGTGTGTTAAATCACATTTCTACGTGTTCTTCTGGTTTTTTGAGGTTGTAGAGTTAATGTGCTTCAAGGGTAGCTTTTCCAAGTTTTCTGCTCACAATGTCAGCAAAGCACCTACTCTCTGCAATATTGCTTCTACGATATCGATCGTTGCTCTCCTCACTACTTGCTCAAGAGAAGTGATTGGAAATTTAGGGTTTTTTGGGTTTTATGGCCTTGGTTGACCAAGTGCCTGAATTGAAAAAGAACTAAATTTTCTTGAGATTTTCTCAAGGTGTCCTACCTATCCTATTCCTACTTCTCTCTCAAGTCATGAGCAAAATAGTGATTGGTGGGAAACACCAACACTGATGGAGAGTATTAATCTCCAAAAGAACAAGTTGTACTTGAATTTAGAACTCCTCTATATCAAGAACAACTTCTGACTCCACTTAATTTAGAAAACAATCACCAAATTATCAGAATTTTGGCTAACTGTTGAAAACTTAAACTTCCTGGAAAGTCTGCTACAGATTAATCACTCATTGACTAATCAATCCTGTAAAGTTTTTAATAAAACTTTGCACAATGCTTTGCCTTAATGTTGCGCAGCTATTCCAAGTTAAATTTCTCAAAATGATTGAGTACACTGTGAGAAATGTGTGAAACACTTTACCTATGTCTGAAACAGCTTCTTTGCAATGGCGACTTTGACACCTTCAACTTCTTAACACTGGTTCTCCCAAAGTAAATCCCGTTTGATCAAGATCTTTTAGCATAGATGGCTTACCTTCCAACTTAGATTTTGAGCCCTCACTTGTGTAAACCTTTACACTGTGGACTGAGCAATGATCATTTCTCTGAACATGAAATCTGCGCCAGTTTTGACGACTCTCAGAACATCTTCACATATGAATGTTCCTAAACTAAATTCTCTCAACCTGATCACAATTAACCTCTCAAATTCTAGTCATAGATAGATTAGCTATTGACTTAGATATGTGCAAAAGGATTTCTCAAAAGATTAAACACAGAAGGAGAATGGGAGAGAAGATCGACGCGCCATTTCTGAACTTTTCACTTATCTATTTTCTTCATACATCTGATGGATGATTTGTACAATGTACATCAACTAACTCATCTCAACTCTCTTCTCTATGTCTCTATTCTATATGCCCCGACTTTTTCAAAATATTTATAGGCAAATATGTACAAGCTTATGACTAATCAAAAGTGTGAGTCAGCTATATCTGAACTAATGTACATATGTGTACATATCTTTGAATTTCTGAGTATGTCCTTCCTTCAAACTTCTGAATTTGTTCTCTTCTTAATCTCTTGACTTCATTTCTTCATAAACCTTCAATTGATGATTGATATGCACCAACAGCTCCCCCTCAATCATTAATTGAGGTTCTTCTCTATCTTCTTAATTCCTGCCATATCCTTGAATCTCTGTAGCTTTGGTCCATCTAGAATTTTTGTCATCATATCTGCAAGTTGATCTTTTGTAGGTGTATGCATAACTTCAATTTCCTTATCAATGACCTTCTCTCTTAGAAAATGATATTGTATTTCAATATGCTTAGTTCTAGCATGAAACACAAGATTATCTGCCAAGTATAAAGAACTCATATTGTCTCCACAAATAATAGTACTTTGAATCACATCAAAAACCTTCATAAGTGTTTTTAGCCATATTACCTCCTTTGCAGCTTCCACCATACCTTTATATTCTGCTTCTGTAGATGACAAAGCAACTGTATGTTGCTTCTTAGAACACCATGAAATAAATTTGTCTCCTACATAGCACAAATATCCATGTGTTGATCTTCTATCATCCACATTACCTGCCCAATCTGCATCACTATATATCTTCACTCTTGTATCAGAAGTAAATCCATGGTACAACCCTTCTCTGAGTGTACCTTTGATGTACCTGAGTACTCTTTGTTCTGCAATCCAATGTTCCTTTCTAGGACAATGCATAAATTGTGAAAGCACTCCAACTGCATATGACAAATCAGGCCTTGTTAGTGTAGCATAAATCAAGCTACCAACCAAACTTTGATAGAGCTTCATGTCTCTGAATTCTTCTCCTCCAAATCTAGACAATTTATGGTTCACCTCCAATGGTGTAGGTGCAACCCTGCAATCTTCCATATTAAATTTGGTTAGCAAATTTTTAAGATACCTTTCTTGGGTCACATATACTCCATGTTGAGTATATAAAATCTCCATTCCCAAGAAGAATGACAAGTTCCCCAAATCATTGATTTTGAACTCTTTCTCCATCTGCTTCTTGATCATTTGTATTCCTTTATCATCTGTTCCTGTAAGTATTATGTCATCAACATAAATACAAACATAAATGAATCCATCTTCACTTGCTTTGACTAGCAAGCTACTATCTGCCTTTGATGCTTGAAATCCAAGATCATTCAAGAACTTTACAAGCCTATAATTCCATGCCCTTGGGGCCTGCTTTAATCCATACAAAGCTCTCTTGAGCTTACACACATAATTTGGATTCACTTGATCTTTGAATCCATCTGGTTGCTCCATGTAAACTTCATCTGAAATGTAACCATTCAAAAAAGCATTTTTAACATCTAATTGAGATAACTTCCAACCTTTGCAAGCAGCAATTGCTATGAGAGTTCTGATGGTTGCATTTTTGCCACAGGACTATAGGTCTCATCATAGTCCACTCCATATGTCTGTGCATACCCTTTCACAACAAGTCTAGCTTTGTACCTAGACACACTTCCATCTGCAAATCTTTTTGTTTTGTACACCCACTTACATCCAATGATTTTTTGGCTATTAGGTTTAGGAGCCAGATCCCAAGTCTGATTCTCTATCAATGCATCATACTCCTCTTGCATGGCTTCTTCCCAATTTCTCTTGCCTTTGGCTTCATCATATGTAGATGGATCTTCATCTGCTTTTACCAAATAAGCATAATCTTTAGTAGTCAAGAATGAGGTGTCATAGCTATACCTTGTAGGTTGCCATTTGTGCCTAGATGACCTCCTAACTTCTGCACTTTTTGAAGTCTCTGGTTCATCACATTCTGGATCAAACCTTGGCCTCTCTTCAACTTCAACCTGTACTTCATTATTCTCATTTTCATCAAGTAATTGAATCTTTGCTTTACCTTTCCTTTGATCCACTACTTCTTCAACATCTGTATGTACATTATATTTACCTGCATACCAAGTACCTTGCTCATCAAATGTAACATCCTTGGATACAAGGAATTGCTTTGTGGATGGACTCCACAACCTGTATCCCATTTGCTTATCATCATAACCAATGAATACATATTTTTCTGCCTTAGGCTCCAACTTATGCCTCAATTGAGATGGCACATATGCATATGCCAAACATCCAAATATTCTGCAATGATCCAAGGTAGGTTTCTTACCCCACCAAGCTTCATATGGTGTCATACCTTGCAAAGCTTTACAAGGCAATCTATTAACCAAATAAGTAGCTGTATTTACAGCCTCTGCCCACAAATAATTTGGACAATTCTTCTCTTTCATCATGGACCTTGCAAACTCAACAAGAGTCTTATTTCTTCTTTCTGCTACCCCATTTTGTTGAGGAGAGTACGTGCAAGTAACTTCTCTCTTTATACATGCATTCCACAAGTAATCATTGAATTCATTTGAAAAATACTCTCCCCCTCCATCTGACCTTAGTCTCTTCAATTTTTGACCTGTAATCCTTTCTGCATATGCATGATAGTGTTTAAATGTATTAAACACTTCTGACTTTTCTTTAATCACATAAATTGTGATCCATCTGGTAGCATCATCAACATATATGACATAATATCTTGAACCATTTATACTAAAGTCCTTTGAAGGACCCCACACATCTGTATGCACCAACTCAAGTCTTTCTGAATACATAAACCCATGCTTGGAATAAGATTGCTTATGAGCCTTACCTAATTGACATGCCTCACATCTGTATGTCATGTGTTGACCTGCAATGTTAGGCAACCCAAGCACTGAATCATTATTAATCATGTCTTTGATACCTCTTTCATTGAAGTGTCCAAGTCTTTTGTGCCAAAGATCCAATTCAGATACCTTCTGCTCTCCATATGTGAACATAGCATGTCCAACATTTCCTTGTACCTTCAATGTGAAGAGCCTTCCTTCTTTCTTTCCTGTAACAACCTGTTTATACCCTTGACTAGGGTCTTCAACATAGACTCCATCATTGGTGAATCTTACCTCATATCCTTTTTCCACAATTTGACCTACACTGATCAAATTCTTTGGAATTGTGGGAACATAAAGAACCTTACTCAGAAGAGTGCTCCCATCCTTAGCTTTAACTGAACCAATTGACTTTACCTTATGCTTTGTATTATCACCTGTCTGAACTGTATGGTTAATTGCATTATGATCTAAATTAGTCATCAAAGCAATATTTCCACTTAAATGATTACTACATCCTGAATCAATGTAGAACACTCTCATGTCCTCATGTGAGGTTTCATATGTTGCATTCATAATGAGAGTCGAATCCTCCTTATGATCTGATGCATAGTTGTAGTAGGTGTTATTATAGGATTGATTTTGAAAGCTTCTTCCTCCACCTCCTCCAAAAGAATTCCTACCACCTCTACCTCTGAAGTTTCCTCTCTGAAATCTACCACCTCTTGCTCTTTGATTAAAGTTCTGATAATTACCATTGTTCTGATTATTGTGCCAACAATCATGAGATAGATGATTGGTCTTACCACATATCCAACAAGCTCTTGCATTATCTTTGTTGTTTCTGCCTCTTCCTCTACTTCTGCCATTTCCTTTTCCTCTTATGAAATTTGCTTGGTTTGAAGTACCTTCTTCTTCACCTGATTGTTGCTTTCCTTTGTTAGCTTTCTTCTTGTCTTTGGAGTACATTGCAGGACCTGCACTCTTATCAACATCTCCTTTGACATCATTCTCAAAATTTAGCATATGACCTAACAATTGATTCAAATCAGGAGTGAAATGATCTAATGAAAGTTCTGTAGACAGAATAAAAGGCTTCCACTTCTCATCTCCTCTTAGCCCTGTGAGAATTTGTCTTACCAATTTTTCTTCTTCAATATCTTCATCCACTGCACCTAAAGAATCTGCAATGTCCTTCATCTTTGTCACATAATCAGAGATTGATTGTGAGGCCTTCTTCTTGAAAGTAGTAAATTCTGCCCATAGTGAAGCCTTCCTTGATTTGGTTGTGTTTTGGAAATGCTCTTCCAAAGCATTCCAAATGTCACTTGCACTTTCAAGTCCTCTAATGTGAGGAAGCAAATAGTCATTGACTGCCATGTAGATTATGCTCCTTGCTTGAGCATCCTTCTTCATCCAATTCTTCAAGTCTGCAAGCTCCTCTCTAGTTGGAACACTAGAGTCTCTAAATTCTGGCTTTTCTTCATCTCCTGTGATGTATCCCATCAGATCTTTGCTCATAAGATGAGCTTCCATCCTCATAGACCATGCAGGATAGTTCTCTCTATCCAGCTTCTCAATTTGGAGACTATCTCCCATTGTTTCTTTACTTGTATTGCCAATTCTTTAATCTTTACGAGAAATAAATGTACCTTGACTCTGAATCTACTCCTTCTGATCCTTTTGATAGCTTCAATGTGTCTACCTTCAAATTTTCTTCAACCTTTATCCTTTTGCACCTTCGAGATGTAAAGATTTGTGTTTCTGCAGTAGTCGGAGTCTTCTTCACTTCAAATTTGACACATCCTGCTCTGATACCACTGATGGAGAGTATTAATCTCCAAAAGAACAAGTTGTACTTGAATTTAGAACTCCTCTATATCAAGAACAACTTCTGACTCCACTTAATTTAGAAAACAATCACCAAATTATCAGAATTTTGGCTAACTGTTGAAAACTTAAACTTCCTGGAAAGTCTGCTGCAGATTAATCACTCATTGACTAATCAATCCTGTAAAGTTTTTAATAAAACTTTGCACAATGCTTTGTCTTAATGTTGCGCAGCTATTCCAAGTTAAATTTCTCAAAATGATTGAGTACACTGTGAGAAATGTGTGAAACACTTTACCTATGTCTGAAACAGCTTCTTTGCAATGGCGACTTTGACACCTGCAACTTCTTAACACTGGTTCTCCCAAAGTAAATCCCGTTTGATCAAGATCTTTTAGCCATAGATGGCTTACCTTCAAACTTAGATTTTGAGCCCTCACTTGTGTAAAACTTTACACTGTGGACTGAGCAATGATCATTTCTCTGAACATGAAATCTGTGCCAGTTTTGACGACTCTCAGAACATCTTCACATATGAATGTTCCTAAACTAAATTCTCTCAACCTGATCACAATTAACCTCTCAAATTCTAGTCATAGATAGATTAGCTATTGACTTAGATACGTGCAAAAGGATTTCTCAAAAGATTAAACACAGAAGGAGAATGGGAGAGAAGATCGACGCGCCATTTCTGAACTTTTCACTTATCTATTTTCTTCATACATCTGATGGATGATTTGTACAATGTACATCAACTAACTCATCTCAACTCTCTTCTCTATGTCTCTATTCTATATGCCCCGACTTTTTCAAAATATTTATAGGCAAATATGTACAAGCTTATGACTAATCAAAAGTGTGAGTCAGCTATATCTGAACTAATGTACATATGTGTACATATCTTTGAATTTCTGAGTATGTCCTTCCTTCAAACTTCTGAATTTGTTCTCTTCTTAATCTCTTGACTTCATTTCTTCATAAACCTTCAATTGATGATTGATATGCACCAACAAACACCTGCTCCACAACTCCTCAAGCCTCACACACGCACTACAACAGTTCAAAAGTGATGGGAAGGGGTAGACAACAGTCCCACACACGCCTTTCAAGCATCAAACACACACAAAACCTCTTGGAGAAGAAGATAATCAGCAGGAAAGAGGAAAGTTCAAAAATCAACTTCAATACTCACAATGGCAAAAAGTTTTTTACAAGAGTCACCAAATGACTTATATACATGTGCCCTAAAATTGGTCCTTTCACACAAGAGACCGGCGCTTTTATTGAAAAACACTAATCTCCTACTATGTTAGAAGCATTATGGTACAATAGTTGGGGCTCATGCATCTAAAGGACTCCTCTAATGCATTTACATGGCTTCGTGAAGTTTTTATACAACTTGAAGAAGAAAATTTATGCCCATCACTTGAAACTTTTTGGGGCTCCCTTTTTTGTGCTTCTTTACTTTGCAACAAGTAGTGAAACCATAATCACAAGGAGAAATTGGAGTAACTCATGTGCTCACGTAGGTGAGGAGGGCAATGAGGACAACTGCATATTTCAAAGCAATCGCTCAATGCCTATGAGAGATCGATAAGTAAGGCTCAGACAAGAGGATCAAGTGCCTACTCCGTTGGTTGTACCACAAGGTATCAGTGAGTGAATAGGCTACCAAATGTTGAGATATCAAGATGAACATGTGATGATTGAGGATGACATGTACCACTTTTTGTTTCTCTGATATATGGGAGGGATACTTTCAATGAGCTTCACTAGATTTATCTAGCAATAGTGATGGGACATTTTTTTCTTGCCAACCACTCATTTGCCAAAATTAGGGTTTTCTTTATGTACTCTTTATATATTTTATTGATTATATTGGTGTATTAGGTCATTCCTGTATATTCTCTTTACGTATTAGAAGAAGAAGAAGAAGAGTATCATTCTTCCTTGCCTCAATCTATATATGCCTTATCCTTGTGTGTAAGGGTCCTCTTCCTTATCTCCTTTCTCTTGAAATGGTATGAGAGCCAATGTGGATATAGAGAGCTCATGAACAAGGCTGACATTAAAGAGTCTATGAGAAGGTGTGGAGAAATGTGCATGTCGAAAATGATCTCAAATTGCTATGAAAATCTAGTGTGAAAGTAGAACGCACCAAATTATTTCTGAGATTTATCCATTTAGGCTCACTTTTTTGCTTAGATTTCTATTTCAGAGCATTGCATGACCTCTATTTCAAGCTCCCAAGGTGGAGCCCATAGAAAAAATACATGAATTCACAAAATCCTAATCTATATTCTTTTTTTCATCTCCCACATATCTTAGATCCAAAATTTCAAGTGATTCCATCTATTATTGATACACAAAAAGCTATGTTTTTTTAATATCAACTGTCAAGTCACAATCTAATAGTGTTCAAGTAGAGGTACTATTGCTAGTGTTTTTGCAATATTATAAATTGTTGCAAAAATGGCAAATGCTTATGGAATGAGTCAACTTATGAGCAATAAGTTGGTTAAGAATAGCTTTCATGCTTGAAGATTCCGAATGACAAATTTTCTGATGGATAAAGGCTACCAGAAGTACATCAAAGGAGACAATAGCAAACCCTTCTAGTTACCAGAGAGGAATTAGAATGAAAACCAATGAAGAGCATATGAAGAGAGGAATCAAGGGGCATGGAAGGTAATGTATTGGTTTTCTTTTAGCATACAAGATAGCATGATTGGACACATACATGATGCCAAAACTCCAAAAGAGAATTGGAACAATTTGGTCACAATGTATGAGATTAATGCAAAGGCATAACAATTGCAACTCAAAAATGAGTTGCATACATTGGAGGAAAAGAGTATGATTGTAAGTGTGTTGTCAGGATCTTGCTCACGCGCATACAGAGATTACGGGCACAGAAAACACACAGAGAATAGACGCAACAAGAGACGAGACAGAACGCAGTATTGGGTGCAATCTCCCCCCATGCACTCTGTTTCGACAGTCCACAGAGTGCATGTATTTATAGGACTTTTGATTACGTCGAAAAGAGTGGTTACAAGAGGGCGGCTTCGAAAAGCAGGCGTGAAACTAAAAGTTGATAACTTTTACGGAAAGCCATTGCTTTCAATAACAGAAACTACGGTCTTCAATGACCCTTATTCTGACCATTACTTTTCTAACAATAGAACCTTCTACGCGGGTTTATTTACAAGCTAAATAATAAATATTCTGATTATTGATGTTCACCCTTTCACGCCTTGCACACTCCTCATGAACCTTCAGCTGCTATATCAAAAACATCAAAAACATATAAATACATTAATAATATAATACTTTAACAATGCATTGTTCAATAATATACAACATGCCTCTCAGTTGACAAGCAACTGACCTCAGTTGATAAAATAATTTAACATTCTAACAATTACAATACATTGTTCAACATATTCCATGTTACTGTTACAATCCAACAATGCATTGGCCAACATATTTCATGTTACAATCCAACAATGCATTGGCTATTCCATATTTCAATCCAACAATCCAACAAACATATTCCATGTTACAATCCAACAATGCATTGGCTATTTCATATTTCAATCCAACAATGCATTGGCTAACATATTCCATGTTACAATCCAACAATGCATTGTTCAACATATTCCATAAGGTATAACATGCCCCTCAGTTGAACAAGCAACTGACCTCAGGTGATAAAATAATAAACATGGATGACCAGTCACATGTTTCATCACTAATTAAAGAAAATAGGCATGTGCCATGTAAAAATACATGCATGGAAATGTTCATGGAGCTGGTACATTAATGTGTTTGTGTATGATATGCAGAAAATAAGTAAAAAAATGTAATCCAAAAGTGATTACAAAAATGAATATCTGGATATGATAAAATAATAATGAATTTTCTAATCAAGAATTTATACTTGAATGCATGTGCATATGCATTTTGTAAAAATTTCGGCAGCATAACGGCGTGATTTTGAAAACCGGAAAATTTCCGACAAACAATTTCCATGATATTGGTGCCAAGAGGCATAATCTATGCACAAAGAGACCAAAAGGGGATTACACACCCTGACAATATATATTTTCTCCTCGCAAACCTGCAAGAAAATACATACCTGTCCCTGCAATAAGAATTCATGTACCATACAAGACAAACCATGTTTAAACGATGCATATATTCCATGTACGATGCAAAACATGCATGTCCAAAATGTAAGTGGATGCAAAAAGAAGACAACTATGCATATAAATTGACAAGAAACGTATCTGGATGGTTACAAAGTAATTTGCCGATGTGTGCAGGTGCTGAAGATGATCCACCCCTTTATCATAATAGCAGGACAATATGCCTTCAGGATCAATGGGTAAAGTCCAAATTCTTTTGATCTTGGAAGAGAAGCTCAAAAGATATGTGATAGCTACTCTATAAAGAGATCGGAGATATCTTTCCATAGCAATAAAAAAAATCTCAAAAATTAAAGGTAATATGCTCCTATGGACTAAATTCAATATGTAAATACATCACAATTATCAAATAGGTAAGGTAAACTGTAAAGGTAAGAATGAATCTTTAAACTCTTCTTGAAAAGCCTTCCAGGTGCGTGGACAATCTGCACGACGAGAAAGATCATTCCACCATAACTGCGCTCGTCCTACCAAATAATTGGTGGCAAACTCAATTTTCTGATTTTCTGAATATAACCCATCGGAAAACAAATCGTTGAATAGGGATAGCCATGATAAGACAAAGCGGCCATCTTTTCGTCCGTCGAATTGAAGCATAGCATAACGTCCTTGTATGGTTTGTTGAAGTGCGTGAAGTTCTTGGTTCATAATCTCTAACTCTTGCTCGAATGAGACTCTAGGTAAAGGTGAATTACTGTGATTCTCCATGGTGCTCTTGGACCCTTGCTCTCACCCTTGGTGTCTTGAACCTTCTTGTTTGCAACCTTGGTGTCTCGATCCCGTGTTCTCAACCTTGCTTGGTATCTTGAACACTCAATCAAGTGCCACCCAAATATGACCAAGGATTTCACCCTTGCAAGGTAGCTCATTGGAAAGCTCGTTCCGAGAGCTTTCCAACGGTATATTACACGCCTCAATCCGACCTACGGATTGAAAGTTACACTTAATTCTTTGTTGGGTCCATCCTTGAAATCGCCGCGAGCGCCTTGCACAAGTACCAAAGAAAGAGAATTTGAGTACAACTCCAAGAGATGGTGGAGTGGTCAAAGTACTTCCCTTGAAAGTAGGAGGTTGTGGGTTCAAATCCTCCTACCTTAGGGACTCTAAACCTCTCTATTACCACTCAAAAATTTAAATTGCCTCGTGCGTAGCCAACGGTCGCCAAGGGAGCCTTGGGTGCCAATGTATTGCCTAAGTTATTGCCTAAGCTCTTTGCCTTAGTCGACGCCTTGAACAGAACCCTCTGTATTGACGGGTGTAGAGCTCTGATACCACTGTTGTCAGGATCTTGCTCACGCGCATACAGAGATTACGGGCACAGAAAACACACAGAGAATAGACGCAACAAGAGACGAGACAGAACGCAGTATTGGGTGCAATCTCCCCCCATGCACTCTGTTTCGATAGTCCACAGAGTGCATGTATTTATAGGAGTAAGCCGAAGGAGAAGACATAGGTGAAGACGTAGGTGAAGACGTAGGTTCTGGATCAGGATCAGAAACTGAAACTGAAACAGAAACCGGAACCGGAACAGGAACAGGAATAGGAACAGGAACAGGAAACGGAAACGGAGACGGAGACGTAGGTGAAGACGTAGGTTCTGGTTCTGGATCAGGATCAGGATCAGAAACAGAAACTGAAACTGAAACAGAAACCGGAACCGGAACAGGAAGAGGAACAGGAACAGGAACAGGAAACGGAAACGGAGACGGAGACGAAATCGGAATCGTGAACAGAGAACAGAGAACAGAACCCTCTGTATTGACGCGTGCAGAGCTCTGATACCACTGTTGTCAGGATCTTGCTCACGCGCATACAGAGATTACGGGCACAGAAAACACACAGAGAATAGACGCAACAAGAGACGAGACAGAACGCAGTATTGGGTGCAATCTCCCCCCATGCACTCTATTTCGACAGTCCACAGAGTGCATGTATTTATAAGAGTAAGCCGAAGGAGAAGACGTAGGTGAAGACGTAGGTTCTGGTTCTGGATCAAGATCAGAAACTGAAACTGAAACAGAAACCGGAACCGGAACAGGAACAGGAACAGGAACAGGAAACGGAAACGGAGACGGAGACGTAGGTGAAGACGTAGGTTCTGGTTCTGGATCAGGATCAGGATCAGAAACAGAAAGTGAAACTGAAATAGAAACCGGAACCGGAACAGGAACAGGAACAGGAACAGGAAGAGGAAACGGAAACGGAGACGGAGACGAAATCGGAATCGCGAACAGAGAACAGAGAACAGAACCCTCTGTATTGACGCATGCAGAGCTCTGATACCATTGTTGTCAGGATCTTGCTCACGCGCATACAGAGATTACCGGCACAGAAAACACACACAGAATAGACGCAACAAGAGACGAGACAGAACGCAGTATTGGGTGCAATCTCCCCCCATGCACTCTGTTTCGACAGTCCACAGAGTGCATGTATTTATAGGACTTTTGATTACGTCGAAAAGAGTGGTTACAAGAGGGCGGCTTCGAAAAGCAGGCGTGAAACTAAAATTTGATAACTTTTACGGAAAGCCATTGCTTTCAATAACAGAAACTACGGTCTTCAATGACCCTTATTCTGACCATTACTTTTCTAACAATAGAACCTTCTACGCGGGTTTATTTACAAGCTAAATAATAAATATTCCGATTATTGATGTTCGCCCTTTCACGCCTTGCACGCTCCTCACGAACCTTCAGCTGCTATATCAAAAACATCAAAAACATATTAATACATTAATAATATAATACTTTAACAATGCATTGTTCAATAATATACAACAAAGTGATTACATCTTAAAAATTGAAGGTTATGTGAGGCGCTTGCATCTATTAGTGTCAATGTAGATGATGATGATAAGGTTGAAGTGTTCCTTTGTGGTTTGGAGCTTCATATAAGGATTCTAGGACTTCTATTCATGCCACGAAGAATATTCTATTTTTTTAAATCTTGTGTCCATGCTAATAATACAAGAAAAAAATCTTGGCGAATAATCAAACTCTTGAGGGATAGCTTATTTTGATAAGGCATTCTACTCTAGCAAAGGAAGAGGTCGAGCAAAAGGTTGAAAGTGTAACAGGAAACAATAGTTAGGACCAAGCTCAACAACAAACTAATGTAGGAGATAGAAAACAACTTCAAAGGGGAGCCAAAGAGGCTGCATAAATTTCCAAAGAAATTATTCAAGTAATGATAGTAAGGGATACTAGAATTGTGGCCAACCTCATCACTTTGAACATTATTGGAGGTTGAAGACTCAAAATAGAGAAAAGAAACAAATTAACTATGCATCCATAAGTGCACATGATTCAGAGAAGTTGTTTAGGGTCCAACATCATATGATGAACACAATGTCTAGTAATGTTTCAAAATCGAATGGTAATGTTTGCTATGTTGATTCAGGTGCTTCAATTCACATTACCAACCATGTAGAATGATTTAGTGGTTTGTAGAAATTGCTAGTTCTTGGATTTTTTTGAAAAAGATGATGATACGTTACATCACATTGAGCATACAAGAAACACAACATTCTTCATGGAAGATGGGAAGGTAAAAACATCTTGTTGATGTATTGTATGTTCCTAATATAACAAAAAAATCAAAAGTATATGTGAGTCACTTGAATCTATTGGTGTGAATGTAGATGATGATGATGAGGTTTAAGCGTGCATTTGTGGTTAGGAGCTGCATATGAGGAGTTTAGATCTTCTATTTAGACCATGAGGAATATTTCAAATTTTGGTCATCTTGTGTCCATACTGATAATTGAAGAAAAGAACCTTGGTGAAGACTTCAGCTATCAAGGAAAAGCTAGTTTTGAGCAGATATTCTACTTTGTGAGAGGAAGAGGCCGAGACAAAGGTTAAAAGTGGAAGAGGAAACAATATCTAGGACCAAGGTAAAAAAAAAGCTAAGTCAGGAGGTAGAAAACAGCTTCAAAGTAAGGGGATCCAAAGAGGCTAAAATAAGTTCCAAATAAATCATTCAGGTAATGATAATAAGGGATGCTATAATTATGGTCAACCTAGTCACTTTGAACATGATTGCAGGTTGAAGAGTCACAATAACAAAAAGGAGCAAAACAATTATGCATCCATAAGTGTAGATGATTCACAGAATTTGTTTATGGTCTAAGATCATATGATGAACAAAATGTCTAATGATGCTTCAAAATCGAATGGTAATGTTTGCTATGTTGAATCATGTGCTTCAAAACACATGAACAACCATGTAGAATGGTTTAGTAGTCTGTAGGAATTGGTAGTTCTTTGATTTACTAAAATAAGTGATGATACATCACACCCCATCAAGCATACAAGAAACATGATGTTTTTCATGGAGGATGGGAAGATAAAACATCTTATTGATGTATTGCAAGTTCCTATTATAACAAAAAACCTATTTTGTGTTGGATAAATGTTTGACCAAGGATACAAGTTAGGTTCAACTTTGATGGATTATATGTACAAAAGTACAAGAAGAATGGGAGGCTAATTTCCAAAGGAAAGAAAGTGGGTAGGATGCTTACTTTGAATGTGAAAGTTATTGAAATGAATGCAGCCATGTTTGTAGAAGGTGTAGGTGTTATTACAGACATAGAGATATGGAACAAACAAATTAGACATGCAAATTTGCATAGGCTAAGGCTGATCTACTAAAAGGAGATTTTCAATGGGCTACCAAAATTTAAGATTGCAGAGATGCAAAAAGTATACAAAGCATGTCAATTTGGTAAACAACCAAGAGGATCATTTTTGCATGACAAGCATGTTAATGAGAATGTACTAGAGATAGTACATAAAAATTTTTTGGGGCTTGAAAAGACCACATCTAGAGGAGTTTGCATGTTTTATGCCTCATTCATTGATGACCATACACAAGAATTATGGGTATACTTCATGAAGCAGAAGGGAAGTGTTTAATCACATTCTAAATTTCAAGGCTATGGTGGAAAAGCAGAGAGGGAAATATACTCAAACACTAAGATTTGATGCTAGACGTGAACACATATCAAATGAACTCATTAATTTTCTAAAGGTTCATGGAATTGAAGTGTAGTTTTCATATAGGTACACATCGCAATAAAATGGCACTGTTGAATGCAAAAATAGATATATTTAGAAATAAAAGGAGCCTTGATGGCTAAGAAAAATATGCACCATGGTTATTGGGTAGAAGTTGTGCACACTGTTGTACACATTACAAATAGAACTCCAACTACTATTGTACATCAAGTAACATCTGAAGAGAATATCATAGGTAAAAAGAAAAACTTATCACATATGAAAGTATTTGGTTTCATTTCATATACATGTATAGTGGTTATGCTGATATATGCCAATGATACGTTTAACGAGCCTTACAAGATTTATCTATCTAGAGTGATGCCACATTTGTTTATTTCCAGCTCACTCATTTGCGGACATTAGGATTCTCTTTATGTATTTTCCTTTATATATTATGATGGTTGGGTTGTTGTATTAGGTCATTCTTGCATATTATCTTCACGTAATAGAAAAAGTAGAACAACATCATTCTTCCTTGTCTTAATCTATGTGTGATCCTCTCTTTGTGTGTGAGAGTGTGTGAGAGCTCTCTTTCTTATCTCCTTTCTCTTGAGAAAACATACCATCACGAAGATCAACATGAAAACCAAATTGTAAAGAAGCGAACATGGAGTTTTGAAAATCCAAAAGTTCAAAAATTACCATTGCAAATAACAATGCATATACAATCTGTATCATATATTGCTTCTCATAAATTTTTACAATTAAAAGTCTTTGCTAAGTGCGAAAAATCATGAGGTAGAAGCACTTGGGACCAAAAAAGTGATAATCTACATTGCAATGGTCAAGTGTAAAAGAGCTATGACAATGAGAATTCAGTTCCATTTTTACTCCAATCTGCAAGTATTTCTAATATAGAAACTCATGGTGCACTTAGTGATGAGAGAGCAAGTATTGATGAAGCTAAATCTAGCCTAGAATTGTTGGTGCAAACTTAGAGAAATAGTAAGTTAGATGCATTTTTGGCTTATTGTACACATTTAGATTTCAATGGTGTCTTCTTTGCATTTGACTACCATGCAATGGTCATCTCTAGACTATCTAATGAGACTGATCATGTTTCCTTTCATGAAGCAAAAAATTCAAAAAGAAAAGATGGCTACTATGCAATGTGAATAGAATGCTATTATGAAGAATGGTACTTGATCTTTATATGAATTAACTCTTAGCAAGAAAATAGTTAGCACTTAATGCAATCATAAAATGAAACACCCATGATGGTAGCGTTGATCACAATCAGTGTAGGCTACTATCAAAAGATTTTGCTCAAAAAGAGACATTGATTGTGATAAGAAATTTTTTCCTATATAACAGACGACAACCACTCATAGACTCTTTGCACATGTAACTCAAAATGGTTGAAATGTACAACAATTTGATATCAAAACTACATTTTTGAATGAGGAATCGCATAAAGAAGTACATGTTTTCAACCCCATGGTTTTATGAGAAAAGGGTATGAACAAAAAGGTGTGAAGGTTAAATAAGTCATGGTATGGATTGAAGTAAGGACTACATGCTTGGCATGAGAAAATACATGTCGATTACCAGCACATGGATTTCAAAACACTCCAATTGAAAACATCTTGTATGTAAAGTCTGAGGTGATATACTTTTTATCCTTGTTTTTGTGGATGTTATCTTGTTCACTAATCCTAATGACATAAACGTTTCTAAGTTTAAGTTCAATTGACCTCCTTTTAAATATCAAATTTGAGGGATTTGCATAATTATTTAGACATTCAATTTAAGTGATTTGATGGAGGCATTGATTTCTATTTAAAAATTACATTGATACTTTATTTTAAGAGGAAATTAAACCATTTTCCCCTTCCATGGAAACACATTTACGTTTTCTACATGATATTGAAATTGAAGATGCATTTGATGTCCATCTCCATCATTGTGTACCTAAGTATCGACTTAGGGACTTGAGGAGAAAGAGACTATACCTCAATCCCCCGCAAGCGCATATAGTGGGGATTCACGCTTTAATTATCAATCCAAGAAGTATCATAACCTAGCCGAGTGTATGAGGACATGCATTCAAATGATGGTCAATGCAAATGTGAACTAACAAAGGTGCATACAAGTGTAAACTATCACATTCAAAGCTTTCATGGTCAGCTATGGTGTCGCAATACCTAGAGCAATAGCCAACAGTAAATCAAGCTTTTCTCTCAGCTCCGAACTCGGAATATAGTGAATGGCGACTTCCTTTTGAAGATCTCGAGAAGAGCAACCAATTTTCACTGGATTCTAACACTTCTGCTTCAAGTTAAGAGCAAAATAATGAGCTGTGGGAATGACCTACCTATGCTTCAAGACTTCCTACACTTTGCACACACATTACCAAACAGCAAACAAGCACTACCATGGATAGACAACACTTCAAAGCACTCTTTTCAAGCCATATACATGCATGCAAACTCAGAAGGAAGAAGACACAAATTCGAAATTTTGTGCTCTTGATTCCCACAATGGCAAAAATCCTTTACAAAGAGTCACAAAATGACTTATATACATGTGCCCTAAAAATGGTCCTTTCACACAAGAGACCGGCACTTTATTGAATAAAAGACTAATTTCCTACTAGTTTACAAGGGTAATGATACAGATATCCATGGATAAGCATCTAGAGGACTCCTTTAGTGCATTTACATCGGAAAATATATTACAATGCGACTATATTACAAAAATAAAGTGTCCAAATCGGAAATATTTTGGGGCCCTTCTCTTTCTCTGCATCTCTGCTCTTCTTTGATCCACAACACTCCCCCCCTCTTTGTTTCTGTTGTCCCTTGATAGGCTTTGCTTCTTGTCTCTAGTTTTGTGCCTGTAGTCGATCTGGTTCCTTATTAACTAATAGCCTCTTTATAGTTGACCACTCCAACTCCTCTAGAAGTCGTAATGATATTGTTTTACCAGTGGTCAAGAAATTGATCATAACTCGGGACATGTTGCATTGGTTTTGGCATATTCTTTTCTTTCTATTGTCTGGATTTTCAGCCTTTGATCTGGACCTCTCGAAGATCAAGAGGTTGAAGCACGTTTCGCGGCTTGGGATCTGTCAGATATCATCTTGCCTTTCTTCATGGGTAGTTTTTGGCCTTGATCTGTCCTTGCCTGTTGCATACTTTCCACTGTTGTGTGCCCCTGCAAGGCTCTAGGGAGAGATGAATTTTGTGTGCCCCTGTGGGGCTTCCTACAGAGATATGTCTTCAAATATATTCTATTTAATGAAGCTTCTTTCTTGGTTTTCTTCTTCTTTTGTTTTTGCTTGACTCTCCTTCAACACCACCTCCCTCCTGAACTCTGTCATCCTCAATAGGCTTTGGATTTCGACGGGAGTACGTCCTATATACCTTTTCCTCTATTTCATTAAGCAGATTGGCTTCACGTATCATGAGTTGCTTCCATTGTTCTGCTTCTACCTCGTAATGTGGTGCCTGTCTGTGGTCTGCAAAGAAGCTTAATTCATATGCCATAAGTATGGCATTCAGTTAGTTGACATCTTCAAGAAAATTTCCAAGTCAATCTTAAAAAATCTTGTAAAAAACGCTTCCTCAAAAGTTTGCATGTATGGGCTTGGCAAAAACATAAGTTTGGAGTAATATGCCATAACTGTAGGATGACTAGGCATAACAGATAGATAAAAAATGAGGATATATGTGCCTTGGTTAATGCCGATGAAATTCAAAATTGTATATTCTGCATGCTTAAAAACTTTGAGTATTGTGAGTATCATACTGAGGATTTTATTGGTCATCTTTATTGTGAGATCTGGTATTGTCGCATAACGGTTTAGCCAAAACTCAATGGATCTCACCATATATTCCTGAGTCAGTAAATAGTTGTGAGGCAAACTTGGAAGTAAAGGGTAATTCAACCATTGCGTATTGATCTTACCAATTCTTTGTAATTCCAAAAATTCATGTGCATCACTTCGATGTGGCATCGGGCAAAACAAAGGATTTACCTGAAATAAATATGGTGCGGCTTGCCAATGCACCCGTAATGTTGGATTCTTTTCCAAAAACTTCCTTCTCCATAATGGTTGTGCCGCCTCAAATTCTTCTTGAGTGTAAGTGAAGGTGATTGACTTGAAATTCAACTAGTCATCTGGATCTTTTTGCATAATTTGCTTTATATAACATCACGTCTCCTATTTCAACAGCCCATAAGGTATGTTGAAAGGCTTTATTATCCGGTCCAAGTCTTTGACTTTAATTTTTGCTTCTTTCATTACTTTGACTACTTCATTTTTGAAATTTTCCATCAATCAGGACACCACTAGTTCCCATTCCTTCTGACCTAGTTCTGCAGTATACGGCATTGGATGATCATCACTAGGTTCCACCTTCTGCTCTCTTATTGGTGAATGATAGATCGGGGGAGATAGAGGACATACCTCTACCTCGTGAGTAGGATTCCCTTGTTGTGGCTCTACTCTTGTCTTGATTTTTCTAGCATCTTCTAACTATTTCCTCAGCTGAACAATGAGTTGATCTTTTTCTTCATTGTCCTTGATGTTGGCCTTGAGCTTCTCTTCAATACTAGTCTTTTCTTCATATATGATCTTCACTTGATCCGCATCTTGTATGCATTGCTCATTATACTTCCCAACTGCGTCTTTCCATTTGAGAGACAAATCCTTAGTGTCGGTGGAATATTTTGTTTCTAATAGCTTCTAGCTCTCATGTGCTTGTTTAAGCTGATTTTCCATACCTTCCAATTGTTTGCGTACCTCATGTGTGGCGCTATCGTCGGTAATTGGTACCTCTAAGGTTTTATCCATTAAGAAAGAATTCATGAGTTCTTTGTTCCTACTGCTCAAATTATCATTTTCATCCATATATACTTTGATTTGAGTTTCTAGGAGTTTGCTTTGGTTGAGTATACAACCTTTCTTTATGTCAGAAGCTGCTTTTTGTTGTTCTAAGTCTTGAACTTTCTTTTGTAATTCTTCAACTTGTTGCTTGAGACCATTTTGTTGTTCTTGTGATACTTGTAACTCCTCTATTGCGGTCTGCAATTCAGCATCTTTTCAAGATAATGCACTTTGTAAATTGACTATGGTGGCCGTGAGTTCTTCACTCATTGTCTGAAATCTGTACTTGTCAGCCATCAACATTTCTTTCTCTTGATCTTCTTCCATGAGCAATGTTTGTGCAGTATTGCATTATCAATCATGGTCTTTACAAGGGGCTTCAGTTTATTGACGTCCACATTTAACCAAGTTTGCGGTATAATAGGTTTTTCGCCTGCGGTAACGTTCCTTGTGCCACATGTAGTGTTGTTTGGTGGGGCTATCGAATATGGAGCTGTATCATTGGCTCAACCTCTTTAGTTAATCCCTTCCCCTGTGGCATATCATCTGGAATCTCAGTCACAATTTTTATCAGTGTTTGTTGTGATAACACCTCTTTTTCTACATTCCTTTGCAATTCATCCTTGATGGGTGGTACCACATTTGTTTTTGGTGGAGATGCTTCTTTTACGCTGATCTTGGACTAGGTATTCAAGTGGATGATGTGCCTTCCTTTAGAGGGTGCTTCCTGATTCTGTACTTGTAGATTTTGATCGTCAGGGGTGTGATGGACTTGATGAATCTCCGTCCAATCTTCATCAATCATCTCTGTTCTTATATCTGTGTCCAATGTATCGTGTTCATGACTAGATTCATCATTGGAACTTGAATCATCAAGCCCCAATTCCTTGTATCTAGCGGCTTATGATGGGTTGTGGTCTTTTTGACTCTTTTTCTGCAAGCGTCTGGACTGCTTGTATTGGTATCCATGGACAGTAAGATTTACCTGGCCTCGCATGTAAGTATGTGTTTCTTCTAAAGCGGCTGATAGATCCCTTTGTGTTATTGTAGGTTGAGTTAACGAGACCTGTGGTAGTAGATGTATTTACTTCGATTGGGGGGTCTGCTATGCTTCTTCTTCTCTAGCCAGCTTGGCTCCACGCATCGTAGATCTCGAACTTGTTCCAACTTCTTCTCTTGATATGGATGTTTTCTTGTTCTTTGGAATTGTTGCAGACTTCACATATCTTGCCATTTCAATAGATTTTGGCATTAATCGTAAGCATTCCTTCATGTCTAGTGCTTCGTAGATCAATAGAGTAAACACAAATCTCCCGTTCAAAAACTTCTTATTGTCCCACTTCTTCTTAGCTTCGAATAAACATTCCTGTATGTATGGTGTAAAGTTGACTTTGTTCCCAATTTGCCTCATAGCATGAGATAGCAATTGAACTACAATCTTTTGAGGCGCTATATATCTGTTCATGCTTGGGAAATAGAAATGTTGATGCACCACATGAACTTACTCTTCAATATTCGTCCTGTTGATTTCCATAAAGGTCCTTTTTTTAGCGTCGTGACATTCATTTTTGAGATTTGTTAGACCATCTCGAGTCCATCCAAAAGCTTTGTTGATGAGCTCATGCGTAAATCGAACATGTTTCCATTCTCCAGTTTTGTTAAGAACTATAGCTTCTGGTATTGAGGGCATATCCACTGCTCCCTGCAGGGTGTTCAGCACTTGTGTACATCATTGAAAGTCTGGTAGATAAATTGGAAGTCGAAAGAATGCGTCAATTCCTCCCCTTGTCCATACATCCATAATGCTTGGTAATCCATGTTGTAGAGTTTGGAAATCCTGCGACATCAATGCAAATTGATGGTCTCTGTCCATAAACTTGATGGCGACCAAAAAGATAAGTTCTGCCACTGGTTGGTCTTCACGGAACCAATGACCTCTTGCTTTCATAATTGACTCCAAAGGAAAAAACCAGGACCTCTTCCTCATGTGTAGCTTCCAAATCAGATGATGTTGTCTGCACTTAAAGCACACCACAATTAGTGTAAAAGTGGTTGCATCACTTATCGTCCACTTAGTCGCCATAAACCGAACAGTTCTCCGAGTAACTTGTGTCGCCTTTCCCCCTGTGGGTGTAAGGAAGGTAGTACTTGGGATTTTTTTCCATATATATTTGTTTCTTATTTTTTTGTTGAAAGAAAACAAAAAGGTTAGTGAATAGCCGAAGCTTTATTTTATTTTTAGTTATTTTTCTTTTAAGTCTTGTACAAGTGCTCTCCTATTCCCTAGGAGGGAAACGTGCATTACCAATAAGTAGAAGAAGAATTTTGTGCCGAATGCATGGCCTTGTAATGTGGCCCTATCATGCACATTTGAGGTGTATGGAACTCAAGATGTGTGCAAGAAGAAGTTGCTGGCGGTTTCGTAGATGACGATCGAGATTTGGGTATCCAAATCAGCTTTATTTTGTTGTTCTTGACTACAACTTTGTCTCCTTTTGTGCTTTGTGTAGCTGTTGTATTGTGATCCTTCTTTGCTCGCCATACATATCTTTGAGTTTATTTCTTTGAGTACTTCTGTTTCTGCCATTTTGGGTTATTGCGTCTTTCTTGCTCCTTTGGCTCCATTTTCGATGGATCCTTCCTTTGTACTGGTGTCTTTAGTTTAGTTTTCTTTGTTGGTATAGTTGATTTGGGACTCCATATTTGCGTTCTTGAGGGTTGAGCAGCAATCAGTTTCTTTGGGATCCATAATTGAACAATCTTGTAGACCTAGTGATCCAGCTTGGCTTGTAGTCTTGACCTGTTTTTGGTTCCTTTGTAGGTGATGGCTTTGTTGTTGATGATATGCTGCTACTTGATTTTTCTGAATCCATGTCTGTCTAGTTCCTTGAATGGGATATATTCTAATGTGATAAGTTTTGGGTTGATTACTCTGCCTAGTCGCTCTTGGACTCAAATCCTCACTAGGGCTCTCAATGGAATGATGTTAGTTGAAAGGTCCAATGGATGATGAGGAGGTGTGAGATTAATAAATGGTGTAAACACAGGTGAACTACTTGGGGATGTGGGTTCCACAGTAGAGGTAGATGCATAATCACCTTCATGCATGCTTAATTTATCTCTCAGAGCTAAGAAAGTTGATTTGACTGGTCTTTCATCTAATAAATTAAACACTTCTCGATGTCCTATCTTGGCTGAGATGTAGCCTAAGGACAATTGAATGGTTACCTCATATTCGTATATCCAATCTTGTCCTAACAAAAGTTCTTCTAATAGATCTTGATCGTTGCACACTAATAGCTTTTGTTGCATCACGTTATTGCCTAGGTGCAATGATAAGGTTATCTCACCTATGCATTCAGTAACATTGCCTCCTATTCCAATCAGATGTGCTTTGGTGGGTTGCCTTTGGATCTTAAGTTGATGGGCCAAAGAAAATCTGATGCAGCTTAGAGTTGCTCCTATGTTAGTGAGGGCATCTACCAGTTGATACTCCTCTGTTCCCACTTCTACGTTCAAATAAGGTTGTCGCACTTTAGTGTCTAAATTTCTTCACTATGTATACCATTCCTAAGCCTTCTCGTTCCGTAGTGGTATACTTACGTTCCGCTTTGTTTAATTGTCTACTAGCATAGGCTATAGGATGGTCTAGCTTTCCTGTATCTGTTGGCTGTGCTAAGATGCACCCAATGGCAAACTTGGAGGCATCCACATGAATATGAAATGGTTTATTCCACTCTAGTACTTTCAAAATTGGTGTTGAACTCAAGCGTCTCTTTAATTCGTTGAACGCCTTTTCACATTCTTCTGTCCAAGTAAACTGAGTCAGCAATCCATAAAGAGGCCTCGCAATTATGTTAGATATGTGAATGAATCTACGATAATATCCACAATGTCCTATAAATGCTTGCACTCCTTTAGCAATCTTTGGTCTTGGCAAATCCACAATTACTTTGATTTTGTCTTCATCAGTGGAAATTCCATTCTTAGAGACAATGTGTCCTAAGATCTTTCCTTGCCGAACCATGAAGACACATTTTTCCGGATTAAGGCATACTCTATACTGACGACATTTGGCAAATATTTTTCTTATTTTTGGGATGTGCTCTGGTTTCATTGCTGAATAGGACAAAAATGATTCACGTATACCTCCATACTCTTTCTCAAAAATTCCTTGAACACATGGCACATCAGTCTTTGGAAAGTGGCTGGGGCATTGGTTAGAGGCATAATCCTAAGAGCATAGACTCCCCATTCAGTTGCAAAGGCTGTCTTATATTGGTTGTTAGGAGCAATGGCTACCTGATTATATCTTGAAAAGCCTTCAAAGAAGCTATAGACTTCCTTGCCTGCAACCCTTTCCAACAGATGATCTATGATGGGTAATGGGTAACTATCACGTATGGTCGCGGCATTCAACTTTTTAAGGTTAATGCACACCCTTAATTTGCCATTCTTTTTCGGCACTACCACTAATGGCGATACCCATTCTGTGTGTTCAATTTCATAAATGAATCCCGCATCCAACAATTTATCTATCTCCTCCATAATCTTTGTCGAATAAACATCATTGTATGTGTATGGTCTTTTTTTGGAGGGCTTGTCTTCCGGTGTCATTGGGATTCTATGAGCACAAATAGAAGGGTCTACACCTTTTAAATCCTTATAAGTCCATGCAAAGACATCTCTATAATCTCTTATGAGTTTTATTAATTCTTGTTCTTCCTCACGTGAGAAATCTTGTCCTATGAAAGTGCATCTCTCTTCTCCTTCTTCAATAGCTACTACAATCTTCTGAGTCTGTTCTTTATTGTCGTATGCTATCCCTGGTTGCGCTTCTTGTTTTGGCATTTGAATAGAAATCTTTCTCTCCTCTACCTCATATTTCTTAAAGTGCTCGGGTATCTCGAATTGGTCTTGAGGTGTGTTTTCTTCTTTTTCATTTTCCATGTCCGATTCATTTTCTTCCATTTGCATCATTCCTTGGTTTGATTCATTAGTTATGGCACTTACTTCCTGTTTTTCGTTTTCTTCCTCAAAATTTTCTCTTTCCATTTCCATGCTCTCATAGTCTTCATACCACTCCTTTTCTATTACTTCTCGTTCATCAGCCTCTTGGACAAGATCCATGTAAATACTTATATCATATCCTTCCTCATCGATACATTAATTCATAGTTATTACTTCTTCAGTTATGCATACATCAAGAGTGGCTTAAATCTCCATCCAACAATGGGGTTCGAATTCTTCACCTAAGAATATTTGAGGCATGTAAGCAGGATCTTCTACAGGTCTAGACACTCCTTGTCCTGGCTGCCATCTTTGTCTCCTTTCTTCTTCCCTTTTAGCTGCCTTACACATCCATAGGTGAGTATCTTCGTTCATCCATGTTTGACTACTTGATCCTACACTATGAATGGATAAATTATTGTCCTCCTTGTGTATCGGGTTCCATTGTAGAGGAGGGACATCTTGATAAGTATAAGTATGGATGTTTATCTTAGTTGTCGTCCCTTCATGCTGCAAGTATACTGCGTCTTTTTTCTAGTCTTGCACTACCTTGAGCTGTCTCATGAATGGCCTTCCAAGTATCATCTCATAATTGCTAGCCTTTTCAAATTGACATATTGCTAAGGTGTGCTCGAATTTGATTCCGTAAGTGGTAAATACTACGTTTTCTAATAATCCTAAGGGTCACTCCATGTGTCCATCTGCCATTTGAATCTTCATTCTAGTGGGTCATAAAGCTGGCTTTCCCCATTTCTCCCATATTTCTTTGGTAGCAATTCCTACTCCAGCTTCCGAATCTAATATGGCTTTAGTGATATAACCTCTATTAGTGATAGGGAGGCATCTATTTCCCTCATCTCCCTCATTGAAATCTCCAAGCTTGTCAACTGGGATTTTAACTGTGGCTACATCATCTTGCAACTCGCTTTTTTCTGACAACTTTGTCTCTAACTGGCTGGTGATTTTCTCTCTTAATCGAGGTTTTGCCTTCAAGAGTTCTTCCAGAGTCAGAGTACATGGTATTTTTACCTTTTTAAGGTTTTGTACTATATTCGAAGTTCGGGTTGATGTGTTCGGTTCCTTTTTCCTCATGGTGGGAACATGATACAACTCTGAGTTATGTTCATATTCTCCCATGTAGTTTGGTAATGCATTCCCACTGCATTCCTCATCTTTGTTGTCATCCAGTTGAGATGATCTTTCTGGGTTTAATTCAGGAATTTACCATTCAAGCTCGCCTACTGCTTCTAACTCCTCAAAAGGTGGTTCAATTCCTTCTGTTTTCTTCCATCTATCTTCTTTGACTCTTGCCCATAAGTCTCTAGGCCGTTCCACATCTACTTCAGGGATTACTGATCCTTCTTCTTTACTTTCATGGCATTTTTCTTCATAGTTCTCATTTTTCTTTCCTTCCCTAGGATGACTAGGTGCTACACATTCCTGAAATTCTTTTTCGAGAATCCTTGTGCTGGGTAGTGGCTGAACAAGTTTTTCTAAAGTTTGTTGAGCCACTTCAATTAACTTCTTACATATTTCCAATATCTCTTTCTCTAAGTCACCTCTTGGCTATTCTCCATGTTGGTCGATGGGTGGACCTGCCTTTATTCATGCTTGATATGCTTTAATCCACATAGCTAAATCTTTTGGCATTGGATCCGCTAAAATTGATCGTGCCTCTTGTCTTTGATGTTTCTTTGTTTCCTTGTTAGGGTTTCCTTTAGATTCCTGATTTTCATCTTTGCTTTGCTTATTATTCTCATTCTCCAACTTTTGTTGCGATCTCTTGTGTTTTATCTTTTCTCTACGAGTCTTCCATCTTTGGGTTCGTTTAAACTTAGCATCCTTCTCAGACTCTTTAGAGTCTGCAACTACTTGTGGTGTTGGGGTGTTCAACTCTTTATCTGGGTTATCATTTTCGTTGGATTTATCCGGGGTTTCTCTTGCTTTTGCCCTAGTTATTTCTTTCAATGGCACAATGTATTCCTTATCACTCCCTGATGACTCTACCACTTCTATAACATTTATTTGTGCTGTGGGATTGATTTTATTGGGATTTTTAGGGCAATCCCTAAAAAGGTGTTCCTTGCCGCAATCACTGCAGTAACCCTCCCAAACTCTCTAAGGTTGTGGTGGGTTAGGCAATGTACACTCTTTGATAAAGTGATCAAATCTGCATCTATAACATGGTCCTCTAGGGGCAAGTGGTCTATTCATTGGTTGTGGTGGTACTAGTGCTCTAGGAGCAGTGTACATTAGTGATACATAGTCCTGATCATATCCATAGAAGCTATCATAACCCTCAGATCCATATGTATATGGCTCATAGGATTGTCCATACTCAACCATAGTATTTTCATAGGTGGAATAGATTCCCTGACTAAGGTCATAAGATTGATCATAAGTCTTAGTACTAGTAATGGGGTGGTTGGTACTATTTCTCTTTCAGGATTCTCTTCAATTTGAGCGATTTTCACTAGAACAACATTTTGAGGGTGAGGTGGTTGTTGTCCTAGTACCGGTTGAGTTTGATTGTATCCTTGATACGCATAAGGTCTTGGTGCAGGTGCTTGCTGCTGGAAAGGAGGGTATCTATAGGCTTCTCCTCCTTGATCTCTCGGGGGGTATCCGTAAG
Organism: Ceratopteris richardii; assembly: GCA_020310875.1. NCBI lineage: Eukaryota > Viridiplantae > Streptophyta > Polypodiopsida > Polypodiales > Pteridaceae > Ceratopteris > Ceratopteris richardii. The sequence continues at coordinate 119,537,175 of CM035416.1, read as the reverse complement.
GCCGAAAAGGTGGTTGTGTAGGTCTTGGTTGTCGATTGTAAGGACAATTCTCCGTACTGTGATTTGTGTACCTTTGCTCTATGCTACAGTAATAAGTTGGACCCTAGGCAAGTGGTTTGTTCTAGGCATATGCAGGTGGTGGGGCTACTCCCTTATTGCACAAATGAGAAGGGTGGTCACCTCCACAGTGAACACACCTCTTGAGCATAGGCAGTTGGAAGTACTGCTTGCCCCATCCTCACTCTTAACACTCCCTTGAGGTATTTTTAAGTCTTCCACCAGATTGTCTTCTAGATCAATACATTCCTTCATGCATTCTTGTAAACTTTGGAATCTCTTCACATATACTAAGGATGTCAATGACCTGTTCACCAATCCTTCCAAGAATAATGAGACCATTTTATTTTGGCTGGGTGTCTCTTCTGCCATACATCTATCCACATATTGCTTCAATCGTCTCATTGCTAACCTCACTAATTCCGTAGGTGACTGCTTGAAACTATGGATTAATGATGAAGAGTTGTTTTTTATTCCGGTCTTAGTGAATTCCTCAATCAATTCCTGATATACTTATTCCATGTTTTGAAAATTATTAGGATCTAAGGGCTCCAACCATGCTAAGGCCCTGTCTGTGCGGGTTAGGCCAAATGATTCATATTGGATCAAGAAGTCTTCTACTTGTTCCACTCTCACCACTTGCTTGAATTAAGCAATGTGATTGTATGGCTCAGTAGAACCATCATAGTGGCTTCTCATGCATTTGGCCACTTGAATGGGGTCTTAATCATCTTCCTGGTTCAGGTGGTCTTGGCATTACAAGGAAAACTAGTCGTCCTATTGGTATACCTGCATCTCTTCCTACCGGTGGTCTCTCAGGAACATGAATCCTATTTCTTGGTTCTGCATTTGCACGAGGTTGATAGTTGGGATTAACACCTGGTTCAACAAACTGGACTTCGGGTCTAATCAAAATGCTCTATTGTTATGTCTGATCGGAATGCTGATAAGATGAATTTTGGTGAGTTCCTTGGGGATTTTGAGAAGAAGTGGCTTGATCCCTAGGCGGGAATATAGAAATGTTTTGATATCTCATACTAGCTCTCTCTAATTCAGTTATGGGCCAATATCTTCTCTGATTCTTATCTAAGTAAGTAATGTGAGTGGGGTTTTTAGGATACTGTCACTCATAGATGGTGGCTGGGTTTGTTACTTCTTCCCATAACGAAGAGTTGGTTTTGAGCAAATGATTCTTTCTGTTCACCATGTAGACATCCATTAAGGAGTCGTTTTAGGGAATTAAGTCTTCTCTCCAAACCCTAATTACAATGGACTTCCCTCTAGGGGTTGACACCTGTTCTTCTTGTCCCTCTTCATTAGGGTTTTGGGCATTATCTTCTTCTCTTTACTTGTTAATGCTCTCTGGATGCTCCGTGACTGCATACATAATCCCTCTTTTATCCATATAGAATCCTCCCACGTACTTGACTACTGGTCTAGGTACTATGTGAGCATCCCTGGCTTTCTTCAACCTTGCCACTGATCTACTCAATCCATCTATGTAGATGGGTAGGTCATGTTGATTGGTGTTCACATATTCTAAGGAAGTTTTGTACTCTCCCTCAATGATAAAAAATAGACCTACTATGCGTATAGAGCTATGCATGTCTTCTGAGGTCATAATGGTTTCTTCTTCAGACTCACTCAAGGTCTCCGAATAATGTGAATGAATACTAGGCTCGGCTACACTTCTTACAGATGATACCACACTCCTTTAGCTTCCTCTTCCCGATCTCAAGTTCATTTACTCATGGCTCTATTTGAGTCTTATAGACCTTGGCTCCAAAACTCTCTTCAGAATATATATATATATATATATATATATATATATATATATATATATATATATATATATATATATATATATATATATATATATATATATATATATATATATATATATATATATATATATATATATATATATATATATGTGTGTGTGTGTGTGTGTGTGTGTGTGTGTGTATATATATGTGTGTATATATATATGTGTGTGTGTGTGTGTGTGTGTGTGTGTGTGTGTGTAGTTTTTTCTTAAGTTGGAGTCTCCGTGATGAGGTATCCCTTAAGTTCATTGGCATGACACATGACACTTGCTCTTCAGACAACACTCGATACCTAGCTTTCCACGATATCTGGTCTCCACAACACATGATATTTGTGATCCACACGACACCTACAATTGGCAACACTCGATACTTGGATGACTACCGACACACGATACCTGAGTGGTCACGACACACGACACTTGAATATCACGACAGTGGGCCCTGAGCGATGCTTGGATATCATGACACCTGGATATCGCGAAACTTGGCTTTGAACACGACACACGACACCTAAATATTGTGACACTTGGCCTTGAGCAACACTTGGATATCAGGACACTTGGATATCGCAACACCTAGATATCGCGACACGTCCTTGAGCGACACATCCCTGAGCGACACCTAGATGTCACGACACCTGGCCTAATGTCACACAATACTTGGATGTCGCGACACTCGACCTTGGGAGGTCACAACACTTGGATGTCGTGACACTCAACCTTGGGAGGTCACGATACTTGGATTTTCTCACACATAAGCAATTATTGTAAAAACCAGGTTAATGTATGTGCTCTAGTGCCTATCTCCCCTTCTCTAAGTGTCTATATCACAAAAAATCTCACTCAAACCCATGATATCTCCCTCACAACATCGGTTGCAGGTCGTCTCCCTATCTCTCCTGATTCAAAATTGAAATTTTAGAACAATAATTTGGTCAGCTCACCTTACCAAGCTAGCTTCAACCCCCACTTGCTCCTTCTAGCTCCAATAACCATGATATCTCCTCTCCCATGACACCTATCATTTGCGTTCTTGCGATAGTTGCTAGGAAACAAGTGATCTCAAAATGGCTTCTTTTCGTTTTTTAAGCCTCTGAAATGTACAAAGGCTGAAAGATGCTAAAAGGAAAAAAAATACTTGGGAATTGAACCTACCTACCTCTCCTAACTCTCTTCCTTCCTACTATCTACTCTAACTTCCCTCTCTAGCTCACTTCCCTAAACTAACAACTCACTAGACACACTCCAAAAGTGAGAAGTAGTAAGTGTGGACGAAAGTGACTTACCAAAGAAGAGAAATTCATGACTCCTCTACTCACTTGAATGCTAGGAGCTTTCACCATCACACGAATGCCTCAGTTTGATTCGACACTCCCCAGGAACGGCACCAAAAAATATGTGTACCTAAGTATCGAATTAGGGACTTGAGGAGAAAGAGACAATACCTCAATCCTCTGCAATTGCATATAGTGGGGATTCACACTTTAATTATCAATCCAAGAAGTATCATAACATAGCCAAGTGTATGAGGACATGCATTCAAATGATGGTCAATGCAAATGTGAACTAACAAAGGTGCATACAAGTGTAAACTATCACATTCAAAGCTTTCATGGTCGGCTATGGTGTCATGATACCTAGATCAATAGACAATAGTAAGTCGAGCTTTTCTCTCAGCTCCGAACTCAAAATATAGCAAATAGTGGTTTTGTTTCGAAGCTCTTAAGAAGATGCAATCAATGTTGGTACTCGATGCTCACTCTTTTGCTTCAAGTTAAGAGAAAAATACTGAGACAGGGGAATGACCTACCTACACTTCAGCACTTCCTACACTTCACACACACATTACCAACAACAAACAAGCACTACCATGGATAGAAAACACTTCAAAGCACTCTTTTCAAGCCACATACATGCATGCAAACTCACAAGGAAGAACATATAGAGAGGAGAAGACACAAATTCAAAATTATGTGCTCTTGATTCTCACAATGGCTAAAAGGCTTTACAAAGAGTCACAAAATGACTTATATACATGTTCCCTAAAAATGGTCCTTTCACACAAGAGACCGGAACTTTATTAACTAAAAGACTAATTTCCTACTAGTTTACAAGGCTAATGATACAGATATCCATGGACACACATCTAGACTACTCCTCGAGTGCATTTACATCGAAAAATATATTATAACGTGACTATGTAACAAAAAAAATTGTCCAAATCAGAAAAATTTTGGGGCCCTTCTTTTTCTCTGCATCTGTGCTCTGCAACAATCATCAAGCTATTGGATGCCTAATTTATGTATCCATTGATCTCTATCAGGAAGTTATTGGATGGCTTATCTATGTATGCATCATTCCACCTAATATTTTAATGTGTTATCTCTTAGATGCACATATTTATGCATAATGCATGTGTTTAGAATTGGTGGAGTTAAGCATATCTTTTGCTACTTATATTGTACCCACTAGCTTAGGTTATTTTTACCCAAGGGCATACCACACATGCTCATCATTAAGAAGTGCCTCATAGGGACACATAAGCATCCAGAAAATGGCAAACATCCTCACACACATTCAAACCCAAGCTAATGACTACAGACAAGAAGACCAAATCCAACCACATTTGTAGGTAAGGGAACAACAAGTGAAATCTTTCATTCGATTGCCAAATGGAGGCCATAAGGCCTAAGCCAAGGGACCCCAAATATAAGAAGAGCCTCATATAGAAGAGGGGAAAAGATACATGAAGAGAACATGTGGTCAAAAGACCACATGTGCAAAATAAAAAAGGGAAAGTTACATTAGATACTATGAAGTTATCGAATTCCAAAATAAATCTTGAAAATGCAAGGAAAAAGTGGGAGGATCAATATCACGAGGTTTATATGTTTAGTTTTACTCTGGTTAGCCTAGCTATTATGAAACTTGTGTGTCCACAAGTGGTTCTCTCTTCATGATTGGTAGCTCATCCATATCTTGGTTGAGCAAGAAGCAAGCTATAGTGGCCACTTCTAGTTGTGACGTTCAATACAAGCCAATTGTCAAAGATACCATTGAGTGTGTGTTGCTCAGACACTATATGGACAACTTAGGTGCTAGTTAAATATCTCCATCCACCATATCTATTGATAATCATAAACTCCAAGGACCCAATGTTGCGTGCATGCACCAAGAGTAGCTGGGTGCTTCACTATTGAGAGGGAGACTCTCCATTGGAGACATCAACTTGTCATATGTGTCGACACATGATAATGTTAGATATGTTTTTACAAAGACTCTGCCTCGTAAGAAGTTTGAAGCTTTTAAAAATCTTTTGAGTAAATATTTCTTGTGGAATGACCTAACCCAACATTACTTGGCACTTCTTTATAAGTGAGTGTGAGCCACTTCTTCACGACATCACTCTGAAGGGATATTTGTTACTATGCCTTTATAATGGTGTTTTTATCACACTTAAGATTGAGGAGGGACTTTTTTCTCTCTCTTTAGGAGGTTTTCCCCTTAGATTGTATATATGCCCATAACTAGAGGGACTTTTTCCTCTCTCTTTAGGAGGTTTTCCCCTTAGATTGTATATATGCCCATAAATCTACAAAGATTTTCATCTTTATACATTCTAAACACTTAGCAATACACTCTACACGGAGCTTCTAAAGTTCTTCTTCTATGTGTGTTTTGAATCCTCGAACTCCAAAATGAACAAGTGAACCATGTGTCTGGACATCTATACACTATGCCAATCAACACTCAGCAAGGAGAACAATGAATAAGACTCGATTGCTTTGGACAATCAGGACCAAAGTCCCAAGAGCATTCAAGAATCAAAATTACATGCATGCGAATGTCCACCATGATTACTATAATGAGATCTTGGGTCCTTAGAAGGGGGAGAGAGTGTTATATTCTAGAGATGTACATGCTTGGAGGAACGAGTAGTTCCTTGCTCGGGGGAAAGCCAAGGCCAAAAGCTAGCGAGTTCATACGAGGTACCTACTCATGATGGCCAGATGAGTAGAGGAACCTTAGAGAGAACTCTAGATGGTGACTAGGCAAGGGCTATACATAGGCTGGGAGGTGAGTCCTAGGCATGTCATTCTCTGGAATACAACAATGAAATGACCATTAAATTTATTAATGAACTATCAAATCAATAATAATATAATTTTTTTAGTTTAGTCATCGATCTACTTTTTCATTAGGTTCACTTTTGCATCCTTGATTTGGAAGATTAGACTCTAAAAATCTTAGTCGACATTGAAAATTCCAAATTCTACTACAAACGACATCTAAAAGATGACAATTTAGTAGTGTCTTGTGATTCCTTTCTGTAGATCTAAATGGGACTGCTTATTAATTAATGCTTCCATTCCTTTCTGTAGATCTAAATGGACTGCATGTTAAGGATTCCTTCCACTATCCGACGACATGAGACTATTGACGAAGTGACACTAATCAAGACTAACGTGATCACTCGTCAGTTGTCTCTCTCTCTCTCTCTCTCTCTCTCTCTCTCTCTCTCTCTCTCTCTCTCTCTCTCTCTCTCTCTCTCTCTCTCACACACACACACACACACAAACAATGCGGAAAATGAATTGGGGATGGAATAGAGCTGGTAATAATCTGGGATGATCGCCAACTCTGCAACAAGAAGGTTATTGTTGTCATGCGCTTGATTCACATTGCTGTTTGTGACATGGTGAATGGTGAACTCGCCCGCACTGATGCCAAACGCAATTCTGATGCTACTCCACACGCCCTCCTACTATGTTACCCAGTACAGAGCCACATTCGACCTTTCATGGAGCTGGCGAAGCACCTGACTGGACAAAGCGTACAGGTCACATTCGCCACTATGCAGCACGCTCATCGCAAACTAGTGGATAACTGGGAGCGCACGCCTGCAAGTTTCAGCGACCATCACCTCTTCCAGCTCCGATCTATACCTGATGGTTTGCCGTCGCACATAGACAGACAGACATTGAGCCACGAGCAGATACAACATATCATGGACACGTCGTTGCAAGTCGGGGCTTTGGAGTTGATTCAAACTATGGCGTCCGAGGGCTGCGAAGTAACTTGCGTGGTGGGTGACTTCCACATGCCATGGACCTCCTGGTTAGCTGAGAGAGCTCAGGTACCAGAGTGGGTATTTTGGACACAGAATGCCTCTGTGTTCTCTATATTTCTGCACGCGGATGTGATTTCTTCGTCAGGAATAGATCTGTACACAAATAACGGTACGTGACACCATCTCCATAGCTGTGAGAATGCGTGGACACTGATTGTTTTGCGCCGTTCTTTTTAGTGATGTCGAATGTAGCGGAGCAAATGATAACCTGTGTGCCCGGGCTTCCGATTGATATCCCGAGTAGCTGTCTTCCATTTCGATGTCCTCAAAGCTCGTTCGCAACAGAGAGTCTAAGAAAGATGATGAGGCAGCGTCTTGGTTTTCTAAGGCGTGCTGAGGGCCTTATTTGTAATTCGTTCGACATGTTGGAGCAGAAAGTCCTCTTATCTCTCTCATCTGAAGCAGTGGGAATGGATGACGATCGGCTATGTGTCCGATCTCGGCCCAGGTATACGAGAGAGAGAGAGAGAGAGAGAGAGAGAGAGAGAGAGAGAGAGAGAGAGAGAGAGAGAGAGATAGAGAGAGAGAGAGAGAGAGAGAGAGAGAGAGAGAGAGAGAAAGAGAGAGAGAGAGAGAGAGAGAGAGAGAGAGAGAGAGAGAGAGAGAGAGACTCTGTCGTGATGTTTAAGTCTTTCACTGTGGAAGGAGCTTACTGCTGGTTGGGCCTTTGGCGGCCATCCCTGCTTCTGATGAGAAGAAGAACTTCTTGGAGGAGACCAAAAGCAGCTTGCGGCACGAGGAAACACAGGAATGTAAGGAATGGCTTGACAAGCAGCAGAATGGATCAGTTCTCTATGCGGCATTCGGCAGCATCACCGTCATTCAAGAATCACAGTTGAAGGAGTTGGTGATGGGGCTGGCTGCGAGCGGCCATAGATTTCTGCTGGCACTGCGGGAGGACATTGTGATTTCCGTATCCTCTTCCCTAGAATCCAGATCTCAGAAGCCAAGCTCCCGTCCAATTGCGCTAGAGCAGTTTCTGCAGAAACCCGATTGCCATGGCGTGAGCTCTGACATCTGCAAGGTGGTCCGATGGTCTCCGCAGGCGCAAGTGTTGGCTCACCCAGCCGTGGGCGGCTTCTTGTCTCACTGTGGTTGGAATTCCATCTTGGAAAGCATCTGTGCGGGAATCCCCGTACTCGGATGGCCGAACTTCTTCGATCAATTCACCAATTGCTGGCTCGTGACGGATGTGTGGAAAATGGGAATCGCCCTTCGCCGTCACGCCGACGGGGGAGAGACAACGAGAGCAGAAGTAGCAGACGGCGTCAAGCAATTAATGGATGGCCCTCTTTCTGCGTCATTGCGAGCGCGAGCACGAGAGCTCAAGGCAGTGGCATGCGCGGCAGCTCACAAAAGCCATGGTATTTCTGCCCTCGTGGAAGCTATGAGACGAAATCTTAAGACCAAGTAGGCTCTTATTTTGTGATGGAGCCTAGCATGCATGAAATGGCCAATGCGAAAGAAGCCATACTCTGTTTTCATATGACTCAGCCATACTCTGTTTTCATTTGACTCTGTTTCTGGTGTATACCATTTGTATGGTATGCTTACCTATTGCTACATGGATCACATGATTTCCAAACTGTCCAACTAAAGCATCTTGCATTTGAAGGATGCACATTGTAGTAATCTATATTGATGATATTATGTTGCTCATTCATCTTTATGAGATACATTGTTGAATTAATGCTACTAGATGGAGATAGCTTTAGAAAAGTCTTGACTGATTGTTAACACTTATAATATGAAATGTAGGGATGGAGTCTACTCCAGGTGTGGAGTCTCTTCAAACTTTTTTTCATCTTTGATTAGTTTCAACACTATTAAGATATCCTTCTACAATGTTCAAGCTATTGATGTTACTCTTTTACACATAAAATTGACGTTTATGAATAGACTTCATGCACTATTTCATCGATTTTTAGAATAATAAAGATTGTTGATGACATGGATTGTATCCCATTAAATGTTGATGCTATCGGCGTAATGTTTTGCAATGGAAATCCCATAGTAGTCTAGATCGTGAGGCAACCATGTGAGTTTGCATATTCTTGAAGAGTACATTGAAAAAATTAAGGGGAACACCCTCTTGAATTCACTTATGCACTTCTACAAAACCAAAGGTATTGGCATTTATTTGCATGTAAAACCAACATGGATGTACATTATTTTGAGTTAGGGTAGGATCAAGTTGACATCCTCCTCTAATGGAATCCAAAAGCTCTTTATTGATCTAAGTAAAATTTATTCTATTGAGCATAGACATGAGGTTAAAAAAATTAGCCACCACATTAAGCTTTCCATTACTATACCTAAGCTCATAGTTAGACTCTTCAAGAGTCTCTACTTATTCAACCTTATGAACTTTAGGGTGTTCTTGATTAGAGAGCCACATAAGGCTCTCTTGATCAAACACAAATATAACACTGCCATCATATGGATAATGATGCCACTTCTTCGAAGCATGGACAATCACATACAACTCCTTCTTATAGGCAAAGTAATTTCTTTGAGTAGGTTTCGATTTCTTTCTTTCAAAAGCAATTGGCCAATTTCCCTATACAAAAATAATTGTGATAAGATAACTATTAGCATAGTTTCAACCACAAAGGATTTGGATCCACAATACTCCAACATATAGGAAGCCATTGACAAATAGGATTGAATTACACAAGGTCTCACTAAGGATGGAATATTGATGGATACATAGAGGGATCGAGTGGAAGAATTATAGTATCCATGATGGATATCTATTATCAAAGGAAAGGTATGTATCTCTTGGGGTATATTCATGAGATATTAGGTTTTGTATGAGTGCCATAATACACCTAATCTTCTTAACTCTTAGGTATCATCTCTAAGAGTTAAGAAGATATATCATCTTGTAAAAAGGTAGTTCTATTGGCCTCAATAACATAAGTACATTCTTGATTATGTGCTTAAATGCAATAAGTGTTAGCTCAGTAAACTAGAAAGGCTAAAGATTGGATGTCTTCTCCATCATTTTTTCATTCCTTATGGGAAATAAGAGAGCATCTCCAAGGGCTTCATAATAGGATTACGAAAGACACAGAGGTATATGACGCGATGTGGGTGATTGTGGAAAGGTTAACCATAATGGCTAGATTAATTGTGGATAGATTAATAAAATATCTAGGTTTATTTTGACAATTACTTTAGTGAAGGTACCATCAACTACGCTCTTTATAGAGAATCTACACCAATTATATGATCTTTCATTGGATATTTGTTCAAATCAGATTCACTAGCCACTTATAGAGATAGTCTTAAAAACTTTGGATACCAAAGTTACTATGAGCATTACCAAACATCCATAGAAAGATAGGTAGAGAGAGGATAACTCCTACAAGGTATATTTCATGCATATGTAAATGAATGGAAAACTAATTGAGGAGAGTACCTACCTATACTAGAGATTGTATATATTCGTGATAAGAATTCTTCCATTGGACATAGGTTGTTTATGCCTATCCATAGATTACAAAAAAGATCAACTTATGTAATAGGATTGAAACATGCCAAATTTCTAAGGTACAGAGGACTTCTTAGAAGTTGAATGATATGATTAATCTTACAAAAGATAGAATTAGGATATCTCATGACAGAGCCTTAGCCCCTATCTTGATCTTGAAAGGAAAGAAATGAATTTTGAGGCACAAGAGAAAATCTATAGAAGAGTTCCATCTAGATCTAAAATCATGAATATGAGACCTCATCCAAAGCAATTTTCTAGGTATTTTGGTGCCTTCACAATACTTAAGAGAATAAAAAAGATAATATAAGCTCCAATTTCCAGAGACTAATTAGATCCATCCAATAGCATGTGACTAGACTATAAGGAAATCTTCACTACAAGAAAAACAAAAATTATTGATAGATGCAAATTGAACTAAAAAATGATGAGTGTAGATGTTTTCATTGATAAAGAAATTACCGATGTGAATAAATAATTTGCATGATGAAGACATATCATCCTTGATATAGAGGTCAATATGAGGATGAAATAGAGTTTTTTTTTCCTCTTTGCCGACAGTTATAGTGATCGCCAATTGATGGATTTTTTATTTAATTTTTAATTTTATAGCGTTCATATTACTTAAATAAAAATATAATCTGACCATGGATAAACTAATGGATATTCTAACAAAAAAAATTATTCTATGTCGTATGTGGTGTTTCTTGAATCCAAAATTCAAGAGTATGGAGTGTTATAGAGTAAGATGGTATGCATTTCACGCGTTAGACTCATTCTTGTGCATTTCCTTCCATTTTCTTACTCACTCTCAATCTTTCACTCACTCCCCCTTAATCTATCACTGTAATTACCCATTTGAGTTTATTTATAAGTAAATCAAGAGCTTCAAGAGTAGCAATACAGGCACGTCATATCGCTAGTGAGCTTCTTGATCTTGTTATTTATGTGCACACAAATTCATATCTACACCTTTGTTGCATTTCTTCGCTTTAATAATAGAAAAATACCGAATAAAGTTGGATTGTTATTGATTTTATGAATATATCCGAATTTAAATGCATGTTCAGAAAGCAGTACAAATAAAAAAAAAACTATATATCCTCTCATTCGATTGAAAGAGCTACTTTAAGATTTTTTTTATCGAAAGAGAGAGCCTTGCATAAGAACTACTTCAGCAACGCATCCACATATTGTTTAGGCTTTTATTTATTATTTTTTATGTTATTATTTTTGTGTGTATCATACATATGTTATGAATCCAATATGCTTCTTTTACATATGCGTGATTTATGTTTTGTGTAATTGTTATTTATGTTGTTTTTAATAATAATAAATATACATGTTATGACTCACAAAAGTATCTCTTACTTGTACTATGAACTAAACTTAAAAGAAATGAAGTACCCTAATTGTATGATTCCTATCGATCCTTACTCTCACAGTAGTATAGAAATATAGAACGTATATCTATTGAGATTGTTTGAATCACCACCTTGATTCCTTGTCTCTCAATCATATAAGGAGTGCATAGAAACTATTATGATTTTTTGATTCTTTCACTCTTAATCTCAGAATAGTTACATAGATTCACCTCACGATAATATAATATAGGGAGTTCATAAAAACTATTGTGATTGTCTGATTCTTTCACTCTTACTTGCATAATAGCTATATACATTCATATGAAGATAAGAATACATAGTAAAGTGTAAATGAATTATTGTGGTTCTTTGATTCTTTGAATCTTACTTTAAGAATAACTAGAAATGTTCATTTAAAAATTATCACAATACTTTCACATAGATTCACTTCTATCTATCTATCTATCTATCTATTTTATAATATTTCTATATATCCATCCATCTCTCTCTCTCTCTCTTTGTATATATATTGTAATAAAGTAAGTCTATGATCTAAAGGTCTCGTCGGTTCAGACAGATCTGAAACCGAACACGGTTTGGTCACTCGTTTGTAGGACCAAAGATCTCAAGAATAGACTCAAGCATAAGTTCATGTGCTCTCATATTCAAGTGATCCACTTAGCCTAGTGGTTAAGTCTCATGGTTGTGAAGGAGGAGGTCTTGGGTTCAACTCCCATGGGGAGCATGGGGAGAGAGTTTTGCCCAAGGTGCTCTAGAGTCTTCTAACTCAAGTTAACCTGAGTTAACTTGAGTTCAGGGAGACTTAACTCAAGAGGTGACTACAACAACCACTAGAGGACTCTAGTGGAAGGTATTGTTGATATATTTCGGTAGTGATGTGTGTGAACACACTAGGACCGCCGGGGCACTTTTTCCCCTCTTTAGGAGGTTTTTTTCCCCCGGCTTGTATATAGGCCTATTGCCCTAATGGGCTACTTATCTTTGTACATTCTCTAGTAATACATTCAGTATTGTGTGTTGTGCTCCAAGCTTCTTCTTCTTCCTTGTGCTGTTCGCATGCTTCCACAGACATCTAACTCCAACAATTGGTATCAGAGCAGGTTGTCGCTTCATCTAGGGCGTCATCGACACTCCTCCGGTTGCAGTCTCAGATTCGCATGAAATTTGGTGAGCATACTCAGGGTGTTTCATGTTGAGGAATCACTCATGAATTTGACATACAGACAGATATAAAAGAAAAAGAAAAGAAGCAGAATCTTCAGAAAATCAAAAGCGTCAGTTGTACAGTGTGCAAAATCAGTCCGTTAACCAAAATCAAGAACTGTACGAGTAACAGAGCAATAAACCGCGGTGGGCCCAATAATGCACGCATAACGAAAAATTAAAAATTGAGAGCGGGAAGAGCGCAGAAAAAAACTGTATATAAACACCAAGGATTGAAGGACTCAGATGCTGCTGAGAATGAGAAGAAGAGGATTATGAGAGACCGTGCATGAGTGAAGAGAGAGTGAGAAGTTCTCAGAAGACGCCATAGATCGCGTATGTACAGATGAATAATAGAAACCTGGAATGTTAGGTATTCATCTGAGAGGGATGGTAATAAGAAACTACTCAGTGTAGGAGAGTTTCTACAGCTTGAGCAAGAAGAGGCCAAGCTTGTTTGTACACATCTTCTCTAATAGAAAACACATGTTCATGTGGAAGTTTGCGCGCTCTGTTCGCATGTGAAGAATCTGAAGTTTTTTGTGTTACATTAGAAAGTTCATTAATCATTAACAGTTATAGTTCGTTACTAAACGTGTCACTCGGTACTCTCTCAGTAAACGAATGTCTCAGTCAAGGATATCTCAGTAAATACAATTTCGGTCAGTTATAGTTTTCTCTGAAAGCGAGTTTTCCGGTAGAACAACGAAGTATATCTCACAGTAGAATTCAAAGCTTTGTATGAGAGATAGCTCATCTTGTAGCTAGACGTCTCTACTTTAAGCTGATCACAGTTTCCGGTGGAATGGATATGTACACACAGTACAAAGTCTAACCGGAAAGTGACACTTCAGAACTGTGAAGTTTTCTTTAAACTTCAAGAAGAAGTTCATTCAGTGAAGGAAGCTCATGTATCACTTCCTTACTTCACATAAGTTCATTTGAAGTAATCACGAGCAGAATCGAAGTTCATTCTGGTGATATTCCGATAAAATTTTGGTGACGTTCCAGTGATAGTTTGGTGAAGTTCCGATGGATTTTAAGTCACAGTTTAACATAGTTAAGCGACAGTAATCCTACTAAGCTAATGTTGATTACAGAGGTGTTCTATATCATTCTAGCTTAGCTCTTTATTTGGTGGCACGGCAATTTTCCGCAGGCCTGACAAGGTTCAAGCCTTTGCCATGACGACATCCGCAACAGCGATATCAGAGCGAAGATAACTGTAACAAGTGGTATCAGAGCAGGTTAGTCCCACGAGCAGCATCAGAGCCAAAAGACTCTCAAGGCAACCTAAAGCAAACAAGAAGACCATGGCAGATCATTTCAAATTGATAAGCTGGATAGAGATAATTATCCCGCGTGGGTAATGCGTATGGAAGCCTTACTTATGAGTAAGGACTTAATGATGTATGTGACCGGAGAAGAAAAGAAGCCGACCTTCGAAGATGATAGCCAACCGGAAAAGGAAGAGTTAGAAGCTTTGAAGCTATGGCAGAAGAAAGATGCAACGACAAGAGCCTACATCTACAACACTGTTTCAGATCATCTACTACCGCACATTAGAGGTCTGGAGAAAGCGGAGGACATATGGAGCGCATTGGAAGACCACTTCCAAAATACTACGAAAGCTAGAAAGGCTAGCTTATGGTCCGAGTTCACAACGTTCAAAAAGAAGCCGAGTCAAAGCATTAGTGACTACGTCACTAAAATGAAGGATCTAGCAGATAGTCTTGGATCCATAAAAGAAGATGTCGAAAATCACAGATTGATAGTGCAACTGCTAACAGGGCTAAGAGGAGATGAAAGGTGGAAACCTTTCGTACTCTCAACTGAACTTTCCTTAAATCATTTTGTACCAGATTTAAATCAGTTGCTTGGTTTGATGCTCACATATGAGCAAGATCTGAAAGGAGATGGAGATAAAGGACAAAGCTCTGCAATGTACATGAAGAACAAGAAGAAAGACAAAGGTAAGCCAAAAGATGAAGAAGAATCAAGCGCTCAGGCTTATTATGCTAGAGGTAAAGGCAACGGCAAAGCAAGAGGTTTTGGAAGAGAAAGAAGTAGTCAGAATACCAACAAGAAAACCTGCTGGATTTGTGGACTAAGTAATCATCTGGTGCATGATTGTTGGCACAACCAACAGGGATCAAATCAAAATCAGAACAGTAATAGCAGAGGCAGAAGCGGAAGATATCAAGGTAACTTCCAAAAAGGTAGACAAAATCCAAGAGGAGGCTATGGTAGAGGTGGAACGAGAAGTTGGGGACAGGGCCAATCCTACAACACCACCTATAACAACTACGCAAATGACACACAGAATGAAAATCATACATCATTGATGATGAACTCAATCAGCACATCTGATAACGAAGATCTAAAGGTATTTTACATTGACTCTGGATGTTCTAATCACTTGTCAGGAAACATAGAACTGATGTCAAAACTGGAAAAAGGAAGTTCGAGTCACACTGTTCAAACAGGTGACAATACAAGACATAGCGTGCATTCAATTGGAAAGGTGAAATGTAAGAGTGGAGCAGATTTGCTAACCAATGTTTTGTATGTTCCAACGATACTGAAAAATCTGATTAGTGTGGGACAGATAGTCGAGAAAGGTTTTGAGGTCAAATTTACAAATAAAGGAGTATTTGTAGAAGATCTCGAGAATGGATATAATTAGATCGTTTCTGGTAAGAAAGAAGGAAGACTCTTTACTTTAAGAGTACAAGGGAACATTGGCCAAGCGTTGCTCACATATGATGAAAAGGTTATTACAGAACTTGATCTCTGGCACAAGAGATTAGGTCATTTCAATGAAAAAGGAATCAAAGCTATGATAGCAAATCAGTCTGTACTAGGATTACCGAACGTACAGAACCAACATATGATTCACAAATGCGAAGCTTGTCAGATGGGAAAAACCCACAGGTTACCTTTCCAGAAGAAAGGATTCAAACATGATGGTGTGCTAGAACTCATACATACAGATGTATGGGGACCGACAAAGGAAGGATCTATTAGCGGATCAAGGTATTATGTCCTTTTCATTGATGATGCAATAAGATGGATAACTCTTTATGTTTTGAAAGAGAAATCAGAAGTGTTTGGAGCTTTCTAACATTTTCATGCATATGCTGAAAGACTCACAGGTCGAAAGCTTAAAAGACTGAGGTCTGATGGAGGGGGAGAATACTTCTCTCGAGAGTTCAATGATTACCTTTGGAATGCAGGTATCAAGAGAGAAATAACATGCAGGTATACACCACAACAAAACGGTGTAGCAGAAAGAAGGAACCAAACTCTAGTCGAGTTTGCACGAGCTATGCTGAAAGAAAAAAATTGTCCAGATTATCTTTGGGCTGAAGCCGTAAATATAGCTACATACTTGGTAAACAGATAACCATGTACAACGTTAGATGGAATGACCCCTTATGAAGCCTGGTGGGGAAAAAAGCCAACACTTGATCATTGTAAAGTGTTTGGATCAGTCGCTTATGCTTATATACCGTCTCAACTGAGACATAAGCTTGAATCGAAAGCAGAGAAATATGTGTTCGTTGGATATGATGAAAAGCAGATGGGTTATAGGTTATGGAGTCCTCTAACCAAACAATTTACTGTTTCCAGAGATGTAACATTTGATGAACAGAAAAGCTGGTATGCAGATCAGAGTCATACAACTAAAGAATTTGAAGAAGAGATAAAAAGAAAAGAGAAAGGAAAATCAATCGTACAGGTGAATAAAGATGAAGATTATACGCAGGCAAGTACGTCCAGGACCGGATCAGGCATGAGAAACGAAGATGAAGAAGTATATTCAGATACACACGAAGAATATGAGCTAAGGAGGTCAAACAGAGTAAGAAGACAACCGGAAAGGTACTCGTATGATACATCGTATATAACTCAGAAAGATTATGCATATATGGTCAAAGATGATGATGAACCTCAGAGCTATGATGAAGCCAAAAGCAAGAAGCAATGGGAAGAAGCAATGGAAGAAGAATTCAGTGCACTAGAAGAAAACAAGACATGGGAGCTTGTTCTTAAACCAAATGGTAAGAAAGTAATCGGAAATAAATGGGTTTTCAAAGTTAAGAAACTTGCAGATGGAAGGATAGCCAGACATAAAGCGAGACTGGTTATCAAGGGCTATGCTCAGACGCATGGTATAGACTATGACGAGACGTTTAGTCCGGTGGTAAAAATGTCAACCATAAGGACAGTGATTGCTATAGCAGCATCGAAAGGATGGAAGCTAAGTCAACTAGATATAAAGAATGCATTCCTGAATGGATATATATCAGACGAAGTCTACATGGAACAACCGGAAGGTTTCGTAAATTCCAGATACCCAGAACATGTGTGCAGACTAAGAAAAGCACTTTATGGACTGAAGCAAGCTCCAAGAGCTTGGAACTACAGACTTGTGAAGTATCTCAATGAACTTGGATACCAAAGTTCGAAGGCAGATGCAAGTCTACTCATCAAAAGAACAGAAGAAGGAATGATCTACATTTGCATTTATGTAGACGACATAATAATTACAGGTACCTCAGATGCAGGAATCATAGAGGTGAAGAAATTGCTCAAAAAGGAATTCAAAATCAGTGACCTGGGAAAATTATCATACTTTCTAGGTATGGAAATCACATATACAGATCATGGTGTATATGTTACACAAAAAGGGTACCTTCTAAACTTGCTGAAGAAGTTTAATATGGAGAATTGCCGAGAAGCTTCAACACCGCTTGAAGTAAATCATAAACTCAGTAAATATGATGGCATAGAGTTCAAAGATATGTAGAAGTATCAGTCGTTAGTGGGAAGCTTAATTTACGCTACGCTAACAAGACTGGATCTCAGCTATCCGGTGGGAGTTCTCTCACAGTTTATGCATTGTCCGACAGATCAACATTGGGTTGCAGGACAAAGAGTTCTTAGATATATCAAAAGAACTATAAAGGAAGGATTATATTATCCTTTTACATCAGATATAAAGCTGAGAGCATTCAGTGACTCAGACTGGGCAGGAAGTCAAGATGACAGAAGATCGACACATGGGTATATGCTATACCTAGGAGATAAACTGGTAAGCTGGTGTTCAAAGAAACAGCATACAGTAGCTTTATCATCAACAGAAGCCGAATACAAAGGACTCGTAGAAGCAGCGAAAGAAGTAATATGGATGCAGACCTTGCTCAAAAGCATGGGTATTGATCAAAGTATACCAATTATACATGGAGACAATATGAGTTCTCTATATCTTGCAGCGAATCCGGTGTTTCACGCAAGAACAAAGCACATAGAAATTCAGTATCACTTCCTAAGGGAAAAGGTAATGGAGAAGGAGATAGAAATAGTCTACACTCCTACAAAAGATCAGATAGCAGATATCTTGACAAAAAGCTTGGATGGAACAAAGACAAGCAGATTCAAAGAAATGGCAGGTATAAAAGAAAGAAAGATATATGAAAGACCGGAAGAGGTCAAATTAGTGATTGAGGGGGAGCTGTTGAGGAATCACTCACGAATTTGACATACAGACAGATATAAAAGAAAAAGAAAAGAAGCAGAATCTTCAGAAAATCAAAAGCGTCAGTTGTACAGTGTGCGAAATCAGTCCGTTAACCAGAATCAAGAATTGTACGAGTAACAGAGCAATAAACC
Source organism: Ceratopteris richardii (assembly GCA_020310875.1). Taxonomy (NCBI): domain Eukaryota; kingdom Viridiplantae; phylum Streptophyta; class Polypodiopsida; order Polypodiales; family Pteridaceae; genus Ceratopteris; species Ceratopteris richardii. The sequence continues at coordinate 119,518,399 of CM035416.1, read as the reverse complement.
GCGGTGGGCGCAATAATGCGCGCATAACGAAAAATTAAAAATTGAGAGTGGGAAGAGCGCAGAAAAAAAGTGTATATAAACACCAAGGATTGAAGGACTCGGATGCTGCTGAGAATGAGAAGAAGAGGATTATGAGAGACCGTGCATGAGTGAAGAGAGAGTGAGAAGTTCTCAGAAGACGCCATAGATCGCATATGTATAGATGAATAATAGAAACCTGGAATGTCAGGTATTCATCTGAGAGGGATGGTAATAAGAAACTACTCAGTGTAGGAGAGTTTCTACAGCTTGAGCAAGAAGAGGCCAAGCTTGTTTGTACACATCTTCTCTAATAGAAAACACATGTTCATGTGGAAGTTTGCGCGCTCTGTTCGCATGTGAAGAATCTGAAGTTTTTCGTGTTACAGTAGAAATTTCATTAATCATTAACAGTTATAGTTCGTTACTAAACATGTCACTCGGTACTCTCTCAGTAAACGAATGTCTCAGTCAAGGATATCTCAGTAAACGCAATTTCGGTTAGTTATAGTTTTCTCTAAAAGCGAGTTTTCCGGTAGAACAACGAAGTATATCTCACAGTAGAATTCAAAGCTTTGTATGAGAAATAGCTCATCTTGTAGCTAGACGTCTCTACTTTAAGCTGATCACAGTTTCTGGTGGAATGGATATGTACACACAGTACAAAGTCTAACCGGAAAGTGACACTTCAGAACTGTGAAGTTTTCTTTAAACTTCAAGAAGAAGTTCATTCAGTGAAGGAAGCTCATGTATCACTTCCTTACTTCACATAAGTTCATTTGAAGTAATCATGAGCAGAATCGAAGTTCATTCTGGTGATATTCCGGTAAAATTTTGGTGACGTTCCAGTGACAGTTTGGTGAAGTTCCGATGGATTTTAAGTCGCAGCTTAACACAGTTAAGCGACAGTAATCCTGCTAAGCTACTGCTGATTACAGAGGTGTTCTATATCATTCTAGCTTAGCTCTTTATTCGGTGGCACGACAATTTTCCGTAGGCCTGACAAGGTTCAAGCCTTTGCCGTGACGACATCCGCAACAACGATATCAGAGCGAAGATAACTGTTAACATTTCAGAGATCAAAACAGCTTCGCTATATGGTGCCAAAATCGCGATCTGAGCTCGTTTTGACCTCCGAACACACTATCGCAATGCTTGTGCAGGCTATTTCATCTTTTTGTGCCAAAGGTATATACCTGTTTTGATTCGCCAGTATAAGCATCTCGAGTCTACTACAAGTTTAGCAGAACTCGTCTGGGCAGTTCCGTTCAACTTTTTGAGATACAGTCAATTTTTTGCATCAAGGTATTTTAGTCACTAGCCATGGCTGAAAGCAGTGATGTATTCTGTATGTTGGTTGTTGAGGATAAGTTGGATGGTACCAACTACCCATTATGGGCTTATATGATGCGACATGTATTGGTTGCAAAAGGACTGTGGAACATTGTGTAGGGTGTTGAAAGACGTCCTGTTACACCTACGACTACAGGTACTACAAATACAGGTGCTGAAGCTAACGGAGATGGTGTCGAAGATGATATTCTGCAGATTCCTGTTCGTGTTGCTGTTTCTATTGCACCTACTGCAGAGCAAATTTGTTGGGATGGCAGAGATGCTCAAGCACATGCATTGATAGCTTTGTCTGTCAAACATGCTATTATTCCTCACATTTTCTCTTGCAGAACAACAAAGGATGCTTGGGATACACTTACCACATTGTACCAGGCTAGGAATGAGGCTCGTGTTGCTTACCTCTGAAAACAGTTGGAGAGTGAGCACATGAATGAAGGTGATTATATGGGCAGTTTCCTAACAAAGATCAAAGACTTGAAGGAACAATTGATTTTTGCTGATGAGGTTATACCAGATAGCTCACTTGTGTAGACTGTTTTGTATCGTCTTCCTGATTCATATCAGAGTTTTGCTTCTACTCTTCGGTTGATGATGAAAGGCAATCCAAATGCCTTGTCATTTGAGGAGTTAGTCTCTATTCTGTTGCAGGAAGATCAGTCCAGGCAGAACAGGTCCATTATGCGTGTTACGGATCAAGATTTCCTCGCTAGTCAAAAGGGGAAAGGAAAATGGAGCTCTTCTACTAGTAAGCAGAAATCTGCAAATGCTGCACATTCGAAGAACCAAGACAAAGATGAGAAAAAATAAGAAAAGCAAAAATTGTTTTGTAAGTACTGTAAAGGGAATGATCATATCATAAAGAACTGTCCAAAACTCACTGCGAAAGAGGCAAAGAAGAAAGACGCTGGAATGGTTGTTGCAGAAGCCTCTGCACCAAAAACGGAGTGTGCTAATCTTATGCAGGAAGAAGAATGGGCGTTTACTACTGTTTGCAGTTTTGACCCATCTTCTCATGAGCAGTGCATGTCTACAGTAGACTCAGATGTTTGGTACTTTGATAGTGGGGCAACCAGACATATTACCTCGCAGCATAGTTTCTTCTCTTCACTCGAGGCTGCCCCTACAGGGAATACTGTTACATGTGCCAACAACTCCTCTTATCCTGTTATGGGAGTTGGTAAGATCATTTTGACTACTACTGATGGTAGTTCTTTCACTTTGTCAAATGCTTTATTTTGTGCCAGGGATCAAAAAGAACCTGTTATCAGTTTCTGCATTAGCCAAGATTGGCTTGGTTGTGAAATTTGTTGATGACAGGTGTACAGTTCATGATCTCTCAAATGGCGATGTGATTATTGCTGCTGGCATTTTATGTCGTGGGCTGTATAAGCTCATAGACTATGAAAGATCTGTAAATGATTTGGTATGTGTAGCAAATGATTCTCAGGCTATGTCAGATGCAAAGCTTTGGCATGCACGCTTTGGTCATCTGAATTTTGCTAGTTTGCTACGTCTCCAGAAATCTGAAATGGTGTCCTCTTTGCCCAAACTTGAGGCACCTAGAAAACATGTTTGTGAAGGCTGTATTTTGGGCAAAATGCAGCGTTCGTCCTTTCCAAAAGATGGTTCGATTCGGGCTACTCAGAAATTGCAGCTTGTACATAATGATGTCTGTGGTCCTATGTAGACACCTTCTTTTGGGAATTATCTTTACTTCGTGACTTTCATCGATGATTTTTCCAGGCATGCATGGGTATATCTATTGAAGGCAAAGTCCGAAGTGTTCATGTGCTTCAAATAGTTTTTGGTTTTGGTTGAAAATCTGTCAGCATGTAAAATGGGCACCCTCCGTTCTGATCGAGGGGGGGGAATATATGTCTTCTGATTTTAATGCATTTCTTGCTGAACGTAGGATAAAACACCAGTGTACAATGCCGTATACACCTCAATAGAATGGAGTTGCTGAACAAAAGAACATGTCACTCATGGAGATGGCGAGGTGTATGGTCAAGAGTCAAGCTTTACCACATAGTGTCTGGCTTGAGGTTGTCATGTGTGCAGCATATGTACTTAACAGGTGTCCCACTAAAGCACTGCAATCTATCACTCCATATGAGGCTTGGCATGATCGCAAGCCATCTGTTGCTCATCTGCATGTTTTTAGTTGTTTGGCATATGCATTAGTGCCTGAACAATATCACAGAAAATTGGATGATAAAGTAGTAAAATGTATTTTTGTTGGGTACAGTTCTGAAAGTAAAGGCTATTGTCTGTATCATCCACAGACTAAACACATTCTGGTTAGCCGTGATGTTGTTTTTGTGGAAGATGCTATTCAGTCATTGCTTTCATGTACTAAGGAGACATTTGTTAGCTCCAAAGACATGTATGATACTTTGATGCCTCTTTTTATAGGTGGACAGTCTACTGCTAGTCCTAATGAGGCAACTTCTCAACCTTTGCAGGTTTCATGTGATGATGCAGATCATCCCATTTCTGATGCAGATTTACATGATGCACTTGTTGATGAGAGAGCTAATATTGAGGAGGCAAAAACTATGCCAAATTGGCTGGTGTAGACTTTGCGTTGTTGGTGCAAAACAAGCCTTAACACTTGGCTTTGATTTGTGCCTTGAAGACTCAACATGAAGATTGCACTAAGATCACTTAGCATTGGATATCAACATTGAAGTTTATTGCTAGAGTTTGGATTACTTCATTTCAAGGAAGACCATAGGAACACATGCCTATGTTTAGTTACATTTTACTTTATGTAAAAAATCAATATGACTTCTTGTAATCTCACCTACATTCAAAAGTCGTGGAAATTAGAAGTTATGAATGGAGAGAATATCTCCATGAGATTAGTTGAGAGATTTGAGGGAGCCTATATTTGAATTTGAAATTCAAACTCACCTTAAACTCCTATAAAAGTCAATGTAAAAGTCGCGGGCATAGAGTTCACTTCCCGAGGCTAATCCAAGCAGATCATAGAGTGTGTGAGAGCTACTATTGAGCCTACACCTCTGAGTACCATTGGACATCATTCTATATGCCAATGGGAATGTACATTTGATAGTTTCAATACATATACTCATAGTTCTTAACTCTGTGTTTTCTGAGTCATTCATCTCAAAGCCTGTCAACTTCAACAGGGCATATCTCAAGATCTACTGAACCAAATTTGATGATCTAGGGCTCATTGGAACCAGCTCAAAGCATTCTACAACACTACAAAATTTCAAGTCATTCTATTTAGCCATTTGGGAGAAATTGCAATCGAGGCAGTCACTGGTATATTTCTGTGTTGTTCCTAAAAAATCGGGGGTGTCTCTGATTTTGCTAAAGATCATGCTCAGTGTATAGTTTGTTATTTGGAGTGATTTAACTTGCTAATGGTAGCTTGTTAAGTTAATTTAATACTCCCAGAAGGAATTAAACCAATTGCAAGTGTGCTGGTCACACTGAGCTTAGGACTCAGCAGGTATCATTACAGGAATAGAAAGTTTTTGGAGTTGTGAAGGTTCAAAATCATCTGTTTTGATTTGGTCATTACTCAATCATTTTGTAAAGCACATATATAGTTTCTTGGTGTCATTTGGAAGCTCAAGGAGTCTTCTAACCATATCTGAAGAGAAAAGAGGGCAGGTGTGAAGCAGGTCTAGCAGCACCAGCTTGATCTTCTGATTGTACCCAGCCATCACATCCGACAGTGGTATCAGAGCAAATAAGGTAATCATGGGTGATGGTTTCCCTTCCTTCATTGACAAATTGGATAGAAATAACTACCAGGCATGGTCATTAAGAATGAAGACTTATCTACAAGGGAGAAGCTTGTATGGATACATATCAGGAGATGAGGAGTTGCCCTCATTCAAAACCAGAGGCGTACCTACAAAGGATGAGCATGAGAGACTTAATCAATGGTGTGCTAAAGATGCTTTGGCAAGGTCATATCTTCTAAACTCTATCTCTGATTTTCTTCTACCTCATGTTAGGAACTGTAAGACTTCCCAAGAGACTTGGGAGACCTTGTCAACATACTTCTCATCAAGCACAAGGGCCAGAAAGAATCAGCTATGGATTGAGTTTACAACTCTTAGGAAGCAATCAAAACAATGTGTCTCAGATTTTGTCACCAAAGTCAAAGACATTGCAGATCAACTTGCAAGTGTTGGAGAAGAAATTGAAGAAGAGCAAATAGTCAGACAAGTGATCAATGGACTCAAAGCAGATGACAAGTGGGAGAGCTTTACCACTACAATGGACTTGTACATGGACATTCAAGCACCTGATCTAACAACTCTGATTGGACAACTCTTTACACATGAAGCAAAGATCACAAAGAATGGAGAGCAATCAAAAGGTAACAATCCCTCTGCCCTATATACAGATAAGAAGTCTAAAGACAAGGGTAAAAGTAAAAAAGTTGATGAAGAAGGATCCACCTCCCAAGCAAACTATGCAGGGAGAGGTAGATCATCTAGAGGTAGGGGCAGAGGAGGTAAGTCAGGTAGGGGGAGACCCTATAATCAATCTCCATGCAATATTTGTGGCTTGTCTAATCATACTACAGATGAATGCTACAAGAACTACAAGAATCAAAGAGGAAGAGGTCACCAAAGAGGAGGATACTCTCAAGGCAGAGGCAGGTTCAATCAATCTCAAGGCTACCATGGCTACAACAATAACTACAACAATAATTACAACAATAGCTACAATCACAATGGCAATTATCAAGGAGGATACAGGAACAGAAAGGATTACAACAATTATGCAGAAGATCAAGATGATTCCTTGTTGATTATGAACATGACATCTAAATCAGGTATCAATGATGATCATTTGTTCTATATTGATTCAGGTTGCTCTAACCATGTAGCTGGGAATGTTGCCTTACTCTCTGATTTGGAAGAACCTAAAGGCAAGCACCAAGTGCAGACAGGTGATGACACTAAACATTCAGTGGTTAAGGTAGGTAATGTCAAAACAAGTGATGGTAATCAGAATTTGCTAAGCAGAGTATTGTATGTTCCAACAATCACCAAGAATCTGATGAGTGTAGGTCAGATTGTTGAAAAAGGTCTGCAGGTCAGGTTCACTCAACATGGTGCATATGTGGAGGATCCAAGACATGGATTCAGAAGGATAGCCAAGGGAGAGAAATCAGGTAGACTATTCACCTTTGAACTTGAAGATACTAAGAATATTGCCTTGTACAACTATAAGGACCAAACCCTATCAGAATTGGAGATGTGGCACAAAAGATTAGGTCATATTGGAGAGAGGACCATAAAGCAAATGAGTAGAGATCAATGTGTGCTTGGGATACCTAATGTATCCAAGCAACACATGATATACAAGTGTGGGGCTTGTCAGTTTGGTAAGTCACACAGGTTGCCATACACCAAGAAAGGATTTATGCATGAAGACTACTTGGAATTGGTGCATACAGATGTTTGGGGACCAAGCAAGGAGCCATCCATATCTGGATCAAGGTACTATGTATCTTTTATAGATGATTATAGCAGATGGACTGTCTTGTACTTCATGAAACATAAAGATGAAGTATTTAATTGTTTCAAAAGGTATCTTGCATTAGTTGAGAATCAAACAGGTAGACATTTGAAGAGGTTAAGGTCTGATGGTGGTGGAGAATACTTCTCCAATGACTTTGAAGACTTCTTGCAGGAAAGAGGCATCAAAAGGGAGATTACCACAAGGTACTCACCTGAACAAAATGGGGTAGCTGAAAGAAGGAATAGACTCATTGTGGAGACAGCTAGGTCTATGCTTAATGAGAAAAAATTACCAAATTATCTTTGGGCAGAGAGTGTATCTACTGCCACATACTTAATCAACAGGTTGCCATCAAAGACTCTTGATGGAATGACACCCTATGAGGCTTGGCATGGTAAGAGACCATCTCTGGATCATTGCAAGATCTTTGGGTGTGTTGCATATGTGCATATTCCCTCATAGGTAAGGGGAAAGCTAGACCCTAAGGCTGAAAAGTGTATTTTCATTGGTTATGATTTGAATCAGAAAGGATACAGGTTCTATAACCCCTCAAACAAAGGCTTCAAGGTAAGCAGAGATGTCATCTTTGATGAAAATGATTCATGGTATGATAATGAGTGCAGGAAAGTTAGCCTACCTTATGATATGGAAGAAGACTTTCCAAAGCTTGTCAGGCAAGAACCAACTCAGAATGAGGACACAAGCACAGATGATGAAGACACCATCAACATTGAAGAATTCAAGGCTTGGAAATCCAAAGGGAAGATGAAGATGAAGCAACTTGAAGACAATCCAGAATCCTCAACTCAAGCTATGAGGAGATCTCAAAGAGAAAAGAAGAAACCAATTAGGTATGGGTATGATACTTCACTTGTAACCAAGCACTCTATATATCTTGCAAAAGATATCTTGAATGAAGAACCAGGTACATTTGAGGAAGCTATTACAAAACCAGAATGGAAGGAAGCAATGGATGAAGAAATGGAGGCTCTCAAGGAGAGTGATACTTGGGACTTGGTACCCAAGAAAGACTCCATGAAGGTTATAGGATCCAGATGGATCTACAAACTCAAAAGGAACTCAGATGGTACAATAAGCAGGTACAAAGCTAGGTTGGTAGCCAAGGGTTTTGCACAAACCCAAGGCATTGATTATGAGGAGACATTTTCTCCTGTGGCCAAGATGCCAACTATCAGAATTATGGTGAGTGTAACTGCATCCAAGAATTGGAACATGTACCAATTGGATGTGAAGAATGCATTCTTAAATGGATGGATATCTGAAGAGGTCTACATGTCACAACCACCTGGCTATGAGGATCCCAATAAGGTAAATCATGTTTGTAAATTGAAGAAGGCTCTGTATGGATTGAAGCAGGCACCTAGAGCATGGAATTACAGATTGACAACCTATCTCTTGGATCAAGGATTTGTGATGAGTAAAGCAGATACTTCATTGTTTATAAAGAAGAACAATTCAGAGGTAATATACTTGTGTGTCTATGTTGATGACATCATTATTACAGGGAATGATGTTCAAGGAATTAGACACATCAAAGGTCAAATGATGAAGGAATTCAAGATCAATGATCTTGGATTATTGAAGTACTTCCTAGGGCTTGAATTGGTCTACACAAATTCAGGTATATTCATTACTCAGAAGAAGTACATTCAGGACATGGTCAAGAAGTTTAACTTGCAGGAAGCTAAAGTCTCAAACATTCCTATGGAGGTCAACCACAAACTCAGTGCACATGAAGGAGAAGAACTCAAGGATATTACTGGATACCAAAGTTTGGTAGGTAGTCTTAATTATGCTACCTTAACCAGAATTGATATCTCATATGGTGTTAGTGTACTTAGCCAATTTATGCATAAGCCAAGAGTACCACATTTGGAGGCAGCCAAGAAGATAGTAAAATACCTAAAGGGAACACAAAATCATGGTTTGTATTATCCATATTCATCAGACATTGACATCAAGGTATACTCAGATGCAGATTGGGCAGGTTGCAAGGATGACAGGAGGAGTACATCTGGTTACATATGCTTTGCAGGTGATAAACCAATTTCTTGGTCATCCAAGAAACAACCCACAGTAGCCCTATCATCTACTGAGGCAGAGTACAGAGGGCTAGCCAATGCTACTCAAGAAGCAATATGGTTGAAGCTACTATATTCAGAATTGGGCCTATACACAAGGCCACCAATCATATTTGGTGATAACACAAGTTCACTTCATTTAGCAGCTAATCCTGTGTATCATGCTAGGACAAAACACATAGAGGTTCATTACCACTATGTGAGGGAGAAACTACTTAGCAAGGAAATCCAATTATCATATGTGTCTACTAATATTCAATGTGCAGATTTGCTTACAAAAGCTTTGGATGGGAGCAAGCTATGCAGGTTTAAATCCATGATAGGATTGCAGGATATCATTGAAGACCAAAGATGAAGACTCAAGCAAGTGTTTGGCTTGAGGGGGAGCTGTTGGTGCAAAACAAGCCTTAACACTTGGCTTTGATTTGTGCCTTGAAGACTCAACATGAAGATTGCACTAAGATCACTTAGCATTGGATATCAACATTGAAGTTTATTGCTAGAGTTTGGATTACTTCATTTCAAGGAAGACCATAGGAACACATGCCTATGTTTAGTTACATTTTACTTTATGTAAAAAATCAATATGACTTCTTGTAATCTCACCTACATTCAAAAGTCGTGGAAATTAGAAGTTATGAATGGAGAGAATATCTCCATGAGATTAGTTGAGAGATTTGAGGGAGCCTATATTTGAATTTGAAATTCAAACTCACCTTAAACTCCTATAAAAGTCAATGTAAAAGTCGCGGGCATAGAGTTCACTTCCCGAGGCTAATCCAAGCAGATCATAGAGTGTGTGAGAGCTACTATTGAGCCTACACCTCTGAGTACCATTGGACATCATTCTATATGCCAATGGGAATGTACATTTGATAGTTTCAATACATATACTCATAGTTCTTAACTCTGTGTTTTCTGAGTCATTCATCTCAAAGCCTGTCAACTTCAACAGGGCATATCTCAAGATCTACTGAACCAAATTTGATGATCCAGGGCTCATTGGAACCAGCTCAAAGCATTCTACAACACTACAAAATTTCAAGTCATTCTATTCAGCCATTTGGGAGAAATTGCAATCGAGGTAGTCACTGGTATATTTCTGTGTTGTTCCTAAAAAATCGGGGGTGTCTCTGATTTTGCTAAAGATCATGCTCAGTGTATAGTTTGTTATTTGGAGTGATTTAACTTGCTAATGGTAGCTTGTTAAGTTAATTTAATACTCCCAGAAAGAATTAAACCAATTGCAAGTGTGCTGGTCACACTGAGCTTAGGACTGAGCAGGTATCATTACAGGAATAGAAAGTTTTTGGAGTTGTGAAGGTTCAAAATCATCTGTTTTGATTTGGTCATTACTCAATCATTTTGTAAAGCACATATATAGTTTCTTGGTGTCATTTGGAAGCTCAAGGAGTCTTCTAACCATATCTGAAGAGAAAAGAGGGCAGGTGTGAAGCAGGTCTAGCAGCACCAGCTTGATCTTCTGATTGTACCCAGCCATCACATCCAACATGCGTGACAGCAAATTAGATGCACCTTTGTCATATCGTACTCGATCAACTCTCATAGTGCCTCTTTTGCATCAGATTGCTATGTTGTGGCTGCATCTAGTCTCTGTGATGAGAATGAGCTTGTTTCGTTTGATGAAGCACAAAATTCAGAAAATTGGATGGCTGCTATGCAATCTAAATATGATGCAATAATGAAGAATGGTACTTGGTCTTTATGTGACTTGCCTCCTGGCAAGAAGGCCATTGGCACTAAGTGGGTATACAAGCTGAAGCATAAACCTGATGGTATAGTTGACAGGTATAAGGCAAGGCTTGTTGCAAAGGGTTATGCACACGAAAGAGGCGTTGATTTTGATGAGACCTTTGCACCCACATGTCGTATGACTACTTTTCTTTGTGCACTTGCAGCCCATCATGGTTGGAATGTACATCAGTTGGACATTAAAACTGCATTTCTGAATGGTGATTTGCATGAAGAAGTGTATGTTTTTCAACCCTGACGTCAATAAAAAGATGTTAGGTTCTATAGTTGCATCTCTGGTAAATGATGCAACTAGCTAAGCAATCTTTAGGAAATAAGAGAAGTTCCTAAGGATTTGAAGCAAGTGTGAACTTTTTATTTAGGAATAGAAAGTTCCAAGAAATGGATCTCCAATCCATGAACTTTTCCTAAATAGGCTATAAATTTCAAAACTTATGTGTTCATAGTAGCATTACTATTGGATCAATCATCAATATATGCTTGGACTTTAAAACATAATTTTGATTAGTGAAATATGTTTAAAGGACTCTAGTAACATCTAAAGATTGACCAATAATAATGAATCTTGTATCAAACTCAAGATTAGGAGTCAATATCATATAAATGAAAGTTCAACTTAAAATTTCATAGTGGCATGGGAAACCATATCTAAAAGATGATATTTAGTCTCTAGTTTGCTACTCAAGAAATGAATACAATTGAATCAATAAAACTTTCAGGATATTGTTTGAAAGAATTTCTTTCACATATCCTTCCAACATTGTAAAAGATTCCAAGATGAATCATTGGCTTAGTGTTACTGATTCCTTGACAGGAATCTAAAATTCTTGAAAGAAAAAATCTCTCTAGATTTGAGACTAGAATCTTTCAAGAAAAGTCTAATAGCAAAAAGTTCCCAGTAATTCTTAAACCACCGGTATTGGTACTTAAGTCCAAATAGTGATATAACCTAAAGGTGTATCAAAGATTCTTAGCTTTGGAATCTAAGAGGCATCAATGTATGCTTGGACTAAAGATGAGGGAAAGATCTCTAAAATCCCACGGGTAAGCAAAGAAGCTTTTTGATAGTTCCGAAGATCTTAAAAATAAAGACTAAGTCTTTATTTTAGTCGCAAGATCAACTAGACTTGATCAAACTTGGCCATGATTGTCCAAGAACATGCGATTAGAACTACTTTGTAGATTGCCCAAGTATTGGCAATAAAATTCCTTTTGGGAATTATTCACTCAGGTTCCATTTATCCAATGGAAAATTGTGAAAAGAGTAAGCTGTTCCAAAGTCTGAACAGAGTAGATATTCCAAATATGTAGCTTGCAACTGTGTCAATGGTAATTAAGTCTGTGGAAAGTAAAACATAAATGTTTGCCTATCCTTAAAGGGATTTTGGTACAAATCTAGAGAGCATGAGCGGATGCTTAGACTTAAGCAGTAGAGAGATTCCTGTAAAAATCTCAGTCGAGATAGGTACCTAAAGCATCACTAAAGAAAGGAATCTAAAGACAAGAAGTCAAAAGCTCTTGTCACTACAAAATTGGTCAAGGATAAACCAATTGAACTTGAATTTGAGAAAATTCAAGTACTTGGAATTCTAATTGGTTTTTATTTGAAAACCCTAGCAAAGAAGAATTGATATTCTATCAGAGGTTTTCAAGCTTCCAAGACAAAGCACATGATTGTGAGACGATCATGTGAAGGAATCAAAACCTAGAATATCTAGTTAGAGATAATGCCTGAAACTTCAAAATTCTTATCAAGAATTGAAGCAAGAAGGTTCTCTATTAAGATATGTTTTGACTTTAGGATAAATATCACCCACACATTAATGTGAATATAAAATAGGGTGGTATGGGACACCAGATTTTATACTCAGATTGATGTAGGAAAGATGGTATGGGACATCGGACCGTGGGATGATAATTACCTTTTAGTCTTAGTTTAGATCTTGAAGTTAGGTTTGATCCTTAAGAGCATTAAAACTTCAAAGAAGAAGTTTAATTCAAGGAGGATAAAAGTAGTATCTCAAGATACTTCAAGGTAACTTCAAGATAACTTCAAGATAAAGAAAATTGAAGATATGAAGTAAGTAACTTCCAAGATCTTCTTAAAACACTTCAAGATAAAGTGTTGTGAATTTGGAAATATTTCATAAATTTCTGAAAGAAGTTGGACTTTGATTTTGAGTTGATCTTTTCAACTAAGGATTTGATTGACTAAGCCAAGCATCAAGTTCCTAGTGTAACTTGGTAAATTCACTCTTTTGACTCAAAGTAATGCACAAGAATTACATTCCTAGTAAGGAGTCAGAAAGACTGAATATGACATGAACTTAGTCTCAAGTAAAGCATTACAAAACTCATCAACAGAACCTCAATGGGTCGACACACTGATGTTGGTTACCACACTAGTAACTTCTGGTTGGATGATGTTTTTGATTTGCTTTGAATCTTTTTGAGAATGTAGCTTATTTCTCTTAAAGATAGAAAAAACGCTTCCATATCCTGTTGAAACAAATCTTTGAGAAGTTAAAGTCCTAAGTCATCTAGACTTTGACTCAGAGCAAGTTTACGTATTTTTGAAGTTTGAGTTGGTTATTTCTTTCTGCTTTCCAAAACTTTTGGAATTGGCTCAGACATGGTATCTGATTCCTTTTGCAAAAGACCAGGGTTAGCTGGTTAGAATTAGATAACTAAATTGAACATCCAACCTTCAAAAGATAATAAGTCTAAGTGGACTTATTTATTTGAGTTTGCTTCAAGTTATAGCATAAAAGATTTCCTAGAGTCCAGTATACTCTAGAATAGAGAGGTTAGGAATTGCTCATCAGATTGACAATTCCCAAGAACTTTTCGTTAAAGTCTTTGAGAAAAGTGTCCTAAGTTGGAAAAATTTTCATTTTGAATTTGTATTGGTCAAGTTAGTATGGTTGACTCAATCGAAAAGGTAAACTTTCTCCTACAATTTACATAGGATTTTTTAACCCATTTGGACAAAGTAGTCCTCTAGCTAGGTGAAAAAATCAAGTAATTGTTGGATCAAAGTAAACCATTGTACAAACATCTAAGATAGTTGTTTGAGACAACCAAATTTCTAGTTTTCCAAAATAAATTCAAGTGAATCAAGAGTTCTTAAATTCTTGCAATGAATAAGAATCCCACCATTATTACTAAGTCCATGCACCAGTTATGCCTAGAAATGGACTAGTAATTTGAATCCGCCTAGTCACATATATATATATATATATATATATATATATATATATATATATATATATATATATATATATATATATATATATATATATATATATATATATATATGTGTGTGTGTGTGTGGGTGTGTATTATGTTTGTATGTATGTATGTATGTTATATATATATATATATGTATGTATGTATGTATATATACACTTGCCTATCTACTCATCCATTTATTTATCTATATATCTATTTATGTATCTATCTATTTAATCATCTATTTTCTATTCATTATCTATCTTTCTATCTATCTATACATTCATTTATTCGTCTATATATCTATCCATGTATATATCTATCTATACATATATTTATTCATATATTCATCTATCTATCTATCTATTTATCTATTTATGTGTGTAACTATTCATATATCTATCCATCTATCTATCTATCTATCCATCTATCTAGCTATTTATTCATCTATTTATCCATTTATTTTTAATCTATCTATTTATCAATCTATATATTATAATTTTTATGTATGTATGTACGTATCTATGTATGTATATATGTATGTATATATGTATGTATGTATGTGCGTATGTATGTGCGTATATATGTGTGTTTATATGTATGTATGTATGTATGTATTTATTTATGTATATATATGTATGTATGTATCTATCTATGTATGTATATATGTATGTATGTATGTATGTATGTATATATGTATGTTTGTGTGTTTGTATATGTAGGTTATATATATATATATATATATATATATATATATATATATATATATATATATATATATATATATATATATATATATATATATATATATATATATATATATATTATGTATACAGTATATATATATATATATATATATATATATATATATATATATATATATATATATATATATATATACATATACATATATATATATATTATATATATGTGTGTGTGTGTTTATGTTCTTTCAATTTTTTGTAAATTATGTGTTTGAAATAATTTCTAGAAACATTTATAACATTACTTTTGAACAAGGTTACTTGCCTGAATATCTGCTATTTATCCTTATAAAAAATATAGAATCAACGCTATATTGTTCGTTTCAGCCAGAATATCAAATAATAAGAAATCTACCAATACTTGTCTCAAATAAGGATGAACTACAAAACGTATGACAATATAGCATATTACGATGTAGCATATAAAACATAAGTTAATGCGTTATATGAAGGTAAGGAGTGACTGTTCATTAGTAATATAAGAGCCCTTGTAGAGTGATTTCTTACAAACGATGGAGAACACACACACATTAATTGCCGAGACAAAATACAATATAATACGATTGCCGAGATATCAAAGATAATGTTCCTACATCAAAGTGAAGTCTCAAGGCCTTGGGAAAAATATAATATAAAGAAATCGAAGTTGCCTAACGGTGTCTATAAAGAATGTCTCCATTGTTGTTGGTAAGGGTTCGACCCTCACCAACGACAATGGATGCATGATGGGCCATAAAGCAGTTCTAAACTAGCTTTGGGCAAGCTAATTCTTGGTATGTGGGATACGGAGAGTCCCATGAGTTCTATGCTCATCTTCACATATAATTTCAATCGGTTCAAGTTTGAGAGAGAGAGAGAGAGAGGGTTGTGTGTGTTTACATTTCAGAATTGATATATTGAAGCAATAGCATGTCTGCAGCCTACGACGGTAGGATTAAAGAAAATCAATTTGCGGTTATAAATGGATAAATGCTCAATATTTAAAGTACGAAAATTTTGATGATGTAATGCGAGGGAAGAACTTGCCAAATTAGTAAAGGTTTGGTGAAGGGGAGGGGTTGTATTCTAAGTAGCAACATACAAGTTTGTATACAAACAATCTTATTCATTTTTGAATGTGACAAAAAATAATTTAAAAATCTTATAAAGTAAGTAGAAATCTAAGCTCCATATGCTAGTTATCGTACAAAGGTAAACTTATTCATTAATATATGTAAATAAGTAAATGTATATATTCATTTTTGAATGTGACAAAAAATAATTTAAAAATCTTATAAAGTAAGTAGAAATCTAAGCTCCATATGCTAGTTATCGTACAAAGGTAAACTTATTCATGAATATATGTAAATAAGTAAATGTATATATGTACATATATACATAAATATTTCTTTAAATAGAAATTACATTTTTGACATTATAATGTTTAATGCAAAGTCTAAAACTATTAATTAAATTCGTAAGGCTCATTCACTTGTAAGCAAAAATATATGTTAGGTAAAATATAAAGTATACATACAAGGTGTAAGAAAATAATAGTACAAGGGAATAGACCAATAGACAAAGTTAAAAGCAAAACGCAAACAAAGATAGATGCAGACTAAGAGATAAAGAAATCAAAATCTCAAATTGCCAAGTGTAATGCAGTTACAACAATGGTGCTCTACACCCATTGTCGTAGAGATTTACATCTCTACATATCTAGAGTTTGAACCATCAATCTCCAAACTTCTAAGAAAAACTTCCAACTCAAAAGATAAAAATCATTGTTAGTCAAAATTTGCTAAAAAATGAGCAAAAATATTATTAGACCATTGAAAAGTACTCGTTGAGAGCTTTCCAACGATATAAAGCACTATACCATTTGGTTCTAGAATGAGTCACTATGGTCTAACATACTCCAGTTTGTAGGGTTGCTCTTTAGTAGACTTGTACAACAGAAACATACGGGTGCCTTGGATAAAAGAAAGCCCTCTTACAACAAAGGTGCAAGTTTGAATCCTGTTATACATAGTGACAACAGAGTTATTTTTTGTGTTTAGTTGTTTTTTTAGAACTTCTGAAGGATGCCAAAATTGGTGAAGCCATTTCCAGGAGAGATTTTTTTCAATTGCAATCGATGTTGATCATAGTGTTTAGATTGAGCTCTTGGTCTCAATGCAAGGTGAAGGAGAAGGAGGTTTCTACATACTTGGAGAAGATGAAGACATTGGAGGATTGAAAGAAGGATAAGGAGGAGGCTATATCTACATCTTGGTGGTGATTCTTTTCACATGCTTGGAGGAGGCTCTACATACATGCTTTGAGGAGGATTTTGAAGATTATTATGAGACAACATTACGATATATGACAAATGGATAACATGTATTTTTTCATTATTTTCAATTAGAATTGTATGAAGACTTCTTATGGATTAATTTCTTTCTCTCATAAGATAGTATGTCTTGTAAGTGATGTGATCAATCTTCATCTTGAGTTTTTATTATCTCGTTGAGTCTCCATTCTACCACCTGAGCTTGTATGAAGCACCCTACGTGTGCCATGGGACTTGGTGGTTGAACTGATCCATCAATCATGCATCATCTTCTCGACACCGTGCACTCCCAATGTGGAGCTTAGATGGCATTCTAGACAAACTCTAGACCAATGGCTTACTAGTGCCCAATGCTATGTGGATCCCAACCTGGGCCATGCTTATATAGCTTTTACAAGGGGAGTCGGTATAGATAAATGTAGTCGGGAGATATAAAATAGTCGATAAAATATACAATCCAAAAATATTTCCACATCGAGAAGTCCTACCATCTCTATCCTATGGGCCCAAGGGATAGGCCCCCTAAACTGCATAGAAGGGGGCAAGCCCCCATCTACACTTCCCCCATTAAAGTTCTATAGGGAAACCGTGTGACGCCACAAGGCCTTTATTTTCGTCTTGAATGACAACCCAATGGCCTTGAAGTTTATGCCCTACCTAACCTAATGGCTAGGCTCACAAAGATCGTCTATAACCATCAAGGATCACACATAGAACTCATCTAACTGAGAAGTTAAGGTTCCACAAATGTCCAGGCTATCACAATAGCTTCTCGTCATAATGGGGGCCTTACAACTTAGAGCACCATGGATCATTTGTGGTCACTTGAAGGTGGATTCTTGAGCATATCTAACACCCCCCCTCTCTCACTATCCACCCTGTGGTGAACTACCTCCTTGGTCCAATCCCAAGCTTTGGAACATGTCAAAGAAGTTGCCCTCTGCCAATAGCCTTGGTGAGGATGTCTGGTCCATTTTCTTCAGTTGGACACCAACTTATCTCCATAGCCCCATCCTCAATCAACTCATGCACATAGTGATATTGAGTTTCTATGTGCTTGGTTCGTGCACGGAAAACAAGATTCTTGGCAATGGCCATGCAACTTTGGTTGTCACACTTCAACTCTCTAGCCTCCTGTCCTTGTATTCCTATGTGCCATAGGATCCTCATCAAGCATACTACTTCACACGTTGTAACACATGCAACTTTGTACTCAGCTTTAGTAGAAGATAATGCTATTGTGAGCCCAAAGATCAAGCTAAAGATAACTTGTGAATGATGTGTGTGCAACTCTCCTCCCATCCATTTATACCCTCTTGTATTCTAAAAATAGCAATGATCTAAAATGTTCTAGTGTTGCCATGTGGCCATCATGCAACACTCATCCCCATTATTATTGAATACCTTAGGATATCCCCCGACCTTGGGACCTCGGCTATGACTGTCCCTTGTCCCTCATGCACATGGAGTGATCGGTGTGGATCAATGTCTGAAACTCTCTCCTCTGTCTAAAGATCATCGTCCTCAATGATCAATGAGGGAAAGTACTTGTGAACGAGAGCTTCTAATTCCCAAGTAGAGTCAGTAAGTGATAATCCTCTCCAAGCTACTAGATAATCCTGGGTGACATGGTTCCTCAACCGTTTCTGTCTCTAATCTAATATCCTATTTGGAAAATGATATCGGCTATCACTTTCTTACAAAGAAACAATACCCTCTATTAGATTATCTCCCTGGAAATATACTTTCTAAGTTTACTGACCTGAAACACTAGATGGACTGTGCAATCTGCAGGAAGCTCTAATCGATATACAACATCACTTAGCTTCTTTAGTATCTTCCAAGGTCCACAAAACCTTGGTGAAAGCTTACTCTTTTGCCCTATCAACTGCTTGTTGCATTGTGGCTTTAGCTATTTCTAGATTTTCATGGAGGTTCGCTAAGAACTCTGAAGCACTAGGACATTTCTTTGGCATTCCTATGGTACTGGGAGCATTGGGGCTCATGCCATAGTTCATCTCAAAAGGAGACATTCCTGTCACCTTATGCTTCTTATAAGCAAAATCTACTAGTGGCAGAAAACTATCCCAATCTTTCTGTCTCTTAAATACATATGCTCTCAACATGTCCTCCAGAATCTCGTTGACCTGTTCAGTCTAGCCATTTGTCTATGGATGATCACCATTACTCATTTTTTATGACACTTTCAAGTTGTCAAATACAAGCTTCCAAAAGTGTCCTCTAAATCTGACATCCCTATTTAAGACTATGGATGTCGGTAACCCATGCAATTTGAAGACATGCTAGATAAAAAGCTTTGTTACATGTAGAGCTTCTATCGTCTCTTGCATGGGTATGAAATGAGCCATCTTGCTCAATCTATCTACCACAAATAGGATAGTATCCCGCTTCTTTTGGGTCCGCAATAACCCGACTATGAAGTCCATGGATACACTATCCCAGTTATGATCTGGAATCTGTAAAGGATGCAAAAGACCTGGTGTCTTTACCCTTTTTGCCTTGTTGACTTGACACATAAAGCATTGTAGAACATAAGTGTGGACATCTCTGGCTAATCCAGGCCCCCAAAATGTTCCTCTAACAATTTGTATTATCTTATCAACACCAGGATGTCCTCCGCAATGCACATCATGATTATCATGCATGATTTTTCTTCTCAAATCCCAGGAATCTGGTATGAAAACCTTTCCTTTCCATTTGACTATTCCATTCTCCTATGAGAAATCCGAATACAGAATGGACTTGTTTGCTCTGCTAGGTGAAGAAATAGTTGAAATGGCCCCATCTCCTATGATAGAGTCATCACTAGTGGCTCTAATAATCTGTAACAAATGTAGACCTTCCACCTATGCTTCCTTTATCTCTTGAAGCAATGAGCTTTCTAGAACTGTAAATCTCATTTGATACATTATCCGTGATAATGCATCAGCTACTATATCCTCTTTGCCTCTTTTATACAGGATTTCCATGTGGAACTCCTGCATAAGCTCAACCCAATGAGCATGTCTGCCTCAAAGATCTAGCTGACTACAAAATACTTGAGTGTATGGTGATCTGTGTATACCTTAAAGTTTGCACCATAAAGATAATGTCTCTAGACATTAAGTGCATGCACCACTACATACAACTCTTATTCATGCACTAGCCTACTATACACTAACAAATCATCAATAAAATCAACAATACACTTTCTAATGAATGGTTGCAAATATTATTCATCAACATCATAAATGTAGCTGATACATTAGTCAAACCAAATGGCATGACCAAATACTCAAAATGCCCAAAATGGGTCCTAAAAGTTGTCTTATGTACATCATGATCTCTTACCCTAATCTGATGGTAGCCACTTTTAAATTGATTTTACTAAATACAATGGCTCCACCTAGAGCATCTAATAGAAGATCTATACTGGGCATGGGATATGTGTGTCTGATAGTAATCTTATTGAGTGCTCGATAGTCGATACACATCCTATAAGACCCATCTTTCTTCTTCACAAGAAGAAGTAGTGCTGCAAAGGGTGAATAGCTGGGTCTAATTAGCCCTTTGTATAGGTACTCATCCACAACCTTGTGGAATTCATTTTCCTCCTACAGACTCATTCAAAATGGTCATCGAGTGGTCGGATTCACTACTGGTACCAATTCAATTCTATGCTCTATGTTCTTGCAAGGGGGAAAACTTGAAGGTAATTCTTTCAAGAATAACTCTTGGAATTATGCTCTTACTTTCTCTGAAAGTGCTAGAGCATTCCAACCCGAGTCTCCATGACTGCATGAATCCATCATAATACATGACGAATGCACAAAATAAAGAAAATATAAATACTTACAATCAATCTTGAGAAAATTGGTAGCAGTTACCAATCGTGTCTCTTAGAGATCTCACTCTCCACAGATCAGTAGTCACCTTCCCTCATGCTCAAAATGATACACATGTGAAGCAAAGTCAATGACTGGTCTCTTCCTTGCACGCAACTTATTACTAAGGAATACATCAAAACATGCTAGTCTCGCTATCTCGGAATGGAATATGTCCTCATAGGACTGGATCTCAAATGGTCTAGTACCGCCATGTGGCCATGATGCAACACTCATTCCCATTACTATTGAATACCTTAGGATATCCCACGAGCTTGGGACCTTGGCTATGATTGGCTCTTGTCCCACACACACATGGAGTGATGCATGTGGATCAATGTCTTCCTTGCCTCCCACTTCTTACTAAGGACTACATCAAAATGTGCTAGTTTTGCTATCTCAAAATCCAATATGTTCTCATAGGACTGGATCTGAATGGGCAAATCAACAACTTATCAATCCCATGTCTCTATTCCCTTTTGGTCCGCTAACTCTACTGTGTAGGCATACTCTGACTACAGAGTCTCTAGATGTAACCTCTTGACTAGTCGAGAACTAATCACATTCTGTGTTGACCTAGTCTCAAAGAGTACCTTGATAGGTTGTCTTGCCATGAATCCCCTTATGACAATGAGTTCGGTGTCAAGAAATTGATATCCTTTATGTGCCACTGGTGAAGGCATAGTGTTTGGCACAGTAGGGACCTTATTTGTGATCGTCATGGCCACTATGGGAGATGATATCAGGGTTGGGGAATCTCCAAATTCCTCATCACCATCACTCCTTGCCGGAGTGGGATTAATAAGTATGGTGGCTATTGTTTTCTTTTTCCTAGTATAGTCCTTGAACAGTTTTGGAGCAAGTACATCACAAGTCTAAGTATTGGCTTGAGTCTCTTACATAATAAAATCTATGATATCATTGAAGCAAATTTTGAAGACATTAAGAGTTCACTTATGAACTCACCCTTGTAACTCTTTGAGTATTTACCTGATGTAAAAGTTAAAGAATCTAAAGTGATTGAATCCACTTGATGAGTAGGAAAGAACTCCAAAATTTGTGACCGAATTAGTTGGAGAATCAATCACTAAAATTTAGCAAAAGTGATTTAGGTGAGCTAGATTTCAAATTCAAATCTTGGCTCCAACATTTCACTATATATACTTTTACTCATGGGATATGTCTTCACTTTAGCAGAGCTTCTTGCTGTATCAGAGTGTGATCTCAAGGCACACATATGTACCAATAATTCCGTTGTAATTTCCATTCAATATACATTTGATTTCATGATCAATTGTGACCATATCTTCATGCCTATGTGAGTGCACTGTTCACTATCATAATTCTTAGTTTTTCTGTCAGGTTGCAAAAAGGATTTCTCTTGGTATAGTCTATTTTTTTCAATGCTTTGACTTGATAATGGTAGCTCTATAAGTCTAGTTTTAGATTACAAAGCTTCATTTCATTTGGATCTATGAGCTGTGAGTAATATTCATCAAAGCTTCAATATGTATTCATATTTGCAGCCTCCTCATAGGTCAAGTTTACATAGGTGGATTACTAAATTCATTTGTCATCATACAATCAATGATTTTCAGTGAAATAACTTCTAGTAGGTTTCTTTTCTTCCCAATTAGGTTCCTCTAAAATCTCTCTAGTCAATTTTGATCAGAGAAAGAGCACTAAGTAAAATACTAAAGGTCATCCTTCATAACTAAAAAGTCTTGGCTAGTTGAACTTTAGTCAAACTCATCTGTTTTGATTCATCTTTTTGAAAGTTATCTTCTAAGGTACATAGGTTGTCTAAATACTCCATTAGCAAGTGAAAAGGGCCCACCACATATCTCTGGAATTCATTTGGCTAGTGTAGTGAAAAGATTGTGTAGCGCCACTTCATCTTCATCAAGTACCAATCCATCTCTTCACAATGGTATCAGAGCAAGGTTGGACAACATGGCAAATGGATTTCCTTCATCAATTGACAAATTTGAAAGAGGTAACTACTCAGCTTGGTCATTAAGGATGGAAGCTTATCTTCAAGGCAGGAACCTATATGGTTATGTAGCTGGAGATGAAGTTATGCCAAGTTTTAGAAACAAAAGTCAACCTACACAAGAACAACAACAAAGACTGAGCACATGGTGTTTCAAAGATGCACTTGCAAGGTCCTATCTCATCAAATCTATCTTAGAGTTTTTGTTGCCTCATATTAGAAGTTGTAAAACATCTCAAGGAGTGTGGAATGCACTTGAAGCCTTCTTCTCTTCAAGTATAAAGGCGAGGAAGCATCAACTATGGCTAGATTTTACAACTCTCAAGAAAGCTCCCAAACAAAATGTGACTGACTTTGTCACAAAAATCAAGGACATTGCTGATCAGTTAGGAAGCATTGGAAATGCCACAACAATGGACCTATACATGGATATGCATGTACCAGAATTCAATTCACTTATTCGGAAACTACTCACTCAAGAGGCTAAATGTATGAAGAATGAAGAAGGTTCCAAAGGTAATCAATCTTCTACTTTGTATACTGATAAAAGTAATTCCAAAGACAACAAGGAAAAAGGGAAGAAAGTGGATGATGAAGCAGGTATACATCAAGCTAACTATGCACGTAGAGGAAGACATGTTAGAGTTAGAGGCACAAGAGGAAGACAAGGCAGGGGGAGACCCCAAGAGTCTAATTTTTTATCTATTTGTGGGGTAACCAATCACACAACTAAAAATTGATTTAGGAACTCCAAGAATCAAAGAGGCAAAGGCTACAATAGAGGAGGTTATGGCTACTCAAGAGGAAGGATCAACAACTTCAATGGCTATCACAACAATTACAACCATTCAAACTATCAAGGAGGCAATAGAGGAAGAAGAGACTTCTATAATTACCCAGAGAACTCAAATCAAGAAGACTCATTGATAATCATGAATATGGCAATGCGTTAAGGTAAATCTGATGAGCATGTTTTCTACATAGATTCATGTTGTTCCAATCATGTGGTAGGAAATGTGGCCCTCCTATCAGATTTAGAAAATCCAAGGAAGAAGCATGAAGCGCAAATAGGTGATGATACAAGGCACCTTGTGGAG
Source organism: Ceratopteris richardii (assembly GCA_020310875.1). Lineage (NCBI taxonomy): Eukaryota > Viridiplantae > Streptophyta > Polypodiopsida > Polypodiales > Pteridaceae > Ceratopteris > Ceratopteris richardii. Next base: position 119,494,353 of record CM035416.1, on the reverse strand, counting down.
AAGATAGGTTATGTAAAAGCACTTGATGGAAATATCAACCTACTTAGCAAGTTACTCTATGTCCCTACCATCACAAAGAATTTGATAAGTGTAGGGTAGATTGTGGAGAAAGGCTTACAAGTCAGGATCACAAAAAAAGGAACATTTGTTGAAGATCCAAGTCAAGGATTCAAGAGGATTGCACAAGGGTGAAAAGACAATTAGATTATTCACATTTGAATTACAAGACACAAGGAACATTGTCTCTTTAATTATGGTAAGTAGACACTCACAAAATTGGAGGTATGGCACAAGAGGTTAGCACATATTGGTGAAAGATCATTAAAGCAAATATGTAGGGACCAAAGTATACTTGGACTCCCTAATTTGTCAAAGCAATACATGATTTATAAATGCATGAGGACCTCTTGGAATTGGTTCACACAGATGTATGGGGACCTAGCAAGGATGCTTCAATATCTGGATCAAGGTATTATGTTTCATGCATTGATGATTGCAGTAGATGGACTATCCTATACTTTATGAAGCACAAGGATGAAGTCTTTTCATGCTCCAAAACTTATTTAGCTCTTGTGGAGAACCAAACAGGTAAAACACTAAAAAGGCTAAGGTCATATGGAGGGGGAATCAAGAGAGAAGTCGCCACAACGTTTGTAATAAAGTAAGTCTATGGTCTAGGGATCTGACGGCTTCAGACAGATCTGAAATCAGATACCGTTTGGTCACTCGTCTGTAGGACCAAAGATCTCAAGAATAGACACAAGTACAAGTTCATGTGCTCTCATACTCAAGTGATCCACTTAGGCTAGTGGTTAAGTCTCATGGTTGTGAAGGAGGAGGTCTCGGGTTCAATCCCCATGGGGAGCATGGGAAGTGAGTTTTGCCCATGATGCTCTAGAGCCTTCTAGCTCAAGTTAACGTGAGTTAACTTGAGACTAGTGGACTTAACTCGAGAGGTGAGTACACCAACCACTAGTGGACTCTAGTGGAAGGTGCTAAAGCAGTGGTCGAAAACACTCCAGCCACTAGTAGACTCTAGTGGTAGATATGAAAAGAGTGGAGGAGATTGCACATGCACTTGTGGACTCTAGTTACATTTGTGGTCTTGGTTGATTCAAGCAGCTATATATACAAGCATAAGGTTGGGAGGAGAGTCATTCATTCAAGAGCTTTTCCTATGGCTACGTTGTTGCATTGGTATCAAAGCACTCTCCATAGCTTTCCTAGATCTTCTTGTTCATAAGATTTTTGCGTGCATATTTTTCATCTCTGCACACGGCTGTCTTCAATAGCATACCGAAGTCATCTTGGCGGCATAGTTTAAAGAAGAGGTTACAAAACAAAGAGTGCAACCTGTGGGCCTTGAACTCGCGTCACCGAGTAAGGACCTTACTTCTATCCATGAAGCCAAACATCGATCGCGACCTCCTGTGCAGGAAATTTATATCTCAGTTTGGCACTAGAAGCTTTCCCAAAAGCCAAAATGAGGAAACGAGCTTCAGATGATGGCTTTCGGGATTTGAACCCATGTAGGCAGCTTGGCAAAAAACTCCTGTAATCAGTTGCTATGCACCTTCGTAGGCAGAGCATTGCAGCCGTTAAACATTTCAGCTTGGTGAAGCTTACATAACAGAGAAACAACAAAGGTGGCAGTCGATACGGAGCAGACCAAAGCACTACAATAGAGGCTTTTGTTTGCTAGTTTCCCAACCAAGCTTGGGAGCATATCTTTGGGAGAAAATCCAAAGAAAGTTAAAGTTTTGGACAAAGTTTGAAGGAAGTGGAGCTATGGAGTGAAGATCCGGAGGTCTAACTACCCCATTATTCTAGTACTCTCAACTAGAATCAAGTCGACCTCGATGGACCAAATCATCAGGGACTATTTCTTGTGCTATTCTTGCATAGCTCTTTTGATTTTGTTGCACGCACAACCTACGTTAGGAATACTAAGTTAGTAAGTTTAATAACGCTTTGTGTGCGATGGAGGCGACTTCTAGCCATGTCTCGCTTACAAGTACTACTAGTGCGCCAGTGTATGTTTCCATTCCTATGTTAGTGACATCCTCATTCATGACTAGACCACCAGTAGTTTCACGTGCATTGCATTAATATGCACCTATGGTTTCAAATACAAGTCATGCGTCTGATGCATCAAAAATAGAAGCGATGATTGTAGCATTAGACGTTGAGGATCCTGCAAGGAAAGGGGAAACAAACACTACCTTAAACGAGAGGAAAGATCTGGAAGATAGGATGTTTCTAGTTGAGCAAAGACTTGGACGGTTGTCTAATATTTCAGGTGAGGTTGTGGAACTCCGTCAATTTGTTGATGGAATCCAAGATCACCTTAACGCCATTCTGAAGCTACTTTAGATGCCTAGGGATATCAGTCAGGCTATTTTGGGTAGTCACACAGATACGATCGCAACTTCACCAATGTATGTTAGGATGGAAAAGGATAAGGGATTATCATCTCCCTATATAGACATGTTTCCCCTAGCGGGAAGTATGAGCCGTCTTAGTTTAGTATCTTCTACTCCCTTGTTTGCTACTTCGGTAGGGATGTCAAGAAGTCATAACTGCCCAGCGGATCTTTCCTTAGGAAAGTAGATCCGTCCTCCTTACTTCTCTGGAGAGGATAAGGATAGGAATATAGATGCAGTTTTGACCTTCTTGGAGAAATGGAATGATGTCCATGAACTCAAGCATACCCCCGATCATGTGAGAGTAGTAGAAACAAGCTTATCACTAGGACCCATGGCTTATACTTGGTGGATGAGTCTCTTTGAGACTCACAAGAAACCTACTACTTGGGTTGAATTTTCTCGCCTCTTCAAGAAAGAGTTTCTTCTCGAGAATGAAGAGGAACACAATTGGGAGGCGTGGGATAAAATTCAACAGAAAGGTAGACCGTTATTAGTGTATATTTAAGAATACCAAGATGTTATTTTGAAATTAAAAAACTTAGATGATTTCCATCGTCTTTGCGGTTTTGTCAGAGGACTTAATCAGCGAATTCAAAATGAAGTCAAAAGGCATGCACCTAAATCCCTGGAAGAGGCCATTAAGGTTGCCCAGATTTATGAGGATAACTCACGTCTAGATGTCCCGCAAGAAATTAGTTATTCCCAGAAGAATAACTTTAAGCGCAAGGGCAAAGGGGCAAGATCCAATGAAAGGGTGTCTAAAAACCTCGTATTTTTAGACACGTACTTTCTCTAGAAAGATCATCTTAAAGTGCAAAAGGAGAATTTGTGCTTTAAGTGTCTCAAGCCAGGACATCGTAGTCGTGCCTGTCTAGTTGGAAGAGAAAGTAAGGGTTGGACTTGGATACAAATTCAAGCGCAAAGAAGGTTCAGATAATGCACTGCGATGTACCCATAAATGTCAGATTTCCAAAAACATGTGGCAACCTCAAGCGTTTGGTCCACATGATTTGGTCAAGATGCATGGATCAATCAAAGGGCACTCCATCCGGATAATGGTGGATGACTCTGCTGCGCATAATTTTATTAATTATGCGTTAGTGAAAAAACTAGCTCTTCCTCAGAAACCATCTCCTCATAAATGCATTATTTCCATGATGCATGGTCAAGACACCCGTGTTTGGGACACAATGATATCTAATTTGGAACTAGAAATCCAAGGATTTAAAGACACTTTGGACTTCCAAATAATGAACATGGATCGGGTAGATCTCGTATTAGGGAGAGAGTGGCTATGGAGTCTAGGACCTTCATTGAGCAGGTGTTATTTTACTAATACTTTGGAATTCCAGCGCAATGGTGTAGTGTATAAAATCAAGGGCGAGCATGATGTTCCAAGTATCCCGTTGATTTCATATACTGAACTTAAGAAACTTGTAAATAATGAAGCCAAGACTCAAGCTTTTCTTGTCCTTGGCACTGATGTAATAGATTCTGATAATATAAATCAAGTTTCTTATGTCTCGTCTTTTATTCCTCGTGAAGTTCATACTAAATTTAACAAAGTAATGAAGGAATTTAAAGATGTGTTCCCTAAGGAACTTCCCTATGGCTTGCCACCCTCTCATGGAAACATCGATCACAATATAGATCTGTTTTTGGGTACCAAGCCAAAATCTCAAAACCCTTACCGCCTCCCCTATGTCTAGCATCAGGAAGTAGAAAATCAGATTCAAGATTATTTGGATAAAGGATATGCATAGATTATAGGGCGTTAAATAATCTTACAATATGAACAAGTATCCCATGCCACTAGTCCAAGATATTTTCAATAGTTTAAAGGGGGCTAAAGTCTTTTCTAAGATTGATTTACGCCAAGGTTATCATCAAATCAGAATCAAAGATGATGATATTCCCAAGACAGCCTTTCAAACAAATTTTGGTCACTACGAGTTTTTAGTGATGCTATTTAGGTTGAAAAATGCACTTGCCACATTTATGACTTTAATGAATCAAGTTTTTAAGCCGTACTTGGGAAAATTTGTTGTAGATTTTCTCGATGATATTCTGATCTACAGTAAAGATCATGAAAGTCACTTAGAGCACTTGGAAAAAGATTTTCGACTTCTTCGTGATAATAAACTTTACGGTAAAGAGTCAAAATGTGAATTCTTTACCCTAGAAGTAAAGTATTTAGGCCATATTATTTTCGCGGAAGGAATCAAAGTTGACCCTGAAAAGGTCCAAGCGATTCTTGAATGGTCTGAGCCCAAGACAATTCGAGAACGACAAAGTTTTCTCGGATTGGTAGGATATTATCAGAATTTTGTGGTTGGATATGCCAAGATTGCAGTACCTTTGACAGATCAACTCAAAGGGAAGCATCAGAAGATAAATTGGAAAGAGGAACAAGAAAAGAGTTTTCAAGAACTTAAACTTGCTTTAGCTTCAGCCCCGGTTCTACAAATCATAGATATGAACAAGCCTTTCCAATTAGAAACAGATGCAGGTTGATCTGCGGTAGGAGCAGTACTAAGCCAAGATGGTCGACCAATAGCTTTCGAGCAGAAAGCTAAGTCCTGCTCAGCAAAACTACTCTACCTATGAGCAAGAGATGTTCGCTATTATAAATGCTCTAAAGAAATGGCACCATTATCTGTATGGATCAAAGTTAACCATAGTCTTTGATCAAGAGAGCATGAAGTGGTTTGCAAACTAACCAGATCTAAGAGGTAGAAGAGCAAGATGGGCCGAACAGTTAGAAGAGTTTGATTATGAACTGAGGTACAGAAAAGGAAAGTTCAATGCAGTGACAGATGCCTCAAGTCGGATGCCTATGTTGAACAACCTAAGTTTTGTACAAATTCAAAGTGAATTTATTTCAACTTTGAAAGGAAGCTGCAAAGAAGATCCAAGCTATAGTCAAAGCATGGAAAGCAGCTGAACAAGCTGAACAGAATGAAGCAAGTACTTCGGAGAGAAATTTTAAACACTACTCTCTCCAAGATGAATATTTGCTTTATAAAGGTAAGGTTTGTGTCCCAAGTATATCGGATATACAAAATCAAGTACTTTTTGAATGCCATGATGCTCCAAGTGCTAGACATCCTGGTATTAACCAAACCTATGAGTTAGTGAAATGACATTTTTACTGACCTAGTCTACATCTAGATGTGCAAAACTATGTATCCAAATGCCATAAATGTCAAGTCAATAAGTTTGAATGACTTAAAGTTGGAGGATTACTGCATCCTTTGGAAATTCCCAAAGGAAAGTGGGAAAGTATTTCCATGGATTTCATTTCTGGATTACCTCGCACTCAGAAAGGCTTTGATTCAGTCTGGGTTGTAGTTGATCGATTGACTAAACTTGCTCAGTTTATTCCAGACAAGACCACTTATAAGACTCCAGAACTTGCAAAAATATTTGTAAATCAACTTTATAGACTCTATGGTCTTCCAGTAAACATAGTTTTTGATAGAGATGCTCAATTTACAAGTTATTTTTGGTGAGCAGTCTTTAGTAGACTTGAAACTAAACTAAGTTTAAGTAGAAGTGAACATCCCCAGACGGATGGACAGACAGAGAAAGTTAATTAGATTTTGGAAGACATACTTAGAGCTTATGTCACTTCTAAATAGACTGATTGGGAAGACTATCTTCCTTTAGTTGAGTTTGCCTATAACAGTGCCAAGAATTCATCAATTGAATTTAGTCCATTCATGTTGATGTATGGGTTCCAGCCTAGGTCTCCGTATGCAGTAGGAATTCAAAATGAACGAGTTCAAGCAGCTCAAGAATTCCTTCAAGACATGAACTTTAAACTTAAGTTAGCTAAAGAAAACTTAAAGAAAGTTCAATATCGTGCAAAGGCATATGCCAATCCGAAGCAAAGAGATGTTACTTTTCAGGTATGCGATCAAGTTTATCTTCGTATTCCTGGAAGATCGGAAAAGTTCAAGACTGGGCAATGCGCCAAGTTGTCTCCTAGATATTGCGGTCCTTTTCCAATTACCAAAAAAGTTGGTTTGTGGGCTTATGAATTACAACTTCTTGATGATAGTTGGATTCATCCAGTGTTCCATGTTAGTCGTTTTAGAAAGATTCTAACAGATTCAAATAATCTAGTTGGACAACAGGTTATACTACCAATTCCAGTAAATGAAAGAGTTCCTCATGAACCTGAAAGGATACTTCGCACCCGAGATAAAAGTACAAGAAGTCACTTGTACGAAGAGTGCTTAGTAAATTGGAAGGATGGAACTGAAGAAAACTCAACATGGGAAAAAGTTTCCACAATCCAACAACGTTTTCTCGCTTTCAAGTTTTAAGTTGGACCCAAATAAAGAAGGTTTTTTAATTTCAAGTTTCTAAGTAAATAACCTAATTGAATGAATGCATGTTCTTCAAGTTTAGAACATGAGGCTTGGGGGTTGCCTACGGTTATATATATATATATATATATATATATATATATATATATATATATATATATATATATATATATATATATATATATATATATATATATATATATATATATATATATATATATATATAGCTTTATTTTCGAGGACATAAATCTTTCCCAAGGGGGGAAGAATGTAATAAAGTAAGTCTATGGTCTACGGATCCGACGGCTTTAGACAGATCTGAAATCCGATACCGTTTGGTCACTCGTCTGTAGGACCAAAGATCTCAAGAATAGACTCAAGTATAAGTTCATGTGCTTTGATACTCAAGTGATCCACTTAGCCTAGTGGTTAAGTCTCATGGTTGTGAAGGAGGAGGTCTTGGGTTCCATCCCCATGGGGAGCATGGGAAGAGAGTTTTGCCCAAGATGCTCTAGAGCCTTCTAACTCAAGTTAACATGAGTTAACTTGAGACCACTGGACTTAAATCGAGAGGTACACCAACCACTAGTGGACTCTAGTGGAAGGTGCTAAAGCAGTGGTTGAGAACACTCCAGCCACTAGTAGACTCTAGTGGTAGATATGAAAGGAGTGGAGGAGATTGCACATGCACTTGTGGACTCTAGTTACATTTGTGGTCCTCGTTGATTCAAGGAGCTATATATACAGGCATAAGGTTGGGAGGAGAGTCATTCATTCAAGAGCTTTTCCTGTGGCTACGTTGTTGCAGGTACACTCCAGATCAAAGTGGAGTGGCAGAGAGAAGAAATAGGACAATTGTTGAAGGTGGAAGATCTATGTTAAATGAAAAACGTTTACCTAATTATTTATGGGTTGAGGGTATATCCATAGCCACCTACTTAGTCAATAGATTGCCTTCAAAGTCACTTGATGGCATGAGACCATATGTGGCTTGGAATGGAAGAAGACCAATCTTGGGTCAATGCAAGATTTTTGGATATATTGCTTATGCTCATGTTCCTTCACATGTTAGAGGAAAGATGGATCCAAAAGCAGAATGGTGTGCATTCATTGGATGTGACAACAACCAAAAGGGCTATCGATTATACAACCCAACCAACAAAGGGTTTTTGATGAGTAGAGATGTAGTGTTTGATGAGAATAGTTCTTGGTATGAAGATTCATGCAGGAAGATCAACTTACCTTATGATCTTGAGGAGGATTTCCCAAAACTTGTCAAAGACAACCGTACTAAAATTGAAGACCAGGATACCTCAAAAGATGATGAAGCATCTCAGATTGAAAGACTCAAGGTATGGAAGTCTAAAGGTAAAGCTAAAGTACAAGAGCTTGGACAAGAGGTAGAGTCATCACATCATGGTCTAAGAAGGTCCATGAGGGAGAAAAGAAAACCAAAGAGGTATGGGCTTTATACTTCTCTAGCTACTAAGCATTCAATCTATCTAGCACAGGACATAAATAAAGACGAACCCTCAACATTTGAGGAAGCCAAGGAGAAGTCAGAATGGAATCATGCAATGGAAGAGGAAATTGAAGCACTTGAGGGAAACAACACTATGGAATTGGTTCCCAAGACTTCATCAATAAAAGTAATAGGTTCAAGATGGATCTACAAATTAAAGAAGAATTTTGATGGTTCCATTAGCAGGTATAAGGAAAGGCTTGTGGCAAAGGGCTTTGCATGAACTCAGAGAATTGATTATGGAGAAACTTTCTCTCCTATGGCAAAGATGCCTACAGTTAGAGTTCTACTTAGTACTGCTTCTTCCAAGAATTGGGAGATACTTGAATTGGATGTAAAAAATGCACTTCTTAATGGTCGGATAAGAGAAGAACTGTATATGGCACAACCACCTGGTTTTGAGAATCAAATACATCCGGATTATGTGTGTAAACTTAATAAAGATCTGTATGGACTCAAACAAGCTGCAAGAGCTTGAAATCACAGGGTTGTTTCATTTCTACAGGACAAAGAATTTCAATCTAGCAAAGCATATCCATCACTATTTATGTGTGTATGTGGATGATATTATACTTACAAGAAATAATGCAGATGGAATAAAGAAGATCAAGGATCAGATGAAAGAATAGTTCAAGATAAGTGACTTGGGTTCACTTACATACTTCCTAGGATTGGAGGTAGTCTACAGAGATCAGGGTTTATTCCTTACTCAAAGGAAGTATATTAAAGACATGTTGACAAAATTTAAGATCGAAGATTGTAAGATTGTAGGCACTCCAATGGAAGTTAATCACAAATTACACTCACATGAAGGTGAACTCATAGAACATATCATAGGTTATCAAAGCCTTGTGGGTAGTTTGAACTATGCCATATTGCCAAGAGTAGATATATGTTATAGTGTGAGTGTGCTAAGTCAATTTATGCGCACACCCAAGAAACCTCACATGGATGCTGCTAAGAGAATACTCAGATATCTCAAAGGAACCATAAATGAAGGGTTATATTACCCTTATGTATCTGATTTAGGGTTAATGTTGTTCTCTGATGTAGATTGGGCTGGCTCTAAGTAAGAAAGAAGGAGTACCTTAGGATACCTTACCTTTTCAGGGCCAAAACTTGTTTCATGGTCATCTAAGAAGCAACCTACAATTGCTTTCTTCTTCTACAGAAGCTGAATACAAAGGTCTTTCTATAGCTACTCAAGAAGCAATGTGGATGAAGACACTATTTATAGATCTTGGATTGGATATTGGAGCTCCAAGTATTTTTGGTGACAACATGAGTTCCATTGACTTGGTTGCCAATCCAATTTTCCATGCAAGGACTAAACATATTGAAGTGCATTATCACTATGTAAGAGAGACGATTGTGAGCAAGGAAATTAAGCTATCATATGTGTCAACTCATCAACAGTTGCTCTCTCTCTTCTACAAAACCTGAATATAGAGGTCTTTCTATAGCTACTCAAGAAGCAATGTGGATAAAGACACTACTTATAGATCTTAGATTGGAGATTGGAGCTCCAAGTATTTTTGGTGACAACATGAGTTCCATTGACTTGGATGCCAATCCAATTTTCCATGCAAGGACTAAACATATTGAAGTACATTATCACTATGTAAGAGAGAAGATTGTGAGCAAGGAAATTCATCTATCATATGTGTCAACTCATCAACAATGTGCAAACATTCTAAGCAAGGCATTAGATGGTACAAAACTTAGTAAATTCAAAGCTATGATTGGTTTGCAGGTAATCTTAGATGATTGAAGAGCTCAAGCTTACTTGACTTGAGGGGGAGCTATTGGAGCAAGTACATGACAAGTCTAAGTATTGGCTTGAGTCTCTTACATCATAAAACTTATGATATCATTGAAGCAAATGTTGAAGACATTAAGAGTTCCCTTATAAACTCACCCTTGTAACTCTTTGAGTATTTACCTGATGTAAATGTTAAAGAATCTAAAGTGGTTGAATCCACTTGATGAGTAGGAAAAGAACTCCATGAATTTGTGACTGAATTAGTTGGAGAATCAATCACTAAAAGATAGGGAAAGTGATTTAGGTGAGCTAGATTTCAAATTCAAATCTTGGCTCCAAGATTCACTATATATACTTTTAGTCACAGGATATCTCTTCACTTTAGAAAATCTTCTTGCCATATTAGAGTGTGATCTCAAGGCACACATATGTACGAGTAAGTCCATTGTAATTTCCATTCAATATACATTTGATTTCATGATCAATTGTGACCATATCTTCATGCCTATGTGAGTGCTCTGTTCACTATCATAATTCTTGATTTTCTAGTCAGGTTGCAGAAAGGACTTCTCTTATCATAGTCTATCTTTTTCAATGCTTTAACTTGGTAATGGTAGCTTTGTAAGTCTAATTTTAGATTATAAAGTTTCCTTTCATTTGGATATATGACCTGTGAGTAATGTTCATCAAAGCTTCACTGTGTATTCATATCTCCTGCCTCCTGAAAAGTCGAGTTTACATAGGCGGATCGATAAATTAACTTCTCATCATAAAGTCAATCATCTTCAGTGAAATAACTTCCAATAGGTTGCTTTGATTCCCAGTTAGATTCCTCTAAAAGCTCTTTGGTCAATTTTGATCAGAGAAAGAGCACTGAGTAAAATCCTGAAGGTCATCCTTCATAAAGAGAAAGTCTTTGCTACTTGACCTTTTAGTCAAACTCATATGTTTTGATTCACCTTTTTGAAAGTGATCTTCTAAGGTACATAGGGTGTCTAAATACTCCATTTTCAAGTAAAAAAGGCCCAGCACATATCTTTGGAATTCACTTGGATGG